>OY728147.1:1694634769-1697034769 GCA_963277665.1 Viscum album
GACCGCGGCGTGACCGCGGCGTGTTGGCCCGATCCAGCGACATCCGCGGGGCAGCATCTTCCGACCAGGAGCGAAGGGAGCGGGAGGAGACTGGAATGTGGGTGAAAGGGGGCTGGTTGCAGGTGTTGGGGGGATGGTGCGGGCTGATTCGAAGGTGGGGGGGGGCTGTTGCGGGCTAGAATGCTGGTGGCAGCGGGCTGAAATGAAGGTGGAAGGGGTCGTGCAATGACACGAATGGGCAGAGTGAGAATATCGGATTGATCATCGGATGGAGTACACTGTAATCAGAGGAAAGAATATGCGCTGTGAGAATACAATATGCAATGGAGGATCATCGGATGGTCCAATAAAATTGTACGCTAAGTAGACACCCTATTGAGAGCTTCACCTGGATTCAAACAGCACAACCATTAATCTCATAGTGATTAATTATTGATTTTCACAAATAACTCAAATGATCCAGCATGATAGTTGGTAAGAAATATTTAGATGTGAATACACTTTTTGAAAGTCAATTTGGCATTCTGAATTTCATTGACACCTCATTTTAATTTTCTCCGATTGACGTGCCGTCTGCGCGTGCACGTCGCGAAGACTACCATGCTTTCAAATTCAGGCCAACTAGTGTGTACAGGTAAATAAAGAAGCCAATGATAAAGATTTTAGCACCCCTACAACCGAAAAAGCACATTCCAGTAGAGGGAATAAGGGTCCCTATAGGAGAAACTACAGTCTAGAAAGAAAAAACCACATCTAGTTGCTTATTATTGTCCAACGAGTGGTTTTTTTGATGAATACATACAAAATTAAATACATACCCGCAAGTAAATACATACAAAATTAAATACAGAATTAAATACATACAAAATACATACCGAATACATACCTGCAACTAGAGAATCCATACATACCTACAACTAGAGACTCCATACATATAGAATTGAATACATACAGAATACATACAAAATACATACAGAATACATACAGAATGCATAACTACAACTAGAGACTCCATACATAAAGAATACATACATACTTGCAACTAGAGACTCTATACATATAGAATACATACCTGCAATTAGAGACTCCATTCCTCCCTCAATTAAAAATACATACAGAATTAAATAGATACATGAATTCAGAATACATACAGAATTGAATACATACCTACAAGTAAATACATACAGAATTCAGAATTAAATTCATACATGAAAGTATTATAACACATAATTCATACCTGTAAGTAAATACATACAAAATTCAGAATTGAATTCGGAATTCAGAATTGAATACATGCCTGCAAGTATTATAACAAATAATACATATCTGCAAGTAAATACATATAGATTTCAGAATTGAATTTAAAATTCAGAATTGAATACATACCTGCAATTACAACACATAAGTCATATCTTCAAGTAAATACATACAAAATTTAGAATTGAATTCAGAATTCAATACCTGCAAGTATAAAACATAATTCAGAAGGTAATTAAATACATACATAATTGAATTTATATTTTTCATTAAAACAGGATGAAAAATTTGGTTGATGTTGAATTAATAAAACAAAACAGTGGAAAAGAAATTAAAATGATGCAACGCCGAACCAGATGTTTGAAAAAAATCATATTTGACTTAAAACCAGCATTCAACACAAAGACAATCTGGTAGAATTCAATTAAATATGAACATTGAATAGCAACTGTTAAATAGAGATATTTAAATCGATGATGAACTGGTATTTTTAAGCCAAATCAATAGATTCAAAGAGAGTTGAACATCTACCAGTCAAGAAACAACTCAGAGGAAGGAATTTGGAGAATAATACCTCACTCAAACCCCCATCACGATTTAGACTTGGAGGGGAGTCCGTCGGCGTCGGGGGAGGCGCTGTCTTCCGGGGAGGGGGGAGGCGCGGTCGTCCGGGGAGGGGAGTGCATCGGGGGAGGGGAGTGAGTCGGGGAGGGTTCCGTAGGAGTGAGTCCGGGGAGGGGGGAAGCGCAGCGAGGAGGCGTCGGGGAGGAGGGGCGAGGAGGGCGCGACGGCGCGGCCACGAGGAGGGCGCGGCGAGGAGGGCGCGGCGAGGAGGGCGCGGCGAGGAGGGTGCGGCGAGGAGGGCGCGGCGAGGAGGAGATGCCGTTGGGGAGGAGGGCTGTGGATCGGGGAGGAGGAGGAGCCCGATAAAAGATCGGGAGAATAAAAGGATAGCCACGGACAAAAATTTAACCGTGGCCTAATAAGGGCTATAGCCACGGACCTATAAAACCGTGGCTATAGGTCCGTGGCTATAGCCCCAATTTCTAGTAGTGATAACATATGTTAAATATATTCATTCCCTTCTTACCTTTATCAATATTTTCCTCTACCATTCTCTTCTTCTATTTATTTGTTTAAAAGCCATAAGGCTCAAAGAATTAATTTATTATCTTATTAACAAATGATACTATTTATTCATATGATGATAATATGTGGGAGACTATTTCTATTCTAAATGTTTACTTATGACCATGAATGATATGCTCCTTCTTACTCATTGGATCATGAATATTTCTTGAATTATCATTCATTCTACTAGGTGCCATTTCATAATGATGAAATACACTTGGGTAGATCCTATCATTATATGTAATCCAATAATCTGAAAAATTTTCATCACTAATTGATGATCTACACATCTCTAGTATCATAATGATAAAAATGGTTTCATTGCTGACTTATTTTGTCACAACCCGCCTTCACCAAAAGGAGGCAAGGGTCAGAATATTACCAGGCCCTTCCTTCATTATGTTGAAGGAGAGATAATGACCCCTGAAACCCACCTTCAATAGGTCCCTGAGTGGCGACCAGTGCCAAGAGCATGTGATCACACACTAAATGTAAGGCCTTACCCTTTTTTATAGGATTGGGAGATAAGATAGTAAATCCCACAACACCAAGATTGAAAGTAATAAAGTAAATCAAAGAACCATTCCCAATGCATGTTACAAAAGTAAAATCCACAATGTATAAGGAGACTACAAGGAAAAATACCAAATGAATGAACAACAGAAACTCTGATGATCTATCTAAAAGTCGGAGCTATTACGGTCCAACACTATCCTTGAAGTCCTCCTAGAAACCTGAAAGCTGTTTTATATATGTAGGGTGAGCATACCAGTATACTCAGTAGGGAAAACCAAAGACTCTCGTGCACATGTGGGGAGACATATTAATGCCATGTGAGAAAAGAGATAACCAATCACCTATCAACGAAACTAAGCACCCAATCCTCACCAAGGCATACTCCCCAAATAAAGAAAATCAAGTAATGTAAAGTAACAGCACGTTGATGTTTGGGTACCCCGCGCCACTTTCCCATTGGTTATTGAAGAAATACTACGCATCGAACCAATACTACCATTCTCACCGCAGTCCCACTGCCACAACCTACCCACACACACCTGGGCCATACCCTCACGCAGTCCCACTGCCAAACCCCGCCCACAAACAACTGGGCCACAATTGTCTCACATAAGCACGCCTACAAACACCTAGGCCAGAACAACCACCGCCGCACCCGAAGACACCTGGGACTCATCTTGAAGATTCTTTGGAAACCACCTACCTTCACACACTTGTTGCAAGCACTAAAACACCTTTCCTGAAGATTCTTGGGCTAATAATGGACTTCAGGCCATCACAGCCTTCCCGAAGATACTTAGGCTATCAGGGAAAGGGACCAGAATAGAGCTAATAACCAGCCACTAATAGAAGTGTTGGAAAAAACACCCTCCCCCATGAAATGGGGGTGTTCGGCACTAAGTGCTCAACTTGGGTGGGGCACGAATTAGAAGCAAAAAAACTAAAAGTATGTATTGGTAACAAGCACCCACCCAAATCTAGGTTTTTCATTAGCCAGCCTAAAGAACACAATCATTGCCCAAGTCATGAATCACACCAATCCAAAACCCATTTGTCCCATCATTGTTTAATGGTCAGTGATAATGTTTAAATATGTTTCTTCACCTATTAGGCAACTAACAAGAATAAGAACAAGCGAAGGAAAGAGTACAATCAAACATCAACTTAAACATCCACACCCGGTTCTCTTGGAAATTTAGAACAAAAAAGGGATTAGTGAGATCCCTCGATGTACTAGAACCATAGAAAACACCAAGTTATAGCCCCACATCCCCAGGATCCAGGAGCCAGTGGTTTCTCAACAATAGAGGATCCCACCCTAATTCGTGATATAATCAAGGTAACCATGCAGCCTCAAATTTACAACCAACGACATCATAACAACAGGGGATCCCATCCCTACCAACATCACCCAGAAATCAGCCTATGAACAAACAAACCACTGATACCCACACTAAGTATGCCCATGCGGGTATTTCAAAATTAAATGATTTAACACACTCCATGATTTCATCTTCACTGTGATTTGACTGTGGTTATCACAGAAAGGTTTGATCCTAGTGCTTCCAATTTATTTTGCCGAATGTACGTAATTAACCAAATTCCTTTACACAGCAAGGGTTCACAACTACAATACAATATTTTTAAACATCACCATAAGTAAGGGTCCATTAGTGCACATAGAAAGACAACCAACGACCATGATTTTCAGTAGACGTAAACCATCACAATTCAGAAATAATTAATCATGGAAGATCATAAAATAAAGAAGTATTATAGGGCCCCGCCCTTAAATCTTACTTAATATTGAATTAAATGAATAATTCAGGTTGAGGATCTTTTCAGGTTTAGAGTTTTAGAGAATTAGAACATAACTATTACATCTCAAAAGATTACAAAGTAGTCACTTCTACTAAGTTTCCATAATAAAAAAAACTCTTAAGAGAAACATGTCTAGTTCCATGTTTTATATAGCATGACATTCCCATGATCCCATCCTTGACCTTATTCCACATTAAGTCCTATGAAAAACATTTCAAAAAAACTTGGGGTGAGTATAAAAAGCTTAGTAAGGGATACACAAAGAATGGAAACTGTTGGTTTTTCAAACACCAAGTAAACCATGTATACTCTATCAAAGTAATACCTTCACCTTCATGAAGTAGTAAAACCTCTTCACTGAATAAAGTATCATAACTTACCTTTTTGTAACCAAAGGATTACCATAAAACCCATGTAAAGAACACATAACATATATAAAGGTAACTTGGGAAATAAACATACTTAAGTGGAATAACCATACGGTAGACTTCTTCATATATCACTTAATGGAATAGCCATACGGCCAATTTCCATACATACTTAATGGAATAGCCATACTGCCGACTTCCATATCCAATGCATTAGAGGTTATAACGTAACCACCCGTCCTGCTATTCACAGCACCACCTGTTATATGGTTTATAACGTAACCACCCGTTAAAATATCCAAGTACCAATATAAAATCATAAAACATAAAACCAATATAAAGGAATGATAACATTTCCACATTTCAATCACAATATATCATAAATATATTGAAATAATAGAATCCTTTATCAAAACCATTTTCAATACAAAAATACATAAAAGAGTATATGTTATTTATTTTATTTTGAGAACATTACGGCTTGTTGAGGAATCCAAAGACCAAATAATACTCGTGACGGCGGAAAAGGTCGTTGTCACCGCGTACGTAAAAAATACATTCCTTTTTTTCGTTTAGTAAAACGCTTCGTAGAAAAAGATTCCTTTTGTATAAAAGTAAAAGTCAAAGGGGTTTATACACCGTATAAAAGAATGTTGTGTATAAAACTAAATATGCCTCAATGAAAGGAGATTGAGACGAAGTCCCTTACCTCAGGTCCGACTTCACTCGATCGTTCTTTAACGTCCTAAATAATAAACTTGAGTTAATTTATACTTGATTAATAAACTTTTTAAAGTTCATTATTCCTTTTATATCACATATTGCCGTGTTATAAACATTATGTAACCATTTAAGTTAATGATGTTTGTTTTGTCAATATTTGGTTCTTAAGTCGAAAGTGGACTTCTTACAATTACATGTTGTTCGTGTGGTCAAAGGTTCTTTATATCCAGAATGACATTAATGATTTGGATATCATATATATAATATATATCCAGCATATACATGTATTTATAATATTACATAATCATTTAGAGGTAAGAAATGAAATGCACCGTTCATGGAGACGGTAAGCCGTACGTACGCATGAATGCTACTTTCATTTCTATTTCGTATTTTATAGAATGGAATCATAATGATATAAGAGTATATTATAATTCCACTATAATAACATATATAATTTCATTAACTTTGTCCTTTACACATCCCACATATGGTATTAACGAATCAAATCACTTTCAGGGGCGGTAGTCCGCACTTCCTAAAATGAAGATATCATGTTTACCCATAATAGAAACAATAATGGTATGCCATAAATGAAAAATAAATAACCGTAAGGAAAGAATGAACATATTATAAATCATATATAAAAATAGTGACATCATAATGGCCACCTTTGAAGTTGTTAAAAGAGTATTGAACAATCATCGTTTCGTGAGGCAGAATTTTGCCATCCACGAAAACCGTATGGTCTTTAACCATTTAATGTAGTTGTGTAAGAGTGTAGCTCGAATAAATCTTATAAAAACATCCTAGTATATTGAAGATACTGGTTTTGTTACAAAAGAAGTAAATTAAAAGAGTTTAGGGGGTTGGAGAAGCAAAAAAAACAAATGAATAAGAGAGAATGAATTACCTTTAAAAGTGTAACTCTTTTTGATTTGAGCCTAAAGGCTTCCTTTGAAAGGATTATGCCCAAAGAGAATCCTCTAGGATGAGGAGAGGGATGTGGAGAGAATAAATGGGAAGGGTATGGCCGAGCCAAAGGCTTGAGGAGTGTGTGAAATGAGGTAGAGTTGGGGGCCTTTTATAAGAGGAGAGGAGGGACACTTTTGGAAATCATGAAACTATTATATTATTTTCAAACGTGTTTCGAATTTCTAAGGTCCCACATTTATATATTTAGAAGATAAGATGATAAGGCTTCGAAATATTTCAATCCAATAGGTTTTGGACATTTTTAGGTTTTTAGATATTACATTATCTTGCCATTTTATTTAAATCGTTAAATAATAAGTCATCGCTGCATCATAATGATGTCATAAATAATTTAATTTATTTAAAGTCTAAAAATTATAAAAAAATACTATGATGTAAGAAATATTTTTATCTTTCCAATTAATATTTATAATCAAAAATCTGATCTTTATAACCCCATGTAATTTTTTTTTCGTAAAACATATTATGTTTGTGTCATTTTTACTTTTAATTAAAAAAAGGCATTAAAGTCATTATCTCACCCATGTGGCTCCATGGGGTCCCCTAAATAGACCCATGGGATGTCCTAGTCGGCCATGACACAACCAATAGGGGTAGGACATGTTTCAAGCTCATATCATTTTATTAAATCATTATTTTTACCTTAAACTACACTAATTACCTCTAATTGCGATTAAAAACATAATAAGTTACTATTCACCAAAAAAATTATTTTAATATCATTGAACCACATTTTACATCTTAATGACAACCATTTATGTCGAATTTTTGAAAATCAAATCACAATGATTGCAAAATTTCATTTAAACGGAAAATCCTTTTTTATAAGTATCACTTAGTGGTTTCACTATTCATCAAAAATTGATGTTTTTCAGAAAATTACCAAAAATTCACCCTAAGCTATATTTGATATTAAGAATTGAAAAATGAAGTATATTTTAAAAAATTCAAAACATATAAGTCACATTAATTAATTTAATAATTAATTTCAGCTGTCAGAGTAAATAGCGTGTTTTTATGAAACAATAAGTATCGAAAGATTGACACTAGTTTAAGTCCGATTTCAAAGTGAAATTAATTCCAACGACCACTATTAGATTTAATGGTAAAAATATATTCTAATTTCACTTTAAAACCAATTCAAAATATAAATTAATCATATAAATAAATTAGATTAAAAAGAGGTTTTGAATTAAAATACAACATTTTACACTATTCATTAAAAAAAGAACTTTATCGGAAAGATACCAAAAATTTACACAAAGTAAATTTTGATGTCCCGATTATAAAGAAGAGTTATTTTTGGTCCAATAGAATTTATAAGATTGATCAAAACTATTTTTAATGACGGTTCTCCGTCAAAAGGTTATTTCTGAACCCTTAGTGAAAATTAGGGTATAAATGCCTAAAATTGAACTCTTTCCGTATTTTAAGCCTTTATCTATTATTGGGTAAATGTAAAAACATTTAAAAACATATATAATCATATTTTAGTTATTTCTATCCATTCTCGCCAGTACAACAACTACTTGTTAACTAACATTTAAAATAATATTATTTTATTACTTGTGTGCAATGTAAGTTTTCAAAAAACTCAACGTTGCGTATAGAGTACGCTATCGAATGTAGAAAACCCTTTTAATTAAAATTAATATTTAATTCGTAAATATTAATAAATATGGAAATTCTTTATTCTTTAATTACCTGGGATGTTATATACTTCCCCCCTTTTGGGAATTGCATCCTCGCAATTTTATTCACATATCAAAATAAGTGGGGGTATTTATCCCTCATAGAATTTTTCGATTTCCACGTTGCCTCTTCAATCACATGGTTTTTCCACAAAACCTTTACCTGATGAATCACCTTATTTCGTAACACCTGCTCCCTGTGGGCAAGAATCTGGACTGGTTGTTCTTCATAAGATAGGTTTTCCTCCAGCTGAACTACCTCTGTACTCAAAACATGAGATGGATCTGACATATACTTTCTCAACATTGAAACATGAAAAACATTATGTACCTGAGACAAACTCGGAGGTAAAGCCACTCGGTAAGAAACTAATCCAACTTTATCCAGAATTTCATATGGTCTAATAAAACTTGGACTAACCTTTCCTTTCTTACCAAATCTCATCATACTTTTCCAAGGAGAAACCTTGAGAAAAACATGATCACCTACCTCGAAAGATAGATCCTTCGTCCTGTTGTCTGCATAAATATTCTGCCTACTATAAGCTATTCTCATGTGCTTCTGAATCAGCTGAACTTGTTCGGACATATCTTCTACCAATTCTGGTCCCATCAACTTCCTTTCACCCACTTCATCCCAGAAAGCTGGAGTTCAACACCGCTTCCCAAATAATGCCTGAAATGGTGCCATCTGTATACTGGAATGAAAACTGTTATTATATGAAAATTCAAGCAAAGAAAGATGTTGGTCCCAACTTCCCTGATAATCCACAGAGCAAGAACGTAGCATATCCTCCAAGGTATGAATTGTTCGTTCTCACTGCCCATCTGATTGAGGATGAAAACCTATACTAAAATTTAATTCAGTACCCAACGACTTCTGAAGGCCTTTCCAAAAGTTAGATGTGAACTTGGGATCACGATCAGATACAATGGAGAGGGGAACTCCATGTAACCTGACTATCTCTTTAAGATACATACTGGAAAGTTGATTTAGGGAAAAAGTATCTCGTATAGAATGGAAATGAGTAGATTTAGTCAAGTGATCAACAATAACCCAGATTTCATTATTACCTCGAGATGTCCTCGGTAATCCCACAACAAAGTCCATGGATATGTTTTCCCATTTCCACTCTGGCACTGGTAAAGGCTGAAGCATCCCTTTTGGTAACTGCCGCTCTGGTTTAACCTGTTGACATGTCAAACACTTACAGTAAAATCAGCAATATCTCTTTTCATTCCATCCCACCAGTAATACTCCCGCAGATCTCTATACATCTTAGTACTGCTAGGATGAACTGAAAACGGAGAACTATAAGCTTCACATAACAACTCATTCTACAATTGTGAATCACAAGGTACACACAATCTCTTCCCAAATCTCAATACACAATCATTATCAATGTTGAATTCATGCAACATACCTTTCTGAACCAGCTCTACCTTTTTCTTCAACTCACTATCTCGCTTCTGTGCTTTCTTGATTCTATCTGATAGAGAAGATTTCACTGATACCTGAAACAAAATAGAAGAACATCCTATACCAACAACATCTATGCCAAAGTTCATCATATCTTTTACCAAAGGATCACGTTCCAAACACAACATTGCTAATGAAGCATTACATTTTCGACTCAAAGCATCAGCCACTTTATTTGCTTTTCCAGGATGGTAATGAATTATACAATCATAATCCTTGATTAATTCCAGCCATCTCCTCTATCTCATGTTCAATTCTATCTGAGTGAATATATAATTTAATCTTTTGTGATCAGTATATATTTCACAATTTACTCCATACAAATGATGCCTCCAAATTTTTAAAGCAAAGACAATGGCAGCTAATTCCAAATCATGTGTAGGGTAATTTACCTCATGAGTTTTCAACTGTCATGAAGCATATGCAATTACCTGATCATTCTGCATAAGGACACAGCCAAGTCCCTTCAACGAAGCATCACTGTATATAACAAACTCACCATTCCTGGAAGGAAGTGCCAAAAATGGAGCATTCACCAATCTTCTCTTCAACTCCTGAAAACAATCATCACATTCTTTTGTCCAGATGAACTTAACACCCTTATGAGTTAGCTTAGTCATTGGACTAGATAACCATGAAAAATTTTCAACAAACCTTCGGTAGTAACCTTCCAAATCAAGAAAACTACGGATCTCGGTTACATTTGTGGGTCTTGTCCATTCTTCAACAACTTTTGTTTTATTAGGATCAACAGTTATGCCATCTTTTGAAACAATGTGACCTAGGAAAGAAATTTGTTGTAACCAAAACTCACACTTGCTGAATTATCCATATAGTTTCTTTTCCTTTAAGGTTTGCAAGATAACCCTTAAATGTCTTTCATGCTCCTCTTTACTTTTAGAAAATACCAAAATATATTCAGTAAACACAGCCCCGATTTATCACCTGAGTTAACTGAGCCATCACTGCAACAAACTATTTACTTCTGATTCTGACCATCTCAGGATGCCGATTTAGAAGTTCATTTCCATTTGTGTACATTCCTAGCACAACTTCCTTGTTTCCTCTTTGAAAAATCATTCTGAACACTGAAATACCTTGGGTGAAGCAACATGGTAATCTTTAAATGCTATATCATTTCAGTCATACCATAAATTAACTTATAATTTAACGATTTTCTAACTCCTAAAGTTTTCTAAACCGACCTTTGATACCAACTATAAGGCCCCGACCTTAATCCTTACATAATATTGAATTAAATGAATAATTCACGTTGAGGATCTTTTCAGGTTTAGAGTTTTAGAGAATTAGAACATAACTATTACATCTCAAAAGATTACAAAGTAGTCACTTCTACTAAGTTTCCATAATAAAAAAACTCTTAAAAGAAACATGTCTAGTTCCAAGTTTTATATAGCATGACATTCCCTTGATCCCATCCTTGAACTTATTCCACATTAAGTCCTGTGAAAAACATTTCAAAAAAACTAGGGGTGAGCATAAAAAGCTCAGTAAGGGATACACAAAGAATGAAATCTGTTGGTTTTTCAAACATCAAGTAAACCATGTATACTCTATCAAAGTAATACCTTCACCTTCATGAAGTACTAAAAACTCTTCACTGAATAAAGTATCATCACTTACCTTTATGTAACCAAAGGATTACCATAAAACCCATGTAAAGAACACATAATATATATAAAGGTAACTTGGGACATAAACATACTTAAGTGGAATAACCATACGTTCGACTTCCACACATATCACTTAATTGAATAGCCATACGACCAATTTCCATACATACTTAATGGAATAGCCATACGGCCGACTTCCATACCCAATGCATTGGAGGTTATAACGTAACCACCCGTCCTAGTATTCACGGCACAACCCGTCATATGGTTTATAACGTAACCACCGGTTAAAATGTCCAAGTACCAATATAAAATCATAAAACATAAAACCAATATAAATGAATGATAACATTTCCACATTTCTATCACAATATATCATAAATATATTGACATAATAGAATCCTTTATCAAAACCATTTTCAATACCAAAATACATAAAAGAGTATATGGTATTTATTTTATTTTAAAAACATTACGGCTTATTGAGGAAGCCAAAGACCAAATAATACTCGCGGCGGCGGAAAAGGTCGTTGTCACCGCGTACGTAAAAAAAACATTCCTTTTTGTCGTTTAGTAAAACTCTTCGTAGAAAAATATTTCTTTAGTATAAAAGTAAAAGTCAAAGGGGTTTATACACCGTATAAAATAAAGTTGTGTATAAAACAAAATATGCCTCAATGAAAGGAGATTGAGACGAAGTCCCTTACCTCAGGTCCGACTTGACTAGATCATTCTTTAACGTCCTGAATAATAAACTTGAGTTAATTAATAATTGATTAAGAACCTTTTTAAATTTCATTATTCCTTTTATATCACTTATTTCCATGTTATAAACATTATGTAACCATTTAAGTTAATGATGTTTGTTTTGTCAATATTTTGTTCTTAAGTCAAAAGTGGACTTCTTACAATTACATGTTGTTCGTGTGGTAAAAGGTTATTTATATCCAGAATGACATTCCTGATTTGGATATCATATATGTCATATATATCCAGCATATACATGTATTTATAATATTACATATTCATTTAGAGGTAAGAAATGAAATGCACCGTTCATGGAGACGGTAAGACGTACGTACGCATGAACGCTACTTTCATTTCTATTTCGTATTTTATAGAATGGAATAATAATGATATAAGAGTATATTATAATTCCAGTATAATAACATATATAATATCATTAACTTTATCCTTTACACATCCCACATATGGTATTAACGAATCAAATCACTTTCAGGGGGCGGTAGTCCGCACTTCCTAAAATGAAGATATCGTGTTTACCCATAATGGAAATAATAATGGTATGCCATAAATGAAAAATACATAATCGTAAGGAATGAATAAACATATTATATATTGTAATGACCTAAAATTTTAAATAAATATTGTTTCCTAATTTTATGTGTTATTTTATTTTATTTTTATACTCAACAAAAATGTTTCATTTGATAACATGAGTATAAATAAAATGAGACTGTTGGGTTTTGACTGTTATTTGACCATTGGTCAATATGAACACTGGAAACTAATCATTTTGACTATTGTCTCTAAATACAAGCAATCTTGGTCAATTAATATAGAACGAAGATTTGATGGCCTCATCCAGTAGTCTTGGACCGATCGAAGCCCATATAACCGAACTTGGGAAGGAGGTAGCACCACTGGGATTTGCTCTAGACCAAACCCAAGCTGAACTTCTTCGTATAAAGCTAGAATGGGATGGACTTCGCGAGAAGTTCAAACTGATAGAAATTACTACTCGTTCGATATTGGCCAAGCCTCCCTCGGATTCTCTCACCTTAGCACACCTTACACTTAGGTCATATGCTGGTGTGATAAGGGGCTATGTAAGGAGACTGTAACTGTCTTGTGTAATCCTTTGTTTTAAATAAAAATTTCGATTTCTTTTATGAATTTTCAAATGACCGGATAAATATAGTATGCATATTTTTGATGAATTTTAGAAAAAGGATATTTTAAATATGTTTATGTAAACCCTAAATAATTAAAAATGTGTAAAGATTTTCAAAAAATGGTCTTCTACAATTATGTTCAGTACGAAATTTAGAGTCTAATAAGATCAACTTGATTATTTATGAATAGTAAATTATGAATAGTGATTTTATGATTAGGATTAATAATGTGTCTAAATGGATTAGTACTCTCACTTAAAGAAAGTATTAAAATAATCTAGGCACTTTGATTAAGTAATGTGATTCAATAAAATGGTTAAATAACGGTTTCATAAATTATTATTCAAGTATTAGTTTTTTCGGATGAATAGTGTTTTTTAATTAAAATTTTAATAAAAAATATTTAGAAACTTATTTTTAAAAAATGGAATTCATTTTTGAACTCAGAGAATCGATATTATGTTAAGGTAATTTTTGTGGATTTTTCTTAAAAAAATAAATTTTCGATGAATTGTGTGTTTAATAAAAAAAATTAATTAAAAATATTTAGAAAATTATTTTTATAAAATGGATTTCATTTTTTAAATCAGAGAATTTATATTTGGTTAAGGTGAAATTTTGGGACTATTCTGAGAAAGTTGAATTTTCGATGAATAGTGAAAATACAGTTTTTAAGTTACGGGTGTTTAATGACATCATTAAATGATGTATTAAGTATGTAATCAATATGTTAGACATATGAATAGTAAGATAAGGTATCAGGTGTACCAAGTGGCCAATACCATGGGCAAATACCATGGGAAAGCCCATGGTTTTTCCAAAACCACTAATGAGGTGTCCCTTGGCCATTAATGCCTTGTCCCCTCACTTTCCCTATAAATACCAATCCATCCTCTCATCCATTCGACTCCCCACTCTCCCCCAACAAAGTTATGGTCTCCTTACCTCCCATGGAGTCCTCCCAAGGTGCCCCCACGCCCTCAAGGTCAAAACCTTTGAGGTTTAAGAGTTACGTTTTAAGGTAAGGGATCCGACCTCTCTCTTTCATTTCAAGTAATCTCTTTTATGTCATTCCTTTTATGCTCCATGTTCTTATGTTGGAGGATGTTCTTTTATACTTCTCTTACTGACCTTTTTATGTTCATATAATGATAGATCCCCTCTTAGTCTCATTATTTCGTTTTATGAAGTTTTAAGTGGCGTCGTTAGGCTGCCGAAATTTTTGTAACAGATTCTTTCTCCCTTCTCATTTTCACGATCTATTTTCATGTAAAGTATTTCAAGTTCCTTTTTATTATGTTGGGGTATGATCTCTAAATTTATCATACTGATCTTTTATGTTCATCTGATGAGAGACCCCATTTGATCTCTCCAATTCAGAATTTTGAAGTTTTAAGTGGCGCCATTAGGCTGCCGAATTTTTAAGTGGTTCTTCACCATTCTCGTTTTGAATTTCTACATTCATGCCAATTCTTTCAAGTTCCTTTTTGTTATGTTGGGGTATGATATCTATATCTATCATACTGGACTCTTATGTTCATATGATTAGAGACCCCATTTGGTATCTTCAATTCAGTATTTTGAAGTATTATGTGGCGCCGTTAGGCTGCCGAATTTTTAAGTGGTTCTTCACCCTTCTCGTTTTGACGTTCTACTTTCATGTCAATTCTATCAAGTTCCATTTTGTTATGTTGGGGTATGATCTATATATCTATCATACTGGAATCTTATGTTCATATGATGAGAGACCCAATTTGATCGCTTCAATTCAGTATTTTGAAGTTTTATGTGGCATCGTTAGGCTGCCGAAGTTTTTAGGGGATTCTTTCACCCTTCTCATTCTTTTCAAAGTTTCACTTTCATGTCAGGTCTTTAAAGTTACTTTTTAATTATGTTGGGGCATAATCTCTATATTTTTAATAATTAACTCTTATGTTCACATGATTAGAGACCCTATTTGATATTTTCAAATCATTTTGTTTGAAGTTTAAGTAACGTCATTAGGCTGCCTAACTTTCATAAGAGAAATCTAATTTTTGTCTTCATTCCATGTTTTTCATTTCAAATGGTATGTCCTTGAAATTTCATCACCATGATCATGTATCCTTCTTATTCTTTCCATCTACTGTTTTATGGGTCATTTATGAATGTTTGACCCATTTCCCTCTCTTTTTAATGTCTTCTAAAACCTCGTAACATAGCCGTTATGCTGCAGAATTTCTGTCTCAAAATGTCTCTCTCTTTTTCTAAAGTTCTTTTATATTATTAAGTTAATACTCAAATATATTTCTTCTAAAGGGTTATTCACATATATACCAAAATTTTATATTTGAAATTATGGGATTTACATACATGAGACCCACCTTCCTTTTCTGTGGGTTTTAAGGTGATGTAAAGATCATGTCTTTAAAGCAGTTTTTTAAACATTATGATTACGAAATGAAACCCATTTATTTTGTGATATATGGGTTATTTATGAAATTTTTTATGATTATATATGTGTATCACATGATTATAAAGGAAAATTTAATGGTGCGCCCTGATAGCGCTCCAATGCATTGGGTAATGATGTAACCACTAGAGATTACAATTTTCATGATACCTTGGTGAATAACATTGGTAATTTTCAAATGACACCTTGGGGATGGACCTTCGTGATATGTTCATGATTATCTATGTTAAATGATGTAGCTACATCTTCATGTTATGAAAAAGTTTTATTTTTATTATGATATGCCTCATGGTTTCATTTTCATTCCATAAAGTTCTTTTCATGACTTTATTGATGTATCTCATTCCATATGTAAAATGTTTCACTTGTTTCCCTTGCTGGGCCTTCTGCTCACCCTTTCTTTTGATGTAAGTCCCCAGGTTATGAGATGCATTAATGAGCCTAGGGTGAACATGAGGAGAATCCTTTCAATTTTTTAAGAAGAATGTTTTTTTTGTTTCATGTTTTATGTTCCTTGTTTCCAAGACACTAAACCTTAAAGATCCTCAGTTCCGTGTAATGGAATGAAAGTTATGTTATAAAAAGATGGTATGCTATAGTTGGTATCAAAGGATGGTTTAGTTATTTGTGAAAATTAGGATATGAAAAATCTAGGAATAAACCTATAGAAAAGTTTAAATATATAAAATCTTCCTGGTATTTTGGTTTGTATTGAGTAAGGGGTTCCCAAGAAAATATATCCCTGTCTGGATATGAGCAGGTAGAGGTGGCTCTGGCACAGATGTACATAGGGGTAAAACCCGAAAACACCTCTTTGAGCTAGACTCGAACGGGAACTAGTACACGACAATGGGCCTTGCTGCACTCTTGGTTACGACACTCCCGAGGGATATGATTTGGTAAATTCATAAGCTTGGTATGAACCATTGTTAAAGGAACAAAGATAAAATAAAATAAAGATTCACATAAGAATATATGATCATGGATAACCTAGATGGGAACCTAGGGGATCACAATTTAGGGTATACGTTTCTTCTACATGTTATCCTTATATGCTTTATGTTCCTTTTCATGATTATTGGTTAAGTATTTAAGCCTCTAATTATACTTTATCTTCTTAGTTAATGGTGGGAAATGG
The DNA here is from genome assembly GCA_963277665.1 of Viscum album. Taxonomy (NCBI): domain Eukaryota; kingdom Viridiplantae; phylum Streptophyta; class Magnoliopsida; order Santalales; family Viscaceae; genus Viscum; species Viscum album. The sequence goes on from OY728147.1 coordinate 1,694,651,893, forward strand.
AATAACGTGTCCCAAAAACCAATGTGATAGGAAATGCGACAATTTCCGTATTAATATGACCGAGATGATTAGGGGATTAAAAGATGATTATTATTTTGGAAGTCATTCACTATTTTGGGGACCCTATATGATTGAGGTAAATAGATTACTATAGTATTTTCATTGAGGAGTAAGGTTGAATTATATTTTGAAGAATTGATGAATTTAAGGTGGACTTATAGTAATTTAGGTTACTTATGGGAATGATTAACCTATCTTGGGTAAAATATGTTTAGGTTAGCTACTTTTGTTATAAGATTTTAGGAGTGGTTGATGTTGTGTGGAGATGAACAATGAAGTTGTTTTAGAAGACTATGTTATGAAATCCATCTTGTAATTGGGTTTCAATCTTAGTTTGGTTTATTTTGAGTATTTTTAAGGACCGTTATTTATGGAATGCTCTATGATGAACTTTGGGTAGTACCATGGATCTTTGGAGATTTAAAAGTAGTTTCCATTCCTATGGGATTCTTTCTTTTTGAAGAGTTGATTTACCTTAACCTTTCGGTTTTTGAGATAATGTTTAAAGATAGAAGAAATAAATAGTTAATCTTTTGTAGATTATGTGATTCTCTAGAAGATGATTCTTGTGCTTTTATGAGACCAAGTGTTTTTTGAAGTCTCATCATTTGGAGAAGATATTAGTGTTGGTAGGGAATTATTAAAGGATCAAACTCTACTTGAAGGTAGGCATATTTTCTTATGTTTTTGTTCTATGTAGTAAATGAATTCCTCAAAATTATGAAAAGAAACGTAAAACAAAAATGTTGTTGGTTTACGTTTCCTACGAGGTAATCAAAGACCGTTTACACACATCATAAGTTTGGGATTTTCTTATGGTTAACTTTCTCTTATTCATGTTCTCTATCACTCTCTCTCAGAACATGACCCTTGGTTTTCTCCTCCATGTCCATGTTTTCCTACATGGAATCCTAGTGTGGGTTAACTCAGGTGACCTTTGTACATCCCTTTCGTTCTTTTAATGTAATAGTTTTACTGACTCCTTTTCCGATGTGGGACTTTCAATGAAATTTCAAAACCCAATTTTAAAAAATTGCGAGGACGCAATTTCTTAAGGGGGGAAGATTGTAACGACCCGAAATTTTAAATAAATATTGTTTCCAAATTTTATGTTTTATTTTATTTTATTTTTATACTCAACAAAAATGTTTCATTTGATAACATGAGTATAATTAAAATGAGATTGTTGGGTTTTGACTATTATTTGACCATTGGTCAATATGACCACTGGAAACTAAACGTTTTGACTATTGTCTCTATATACAAGCAATATTGGTTAATTAATATAGAAAGAAGATTCGATGGCCTCACCCAGTAGTCTTGGACCGATCGGAACCCATATAACAGATCTTAGGAAGGAGGTAGCACCACTGGGATTTTCTCTGGACCAAACCCAAGCTGAACTTCATCGTATAAAGCTAGAACGGGATCTCCTTCACGAGAAGTTCAAACTGATAGAAATTACTACTCGTGCGATGTTGGCCGAGCCTCCCTCAGATTCTCTCACCTTAGAACACCTTACACTTAGGTCCTCTGCTGGTGTGATAAGGGTCTGTGTAAGGAGACCGTAACTGTCTTGTGTAATCCTTTGTTTTAAATAAAAATTTTGATTTCTTTTATTATTTTTCAAATGACCGGATAAATATAGTATGCATATTTTTGTTGAATTTTAGAAAAACGATATTTTAAATATGTTTATGTAAACCCTAAATAATTAAAAATGTGTAATGATTTTCAAAAAATGGTCTTCTACAATTATGTTCAGTACGAAATTTAGAGTCTAATAAGATCAACATGATTTTTGATGAATAGTAAATTACGAATAGTGATTTTATGATTAGGATTAATAATGTGTCCAAATGGATTTGTAATCTCACTTAAAGAAAGTATTAAAATAATCTATTCACTTTGATTAAGTAATGTGATTCAATAAAATGTTTAAATAACGGTTTCATAAATTATTATTCAAGTATTAGTTTTTTCGGATGAATAGTGTTTTTTAATTAAAATTTTAATTAAAAATATTTAGAAAATTATTTTTATAAAATGGACTTCATTTTTGAACTCAGAGCATCGATATTATGATAACGTAATTTTTGGGGATTTTTCTAAAAAAAAAATAAATTTTCGATGAATAGTGTTTTTAATTAAAAATTTAATTAAAAATATTTAGAAAATTATTTTTATAAAATGGATTTCATTTTTGAAATCAGAGCATTGATATTTGGTTAAGGTAATATTTTGGGACTATTCTGAGAAAGTTGAATTTTCGATGAATAGTGAAAATACAGTTTTTAAGTTACGTGTGTTTAATGACATCATTAAATGATGTATTAAGTATGTAATCAATATGTTCGACTTATTAATATTAAGATAAGGTATGAGGTGTCCCAAGTGGCCAATACCATGGGCAAATACCAAGGGAAGCCCATGGTTTTGCCAAAACCACTAATGAGGTGTCCCTTGGCCATTAATGCCTTGTCCCCTCACGTTCCCTATAAAGACCAAGCCATCCTCTCATCCATTCGACTCCCCACTCTCCCCCAACTAAGTTCTGGTCTTCTTACCTCCCAAGGAGTCCACCCAAGGTGCCCCCAAGCCCTCAAGGTCCAAACATTTGAGTTTTGAGAGTTACATTTTAAGGTAAGGGATCTGACCTCTCTCTTTCATTTCAAGTAATCTCTTTTATGTCATTTCTTTTATGCTCCATGTTCTTATGTTGGAGGATGTTCTTTTATACTCCTCTTACTGCCCTTTTTATGTTCATATAATGAGATATCCCCTCTTACTCTCATTATTTCGTTTTATGAAGTTTTAAGTGGCGCCATTAGGCTGCCGAAATATTTGTAACATATTTTTTCTCCCTTCTCATTTTTCAAGATCTATTTTCATGTAAAGTATTTCAAGTTCCTTTTTATTATGTTGGGTTATGATCTCTAAATTTATCATACTGATATTTTATGTTCATATGATGAGAGACCCCATTTGATTTCTTCAATTCAGTATTTTGAGGTTTTATGTGGCGCTGTTAGGCTGCCGAATTTTTAAGTGGTTCTTCACCATTCTCGTTTTGAAGTTCTACTTTCATGTCAATTATTTCAAGATCCTTTTTGTTATGTTGGGGTATGATATATATATCTATCATACTCTACTCTTATGTTCATATGATGAGAGACCCCATTTGTCTCTTCAATTCAGTATTTTGATGTTTTAAGTGGCGCCGTTAGGCTGCCGAAATTTTAAGTCGTTCTTCACCCTTCTCGTTTTGAAGTTCTACTTTCATGTCAATTTTTTCAAGTTACTTTTTTTTATGATGGGGTATGACCTCTATATCTATCATACTGGACTCTTATGTTCTTATGATGAGAGACCCCATTTGATCTCTTCAATTCAGAATTTTGATGTTTTATGTGGCGCCGTTAGGTTGCCGAATTTTTTAGGGGATTCTTTCACCCTTCTCATTCTTTTCAAAGTTTCACTTTCATGTCATGTCTTTCAAGTTACTTTTTAATTATGTTGGGGAATTATCTCTATATCTATCAGACTTAACTCTTATGTTCACATGATGAGAGACCCTATTTGATCTTTTCATATCATTTTGTTTGATGTTTATGTAACGCCATTAGGCTGCCGAACTTTCATAAGAGAAATCTAATTTTTTTCTTCCTTACATGTTTATCATTTCAAATGGTATGTCCTTGAAATGTCATTACCATGATCATGTATCCTTCTTATTCTGTACATATACTGTTTTATGGGTCATTTATGAATGTTTGACCCATTTTCCCTCTCTTTTTAATGTCTTCTAAAACCTCGTAACATAGCCGTTATGCAGCAGAATTTCCATCTCAAAATGTCTCTCTCTTTTTATAAAGTTATTTTATATTATTAAGTGAATACTCAAATATAATTCTTATAAAGGGTTATTCACATATATACCAAAATGTTCTATTTTAAATTATGGGATTTACATACATGAGACCCACCTTCCTTTTCCGTGGGTTTTAAGGTGACGTAAAGATCATGTCTTTAAAGTAGTTTTTAAAATGTTATGATTATGAAATGAAACCCATTTATTTTGTGATATATGGGTTATTTATGAAATTTTTGATGATGATATATGTGGCTAACATGATAATAAAGGAAAATTTAAGGGTGCGCCCTGATAGCGCTCCAATTCATTGGGTAATGATGTAACCACTAGAGATTACAATTTTCATGATACCTTGCTGAATAACCTTGGTAATTTTCAAATGACACCTTGGGGATGGAACTTGGTGATATGTTCATGATTTTCTATGATAAATTATGTAGCCACATCTTCAAGTTATGAAAAAGGTTTATTTTTATTATGATATTCCTCATGACTTCATTTTCATGGCATAAAGTTCTTTTCATGACTTTATTGATGTATCTCAAGTTCATATGTAAAATGTTTCACATGTTTCCCTTGCTGGGCCTTCTACTCACCCTTTCTTTTGATGTATGTCCCCAGGTTATGAGATGCAGTAATGAGCCTAGGGTGAACATGAAGAGAAGCCTTTCAAGTGTTTAAGAAGAATGTTTTTTTTGCATCATGTTTTATATTCCTTGTTTCCAAGACACTAAACCTTAATGATCCTCAGTTCCGTGTAATGGAATGAAAGTTATGTTATAAAAAGATGGGATGCTATATATATCATATATAAAAATATGACATCATAATGGCCACCTTTTAAGGTGTTAAAAGAGTATTGAACAATCATCGTTTCGGGAGGCAGAATTTCGCCATCCACGGAAACTGTATGTTCTTTCACCATTTGATGTAGATGTGTGAGAGTGTAGCTCGAATAAATCTTAAAAAACATCCTAGTATATTGAAGATACTGGTGTTGTTACAAAAGAAGTAAGTAAAAAGTGTTTAGTGGGTTGGAGAAGCAAAATAAAACAAATGAACAAGAGAGAATGAATTATCTTTAAAAGTGTAACTCCTTTTGATTTGAGCCTAAAGGCTTCCTTTGAAAAGATTCTGCCCAAAGGGAATCCTCTAGGATGAGGAGAGGGATGTGGAGAGAGTAAATGGGTAGGGTATGGCCGAGACAAAGGCTTTAGGAGTGTGTGAAATGAGGTTGAGGTGGGGGCCTTTTATAAGAGGAGGGGAGGGGCACTTTTGGAAATCATGAAACTATGATTTTATTTTGAAAAGTGTTTCGAATTTATAAGGTCCCATATTGATATATTTCGAAGATAAGATGATAAGGCTTCAAAATATTCCCATTCAATTGGTTTTGGACATTTTTAGGTTTTTAGATATTACATTATCTTTCCATTTTATTTACATCGTTAAATAATGAAGTCATCGCTGCATCATAATGATGTCATAGATAATTTAATTTATTTAAAGTATAAAAATAATAAAAAAAATACTATGATGTAGGAAATCTTTTTATATTTCTAATGAATATTTATAATCAAAAATCTGATCTTTATAACCACATGTAAAAATTGTTTTTGTAAAACATATAATTTTTTTGTCATTTTTACTTTTATTTAAAAAAAGTCATTAAAGTCATTATCTCACCCAAGTGGGTCCATGGGGTCCCCTAAATAGACTCATGGGTTTTATTGGTCTGCCATGACACAATCAATAGGGTTAGGACATGTGTCAAGCTCATCTCATTTTATTACAGCATTATTTTTACCTTAAACTACACTAATTATCTCTATCGCGATTAAAAACTTAATAAGTTACTATTCACCAAAAAAATTATTTTAATCTCATTGAACCACATTTAACTTCTTAATGGAAACCATGTATGTCATATTTTTGAAAATAAAAACACAATTATTGTAAAATTTCATTTAAATGGAAAATCAGTTTTTATAAGTACCACTTAGTGGTTTCAGTATTCATCAAAAATTGATGTTTTTCAGAAAATTACCAAAAATTCACCCTAAGATATATTTGATATTACGAATTCAAAAATGAAATATGTTTTAGAAAATTCAAAACATATAAGTCACATTAATTAATGTAATAATTAATTCCCGCTGTCAGATAAAATAGCATGTTTTTATGAAACAATAAGTATCAAAAGATTGACACTAGTTTAAGTCTGATTTCAAAGTGAAATTAATTCCAATGACCACTATTGGATTTAATGGTAAAAATATTTTCTAATTTCACTTTAAAACCAATTAAAAAGATAATCTAATCATATAAATAAATTAGATTAAAAAGGGGTTTTGAATTAAAATACAACATTTTACACTATTCATTAAAAAAAGAACTTTATCGGAAAGATACCAAAAATTTACACAAAGTAAATTTTGATGTCCCGATTCTAAAGAAGAGTTATTTTTGTTCCAATAGAATTTATAAGATTGATCAAAACTATATTTAATGACAGTTTTCTGTAAAAAGGTGATTAGTGAACCCTTAGTGAAAATTAGGGTATAAATGCCTAAACTTGAACTCTTTCCGTATTTTAAGCCTTTATCTTTTATTGGATAAATGTAAAAACATTTAAAAACATATATAATCATATTTTATTTATTTATATCTATTCCCGCCAGTACAATGGCTACTTGTTTACTAACATTTAAAATAATATTATTTTATTACTTGTGTGCAACGTAAGTTTTCAAAGAAACTCATCGTTGCGTATAGATTACGCTATCGAACGTAGAAAACCCTTTTAACTAAAATTAATATTTAATTCGTAAATATTAATAAATATGAAAATTCTTTATTCTTTAATTACCTGGGATGTTACAAGTATCATCGATCACACCCCTCCCTCTTCATTCGTTAGAATCCGTTCATTATATTTATTAAGGGTTGGTTCATCCAATTCTATAAAATCAAAAGCATGCCCACCCCGAAAGATACATAAAACCGAGAGACGAAGGTGAAACCCTACCTGATTGATCAACGATTGATGTTTGTCTTCAAGCGCCAGGAACACGATGCTTGATTTGTAGGGGTGGGGCCTTAGGAACGCAAGGACGAGCAAATGAATCGATGTGAGTGTGATCAGCAAAAAGAAACCATGGGAGAACCCTTTAGTTTATAAGGGCCCGAGACGGTTGAGATAAGAACACGGAACCACGCAAGGAGCGGGGTAATGGGTTGACCACGCAGCCCCACACATCATTAAAGGGTCCCCGGCTTTAGGGGAGGTTTAAACCTATGCACCAGGGTATCTCACTTAAACAAACCCCATTAATTGGAATAAATGGGATTTAAAACAGAGTTACAGGAGACAAAATACGGTTTAAAACCCAATTTGCACAAAAAGGCGGCTCTACTGGAAAACCCGTGGGGGTATTCTAGAGCTACCGGTGGGCTGCAACGACTTGTAGTCAAGAGCTACTGGTAGGGAGCACCCACCGATAGTCGATTACGAGCGGTGGATGATAGCCACTAGTAGTCGAGCTACTAGTAGCCTGCGGCCACTGGTATATCGAGATACCGGTAAGCCTCCTACCTTTAGGCTAAGGCTACCGGTAGGCCTACCGCGGGTCAAACACCACTGAGAAGCTGGGATTGCCTCCCAGACCACCCAGAACACCTCAAACATCAGTTTTTTACTACGTAATGGTCCTCCAACAACCCAGGCCATTACATTAGATACCTCTCAAACTATTCTCACCCTCAAGATTCAAAAAAACCCACATGGAAAGAGAGGGTCTGAACAACCACCTCGTAAGATACCTCTAAGGAAAGAACCCCATTGTTAACTAAAAACACATTTATCTTAAGAACTTAGAAACATACCATGTCAAACACCCTAGCCTGTGGGTTGGGGAGTATCTTCCACCATGTCAAGATATTATCCTCTTTGGGAGGCACTGACTCACCCGCATCGGTTTATTCGCATCCACCTTACTAAATCATGATTAGGGGTCTGATCCTCCCCTCCCCATAGTAAAGACATTTCACACACATTCAGAGAGGATGAAAACCCACATATTCTACATCTGACAAGGTAAAACGCTCCACTACAACAAGTATAAATAAAACAGTACAAAACTCAAAACAACTCTGTGTACTGGGCACGCTTATGTGCTTCCCTCTCGCAGGTACTCCCCTCAGGCCCACCATCTCTCCATAACACACAAACCAATGGAATGGCTCTCCCATGAAGCACCTTCTCCTCACGATCCTCGATCATCACTGGTCTTTCCACAAAGACCACGTCTTCCTCAATGTCTAGCTCTCCCCAGTAGAGGACGTGTGAATCATCATGCAGATACTGACAGAGATGGGACACATGGAAGATTTCATGCAGCCTCAGTAGCGGCAGTGGTAATGCTAGCTGATAAGCCACTTTTCCGACCCACCGCAACACTTTGAATGGTCCGATGAACTTGGGAGAAAGCATACTCCCCTTACCGAACCTCTGTGGTCCATGCTGAGGGGAGACCTTCAAAAACACATTGTATCCAATCTCAAACTCCAAGAGCATTATCCTAGTATCATCATACGACTTCTGTCGGTCTTGGGCTGCCTTCATCTTTTCCCATATAAGCTGAATCCTCTCTGTCGTGCCTTGCACCACCTCCGGGCCAAGGATGCCTCCCTCTTCTACTTCGGTCCAACACACAGGTGAGTGGCATGGCCTCTCAAAAAAGGCTTCAAATGGGGCCATACCAATGGTAGAGTGATAGCTGTTATTATAGGATAACTTTATCAAAGGTAATTGTCACACCCACGATCTTCCTGAGTCGAGAACACATGCCCGCAACAAATCTTCCATGGTCTGGATGGTGCGCTCTGTCTATCCATTTGTCTGGAGATGGAAAGAAGTGCTAAGATTTCGTTGGGTGCCGAAAGCATGCTTCAATCCCCTCCAGACTTGTGAGGTAAACCGTGCATCCCTATTATGGACTATGGACCTCATAACTCCATGTAACCACACCACCTCATCCACGTACATTCGTGATAAGGCATCCACTGCACTCGACCTCTTAATCACCAAAAAGTGAGACAATTTCATCAACTGGTCCACTACTACCCAGATGGAATCATATCCCACTTGAACCTTGGGTAGTACCGTGATGAAATCCATCGCTATTTCTTTCCACTTCCACTCAGGGACATCAACAGACTACAGCAGGCCGCCTGGAACCCGGTGTTCAGCCTTCACTTGCTGACACACTAGGCACTTGGCCACAAACTCTACCTCTTCTCGCTTTACTCCGGGACACCAGAACTGTCTCTTCAGACCCTGGTACATCTTGGAAACTCATGGGTGCACTGCTATGGGTGAGTTGTGGAAGTCATTATGAACTTTTTCATGCATCGCCTATGGTACAAACAACTTCCCTTTGAAAAGCCTCTTGTTCTAACCATCCTCTGTCCACCCTTACAGAGCATTGCTCTAGTTAACTCAGTCTCGCATTACTTCGCACTCTAGGTCTCCCCACTGAGACTCCTCCACATGCTAAAACAGAGATGACTGCACTGTCATCTAATACAGAAAACCTCTACCGCTATCCATCCTCGCATCCAGGTGCAAGGCAACCAACTCCCCCATTACCTTTCATGCATCTACCGACTCTCGGACTGCATCCTTCTGTGACCTCCTGCTCAAGGAATCAGCCACTACATTCCCTTTCCCTGATGTGTAGAAATCTCAAAGTCGTAATCCTAGAGGAACACCATCTTCCTTCACTGCCACAAGTTGAGGTCCTACTGGGAGAAGATATAACTCAAAATTTTGTGATCTATGAAGACCACAAAGCGTTCTCTGATAAGGTAATGCCTCCATAAATTTAGCACAAAAATGACTGCTACAAGCACCAGGTCATGGGTGGAATAATTACGCTCATGAGGGAGTAAATGCCTAGACCCATAAGATATCACCCCATGTCGATGCATCAACACACATCTGAGTCCTTGCCCCAAATCATCACAAAACACCTCATAAGCCACCCCTTCTTCTATTAGTCTCTACACTGGGGCACTAAACAACATCTACTTTAGATACCCGAGGGCTGTCTCGCACTGCTCGCTCCATCGAAAAACCTGGTCCTTCTTGGTAAGGGCTGTCAAAGGGGCTGCAACTCGGGAGAATTTGGTTACGATCCTTCGATAGTAACCCACTAACCCCAGGAAACTGCAATCCTCTACCACATTCTTGGGTGCTGCCCAAGAAACAACTACCTCAACCTTTGATGGGTCCACCACTACCCCCTTCTCGGACACTACGTTCCCAAGGACGTGCACTTATCACATCTAGTACTTGCATTTCGACAACTTCTCATAGAACTGGTTCTGTCAGAGGACCTCCAAAACGGTCCTCAGGTGATAGGTGTGGTCCTCCTATGATATTTCATAGATCAGGATGTCGTCGATGAATGCAACTATGAACCGATACAGGTACTCCCATAAGATGGAGTTCATAAGCCCCATGAACATAGCCGGGGCATTCATAACACTGAATGGCATGACCAAAAACTCAAAGTGCCCATACCTACACCTGAAGGCCGTCTTCGAGATGTCACCCTCCCTCACCCTCAACTAGTGATATCCAGACCGTAGTTTGTTCTTCGAGAATGGTCCTACCCCTTTTAGTTAGTCAAAGAGATCATCTATCCTTGGAAGATGGTAGCGATTTTTTGATCATTACCTGATTCAGCATCTTGTAGTCTATGAAAAACCTGATACCACCATCTTCCTTCTTTGCGAACAATACTGGAGCACCCCATGGTGACTCACTTGGTCGAACATAAACCCTCTTCAGAAGATCTTCTATATGAATCCACAACACACATAGCTCTGAAGGTGCCATCTGGTAAGGATCCATCGAAATCAGAAAATTACCAGGATGTAAGTCTATCCCAAAATCGATATCACATCGAGGGGGTAAAGTTGATAACTCCTCAAGAAATAAATACATATAATCTCTAAAGATTCATGGCACCTCTACCATCTCAACATCTACTAGTTCTTCTGAGAGCTCGACTTGCAAGGAGAGGAGGGTTTCCTCTCGCATGTTGCCCTCATGACTATTCCTCTTGCCAGTGAAAGTAACACACTGGCCACCAAAGACTGAGAACACAATCCATCCTTGAAAGTACTCGATGAAGGAACACACAGAGAATAGCCAGTCATTGCCTAGGATGACATCGTATGGCTGTATCTGTAGCAGTAGTAAATCTCTGACCGACTGATGTAGCCCTATCATCAGTCTGTATCCTTGGAAAACAAATAAAAATTCATTCTGACCTCTGACTAGTGTGCTCAGCACCAGGGGAACTGAATGTCTCTTGGAATCTATGCCCAGAGCATGGTCCAGACTGGGTGCAACAAAGGAGTGCGAAGCTCCGGTATCGAACAAGGTGTAAGCAAGGGTACTGATCAAACTGATCGTACCTCGAACAACCTCATGTCCCGCTGGAACTGCTGCCTCTGCAGCATGAAACTGTCCACGCCTAGCTCATCTTCCCCTCGGCTATCGGCCACCTCCCTTACCACGCCCTGGTCGGGGTCCTTGAGGAGATCCCTGAGGTCGGCCTGCCCCTACAACGTCTGCCCTCAGAGGAGCGGGAGTTCACTGCCCCTACTGCTGCCGCTAGAAGGGCCTAGCTAGATGCCGCTGCTGAGGTGGGCACTGGGCCTATCCGCCACTGCGGTACTGAACTCGGTATGGGCATTGATTTTGGATATCTCCAAGGCTCCCACAGACAAAGAACCTCAGTCCTGGGCCCAAAAGAAAAGGGTGAGGACCGGGGGACCTCAACTGGAACTATTGTGGCCTTCTCCCTGCTGGTCGGAACTGAGAGTGTCCTGATGCTGGGGGTTTGGTGATGACATCCTTTCCCTTCAATGATCCCAGCTAGATCCCCTATCATGATACACCTCCAAGAGTGTGCATCCTCTCAACCACTTCGGCCTTCTTTTGGACCTCCAAGTACGTCGGTAGTGTGATGGGGTAACAGGGTAAGGGAGGGAGGGTCGGAGTGCCTCCTCTAAACGTCTTTCCTGATACTCCTCATCTAGAAATAGGTTCAGAGTGAAACGTAGGAGGTCCTTTAACTTGATCACCAGCACCCTTACCGACATACACCCCTGCTAGAGGGAGAGTAGCTCCTGCATCTTCTCTGCCTTCATCGTAGAAGAGAGGAATTCTTCTAGGAACTCCTTCTCGAAATCAGTCCATGCCACCTCAGCCTCTCTCCTCTCCCCCAGGTAAAGAGTCCTCCAATGACGCGATGCTCCCTGCATCTGGATGACGGCCATAGGCACCCAGTACTCGGTCAGAGCTCGGATCAAGATGAAGTCTATCACCAGCTCCTCTATCCAACTCTCCGTCTTCATGTCAGATGAGCTTCCCTCGTTCTTCTCGAGGGTCTGTCGCTGGAAGGCTCGAAGCTTCCTCTGCCATTGATCATCTTCCTCCTCTCGATCATCCCTCTGTCGATCATCCAGGTCGACCTCCTGGTCCTCGATCGCTCTTACAACTCATGGTCGTCTCCCCAGTGACATAGCTGCAAGGTAAAGAAGGAATGCCTAATCCCAATTAGAGTAGAATATTCTTCGTAAAACTTATTAAACTTTTTATTTATTCTTAATTACCATGACACCTCAGAAACATGAGAACACAAGTCATTATTATGCATGTACCTTTCCTAGGGTATCTACCATGTAATCAGTGCAGACTCACTTGGTCATTTGGTAGGTCCAGAGTCTTTGTATCAGATCACGGGGTGCCCTAAAATCCAGTGTCCTAGCCAGTCTTCCCTGGACTAATTCATACACCAAAGTCACCCAACACCATTTCCCTACTATCCCATGAAATAATCACTTTTCCTAACTCTATACTCTATCCTATCTCTCAACCACTCATTTGATACCATTCTGTCACAAACCGACTTCACCAAAAGGAGGGAAGGGTCAGCATATTTCCAGGCCCCTCCTTCTTTAAGTAGAAGGAGATATAATGACCACCAAAACCCGCCTTAAATAGGTCCCAGAGTGGAGACCAGCGCAAAGGGCATGAGATCACACACTAAATGGAAGGCATTACCATTTTTTTATTTTTATAGGATAGGGAGATAAGATAGAAAATCCCACAACACCAAGACTGAAAGCAAAAAGTAAAGCCAAGAACCATTCCCAATTCATGTTACAAAAATAAAATCCAAAATGTATAAGGAGTCTAAAAGGAAAAGTACCAAAAGAAAGAACAACAACAACTATGATGATCTGTCTCAAAGTCTGAGCTAGTACAATCCTGCATAATCCCTGATGTCCTCGTAGAAACCTGAAAGCAGTTTTATATATGTAGGGTGAGCATAAAGGTATACAAAGTAGGGAAAACCAAAGACTCTCATGAATGATTGGGGAGACATACTAATGCCCTGTGAGAAAAGAGATAACCAAGAACCTACCAAGTAAACTAACCTCCCAAGCCTCACCAAGGCACACTCCCAAAATAATGCAATTCAAGTAATGTATAGTAATAGAACATCGATGTTTGGGTACCCCGTGCCACTTTCCCACTGGTTATTGAAGACATACTACAAATCGAACCAATCATGACATTCTCACCACAGTCCCACTGCCACATCCCGCCCGCACACACCTAGTCCATACCCTCACACAGTCCAACTGCCAGACCCCTCCCACAAACACCTGGGCCATAATTGTCTCATTTAACCATGCCTGCAAACACCTAGGCTAGAACAACAACCACTACGCCCAGAGAAACCTAGGACTCATCCCGAAGACGCATGGGAAACCACATGCCCACACACACCTGGGCCAACCACCACACCACCCTGCCCGGAGATTCTTGGGCTAATAATTGACTTGAGGCCATCACATCATGCCCGAAGATACTTGGGATATCCGGGTACGGGAGCAGAAAGGAGCTAATAACCAGGCACTAATAGAAGTGTTGGGAAAAGAACCCTCCCCCATGAAATGGGGGTGTTCGGCACTAAGTTCTCAACTTGGGTGGGGCGCGAATTAGAAACACAAAAACTACATGTATGTATAGTTAACAACATCTCACCCAAATCTAGTTTTTTCTTCAACCAGCCTAAAGAACACAATTAGTTCCCAAGTCACAACTCACACAAAACCAAAACCCATTTGTCCCCTCCTTGTTTCATGTTCAGTGATAATGTTTAAATAAGTTTCTTCACTTACTTAGGCAACTAACAAGCATAAGCACAAGCCCAGAAAAGTGTACAGTCAAACTTCAACTTATACATCCACACCCAGTTCTCTTGGGAAGTCACAACAACAAAGGGATAAGTGAGATCCCTCGATGTATTGGATCCAATGAAAACCCTAAGATATATCCCCATGTCCCCAGGATCCATGAACAATCGGTTTCTCAACAACAGAAGATCCCACCATAATTTGTGATATAATCAAGGTAACCACGCGGCCTCAAATTTACAACCAGCGACAACATAACAACAGGGGATCCCATCCCCACCCACATCACCCAGCAATCGTCCCGTGAACAAACAAACCAATGCTACCAACAAAAATCAGGCCCATGCGGGTATTTCATATTTAAATGATTTAACACACTCCATGATTTAAACTTCACTGTGCTTTGACCGGGGTTATCATAGAAAGGTTTGATCCTAGTGCTTTCAAATTATTTATCCAAATGTACATATTTAACCAAACTACTTTACATAAAGAGGGTTACCAAACACAATACAATCCATTTAAACATCACCACAAGTAAGGGTACGTTAGTGAATAGATAAAGACCACCGACGTCTATGATTTTCAGTAGACATAAACCGGTATAATTCAGAAATCATTAATCATGGAATATAATAAAACAAAGCAGCATCATCAATCATACCCCTCCTCCTTCATTCTTTAGAATATATTCATTATCTTCATTAAGGTTTGGTTCATCCAATTCTACAGAATCAAGAGCATTCCAACCCCACAACATACATAGAAAAGACAGACGAAGGTGAAAACCTACCTGATTGATCAACGGTCGAAGTTTGTCTTCAAGCGTCAGGAACACGATGCACGATTTGCAGGGGTGGGGCCTCAGGAACACAAGGATGAGCAGAAGAGTTGATGGGAGGGTGATCAGGAAAAGTAAACCTAGGGATAACCCTTTAGTATATAAGGTTCGGGGACAGTTGAGATAAGAACACAGAACCGAAAAAGGAGCGGGGGTCATGGGTTGACCACACGGCCCCAGACGTCATTAAAGGGTCCCCGCCTTTAGGGTCAGTTTGAACCGATGCACCAGGTTATCTCATGTAAAAAACCCCATTAATTGGAATTAATGGGATTTAAAACAGACTTACAGGGGTCAAAATAGGATTCAAAACCCAATGTGTGCAAAAAGAAGGTGCTACTGGAAAACCCGTGGGGGTAGGCTAGAGCTACCGGTAGGCTGCAGCTACTGGTAGACCGAGCTACTGGTAGTCGATATACCGATAGGCGGGGCTACGAGTAGGCTTCATCCAACGGTATACCTAGATACTGGTAGGCCTTCTACTGGTAGTCTAAGGCTAAATTTAGGCCTATAGTGGGTCAAAATCCATCGAAAAGTTGGGATGGCCTCATAGACCACCCTGAACACCTCCAACATCAGATTGTTACTACGTAATGGTCCTCCAACAACCCGGGCCATTAATTATTTACTGATAAATCCATAATAATGTTTCTTAATAAAAATGGGATTATACTATGCATATTCACTAAGATTATCCAACCAGGTGCGCAGTAAGGCATGTTGTCGTGTACCAGGATACCCTTGGTCAATCCCAACACTCCTCGCTAGAGTTTTCACTCCTAGGTACATCTATTCTAGAACCATGCCCAATTGTAGTATCTAGACATGGTTTTATTTCATCGAATACAAACGTAATCTATAATTTACAAGAATTCTATGTGGTGCTTTTATACTTATATGTAATGTCTAACGTAAGGTTATGATCCCTAATTTTTGTTTTCTGAATCTATTTCAAAGTTTTTTTATAAAAATTATCAGATAAAAACTACAACTCCTCGACACAAGATACCTAGAATTGGTGCATTCTTTTACTAAATTTGCATGATAACAAGCAATCACGTCTAGATAGGACAATCAATTTAGCAGTCTTGGAAAATAGATTACATGCATGCATGTTATATTACACATTCCAACTTAAAACATAACATAAAAACACATCTTAGAACACTATTATTCCCCTATCTTAACCCTACATGTCAATCATAATCCACTTCTTTGATTCCTGGGAAAAAAACATAAGGGGTGAGCTCAGATGCATTGTAAGGGTAAATAATTTCGGAGACGTTATAAACATTTAAGAAAATATATGTAATAAAAACAATAGCCTTTTAAATATAAAATTGAACATAATATGTATAAAATAAAAAAAATTAACATATAAACATGCACATGGATTATCTACTAGTTTAGTAGTCCTAGGAAATAACTAATTTTATAATGGGGGAATGCATAATGTTAGACATCATAACCATATAGTCAAGGCTTCGTGCTAAGAAAAAAAATAAAAATTCCTTCAAGTCCTTGTTATAATACACTAATTTGTCTCATGATACCTACTGATTCCTTGAGGGGAAATAGTGGGACCCTCCCATTACTTATTATTTCTAACTCATTCCTCATATGAAGAATCCAAAACATAACAAAAGCATTCATATTAAAACTATCATACAAAATGTAAATACTTCAACCGTAGACCTTTAATGGTATAAAATCAGAACATCTTCAGTCAAACATATAATAATTCATTGAATAATATATAGAATATTTCATTATAAAAAATAAACAACAAACATGAATAATATCCAATAAATGTTTTTTACATAGATAAAAATGATTAATAATACTCTTTGAATGAAATATCTAATTTTCATGAAATCATTTAAAATTCACAAAATCTAGAAAGGAATACATTTAAAAGTCATTATTGAATCAACGTGAGCCATAACACTTAGAAACATTTGAAATCAATTAACATTTTAAAACATTCATCTCTATATAAATAAATCCTTAAAATAATTTTGAAATCATGGACATTAATGAGAATGATTTAGACAAAAAAATATTAAACCATTTATAATTATGGTTAAGTAAAATAGTTGCTCAAAAAGAATAAAATGAAATCGTTTATGAAACATGGACATGAATAATAAATATATCTCAGTAAAAACATACACATAAACAATATCATATTATAATGAGATTGAGGAATTAACCCATACTTAATACATTCCTTTTGTTAAGGGTACTTTTAACCTCTTGTATAATGACCATTGTTTTTTATCAAAACATACAAGAACATTATTAAATTTTATGATCACATATATGATTCATTTATGAAATCATACTACTCATTTAATAATAATTTCCACATTAGAGAAATATTTTGGGAATAATAGAAATTCATTATTGTAAATGTTCTAACATGTTCTTGTTGGTCATATCACATAGGTACTGATTTATATACTTCCAGAATATAAAACATGATTTTATATATAATATGTATTCATAATATATATATTTATAAAATATAGATATATGAAATTGAAACACCATTCATGGAGGCAGTAGTCCGTACGTCTGAAAGAATGTGGTTTCTGTTTTCTAGTCGTGTAGTATGGAAGTATGTAAATGAACAATATTTATCTACATAAATATATATTATTCCAAGAGAAATATTATTTCATATTCTCATACTTAATCAATATATATATATATATATTTAAATGTTGTTGAATTGTGATCGTTGAACATGAATGTACTCGCCTCGCGGAGATGGTAAGTCATACGTATGCATGAGCAACAATATCATTATATCGATAATAAAATTGTGTTCAATTGGATGGTATATTATATATACATAATCTTTATAATGTTATATTAATTATTTAAATTAATTACACTCATTTATATATCCATCCAAATAATTTAGTGTTGAATAACAAACTACACCATGACGTAGAGACGGTATGTCATATGTACGCATGTGTGGTGGCTTTGTCATTCATCAGATGGATGGAATAATAAATATGGTTTAAAAATATTTTTAATAACATTGAAGTTTGTAGAAGTTATAGAGTTATTATTTTATTATGTAAATTACAATGAAATTTTCATTAGAAGAATACGAAAATAACTTTAAAAGAGGTGATGAAATAATTATATTTTTTTTTCGGGTCCTTCCTTTTGATTTGAAAAAAGGTCTCTATAGGATATAATTATGACTGATAAAAGGAATATAAGATGAAGTGGGGGTATTTGGGAGGTGATCATAGTAGGGTTTGGCATAACCAAATGTAATTGGAGATGTGAATTAGAGAGAACGGGGAAGTACCCTTTTATATGGGAAGTGAGGGGCACATTAAAAAATATTTGAAATATTAATTTATTATAGAATTAATTGAGGGTTATAATAGCTAAAAATATATTTATTTAATGGATAATTTGGGTAGGGGTCGAATTTTTTTTCAAAAACACATGTTTTAGACAGGTTTAGGTCACCTTATTAACCATATCTTTTTAGATTTTACTCTTGTTTAAATAGTTTAACATTTACCATGTCTCCTTGTATTTTTATATTACATGGTTAATAAAAATACTATAAAATTACAAGATATCCTTATGTGGTTCATTAATGATATATAAAATTTTATCTATGTCCTTTGGTCGATTATTATATTTTTAAAAATATTATATCATTTAGAAGTATAGTATTTGTCTAAAAACAAATATATGTCAATTTTTACACTATTTAGTATTTTTTTATAAATGATTTAACAATCTAAGTACATAGAATTTTTTTTTATTTTAACCTAACATTTCATATGAACCTATAAAATTAGTTTATGGCATCAAATGGCTCGACTTTAATTTAGTTGGATATTTATATAATTATTTATTTTAATCAATCATTAATAATGTAATTACTATATCTTAATTGTGTCATAATGAAAGTTAATTACTAAATATCTAAAAATTATAAATAAAATACCATGAGGTAGATAATTATATTATCTTTCTAAAGAATATTTATTATAGAATTTATCTGATGTATAAATCTGTATTAAAATTGGTTTACTTAATAAAATTTGAATTTAACACTTTTAACACATATTTAAATAAAATATAATAATTGTTCAATTCTAATCCAAGTGAATAAAAAAGGATACAATTTTGGTCCTAAGGGTGATTTGGTCGAAATAATCATATCCAATAGATTTAAAACATGTTTTGGGGTAATTATAATATAATATTTACCTTAAATTACTCTATTTACTTTTAAATGTAGTAAATAAAAAACAACAGTTACTATTCAAAAAAAGATTCTTTTCACCCCAAAGAATCACATTTTACTAAAAGATGAAAATTTTTTCCATCGGATTTTGGAAAATCAATTCACATATTTAAAAAAATTATGTTTTATGAATAATTTTCAAATGTTCCTAGTAGGTGGTTAAAAGACGTTATAGGAGTTCAAAAAACTTTTATATCTATAATCATTGTATAGAATGACTGCAATGAATTAAATTGGACTAATATATTCATCATGTATCTATTTTGAAATTATGATAAATATATAATTAAAAATATATATTTAAATGAAAAATATGGTTTTTATTTACAACGTAGTGTTTTCACTATTCATCTAAAATTGAATGTTATCCAAAAAATTCCAAAAATTCACCCAAATATAATTTTGATAGTCCATATTAAAAATAAGGAAGTTTCATTAATTAAATTATTATTAATTCCTTCTTTCAAAACCAAAAAATAGGTTTTTATGTAGAAAACAATGTCAAAGGTTGACATGTGTTTATGTACAATTTAAATGTGAAATTACATCAAATAACATAAATTATATTAAAATAAGAAAACATAATTTAATGTCTCTTTAAAACCGATAAAATAAATATCTCAATACTAAAAATTATTTTGTTTAAAAAATTTTGTTTTTAATTAAAATGTTTTACTTTTTAATATTCATTCTAATATGATAGTTATCATAAATGTACAAAAAAATTTCCAATGTATATTTTTAAGTTTCACTTCTAAAGAAGAAATTAATTTCATTAAATTAAATATATATAACTTTCAAATATGGGAATTAAAAAACTATTCTCCATTAAAAGGATAAAAATAGAAATTTTTTAAAATTACTTCTTTTATCTCAAAAATTGAAATTTTCCTTATATTAATTATAAGAAACACAATAGATAAATGATCACATTATATGGGATATATAAAATTCAAAATTTGGTTAATACAATTCATAAATTCATTTTAAATGTCTAGTTTGATAGGTCGTGGTGTGCTACAACTTGAAGTTCCATATACAACAAGCTATTGAATTACTTTAAAGAGATAACATACTATGAAATCATTGGGTGTTACAAAAGAAGAGTGAAAAATGATTAAATTAGATGTATATTTCAATAATAAATATAGTGTATGAATGTTCAAGTTAATATTTAGAGAGGGATCATAAAATTAAATAAATGAAATCATTATCATAGAAAATAGTAATAAAAGATTAGATTATATGAATAAACAGTTATAACTTTTTAATCATTGAATCATAATTCCCATGGGATAATAAGAATAGATAAAGACTAAACTTTCATTAAATTAAGTATATTCATAATCAATTAAGTCAGTCGGATCTATATATGGCCCATAGAAAAATATGTGTTTATAACATGACATGTATATCAAGGAATCCAAATTTAGATAGAAATTACACTATTGGGTTGATAGGTTTTGAAAAAAAACCATTAAAGAATGTTCATTAAATGGATATATAAATCCATATAAATTTAATTACAATAATATTATAATAAATAAATTTGTTTTATAAAAAATTGATTTCTGAATAAGGAATATGTATCATAGCAATAATTGTGAGACAAAAAACCCATAATACATGAGAATCCTTTGAATCATGAAATCTGCTAAAGTATAACATAAATTGAATTTATTGAATATAATTAACTGAATTATATTCAAGATATAACATGTAATCTGTATGTATATAAGCCAACAACACCAATTAGTGTATAATATATCATATATCTCAATGAAATAAAAGTGAGACATGAAAACCCATTCTTTATCACTTGACATTGTTCAAACATAGTAAAATATATACTGTAATTAATATATGATTATTATACAGGCACCAAATAAACTTATTATTAGATTCCATACCATTAATGAATTTATATTCACATTGTAATACTTGTTTATTAACAATTCCAAGATAATGTTATGTTTTTGGTAATAACTGCATTGTTTATCATATATGTTTTGAATTTTTTATAGTTGATTGTCTTTCTAATATCCTGATTTAATACATTACAAAAGCTAATATATTACATAAATATCATATATTTGTATATATATATATATATTTAATAATAATCTATAAAATAAAAAATATGAAATTGAATACACCATTCATGGAGATGGTAGGTCATACATATGCATGAATGATGTTTTTTCTTTCCAATCGTATAGAATGAAAGTAAATGAAATAATATATATATATATATATTATCATTAAAGTAGAATTATTAATTAAAATATATAATATATTTTTAAAAAATTTATCTTTAATACAATCCACGTATAGTGTCAATGAATCACAATGCTTTGAGGAGGATGTAGTCCACACGTCCACAAACAATTTTATCTTATTCCACAAATTGGAAATAATGAAGGTATATATTATAGAATAATGAAAAAAGAATAATGAAATAGGAAATATCAATTTTTATATTAAATACATTATTTACATCATAATTTTTATATGTGAGTGTCAGTAATGAAAAAAAAACAAATATAATTGTTTCATGCGGCGATAATTTACCAAACAATAAAATATTATGTTCAATACCCATTTGATTGAATTGTTTTTATGTCTGAGTAAAAACCATTGAATAAGAAAATATCAGTATATTGATTATACTAATTTTATTATATAATGATGAAATAATAATAACTGAATTTGGGGAGAATTAAATAATCTTTAATGCTCATTGAAGAAAATTACCTATTTTTCGAGTAACTCGGATTGGTTTGAACCAATGGGTCCCTTGGTTTGATTTATGCCCACACTACAGGAAAACATGCATTTCGCGGTGGTTTTTTGGCTGCGGTTTAAAAACCGCTGCGAAATGTGTTAATATTTTATTTTTTTTATTTTTTTTAGGATTAGTAGATGTTTTTTAAAAAATCACCATTAAATAGTGGTGGTTTGGGTAAAACCACATCGAAATGAAAAGAAAAAAACAAGAAAACATGAGGAACCCCGAAATCACTAAAACGACCATAACTTTTGATACGGGTGTCCGTTGGAGCACCACAACCAGTCGAATAGAATCTCATGAAGAGATATAGAGGAATTAATAATCAAAACCGTGAGATGGTCTAAGGTGCAGAAGATATGAGTGTTTTAAATTTTTTGAGAAAAGTTCTCCAAATTCAAACAACAAAAACTTTCCCTCCGGGTGTCTGTTTTTGCTCGACAATATATCAAATCGAACCAGCAAAGATAGTTATGCAAAACTTCAACACATGAAATCTTCTGTCGTGATTTTGACCCCACAAACCCCTTTGAAGACCTCTGAAACCCTTTTTCCGTCTCCATTGTCCCGTTGAACTTGTCTTAAAATGGACCTAACTTTCGATCTGCGTGTTAGTTCAGACTCGTCCACCTTCCAAAATGTAGTTCGTTCTATGTGCTTCTGTTTGACTAGTCAAGGCGCCCACATGGACTCCCGGATAATATGTTTTGGCCTTTTAGTGGGTATTTGGTATGTTATGTTTTTTGATGACTCGTTTCTAGCACATGATCCCCGTCATCTTTTTTTTAATTTGTCATAACCTCCGATCCGTTAGTCCATTCGGTCACTTTCACCTATTAGGTCGAAGATCGTTTTAGGATCATTGATTTGACTGGTCATGGATCAGGAATGGACTATCAGATCATAAGTTATCTTTGTTAATGTGAGTCCAATGTTTTTGTCACTTTATGAACGTTTCGACGGGTTTTAATGGTTGCTCCATTTATTACTGTTTATTTGGGTTTTCATGACTTGTTATCTTTATCAATGGTTTTTTGTGGGTTATTATGATAATTATGTTGAATTAATAAGGTGTTTTCCAGAGTTTTCATGAGTTTTCATGCGTTCTCATGCTTTCGAATGCTTCCTTCTCCATGCTTCTCCATCTGTTTTCATGTGTTTTCATGATTTTTCATCCCTTATCATGCATTTTCATACTTTTTCATGTGTTTCAATTATTATTTATTATTTATTATTTATAATGTACTTTAATTTATTTGTTATCTATTATTTTTTGCTACTTATTTAATATTTAATATTTATTATTTATATTTATTATTTATTATTTATTGTAGATTATTTATTATTATTAATAAAAAATTATTATTAATATCAGTATTAAAATTTTGTTATTATTATTATTGTTGTTACTGGTTATTTATTAGTTATATGTATTTATTATTTATTATTTATTATTTATTATATTTATTTTTTATTTTTTATTATTTATTATTTATTATTTATTATTTGAGATTTAAGATTTAAGATTTAAGATTTAAGATTTATTATTTATTATTTATTATTTATTATGTACTCTTTATATTTTATTATTTATTGTTTATTATTTAGTATTTAATATTTAATATTTATTAATTATTAATTATTAATTATTATTTGTTATTTATTAATTACTAATTATTAATTATTAATTATTATTTATTATTTATGATTTATTAGTATTAGTATTATTATTTTATATATTATATATTATATATTATATATTATATATTATATATTATATATTATATATTATATATTATATATCATATATTATATGTTCTGTATTATGTATTATTATTTATTTATTATTTATTTAGTTTTATTTATTGGTTATTATTTTTTATTTATAATTTATTATTTAATACCATTTTATTTAGTATATATTATTTATTTATTATTCATTTATTATGTTTTATTTTTTATTTATAATTATTTGTTAATTGTTATTTATTATTATTTATGGTTTATTATTTATTATTTAGTATTATTTATTTTTTATTATTTAATATTATTTATTATTATTTATTATTTATTATTTATGATTATTTATGTATTTATTTATTATTTGTTTATTATTAATTATTATTTTTTATTTTTTATTTTTTTTTATTTTTTGTTTATTATTTATTGTTTATTGTTTATTATTGTATATTGTTTATTATTTATTATTTATTCTTTATTCATTATTCATTATTATTTATTAATATTTTATTTTTATTTATAAGTATTTATTAGTTTTTATTATTTATTGTTTATTGTTTATTATTTATTATTTTTTATTTAATATTTAATATTTAATATTTAATATTTAATATTTAATATTTATTGTATTATTATTTTATTATAATATTATTTTAATTTCGTAATTTTATTATTTTATTATTTTATTTTCATAATTCATTTGTTATTTTTTATTTATTATAATAAATATTAAATAATTATAAATAAATAAAAAACTCAATAAATCAATAATAAATCAATAATTATTAATTATTAATAATTGATTTTTAATTATTGATTATTTCTTATTGTTTAATTGTTATTGAGTTTATATCTATTAGTTATGTATTATTTGGTTTTTCAATTAGTATATATAAGTATGTTAAATTCTGTTTATTAACCACATGGTGAGCTTGCTGGAGTGGTAAAGTCTTTGGAAAATATGCAAGAGGTTAGGGGTTCAAATCTCACCAAAATCAGTATTTCTTTTTAATACCTGGGCATGTGCATGGGCATGTGGATGCTTGTATGATGTAACTAAAGTTAATAAAATAAATAATGTAAATAAAGTAAATAAAGTAAATAAAATAAATACAAAATAAATAAAAAAATAATATAAATACCAAATAAATAAAATAAATAAAATCAATAAAATGAATAAAATAAATACAAAATATAAAATAACTACCAAACAGAATAAATATATACGAAATAAAATTAATAAATAAATAATAAATAAATAAAAAATAAAATAAAAAATAAAAAATAAAAAATAAAAAATAAAAAATAAAAAATAAAAATATAATATTTAATAAAAATTATAAAAAAATATATAAAAATATATAAAAATATAAAAAAATATAAAAAAAATTAAAAAAACCACCGCGAAACGATCTACGATGGTTTTGAAAACTGCAGCGAACATTCTATTTAAAAAGGTAAACATTTTTGAGAGGTCGCCCATAAATCTTTTGACTCCAATAACAGTCTATTTACCATCAAAAATATTATTTGTTAGAATATGGATAAAATTGGGATTTGGTCATGGGTATATCATATTTTTTCATTTAGGTTATTGTTTAACAACTATGAAAACTGATTTTTAGCATAATCAATACCATTAATATTAATGAGTTTCAATAATAGTTTTTTTCAAAAACATTGTGGAAGAAACATGAAATTATAAATTATTATGATTCCAAATATATAATCTGTTTTTCTAAATTCTAAACCCAAAATGGGTAGTGATTAATTAAAAATTATTCTTGTAGACTAGACAATATTTTTACGTTTTAAAGTCAAAATGTTCAATATAGTGAAATGTTTATGTATTTAATATCAATGTGATATTTATACCAATGATATATATTTGATCTATTTATTTTTAAAAATAATCTTATTATACAGTTAATCATTTTTTTAATTTAACTATAGTAATAAATTAGATGAGAAAGTTGTTATCAATTAAAATTAAGTGATTTTTCATTATTTATAAAATTTAAAAACATCACTGAAAAACAATAAAGATTCAAAAATAAAAATAAAATTTCAATATAAATATTTCTAAAATTATATTTTTTTTCTAAAATAATATTTATAAAAGTGTAAAAAAATTATATTTCAAATTGGTACACCATTATATGGTTCTAAAATTTTTCTTTTATAAAAATAAATCCTTTATTCATGACAATAGATTTAATCTTATCAGATGCCTATAAACTCTATTTATTGAGTATAAAATAAATAGGATGAGTAATATATATATATATATATATATATATAATTTTAAAAAGTCATCAAAAGAGGTTTGTTCAATTAATTGAGATAAAACAATATTTTTACCTATAAACTATTATTCGTAGAAAATTTATTAATTTATTTTAAAACAGTTCAAATGTTCATTTTTAGAAGTTGTTAATAAAATTAATCATTTTATATACATGTTTACATAATATTTTCACAATTTTGTTGACATTATTAATAACATCCAATCAAACAACAAGGTGATAACTATAATAATATTATAATTACAGTATTAATAATATATAGTAGTTTAGTAAGACTCAGCCTTCTATGTAATGCAATCTATTTACGATACTCATTATTTTATGTAACAGAAGACAAACAAAGTGTTTCATATACCTAATGATAATCTAGGTGACTATTATAGAAAAATGATAACTTTTCTCATTTAATTAAACACCAACACATATATTTAATATAACAATAATTATATTAAATGTTTTGGAAATGAAAAATATCAAAAAAAATTAAAATAATTCAAAAATTATATTTCACAAAATCTGAGTAATTTATATTCTACATAGATAATTAATTTTCTACCTTAAAAATCATCAGGGTTATCAATTGAATGACACATAAATGATATTTTCATAGAATCTCACATTGTAAAAATGAATTAAAAAATGTCCAATAAAAAGCGAATGTTTTAAACATAATGTTTACCAAAAGTAACTCATAACATGGAATCTGCATAAGAGAACATTGGTGGAAAGTGAAAAAAATGACATGGAAGATAAATATAAATATCATATTTAGATAATGAGTGAGAGAGAACATAGTAAATTTAATGTATATGATCACAAATCAATAACCGAATGAGGCATGAAAATGTTAATCTATAAAATAAAAAATGACTATAATATGAAAAAATTTATTTCAAGACACCTTCTTCAATTATAATTTTTGAATATTCATGAGAATATATTATTACATGATTTCAAGACTACCAATCCCTAAGTGTTTCATAAATAATTTTAAGCAACATTTATTCTTACAATAAATGACTTTGAATTCTTTTACCTTGAATCATAGGAGATAATGATATCTATAAATAGATGGATATTTCATTATATCTATGATTATCAATATAAAATGGTAACAGTTTGTTATCCAAAAAAAATTAATACTAATATATAGAAATTATACTTTAAGATCAAAAACATCACCCAATGTTTAATATATACATTCCATAAATAGGTATCCTTGTAAAACATCCCAATTACGAAAATAAAAAACATTATAAAAAGGACACTATCTTTATAAAATTTGGATTATAATTGATTCCATGTATATCATACTCTAGATCTTCTTTTTCACATAAAAAATATTTGAATAACATCATCACATAATCTCTTGAAACATCATAATGACCCTAAATACTTATTTAAAACACGAATACTTCATTATTGCAATATTAATTTGATATATTCAAGAAATCCAAAAATAATTCCAACTCCATAAACTATACTAGAAACCACTTTGTCAATAAATTCCTAAATAGATCCAAGGAAATCAGTTCTCTCCAATTTACATATTCATATCCAACATATCTTTATTCAAAAATCATATTCTCAAAATAACGAACATATTATTGAATATATTCCCTTAATCATTTTCCTATGAACTTCACCTCTCCAAAAGGTTATTTTTCTAGGTCATCAATTTTATTTAACATATTCTTGAAAAATAAAAAAGAAATTTTTGATATAGTTTTTTTTACTTCGTGATTCATAAAACATAAATATTGAATTCTAATACATATATACATTAATCATCAAAATTTATTCATAAAACATTACAGAGAATTAATCATCCTATTCCATAAGAGCCCATTCATAGACTATGAAATTTGAATCATGTATTTTTTAACCCAATAGAAATTTATTCATCAATATTTCATTTAATATAGTCAATACTATTATAACATCCCATACCACTCACTTTTCATTCATAGAATCCTTATATTCAAAAATATAACCAATACTAAGGAAACAATTCTTCATCTATTTATGTTATTTCCATTTAAGACATCATTTTTCATAATTATAATTCCTTACAAATATGAAACATTAAATGATAGCAGAATTCCTTATCGTTACATCTACAAAGAGTGAACATAATGTATATTGTGAGAAACATATATCAATGTATTAAACCTCATAACTATGAACAATTACATATTGAATGTTAAAAAATGGAAACCTTCATTTAAATCTATGACACATTGGATGTATCGTAAGATAATTTCATAGAAATATCCTTGAAAATATCCAGAGGTATCTCAAAAAAAGTATTATCAACCTAGATTCCAATGGTTGACTAATAATTTCAATTCATACTAACTGATGGGACCCATGATTAAAATGAATGGATAATATATCATTTTTATGAAAATTCATCACATTAAAAATGTAATTTCTCAAGTACCATACTAGATTTTTGAATTTGGAATCATGGAAAAAATATTATAATTGGTTAAATATCAACAATGGTTTCCAAAAAGATCCTCTCCATTATATATTGTATATTAAACTAATCTACATGACATACAAAAAAGAAACATAATAAATGGGGATCTCAGATTATCACTAAGGGTATTTAAATGAGATAAGAAACCATAATGTTATCCTATAGGTTTTAGAACATGAAAATAACATTAAAAGATCATACCCCACATATCATAGCTCATATTAAAGGTTTATGTAATAAATATTGGTAGTAAATAAGACACGAATCATTAGGTACTCAAGGGAATAATACAAGTAAGAAAAACAATGTAATAGTACATGAAATTTTGTTATACACCTAATCATAGAAAATACTCTTTCAAGGGTACCTAACCATACCACTATAACATGTTAGTCTTTAGATATCCACATATGTACCTAATTCAAGTTTTTAATGCCCTCTTGTGTACCATTTTGTTTCAGGATTGGGATTCCCTCCCATGTACATTCATCTTTTAGGCTTGGTATTTCCTCCTGTGTACCCTTTTGATTCGTTATTGGGATTCCCTCCCTCTTACCCTAATGATTTAGGTTTTTTGTAACCTCTTTGGATACCTATTGTTTTGTGTTTATCATGCCCTCTCATATACCATGTTATTTCTATCATGGGAATCCCCCCTCGTGTACCATCTTATTAAGGACATGGGATTCCCTCATATCAACCTTCTTGTTTTCTATCATTGTTTCCATACTCTATAACCTCATTTTTTTTATAATTTGGATAAACACCATGAGAACTCAATGAACATATAACATTTATCATGATCCAATTAATTGATGGGAGATATATGATGCACCCTGTAATGTCATGGTTCTGGGTGCTACCTAAAGGTTCCCTATAAAAGGTTATTCACATGACATAAAGCAACTTTACCCGAATGAAAGAGGTTTCCAGCTGGATGTGAGGGCCTTGGGAGTAATAGTGGGGAAACTATACCTTCATTGTAATATGATCACTGCAAAACATCAATAATATACCACAGTGGCATCATTAATACCATACAATAGTCAAATATTAGAAGACTAAATGTAAATAAATAACTACAGCACATATATAAATGGTGCATGTCACATATGTGAAGGAAGTCATCCATAAACGTCACAGTACTAGAAATATATTACTAAACCAATGTACAAAGAAAAAATGTAATCTAAAGAAACATTGTAGGCCTCAACAAGGTCCCATGCTCTCTAGCTTTACAACAATCAATTACCTAATGATTAAGTGTGCTTCCCCTTATCTAAACCTGCTACAAAAAAATATATTTGGTCCCAAAAGCATGACCCAAATTGGGTTAGAGAAAAATCACATTAGGAAACCACCTAATTATCATTGACTTACTGTCAGTGAATATATATTGCAATAAATATTAATATGAAGTAATACAAAAATACGTACTCAATAGTAAACCATCATACAGTTTCAAATAAAATAACTTAAATTTTATACTTCAGAAACCATCATTCACCAGAAATACTCTGAGAATGTTCTCATTGAATAACACCTCTGGATCAACTTAACATTTAAATAATTTAGACCGAACGACCCTCTATGAAAGCTCACACAGTCTAACCCCTCTGGTCTCACACAAAAAAATAATCTCTGAGGAATCACTGACCTTCAATTCCTCATATTGTATTTTCATTATAACCTATATACTCTTCGAATAAGCACTCAATTTCAATTCCCCATGTTTTCTTATAACATAAAATTATAGACACTCTTAGGGATCACCCAACGTCAATCCCCCCAATTGTCTCGAAACATGAAATTTATTACAGAAAATATGGGGAAGACATAAATGTCAATTCCCCTATGATCTCACTACACTAGTTTCTCATGGCCCTGTGTAATAAAATCTGGAACAAATGATATCTATCAGCCTAAGAAATCTTAACTATAATAAGTCTAAACTACTACAATGCATATCATACAAAATCAACTCCATAATAACAACACTAGTCATGAAAAACAGAACATCCTTATAAGAATTTATAGACCAAATGATCAATATCAATAAGAAAAGTTAAAAAACCCCATTAGGAAGTTAATAAACATAAAACATAATAAAAACCCTTTCTGAAGAAAATAATATATATCAGGCATCGGCAGGGTAAAAATCCAAAACACGCAATACCATAAAGTAGGGTATTTGGTACATTGTGAGAAAACAATCGAAAGGAAACTTCAAAAAGGCACAAACCACCTAAATTGACATTCTATGGTCGATATAGTTGATCCTCATCCTTTGAATCAGCCAATAATTTTGTAGATCCACAAAATAGTCAAAAACATTCCACCTTGAATAACTCACAGAATAAGAGAAAACAAGAGGTGAGGCTCTAGAGGAATGATGAAATCATCTATGATATTCAAATGAAATCAATGGTGTTTGATTCGAAGAACAATGTACAGGTCGATGTATTAGAAAATCATCAGTTATCATCATCCCTCCTTGATGAGACGGGGCCAGAAAAATTTGTTTCTGGCAATTTCATGTGACAGTGATCCGATTTAACAAATAAAAAGAAAAGTACACGATGTGTTCATTTATTGTACATTCTTTGTACATGCCTTATCTCACTTTCTATGTAGGAGATCTATAGGTCACCCTACATGGCCATGTACTATCCATTACATGGCCAGTACAAGACTACCCATGGAAACTAGGTACACAAAATGTGCACTGAAGTACAGGACCTATAATTAAATTTTAAAAAAGATGATTTTTTCTAGAAAACAACTGAAATCAAGAATTATACATGAAAATAAGATGTGGGTTCTTAAAAACAATAAACATAATGCAAATTTTCCCTAAATTTCCCTAGGATGATGTCAAAGAATAATCCTAAAATACATGCATCAACTGAAATCGTACAAAGGTATCTCTCTCTGAAGTCTCATCCTATACTGACCCACGGTTCCATAACATCCACACCAGAGGGACAAACCAGCCACATAAAACCTTCTCACATCATTCAAAAGGATTCTCCTTAAACAAGGAATCCACCTCTAAATCAACTTCCTTAGGTTAGAAAACATGATATGGGTCTGAGAAGTAATGTTGTAGCTGAGAAACGATGAAGACATCATGAATA
The DNA here is from genome assembly GCA_963277665.1 of Viscum album. NCBI lineage: Eukaryota > Viridiplantae > Streptophyta > Magnoliopsida > Santalales > Viscaceae > Viscum > Viscum album. The sequence continues at coordinate 1,694,683,699 of OY728147.1, forward strand.
TCTCACTACCTCATAAGTAACTAAAATCTATAGGCAACATGCCCATCTCTCTCTACAACATCAAAAGACTCGACATATCTCAACGAAATCATTCCTTATCTCGTAATCCTCCTATGTCCCAAACTTGTTGGGACACATTTGAAATTATACTCCCAGATTTCAAACTCCATTGGTCATCTCAGTCTATCATCATAAGACTTATGTCATGACTATGTGGTAGCCATCCTCATCTGAATCAACTCCAGGTGCTCTGTGGTCCCCTGGACAAGATGAGGTCCCATCATAGCTGCGTCTCATAATTCTATACAACATTGGGGTAATCAACATGGCCTACCGTACAAAGCATAATATAGTGCATTCTGAATAGTCTCTTGAAAACTATTATTTTTGGAAAACTACACAAGAGGTATGTGATTCTCCCAATATCATCCAAAATCTATGATGCTTGCACTAATCATTTCCACTAGCACCTGAATCGTACACTAGAACTGGACATATTTCATAGGATACAATGTATTATGCAGAAGTACAAGTAATCCCCATGCCCTCAGTAGTCCCTACCATACCCGAGTAGTAAAATGAGTGTCCCTATCTGAAATTATGGAGGGTGGAACACCATGTAAATGTACAATCTCCCCGATATAAAACCTTACAATCTCATTTAAACTGAATGTCTTCATGTTCAGTATGAAATGTGAATCTTTTATGTTTCTTTCAATGACAACACAAATTGTATCATTCCCATGTTGAGACCTTGATTAACCTGTCCCAAAATCCATCACAATATCAATCCACTTCCATTCGGGAATATGTAACTACTATAAAATCCTTGATGGTCGCTGATTCTCACCACTCACAGACTGAGAGGTGGAACATCTCATAAAAAACCAGAAAAATATCTCTTCATACCATGCCACCATTACTGATGGCATGATATCAAAACATCTTGGAGACACCATTATGAATTTTCCAAACCGAGGAATGAAAATCCGACAATAACTCATCACATATATCTACTAAAATCCACACGCAGCCATGAAAATGCACGATCTCATCCTTGCCTATGGTCCATCCATGAGTGGTGTTTTTTCTTGACACACTCTCCCATATAACTAGTCCGTCATAATATGATAGATTTTTCATTCACACACGCTCAAGTAAAGTAGAAGAAAAAACTAAAGTAGAACGAAATGTCTGCCACTATTTATCGTGAACCTCTAAATGCTTCTCAAGGAACCGATCCATAAGCATAAACTCACTGTTGGCCTCCTGAACATCCTGTATCTGATTCCTTTTTCTCAATACCTTTTCCATTGTGTTGCCTTTTCCAGGCATGTAGGAAAGATAAATGTCAAAGAACTGAACGTACTCAACCCACCTACGCTATACTAAATTCAGGTTATACTGATTAATGATATACATGAGAGTTTTGTGGTCATGGTACACCACAAAATGATCTCCCATAATGAAATGTCTCCAATAGAGTAAAGCTTGAACAACTATAGCAAACTCAAGATTGTACATCAGGTAATTCCTCTCATGTGGCCTCAAATGCTAAGACTTGTATGCAAAGACTCCTTCCCCAATCATAAGAAGTATTACCTACCTGATACCATATTCATCATAGTAAATAGTATAACACATTCCCTGCTCTATAGAAAAATAGTATTGGAGCTGAAGAAAACCTCCCTTTTAGTTCCTGAATGACAGATTCATTGAAATTTGTCCACACATACTTCAAATTATTCCTAGTTAGGCCCATCAGTGGTGCTGCTACGCATGAAAAGTCATTTATAAATCATATATATTAAACTTTCAGCCCAAAAAACACTATAAATCATAGAAATTATTCAGTTTCTCCTAAAATAGTACTTCTATCACAATCTATAGGACTTCTAATACTCTTGACTCTATGATATCATGATCCACAAAGTAAATCTAGTCCTTCCAAATGTGTCATTTTGAGAGAATAGCATAAAACCAATTCTCTCATAGTGTACCCAATATGATATCATGATGTGTGGCATGGTAATTTCATGTATGAGAGTACACCAAGAAATACTCCACTAAAGATACCCCAAAATAATCCAAATATGGATTGAACCCATGGTTCATCAGTGGCATGAAAACTGCAAGTGCGTTCATGAGACCAAATGGCATAACCACATACTATTATAGATCATACCTACTCTAAAAAGCTATAAGAGGTATATCATACGGTATAACCCCAGCATCTAATGATAATTGGATCTCAATTAAATCTTTATGAACACCCAAGATCCTCAAATCTGACCAAAGAGATCATAAATCCTCGGAATGGGATATTGATTCTTGATCATCAACTAGTTTAGTTTATATTAATCCAAACAATGTCTGATAGTACCGTCTTCATTCTTTCCAAAAACGATAGGAAAACCCATGGAGAAGTACTAGGTCAGATGAAACCATTTTCCTATAACTCCTCTAATTGATAATTATATCTCTTGTAACTCTGATTTAGCCATCCTATAATGAATAATGGACACCTGTGTCGCTCTCGGAACAATATTAAATGAGATATATACCTCTTTCTCAAAAGGTAAACCTAAAAATTCATCTAGAAAGACATATATGAAATGATCCTCCACTGGATGAAAGTCCATCTATGAGGTCTCATGATCATCTAGATATAAAATAACAATATAGGCTATAACACATCACATTCCATGAGTCTTGGGTCCAAATCTTCTAAACAAGACATCCCATTCATCCTTATGTAGAAACAATCTTCCCACTATTGATGTGATACTCTCCCTACGATGATAAAAATTGACAATGACCTAGATGGAAACTAACCAGTCCATTCTAAGAATGAGGTTATATCCCATCATCTCTATGACATAAAAGTTCTATAAGAAGTTATACCAACCTTCCTCAATGAGTAAATACTTTCACTGATGTACAATAGGTGTTCTAGTCACCAACAGAGTGTCCAACTTCATGATATCAACAGAAGTAATGATATCGATCCCAAGGCCCTGCACAATGGGAATAGGAATAAATATATGGGAAGACCCTGTATCAAAAATATAAAATGATAAAACATAGGAAACCAAAATGATACCTCTAACCATAGAGAATATGGGATCCTTCTACTGTTGGGTCTGCTCCAGCACCAAATCATAACCTTCATTGTGACGTAGTGATGTTGGATGTGATCCTTGAGCTGATCCACCTTATGACTATCAAAAAACCTATGTTTGACCGCTAAGGCCACGACCTCTACCTTGGTTTGAACATATTAAAAAACTCTGTTACCACGATGGATGAGAAAATTGGGGTTCTAATTCTCCACATGGAGTCATTGTAGAACAATTATCACCAACTTCTGGTGTGAAAAACCTATAGACACACTGAAGATGTCCCATCTAGACTCATGGTTGGCACTGAACGTGGTCTCTCGGTCAATGTGGACTCATATACCCACTCATCCTACACTAGTAGAATACCACCTAAATACCTGAATGAGTATCTCACCTACTCAGATCTCCATGTGTAGACTCCCTATGACGCTTCCTACTGTCAGTCAGAGAAGTTTGAACTCTGGATGCTGAAATGCCCAGACTCCTAGCTCCAAAATACCTCAGGTTATACTATGTGATTCAAACCTATTTAACAATAGAAGATACAGAATTCAACCTAAATATTTTCCCCTAAGATCAGATGATATTACTGAGACTATCCTCAAACATACCCTCATAAATAACTCATCACCCCAAGAATGTTTGTGAAGCACTACATCTCTGTGAAGTGAGAAGAATACATCAAGAGTGATAGTTTACCCTGCTCCAAACCCATTAACTCTAGGTATTGATAGTTCATCAATTTCTATGGGTATAAGTAGTAATATAATGTGAAAATCATCAATTGAAATAAACAACCGGCGTCCCTCCAGAGATATATCATCCCCCAATCTCTTGGAAGATTCCTGAAGAATATAAGTATCACGATTCACCATCCTCTATAAACACATATTAATATTATATATTCCAGATGATATGAATTTTAACCACGACTATATAGGATATGGTTCTCCATCCCTAAAGAATGGTGGAGGATGCTGCTTCCAAAACACCCACATCAACTATTCCATTGATGGGGCAGGATGCAGTGCTCCTAGGAAGGTCTGCATAAAACTCATAAAGACATCTCCGAACTGTGCATCGACACTTGTATCTAAAATGAAGGTTGGTTCCAAGACAGACATGATGGGAGGATCTGCTGGTTGTCCCTGATGGATTTTATATTGAGTCTGATCGATTCCCTGTATCTGGTGTAGTACTATGGGATGTTTTGGTGGAATGACTTTGCATGGTCAAACACACACTTGGTTCATGATTTTCAAGGAATTAAACATAGATGTTCATGAAAGTAAGAGGAGAAAGAAAACATTCTTGTTTTTTATGACAAGGATACACGGTGTGTATGACCCATGCATGGAATGTTCTCTTAGGCCCTTACATGGGCATGCACCTCTTCCCACCATGGTCGTGTAACACCCCATACACATGGCGTGTTCACCTATTACATGGTGTGTCTATGATTCATCCCCCCGGCTTAAGATTCTATTACTGGATAAACCACATGGTTTTCTCAGAATAATACTACCCAATGTGTTTTTTCGGACACACTGTGTACTAAAAATATTTCACCGACACATGTTGTTGGTTACATGGTCGAATACACGATCGAGTATACAAATCTTGTTCATGCTAGACCCAACATGTACTACCTGATTTTCATCCATAAATGATGTTATTCACACTATTGGACACATGGTCTCTAAAACACAACATGTATGTGCAGTACACAGCGTGTTCCGCCATAATTTCCCAACCGTATGTCTCTGACCACATAGTTAGTCACACAATCAAGGATTGCACAACATGTAAATATAGTACACATTTTGTACTTAAGAAAAACTTTTCCTTCTAGAATAGAAGGACACATGGAATGTATTCAAAATCACACCATGTGTATTCTCGGTTTTTCTAGACAGTGAGCCTCAAAAACTACTTCGTAACCCCATAAAAACCCCGAGAAAAACATTAAAATGTCAAATTCCAATCTTTGGGGTGCATACTCCCTACCAATAAAATCTTGGCATCATAATCATGTATAATACAAGATATAAGAGTGAAATCATTCACCTGATCGATGAAATTCCAAACCATGAGGGGACATAACACCTCAGGGTCCAATGTATTGTGTTTATATGAATGATACATTACATATCAGTAATACCAAATTAAATAGAAGTTATTCTATAAAATAATCTATCACAACAGCAATAATATTTTTTACAAAATAAATCACAACAACAAAAAATAAGAATGCACCCTAAATGGCATAACAAGAATACAGGACAGGTGATCTCTATCAAGTCCTTATAAGATTCATGAGATGGAAAAACCTCATATCAATGGGTTTTAATAGAAATAGAACCTCAATAATATTAATGATAATATCACATAAAATGTGAATCACCGGACAGTGATGTAAAATCAACTATAATAATTGAAAACCCATAAAAATTTCAATAAACATGGCAACATGGATTTTTCCTATGCATGGGTTAGCTACTCCCAAGCACAACTTATTACAAACTACATATTTATTCTTATCCCTATCAATAGGATCAAACTAGTAAGTAATTGTAGAAATAATCCCTTTGATACAAATTTGTAATGCAATCGTCGCAGGTGCCGCCCAAAGGTTCCCCATACCTGGTTGTTAAACCTCAAGTTCATTTCCCCAAATACCAGTGGCTGCTGACTAGAAACATGGGACATGGTGTAGTAGTGGGAAAACTATGACCTCATTTGTAGACTAAAATAGTTGAATATCAATAACATAAACCAACGAAAGAAGTAATATGATACAATAAGAAAATAGAATATGACTAAATATAGAGAAACAACTAAAGAACATATATAAATAAAGCATGTCATATATGTTCGGGAAATCTGCTAAACCCATTACAATGTTGCAAATGTAGTATGAAACCAAAGTAAAAAAACAAGTAATCTCTAGTAGCATCGCATGCGTCAGCTATGTCTAATGCTCTCCAGCTCCAAAGCAATCATGTACCTGATGATGAAGGTGGCATTTTCTTATCTAAAACTACAACAATATAATCTGTTTGGGCCCAAAAGCTTGATCGAAATAGGGAAATTTCTCACAGTTTCAACTACATTCATATTCATTTATTAATTATTCATCCAACATTCACATGATACCCTCTACAATAAATTTCACAGCCTAACCACTATATTTCAACATAACATTTTAATAATTGATACATAATGACCCTCTGGGAAAGATAACGTAATCTAAACCCTTTCATCTCACACAAAGAATGACTCTCTATGAAATCACCCACTTTGAATTATTTTTATGTTCTTTTAACGATAAACTGCAGACTCTATGAGGAATAACTCAATGTAAATTCCCAATATGGTCTCGTAATAGTAATCTATAGACACTCCGAGGGAGCACTCAATGTCAATCCCTATATGGTATCACAATGTGAAATGTATAATAGACACTCTGGAGAATCCCTCAACACCAATTCCCCCTATGATCTCACTACACTAGGTTCTAAAAGCCCAGTGTAATACAATCATGCTGAAATTATATCCATCATCCAATGAAATTTTAAATACCACAATGATAAGAAACTAAAATTCATATCATATAAAATCAACTCCATCTTAACAGCATTATGCATGAAATGCAAAATATCCTGACATGCAGTTCTCGACCAAATGATCAATATCATGATATTGTGGAAAAACATATCAATTATCAAGCTAATAAACCTAAAACACAATGAAATTCCTTTCTCAATAAAACAAAACATTGAAGTCATCAACAAGGTTAAAATCCAAATCATGAAATACCCTAAAGTAGGTTAATCTCTACTCTTTGCTAATATAATCCATAGATAACTACAAAAAAGGCCCGAACCACCTACCTCGACGTTGTAAGGTTGATATAGATGAACATATTCCATTGAATCGACCATGAACATCATAGATATAAAAAATTTCTAGAAAAATCATCCATGAATAACTCACGTAAGAGGATAAAATAAGAGGAGATACTCATGACGAAGGAAGAACTCACCGATGTGATTCCAATGCAATCAATTGTGCTTGATTCTGAGAACGAACAGTTGGACTATGTCTTGGAGAAGAATATGAGATTCCCATAGCTAATTGATGAGTCGGGGGATAGAATAAGGTGTTTCTATAAATTAGACGCAACCCCAGTCCAATTTAAAATATAAAAAGAAATGTACATGGCGTGTTTATTTAATGTACACGTAGTGTACAATCCTTATCTTACCTAGGCTTTAGGACGTCTCCAAGTCACCCCACATGGCCATGTACTGGATGTTACAAATCGAATACATGGAAACCCACAACAACTAGGTACATGATGTGTAGTCATAAAATTTTCAATAACAATCATTTTTATATAAAACACAAGAATTCATGATACATTCCTGAAATAAATATCTGGGTTCTTACACACCCATTACATAATAAAATTAAGCATATATATCCACCATGATAATGAAACATTCATAATATCAATAACCATTAAAATAGGTGGTATTTATAAAAATATTATTTTAACATGTGAAATGAAATAGGTGTCAAAAAAATATCATCATATCATAGCCTATAGAAAAGTGACAGATATCATACACATTTCATCGTAGAACAACCCATAAAAGGATGCGAGTATCTATAGAATTTATCATTGTATTACCTATGAAGGGATGTGGAATTCATTAAAAAAATCATCATAAAAATAAACCATTTAAATAAATAATATTAATGGTGTACCGAGATCATATTCCTATAAAATAAAAACCCATATCAATGGATGTTAACTTATATGGGACAATAATTTTAAATATCACATAAATCATTACTAATAGAAACGTTCGTTTCATTGAAAATAATGTTTCAAAATATAAATCTTTTCATAAATGATTATACATGAGAAAATCACATCAACAATTATAAAATACACAATTAATGATTTTTATAAATTTTATAGTGTAAAATATTATTTTCACTTTTATGAAAATATTATTAAATAAAAATTAATTTTGAGAAACATTTTCATTGAAAATAAGAAGAAAACTCATAAATAAATCATTTAGAATAATTATAAAAAAAGAAAACAATTTTTTTTAAAAAATACCTTTTAAAATTATCTTCATATATTATTAGAAAATGTTTTATGAAATAATTTTTATGAAACAATGTTTTTGAATAAAATATATTTCATAATCAATATAGAATACTTGTCTAATTCTCTGAAATAAATATCATATGTCTTTAGTACCAAAGACTAAAAAATTAGAAATTATCATCACAATTTCATTAAGGAAAATAGAATAATAAAATTATTCCGAGTTAATGAAATATATATAATATGATTTAATAAATGAGTTAATAATCATAATAAATCATGATAAACATTGATATTGTAGAAATAAATTGTTACCACTTTGTTAACATTGAATCAGAATCCACATGATATAAGTAAATCACATGAATGATAAAATTTCATAAATTTAAATAGATTCATTTTAAAACATTCCAATGGGATGAATATACACCCCATATAAAAATTTATTAAATAACATATCATTTATATCAAATAAAGAATGTGGGGACAAAATTACATTTCTGATTTTATAGCTTTTGAACAATTATCCCATTAAATGAAATACAATAAATTTGATTTTAAAATACCAATAAATTTATGTATATTAATAATATAATAGATTAAGGGGTATCATACACACAATAAAAAATAGTTGTTAATAAGGCATAAGTCAAATAGAAATAAACGTGAGATGAGGCAAACATTACTACATTAGTATCTTTTTATCTGAGAGATCCATGAAATAATGAGTGAAATAAAAAAATTTAATATCATTATAAAAGGATAATTATTATATAAAATTTAATAGGAATTTATATACACCACATAATTGGAATACTTGGTGAGTATATCATATATATCATAAAAATAAATGTGATATGAGAAAACCATTACCATAAGTCTATGCTTTCTTCATAAATAATAAAAACCATAGTATAAATAATATTTTTGTTAAAATATACCAATAGGCCATATTATTATATATCATACCATATATAATTTTATTATAACATCATATTAAACTTTTCTTAAAAATTCCTTATTAAGGATATGTTTAGGGTAACAACTGCTTTGTTTTAAATATATTTTTTAATTTGTTGTTCATTATCATATTAAATAGTTCATGATTTAAATATTTATTGACATTAAATAATTATATAAATTTAATATTTATATATATATATATATATATATATTCAGTATATAATTATTTATAATAATATATAAAATATATAAATATATAATTGAATAAATTGATGATATAGATGGCCGGATATATATACACATGAACGTTGTTTTTGTTTTCATGATTTATGGAAAAATAAAAAGTAAATAACATATATGTGCATAGATATTTTCATTAATGTATAATTTTTTTGAATAAATATAATATATGTTTAATAATTTAATAATTAACACATTAAATTTTGATTGTGAAAGAATCAAATCACATTGAGTAGGACACAGTCCAATTGTCTGTATATGAAGTTATCATATTCCCAAAAAATGGAAATCATGAAGTAATGTACTATAAAATAATTAAAAATGAATATATACATCATAAATAATGTATATATCTTACAAAAATATTATTTAAATGATAATTTCCAACAACCTATGGTGGTATTGGAAAAATAGATGACATCATTTGATGAGGTGGTTGTCAGCCACAAAAACTAATAGTATGTTTGTTACCCATCTGACAAAAGTGTTTCTTAGTGTAGGTTGAACATTTAAAACAATAATATCATATAATATTTAAGATAAGATGTTATTGTATTGTTATATAATAAGAATAACTTAATGAATGGAGGATGTAATATAATAGAAATGAACGTTGTACATTGTTACCTCTTTTTTAGTTAACTAATTATGCTATGCGCTAATTGTCTACCTTGGTTGAAATTATTCTCAATTAGATGATTATATTAGAAATTTAGGTAATTTTAAATCATATTTGGATATGGTATGGGAGTTTCAAATAGTCCATAATGGTGTGGGTAAGTATGGGGGATTAAATCTAATTTATTTTGACGGAGTGACATTCTTTTTTGTATGAAAATTGGCTACATGAATTGGTCTCCGAATTATTTTCGCCTATGGAATTTATTAAAGTAAAAAAGGCATGTACACTCTCGGGGTGTAAAGAACTTACACCAGCAAGGAAATAACGGAGCTACAAATAATATTGAATCCAATAAAAGAAACTAGTTCTTGAAGACAGCCTAGAAAAATCACCATTCAGTTGTTTCAAAGCTTGACCTTTAGTGCAGTCCATCCCAAAAAGCAGTGAGTTGTCCTATTGTATTCATTCTGAACCTTTCTCCCATGTAATCAGCATGAACTGCAACCATGTGGAGTAGAGGGAAACAGAAGGAAGAGGCCATCTTGCTGCCAAATAAGCCTAGCCACAATTATCAGATAGACAAAATGCATATAGATCAAAAAAAGTAATCAGAGTACTTAAGTCCAACACTTGAAGAAGATAAATAAAATCATTGAAAAGAACCAGTGTCTAGGCAAGAACAAGTTGATGGTTCAGATAATTTAGAACTTGCGGCGTGTTATCAGCAGGATAGGGGGAGGATTAGAGGACCTCACTTCTCAACCATTCAACCTCAGTCATAAGGAAGAACAACATTAGGACAGTATTAAGGAAATCCACAGCTGCAGAATGAAATAAGGGACCACTAGCTTAGCCTTGATCAAGAATGAACATCATAGATTCCTCAAGACATGATTTAAAGAGAGGATGTCACTCCCAAGGAATATCTTTGAAGGCAAAATCAGTATTTTTTTATACTCAGCCAGCATCTTAATAATCATGATCATTCTGATTTCAAGGTATTTTTCAACAGTAACGAGACCATCTTGATATTTCTGGATTGTGATTGCATCTTGTTCATCCATCCATTCGTCAGCTGCGTCTCCCACTGCCTCCTCACTACAGTAGTTATCTCAATATACTGGATAGGTATTCCATTCATCAAATTCTTCAACTGAACTAGAGATTGAAATAGGTTGATCAAACACTGTTAGGATTGAATTCTCTTTCTTAGTGACATCAAGAGATCGTCTAACTATTGTTATTTTGTGATTTGAATAGTCTAGACGCTTCTTCATTTTCTTAGGATGTGGGGTAATGAAGCCATCAGCATCCACCATTGGGTTTTTCCCTTTCTTAGCGCTTGAGTTGTGAAATTTTTCTTCAATCTGACTAGGATTGTCATCATCTGTATGCAAGGATTAACTCACATTAGAGAGTTCCCCTATCTCCTTGTCTTCAGGGTCATATTATTCAATTTTATTCCCATTCCCTTTCATCAAGTTAGAAGGAGGACTATTGCAAGCATCAGTAGCATTAGGAAGAGAATCTGAAAATCCTCACATATATATAGGATGGATCACTTGTTGAGAAGAATAAGAATTAGGTATCGAAAACTCATTATTGACAGCAGAATCCTGCCCTGCAGTATCCAAAAGTCCAAAATTTTCAACTTGACAAGCATTGCTGACATCCTTTAGAGGATACTGCATTCCTTTTTCAATCCGAGATAATTTCTTCGGCTCATTATGTGAATTTATGGAGTCTTAGTCTTTCTAATCATGCCCTAGACTAAGACAAACATGGCAGTAATCAGGTAACCATTCGTAAACAATATTGGGAGCTCTCCCATACATCATGTGCTTCAAATAATTTCCAATTTTTAATGAAATAGATGATATGGTTGGAAAATTTCCATCTAATGAAATATGGGATCTTGTATATTGTATTTTTCCATTTAATAAAATGATTCACCATTCTGTAAAATTGTTTTATATTAATTACTCTAATTAATTTTTATTACCTTCACTAAAACATGTTTTGAGAAACTAAGAAGAAAATAATAAAAAATTATATATTATTATTATTAAGAATTTTGAATACATTTTAAAAAATTATTAATACATAAGTGGCATAAATTATTTTAATATTAATCATATAGAAAATATGAGACAACATGTTTATAAAGAAAAAATTATATAATTTATGAAATGTTTTTATAAACAATATGAATGTGAAAATGACTCCAATGATGTATTTTGGATTTATAAATGTATATTTGAATTAAATATAATTTAAAATAAATTTAATATATAAATGAACTATAAAACAATTTATATTAAAAAAATTATTTCAATTAAAAGACGATATTTCTTCACTATTCATCACACAATGAAACTTCACTAATAAATAACAAAAACAAAACAAAATAATATTTTGATATCCTCATTTAAAAAATTATTTTTTCTATAAAATAATAAATATAAATGTGATAAAAATATATTTAAATCGAGATCACCATTTAAAGGAGTTAATATTGCCTATTAGAAAAATACATCATTTTATTCACAAATTTGTATTTATTTTTATATTATACCCATAAAATCTATTAAATGAGTATCAAAAATATTGATTTAATGAATAATATGAAAATATTAATTAAAAAAGTCATGAAATTTTTTTTGTTATATCTGTTAACATAAAATTATGTTTTTACATAGAAAAATAAGTTTCATAGAAAATTAATTTAATTATTTATTAGAAGTTATTACATTATTATGTTCAAATAAATAAGAAAAATACACCTTTTTATACATGTATGAATAATATTTTCAAAATTTAGTTATAATTATTCATATCCCCCCATCTGAATGATATGTTGTAACTATAATAATATATTAGTAATAATACTCAAATTATATTGTTTTTTGGTAAAACCTTGTCTTATGTGTAACACAACCTATCAAATGAAAATTTAATTGTGAGTAAAAAACCCAATCATAGTGTTTTTTGTACATAATGGTAATCTACGTGTTCTGTGTATCACAAGAAAATTATGGTGTCGCTTATAATGTAAGAAGAAATTATTTCATTCATATAAAAAATTAATATTCAGTTCAATGTGAAATAAAAATGATCCAAAAGAAAAAATTTATTCAAAATATAAATTTTAAAAAAATATTAAGGTGATACATGTAATTTTTTTCAGTCCATGTCACTTTAAAACATTCCATTCCCACTTTTTTAATAAATTTTAATGTACTTACTTTGGAATAAAATAATAATATTCCATTCTAATAATTTCTAAAAAATATGAATAAAAATGAATTTAAAAAATAATATTATAGTAATATAAACCATACAGAAAATAGCTCTCGAAAATGTGGATATGAAGAAAATAAATTTTCGGCAAAAGAGAGAAATGACGTCGATTTTCCTAAAAACCTATTTTCTGTCTATTACCATTATATGGTGAGTAAAATATATGGAAAACCTGTATTTTGAAGAAATAACTTAGGGATATTAAATTTCATTTTTATCACGAGAGGTAGCTAATAATAATTCATCAATAGAGTAAATGCCTTAATCAAACTCAATATATAATGAGATTGTGAGTAAAATAGACATAAATCATGTTTTCCTTTGATCGAAATAAATATAAAAATATTTAAAATAAATTGAAATTTGTCATTGTTTTATATTATTTTCATGTTCATTTATATAATGTCATAAAAAATCCCTTTATATATTTCAACACCCCTTTCTCAATAATTATTAATTAATTTCATTAATTCCGGTTGTTAACTATCGCACATATATGTTTTATTTCAATTTAGTAGTTCAAATATTAATATATTTTCATTGTCCATCATATTTATAATATTAATCATAATATAATTAATATATATAAATATTATATATTTACTTATAGTCATCTATTAATATTTGTCATTGGAAAATACAGAACATTGTTTATACATATGTCAATCCAATATACACATGAATGTTGTTTCAATTCATCAATGAATGGAATGATATAAAGGAATATATTATTTCACTATTATAATATATTTATTATAGGATGGATATATCATATATATTCATAAATTTCATACTCAATACTATAAAATATATATATTAATGATAAATGAAAAATATCATTTCAAGGTTGTGGTAGTCAACATGTACATATGATAGATGTTATCATTTCCAAATGGATTGGATAATAAAAAAGTAGACATGAAATTATCATCCATGAATTTTATCCTTCTCAAAAATATGGTATATATATTTTAAACACATCCATTATGTATGGATAATAAAAATGAATTGTATTGCTACATAGATATTGATAGTTGTATGTGTGCCCGGATGATATTTTCACTTCTCATTTTATTTGAAAGATGGTGTATAATTGTTTTTTAATAAAAATAAAAAAAATTAAAAAATTAATGATATTTAACATATATTTTATTGATAAATACCATGTATTTAGGCAATTTAAAAATTATTATAACAGAATGCGAATGGTTATCTTGGTTACCTCTTCTTTGAAACCCCTACATTAGATCACATATAAAAGTCCATGTGGTTGGTATTTTGGGAAGAATATAACCTCTAGAATGTGTCTAGGGAACAAGATATTTAGTTACAAAATTTTTTATTGTTTTTTAATCTAGAGGTATCTTATTAAAAAGAATATGTATGGGAGGGGGTGGAATTTTAAATTATGGATGCGGTGAAGATGATTTTTTTTTAAAAATATTAAATTATAATAAAATAAAAATCAGGAAAAATTAATCCAAATTACATGTGATTGGAATATATGTATCGTAGGTTTAAAATAACATCATCATATTGAATTTAGGATTGTTTCTGTGATATTTAAACCATATAATTTTATTAACCTGTAGTTAACAATTATTAATTTTAACTAGTGTAAAAAACATTTTAATGTTAAATTTTTTTAATATGTACTTAAAATGAAACAATTGGTCCCTAAATTGATATTGTATAGTATTTTAGACCTTATCATTAACAAATTTTAATTTTATTTGATTGTTATGATTTTTAATTAATTAAATCAAATAATATTTTTATATATTATTTTGGGTTTCAATTTTAACATTATTAATTAAATTTCATATAAAAAATGAAGATGAATATAATATTGTAACATAATAAAATACATCATATAAACCCTTAATATTCATGGTAATTTATAACATAATCAAATTATATATATTTTAAAATTTTCCATATCAATATTTTATTTTTCCATAAATTGAATAAATAGTAAATTTTGCTTCTGTAAGAATTTATTTAATTTTTTGTAATAAATGAAACTATAAATAAAATACCATCATAAATTTTATATCCTTATTAATTTAATATGTATTATTATACATTTTTAATTTTATTTTTCCATTATGAACACAGAATGTATATTTCAAACTAAGAGGGTGACTTTTTTAAACATTAATTGATTTAAAAAATATATAATTAAATTTAAAAGAACTATTTTCATTTTAAAAAATTCAAGTTTAAGGTGAAAAGGGATTAATTAAATTCATTAAATAGTAATTAAGATGAAAAATTATGTCATTATAAATTATTATTATTTTTGATTAACCCGATTTACACATGACTGAGGTGGTAAATTTTACTACTCTTACAAATCTTATTTACATTAAATAAAAGGGGACTATTTTTCAAAATTTAAAATTTTGGTTATAAATGAATAATTAATTCAATAAAATTCTGTTCCTATTAATGGAATAATATTTTTATAAAATTAAGTGGTCAAAATGACTCATAACCAAAATTTAATAAAAAATAATTTAAACAAAAAATGTGGATCTATACTTATCTCTCAAGAAGAAATATATTTGTTAAATTATTAAAAATTTTGATCAAGTAAATAAAACATATATTTCATTAATTTAATTAACCAATACCGATTCTTTTAATTTTTTAAAGATAAAATAAATTTCCCACATAAAAAAAATTTTAAAACACATTTTTTATGAATAAATTATATATATTTTTAAAAATTTATTTAATAACATATACATTTATTAAATTTTAAGATTGTATATTTTATTTTATACATTAATTAGTTTTCATTCCCACCATTATAATGTGCATGAAACAGTAAAAACATAATATTTTAATAATGTCACGTGGTTCATTTAAACTCGGTGTTGCATGATACGTAAACTATCACATAAATCAACATTTGAAGGGAAGAATTTCAAAACAAATTATGCTCTTATAGTGATCATAATACTATAAATATTAAATTAATTTTTTATATCATATGATCATTTAATCATATAATTGTGCCAAAAAAACTTGGCATCCTTTAAGACAAGGTTCATTAACAAGATCACCATCATAAAGTGGACCATGTCTTATAGTGGATTAGATCGAATCCCTAATCCATTACATAAATTTTAATTTGATATAATTCTTGACATAATACATTAGTGTTATATATTATTCTATGCACATTGGTCCCAAAATAAAAATCATTGAAATTCATTCTTTATGAACAAAGGAAGCCACAAAAAAATCCCAAGAATGGTCATACTCATAAAAAGAAAGTCAGTTTCATTATTGTGATTCCACTAATAATTAAATGATAAATCATATTGAATCTAACTAGGAAATGTTATTAAATATTTCATTTACATGATAAATGAAAAATGTATTATTGTCCTGTACATGTAGTTCAAATGTAATTATCTTGAGAAGAAACCATCGAAATTAACCACCTATGGAAATATTTGGGAAATAAAATTGTATATTTTAAAAAAGGAATGATAATATTGTTATATATAACATAATGTAATTGATCCATTATTTATATACATAAAATAATTAAGGATTCAATAATATTAAATATTAAAAAATATATTGTCAGAGTTATTTGTGACATGATGCATAAAATATTAAAGTTCCCCAAAACAGAGATTACATAAAATTAGAAAATTCATAGGGAGCTGAAAAAAAGTATCACCCCATAAAAAAATATATGTGTTTATAGGTATATATATAAGTTAAATTAATTAAAAATGATTAATTTAACAAGAATATGCATATGTAAAATGAATAAAATAATGTTACTATGTAACAAGCATTTAAAAATAGTTTTATAGAAGATATCATAACATTTCCCTTGATTTTATTATTTCCATATAAATAACACCAATAATAATTACATTAATTTTATTAATTACGTTAAATATATAATTATTCCACTATATATTATTTTTTAGTTTCCATTATTTTCATTTGATATTTAATTTTAGTATGCTTTCTACTTAAGTCAGTTACCTAGGGTTGTTTAATTAATATCCCAATAAACATTATGGATTGTAATCATAGTTAAAAAGTTATGTATAAATTCAAAATAATTTAAATTATATTATTAGTATAATATAAATCATATATATATGATATAAAATTTCAAAAGAATTCATGTTTGGTGGTGATTACAAATTAAATTCATCGCTCGTATATTTGGTAGTTTATGCTTACTATTAATTAACATATAATTTCAAAATGATGGAGAATTTAATAAATTATGTGATAATTTTACATTTAATAATAATTTATATATTATAATAATTATTATTATTTTTTTATTTATTAATTAAAATGAGTAATTAGAAGATTTTATGAGTAACGTAAGATGTCGGTTCATGGAGGTTGAATTCAATGAACATGTACTAACGACATGTTTGTATTCCTAAGTGGATATAGTGGAATGAATATTATTTTCATATACATATAATAAATTATTTATAAAATATTTAAACATATTTATTATATTTTTCTGATTAAGATCTTTAGAAGTGTTATATTAGTTAAAATATTTTAATTGTAGGTACTACATCTTATGGAGACTCGATTTTCTCTAACAGATCCCCATTGAAACAAATTCCTTATTTTTTTTAATTTAGATAAACAAGGTTTATGGGTAATAAAGGTAATTTTATTTGTGTTATATTTTCTATAGTTTTGTAGTAATTTATAATGGAAATTGAATCATTGTAGGTTTGGAAGTGATACCCTTATATATTTAATGAAATTAGAACTTTTTTGAGTACCCATTACATTTCAATAATATCATTCCACAATTCATGGTTCTTTTAATAAGAAATTAATTGTATCAATGTTTTTGGTGATATAGGATTTATATTAACTTAACTAAGATATAAAAAAAATATTTTTTATAAATTTTTTATTTACTATTAGTTTATAATAGTATAACATTTTGTATTTTATATTGGGATCTTGTTTTTATCATAATTATTAGATATTATAATAAAAATAAATTGATATCCTTCTTAAAAATTATATATATATATTATAAAACAGAATATAATCTCAATTTAAAATAAATGAGTTTACCAAGAATAATATATTATATATTAAATTAAAATTTTTATATTGTACAAATTCATTATCATTAGAAAAAAATGATGTTTCCATAGTTAGGTATTTATAATAATTAATAGTATTGATTAATAATATAATGTTATAAGTAAATTAATATATATGATTAAATTCATATTTAAATCATTATTGATTATGGATTAAAGAATTTAATTAGTTACAAATTAAGCAAGGATTATTAATAAACTTGTTGTGAGAAACACATTATCAATTATATTACTTATTAACATTAATCAATTCAATATAAATTCTATGACTACTTATGAAATTGTATTTATTACATACTATGAAAATTAAGATCATAATACGAAATTATCATTATTATATTAGTTTATGACATGTTATAAAAATCATCTTTTAATATAATCACAAAAAAAAAAATTCTGTGTGAAACCCATTGAAAGTTACAAAAACATTAAATATGGCTTTTACATATTCAAAATATTATATTTAAATTCAATATATAAAATTATAACTATATAATATTAATTATAGAAAAATTTATTGTCAACATAATGTTTTAATACATATAGTATTTAAATATTGTTATTTTTCCTATTTTCAAAAAATTAAATATTTTAGTAAAATCATAAAAATTATTCCAAAGATATTATTTACAAAATAAATAACAAAAATTAGTCTGGATTAGGATATTTAAATTATAAATATATTTCACAGATATGAATTCAAAATTTAATTACTGTTATCAATTCTTTTTATCTCAACTAATGTAATTATCAAGTATAATAATTAAATTTTTTAAAGTGTAGAAATTTTCATTTTAGATTATTATTGTGTAAACACTATATAATAGACATCATATATATATATATTGATAAATAACAAATAAAATCAATAGTTTAATACATTTATACCCCTTAATAAAACACAACAAAATGATTATAGTTGTAAGAATAAAAATAGGAATAATGATGGTACTTATGATTTATATTCTCATTAGGATCAAAAATTTCCAATTCATACATATGTTTTCTCAAAAAAAAATTTTGAAGGTCTTTTTTCATTTTATTGTGGAAAATTTTCATTAGAATCTATGATCTTCACCTAGTTCTCATTAGAACAGATATCATCCTCCATTTTTACCGAATATGAATTTATTATATGTGATTGGTATAATAAACACTTTTTCAAGAAGGATATTTTGCACAAATCATGAACATTATACTGGTTTCTTAGGGGAACAGGTCGATATGACACCATTTTGATAGAGTCAGGTATAGCATATGGGCCAATGTATCTTTGAAATAGGTTCTCATTATTACAAAATACCAAAACACTATTTCTTGGTGATATAAATCAAAATAATATTCCAAAAATATAAAATTCATAGTCCCATTGATTGTTATTAACATGAATATTATTTCGAATCTATGCTTAATTGATGTGATATTAATTGGCAATGAGAATTTCTACCATTTCATCAACCATTTCGATTTATAGAAAATTAAATTCAAATAATTCATCTGACCGCATTGTGTTTCTATAAATCAACCCATTATGTTATATGTGTGTGGTAATTTGGATTCATAAGTGTAAACTATTTTTGAATGAGAACTATACTAATGGATGATTCAATTCCCATTTCCCCTAGGATTCCTTAATTAATAGTTGAAATATATTCCTACATTTCAAGATATATTTTTTCATTTAGGCCATTTTTTGTTGGATGATAGACTATACTGATGTTTAACCCTATGATTAGATAATGAATATGAATCTTCCTAATAATTGATGTGAACCTAAAATCACAATCACATATAAAAGAAATGGGTGTTCCTTAAATCCTTACATAGTTTATAGGGAATATCTTTTCAATGGGATTGTGTGAGAATCCATTTCAAATAGAGATGAATATTATATACTATTTAGGATCATTGACCATATAATATATATGAATATTCTATTTCATTAATTTTGGAGTACCCATGGAATATAAATATTTATATTGTCTCATTTTCATGTGGGTTTGTATAACAGTTTCATCAACCCTGTTGACTTTTAACATTATGCCTTCACCTGATTACACACCAGACATCATGATCTATATTATATATTAATCTTCATCACATTTTCCCATAGGTAGTGATCATTGATACCACTATAAATATTCACCCTCCATATGTAAATGGGGAAATATGAGCAATGATAAAGCTTCAATGGATCCTTTTATATAGCTTTAATTGAGAGAATTTATAGTATTTTATCAAATCTCATAAATCAATCATTATTATTTAACTTGTATGTTTTTTGGTTTCTTAAATCTTCCAAATAATTTTATATATCTACATAACCCCTTCAATATTTCTTAATCAAAACTAGTAGAGATTTTCGGGTTGTCATTTGAGAATGTTATAGTGATATATCTTTCTTCATGATTCCAACATCAAAACTATAATTGTTCATGAAAATCAGATCCTTATAAATCCTTATCATGGAAATAAATTTTATTTATATTATACTTATATTATCAACATTTTTCCTTCCCTATGTAATAATTGATTATGAAATCATAATCTTTGGTTAGTTCTGACAATCTTTTTTGGGACATGTAGAGTTTCATCTGTAAAAATTTATATATTAAGATCCCATTACCTCTTTATAAATAATTCCATTCTATATATAATGATAGTTCATTTAAACAATAAATTAATATATTACTAGAAAAAATTGGGGTTCATGTATTTCACAATTACATTTACGAACCTTCAACTGTAAAGGAGAATTGGATAACACATTATCATTCCACATGAGTAAATGACCTAATCCTTCTTTGATTTATCAATGTAGATAAAATATCCTTCACCACATCTATCTATGGTGAGTAAAACTAATGTGGTTATCCACTTCATTATTTTGTTTAATATCCCGTTACACTTATCTATATAGATATACTCCACTCCCTTATGAGTCATCATGGAAATTATATTCAAAAATCAAAAAATGATTCTCGTAAATCACTAATCATACCACCACTATTCTGAGAAAACTACAGATCCATATTATCAATGTTCATAAAAACCATTTACAAATTAATTAGCTTTACATTAGGTCCCCATATATACATATACATCTGGGAACATACCAGGTGATTTCTACATACATAATCCAAAACTCAGAATTAAAATACATTAAAAAATCTCATTCTACAATGGATTCAACAAATATCACAACTACTCCTTATGTTCTATATTAATTTTTTAGTATATAGTAATATCATATATAAACACAAAAACAAATGTAAATTGTTAAAATATAAAATAAAATTCATTATATCGATGAAGATACAAACAAATTCAATTATCACTAAGGACATGACTATAATCTTATGGTTCACATTTGCTGTATAAATGTTGATATCAGGGATATCATTTATCTTCACATTTAACTGATGATATCTCATGGGATAATCAAATTCATATAAATATCTACATTCATGTATTTATTAAATACATTCAAGATGATATCATGTGTTATTGATTATATTAATTTGTATCCTATTTCATTCATGATATTAGGTACATAGAATCATAAATCTATCCTTCACCTTGAAAAAGCGATCAAATTCATACCTTAGTTAAGAGCTAAGACATATGGAACACATGTACCTAATTTTAGTGAAATTATGTATTCAATTCATCCAGTTAAATTTTTTCCATTTAATATGGTTGATAGGAAATATGTAAATATATATGTATGTTTTTAATTTTCAGCATATCTTTCTGATAATGAGTAAACCATATAATTATTCAAGTAATATAACAGTATAATCACTCAGAGTGGGATCATCATCATGAATGATCCTCTAATTTTTTAAATAAAATTATCTAAATATTATATCACATAATAAAAAAGTATCAATACTTATTAAAAATAGTTCATCTGTGTTATATCCAATATAATAGAATTACATTGAATAAAGGGGTAATGAAATATTAATAAATTTTTTTCTTCTACAAAAACTTGATGTGGAATCTGTATTTAGATAACTTGTGTATTATTTATATGAATATAATTACAAGAAATAGTTTATTGTAAAGGTTCAAGGGTATCTATATATAACATATATTAACTAATTAAGAGTAAGCATAATGATACGAAACAATCACTCAATTAATGATATTCGCTAATAGCATAAACTCTTTGTTTTGCGTTGGTGTTTCAACAATTCTATTAAACATTCATGATATGAATGTCTATTAAAACTAGAGTAAAATGATAGAATTTATATTTTTTAATGAATAAGCAATTTAGCTGCCCCCATATAGTTATATTCATCCTCCTCATGAATAGTTATATCGTAAGCACACCCACGACCCATTAGCCTTGGGGGTGGTTATCATTAGTTATCATTGAAAACCATTTCCTTAGTGCATTAGGATAAAGAGTATCCAACTTCCTTATAGTTGAAATATTATATAATTGGTTGAGGGTTGATGTGTTATCCCAAACCACGTTCACTGATATATAATTGAACTGGGGTAGCCACATTGTCCAAATGAATGTACATATTCTCTAGAGGGTGCAGACATTCACGTGGGGTCTAAAGTTATATAGTGGAGAGACTATACCACCATTTATTACAGTGAATAAAATATTATGTAAAGCATAAATAAATATAATAAATATAATAAAATATAAATTTTTTATAATCCATTCAATAATTATAAACATAAATCCAAATAAATTATTATTCACCTTGATTTCTGCTCTATTCAAAATTGATATAAAAGGACATGAAGATTTCATAAATAGAATGAATGTGTAATAAAAAGTAAAAAACATCCTAAAAATTATCTCTAGGATATTCATATGGATTATATAAGTCAATATCATCAAATCTACCATAATAAATCATGCATTAATAATTGGGTGCTTCCCCTAATCCATAACGGCATCCATGAAGAATATTCAGGTACCAATCTTGAAAAAAAATTCTGAGTAATACATCCTAGACCACTAAAAATGGTTTCTAATGAAAATATATAATGATACAATAAAATATAATAGTTTTAATGTTTAAAATAAATTTAGTGAATAAAAAAACAAGAAATGGTAAGGGTCTCATGGGGAACCTGGCCAAATATATCAGATTTTCTATAAGCCAGATGTCTGTAAATATAAGACAATTTTTGTTTTTCCTAGAAACAATGAAACATCGTAAAAATTAAAAAATTATTTAATAATGTAATATCCAATAAGAAGTCAAAAAATACATGAACTGATGAGGTATACCCAACTCAAATTAATAATAATTAAACTTGGCTATAGGGTTCTGAGTGTAATCGGAGTGATGAACCCGATGAATTCCAATATGTGTTTTTAAGAAATTCCAATGAATAATCCCAATGTAATAATGAGTTATAATATATTTAAACCAAAATTAGATTGTATAAGGAAGCATGTGTTTATGGGCTTCATAATGAATCCATCTAGATAACCCTATAATTCAATTTTTTTGAGATGAATGTTAATCATTGTTGACATATCGGCACATTCAGTAATATAATATATTGACCATAACTTGGTGTTTTATCTTACATAGTGGTTCAATAAATGAATTTTATAAAACCATTTGTGTTCAACCAAGTCATTCTTTGTTAGGAATCTATGTCTTACTCTTTGCATCCCATACATATAATGTAATCTAAATTCATAAAAAGTAGGAACCATGAATTTTTTTAATATTATATGTCACGATATATATAAATGATGTTTAAAAATCATAAATGGTCACTTCATCACCCAATTAAAATAATAATGATAATCGGTACGTGTCAGTGTACATATTGAATTACAAATCAACTAATTTTTCTATAAAATACCATAGAATTTGACAATAAAATCAAACTCAATGGGTGGCTGAGTCCCAAATCATGTATGATAACCATTGGAATTAAATCAAACAGAAATCCTAAAGTGGATGAGGTTATATTATTCTACTTAATACACTTTCATTTGGAACAAATAAACCTACTATTATCACTTATAAAAATAATGTTAAGTATTAAAAATTTTACAGGAAACACCAAAAAATTATATCATGTAACATGGCATAGAAATATTATAAATGACTACACTTTTATGTACTTCTAGTAAAATACATTCTATATATAAACATTAAACTCCTAGACTATTAAATTCATTGTATATGGTTTTGAATGAGAGAAACAATAGAATCCATATGAACTCCATTATAATAGTGTATGAAAATACGTTTTGAAAAAAGAATCCGAAAAAAGAAGAAGTCATTGAATAAAATATAAGGGATTATTATACTAATAGAGGGGATCCAACATGACCAACACAATTTAAATTTGATGCTATATTGAGGACATAAAACAATTTCTTTGTGAATAAGAGTGTTATCAATGATGTGTGGTTTTCTATGAGTATTTGTGAGGAGAAGATATGCATTTAATATAAGACAATAGATATGAAAAATGGAAATTTATCGAGTTATTAATTGGGGAAACAGTTTAAAAAACAATGAAATGCTACTAAAAAAATGTCACACCTCACACATCACACGATTAATGAATATGTTATTGAAGAAATATACCAACCATTGTATTGGAATATTATCAATGATCAGGACCCACACAGTCTAGGAGAATAGTTATAAAAATTGTACATAACCTTGGTGTGAAATTTGAAATTTTATGTTTGATTGTCATGGTCATGAGGCTCTTATATAATTGTTTTAAAAACTACATTTCCCCCATACTAGGTAATATAGTTGAGTTTCTCGGTTAGTATTAAATGTTCACTAACTATTCACATTTTCCATTTTCATTAAAAAAAATTAACATTAAGTCCCAATCTATGACTGAAATTGCTTGAAACATTTGTGATACCTTTAGGAATATTGATTGAGATAGATGAATATGATATGCATAAAATTAATATGATCATTACCTAAATATTATACTATTCTCACACACTCTCCCCTGCAAAAAGAACTAATCCTTTTGTTTCCATTTTGAGGGAGGATAATCTCCATTAATGAATAACTTAGTCCATTGTGAAAATAAATCAGACTATCTCCCCATGATATATCCTTTATGAATTTAAAACACTATATGATCAATATTATTAGAATATTCATAACATATAGATACATCCAAATTTCATCAATGACATGAATTTGACAATCCAAACTAGAAAAATCATCCTACAACTCAACATCCTTGGTACCAATGAAATGCGATGGATCAAAATAAAAATAGAGAAACTAAAAAATGCATAAAATGTTTTTTATTCCTTATAAGAACTATGGAATAGTTATCTAATAGGATATTATAAAAAATATATAAAAAAAATAAAAAAGTGAAATGATATGAGTTTTGGTCCTTGCTTTTAACTGAATAAATCAATGACCCAATATAGAAGAAACCCAAAAATAGAGTAGATCTTCAACCTAAACCTCTAGGGGTTATAGATGAAGACCAACATAGCTCTACATCCATAGCTAATCCATATTTGTAATAATAATTTTAAAATGTATCTATTCCATTCCTCCGAATTGAGGCAGGGTCCTAAAGCTGATGTTAGCCCATCCTAATACCATCGGAGGGGTGAACAACAAGAACAATAATAGATCACCGTTTATAAATCAATCTTAATATTCTACTGAAAATTGTTATTGTAAAAAATTATTTTAAACGATATTTCCTTTTCACTGTAATCTAAAAAATAAGGTACACTTGATAGAATAATTTCCACTAATGCATGTATATTACACATTCACTGACCATCAATATACATTTTATTTTCTATAAATTTATGCACCTATAAACACTTATCATTATGAAACTCCATATAGAGACATGAATATGACCATGTTTCATTATATTACATGATATTTCATGGGACACAATAAATATGTATAATTTATTCCACAAAAAATAATCCATATCCATCCATTTAGAAATTCTCCCTGGTCGATTAGAAGTTAATGATGTTCATTATACTATGAAGAGTCACCTATAAGTTGTCAATAAATATTGGTTATATTGATAATCATTCATTGAAATACATCATAAAATCATACCATTTCCACTCTATAATGGGTAGTTGATGTATATTACGAGTAGGATTCCATTATTCCTCATTTACTTCATGACATATGGAACAATGAGTAACAAAGCTTCCAATATTTTTTTCATCTCTATCCACCTATCAATTTTTCATAAGTCATAATACATAATATAAATCCCAGAATGTAAACCCCATTTATAACCATGATATTGTGACAATAATTACTCTCCAATATATCAATTATTCAAAACACATCCAAGAATATGTTTGATATCATCGTTGTTAACAACCCATCCCAGTGGATTCACCATAATCACTTTCACTCTAAACTATGCCCCCAATATCTAAAAAAAATCTTCTTCTAAAACAAATACTGCAGTGATGAAGTGTTGGAGATGGAAATAATTATTTTCATACCATGTGACTCTTAAATATCCATATTTATCTCATAAAAATGATCTCAGTATAAATTCCTTAGAAGCCTCTTGAACAAAATTCATCAATGTCTTTCATCATAGAGAATCATAACCTGTAATTTTCTTCATAGACATGTAGGTAAGGTCCAAGGTGACTGAATAAAAACTTTCAACCCATCTTTGATATTGGATGACTATGTCATGTAGGGTGAAATTTTAAATAATTACTTTATTTTATTTTTATACCATAAATAATTCCTCCACCAAGAAATCTATTTATAAACATATGTTGTGACATAAAACTACTAAAAACATCATGTGATTGGTAATTTTTATTGTGAGTCGTCTATTTAAGATACAATATATTAAGTCTCATTTTCATTTCATTAAAATATATTATAACTCAGTGAATAACTATTATTATTAAACTGTATGCCCTCTATGAAGATAATTTAAAATAAAGAATAGATCTAATGTTATCTTTAAATTCAAATCATGAAAGTGCCTCTCTCATTATTTTCAACTTTTAATATTAACCACATTAACGGTTAATCCTATTAATAATTATCCAATGGGTGATATGGATTCTGTGAGACTATAATAGAAACTAGGAAAAACTGTGTAACTTTTGATATATAATATTTTCTGGGAATTCAATAAGGAATAAATTACTCACACCTTTTCTAGATGCAAAAATAACATTAAGTTCATTATATTTTGACCCCGTAAATGAACATAATAATTCCAGAAGTGTCCTATGGGGAGCTTATCATATATTGAGTTTCCTCTTACTATACTCAATATTATGTAATGGTGTTTCTCATTATCGTGTCATGTTTGGGTGTATACTAAGTTATTATCCATGATAACCCCCAAAAATTATTCATGATGTGGGGGAAAACCTTGATTCATCGAAGAAATGAAAATATTATGTGAGTTTTTTTGATTAAGCAACATAACCTGATAATTTTATGTGCTATAAAATTATATGAATGTTATACATGGTTTATCTAAGGACATAACTAACTGTTCATTTCATCCAAATCTGAAATTAATATTTTAGATGAACCTAACACATTGGATCTAGTCGAATAGATTATTAATATTAGAATGTGGGTACATGTTCATTAATATATGATGATTCACCAACTGATAATCCATAGAAATCATAAGGGTACCATCAGCTGTTCTGATAAAATGAAAGATGATACAAAAGGTTATATACTAGTTTATATAAGAACTTTTTCTTATAAGTCATCTAACTACCTCTTTAATAACCTATGATCAGTTAGAACCATCCAATATATAGGAAAATATAGTGATTAATCTCATTGAAAAATATAAATTTTGAACATTTCCTCACACTCGAGGTGTTTCATCGAAGAGTCATATGGAAAAACAGTTAACATTATGTCCACCATTGGAGTAAAAGTATACATTCATATTCATTTATCATTATGAAAATATTGTAAATCTAGGATGAAAATCCACAAGACCAATGATGCTCATGTATATAATGACATCAATACATATCATAATCTTCATCTTAAATATATATGTCCCACTCAATGTATAAGAATAATATTCTTCACTAAGAATAGACAATATGGGATACATAAATAACTAAAAAAACCAACCAATATTTATATCTAACCCTATCATATTGATGTTTAAAGGGTTGTATAATAATCGTTATCCTCTAATATAGAATTGATAATCTTGGAATCAGTTGACACATTTCAAACATTCCTTCAACTAAGTTTTAAGAGACAATTCATTAGAGTAATAATTCATATTGGGTCCATGAATATTTTATATCCACGCATATGACTGTTTTTTAATGACCTAATTAATAAAATTTGATACTAATGTCAAGTGTACTATGATCATACCTCATAGTGTAGATAGATCGACACCCTTCTCCTCAAAAATAGGTCACACCACTATAACAATCCAGATCAATGAACCTATTATAAAACCTCTCCTATAAAATATTATACATCATAATGATGGTACACATCATAATTATTTCATCCCAAACCTCATCAACCTATTCAACTTGTATGGATAGTGGTAAACTAGCTCCCATACTAGTGTGGATATACTAGTCCCGCTCTAGATTTTGGAGCCTATATAGGATCTCTCCCTTAAGGGACTAGTATAAATGTCTTGGATATATTTGATGATATCCACTTTTTTCATATGATCATCACATATTTGGTTTTCTGTCAAACTGAGGAATTGTGTGTCCCTACCTCCCAAACTGAGGACATATCATATATATATTATTGTAATCACTCTATCCTCCATAACCATCATGAGAAAACATATTGTGAAGTTTACTTTCACAATTTGAATCACTTACCACCATAGGGTTTGAACAACTAATCTCTATACCTTCATCTTCAATCAAATTATTCCTTTAGATAAGTGATTGGTTTACCATTTCCAAAATTTTAGATAAATGGATGTAATTCAACTATGACCAGATAGTGTTTATTAGACTATCCATCAGGTATATTTCTGTAGATAGATCATCACCTATAAGTGGTAGAGAAAAATTGTAGGGATCTATGTACTGAGATGAATGGACGACAATAGACATAATTCCCTACCATAGGTGCAAAAATTCCATAGCCCGATCATATTATAGTGTTTTTGATAAATAGTAATCCTCAATTGTCATATAGAAATCTCTCCAGGTCTGGACCTAATGTTGATCTACTAGATTTAGAACATCCCACAATCACATGGTTGATCCAGAAATCAAATATTACTACATACTTACCCTCCTTTATGGATGCATTTATATTAGTTAATAGATTAATGGAATGGAAACTATTGATTGAATAGAATCATAAGGTCTATTATCCCTTAACAAAGTATATAGGTGGTACTAATGAAAATCCCTCGTCAATCTTGACATAGTCAGTGTATTTCATGGAGTTCCCTGAATAAGCATCACCAACCATATAATGAATTATAGGAGATGAGAATCGGAGCCCAATACAAGTTTGCTAAGATGTATTACCAGAGTTTCCTTTAGTGGAACTACTAGGGGGTCAAGTCACACTACCTATGGAACATGTTCATATATACCATAATAGAACCTAGCCTCGGGCATTATGGGAGAAATATATCATCATTTCCAAACACACACCAAAAAACCGAATAATTAAAATGAACGTATTATTCATAGGAAAATAAAATAGGTATAAGGTATCCCTATGACATACTTACTAACCCAATTAACCAAATATATTATTAGGGTAATGGAATGATTTAATAATTCAATTATATAGGTTTCATTATAGAGTGTTTCGATTACATGATATTGAATAAGACACTACTTATGATTAATTAATATTCCAATTATACTGTAACAATTTCATAGAAGATTTTAAAACTATAAAATCATTTTACATTTATGAAACAATTCAATTAGCAGATTTATCCTTCCCATTGTATAATGTTTCATCATAATATTTTATGATTGGAAAATAATTTAATTTAAATTAGACATTTACATATGATATTATGATGAATCATGTTGATATATGACCATTCATTTACATGGAACTCTGTTCACAATTTATAGAGGTAAAAACATTATATATATACATATCCATCTATATAATCACAAGAAACTAAAATTTCATCCTATTTATGTAATGTTCGATGTCATAATAATTTTATATTTTCTTAGTAAAGGTGCCACCATCATATAATGTCTGAAAACCACTTTTATTTTGATGTATACACATAACTAACCAATTATATTTTTCAATTTTCGATGAATATGTTATTTTAAATACTATTCGGAATTAAAGGAAGACATGTTATTCATCATGAAATAAATTAAATAGAGAAAGGAATAAGAATGTCATAATAATTAGTATGTGACTATTCAGATTCTAAAAGTAATAATTTGTTTCCATATTACACTAATAATGAAAATCTGTAACCACTTTACTGTAAAATATTTGCTTCACCGATTGATGAAAATAACAAAATTTTAACATTATAAATTGGTAACAACAAATCTCATTCGTGGAAACACCTATTTTCCATCACATGAGGGTTATATAATTGTCGGACTAGCTTATTACCAGGTTATGAAATTTACTTGTCTCCTTTTTTATGACACAAAATAGAAAGTCAAAGGATATTAATATTCATATACTACATTTTGACACCCCTTTCTGGATTCACTCAAATGTATCAAATCTATTTTAGCTATATAGCCTCAAGTGTTCCTTCAAATATTTTGGATGTTTTTGGATAGAATGAAGGGTGTATGGAAATATAATGTGGATTATATTCCCCCTTTTATCAATGTAGAAAAAAATGGTAAATTATGGATTTAATAATGTAATAAATATAATAAATCAGTGGAAGTAAACCATATAGTCAAAAATAGAAAATATAAATACAAAAAAATGACATATAAAAAATATTTCATATAAATAAAAAATGATATATGGGGAAATATAGTAAATATTAATACAATGAATGCACAAAAAAAGTTACAAAATTATAATGAAACACCCAGATAATGTAATGAATTGGAAATTTTATCTTCTACCATGCTACCATAAAATGGAATCAAGCATCCATAACTAGGCACATTCCATTATCCACATATATATAAATTAATTGGACAAATAGTAATCATTTTGTTCTCAATGTACACATAGGGGATATGTTAATCCATACATACTTCATCTTATACTAGATTTATCTAAATATAAAATAATTTAATTGGATTTGAGACCATGGAATGAAATCATTTTTTCCATATTATATAATCACATATGATCTTAAAACAAAAAAAATTAAATCTTGAAATTAAATGGTGAATACAAATCCTAGTAATAATAATTCATCATGGCTATATGGTTTCTTTATACCAAAGGATGTACACAATTAAATTGAAAATAAATTCATATAACCTTGTTAATGTATTAACTTATAACAGACCATGGTCTTCTACTGATTTGGATCCCAACTAGATAATACATAGAATCATGTTCTTTAAGAAATTAATCCACATCTATTTAGATAATCCTAACATTTCGTTTCATAGAGATGATGGCGAATCATCAGTTATACAATAAATAATTCACTAATATAATAAATTTACTGAATCATAGTACAATATTTCACATAGAATTCTCAACAACAAATTGGATGACATTCCCTATATTTTCCCAAGGAATATTCAAGTTAGGAATCCAAGTATCACTCAAGGAAGGCCACACATATAATGTGATCATGATATTTATTAAAATATAAAAGTTATTAGAAAATAACAAAAAAATGATAAAAAAATTTAATCTCGTATTAAAATAGTAAGATTATTTGTTAATAAATTAAATATAAATGTGTCAAAAACATGATTTAATATAGGTTCTCCATAAAAAGGCTGTAAAACATCCATTTATATATATTAGAGATTTTACACCAAAAATTGGATTTATTCTTTTTAATGTCCACAAAATTAATTGGTAAAAAGATAAAAAAATTATTAAACATGTGTAAACATCATATAATTATTTTTCATTTTATCCACATATACCATGGATTACTAATAAATTCAATTTAAAATAATAATATTATAAATGAATTATTTTTTGATATAACTCAATCTTTTGTGAGAAATAAGAATTCAATGAAACCCATTATTCTGTGTCAGGTATGCTATCAGACATAGAATACCTTTTAAAGTAAAATTAACATATAATTCATAAATATTAATAGATATGAAAATTTATTAATCTATTATTGCCTTGGATTTTACAATAATTCAAGAAAACGTATATGGAATGATCACAATGACATTCACTACAGTAATCATCACATTTGAATTCTCATCAACAATGTGTCCACCAAATTCAATTTTAACCCAGTTACTTCTAGTTATGAACATATATCAAAACCAGAAATCCTAGAATGAGAAACACTTATCATATTTTATATCTACAAAACCCTGAAATATCACTAACGGAGATTTAAAATTATAACAAACTACTAATTTTATTAAACCATAACTTAATCCATAAAGAAATCCCTAGAAATAACCTTAGAAAATTATCATCGAATATCAATATATTTTTTCCATGCTAGTTTCTAATGGTTTACAAAACCATTTCTATATTACCTATCATAACTAATTAATTTTTTCATGCATGGATATTATAACTTTTTTATGAATATTCATTACATTACAAAAACACATGATCGAGGACTATGATAGTCTACCACACAAGGATACATGGAACACATTCTTCTAATTTGGTGAATGATTTGATGATATATCGGCACTATATCCCATAAAATCCATCCACTTCCACATTACTTCATAAAAAAATTATTTGTAACCTCACAGAAGGAAACATATGTAATTTTGAGCTGATATGCTCAATAAGGGTATAAATGGAAGATATATAATCATATAAGGATAATAAGGGTATGAGAACACAATCAACACATTATAAAATTATAACTTTCATATCAAAGAATATATAATATATCAATGGAATAAAAAATGGATGATCATGGGACATTAATCATAACAAAATCAAGATCATATTCCATAAAATAATAACATACGAATAAGACAAGGAATTTATAGAGTAAATATAAAAAATTAATAACATTCCTTATAAGTCAATTTACATTTCAAGAACATAAGAGGCCACATCACGGATAACACCCCAATAGTGTTTTAGACACCAACATCAGTAGTAGTAGTCCCTTTCTTTTATTGTTTATACTTTCCCCATTATCCTAGAGATGATTAGGTTTCACCATCATCCCATCATGGACTTGGTTTCCCAATAATTTATATAGAATCTAGCCCGTCAACTTATTTACATAATTATCTAATGAGACATAAATCATTAACAAAATAATTAGAAGGAGTTTTAGTTCCCATCTCCATATAATGAATATAAAACATATGTGTTCCTTAACAACATAAATCATATATGAACCCTTTAAATGATGTGGATTTCAAAAAATATTCATAATAATATAAAACAAGAAAATGATACAAAACAAATAAAGATAAATACATAATTAACATAAATCATTTAGATAAATAATACAAAATTTATGCATTGTTCATATCCCAACTATAACATAAGTAAAATAAATCAAAATTATCTTAGATGGAAAATGATTTAATAGATCACTGGAAATAATTCTGGTGGAAATATTCATTTCAATTTTTAAAAAATATTTATAAATCATAAAATTTTATCAATGATTTTTCTTTGAAAAATTAAAGAACTATCAAATAAGATTATTTTCCTAGTTTAAACACATTAGAAATAATATTTCTTTAAAATTCATAAATGATCATTTAAAACACTTTTATTACTTTTTTACAATACAATGATTTGAATTAACACAAATCTTGACCAATGAAATAATAACTTAACATGAATCAATAAATATCATTAAAATATTTATATTGTTAATAAAAATGATAAGGGAATTATATACACATCATAATAGAATATAGGTTCATAACATAACATCTAATTCAATGTAGGGAAATTGAGAAAAATCACATTACTGATTTGGTAATTTTGGAATGGTAAACCACACGAAAGATACACCATCAATTTGACATGTAAAAATTCCAAAAATTATAGATAAGGATCATATAATACATTCCTTGTCATTATATACACTACACATAATTAATTTGTCGTGAACATGGATTATATATTATGGAAAATAAAATTGATATAGAAATCCCTTTAATTAAGTCTTTACTTTCATCATAATGTTGAAAACCACTTGTATTTTGAAAAAATCCTATTTGATAAGTCTATATTAGTAAAATACCGAAATATATAATACCATTAATGACATACTTATGAAATTATATTAAACTTTTATTAATAATTCCATGATTAATTTCTGTTTTGGGTAATAATCACTTCATTTCATGTACATGTTTCAAATTATTATTCTTAGTCCTCTTATATAGATTATGATTTCATTATATGTAGACTCGTAAAAATGATAATTTTTTTTGCACGCATGTTGTTTTCCACGAAAACAATTAATTTAATTTTACTAGTGCAACATAGTGTATAACTATGGTCATCTCACATATGAAGCATTCTCAGTTGTCCAGTCACATTAACAAATTAACCTAAACTAATTTTTGTTTTTTTTATTTCTATGAATGAAATTTAATTTATTAAAATATATGAAAAGAAAGAAGAAAATTATAATTAATATGAGCATACTAATTAGAATAGAATTAGGAAAGAAAAGAAGGTGCTATTGAGTATTGATGCATGACTATCGAAGGGCTTGGACAAAGAAATTTAATTTTCGTAGTGTACCACAATGGATGGTCAGGGTATTCTCATTTGTAGAACGTTCAATATTGAACACTCACTTAATCAAATTCACCAAATTTAATTATTATTTTTTATTATTTCTATGAATTAAATGGATTTTATGAAAATAAATTAAATAAAAAATAAACATTTCAAATTAATATGAAAATGATAAATATAAAGGAATTAGTGGGGATGGATGTTATCTTGAGATAACTTTTTGGGAGAACCTTAATTGAACAACTTAAAAAAATATTTGTCAACACAGTCCATCGTATGTGCGAACATCTCAATCTGCCACATTTAGGAATTAAAATTCCACTTTGCGATGTCCATGGCCACCCTCCATCCACCTCCTCCAACGAGGGAAATGTTTGTATATTAAGAATTTAATCATTATACAACCACATTTAGGATTAAAACAACATTTAATTTCCCATTAAATTAACTAATGGAATATTAAAAACTTGGTCTTGGGTTCATGATACTAATTAATACTTCATAATATTACTCTTTTCAGTTACTCAGGGATATGTTTATTATAGTTCACAATGGTAACATGATAAGAAGAAACATAGGGAGGATTGGTGGACACAGAAATAAAAACAGTGCATTAATTTATTTAAATTATATTATAAAATTGAAAATTATTACAATTATAAATAATAATAATAATTTAAAAAGGGGGAATATTATCATCCAACCTCCCTCAGTGGAGATCTCCTCCTTGATTTCTTGAAAGAATGGGAGGAAAATGTTATCAATTTAGAGGTGAGAGGTCCTATCCTTTTTTATGAAGAATTTTTCCTCTATAATTTGGCACATTGAATAACTAAATATTTATAGAATCACGTGTTGATCCCTTCATGTATGTTATTTACTATTTCATTGTTTGTATACCCACAAATTTTCATATTATTTGAACTCTTTGGGTGAGTGTTATGGAATTTTTACTTCCATCATTTATTTTGTCCATAAGGCACTGCACATTTCATATACCATGCATTAGTGACCATGAAAATTTCATCCTCTCACATTTTATACCTCATTAAGGTTCATTATCATTGTCTTCAGTGCGATAAAATCAAAATTTCTGTTTAATTATCCACTGCTTCTCTGAGTTATTAATTTTTTATGAGCAGTTTCTTTTCTGGATTAAATTTGAAGGAAAATTATTTCCATTGAGTACATTAAAAATCCACCTTAATGGATGTAAAAATTTATTTATGTTAATTGGTGAACACGACATTGATTACTGTTTAATATTAAGGTTTAAAAAGAAGAATTAGAGTTGTGTATATCGAGATGTGGTTCTGTTATGATAGCGGGCACTGTGATGTCTGCCACGAAAATTCATCTACATCGTTCATTTTAGGGCCATTAAATGCTCTAATCAGTACCTGGTTCAGAATAAAAAGATTCAAAATGAAAATAAATATTTAATAACAATAATCTCTCAATTTAAAATTATATTTTTAAAGAAATTACCAAATTACCCTTGGCGAATAATCTTTTAAAAATATATAATTATGCACTTTTAGAATTTTTCTAAAAACACATAATAAATTCATACTTGATCCACATAAATTCAAATTATATAATTAGGAGGGTTAAGACATGTACGAAACACAAAAAAATTTCTAATATATTGTATTTATCAATTCCCAAACAGTTAAATCATTGTTGTCCTCTATCATAAAATCTCTACATGTAATTCATAGGAATCCAATGTTACCAATATTCAAATTCCAATGTAATAAAATTTAATAAATTTCAATGTTATATAGAACATTAAAAAATATACCAATTAAATATAAATTTAATTTGTCATTTATAATTGAAATATTAAAATCTAGCATTATACTTATCCCCTCAGAATAATGAAAAAAACTTCTACTTTCAATCATTAAAGCTCCTTAAATATATTATTATTAAAAAATAAAAATTCTGATTTACCTCCCACATTTAATATTTACTCTCTTCTATCATGATAAAAATCAAGAATAGTTATGTTCATATCATTATAAAATTATATTTATCCATAATATTGTAAAAGAACTAATTTCTACACTTTGAAAAGAAAAAAAGAACATAAAATAATGGGGAAATAAAATAAAAGCTCAAATGACTCTATGTCTTAATGTTTGTAGGATTTTTTGCATTAAAAATTAAGGCTCCAGAGGGATCTAAAGATATTAAGTTCAATTCATGATATCAAAATATGTAAGTGTAATGATTTTCTACTCTTCAATGTAGCAACACATATTTTCCCCAAAACCCAATGTAATGTCATGATTAAGTAAGCATAATGAATTATTTGTGAACCCTCATGATTTTTATCTTTATTTTCACTAGTAATGATTAGATCAAACCTATCATACAAAAACAAAACAAATACGATGAAAATATTATTGACTTATATAATGGTGGATTTGGATTCCCATGATCAAAACCCATTTTTCGGATTTGTTGGTTTTTTCATTTTTTATTTCATTAATTCAATATGGGAAAACAATGAAGTAAAATAAATGATTCCACAACCATTAATAATATCTTCATTATAACCACCACACCATTTCCATAAAATGTAAATCATCCCATCCACCATTATACTATTCACCGAAACAATTCTACTTTAAAATACCTTGGAACTACCAGGAGTAGGGTAGGAATAGATAAAAATTTCTTGAAACAAAACTCATCCCTATAAGGATCATTCGTGCTCTCTATAGGCTAAAAGAAGATTTTATGTAAATGTGGTATTTAAGGATAAGTGCTTTTCAAAATATTCCTCAACCATTTTAAAAGTGTTTATGTATAGTCATATGATTAGAAAATTCAATTTCATGTTCTAGATATTGAAATGTCCCACGATCACTCAATAATTATTCTCAATAATAATTAGTAAGAATAAGTTTTGGAAATACTCTCACGAATGGGTCATATGATATTTGGAACAATCACTCAAGGAATGTTCAATAATATCAAATTATTTTACATGAACTTCATAAATTTGATGAATAAGAAATGTTTGAGAAATTTCATTTCCATAAATCAACTAATTCCCTTAAAACATGTGTCCTCATTTTAATATATATGCTTCATTCAAATAATTTGAGTCTCTATTTTACTCACTAAATCTCATAATAATTGAAATCTAAAATGTGGAATCCACGTATTCCAAACGAAAAAAATTACATTTTAATAATTAATTTAAAGTAATAATTTATTTGTGGGAATTAAATTCTTATCATTAAATATTAATACATGTTTTCGAACAAAAAAATGTAAAGAAATTAAAATATTAAATAATAAAAATAAACTTCATTCCCCTTGAAGTTGACTCCTTGTCCTCAACTATCTAAAGATTAATTATTTCATCAGAAACCTACAAATGAAAATAAATCAATTATGCATAAGGATCACATCAATAAGGATAAAAAAATACACGGAGGGGCTTCATGATAGTATAATTCATATGACTTTAGTTGAAATCTATATTCTTAATATTGAAAAATAACGTACAAAAATGAATGTAAAGGATGAATCTACATATAATCCCTCATGTGTGCTGTAAATACTTATTTCCTCTAGAAAGGAAGTTCGATCAATTATCCTTAATCTATTAGAGGGTGAATTATATTGGATTTGAACAACCACATGGATATTTTTCCAGCTTGCATCTCATTATTCTTGTTAAGGTGGACTCCATATATAGTGTATACCAGATCCAACCCCTTCGCAATGTGGTATAGTTTTCATTGTTGGGGTAGGATAATGTACTGAACCTACTCCTATTTTGATGCTACTTATTCAATTTTTTTCCCTTCTTGTGATGGCACAACCCAAGCTGTATGAATTGTAATTTCAAAAGATTAGATAGAATGTATTTTTAATTCGATACAATTTGAAAATGAAGAATGTGAATTATAATTATACCTTTTAGTGTTATCTTATTTAATCATAGTTTCCTCAAGATAAAATTAATGTATTTCATTATGAGCTTCCACTAATGTATGTTACATAAAATCATAGAGCTCCATTTGTTCCTCAATTGTTGTGGGAGTTGTTTCTTTATATTCCTCTAAAGAAAATCAAGGATTGAGAAATCTAAAAATTGAAAATCGTAAGGAGTGATTCACAAATAATATTGAATGAATTTGAAAAGAAAGAGTTAATGAAATGTTAAACTCCATGATTTTGGGTAGTTTCAACTACTTCATCATTGATTATTGACTCTGTAATTCAATTATCAATGGACGATAGTACGTTGTCGGTCTCTTCCATCATTTCTTTACATTACATCAATGTTGTGGATTAATTATATTCTATTTCTAGAGTGGCATGAAATGGTACTAGCTCTTCTAATTTATATATATTGGGAAGATCATTTTCTACCTCATAATCATTCAATATTTCATTCATATCATGTTTATATCCCACACATAGTTCATAAAGTTTGTCTTTTTCATCATGATTCTATTCTATCTCAACCTGATTTGTTTTATTATAGATCCTAAAATGGTGGTTCTATTGCTATTCCTTGAGTTTGGCCTCAAATTATGGGATGAAATTAGTTAAATTTGGTAAAAACTCTGGCACAACCTTCTTGACCTTAAATATTTGTATGTCAGCTTGGATCTCATCAACCTGGGCTATTAATTCTCCATGTGAGATCCATTTTGTTATGCATGCATGATTTTTTGAGCATTATCATAAGAGAATAGGCCCTTGTTAAGATGGACACCTCAATTTTGTTTGTTTCTTCTTCATGAACCTATTATTAATTGTTCCATGTATTGAATGAATTATCATTTGAATGTATCATGGAATAAGAAAATTGTATATTGGGTTTTTTTAGAAAACAAATAAATATATCTAAAATATGAAAATTG
This sequence comes from Viscum album, assembly GCA_963277665.1. NCBI lineage: Eukaryota > Viridiplantae > Streptophyta > Magnoliopsida > Santalales > Viscaceae > Viscum > Viscum album. The sequence continues at coordinate 1,694,723,948 of OY728147.1, forward strand.
AAAAATTTATGTAAAAAATTGATAGATCCCTAGAAATGGTGCTACTTATGTGGCACGCCTATCGCAAGTCTTGTTAAAATCAATTTAATTTTCATACAGCATCCCTGTGGATGGCTAGGGACTTCTCGCTAGAGGAGCATTCTCTGTTGTTAAATCACTAAATCAAATTCATATAAACTAATAATTTTTATTATTATTTCAATGAATAAAATGGAATTTATGAAAACAAATGAAATGAAAAAATTCAATTATAATTTATATAATTATTCCATAATGAATGGATCTAGTGAAGAAATCATGTTATGTAGAGGAAACATTAAAGTAGAACCATCATTTACATGCTACAATTAATCTAATTAAACACACTCCATTGTATTAGTGCACACCTCATCCAACTGTGGATATGAATGAAAATTAGCCATAACAATCACTAAGAACACCATAAATTCCAATCCTCATTTAAGGGTAAATGGTTGTAGAATAAGAAATGAAACTTTCGAAAACCACCAATAATATTACACCAAAAATTAATTATCCTTAGAATTCATTCAAACAATATTAAAAAATGTTGTATAGTTAATGAGCCTGAATACTATATCAGGATACTCTTTGGGACAGTTACTCATGATCATTATTATTACAGTTCACAATGGTAATATGAGATGAAGAAAAATGGATGTATGGGTGGATAGAGAAATATCAAACATTATTGAATGTATTTGAAATCTAAATTACAATTTAATAATAAAACAAATATTAGGGAAAAAATATATTATGAAGTAAAGGGGAAGATTTTCGGCTGGCCTCCCTTGTTTGAGATATCATTCATGGTGCATTGAAAAAAATGTGATAAAAAATGGGATCATTTGAGTGTTGGGATCTTTTCATCTTATAAGTAGAAACAATTTTCCATAATTTGGAACATTTAATCCCAAATTAATGATATAATGACAAATTTATCCAATCATGAAAATTATTAAAAAAAATTCCCCAAGCCTCATATTTTTAGAGTATTTAAAAACATGCTGCGGGAAAGATTGACTTTTTTACTACATTAATGTTTTCTATCCATGATTGTTGTCCACATTTCTAATATTATTAATTAACGACCCTAAAAACTACCTCCTCGTGAATTGGGGACTGTATTAATGTTACTTCTCATTTTCTTGCACAAACAACCTCCAAATTTCAGTGAAATTGGCCACCTAAAGTTAAATTTATTAATTTTTTATTGTTGGTTGCTTTTTCTGGATGAAATTTCTAGGAATCGTCCTTGAATTGTGTCCATTAAAAATCCATCATACTAGATTACAAACATAATGTAAGTTTATGGGTGAACGAACCCTTGAGTGGCCTTTAATATTCAGGTGTAATCGCCTCAATTTGAGGTCTGTTGGTCAAGATGTGATTTTTTATCTGTGGTGGGGTCCAAATTGTCCATTTAGAAAATTCATCAAATGCATTAATTTTTAAGGCCACTTGGTTCTCAAATAATCCCCCATTCTATAAGACAACGTTGAATGAAATGAAATAAGGAATTCAAAAAATTAACTTTCTTAATTTGGAATAGTATTTTGAAAAAATGACCAAAATACTGTTGACATAAAAATGTGTCAAAAATATAGAATTAATCACATTTCGAAAAATTTCCCAAAACATTAAATTAATAAACAATTTATCCATATAATCTCTAAAGGAAAAAATTTGGAGCGTTGGAACAATTAAAACTGATACAAAAATTGTTGAAAATTTTAGTCTATCCAATATCATATATATTCATTATATATATTTTTATGTTATCTATAAAATATATAAATATAAAATGAAAAAAACTATTCATGGAAATGGTAGTTCATACGTACACATTAATGACACATTAACATTTTTGAAATATTAAAAAGTAAAATTCATCAAATATTATAACTAGAGCATAATTTTTATTTTATTTATATCATATATATTCGTATAATTCAACCATAATACCACCCATGTGAAATAATGAATAAAAAAATCACATCGCATTATAAAGATGGTAGGTCGTACCTATGCATGAGTGACCTTGTCATTTCCCGAAAGATTAGGTGGTAAAATGGTAGATATGATATTATCATTCCTGAAGTATAATAAAGTCACAATGACTAAATATAAAAACAATTATTTTTATAATTATAACTCAACAATTATTGTCATGCAAGACGAATTGTATCACTACATAGATACATTGAGATATACATGCACACTGGGAATATGTTCACATCTTGATCAATGGGAAATGGAGTGTAAAATGGAGTGTTAACAATCCTAATAATTTTTTTGAATATTTAATATTATGAATTTATTATTTTCAGATATTTTAAATATATTTTAGAAGGTATTGAAGACGAGAAGAAAAGAGTGAACAGTTATAGGCGTTACATGTTCATTGAAATAGATCTATTAGAGATCCTCTAAATGACTATATAGTTGGTCCTTTAGGAATACCATCACCTCAATAATGATTATAGGGAAGTGAATATGATAATTGGATAGAATTTGGCATAGAAAGAGGTCTCAATGTGGTGAAATGGGATGAAGGATGAGCATTCCTTTTATAATGAAGCAAAAGGGATCTTTGGAAATTTCTCCAAAGGTTATATTATAATAAATTTAGTAGAAAAAAATACATCTAAAAGTAATATAATTAGAAGATAAAGTGTGATGTTGTGAAATCTCATAAAACAATATATTTCATACAAGTTTTTTTTAATTTTAATCCTTATCATATATATTAACAATTTGTTTACATATTTTAATTTCAACTAATGTAAGAACATTTGCAATGTTAAAAGGTAGTGATTTTCTAATTATAATTTGTTAGTTAAACCATAAGTGTTCAATTAATGATATTTATTTACCCTATTATATCCCTTTTGTACAGATTTATTATTTTTATAAAGCTATGCTAATTTAATAAAATATAAATTTCCTAAAATATCATAACTATCAATTATGAAACTATACACAACATTAATGCTTGGAAAATTAATCAAGAAAATATAATTTTAAATATTCATTCAATACACACATAACATTTAATAGTAATATAAAAAACGTATAACGTTAATTTAGTCAAATTATATATCTTATAGTATTTCTAATAACATTTACATTATTAATTCTTTAATTGAATTATTATAAAATCATCAATTTTTAATTATTTATGAAATTTATTTCAAAAATAAAAATTTAAAATTATATCAAATATTTATAAATTTTTTTTAAATTTTATAATAATATATATAAGAGATAATATATTCCTTTTAACCGTATTTTAAAAATATTATCCATATTAAAAGTATTAGTGTGACATTTTGACAATACTTTTGAGTTTAATAATATTTAATTCATTTTCCATGAAAAGTGTCCATTAATGTAATAATGATCGATTATTATGTATTAGTGGCTTAATGATATTCATCCAATAAATTTTTTTCAACTGTTAGGGTAGCTTTATAGTGTTTATAATATTTTCTATTTCACCTTTAATTACATGATTTACCCTTAACCGAGTTAATAAAAATTACTATTGTTACTATTAACAATGACCAAAAATAAAAGTGACATATTTACTAAACATGGTCATTTAATTATTAATATGCAATCTATTTTTCATAATTTATGACACATAAATTTCAATAATTTATTTAAAATTTATCTCATTGACAAAATGAGAAAACATGTTTTTATTGTTAAAACATTCAATAGACTGATTTTTTTATATAAAAATTCAATATGAAAGTTATTCTAATGATAGAAATTGAATTAAATTATAAAATATATATATATTTATAATTTTAAACGAGTAAAATATATAACAATACCCTATAATGTTTTTTTAATTAAAATGGGGTTTTTAGTTAAAATTTAGTATTTCATAATTATTTACCAGAAACATAAATACAACCATATGAATACCAAAAAAACATTCATGTTAAATTTTAATTCTCTTAATTCATGTAGGAGGATTATTTTTTCGAATAATAATTAATTTTTTTTAAAAATTGTTATTTATAATGGGTTCCCAATTAAATGGATTGAAAACTACCTTTTTATAAGGATACTTCTTTTATTAGTAAAATTAGATTTGTTCTTATATAATGTCAATAAGTACGATATAACCAATAGTAAAAATTAAATTTAATATTATAAAAATATTATAAATATTGTTTAACATTACTGATTTTTTATTAATAGATGTAAAAAAACTTGTGCATATTTAAATAATATTTTAGAAAAAAATCCATTTTATTTTTAAAAGGTTTTAAATTTATAAATAATTTATCAAATAATAATGTTTAAACCAAATATTTAATATTCAATTAATAATTGTGATAACTTCATTACCACATTTAAGATAACAATATCATTTTTAAATAAGTATAATAACAAAATGATGTTTCGAATAAACATTATGTTATGTGTAAATAAAACATTAATGGTGTTGCATGTATCTAAAGTATAACATGGTGTAGAATATACATGTATAAATTAAATAAATTTAATATATTATGAAGAATAAAAGGTTACAAAGAAATTGGGTGTTATAAAATAATCTATGATATTTTTTTCCCAAGGATCCTTCGTATGATGCCTTAGTTTATGTTTTGAACTAAAGGACCCCATGTAAGATACCTCTATATTAGTACTATTATATGGGTCCCCTATGGATTGTAATTTGATATATATTGATAGTGGATATCATTAGTAGGATTCCATCACTTGTGTATTATTTTGAGGATCTGATGTTTCTTTCCTATTACTTTTTACACCATTTAAGGGGACTTGTATAGGATTCCCCATCTATGTATGATTAGAGGACCCCAGGTAAGATGCCTTTATTCCATACCATTTGAGGGTCCTAGGTAGTATCATCCCTTAGCTTTTCTACAAAAGATCCCATATTTGAATCCTTTTCTATCTTCTCATCCAAGGATCCCTTGAAGGATGTATTTACTTTTCTATAGACCTTGATGATCATATATATGATGACTCTTCCTGCTCGACTTGACGGACCATGAGGGTAACCAATTGTTTGTCCACCCCTAATCTAGTTTTGGTACTTATGGTAAAAGGTGTAACCATAGAACCTGTGCCAAAATTGTATTAATTAATTATTGTGGTAGTAATTAAGGGTTATTAATTATTCCACCCTCACTCTTATATTTATACATTACATGTTTAACAAAAATTTATAGATAATTACATGAGGTTATTAACTATTGGTGATTATTTATCTTAATGTAAGGAATATTTATTTCTAGTTGTGGGTATCATACATTATTTCTAGGATCCTACATTAGTGGAATGTAATTTCATTTTTATTTGTATACCAAAAGGTGCTAACTATAATTTGGTTGTTAATCCATCTGTTTGAATGTTATATTATTGGGATTTCGAGAGGTTCTTCCTTCTATATAGCTATTGAGGTTGTGTGTTGGACTTACATGCATGTAATATTTTATATTTATACTTGAGGATGATTATTAAATCCTGGGTGATGAGTATGAATCCACTCTCTTATGTATTATATGTGATGAGGTTGATTATTCTCACCAATGATTAACTAATTATATGTATGATTACACACATCCTAATTGATTCCATGACCCCATTGTTGGACATGGCGTTTCAAATCAATGGACACTCATGGATGAATATACTCCCTAGGTGATTTGGATGATTACTATGATTAGAGAAATCTAGTGATGGGCATAGTGTCTCACCAGTGAGGTCTCCATATAGATCCCCTAAGGGTCCACCCTTAGAGTTCATCAAATTCTCAATATCATGATCATTAACAGATTGGGACCTAGGACTCCGACATTAGAATAGATTTACATAGATTTAGTGTCATGAAACCTATCATCGAGACTATTTATAGAATGTTCAAATGTACATCCATATAATTCTTTATTACAGTGACAATAGGTTAGTATTGTTGAACCCTGGGTTAGCAAAAGTATCCCCCTATAGAGGCATAGCTTATTTAGTGAAATTTCTTGTGATTCCAATTTTTGGTATGTGTCGATTAATATTACAAACCCAAAAAGAATCTTACTGGTATAAAGATTGATTGGTTTTATGTACATCCCAATTACATTTCATAGGATATCTTGGTGATATGGATTATGGACCCAAGGATCAGCTGCTATTGTTTTTTGTTTTTTATTCACCTTCTTCTGGTATATTCACTTTCATGAATATATCATATGAATATGATTTTTCATATATATGAACATAAATATAGATATATCAGATAGACCATTTATCTGTTATCTATGATCATGGTCTAGGGTTCGAATTTGGATCCATGTTATATGATGTATTTACATTTCTATATATGTCTCACAAATCTTGAGAATATTTCATGAGACATAACTTATGACAATAAAATTAAATATTATTTATTGGGGTGTTCTAGTGAGATTAATTTTCAACCTTATATTTGAACCTCGTTGTGTGTAAAGACATTATGTCTTCTTTTCATATTGATCAATGATTTATTATGGAAAGAGATGATGCATAGTGATTCATGATCGAGCTGCGATGCACATATGTGTTCGTTAGATCATGATGGTCTAGTTCTAAACTATATGGGGACCTAGTACATTATTTGAAATAATGTAATTCATTGATCTCAATACTTTTATTTTATTATGTTTTCATACTCCTATACATATATGGTTGGGCTATTGGGTGACCCATGTTGTATTTATGGAATAAAAATTTGGTATTTTATTTCATTTCAATTTAATATTAGATTGTGATCTTTTTTAGAATATTTATTACTTCCATAATCAATTTATTTACTATCTTTAATGACTATTAGCTATTATCATTCATTTATTACTCTAATATGTGTGAATAATCTACCCACTATCACATCATGGGCCCACACTACTAGTCAATAGAAGATAGAATTTTGGGAGGCATGATTGATTCAACATGATCAACAGTCTTGTAGAACAAGTCTAGTGGCATCTAGGATGGGATGTAATATATGTTAGATGATAAAAATCTATCATTATTACATAGGATGAAAAAAACAAAATAGGTTTTAATGATATATCATTATCATAATATTATCTTATCACTAGAAATAATAAATATGGTTCTATGAAAATTTATCCCATTAATGTATACATTACATCGAAGGATTCTATCTTACATGAAAATTCCATAAAAATATAACATTCAATATTTTGTGAGGAATATAGAAATTTTCCACAGAAATAACAGATTTAAAATATATTAATTTCCAAACTATAATGTAAAATATTTTCACTTAAAATAAGTTAGGAAATATTTTAAAAATCTTGAAACCATTTATTTTCCATGATGTAATGAAATTATATTCATTCCATGTACATTTAATAAAATATTACTTTTACAATTTCATTAATATCTCAAAAGATCCATATTAATAAAATGGTAGCATGATTAATTTCAAACACATTTTTAAAAAGTAAAAAATGGTTAAAAATAAATATAATATATTATAAAATTATATTAAGAACAATATTGATTTTTTGGAAAATTTGACATGGATGAAAAAATGCATTTCACTGATGAATAAAATAAAATCATATTTCCATGAAAAATAATATTTCATTATCTTGACTTCCAATGGAGTAGAATGTGAATGGAATAATTTATTATCAATAAGTAACCATTTTGAAATAAAATTAATTTTTTTTCCATATACATATTATATAATTTTCATAATAGATGTTCATTAATAAATAATCTCTAATAAAACGAGATTAAAACCAAAATCCCTTACCTCATGTTCAACATTATTTGAATTTACTCTATCATTATATATAATAAATTTTATTTTATTAATAACAAATAATATATTATGTATTTCACATTAAATAACATAAATTATCACTCAATAACATTTCAGATCTCTTTTTTTACATTCCATATTGAAATCATCATCTTCTGGCGTAAACATTATGATTTTTTCAAAATAATTTTAGTTTACAAGTTCCTTTCCTTCTATAATGATCATGTTACCACCATCATCATGATTTAAATAATTATATAAAAATAATATATATTCATTTTATATATTTATAATCATTTATAAATTTTAGAGATCAAACTATGAATTACATCATTTATTGAGATGGTATGTCATACATACACAATAATTTTGTTTTCACATTTTAATGTATGTAAGAAAATATTTTGTATTTGTAATTAACTATTTTATAATTACTTTCATATCACCTAAATTAAATATATTAATAAAATCTATACATATTAAAATCAACATAATGGGGAACTAAAAAATAATTATAATGGTTTATAGAGGTGGTATCCCACACATACAAACGAGCGAAATTATCATTTTCAATCAAATTATGTGGAAGATGTGATATAATCAGTAAAAAATAAAAATTACCTCTTAAATATCATTTATTGACATTATAACCAACATAATTCTTATCCATACAATAAAGTAGTGAAAAATAAATTATATCACTATGTGGATATAGTAAGCCGTACATAAGCACGAGGGGTATATTCGCTTTTCATATATTAGTTATAAGAATATATAATAGCGGATTAAATATAATAATAAAATTTCAATATATAGAGTATTTTGAATTTTTTTTTAATTGAAAATAAAATATATTTATATGAGGTAAAATAACATGTAAAAATAATGTGATGAGTTAATGATATTACGTCTTCTTTGAAGAAAATACAATATATCTTATCATAATGATTGTGTGGTTGGACTATTAGGAATACCAATAATACATGAATGTAGATAAATGATGTTGATATGATTTATTTATATTTTTTCGATCTATATAAATAATTGTGGTGTAGAGAAGATAATGAAGTGGAAGTGTTTTATAAGTAATGGGATGGTCTCTCCTGATTTTTTTCAAAATATTAAATTTTTACCAAGTCATTTTCTATCCAAATGATTAAAAATGAATTGAAATTTAAGTTATGGTAGTATTGGGTTAAAATACCATAATCCAAAAAAGTATATTCTTTTTGAGGTTTTGTTTTATACTTTACATTATGGTTTAACCACATTGTTAACCTATTTTGATATTATTTTTAGTAACATTATTTACACTTGTAGAGGGATATAATGTTACCTATAAGGGAATAATATGTGAATAAATGGCTACATGATGAATGTTTCAACCAGATATTATCCACCTATTTCTCATTTCAAATATTTTTAGCATATTCATAATTGAATAAAATTTTATTTTCATAATGTAAAATAAATTTTAATTCTAAAACTATTCATAAAAATTTATACCAAAGGCACAAATAAAATACTTTATTTTGAATCTAATAATTTGTAATAAGATTATAAATTTATATTATAATATAAAAATTGTCTAAAATTTTAAATTAATAAATTATATTATATTTAATATTATTAAAATAAATTATTTTAATTGCATATTAAATGAATAATTACTTTGTCAGTGTTGTGTATTATTTTCCAGTTAATAAATTGATACTAAATATTAATAATTAAACTATTATCATGAAATAATTCATAATTAACAAAATTAATATTATGATTTTTTCAAAATGTTATTTTTTCCCTATTTAGACAGATAATAGATATTTTAATATATATATGTTCTATTTTGTATTTTCCATTAGATTAAATATAATATGAGTTATTTTTATAGTAACATTTCTCTTAAAAATTTAAAATTTAACACTAATGTTATAAGGAATTAAGTTCATTCATTAAATAATAATTAATATGAAAATCGGTGACCTTAAAATATATATTTATCCTACATTATTAGAATTTACAATTTACCTATTTGATAATATTTATCATGATTACTTTTAATAATGCCAAAAAATAAAATGTTACTATTTAAAAAATTTGGACCTCATTAATCCAAATATAAAATTCATTATTCATAACTAATTTTTTTCATGTTTTTTAAATTAATTTCAAAATATATGTCAGAAATATGAAGATCATTATTTAAGAAAATTATTCACAAAAATAAATTTATTCCTTTTACCATCCTAGAAAAAACATCAGTTGAATATTATAAAATTTAATTGAAAATATAATATATAAATTTATTTAAAATCAATCATTAGTAATTAATATTTTAATTTTATAATACATAATCAAACCGCATGCATGAATATAGTTTTGGTAGATAAACATAGACTTTATTATTGATTGAATTTTATTTTAATTTTAAATAAATAGATAATCATTGAATTCATTTGATACATATGTTTAACTATTTTTTTAATTTAGCAAATATAATATTTATCCTATATTCCATCATTTGGAAGATAACTATCAGATTCAATAATATTATTTCAATAGTATGTTGTAGCTTATTGAAATATGGTTTTGGGTGTAAAAACTGTTAATGAAATCAAAGGATAAAGAATTGGGAACTATATCATAAATTATTAGGGTGTTACATATTAAATACACTAAAATATTAAAAAATTCACTATATATAATATACATTATATAAAAATTTCAACAATGGTCTTATAAATATTTTAGCAACCAATGTGAAATAGGTTTGAATCACTCACAGAAACTAATAAAACAATACTCATCCAAATATAGATAAAAAAACTAAAAATCGTAATTCAAAAAATGAAAAATGAAAAAAACCACTACGTGTTTATTTTTCCAGTAGGATTGAGTTCATTAATACACCACATTCATCATACTCAACCAGAAAATTATTAATTATTCCTGACTACATCCAATACCATTTAATGAAATGTTTATTTATAATAGTATTAAGGGAATGGAAGTGAGCCCTAGTGGTCCCTAAGATTGCCATGTACCAATATAGGCTTCCCAACCATCCACTAATCAAATCCAAAATATTGATTGTGATCATCCTATGGAAATTAAACCACACTTTTCACTAGAAAACATAGTTAACCATGGTTATATATATTCTTAAATAAATATCATCCTCAATGGTTGGTTGATAAACATAATTTTTTTATTAATTGGGGTAGAAAATAGAATTTATGCAATGCATGACATAGATTTTATATGTTTGATAGGATTGATTAATCAAAAAATATACATAATCACACTAAAAAGAAATATTAGAATGGGGAAACATAATAAATTAGGTATTAATATAACAAATTTACCTTCCATGTATTAAATGTGATTCACCGTAATTAGAGTATTATTTTTCCCTCCCACGAATTCTAATAGTCATTTCGCACAAGTCAGTTGTTCCTTCCAATCCTCTAGTCCCACAATATATATGTCCTTCATAATGGTGGACCATATAGATTATTTTTACACATTTTCTAATTCAATAATGTTTTTTTTGGATTCGCCTTCAATGTAAATGGATATTCTATATGGGTGTTCTTACATGGCCTCCCATTAATTATTGAAATGGTATTCGTTAGAGTGGTGGGATTGTCAAATACACAATCTTCATTCAACATAGCAATGATGATGAAATAATCCCCCTTATGGTAACGTGGTACTTATTCCTCCTACTCCTTATGAAAAAATATTTCAATAATAAATTTAAATTCACCTATATTGTAATTGATAATTATTAGTATGAACTATAGAGCTAGAACTTTTACACTATATGGAAGTATTATAATGTTATGTCTCATTATATAGTGTGAATATATTGTCCTCAAACCAAATTTAAACCCCTTTCTAGCCCAATAATGTACTTTTTGTAGCTACATGGATGATTACTCAAACATTTTATGATGGATCAATGATTTGTGATAAGGTCTATAGATAATCCTATGGTCACCATATAATTTTTTATCCCATTTTACCAAATCAATAATAGAATGGCCAGTAACATCAATTTGAATTATACCAAGGAATTTTTAGGCTTTAATGGTTTTTAAAATTCATGATGAGTTTGTTTTTCGGAACAACCATATTTCCTTCAAGGACAAATTCTTATATTATTCAAGGTTGTTTAGTTATATGGATAATCATATCTAAGGTAGTAGTCAATAGACCACCAAAAATTCAATGTATTGAAGGGAGATGTTGAGAACCAATTAGTAACTCAAGCCCACATGTTCTCCTCTCATCACATGTGAGGTGGGTGTATATATGGGTTAGATGTATCTTATGTCTCATGAAAGGGATAAATGTTGAAAAAAAAGTATATTATGAAGTAAAATACTATGATGTTTGGAAATTTTATGTTATGAAACATGGAGAGTCCTCCATTGATCTCTACAAGACATGTTATAATCAATAATCAGTGAAATATTAATTCCATGACCACCTAAGAGTATTTATCTTTATCTTCATGATATGTTACTTCCTCTCATATATTGTATAGTCAATCCCAATCATGATTAATGATGATAATCTCTATTTAATGGGAGTAATATTTTATGTATAATACAACGACTAAGTAGTCGGCTTTAATGTACTGAGTCCCATATGAAAAATATCCTAGGTATTTTAGAAAATATTTTCTATACAATTATACTCTTACCCATTATATACTTTACCATAATACAATTATGATAATAAGTTAACATATATCTCCCGATTTCACATATGATCTTGGTAATTCAATATTATCAATGTAACCCATAAGATATTAATATAAAATTTATGGGATTACTACTAAGATTGTTATAGATGTTCCAACATTTTAAAATAGGATTCAAATTATTTTCATTTTGAACCCATTGTTAGCATAAATTTTTTCCTCAAAGCCTCATTTTGATGATGGGTGGAGGGTTTTGAATGTTTCTAAGTTGACCCTATTTTATTAAAAGAATCACTATTGAATCAATGGGTTCACGTATCACAAATATTTTTCTCCTTGAAATTATTTTATCTATGTTACCTCCAATTTCCTTATCATCATATCATTGATTGATGAATCTCTATAATATTTTGTAAAAAAATCAAGTTTATTACTTGAGTAGTTTGATAAAGGATCATAGTGATCATAGTGCAATATGAGATCTAATTTCCGCACAATCAAGTATAAAACAGATATTTTTTTTATAATAATTGGTTTCCATTGAAGAATAAACTTATTTACTATCTATAGTGATACCAATTTGAATCGTTATAATTTAGGTACAAAATTAGCAGGGAATATGGCTCCCAAATTAAATTTTCATCAATTCACATGGGGAAAAAACATTACATAAAATCCACTATATATGATCATTATTTATATGATCTCACACCATTTTCATTTATTATCTTGTTTAGAACATTATCTGGGATGAGGAAAACATTTAAAGGATCACTCATGATAATCAATATATCATTTTTATGGCCATGGGTTGTACACAGATGATGTTAATTTATGATGGAAATTTTTTTCAATTTTGAAGGGTTATTTTTTTTGAATACTTATAAGATATTATCATATATATTTATAAGTATTAGTTTAAAAAAACCTTTGGGTTCTTCCTCTCAACTCAGATGCCTATGGAGTTATATAACTATAAATGAATTGGGAATTAATTATTGATGTTCAACCAATGAAACTGTTACAAAGCCCAGAAAAAATCATTAACACCTTACCCTTTATAGATATTACTATAATTATGTATCCATATTATAAATAATTCTACAAGACATTTCTCCAACATCATGTTTGTGATCATTCCTTCCTCCTGATATACTGCCAAATCAGTGCATCAACTTTTTTATGAATGAATTAATGTGATCTTGAAATAAAAATTGAGATTAATATAGAAAATATATTTGGAAACCCCTCTATAATATCATTATAAATATATAAAAATATTAAAAATATCATATTTAATGGGATGTGTGGGTGTAGTAGATGTTTTACAAGTTTCTTCAACCTCACCAAGTGTATAAATCCCTTATCTAGTGAAGAAAACAACAAATCTTTTTCCATGTAATTTTTAATAATTAAAAAAATTGTCATAGGCTCAATTAGGATTATGATCCTTTAGATAATTTGAATAACATAATTTTTTTCCTACATTATGGATTTTGTTTCCACCTTCTATTCCATCAAATGGGAACTAAGAGCATCACTCATGCATATGTGTGGAGTACCACCTCCAGGAAACGACATTAGTAATTATTAATTACTGCATTAAATCAATGGAAATTAAGATTTATATAATTAAATTATATAATATATATGATATAATTATGATTCTATAAAGGTGAATTATTATTTACCAATCTGTTATTCCATAAATCGAACTGTAAAATAAACATTCATTCATACTTCTGCCCTATCATCACCATTAAACGTGTAATTCAAAATCTCCACCATATATGAATGATTAGAAATTTATATATTACTATTAAATGTAAAAGTTATGTCATCATTAACATTATACAGTTTATTTAACACAGATAAAAGTAAAAAGGGTGAGACAGTCAAACTAAAACGTGTGTGAAAAATGTAGGAAATAACACCATAAATAGTAACATTAATAACGAATTGTTAATACATGGCTATTAACAAGATATATATTAATCGTATATTGTATGATATATATATTTTTGTTTCTATAATATAATTATAATAAATATTCACTTATTATATTATAGTTCATATAATATATTATGTAAAAAGATACTTGAGGTAAGAAAATTTCATCTTAGTTTTATTTTTTTCGCACATGATATATTAATATCTTATTTAATTAATTTCATGAGTATTCAAAACCTAAATTTAGTTTAGAAATATTCTCATGAAAGTAATGAGAATATAAATATACATCTTTGTTTCACTCTTGAATGAGATTTTTTTCGAATGTTATCAATGTTGAATGTGATTTCTGTTCCAATCTCATTTTATTCGTGATTATTAATGATTAAATTTCATCTATGTAAATTATATATAATTTAAATAATTATTCCCATTAATATTCGTATGATCAGGATTTTCATTTAATTTTCATTTAATAATTCCATTTTCTTCTCATTGGTACTTATAGTTATTAGGATTTTTTATTATGAAAATGAAATATTATTTATTCTTTGGTCAAGTATGTTTTTCTTCCATGACTGTTTTATCTCCAAATTTTATTCAAAAATGTTTTTAATATTCTAATGTAATTTTTAAATGTCATTTTTACCCATTATATAATTTCTAGACAAAAAATTATTATAACCATCATATAATTTTCCAAATGTGTTATTTTTTTTCATTTTAACGAAAATGTGAATAAAATAATTGTCTTCACATATATGGAATGAATAAAATTTTACAACATCATGATCTCTCAAATTTTCTAATTATACATCACAAGAATCCCAATTTATGATGAAACATTTTTTTACATCATTATTTTATAAATAATATGATTATGGATATGTGAATTCAATCCAAAAGGGTAGTTTCCTCATCAAAAACATCAATGACATTTTAATATTGATTTCATTTATAATAACACAAATTGATGTCAAAAATTAATTAATTGGTATATGATCAAATTATAGAAAGACTATTATTTATCTATATGGTTTATGATTATTGTGATGAAATTTGTAAGGATCATATTTATTTCCCAGGGGTTATGCTCTGTTGAATTTATGTATTGATTATGAAAAATATTTTATTTACAAAGTATTTGATAGCATGATATAATGATTATTTAATGTGATTTTAGAACATGTATATATTTTTTTCAAAATATAATCGGGTGGAATATAATTATATATATGTACAATACAATTGTTAATGTTTTGTATCTCTTGAGTTAATTTAATGAAACACATTGATGTGTACAATCACCTATAAGGAACATGTTGATGTTCTTGATCCACTAAGTGAAACAAATAAATATGATTCATATGATATGAGAATCATGTTTAAAATTTCCAATATTTTTTGTACATGGATATTACATATTTTTAGATGGATAGTTAGTACATTACACAATCACACAACTGAGTACCATAATTGTTTAGTGTATTTGGAGACTACGTATATGATGTTTTTATATGGTGATTGATTTTAAACATATCCCAAAAATATCATCCCCTTTACTTATCTTCACAAATATACCATATATAAAATATTTCCTTCTTTACATTGGAAAATAAATCCTAATAAATAGTGATATCATATTCGTACTAATGGTCAGAATGTGAGATATCGATTTTGACATAACAATGAAATGACAATATGGTCTGAAAATATTATAATACAATATTAAATCCAAACAAATCATTTCAAATATATAAAAAATGTTGTCATGGAATAAATATTGGATGTTCAGAAGACATTAATCATAAATAAATAATTGAGTATGGGATAAAGGAGAAAAACATTGGCATAATACATGGAACTATGGATTAAAATAATTATTTGAAATCGTTTCCTTAGTTGTTAAGGCTCACATAGGATATTGTTGAATTGAAATGGTTTCATTCCACTAACCATCATTTACTCACAATACCATCACAACAGACAATAGTCCTTAATGATCCAAGTTCACTCCATATAGCAGTCATGTCTATCTTAGAAGATATAAATCCATAACAAATGTGTTGGATGGAGATAAAAGTCCGGCCCACCACATAATGAAAACAATAAACATGTGTTCCACAATATAATATAACTTCCATCATATCATAACCCATGAAATAAAAAACCATTCCACAATCTATTCATCATATCATAACATATGGAAAAGAAAATGATTTCATAATCATTTAATTATGTCTTCACAGTATATCATGTGGAAAAAAGAGGTCAACATTATAATTTTATAATGATATTACTCATGGAATTGATATATGTATTATAAAAGTCATTTTAATTCAATCATAAACCATTTATAAAAACAATAAGAATGATACATTTGGATTATATACTATATAAAATATAATTATAAAAAATGATATCATTTTATTCAGAAAATGATTTTGAAGAACCTAAAGTAAATTTCATGAGATTAATAACTTTTATTTTAAAATCACCTTTTAAAAGTTAAAATGTTTAAAATAATTTGAATATATTTTTCTATGAAAAAAAATTAATATTTATAAATGAGGCTTTAAAAATAAATTTAAAGATTTCATGAGGGATTTAACCATTCCAAACTGATAAAAAAATAAAAAATAAAAAAATTTCATATTATTTTATATACAATAACAAATTATAAAATTTAATGGATTCTAAAAAAATGGTCTTGATGATGAGGAATAAATTTC
This sequence comes from Viscum album, assembly GCA_963277665.1. NCBI lineage: Eukaryota > Viridiplantae > Streptophyta > Magnoliopsida > Santalales > Viscaceae > Viscum > Viscum album. The sequence continues at coordinate 1,694,741,172 of OY728147.1, forward strand.
AAGACATAAATGTTAAAAACGTCATTCGTTAACCATTTTTTGTAAAATTTAAACATATATTTTTTATAAAATGATATTATGAATACATTCAAATTATTTTTTAAAATTAAAAATTGGTGAAAATATATTTTATAAGATAAATTGTTTATTTTTTTAAAAAATATAGGATTTTTATAAACCATGGTTTTGGAAGAAATGGGGGGTTTGACAGTAGGTATAAATAAATATGATTGTTTATTAAAAATTATTTCAATGCATCAATACATAAGTAGAGGAAAGTGAATGGGAACTAGTTAGTCATGTCAAAATAATATATTAGATGGAATAATTATTATTATGAGAGATATAATATATTATTACATAATTGGAAACATAATCACAAGTAATCCTATTAAATAATGACATTGTAACATAAAAACCATACAACTTTGATTTCATTGAATTGTATTCCCCATGAAATAATAACACTAAGTAAAAATAATAATATCATGAAAAAAATGAAATTTGGGTTATTAAATGTTAAATATTCCATATATACACATCATTAAAAAATATTGGTGCATAACACAACATATGTCTGATATGAGGAAAACTGTGGTAAATGATTCCATTACCGATTTGGTACCTTTTTTACTATAACACCCATGGAAGGGTACCCTAAAATGGACAAGAAAAAAAACAATCTTCCAGATTTGAATAATAAAATACATTCATGCATATTTTATACATAACATAAAGGAAATGGTTGGTTAATATAGAAAGTGTTTCACATAAGTAAAAAGTTAGATGGAAATATCATACCCAAAGTTGTTACTTATATCATATAGATTAGAACCTCTAGTATTTTAAATATATTTTTATTATTAATGCATTAAGAAACAATAAATATTTATATTATATCATATATTATTTACATAATAGCTTTCATTACAATTTAGATAATAATTCTTTTCTAAAGTCAAATTTATGGAAGTAAATTCATTATTTCCCCTATATATATTTTTCCTATTAATTATATTATGATTCCACCATATCTAGAATTATTATTCACGAGTTAAATATCATATATATTATCTATAAATATATTACTAATAATGTGTAAAATTTTTAGATATAATATTATATTAACCATCTATGTAGACATCAGGTCATAGGAACACTTGAACGTTGATTCCATTCCCTTAAAGGATGGAAAGAGTGAATTGATCTAATATATAACCGTTATAGAATAATTTTTATTTCTTATATGCAACATATTTTTATTATACCTAAATATATTATCTTCTATTTAATGTGTGAATGAATCACATTAGTTCATGATGTGGTAGTTCACAATACACATAAATGACGTTATCATATAACCCATGGAATATAAAGTATAAAGGTAAGTGTTTAATAAATATTTCAAAAGTATAATTATGTTAAAATTTTCATATATATTAATTTAATATTTCATTATTTAAAATCGTGTAAATTATAAATAAAAAAATGTCATCTTGGATCTCGAGGTGGTTGTCCACCGTACACATGCATGAAGTTATTATTTTCCCTAATGGGGGTACAGTTAAGAATGTAAATGGTGTATTATAATTACACAGCTATAACAATATAAAAAGTAATATATTTGAGAATTATATCAATCAGTATATATATCAATGATAGGTGGTGGTGGAAAATGTCTAGCATCGGTTCACAAGTTGGTAGTTCATCGTGGAAACAAATAATGATTTCGTGACACAATTAATTGAACCAGGGATGGATTTACAATACAAAATTAACATATTAAAATATATTTATATTTTATATATTTAATATTTTATATTACAGTGTAATAATAATAATTTATGGATATAGGTTATGAAATAAATTAAAACACTAGACTATGTTTGATACACCTTCTCCGAACAACATCATTTGGTTTTCACCAAAAGGAATATTAGGTTATATATATATTCAAAATAAGTCTTATAAGATGATATTAGTTAATAAAGTAGGTTATTTTATCAAATATTCACTTAAAAAATGACTTATTCATTTTAAGTAGATATAGAGGGAGTGTGCTTTTATATGTGAGGTGAGTAACATACATAGAATTTTTTTAAAGAAAAACATGTAGGTAGATTTTTATAATTAAAAAGTATCCATAATATTCAATAAAAAATAAACAAATCATAAGGTCAATATATTTCCATTAAATAGTAATTTTACATGTTTTGGGCCATTTTCAACCCAAATCATTTTAATGTAACCTCTAGTAAATCCATTTTTACATTAACCATTGTATATTTTTTTAACTATATTTAATATTTACATTGGTAAAACATTAAGTTGAAAATATTATATCATAAAAAAAATATTAAATCAAAATATTGAACCTAATTTTCTAAATTAAATTAATAAATGTAGAAAATTTAAATTAAAAATTACTCCAACATACGCATTGGGAATTCTATTTTTTGAAGAGAAAATGATGCAATTTTAAAAAAAATGAATATTTATATAGAGTATGAAAATGATTAAAATGAAATGATTTGAATTAAAATAATTTTGATTGAAATAATATTCCTTTTTAAGCAATATTAAAACAATTTTGATGTTTCTATAATCATTAATTTAAATTTCAATTTTTAATGAAAACGTTTATTTTAACTTTTCATCAAAATGATTTAACATCTCAAAAAAATATCAAGAACATGCCCTTTGGTAAATTTTCCACTATGATTACAAAATTGTAATTATAATTTAAAAATAAATATTATATTACTAAAACAATTTTGTTATAAAATAAGGGAGAAGATGTGACAAAACAATTTTTTCTAAAAATTAGGGTTTTAGGCACAGAATTGGATTTATTCTATTAAAATTTCATGGAAGCACATGAGATGATTGTTCTTATTTTTATTAAATATATAACATATAAATTTATTTAAAATAATTCGATATAGTTGGGTTGGCTAATTTATTATGTTAAATCATGTTTTCATCATAAAGATAGTTTAAAAAAAATCATTTATTTTCCAATAATTTTTATTTCCTTTCATAGTAATTGGTCACAAATATTTTATTTTATGTAAATTTTTATACATTATATAACCAAAATTTAGTTAATACTATTCTAGGCCACTATTCGAATGTATTGGTGATAACGATTAGATTATGTAATAATCTTATAGTTGTATGTCATATTTTGATTAATCTAGTTGTTTCAAGTGATGAAAATTATTAAAAATGTAAAATTCATTTGGGAAAATTATATTTCATAAAATCGTGGGGTGTTACATTTTACCCACTTTAATAAATTTCATCTTCTCAATTTGATATTTTCACGGGTAAATAATGGTTAAAAATTTAAAAATTCCATTGTAGGAAACTGACATCATAAAAGAGGATTATAAAAATTCCTCTTAAGATGATAAAATAAATGATAATTTCACATGAAATAACTCATACCAGGTCTCCAAATAGTAAAACATAGGTTGGAAGTTAAATCATGAACATATAAGAGAAAAAACACAAAAATATTTATGTTTAGAGGTACCATACATGGTCATGAGAATATTAATGGCTAAAAATATTTAAAAAATGAGCTGTTAAAAATCATTTAGATCATAAAAAATGTTTATAATTTGAAAAAAATTTATTTCATAATCATCCTCCTAATGTTTCTTATTTTTTCAAGGAACATATAATTTCTTGATTTCATTCATTTTCCTACGAAAATTATTATACATTGGTTTCACTGGAACCAATTTCCACTTCTTCTCTAACCCTAAGAGATAAATTTTTTATGTCTGAAACAATAAATAATATCCATAAATTAATTATTATTCATTATATATAGCTCATGTAATTAAAAAATAAAAATATTATCCCATGTTATGAATGAGTCATCATATGCTAAAATAATACATTGATCTTTTAAACCTCCTAAAGATTAATAACTATAAAATTTAATTAATTGTTAAACATTTAACCCATCTAAACATACCAATTCAAAAAAATGGTTAATAAATTGATCAAAATATAATTAATACTAGTCTCCCAACTAAAACAATTTATCTCTTGATTTAATTATAATAACATTTTAATATTATAGTGGTATATTTTCTAGGTTCATGGTAAAGACTCGGCATACGACTAAACATTAATGAAAACATCCATACTCTCTCATTACATTAATGAAACCATAGATTATTGAAATATTAATTAAATCCCATAATTCTATAAACACCCTCAATATTTATATAATCCACTTTTCCCAAAATCATTAATCAATACTATGGTCATCAATGAAATTTATATTTTTTTTTTCAAATCAATCATATAATTATCTAAACTAAAATCAATATCTTTACCATCAGAAATATATCTTGGTTAATTATACCTCTATCAAATTATCAAATTTCAATTAAATTACTTGTATATGTCATTATAAACATTCTATATATTTTTTAAATCCTTAAGAGAAAACATATACTAGATATATCCCATTTATTTAGTGATTCATATAATATATTTCTTGAACTAAAATATATAGACACATCAATCATACCACCTATATATCAAACCAATAACATGGATTAATCAACTAATTCATTAAAAAATATTTCCTATAATATGAAATTTGATTCATTTCATAACATTGATCAACCTCAATTTAATAATGATTTACATATTAATAAATAAAATATATTTTGAAAATCCAATGCTTTTTATTATTCATTGGTAGTATCCTTATCATAAAAATTTTAACCATTACTCATACTACTTTACTAATAATATCATCCCACTCAGGATACCACTTCCCAATTTCCCGAGATGGTGGGTCAGAAGACATCAAGAACACCACCATGAATGTTATAGGTTTTCAACTTGAATTGAGGGTCTTAGGTGTCTCCTTGGAGAGAATATTCCCTCATTGATCTGAGTGAGAAAACTTGAATATAGTTATAATAACTAGAGGAATAAAAATTAATCAATATTTGAAACTGAATGATAAAAGTAAACAAAAGTAAAATATGAAATATATGTTATCAGCATATGGAAGCTCAATATAAAGTGTAAATAGTATAATGATACCCAAGGTAATGTAGCTATGAAAATAAATATTCAAGGGATAGGGGATACATTCATATACTACATGCAAACAAAATATAATAATTTCCAAAAAATACTATAGCTAGAATATCGAGAATAGGCTTGGTCATATTCCCTGAAATCTATCCTTCAAATATAAATCAATATGGTATCAAATGAGGGATGCTTCCCATTATCAATAAACTAAATCATAATGAATACAAAGGTACCAAATCATACCCATGTAGTTTGTGAAATGCACTATTAAAAGGTGTTCACCCATAATGTCTAGGACAATCCATTTTATGCAATTAATAAATAAAGGGTATGCCAAATTAACATATGAAAAATAGAAATAAATAACTAAGTGAAATGAAGAGGGATCTGCATGGACACCCATCTAATTTACATACTTTTTCCAAACATTGTTACTTTTATCCATGGGATCCTTCATTTTTAATGTGAGAGGTATAAATTTCAACAAGATGGACTATCCACAAGCTTGTTATAGGGATTAGAGGACATGTACCTATTTTTCCAAAAATAAAGTATCATTTCTCATTTATAACCATTCCTTTTCATTTTTTATATAATTAAAAGACTCTTTATAAATATAGTACTCACCCTAATCATATCAATTTAAATTCAAATAGAATTTGAGATGTATCACTCGTGGGATGAATAAATGTCTAATGCATAGGGACTCCAACCAAGGTGACATAAGAAAAGTAACACGTTTCACTCCAACCATGGTGTGATAATGTCAAGAACTAGTTTTTGAGTCCATATCTAGAATCACACATAAGGGAATCCGTCTTTCATATAAAGGTAAAATAAATGTACCAGGAATCTTTTCCATGAGGTCTCACCTAGGTAACCGATATCACTCATCTATAAGTAAAAATAAATAATTCTAAGTGTACCCATCACACACATAGCTAGTGTCTCCCCTGTTGTGCTTACCAAAAATAAAAAACTCTATAAAGATGTATCAATAGTATTTCTAAGGGGTACCTAAGTTAGAACCCCTAGTTTCCCCTAAGGCACTTAAGTGAAATTATATAAACAATAAATACATTTTAAAAATGGTCAACTGAAAGGGAATTACATTTAATTCAAGGATATATATATTAAAAGGACTAATGTTGATGGAATTATTTTGGAAAAATAATTTAAGGTGTAAGGCATAGGGAATAAGGCACATCAGCTATTCCAATGAAAAAATATATTACAATATGATCTCAGAAGGATTCTAGGGTATATAATTATGTAAAACACTGTTGATATAAGATGTATACCCTAACTCATGGATAATAATTAAACTGAATTTAATAAAAGAATTCAAGGTATCAATTATAATGAAATACCACTAATGCAGTGTCTATGTTTCCTAAGTATAATTTAAAGAAACCCTCAAGGGAGGGCACACCCATTTGGGTAACTTGAAATAGGGTGATCAACCCATGAGTCTGATTATTCAATATCTCCAGCCACCAAATGCATGTTGAGGCTTGAAATTTAATTAAATTACCAATTTAAAGTCATCACCCGTAATGTACAGGTCACCATAAAACATAATGATTTAAATGGAGTAAGATAACAAGGGTAAAGAGCTTAGACCACCTGTATATTCCTTATAGAGCTTACTACACCCATATTCATCCATTGATTTTAACTTGGTTAGAAGAAATTTATGAAACCATATTATTCCATGAAAATGGGAAAAATTATATCGGACTTAATATTGTAAGATATGTGATGGATAACTTTAAATTGAAGGGACATGGTTAATGATCATATTAACATCATTTTGATGGATTTTATGGGATGATAAATTGTGGATGGATGGAGGATGAGGATTGATCCCTATATTGGGATGGAGGAGTGATCTATGTGAAGAAGTAGTAGGAGGCCATTGGATATAAATAGAAGAAAGAAAAAAAATAATGAATTAAATAATTTAAGAGGGGAAAATTCAAATCACCGTAAGATATTGGGGGTGAATGGTTTGGCCACACGGTCAGCCAAACCGTGTTCCATCTATGTTCATTTAACTCTTTCAAATGGGAACTCCAAACGGTTAGGTGCACATTTTGTTACCCATGTGAAAACCATTTAAAAGAATATTTCAAAAACTAAATGCGGTCCGTACTACTATGCCCCTAGTGTGCATAGTAAAAGAAAATTTGGTTGGACCCAAGTTCCCTATAAATTACAAGTATATTATTTATGGAAACCATGCATGATTGGATACACATTTTCTACTTATCATCCATCCTAGTTTTTCTCTTCCCATTTTGGAGATCTGGTCTCTGAATGATGCCTTGATACACATTAGACCTCATAGAACCTATTATAAATCATTATTAATTCAAAATAAAATAATAAAAACCAAAAATCAATAGTCTACATCTATTAAAAAATATGGGATGTTACGACCTCATTTCCATATGACAACTCATCCCTTACCATTCATTCAAAGAGTACTGAAATTTATTCTGAGAAAATATTTGGCCATTATGAATGTACATCAGCTTCCCACTCTAAGGTCTCGTCATGTACGTGAATATGATTGCATACCATCTGGACTAGTGAAACTAATGTACTTAAATGATCTCTTAGTCTTAATAAATAATACATATTGGATGCTCATAGAAGGATAAGTCCTCTTACAAATTAATTTCATTTGGTTCAAATTTATGAGATGGGTTAAGATGATACTATAAAATCTACAAGACATTGAACACATCATGTATGGTATGATACCGTTTTGTTAACAGAAACTAATAGGCTACGTGGAAAACTCTCTCAACTATCTTAATGGGAGTGACATATTGAGGTGATTACTTACCCTGTCTCCTAATTACATTGTGACACAGTCCATGTGATACAGATGGAAAGACCGGATGTCTGAAATTTAAATCTAGAGGTCTATGATAATGATCAATATAAGATTTTTCCTGATATTAACCATTACACATACACTTCAATATCAACTATACATTCTTTAAATCCACACAATGAGATAAGGAGTAGTGTTACCTCACATACCTCAATAAATCATAGAGATGATTGACTTGTTCTACAATATAGGTCCTCATATATGTCTATCATAGTTGTTTCCTGAATGTTTTTTTTAAAAACCATTAGGATATTCATTACATATGAACCTCCAAAATCAAGGATAAAAACACATAGTATATCCTATGACACCCATATGATCTTCCCAAAGATCACTTTTGTATGAGGGAGATACGTTGTACTCAAGAAAACATATGAACCTCGTGGATTCTTCAATACTTTCAATGCTCATAAGGTAAACAAGAAGTCATGATCAGAAATAATAGAAAGTGGGAAACCATTACATCTCACTATTTTTATGATTTAATTCCTTTCAATATCAGGAATATTGATGAAATATTTTATCAGTTGGAATTTTGAAACCATGTTATTCTCATCGATGATCACTTATACTGCATCACTACCTCAAGGGGATCTCATAAATACAAGTATGAAGTATATGGTGACTTGAACCCATTTCCACTTAAGAATAGAGAGAGGTTTTAGAAGTCCAATTAGTAAATGGTCCTCTTCATTTACCTGCTGACAGGTGGATCAACAAGTAATCAATCCTTCTATATTGCATAACATACTACAACTCCATTAGTGGAGATGCATGTATTTATATATCTTATTATGACTAGGATGTACATCCCTATATGAGGCATGATATTTCTTTATTATGTCTTATATTATATTAATAGGAACAGATAAATGGACATGTAAGTGTAGGGTCTCACTACCGTAAAAACCAATCCAGGCGGTGGGTTCTATTTTGAGATTCTATCCCTCAGGATGTGTCCCTCTTAATATGACATCTACTATAGCCATACCTACTACAAAAGGGATAATTTCACTGATAAAACTTCTATAATTGGTTGGCCTTAATTTTCAGAAACCTATACTTTCATATTACAAAATAGATCCGTAAATTTATTCATAGTGATGACTCATTGGTGGATTTTTTCTGAGTTTTTCATCTTATTGAATTAGCAACAACGTTTCCATTTCATGGTGTTTATATATTCTCAATGTCAAATGATTGCATGTGTTCTACCCAACATTACTATTTTAGATACATGTCTCAGTTAATGGACATGTATTGTAGAATCTAATGAATATTGAAAAAACAAAAAACACACCCAGTGAGTAATGCCTCCTATAGAGAATTTCATAACTCATTGTTGGTGTCTTGAGGTTTTGTTTACAATAACTCCATTGATGGATTTTTAGTTAGAGGTAACTATAGTCTACACCCTGATTACCTAGAATTAATAGTTCTCCCAGCCCAATTCCTGAAGAATCACAATATATATCACAAATTACTCCAAAATATGGAATAATTAGTATTGGTGATGGACTTAGTTTCCATATAAATACAAAAATTATGTCTCACAAGCTTCAATCTAGTAAAATTGGATACCTTTAGTGTTCAACCCCATAAGTGTCATTTATTGGAATGATGAGTCCAGAATGAATAACCTATAATACCCTATCTTCACTATGAATATTTATATATCATGCACATTTAAAGGCATATCATCGAAACTGTGACAGTCACTATCCCTAGGTCAAGAAATACACCTTCTTCAGGTAATATATGACACTATATGTAAACCATGCCAATGGAAAAGTGTCATTTTCTTTGTATCTCATATTTTTTGTTCCCTCATAGTGTACATAGAGTTATTCCAATATGATTGGCATGGTTATGTGGGGTCTGATAATCCACTATAATATTATATATGAATACCATAAAAAACAAATCAAGACACTATTGGAAAACATGATTCTTCACTGTAATGATTAATGTTGGTGCGTTCTTCAAAACAAAAGACATATCCAAATACTAATACAAGTGATACCTATAATGGAACATCATTATTGGTATGTGTGATAGAATCCCACACAACTGATAGTATCCCAAACTCAAATTGATTTCGGATATATGTTTCACTCCTAGGAGCTGGTCAAATAGGTCATTTATATTAGAGACAGGATACATGTTCTTCAGCGAGAGCCAGTTCAGTCGGCGGTAATACATGCAAAATCTAAGGGAACAAAAGCCATTGATAGTGAACAGTAGTAGTGAATTACATGGTTATGTGTTGGCTTGGATAATACCATTATCCATTATGTCTTCATACTACTTCTAAAGTTCCTCGAACATGATAGATTGCATCCTATACAGTGGAATGGACACTATTTCTGAACATGGAAAAACTCAATGATTAACTCTACCTCCTTATCAACATATAAGTTTGAGATATCATTAGGGATGAAGTCCATAAAAATATCTACAGTGGGAGGAAATTACACTGTCAATATCCTCTTATTTATCATGAAGTGACTAGCCATCTGGGATGTTACTCTTCCTCTCCTAGTACACTTAATCCATGGATGACTAGCATTGAGATCACATTATCCAATATTAATATTCATAAAACCTTCGGGTGAGGTGAAATATACCATATGATGATTGAAATCCTCCTTGTCATGAAAATTAATATGTTATTCCTTACTGTGACTGATTTTTATTTCAGTAATCAGTAGGGTAGAGAAAATCAACTGAAAATAGTATACACCAATTTCATGGGGGAACTCCTTGCAATGGTTTATAACCCATTATCTAAATTATACTGGCATTTTTAGAATCATAATTCAACTATATTATTCTATCACCAAGACCATAATACCCATAGTTTCATCATATAAAAAAATCTTATAATTCACCTCTATCGAATAAGGTAGATAATATGATATAGGATATCTGGATAGTACCTCAAACTGTAGATGAACGTCGATTCTGCACCACTAACATAGGATGAAAAACATAGATATGGCCTAAACTATTCCCCTAAGATACTTTTTGAGTAGCCTAGAAAATTCTACATTACAAACGATGGAACTGGAATGATTTAATCCTTAACCACAAACTCCTTCTTGGAATAATGGACTAGTATAAGACCAATATCTTTCATGACTAGAAGTCCTTAATCAATCAACATTAGGAAATGCATGTATATAACCCTTTTAACATGGAACTGGATGAATATATTGGAAGTCATGCTAGATGTGGCATATCTTGTCATACGACCAAAAAATGATTAGGTTCATCGTACCATTGAAGTGTCTCTTCTTACTGCAGGATAAACCCCTTCTCTTCCTATAAGAAGAAATTACATGTCTCTTGTCACATGATTCCCTCAGGATCTACTTAATGATGAGGTTCTCATTCAATATTTATTAAATACTATTTACCTATAATATGTTCACCTAATAGCGAATTTTGTAAAAATTACATCCCTAAAATCTACACATAGAAATCATCTCATCACCCGCCATGGTTAGTGAAAAATATTGTAATTAAATTTAGTGATCAAACATTCCATTCACCAAAATTTCACCCTACTGAAGGAGCACGATCATTCAAGTGTGACTCGTTCTCAAAATCTAAGGAAAGAATTAGTTGAATTATTCTTTCAGTTATTATGACCACCCCATACCCTGATGTTTACAAGCCTATGTCATAATATTCCACCAACTCTTGATAGATTCATGTAACATGTTGGTTATGAGCTTGACCATACTCTTTGGAGGTTTCTCAAAATTCTCAAATATTGATACTATATACTTTACTAGGACTCAACAGCCGGAGTTTTAATATACCACAAAATATGGGAGGATGCTAATGTTAGAACTTGTGGGTTCCCTCTTCCATAGTATAGATAGTAAAAGGTTTACCATTAATTGATTTCAAGAGCTGAATGATGTTATCATAGAATTTGGAATCAACACCCAATGGAAGGTATCTTGGTGGTTCCCTAGGTGTCATTATGGAAGGAATCATGGGTGTATCAATGCCTACCATCCCATAATTAATCTCAATTCCACATTCCAATAATGTAAAATGAGGTTGTCGTGGTTGAATAACATTAAAAATCCTATTCCATTCTTCATATAGAATTCATAAGAGATAAGGTATGTGATAAATAAGAATAGGTACAAGGTCATCCAATATACAAGGTACTACTCTTACCCCTCTCCAAAAGAAATTTCATCATGATCAGAATAAATTTTTGAAAGAACATTATAGATATGGCTTACTTCACACAATTATTATTTGATCAAGTTAATTCTTGTGTTACACACATAATAGTACATTTCATTTTAATGATCAGAGTCATTTTTATTCATTTATTCTCTAAAATTTACAACAAGATATTGATTTAGAAGAATCTCTATCACCACATTATAAGGGCCCACAAAAATTTTAAATTATATGGAGGTGTTCATATAATTGTTATCACCACACATTCCATCCCATGTAGTTAATGGTCTATGGATCAACATTCCAAAATGAGAAATATAACGTATATTATGTAACCTATTCAAGGAAAAACTGATATGTTAATCCATATGATTTAATTTAGAATTGTGTTTCCTCATTCCTTCAAGAAAATATTGCATCACATTTCTCTATATATATAAATAAATGAAATTCAATGCATTAAAACGAAAAAAAATAAAAATCACATGAAATTCGTGAACTGTACATATGAAATTAAATATGGCATGGCATACCACATGGAATTGATAATGTGATAGTTACATATATGATTTTCAATTAAAATATTCTTTCATACTGTCAGTCCAATGATAAACCACCCATGTAAATAATTTCATAATTAATAACATCACAAGGCATGTGAGTCACCCAACAGTGAAATGCATTAAATGGTAATAATGTATTAAATAAAATTATTTACCCATCATTGAAAATTTATGTTTTTCCTGTACATGGGTTAAAAACTCCAAAAAAGGCTCATTACCAAATTCCAATGTCCTTTTATTTTGTCGACAACCCAAAACAGTAGTGAAAATGAAAATAAACAAACTAATACAACTATCTTACATCCCACATCAGATTCCTCTTAGTTGTTCCAGTGATAATGGGCCACAAGATGTCATGTATGAATCCCCAAATGCTAGAGGATGCTTACTTGAGGCAGGGGACTAGGATGTGTCCTTGGTGTAACTATAAACACATTTATCATAGTGACCACATCAATATATAATGAAAATACATTGATGAATCGTAATTATTAAATAGATTGATGGGTAATTGTAATAGTAACCCAATTTTTAGAAAAAACATTGTGAAAAAAATATGGTAACGGAATAAAAAGTGTATAAAATATGATGATAAAAATGGTAATGTATATATACAAAAAGAATATGCAAGTAAGAGGGGTACATGTATATACTACATGCTAAAAAATATAAACATTTTTCAAAAATAGATACGGATTGAATTACAAACATATGGTCTCTCTTATGCCCCCAACACCATCCTAGAACATTAAATCATCCACAAATTATATGTATAATGATTCCCTTAATCGATACCTATAATTATAAATTGTTCCTGAGTACCAAAGGTGTCCCATGAAATGATTTAGATACAATCACTATATGGTTTCATCCATGGTATATCGGACAATCCATTTTGTATAATAAGTAACAAAATTGTGTTCCAAAATAATAAATCCAAAATAGAAATAAATAACATAGTACATTGATTGAGGTTCCATGTGGACACATATTTTATGGACCTTCTTTGTCCTATGCCGGTGAGTTTGAACCAAGGGAATATGTAAAGGTAATGTTAGAGGTGTACAGTCTATGAAGGTGGAAATTTCTGAAGTTTATTATTATTATTAGAGAACATTTTATTATTTTTATAAAATATATGAATCAATTCTCAGTTGAAATAATTCATCTATTGTTATAATTCTATTAAAAACCACATTTTATATACAACGATTCACATTCAACCAATCCATTGAAAGGGAAGTTATTTTTCCAAGTGTCACTTAAGGGCTCAACATAAGTAAAATGAGCAGGGATATCATCCAAGGATACCCTAGATGACGTCATAAGGGCCACAAAAGATGTTGTGTGATAATTTTATGAAATAACCTATATGTATATACATATCATCTCACATAGTGTCCACTTTCTCTCTCGTGTCATAGTACAACCACCATGCAATTAATCACATCCACGTGGTCTCCCATAGGGAACTTATATGACTCATCTAGGTTATAAAATATATAACACTTTGAGATCCTATCCCAAACCTATCTAGTGACACCCCCAGTTGGTTAACATAGAATGAAAAATTATATCAAGAAGGAAAATTAGTTAGTATAAAGGTGACATCAGTCAGAACATCTTGATAAACTCTTGACACTAATGTGAATAAAAATAAGCAAGAAACAGATATATAAAATGTTTATAAAAAGTATCATACATTAAATTCAAGCATTTATATGGTAATATATATTGTGTTAAAGTAATAACATAGGGAAAATAATTTTAGTGGTATGTAATATGGCATATGAAACATTGCATACACTCTTAGAAAACTCATTTACAACCTGATTTCATAATGAGCACACCATATTCAATTAGAAAAACAATTTATGGAATAAGATGTAGAGCCTATATCATGTTCTATCATTTAAATCAATTTAATTTAAGAGTTAACTACATTAATTAATAATAAATACCCCTCAAGGGTGTGTTTATGATACCTTATGGTAAAGGAAAAGAAATCCGTAAATACGGGTACAGACATTTGGGTGACCGAACATATGTAAATAAAATCACAGGGTCGAATTTACATTATCTCGGGTCCCCAAAATAAGGGTGATGCTTCCAATTTAATTTTATTTAAAAATATAGGCGCATCACTGGACATGTATGGCTCGCAGCACAATGGAACATTTTATAGGATGAAGCATAAAAAGGTAACTAGAATAGACCAGTTACCAAAGCCTCATATACCATTCCCCATCTGGAATCAAATGTTGATTCGACTTATGGTGGAATAATGTATGGAAAAATTCACATTCCATAATAATATAAAAATTTATGTTTCACCAAAATAGCACAAATGATAGTACAAATAAATTATAATATAAAATTTTGACTAAATATCTTACTGAGGTCTTTATGATGGATCTAATGGTGAGATAATGAAATGCTAGACAGATGTGGTGGCTCGATCCCTAGGTTTAGATGGAGAAGAGAACCACATGATGTTTGGTGAGTCCACTATAAATTAATTGTGTGTTAAATAATGAAATAATTAAATCTTTTAAGACAATCATAAATGTGATTTCACCCTCAAATATAGGGGAAATAGTTTGTCTGCACCATTTCCAAATCGTGTTCTTTGATATACTTCAATGTGGAACCTCATATAGATAGTCCCCCATTTTGACTTACAATGTTCAAATCATAAAGAAATACATTTTCAAAATATGCATGTGGATCTCACATGCATGAGCCTGAGGTCACACAGTTTTAGGCAAACCATGTGGCCACTATGTCCCCATTGTCATCGACCACACGGTTTTTTGAAAATGTGTATGCTCTGATGGACAGTCTCTACTTACCGTGTGGCCCAATATGCTTCTTATTCCTTTTGGTATTTAGTCTTTGAAAGATCCCTGGAAACACCCAATACCTCCTTGACCATTTTAGAAATCATTATTCAGACCAATGAATTGAATTAAATCCATAATCAAATAGTCCCAACGTTTAGTAATTGTTATCACATTACATTTGTTCTCTTCCTGATCATATCCCTAAGGACATTAATTTTCATAATTCACATACATTTGAAAAATGAAATATTTAATATTTGATGATATAATAGGGATAGAATTATTCTCAACCAGGATGTTTACCATCATTTTTTCCTCTACAATAAAATTCTGTGTGTCCTTATTTTCCCCACGGAAAAAATATTCTTGTTCCTCTATGACATCCACTATGGTGTTTTTACCTAATTCTAGATATATAGAAAACTGAATCTTTATACTATACGATCTCCAACTCATGAAAAATAAATTAACTATATCATTTTCCTCATTGTTGATTCTAATAGTATGTTATGGTGAATGTTTTTAATGATTATTAATTATTAAGGATTAGGCATAAGTATAATACTCGTCATTCCATTTGTTATTTCCTTTGACTTCTCATCCACACATTTTTTATAAAATTTAGTCATGGAATTGCTACTTTATTTTCCTACCATTTGATTAAATATGAATCATATTGTGATACATATTAATCATGACGAGGTAGCACATAATCAATGAAAATAACTTATTGGATGTATAAACCATGACTGCTTATTTTTAATCTGTGACTCCTTTGGATTATCCTATGTAATTTAGGGTAATTATTTGAATCATTTATAGTGGTTCATAATGATTTTGTGAATTTACAAATCTTATCACTCCCATGAGTTTCAAACTAGGTGTGCATTAAGGCCATTTTTAGTGAACTAGGTGAAAATCGAGCTCACATCAATGTTTCCATTTATGAGTTATTATTACTTTATACCATTGTTCCATATCAACATCCACTCGTTGTATCCAGACCTGGATGTAATTTCTTTGAAACCACTTATCTATCATTTTCCTAAATTAAAATATATTTTCCTATAAATTTAATCATCCATAGGCTTATCTTTAGAGACATCCCTAAAATATCATTAGAACAATCCCTAGGATTTAAAAAAATTCAATTCTACTTTTATAAATGATAAATAAACCTATCCTCTGATACAACTTATAGTGATCTAATGTTTTTATATATGGATATTACATATTTTTGGACAAATTATCAATTCATTAAAGAAACATGAACATGAGGAACTTAAAAGTTTGCATTACATGGAGGCTAGTTACGTGATCATCTAATTTATTTAATGACATTCAGAATCACCCATAACAATCTTTTCCATTGGTAGTAATCATATCAACCCCAACATAGAAAAATTCAATATAAACTAGTGTAATTAAAACATAAGAATAGTTTTGATCAAATTATAAATAAGTTCATGAAAGTGAGGTATCAATGATGAAATAAGAATGAAAATGAGCATAAGGGAATGAGAACATTGTCATAACAATTAAAATCCACACCATATATATTCATGATCAAAATCATGTGTCATTGAATAAATACCGACATTTCATAAGACATTACTCAAAAGGAAATCAACACACATGATCTATGAGATCATTAAATTGGGAAAAACATTGAACTATGGAATACACATAATAATTAAGAACCATTTTCATAGAAGAGATGTATCAATCCCTAGGATCACATAGTTAAACAGGATCACCCCATAACATCATAGTAGTTATGGATTACTCCAATTACCATCATAGAAGACATAGTCTATTACTAGACTAAGTTCACTCCCCTTTCATGTCTGGTTGATCATAGGAGATATCAATCTGTACCAAATGAATTAAAGGAATATATACATCCAACTCATCATGTAATTAAAATCATATATATGTGATCACAATATTGAAAAAACCATTATTAAATCATAACCCATGAAATGAAATGGGTTTCTTGAAAATTTAATCATAACATAACATTTTGAAAAAATAGGTTTAAAATTCATTTCATCATTTCAGTATTGAATTACTTGCAAAATGTAGTAGTTTTCATGAGAATTTTATCATGGTCTAACCTATTTAAGGGAAAAAGGATTCGAATAAACCATACCACCGTAAAAATTAACTATCCATAGAATGAATAAGATACGTACCCTTGATTATATCCCAGTAAAATCATATATAACATCAATGAATGTCATAAAATATGGAATATTATTTTGATAAATCTTTTGTATCATTTAATGAGGAAAATAAAATTTATTTGAAAATAAATTTTTAAACCTAAAAACACAAAAAAAAATACATACAATGGAATTTTCATTGCACATAAACATATAAAATTATATCAATTTTAATCATTTCATTAAGAAAACATCCTTTTAAATTTTAAAATACCACTTAAAACATACAAAATTTTAAGAAAAAATTTAAGTAAAAATAACCATTAAAAATATTAGATTTTTCATTAACTAAAATTTTTTCATCATAGAGGGTAATTCAATTCATTTCATAAAAATTAAAATAATGTTTCATTCAAAATTTTGGAAAATTCCATACATTAATTGTTTGGAAAAAGAAAAAAATGATCCTTTCAACACATTACATAAAAATATGAACATAAGAAATATTTATTTAATAATTACATTATAGAATGTTAAAAACATTTTATGAAATAATTTTTAAAAATATGTTTTTTGATGAATAATGGATTTTAAACCAATGAGTGAAAAAATACAATTTTTTTCTCAATATATTGTTTGAAATCATGATTACATAGTAAATTAAAATAAAGGGAATCCATGTATTAAACAGAAATATAAAGAAGATAAGAGATTTAATTCTTTTCTCAAGTTATATATCATAATATATCAAAATTTAAAGCATAATCCTGAGTTATCTATATAAATGACGACATTGTAACATAAAACCCTCACCACTTTGGTTACATTGGTTCGAAATCCCCACAAATGAATAAATGTAATGAAACACATATTGTAATGATAATTAATAAATTCATAATATTACATGTCATATAGGATGAATATTCACCTCATAGAATAATATAGGTTCATAACCCCACATATTTCTCAAAAAAGTTAATTTTAGATAAAAATACTTGTATCGAATTGGTAAATGATGTAATGTAAATCCCAAGGATGGGAGATACATAAAGGTAAATATAAATCCAATAATTTTTTGTTGGAGAATCATAAAAACAATTAATGGTACTAATATAAAACACTTCAAAGAAATAACAGTTGAATATTCAATTAGTCTCATCGATGTAAAAATGAGAGTCAACAATCCCTTACAATAAATCTAAACCATTAGTGTACATATTCAAACTTCTTGTATAATAAAAATTAGTATAACCTATTTTACAATAATAAATAGTTTATTATATATATATAATTAAATAATAAATATAAATATCATACCATATATTATTTACTAATTCTATTTTTATCAATTTATTAATAATTCCACGTTAAAGTTATGTTTGAATAATTATTTTCATTGTTTTTTGTGTATATTTTTCTATCTTATTTTTGATTTTATTAATTCTATCATGGTCCAAATATCTATAGTATATTAACTATGATATAAATATAATATATTTGATATAATGGTATTTATAATTATCAATAAATGTTACATAAATAAAATGAAATATATTGTTCCCAGAGATGGCAGGAACTAAGTATGCATAAACATTACATTCATTATTATCAGGAATTCAATAAAATATAGTAAAATTACATATTAAAATTATATAATAATTTTAATTTCATATATATTAATTTTTTTAATTAAAACTTTTTTTATTACACACTAATAGAAAAATTTGGGAATCACATTGATTTGGGATGTAGTAGTTCCCCATATACATGAATGTTGTTATTGTATCCCACACCGAATAGAATGTAAGAAGTTATCTATTATTTAATTATTGATAAAAATATAATTATGTAAAAAATATAATATATATTCATTTAATATATCTTATTTACATCTATCTAAATCAAAAATGAAAAATACAGTACATCAGTTTATGAGACGGTATTCCACAGCACGCATAAGTGACGCTATTGTTTTGGCCAAAGTGTTTAAGTTTTACAAGGTAAATGGGTTATTATAATTAAATAGGTCTAATAATATCACAAATATCGCATAAAAATATTAAAAATATTAAATACATCATTAGATCATTTCTTGAGATATTCTGATAGAAAACAATAAAAACAGCTCGTGAGGGAGTAGTTCATCGTACACACAAATGATAATTTCATAACACATTCATTTGGAATTAAATTACCTTTGTTCTTGCGGTGTGATTTATGGGTATGAATTATCCCCCATTCATCACCTCTCTCTTTCTATTCATTTTTAATTTCAATTAGTAATCATGACAGTTAAAGATATATGTCCTGTTGTGATAGATGTAATCTCTAAGTCATGCTTTGATGTCTTCTACACCTTCATTATCATTGACATGTGTCTTTGAGAGTTGTGTTTTTTTAGAAAATTGTATTCTATTACATCTTGTTTAAATAATTTTACTAAATTTGAAATTAATTGGTATATATAAATTGTTTCTTTAAATTCAATTCTTCAAAATTAATTTTAATTGATCTGTTAAAATCCAACTCTAATAAATTTGGATATTTTAAATTATTTTATCTTAAGAATTCAGAAATTCCACAATTCTATTGAATTGGGATGTGTTTATAGAAATTTGTTAAATTAAATTTTTTAGTTTGAATTTTAATTTTATGGAAATGAAGAAAATTAAAATTTATAAATTCATTGTTGAAATGAATTGAGAAATTAATGGAATTGGTTTGTATTTAATTTAAAACATCCAAAAATTGCTTAAATTTTTTTGATTTATGCCGAGTAGTTTTATCTTGTTAAGGAGGCATGATATTAATTAAAACCCATTTTTTCTTTAAATGAAAAATTGGGATTGTAATTGATGACTGTGATATTATTTTATTTTATGTAGTTGTCAAATAAATTTCCCATCATTTATTGTAGAAGATCACATGAATCCATCAAGCAGTTAGTGAGTTATTTGAACACACTATATGCAATTTCAATGGTCTAAAACTTACATACAATATTTAGAATCTCTAATGGGAGGGTGATGAGTATCCTTTGTTCATGGATAGGCGGACGTGTGTATACACATAGTTTTGTAATCATTTAGGGAATCTCGAATCTAATAGTTTGAAATACTAACCTTACTATTTAGAAGATGATATTATTTCTCTATGGTTTTATATTTCATATATATAAATATATGCTATTTTGTGAACACAATTACATGCCATATAAAGTTATGTGAACTATTTTATGTAAATGTTTTATTTTGGAATGTATTTTATAAATATTCCATCATTTTAAATGAATTTATTTAATTTATTCATACATCATTTGAATTTTATAGCATGTTTATTTATATATTATTTTAAATTCAAAACCATTTTTCCATTTAAAATGAATTCATTCCCTTGTTTAATATTTTTTTTAATATGTTACTGAATCTTTGGTGAGGCCTTACTTGGATTTTCAGCTCAGACTATACTTGTGGCATTAGGTGGTTTTAGATGATTTCATTCTTGTTTCAAGAAATTGAAAAAGATCTATTATAGGTGGATACAACAGTTGAACCTTGGACATGGTGAGTTTTCTATAAATTGGCTTGTGTTTATTTTACCTATATTGGTACTTGGGTTTAAGTGCATTGGGCATGTTTATTCACTGTTTTACTATGGTAATTTACTCCTAGTTGAGTTTCTTTTGTTACGAAAATTTACATGTATCTTTTTACTTATGTATTTATTTTGGAAAACATATCCCCACATTCTATTACATGATGACATGTGCTAGATAATTACCCATGGGTATTTGGAAAACCCTTTGAGCAATGTCATTAAAGGGTCATTTATTAGGTTACAATTGTACCCATGATGGTTTATGATTGTATAGGTTTTCTTCCTAATATCATGGTAATGATGATATTATATGTATTTCATATCAATACATCTATATATGTATACTACATGTGGGAGTGGTTTTTGACTAATAAATCATGGGTTAATAATAAAAAATAAGTTTCTTCAAGTAAATAAATGTCATCATTCTAGTGAATGTAGAGTTTTCTCTTACTACACACCTGGTTTGACACTTTTGGGTGATATTATTTGGTTAGGTTACATTTTCAATATAAATAATTATAAATTATTTGAACAGATGATGATAATGAGTGTCCTAGTGTATACCTCAGGTTCCATAGTTGGAAACGGTGTCCTGATTATGAATTCATATATATTACTTTTCATTGGGTATATGATTCCTCACATTGATAATTATATCCCACCCAATCATTTTTGTTTCATCAATGGATGGAGCCTATATAAATTTTTTATAGATAATGATATATAAAATGAAGGGATTTTCCTCATGAGCAACAAAATTAAATGGATATAATAATATAAAACATTGTGAATATACTTAATTACCACCCTCTTTATATGACTAACAATCTCATCTTCGATTAGTTTCATAAGACATGTAATAAATCAAATGTAGAGTTTTAGAAAGACCTTGAATGGAAGAATATTTATCTTCTTACATGTCATGTGTATAGGAAAAATAAATCAAGGAAGTGTATCTAATTTATTAATGAATGTTTTATTTATATAATAAAATTGAATTTAGCATGTAACTTTTTTTTTGGAAAATGAAATTATTGATATTGGAATTTTTATCCAAAGGTATATTTTATTTTTCAATGTCTTCTGTTTTGGTAATATCCATATTATATAATTCAATTACTTAATATAATAATTTAATCATAAAAAATTGAAAGACCTATGATATGTTAATCATGGATGTGAATGGATTTAGGTATTTATGTATTATGATTCATGAATTATGTTATCGATTTGAAATTTTAATAATATTCTAGATCAAATATTCATGAATAAACTACGGTTCTTTTAACATTAGTATTTGATAATTATTAAAAAAATATTTTGAATTATACTAATAACCATGAAATGTTATTTAATATTAAGTTGATAATTATTAGTTGGGATAAATAGATTATTGAAACGGATGATGCAAAATGGATATTATTTTTGACCATGAAATTTGTTTTTGATTTGATAAAAATGTTATTTAGGTCATCGTCCAAGAATTGTATTTCATTTTATGATATATATAATTTATTCAATAGAATTTGATTTTATCTGTGAAATATGTATTGTAATTATTTTTCGAAGCATGTATGTTTTCATTTTGGGTTTATAGTGATTTTAGTTATTATTATATTACATGACAAAATATTATCATGGTATTCACATGTTCTCTTTGAGATATTATGAGACACTTCATGTTGAAAGGAGATACATTTTTATGCTGATCATGGAAAAAAAAGTATCATGTCTTATAAATTTTTGGGTATTGATTGGTTTCAAACATATTTTGTTGAAATGTTAAGGATAACAATTTATAGAATTGTTGAAGGAGAATATTCGGTGTAATTATTGAGGGATTTATTAATTAATGGATTTCATTTGTCATTAATATATAACTTGTGCTCACCATTATAGTTATGTTAAAACAATGGATGAAAACAAATGACATGTAGTTCAAATGATTTATTGAAAGTTATTTTGAATGCTTTATAAATGAAAAATTAATCTTTCATATACATTTATTGGGTAAATAGATTAGATAAAAGTATAATTGATCAATGGAAAAAAATAATGGATTACTAAAATCATGTTTGTTTATATCATTTTATACTATCTCTAGAAATTAAAATAAAACATAATATTTAAGAATATTTTCTTGAAAAAAATATATTTCATTATATTAACAAATTATTAATTTATTCTCTTTTATCCTTGAACATATTTATGGTTTTTTTGTCATTACCTTTTTCATGATAATGTTCACTATCATTATAAATTTTGCTATGGATGTTGTTTGTCAATTTCAAAACTATATATTTACTTCCACCAATTTTTTCATTATTTAGGAATGTGATTCTTCTTCAGTTCTGGACACATTTCTTGTCCCCTCATCTCCCTTTTTGAATATGATTTATTATAATTATATACTATATCGGTTCCCAATAATGAAATATAGTAATATTGAAGCATTTACGAGAAATAAAACATTGATATAGAGTAATTTATTTAAAATTGGGTAAAATAAGACTCCTTAATATTTTATTTAAAATAATAATAATCTCAATAGTTTTCAAAATATGTTAAATAGAGATTCATGAAATTTTTGATTTATTGTCGAAAAATTATTATTTAAATGTGACCAAGACATTGAATTGGAAAATATTAAAATTAATAAACACATTATAATATATATATAGTATTCTAATTAAAGTAAAACATATTGATTAATTCATAGTTTATAAGAAATAATTTTCTTCGAAGTCATATTATTCTTCCATAATTCTTTTACTTAATAAAAAAATTATATTCTATGATGAAATTATAATAACTTTTTTCCAATTTTATATATTTGATTTTAAAAATTGTAAATAATTGTCTGAGATCATCATGTAAATGTTTTCTTATACTGAATTGTTTTATAATTTCCTAAGAAGATTGAATTTTCAATGAATAGTGAAAAATATTACCTCTTATTTAAAAATTTCATTTTCATTAATCAATTTGAAAACTTCAATTTTATATTAAAATCGATTATAAAGTAACATTACATACTTTATGTTCCTTATAATCCAATTAGTTTCTATTTAATTAATTTAATCTTACATATAGTTTACTAACATTTTACACTGGATAAAATATGTTTTTTATAGATTTCTTTTCAACACATTTTAAAAAATAATATTAAACACCATTATTTTAATTATGAGAATTAAATATTCCGAAATATATTCAATATTATGAATTAGATGGATTTATATTTTTGTAAAAAATCATTTTATATTGGGACAATATTAATAATTATTGTATTATATTCTTGTTAGCATTAAAAAGGTAAAATTGGTTATCTAAGGTTGATACTAATGTGATAAGGATAAATATTCTTGAAAACACACTATTATATTTCATTTAATAATTCTATTTCATCCATCTACTTCATAAATTCTAAAAGGAGGCCAATTTATTTAAAATTTCATATGAAACTTTTGAATATTTATGCAATGGATATAGTTATAATAAAAATTTTCTTTATTTTAATATCTCTACGTTTTTATGATTATGATAAAGAAAACTAATGTTCTATTATAAATAGAAATAATATTGTTAAACTAATTTTTGACGTGGAATCATATTTATGATTTTATGTGGTGAAATAATTATAAAAAATGTTCACACAACACTGATACAGTTCAAGTGAAACATGTATAAATGTCAAGTACATGATATTAAAATCAATAAAAGAAATATTTTATGACTGAATAATGATTTATCATGTATTTTAATGGAATCTAAAATATATTATATATTTTTTTAGTGGTTTATATTTAACTACAATACATAAATTTAGTTTTCTAATCCAAATTATTGAGTATTTCATAAAATAAAATTAAGATATTTTTATGACTAACATGTGATACTAAATTATTGATAAATCCTAAAACAATAAATTATGGATATTAGGATGATAAATGGTCTGTAATTTCATAAACTATATGGTTATAATCAAATTTTCACCTTATATGTAAAATTATAGAACATTAATATAGATAATTTTATTATAAAAGTAATTGAAAAAATTGTTTAAATAACATGTTATAAAAATATAAGATTTTAAAATTCATATAAACATGTAAACTATTATATATAATGATTTTCTTAATACCATATATTATATATCATTTATTACATGAAATTTTGAAATAATACTAGATCATTTTGACACATATTGTATTATAATATGTCACATATCTGAACAAATTCCATTAAGTATATTTTGTAATAAAAATACATTATTAAAGGATTTATAATTAATTAAAATCCTTTATTCATACATGTGATTGGGAAATTGTTGAAAATAAAAATAAAAATATCGTTATTGGTCAATTTTCTTTTTTATGGAAATATTCTTGAACCGTAAATATAAAAAACATTGATATAAAAACTAATTTTTAAAATGGATCATTTCTGATAAATCTATGATATATTTGTGAAGAAAATAAAACGTTGAAAAGTATTATTTAATGGTATTATTTCTACTCATATTCATATAATAATAAAATTATATGTATTTGGGTCTATTTAAAAATTAATTAAATTTTTATAAATTTAATACATTATATAATTTAAATAGTACCAATTACCTAACTAAAAAAAGTTTATCTATTGTGCACTATCCTTCTGAACCTCTGAGCCATAAAAAATGACACCAAACAAGTGAAATTATCTTACCGTCATACCTGGGTAAGAATTATAGGTTGTTTTTGTAACATCCCAGGTAATTAAAGAATAAAGAATTTTCATATTTATTAATATTTACGAATTAAATATTAATTTTAATTAAAAGGGTTTTCTATGTTCGATAACGTACTCTATACGCAACGATGAGTTTCTTTGAAATCTTACGTTGCACACAAGTAATAAAATAATATTATTTTCAATGTTAGTTAACAAATAGTCGTTGTACTGGTGGGAATGGATAGAAATAACTAATATATGATTATATTTGTTTTTAAATGTTTTTACATTTACCCAATAAAAGATAAAGGCTTAAAATACGGAAAGAGTTCAATTTTAGGCATTTATACCCTAATTTTCACTAAGGGTTCACTAATCCCCTTTTGACGGCGAACCTTCATTAAATATAGTTTCGATCAATCTT
The DNA here is from genome assembly GCA_963277665.1 of Viscum album. Lineage (NCBI taxonomy): Eukaryota > Viridiplantae > Streptophyta > Magnoliopsida > Santalales > Viscaceae > Viscum > Viscum album. The sequence continues at coordinate 1,694,767,670 of OY728147.1, forward strand.
ATAAATTCTATTGGACCAAAAATAACTCTTCTTTAGAATCGGGACATCAAAATTTACATTGTGTAAATTTTTGTTATCATTCCGATAAAGTTCTTTTTTTAATGAATAGTGTAAAATGTTGTATTTAATTCAAAACCTCTTTTTAATCTAATTTATTTATTTGATTAGATTATCATTTTAATTGGTTTTAATGTGAAATTAGAAAATATTTTTACCATTAAATCCAATAGTGGTCATTGGAAATAATTTCATTTTGAAATCGGACTTATACTAGTGTCAATCTTTTGATACTTATTGTTTCATAAAAACACGCTATTTGCTCTGACAGCGAGAATTAATTATTAAATTAATTAATGTGACTTATATGTTTTGAATTTTTTAAAATAGACTTCATTTTTTAATTCGTAATATCAAATATAGCTTAAGGTGATTTTTTGGTAATTTTCTGAAAAACTTCATTTTTTTTGTGAATAGTGAAACCACTAAGTGGTACTTATAAAAACTGATTTTCCATTTAAATGAAATTTTGCAATCATTGTGTTTTGATTTTCAAATATCTGACATACATGGTTGTCATTATGAAGTAAAATGTGGTTCAATGAGATTAAAATAATTTTTTGGTGAATAGTAACTTATTAAGTTTTTAATCGCGATTAGAGGTAATTAATGTAGTTAAAGGTAAAAATAGTGCTTTAATAAAATGAGATGAGATTGACACATGTCATAACCCTATTGGTTGTGTCATGGCCGACCAGGACAACACATGGGTCGATTTAGGGGACCCCATGGTGCCACTTGGGTGAGATAATGACTTTAATGCCTTTTTTTAAATAAAAGTAAAAATGACACAAACATAATATGTTTTACGAAAACAATTTTTACATGGGGTTATTAAGATCATATATTTGATTATAAATTCACATTGGAAAGCTAAAAATATTTCCTACATCATAGTATTTTTTTTATAATTTTTAGACTTTAAATAAATTAAATTATTTATGACATCATGATGATGCAGCGATGGATTCATTATTTAACGATTTAAATAAAATGGAAAGATAATGTAATATCTAAAACCTACACATGTCCAAAACCTATTGGATGGGAATATTTCGAAGCCTTATCATCTTATCTTCGAAATATATCAATGTGGGACCATAGAAATTCGAAACACTTTTGAAAATAAAATAATAGTTTCATGATTTCCAAAAGTTCCCCTCCTCTCCTCTTATAAAAGGCCCCCACCTCTACCTCATTTCACACACTCCACAAGCCTTTGGATCGTCTATCCCCTGCCCATTTACTCTCTTCACATCCCTCTCCTCATCCTAGAGTTTTCCCTTTGGGCATAATCCTTTCAAAGAAGCCATTAGGCTCAAATCAAAAGGAGTTACACTTTTAAAGGTAATTCATTCTCTCTTGTTCATTTGTTTTATTTTGCTTCTCCAAACCACTAAAATCTTTTTATTTACTTCTTCTGTAACAAAAATATTAACTTCAATATATTAGGATGTTGTTATAATATTTATTCTAGCTACACTCTCACAAAACTACATCAAATGGTTAAAAAACATACGGTTTCCGTGGATGGCGAAATTCTGCCTCCCGAAACGATGATTGTTCAATACTCATTTAACACCTTCAAAGGTGGCCATTATTATGTCAATATTTTTATATATGATATATAATATTTTTATTCTTTCGTTAAGCTTATGTTTTTTTCATTTATGGCATACCATTATTGTTTCCATTATCGGTAAACACGATATCTTCATTTTAGGAAGTGCGGACTACCGCCCCATGAAAGTGATTTGACTGGTTAATACCATATGTGAGATGTGTAAAGGATAAAGTTAATGATATTATATATGTTATTATACTGGAATTATAATATACTCTTATATCATTATGATTCCATTCTATAAAATACGAAATAGAAATTAAAGTAGCGTTCATGCGTACGTACGACTTACCGTCTCCATGAACGGTGAATTTCATTTCTTATCTCTAAATGATTATGTAATATTATAATTACATGTATATTCTGGATATATATGATATATATGATATCCAAATCAGGAATGTCATTCTGGATATAAAGAACATTTGACCACATGAACCACATGTAATTGTAAGAAGTCCACTTTCGACTTAAGAACCAAATATTGACAAAACAAACATCATTAACATAAATGGTTACATAATGTTTATAACATGTCAATAAGTGATATAAAAGGAATGATGAACTTTAAAAAGGTTCTTAATCAAGTATAAATTAACTCAAGTTTATTATTCAGGACGTTAAAGAATGATCGAGTCAAGTCGGACCGGAGGTAAGGGACTTCGTCTCAATTTCCTTTCATTGAGGCATAATTCATTTTATACACAACATTATTTTATACGGTGTATAAACCCCTTTGACTTTTACTTTTAAAAAAAAGGAATCTTTTTCTACGAATCTTTTTACTAAACGACAAAAATGAATGTTTTTTAACGTACGCGGTGACAATGACCTTTTTTGCCGCCGCGAGTATTATTTGGTCTTTGGCTTCCTCAACAAGCTGTAATTTTTTTAAAATAAAATAAATACCATATACTCTTTTATGTATTTTGGTTTTGAAAATGGTTTTGATATAGGATTCTATTTTGTCAATATTTTTATGATATATTGTGATTGAAATGTGGAAATGTTATCATTCCATTATATTGGTTTTATGTTTTATTATTTTATATTGGTACTTGAACATTTAACAGGTGGTTACATTATAAACCATATGACGGGTGGTGCCGTGAATACCAGGACGAGTGGTTACATTATAACCTCCAATGGATTGGGTATGGAAGTCGGCCGTATGGCTATTCCATTAAGTATGTATGGAAATTGGCCGTATGGCTATTCCATTAAGTGATATATGTGGAAGTCGACCGTATGGTTATTCCACTTAAGTATGTTTATGTCCCAAGTTACCTTTATATATGTTATGTGTTCTTTACATGTGTTTTATGGTAATCCCTTGGTTAAAAAAAGGTATGTGATGATACTTTATTCAGCGAATAGTTTTTACTACTTCATGAAGGTGAAGGTATTACTTTGATAGATTATACATGGTTTACTTGATGTTTGAAAAACCAACAGTTTTCATTCATTGTGTATCCATTACTGAGCTTTTTATGATCACCCAAAGTTTTTTTGAAATGTTTTTCACAGGACTTAATGTGGAATAAGGTCAAGGATGGGATCAAGGGAATGTCATGCTATATAAAACATAGAACTAGACATGTTTCTTTTAAGAGTTTTTTTTATTATGGAAACTGAATAGAAGTGACCACTTTGTAATCTTTTGAGATGTAATAGTTATGTTCTAATTCTCTAAAACTCTAAACCTGAAAAGATACTCAACGTGAATTATTCATTTAATTCAATATTAAGTAAGGTTTAAGGCTGGGGCCTTATAGTTGGTATCAAAGGTCAGTTTAGACAACTTTAGGAGTTATAAAATCGATAAATTATAAGTTAATTTCTGTTATGACTGAAATGATATAGCATTTAAAGATTACCATGTTGCTTCACCCAAGGTATTTCAGTGTTCAGAATGATTTTTCAAAGAGGAAACAAGGAAGTTGTGCTAGGAATGTACACAGATGGAAATTAACTTCTAAATCGGCATCCTGAGATGGTCAGAATCAGAACTAAATAGTTTGTTGCAGTGATGGCTCAGGTTACTCAGGTGATAAATCGGGGTTGTGTTTACTAATGATATTTTGGTGTTTTCGAAAAGTAAAGAGGAGCATGAAAGACATTTAAGGGTTATCTTGCAAACCATAAAAGAAAATAAACTATATGGAAAATTCAGCAAGTGTGAGTTTTGGTTACAACAAATTTATTTCCTAGGTCACATTGTTTCAAAAGATGGCATAACTGTTGATCCTACTAAAACAAAAGTTGTTGAAGAATGGCCAAGACCCACAAATGTAACCGAGATCCGTAGTTTTCTTGGTTTGTCAGGTTACTACCGTAGGTTTGTTGAAAAAATTTCACGGTTATCTAGTCCAATGACTAAGCTAACTCGTAAGGGTGTTAAGTTCATCTGGACAAAAGAATGTGATGATTGTTTTTAGGAGTTGAATAGAAGATTGGTGAATTCTCCAGTTTTGGCACTTCCTTCTAGGAATGGCGAGTTTGTTATATACAGTGATGCTTCGTTAAAGGGACCTGGCTGTGTCCTTATGCAGAATGATCAGGTAATTGCTAATGGTTCATGACAGTTGAAAACTCATGAGGTAAATTACCCTACACATGATTTGGAATTAGCTGCTGTTGTCTTTGCTTTAAAAATTTACAGGCATCATTTGTATGGAGTAATGTGTGAAATATATACTGATCACAAAAGATTAAAGTATATATTCACTCAGAAATAATTGAAAATGAGACAGAGGAGATGGCTGGAATTAATCAATTATTATGATTGTACAATTCATTACCATCCGGGAAAAGCAAATAAAGTGGCTGATGCTTTGAGTCGAAAAAGTAATGCTTCATTAGCAATGTTGCGTTTGGAACGTGATCCTTTGGTTAAAGATTTGATGAACATTGGAATAGAAGTTGTTGGTACAGGATGTTCTTCTATTTTGTTTCAGGTATCAGTGAAATCTTCTCTATCAGACAGAATCAAGCAATCACAGAAGCAAGACAGTGAGCTGCAGAAAAAGGTAGAGCTGGTTCAGAAAGGTATGTTTCCTGAATTCAACATTGATAATGATTGTGTTTTGAGATTTGGGACGAGATTGTGTGTACCTTGTGATTCACAATTAAAGAATGAGTTGTTATGTGAAGCTCATAGTTCTCCGCTTTCAGTTCATCCTGGCAGTACTAAGATGTATAGAGATCTACGGGAGTATTACTGGTGGGATGGAATGAAAAGAGATATTGCTGATTTTACTATGAAGTGTTTGACATGTCAACAGGTTAAAGCAGAGTGGTAGTTACCAAAAGGGATGCTTCAGCCTTTACCAGTTCCAGAGTGGAAATGAGAAAATATATCCATGGACTTTGTTGTGGGATTACCAAAGACATCTCGAGGTAATAATGCAATCTGGGTTATTGTTGATCGCTTGACCAAGTCTTCTCATTTCCATTCTATACGAGATATTTTTTCCCTAGATCAACTTTCCCGTTTGTATCCTAAAGAGATAGTCAGGTTACATGGAGTTCCCCTATCCATTGTATCTGATCGTGATCCCAAGTTCACATCTAACTTTTGGAAAGGTCTTCAGAAGAAATTGGGTACTGAATTAAATTTTAGAACAGTGTTTCATCCTCAATCAGATGGGCAGTCAGAACGAACAATTCATACCTTGGAGGGTATGCTACAAGCTTGTTCGCTGGATTATTCGGGAAGTTGGGACCAACATCTTTCTTTGGTTGAATTTTCATATAATAACAGTTTTCATTCCAGTATACAGATGGCACCATTTGAGGCATTATATGGGAAGAGGTGTCGAACTCCATAATTTTAGGATGAAGTGGGTGAAAGGAAGCTGGTGGGACCAGAATTGGTAGAAGAGATGGCAGAAAAAGTTCAGTTGATTCAGAAGCACATGAGAACAGCTCAGAGCAGGCAGAAGAGTTATGCGGATAACCGGAGGAAGGATCTATCTTTCAAGGTAGGTGATCATGTTTTTCTCATGGTTTCTCCTTGGAAAAGTGTGATGAGATTTGGTAATAAAGGAAAGCTGAGTCCAAGGTTTATTGGACCATATGAAATTCTGGAGAAAGTTGGATCAGTTTCTTACCGAGTGGCTTTACCTCCGAGTTTATCTCAAGTACACAATGTTTTTCATGTTTCAATGTTGGGCAAGTATATGCCAGATCCATCTCATGTTTTGAGTGCAGAGGTAGTTCAGAAGGAGGAGAACCTATCTTATGAAGAACAACTAGTCCAGATTCTTGACCATAGGGAGAAGGTGTTACAGAATAAGGTGATTCATCAGGTAAATGTTTGTGGAAAAACCATGTGATTGAAGAGGCAACGTGGGAATCTGAAAATGCTATGAGGGATAAATACCCCCACTTATTTTGATAAGTGAATAAAATTGCGAGGATCCAACATCCCAGGTAATTAAAGAATAAAGAATTTTCACATTTATTAATATTTACGAATTAAATATTAATTTTAATTAAAAGGGTTTTCTATGTTCGATAGCGTACTCTATACGCAACGATGAGTTTCTTTGAAAACTTACGTTGCACACAAGTAATAAAATAATATTATTTTAAATGTTAGTTAACAAGGAGCCGTTGTACTACCGGGAATGGATATAAATAACTAAAATATGATTATATATGTTTTTAAATGTTTTTACATTTACCCAATAAAAGATAAAGGCTTAAAATACGGAAATAGTTCAATTTTAGGCATTTATACCCTTATTTTCACTAAGGGTTCACTAATCACCTTTTGACGGTGAACCATCCTTAAATATAGTTTTGATCAATCTTATAAATTCTATTGGACCAAAAATAACTCTTCTTTATAATCGGGACATCAAAATTTACTTTGTGTAAATTTTTGGTATCTTTCCGATAAAGTTCTTTTTTTAATGAATAGTGTAAAATGTTGTATTTTAATTCAAAACATCTTATTAATTTAATTTATTTATATGATTATATTATCTTTTGAATTGGTTTTAAAGTTAAATTAGAAAATATTTTTACCATTAAATACTATAGTGGTCGTTGTAACTAATTTCACTTTGTAATCCGACTTAAACTAGTGTCAATATTTTGATACTTATTCTTTCATAAAAACACGCTATTTGCTCTCACAGCATGAATTAATTATTAAATTAATTAATGTGACTTATATGTTTTGAATTTTGTAAAATAGGCTTCATTTTTGAATTCGTAATATCAAATATAGCTTAGGGTGAATTTTTGGTAATTTTCTGAAAAACATCAATTTTTGATGAATAGTGAAACCACTAAGTGGTACTTATAAAAACTAATTTTCCGTTTAAATGACATTTTGCAATCATTGTGTTTTGATTTTCAAAAATAAGATATACATGGTTGTCATTAAGAAGTAAAATGTGGTTCAATGAGATTAAAATAATTTTTTTGGTGAATACTAACTTATTAAATTGTTAATCGCGATTAGAGGTAATTAGTGTAGTTTAAGGTAAAAATAATTCCTTAATAAAATGAGATGAGATTGAAACATGTCCTAATCCTATTGGCTGTGTCATGGCCGACCAAGACAACCCATGGGTAGATTTAGGGGACCCCATGGAGCCACTTGGGTGAGATAATGACTTTAATGCCTTTTTTTAAATAAAAGTAAAAATCACACAAACATAATATGTTTTATGAAAAAAATTATTACATGGGGTTATAAAGATCAGATATTTGATTATAAATATTAATTGAAAAAATAAAAATATTTCTTACATCATAGTATTTTTTTTATAATTTTTAGACTTTAAAAAAATTAAATTATTTATGTCATCATGATGATGCAGCGATGACTTTATTATTTAACGATTTAAATAAAATGGAAAGATAATGTAATATCTAAAAACTACACATGTAAAAAACCTATTGGATGGGAATATTTAGAAGCCTTATCATCTTATCTTAGAAATATATCAATGTGGGACTTATAAATTCGAAACACTTTTGAAAATAAAATAATAGTTTCATGATTTCCAAAAGTTCCCCTCCTCTCCTCTTATAAAAGGCCCCCACCTCTACCTCATTTCACACACTCCTCAAGCCTTTGGCTCGGCCATCCCCTGCCCATTTACTCTCTCCACATCCCTCTCCTCATTCTATAGGATTCCCATTGGGAAGAATCCTTTCAAAGGAAGCCTTTAGGCTCAAATCAAAAGGATTTACACTTTTAAAGGTAATTCATTCTCTCTTGTTCATTTGTTTTATTTTGCTTCTCCAACCCCCTAAACTCTTTTTATTTACATCTTTTGTAATAACAACAGTATCTTAAATATACTAGGATGTTGTTATAAGATTTATTCTAGCTACACTCTCACACAACTACATCAAATGGTTAAATAACATACGGTTTCAGTGGATGGAGAAATTCTGCCTCCTGAAACGATGATTGTTCAATACTCTTTTAACACCATCAAAGGTGGCCATTATGATGTAACTATTTTTATATATGATATATAATATGTTTATTCTTTTCTTAAGCTTATTTATTTTTCATTTATGGCATACCATTATTGTTTCCATTATGGGTAAACACGATATCTTCATTTTAGGAAGTGCGGACTACAACCCCCTGAAAGTGATTTGATTCGTTAATACCATATGTGGGATGTGTAAAGGATAAAGTTAATGATATTATATATGTTATTATACTAGAATTATAATATACTCTTATATCATTATGATTCCATTCTATAAAATAAAAAATAGAAATGAAAGTAGAGTTCATGCGTACATAGGGCTTACCGTCTCCATGAATGGTGCATTTCATTTCTTACCTCTAAATGATTATATAATATTATAAATACAAGTATATGCTGGTTATATATGATATATATGATATTAAAATCAGGAATGTCATTCTGGATATAAAGAACCTTTGACCACACGAACAACATGTAATTGTAATAAGTCCACTTTCGACTTAAGAACCAAATATTGACAAAAAAAACATCATTAACTTAAATGGTTACATAATGTTTATAACATGGAAATAACACTAGTGGAAATACGGGCTTTAACGTCGTCGTAATAACGTCGGTTTTTTAAAAACTGACGCGAATAGTATGTGCGGGGAATTTTTGGCGTCGGTTTTACAAAAAACCGATGCCAAAAATAATTATGCGTTGATATTTCGCGTCGGTTTTGAAGAAAACTAACGCAGAAAATATTAGTATACATATTATCCGCGTCGGTTTTCCTAAGAACCGACGCGAATAATATTATGCATTGATTTTTCACGTCGGTTTTGAAGAAAACCAACGCGGAAAATATTAGTATACCTATTATCCGCGTCGGTTTTCCTAAGAACCGACGCGAATAATATTAGTATACATGTTTTCCGCATCGGTTTTCCTGAGAACCGACGCGGAAAATAAATTTTTAAAATGTTTCGGTGTCGGTTTTCATGAAAACCGATGCCGAAACTCATAATTCCGTGTCGGTTATTTTAAAAACCGACGCAGAAAATAATTAAAAAAAGTTTTCGGCGTCGGTTATTTTAAAACCGACGCCGAAAGTAATAAAAAAAAATATATTCCGCGTCGGTTTTCCTGGGAACCGACGCAGAAAATAAATTTTTAAAAATGTTTCGGCGTTGGTTTTCATGAAAACCGACACCGGAAATTTTAAAACAACATTTTGGCGTCGGTTTTTCTTAAAACCAACGCGAAAAGTCTTTTAAAAATATTCACGGTCAGAAACCCTCATTTTGTTCATTCGTCGAAATCGAGTTCCGCTGTGGCGCTTCGGACTCCCGACGACCTTCGAACTTGATTTGCGATCTTGGACTGCCATTGTTGAAGGTTTTTTGTCGTCTGCACGATTTTGGGTATGTGTTCTTCCTATTTATCTCTTGTTTCATATCCCATTGTTTATTTCTTTATCAATAACACTATTTTGCGTGATTTTGATTATTGGTTAGATTTTAGTTGTAATTTATCATTATTTTTTGTTTGTATTATCATTGTTGGTGTAGATTTGATATTGTTTGTTTTTGGAAGTAATTATACCGGTCGCAGTTTGGATTTAACATCTCCATTCAGGTTGAACATCAAATTTTTTGTTTGTATTATCATTATTCCTGTTTAAAATGATCTTTCATTACATTATGAAGTACTATATTTTTAATTCCATTTCCATTTTAATAAATTCTTCTTCAAAAAAATAATTTTATTGTGTTGAATGAATTCACTCACATTTTTGCATGTAGTTTGTTGTTATTTCATTCCTTCTTGAGATTTACCATGCCAAATTCCTCAATTCTTTTTGGTTCTCATCATTAAACTAAGACATGAATAATTACCACTATCTATTATGTTAAAAAAAATTGAATATTTATTTTCATGCCATTATATAATAAATAATTTTTCTTGCAATGTCCATAATACGACTAGAATCATAATGTATTGTAATTATTTCTTCGTAGATATTAATATAATCATTATCCCTCTATTAATGTTCAAAAATACCTTTCCACTTTCATATGTGGGGTTAGATTCATGCATTTTTAATAAATGTCCTCTTAAACTAATCTCATTCCATTGATTATATTTATTCATCTTTCTCTCCCTCTAAATAATAGTCATGAAATGATTTACTTCCCCCTCTAAGTCATAGGCTGCAAATAAAACATTCTCATGATCTACTCTTTCATGGATGGATAATATATTTCTCTTCATGTTGATCCATTCCTTTACATGTTTTGCTGCAATAGACCCATGGATGGGGGTGTAAGTTTTCACCTACAATATGTAATGGAATTTTTATCCCTCCATAATGAATTTATATGTTCATAGTTCCCTATTATAAAACTCATGGATTTAGGGAGTTGAGTTATCATAGTCACCAAAAATTGTATCATGTCTCTTAATACACATTGTCTTAAATAAGGATAGTTATTGCACTATTTTTCACATTAAATTTTCCATGATTCATTCATGTTACATCAAATGAATAAAAAAATAAATATAGTGTGATCAATAGTAGTCATAGTGAGAAATCATATTATCTTGTATGTCATTCATATAATATTTATATCATGAAACTTTATTTTCAAAAAATGAAACCTTTGATTTAACCATTTTGTCCTTGTATTTCAATATAACACACATGTATATAATTTTAAAATTAACTGTTTACTGTATTTGTAAACGTGTTTCATATCTGATGTCTTTTATCTGATTATCAATAGTTTTTATGGAATATGTTTTTTTTACAATTTATCTTATAGATATTTAAATGTTTTTATGTTTTAATATATTCATCAATTATATTGTGATATCAGGTATTAATGGATCATAATTGGATTTATCTACGAAGAACTACTAGTGAATATGAAAGAGGAGTTGACAATTTTTTGGAATTTGCTAAACGGCATAATCAAAATATTGATTTGATTTTCTGTCCATGTGTGAAGTGTGTAAATATGAGAAAGTTAAACTTCAGAGAAATCAAAGATCATCTCATTTGTTATGGTTTTAGCCTTCATTATACACGTTGGATCTTGCATGGTGAAAGAACTGAAAATTCAACATCCAATGTTGATGACGATATTCATAATGAGGCATATGATCCTATTGAAGAATTAATTCATGATTTAGGTGTTGAAACCATCAAAAAAACACCAACTGTTGAACGATTGTATGGAGATTCTAAGAAACCATTATTCCCAGGTTGTAGTAAATATACAGTGTTATCAGCAGTTTTGAGATTAGTTAACTTAAAAGCAAAAAATGGGTGGGGTGATAAAAGTTTCTCCAGTTTACTTGAGCTTTTAAAAGAGCTTCATCCAGAAGGCAATGGGCTTCCAGATTCCAATTATGAGGCGAAGAAAATATTATGCCCAATGGGATTGGGGTATAAAAAGATAGATGCTTGCCCCAATGATTGTGTACTGTATAGGAAAGAAAATGAACATTTATCAAGTTGTCCTATATGTGGAACATCGCGCTATAAGATGGATGAGAGAGTCAACTCAGATTCATTTTCAGGTGATGTCATGTAACGTTATGAAAAATCAATTTTTTTACTTTCCAATGATATTATCCAATATTTTTTTTCAAACAATTCTGATAATTCAATTCTGATTTATTTTTAGGTACCAAAATCAAAACTCCATCTAAAGCATTTTGGTACCTTCCAATTATTCCTCGTTTGAAGCGTCTATTTGCAAATTCAAATGATGCAAAAAGGTTAAGATGACATTCAGATGAGCGCATTTCTGATGGTAACTTACGTCACCCTGCCGATTCACCACAGTGGAAGAGTTTTGATAAAAAAATTCATGATTTTGGAAGTGAAGTTAGAAATCTCAGAATGGGATTGTGTACGGATGGAATGAATCCATATCGGAGCCTCAGTAGCCAACATTGTTCATGGCCTGTTTTGCTGGTACTTTACAACTTGTCCCCACATCTATGTATGAAGAAAAAATATGTTATGATGAGCTTGATGATTTCTGGACCAAAACAACCGGGAAATGATATTGATGTGTATCGTACACCATTGATTGAGGATTGAAAACTGCTATGGGAGAAAGGTGTTACAGTTTTCGATGCATACAAGAAAGAGTATTTTCTTTTGCGTGCTATGATAATGTTCACTATAAACGACATTCCTGCGTATGGAAACTTATCTGGATATATTGTTAAGGGACATAAAGCATGTCCAATTTGTGAAGAACAAACTTCATATTATCAATTGCAGAATGGAAGAAGCAGTCTATTTTTTTCGAACTACCTTATTGTAGATTTTTAGAGATAAAACATAACATTGATGTTATGCATGTTGAGAAAAACATATGTGATAGTTTGAATGGAACTTTTTTAGACATAAAAGGAAAGACAAAAGATGGATTACATGCTAGATTGGACTTGATATTAATGCGAATACGTTTGGAGTTAGCTCCCGCTGTGAAAGGAAAAAGAACATATTTACCTCCGGCTTGTCACACATTAAGCAAGATTGAAAAGATGAATTTTTGTCAGTGTCTTCATGGTATTAAAGTACCCAGCGGTTTTTCTTCAAATGTGAATAATTTTGTGTCATTGAAGGATTGTAAATTAATAGGTATGAAATCACATGATTTCCATGTGTTAATGTAACAAATTCTACCAGTAGCAGTGTGTGGTATATTACCGAAAGCTGTCAGGAAGACAATCATCAGGTTATGTAATTTCATTAAATCCATTTGTAGCAAAGTCGTTGATCCAAATTTGTTAGATTTGTTGGATAATGAAGCAACTCTTATTCTTTGTCAACTAGAAATGTATTTTCCCACCCACATTTATTGATATAATGGTTCATCTATTGGTTCATTTGGTGCGTGAGATAAGAATGTGTGGGCCTTTTTATTTAAGATGGTTGTATCCTTTTGAAAGATATATGAAAATTTTGAAAGGATATGTTGAAAATCCTTATCGACCAGAGGCCTATATTGTTCAAAAATATGTATCAGAAGAGGTGATTGAGTTCTGTACTGATTATTTGAATGAGGTGGAGCATATTGGTCTCTCTCTATCTCGACATATGACAGTTGACAGAGAAGGTAGAGGGGTTCGAGGCTTAAAGGTAAAGTTCATTCCACGTGATGAAGTGATGCAAGCACATTTATACATTTTGAACAACACAGATGAGGTTCAACCATATATATCCTCACATATTGCTAAATTAAAGATACGATATCAGAAAAGAAATGAAAAGTGGTTGATGATTGAGAATAAGAAGACATTTGTTTCATGGTTTAAAGAGAAAGTCACCTCAGATATATCTGTATCAGAAACATTGAAGTGGTTATCAGGGGGACCATCTTTTAATGTGATCACTTGGTCTGGTTTTGATATCAATGGCTACACATTTTACATAAAAAACCTGGATGACAAGAGTACCTTTCAGAATAGTGGTGTGATGGTATTCGCTGAAGCAGTGCATTTTTCGAGTGCCAAAGATAAAAACCCAATTTCTGCATCAACATCATATTTTGGAGTTATTGAAGACATATGGGAAATTGATTATATTAAATTTCGAGTCACTATTTTTAAGTTCAATTGGGTTGATAGTAATAGTGGCGTGAAACATGATGAATATGGGTTTAAACTGGTTGATTTGAAAAGATTTAATCACAATGAGGAACCATTTATCTTGGCGACACATGAAAAACAAGTATTTTATGTCATTGATCCGTCGAATGATCAGTGGTCAGTTGTTTTGCATGGGAAAAGATATCATTTGGGTGATGATGATGATTCTGATGATGCTAGTGATTTACATGAGCCTTATTCATCTATTATGCAATTTTCAGATGATTACAATGAATATAAGACAGACATAGTGCATGCAGTACGTACCGATCATGATGAAGGGACGTGGGAAAACACTAAATTAGTCTCCTAATTTTTCTGGTAAATATTTATATTTTGTGTCTATTTTTAAAACTTACAAATGCATGCCTCTATTTTTACATATTTATTTTTCATTTCCTTGTTTCTAATTATTCAGTTTTCTAATGATATGCAGGTACCCAAAATTTCATTACACTTTCTAGTAGCAATGTCAAATACAGATAGAGAGGAGCAGTTACCGAGGTATATCTATATTGACATATTATTAAATATTCAGTAATATACATATTTAATGAAATAAAACTGTAAATTTATTAAAAAAAAATTGCAGGACTACTGATGCGTCCTCGGCGGAGGTGACTTCTCCAGTTACTACTGAAAAATCAGGTTCTCTAGTTGGTAAACGTGGTATTACACATTTACCAAAACTATCACTCGCTCGTGATGATAAAAAATTACACATCTGTTTTGATGATAATAATAATGTAGTTGGCCCAAATGCAGTTTAGTTTGTCAGTTATATAGCGATGCAGAGCCGTTGCAGGATTAGTATTTTATATCCTGATTGGAAGTCAGTGGACAGGACGGCGAAGCAACAGCTTTGGGAGGCCGTGACGGTAAAATATCTTTATTTATTTATTTTATCTCATTTTTTTAATATTATATAGTTTAAATGACATATTTAATTTTTTCAATTACAGATGACATTCAATTTTGAGGAAACCCAAGAAATTAGGAAAAGACATCTCTCTTTAGCGGCGGTTCGATGGAGAGATTTTAAAAACAAACTGACGAAAGATTATGTTTTTGGAAAGAGAAGGTTTGAAAGCCCATGTCATAAGTATCCATATATAGATGAAGAAACATGGAAGCGATTTGTTGACAGTCGTCAGGAAGAGAAATTTCAGGTATTGTAATTGTTTTATATTCTAAAATTTATGCTATATTTTCCTTATTACTTATGTGTTTATTTTTATGTAACAGGCTTCCAGAAGATCTCATCAGGAGATCCAGTTGAAAAACGTATACCCTCATACTTTATCACGCGGAGGATACTCGTATTTGGAGCAGAAAATTATTGAAGAAAAATTTGAAGAATTAAGAGATCGATCAAGTAGTGGTTCAGAAGAGGTCCAGTATGGTCCTCCATCTCCTCCCACTCGCCATGAGAAATGGAAACGAGCAAGAAGAAAAAAAATGAAAAATATCTTACAGACGAAGCTCATCAAGTGGCTGATAGAATTGTAAGTAAATATTAATTCTTTGTTAACAATTTTCCTTTTTTATAATTTATAAACACTAATATAAATTTTTTATTTTTCATTTCAGGATGAACTTCAGGAGAAAGAGACACAAGGCTCTTTTATCCCCGAGGGTAGGATGGATATCCTAGCCACTGCTTTGGGAAAGACTGAACACCCCGGCCGTGTTAGAGGATATCAGGCAGGTGTTAGTATTCGGAAGGTTTTTGGTAAGAGTAAGCAACCAAGAGACCCGGAAATCGAATCCTTAAAAGAAGAGCTGCAGGATATGAAACGGTCTATGGGTGATCAAATTAAAGCAGCAGTACAGAAGGCTTTATTAGAACACTGGGCAAGACAGTCACAGTCTGCTCATCCTTCCGAGGTATATTATTTACTGTTAACAATTTTTCTTTTCTATAAATTATAAACACTGATATAACTTTTTCATTTTTCAACATTCTCAGCCTACTCACTCAGACTATCATGCCTCATATGCTTACCCAACACCGTCTGGGCAGCCTTCCGAGGTATATTATTTAATGTCATCAATTTGTCTATTTTATAAATTATAAACACTGATATAACTTTTTCATTTTTCAACATTCTCAGCCAACTCACCCGGACTACCCTGCCTCATATGCTTACCCTGCCCCGTCTGCGCAACCATTTGAGGTATATTATTTTATTTAATTTTTAATCAATTTTTCTATGTTATAAATTTTAAACACTAATATACCCTTTTCATGTTTCTGACTTCTCATCCTGCTCACCCTGACTACCCTGCCCCACCTGCTAACTTTGAGCCTCCACCTCCTCCATCGGATCGAACCTTATATTGTGAGTTGTTTGCGGGAGATCCTCATGTACATATTGTTGCGTTAGGACAAGTGTATTTTTTGGGGGACTCGGTACATCATCAGCCTATGCATATGGGTCAGGTTAAAGTATCAGTACTTGTTATTATAGATCCTACTTCTCTACTACCATTTCCTACTGCGGAGATCACCAGTGTTGGGGAATGTATGGGCCATTTTTTACTTTGGCCAACTGCACTTCTTCGTTATATTTCACATGAGGTATGAGTTTTTTTAACTAGTAATTAGAAATTATTCCAAATTACTTATAATGTTATCTGACATTTAACTTATATAGGAATATCTGAAAGCAAAAGAAACTGTACAAATGCAGCAAAATGTTCAGAAACAGTCGGCTGTAGATACTTCTGATATTTCTTCTGGGTTGAAAAGATTATCTCAGTGCTCTTCTTCCTTGAATTTTATCTATGAGTTTCGGATGACGTCCGATATATGTGGAAGAAATTATAAATTGAGAATATTGAAAGAAGATATCATGAATTTAGTTAATTTTGAAGAGATCGGGCTGAATGTGGTGCAGTTGTTTTCCATGTAAGTAAATTGACGTTTGAATTGCTATTTCTTTAATAAAATATTGTTATGTCATTGACTAACTATATTTTCTTTTTAAATTAGGTATCTATACATGATTATTTTACAAAATGAAACTACAAGCATTTATAGCTTTATAGATCCAGAGTACATTTCCTTGGAAGTCAAACATGTGAAAAATGATGAAAGAGTTCAATATATATCTGAGAGATTATCACAAACAGAGATTCAGTGCTGGTTTTTTCCATTTCTTGATAAGTAAGAATATCAACATAATTTTGAACTCATGATCATTATAATGTCATTAATTATGAACTTTTTGAATTATAGGGGGCATTGGATGTTAGGTGTATTTTGCCCAAATGAATGCACCTTATATTGTTTTTGCTCTTTATTAGGAAAAGTGCGTAAACCGTTTTCCAACTTATTAAACAGGTAAGTTGTTTTTTTATTTTTAAAAGTTTGTTATGTTTAATTTTAATTGTTTACACAAGTTTTATTAGTTCTTATATAAAAAATGCAGTTCATGGAAACATTTTACAAATGAAAAGAAACCAACGAAAATCAAATATTTGGAAGTACAAGTAATTAGTTTTTATATTTTTGTTATATATTGGGTTTCATTATTAGTTAAATGTTTTATAACTGCAGTGTCATCGTCAAAATGGAAATGTTGAATGTGGTTATTATATTCTACGATTTATGTACGAGATAATCACAACTGGGGAAACTACTGATTTTCATAAGGTTAGTTGTATTAACTTTTTTATATATTTTCATCCACTTTCTTCTATTTATTAATTTCATATCATTCAATATTATTGTAGGTATTCAGTGATTCACAGTCATATTCTCAATCTGATATGATTCATATTCAATCTACTTTTGCGGACTATTTGTTAAGTCTGATTAAGATTTGAGGTATGTATACTAATATTTATAAATAATAATATATATGGGTTTAAAAAACTAACTCGTATGATATATTAGGTGTTTGAACCTACTAATAATCAAATGAATGCTTCAACAATAACAAACAATGAGCATGTCATATATTTTAGGTACGTGTATTTTAATTCTGCTTTACTGAGTTTTCTCAAGTGCCTCTGCAAAAACTGTTTTATTGAATCTAATAATAATCAAATGAATCCTTCATCAATAACCAACAATAAGCATGTCGTATATTTCAGGTACGTGTATTTTAATTCAGAATTAGTTATTATATTTCTTTTCATTGTTATTTCTTAAAATCATTTGTCTGTACAGTGACAGATCTGTAGGGTGGTACTTGGATCATGAACATAGAGATTCGTATAGCGAAATAACATTCACAAACACTAAAAATTGTCTCCCTTGAATGCACAACAATATCTTCTAGGCCTTTTTATTTTTTATGCAAATAAATATCGAAAAATGATTGCCGAGAAGCATATCACATAATACCTGAAACAGCACTTAGTGGGTTTGCACAAAGATAAAATAGAAAGCGTCAATTTTTAAGGTATGTTTCTTTATGTCTCTTCAATCTGCATTTGATTTCAATTTTCTAACCTATTTTTTGCACTCAAACTTATTTCTCTGTTATTTCATAACTTAAACAAATAACAATAGTGAATGGGTAATGCACGTCTATACAGAGAAAATATAAATACCTGAGGTTGGGGGTGGTGGGGATCCTATGGTGAAAAGACACCCCCAACATCTTCAGTGGGGGCTGTGAGGAAGAGGTTGCATCGGCTGAGTGTTCCTGGAATTTTGATCAGGAGTCGTAACATTTCATTTTGGTAATTTACTTTGTGAAAAAATGAATGATTCAAATAAATTACACATTTTCATTTAATGTTTATTCATTGCACTAATATCTTGGATTGATTTTTTCACGCACATCTCCTTAGTTTCATTACTGTTTTGACAGGATTGGTGCTATCTATGGGAGAAAACTTACAATTACTGATACTGAGTATGGTTAGATTAAGAAAATGCACCATGTAGGTACGTGTATTTTAATTCTGCTTTACTTTGAGTTTTCTCAAGTACTTCTGTTAAAGCTGTTTAATTTTTTTTGTATACTTCGTTATTTTTTTTCAGGGATCCGAATTGTTTGGAGGAGAAAATATATGTATTTTATTTAAAAAAAAATTTACGGTGTCAGTTATTTTAAAAACCGACACCGAATATTTTTAAAAATTAAACAGGTTTTCCGCGTCGGTTTTTCTAAAAACCGACGCGGAAAACCGATATTTCGCGTCGGTTTTTTAATGAACCGACGCGGAAAGTTTGTTTAAATTGGTTTTCCGCGTCGGTTTTATATAAAATCGACGCCGGAAACCTAGTCGACTATATTTTCCACGTCGGTTTTTTAATGAACCGACGAGGAAAATAATGTCTAAATGTAGCTTCGGCGTCGGTTTTATAAAAAACCGACGCCGAAGCTCATAAGCGAATTATTTTTCGCGTCGGTTTCTATGAACCGACTCGAAAACTGTATTTTTAACGTCGCCTATAAAGACGTCGGTTTATAACCGACGTTAAAAATTAAAAAAAAACCGACACGAAAAAGTGTTTTTGCACTAGTGTAAGTGATATAAAAGGAATAATGAACTTTAAAAAGGTTCTTAATCAAGTATAAATTAACTCATGTTTATTATTCAGGACGTTAAAGAATGATCGAGTCAAGTCGGACCTGAGGTAAGGGACTTCGTCTCAATTTCTTTTCATTGAGGCATATTTCATTTTATACACAACTTTATTTTATACGGTCTATAAACCCTTTTGAATTTTACTTTTATACAAAAGGAATATTTTTCTACGAAGCGTTTTACTAAACGAAAAAAAGGAATGTTTTTTTAACGTACACAGTGACAACGAAGTTTTCCACCGCCGCAAGTATTATTTGGTATTTGGCTTCCTCAACAAGCTGTAATGTTTTTAAAATAAAATAAATACCATATACTCTTTTATGTATTTTGGTAATGAAAATGGTTTTGATAAAGGATTCTATTATGTCAATATATTTATGATATATTGTGATGGAAATGTGGAAATGTTATCATTCCTTTATATTGGTGTTATGTTTTATGATTTTTTATTGGTACGTGGACATTTTAACAGGTGGTTACGTTATAAACCATATGACGGGTGGTGGTGTGAATACCAGGACAGGTGGTTACGTTATAACCTCCAATGCATTGGGTATGGAAGTCTTCCGTATGGCTATTCCATTAAGTATGTATGGAAATTGGCCGTATGGCTATTCCATTAAGTGATATGTGTGGAATTCAACCGTATGGTTATTCTACATAAGTATGTTTATGTCCCAAGTTACCTTTATATATGTAATGTGTTCTTTACATGGGTTTTATGGTAATCCTTTGGTTACAAAAAGGTAAGTGATGATACTTTATTCAGTGAAGAGTTTTTACTACTTCATAAAGGTGAAGGTATTGCTTTGATAGAGTATACATGGTTTACTTGATGTTTGAAAAAACAACAGTTTTCATTCTTTGTGTATCCCTTACTGAGCTTTTTATGCTCACCCCAAGTTTTTTTGAAATGTTTTTCACAGGACTTAATGTGGAATAAGGTCAAGGATGGGATCAAGGGAATGTCATGCTATATAAAACATGGAACTAGACATGTTTCTTTTAAGAGCTTTTTTTATTATGGAAACTTAGTAGAAGTGACCACTTTGTAATCTTTTGAGATGTAATAGTTATGTTCTAATTCTCTAAAACTCTAAACCTGAAAAGATCCTCAATGTTAATTATTCATTTAATTCAGTATTAAGTAAGGTTAAAGGCTGGGGACTAATAGTTTTTCCTGAGAAGAAAATTCCATGGGGCCTTAACAAAGGAACTAAATTGGTCCTACTAAAAAAGATATAATTATTTTACACTAAACTCTAATTTATTTCCAATTCTAACTATAATAATCTTTTGAATTAATAATATTATAATAAATGTAGAATATTATAAATAAATAAAATTGTTTTGATTATCTAAACACTATTAGAGACCCTCTATTCCATCATATTGTAAGTGAATGGATTGCTCATGTGTATGTGTATACATCAACCATCATGAAGCATTGTAATTCCTTTTTCATTTTATAATTTACATGGATGGTAACACATTTATACTAAATTAATATATAAGAAATATATGATTTTATAATTTTTAATTAAATTTTATTTATTATTTTAAATTTATTTTTCCCATCTTTATTATGGTGAAAGTAGTGTTCATGTGAACATACGACCTACCATATCCAAGAACGGTGCAATTCACTTATTTTATATATACCATTTATGGATGAGTATAAATACATCTATATTTACTATATAACATATATATATCCTCACTACCATTCTTTATGTTGTGTAAATATTATAAATATTTAAATTCTATGACTCTTGAACTGAAACATTTATTAATAATAAATTACTAGTCACCTAGAATATGTATTTTAATTAATAATTTTGTGTACATTAATGATAGATTATACAATCTAAAACATATATGGAATGAAATATTCAATTGTTTTTATATTTTTGGTTGATAATAAATCTATAAATATAATACTATATTTTTGAATGTTTATGATGAAATATGAGTCTTTAGGTATGTGAAATTTTCCTCACATTCATTTATGTGGGACACATGCATTAATCACCTCTGGTTTCATTTATCTGGAGTTTATACAAACCATTATTTAATTGTGTATTATTATAATTTAAATTAATTTTATACAAATTAAAATATTTATTTCTATATTTTATGATGTTTTAATTTTGATGCTACCAAAGTGGAATGGGAGTTATGTTTCAATCCAACTTTAATCAATATTATTTATTATTGAATTTTTGTTGAGGAAATTTTATAAAATTTTTCTAAAAAATATCATTATTTTTTTTATAATATGGGGTTTCAAAGAATTTTCATTAAAAATTACATTTGCAAAAAAAATTCTTAAAATAATATAAATTTTAATTTTTTGAAAAAGATATATTATCTCATCTTTGGTGGAGATTTGTTTTCATGAGTGACCATGATTTCTCTAATATGTTTTCATGAAAATTTTAATATTATCATTAAATTGATGAATTTAATTTTTCTCCATGTTTTTTTCAAGAACTTTTTATGATCCTACTGGAAAATTATGTTTGATATTAATTATTTCATTGGATCCATAGACTTATATAGACATACAATTATTTGGGATATATTTTATATCTCAGGATATTATTATGGGAAATAAGATGATGTTTTTGATCCACTATGTGAATCAACATGATACACTTAATCCATTATTGGAAACAATTCATTTTACTTGATCCACTATATCAAGTAAATTATAAATCCTATACTATTATGATATGGGGAAGATGTATTGATATATGATACAATATGATTTTAAAAACTAGGTAGTTAACCTTGACATAAAAAATAGTTTCTATACCCATCATAGTGCTACATTTTTCAGATAAAATATTATTATTATGAATTAAATATGTGGATTACAATTGATTGTTGATGATCTATCATTCTTGGAATTCTTTTAATTTAAAATGATATATCATTTTATGATCTCTCATTATTTTCATACATTATTGATTGGGTATGAACATTGTGTGTCATGACTATAATATCATTGTTTTATTTTGTTATTTTTTTGTATGATAATTGATTCAAATATCCAATGTTTAGCCTTACAAAGTATCTAATATCAATCTTTCATATGTTAACTTCCCTAGTTTATAATGTAAGGTTTTATGTAATGTATTTAAAATAATAGTACTATATGGTAAGATATTTATTCTAAATTATCATGATAATTAATGAAATAAGTATATTGTGGACTTATTATCCAAAAAAATTATAAATTTAATAAGTTTTGTAATTTAATCAATTTAATATTCATCAAAATATTTATTGTCTATGTATGAAAAGTATGGTTCACTATAGTAGGCCATGTCAAATTATTTATTATTGTGGGTCCACTAATTAATAAGTTATCTAATAATGTTTATACAATGGTATCTATAGAATGTTTATATCCATACTAATTCATATATCCCAAGCCTAACAATATGATCTACAAAGTCATTATAGTGTAACTAGAACTTATGTTACTAGGAAGACTCATAAATAATGTTTCATCCAGTTCGCATATCATATTAGTTGCTATAGACCATCCGCATATTTAATATTTCTTATTTGTAAATTTTTTTGTAATGTGGAGATGAGGGGTCAGTGGATAGTTCTTTTTTTTCACATCGGAGTGAAATTCGATATTTCATATCCTAGAGTTTCAATGTATTCACTCATACTGTGTTAAATGGTGGACATTTTCTCTTTCATGTATATTTAATAGTTCCAAAACTAGGGTTCATGTTCATTAATGTATCAGGTTGGATGATTCCCATTGTCAAGAGGTTCAGATTTATATAAAAACATCATCTCCATAAAAGTTTATACCATAGGTCATGTATAAGAAATTATATTTTCGTTTTATATCGTAGTGAGATATAATAGTTGACGCCCAATTATATTTCATAAATCGTGGACATCAATCTTGTAGCAAGCATCATTGTATCCATGAATAAATTTTGAAAACAATAAGGTTTCAAATTTAAAAAATTCACAAGGTTTACATACTAACATTTCATTAATAATATATGATATGTGTAATAATATTTAATAAAATACTTCATCACATATAATTAATGATCAGGTCAGAAAATGATCCACACAAATTCCCAAAAGATATATTATACGTAATTCCTGACAAATTACATTAATGTGAAAACATTGGATCATATATGGATTTATATACATTCATTCCCAAAAATGTGTACTCCATATTTATATATATGTTATGTGAGATATTTCACCCCACATGGTTACACAATATTGAAATGGAAAAGTATCCAAGACCATTTTGTTAATTATAATTCAAATATTATAAAAAATATTTTGAACACATTATATGGTGGTCTGTTTATTTTTTTATAAATAATAATATATATGGGTGGATCAAAGAGTAATAATAGTATGAATATATTTTGAGCCAATTTTCATCTATCATAACCCTCAATATTGTTCTAAAAACTTGTTACTAAAGGTTTTCTTCAAACCATCTTGTGCATGAGTGCAAAAAATCAATTTTCTATGAGATATTTGAAATAAAACAACTATAATCCACAATTCAATAAATACTCATTAGTTATCCATTTTGTGGATATCAAGAAACATGAGATATTTTTCATCCTAATGTGAAAAAATATACTTTCTAAATAAATTTTATCTTATTTTCCATTCATGGACACATATATGTTAGAAAATGTGTGTTAATTTGGTCAAATTATAATTTGATCACATTGTAAATGTTTAAGAAATTGATCGTGATAATCAATTTCAATGTAGAATTAATGTCATGAATGTTACATTGGTTCGTAGATGACTTTTTTTATGGTTAAATTTCACATGGTCAACACTAAGGGTCTGAGATAAAAATATTAAATAATTGATAAAAAATCATTTTCAATTATCATACTGCATCACCTATTTAATGAATGAATCCATCAGTGTTACCATTTTATTGGTTTATAAACATATGCATAAAGCATAAACAAAAAATAAAAAAAGAACTATTGATTTTTTTAATGTGGTTCACCTTTGATATAGAATGCAATAACCTCGATGTATGATGCTTCAAATCCCACTCAAATAAAGATATTATTTTAATGTCATAATGATACTCATGTTAGGGTTTATCGTTGGACCCATAATCTGGGAAACAATAAGGTACAATATAAGAAACGATTCATTGTTATTATGCTTTGGAAATGACCATTAATTCTTCATAAAACTATCTATATTTACTTGATTCTTCATGTGTAATGATTAATTGGAATGAACATAAAACTTATTGACCCAAAAATGTTTGATATTCTTCATTATGTTGAAATCTAAGTGGATTCTTTGAACGTTTTCAGAACATATGATATCAAAATATCATAGGCCTGTATTATAAACCCCCTAAATATATTAAATTAAATCATTATCTTTAATCCTCATTCAATATAAATATCATATTCTATAATAATTAGTTCTTCTTCATCATCTTGAATCAAAAATAGAAAAACAATTTATGGGCTTTCTATTTTCCACTTCTTCTCCAATGCATGGGAATAACGATCTCACATAGAGTTGGATATCTTACTACCCATCAACACAAATTTTTTCTTAAAAATATTGTAGTTTCGGGAATCTATATTTATTATTCAACTCTCAAAATATAAAACATTATAAAGGAATGTCATTAAGTCCACTTATTCTTCATATCTCTAAATATAATCATATTATAATTGGAATCATATTTGTATACTATTTATCACTTGAATAATTACACATTCCTAGTCATTGTAATTGATTAAAATATAATCATCTAAAATATATTTTAAAAACATTCTATTTCAATGTCTTGTGAAATCTTTATAACCTTGTCTTAATTTTCTAGAGAACCTACATTATTCTTCTCAAGTGTGTATAATTCTATGCCTATAAAGTTTTTATAAAAATATTCCCACCACAAGAAAAATGGTAATTTGACCATTACATTGTTTCATTGAGGAGTATTTCGAAATGGATATAATAAATCATGGAAATCACTCCCTACAACAAAATCCAAATTCCAACATATATCTGTAGTCATGGAATATGATACTCAACATCCCTATTTGTAGATCATCATTAATATTTCATTGAAATGTGTTAAACTTTTAAAAATGATTGAATATGTCAAATAATTGTACAAGTTTGTCCATAATTTTTTCTTTAGACTATTTTATTGATTTAAAACTTACATCCTTGATTTTTTGTACATGATGATAATAAATACATAAATTTTTATTTATCAAAAATTAATCACCCAAAAATAATGACATTTAAATATTAAAAAACAATAAACCCATATTAATTTCAATAATATTAATCCTGAATTCAATCAAGATTTTAATTATACTCATGATACATTATTCACTGAATAATATTTCAAGCTTCATTGGAATTACATTTTATCTATAATATATAATATCTTAATGAACCTATGATTTTTCAAAACTGATAAATCTTATGACATTAATATAATTTCATATGTTTCAAAATGTGAACTCCAAAACTTTTTTGTATCAGTGAATGATTCTCGGCTTTTATAAAATCTAGTAAGGTATAAATTTTTTTAAGGGAATAATATTATTATATATAAATTTTTAGATCTTATATTTGTACTATTTAGATAAATAGATGGGCCTAAAATTATATTTGTAACTCTAATAAATTGAATATTGATATTTATTTGTTGATTTCAAGTATGATTCTCATTAAATATCATTTTTTTCTATCTAATTTCAATCACAATCTATTCTTTTTATATTTTATGCTAATTTATTATATTAATAACATATAAAACATTCTAAATATATTATACATCTCAAGAGAATTTGAAAACATAACTAAATTTTATATCCTAAGAATATATTATATATCTTCAGGTTGTTCAGTAATTTTAAAATAATGATTATAGGAAATATATTATATAGAATTATTTTTTCTAATTTTTATCAAAATATTTCAAAGATTTTAACAAGTTTTATATCGATATAACCACCATATCACTGTTCTTATAATAATATTTTGAATTTATTCAATTAGAATCAAACATCATAAGAATGGTTAAAATCATATACAAATATATATACACCATATAGTATTTCAATGAACCATAGTCATATTCTACTACATTGGCACTTCCACAAACATTATTAACATAAATTTATATATGATTTAAAACTATTTATGATTGAAAACTACAATGATGTAAACCTGAAAATAACATTCCAACAACTCAATATTTATGTTCCATAAATAACCATATAAATGTAATAAACATTAATTACTATAAACTATTCTCAATCTTAGTGAGTGTAACATTCTTCCTTAGAAAATATAAACATTGGGAATCATGATTTGTACCTTTATTTTATATAAATAATACACATCAACAAAAAATATTTATTAAAAATAATTACTCTCTATACCTTATTATTAATAGGGTCATATAAAACACTTTTTTTTATTTTTTTCCATGTGAATGGATCTCCATGAATTTCAAATGGAATATCTATAATATGAATAATCCAGATAAGAACACTTTCATTATTAAAGGGGATTATCTAATCATCTTGAGATATTCACCACACAACAAAAAATAACACATTATCTATGAAAATTAAACCATATTCAAATGAAAATTCATGGTATCTCAGAAAAATATCTCTGTTATTCATGTTTTATACATATTTATATCAATCTCACCAAATAAATTCTTATTTAATGTAACTAAAATTTAATTCAATGTGTTTTAAACTGCCTCCCTTTATTATTTTCCATCAATACCATTACAAAATATTCATGAAAATATTACTTTTTTCATTTTCTTCACTCTCCACATTTTTAAAATAAATGTACATAATTCTGATATATTGTGGTATCAATTAACTTAAATCAACCTTTCATCAATTATATTACTCTATTTCTATATTATTCATTTCTAGAGTATAAAACAAGATGGTGGGACCAAAAAAAATATTTTCCTATAAAAAACAAAATTTTATTCCAAATCGAATTTATATTTATTTGGTAGTTCAAATATAATTTATTGATTAAAAAATCTATAAAAATATAATCATGAGAATTCTATGATTAACTCAAAATCATATCCCAATACATAGATTAAAAAAATTCTAATAATATAGTTGGTTAGTTTCAATCAATAATTCATATTCTCAAAATATTTTCCTCTTCAAATCCAAAAATAAATTTAACATATCACTATTAATTATATAATTTATTATTTAAAATATAATTAGAGATTGTGTATAAATATATTTTTAGTGAAATTTTCAAAATGTAATTAAATAAATCATGAATTTCAGGGAAGCATAATACTATAAGATTTTTTAATCTTTTCTTCATCAAGGGTTAATCTCTATCATTATGCTATCAAGGTAAAAATATTTTTCAATGATCATTTTTAATTTATATCCCATATAGATCACATAAAATGGTGTCTTATAATCTTTTATCAGAATTTATAGTATCATTATATCCTTATTAAACCAATTTCATCATACATAACCAAAAAATCTCTACAGTGGTTGTAGAAACATAATTTATTGGATAATTAAGAGAGTTATTACTAATATTTACTTGAAAACTAAGAGGATTCAATCATTATATTACAATTTATGGGGTAACACATTAATTTTTCGTCTTAAATTTTAATATTATTTATTATGGGAATCATGGTTTGATTTAATTTTTAGACAACGTATTTATTTTTGAATTAACATCATTTAATTAGCCATAAATAAATTTTGATGTCATGGGGATATCATAATTTTTTTAATATATTTTGATTAATAGAGGGATGTCTGAATAGTCAATTGAAAAAAAACTATCTTACTGACACCTTATAGATATAACCTCATGAGTTATAACTATATAATTTTTATCAACTATCACGAATCCTAATTTCATCAAGTTAAAATAAATATTTATGTTTATCACACCATTTAAATTTTTATCTCTCTCATTAATTCCATTTTTAATTGATCTTTCTAATTCATCATACCCTCTTCTGAAAAATGGTCATTTTTCATGGATATTCTACAAGGGTTTCTATTAATCACAATATTTATATCAATGTGAAAAATTTAAAAAGACATGAATTCTAATTTATGTTGTTCAACCTCCAAATAATAATCTTATATATATAACAGTGAATAAAAAATATTTAAATCCTGATTTCATATATTAAAATAAACAGTCATGGATTGTTTTCAAAATTCAATGGTGAATCCTTTTTTATAAACAATAGATAATGAATATAATTCTTGGTCTCAAAAACAGACTCATTATTATTAAATTATATTAAATATTATTATCCTTCCAATTTTTTCCAATGTCAAATCATGATTACTTTTTTTTTCATCTTACATACAGAGATTTTTGAATATTGATGTTAATTTGGGATAACCATAACTCTTTATTGTTACCAAAATTATAAAAATATCAATATTTTTCATATAAATTATTTTTTTTACCTAAATATATTAATTATATTGTCTAATGAATATTTTATCAAATCTTTATTGTACCTCTTAAATATTTTCCTAATTGGAAATAAATATGTTGAACTATTTTTCCATCAATCTATTTTCCCATTCTTAACAGTTTACCTATAACAAAATTATCCAACCAACCTTTCAATTTTCTAATTTATAACATTCACTCTTGTTTTGAAAGAATTATATTTTTATCTTATCAACTTATATTATGGTTAGTTTTGTGGAAGAAATTATTTTCTAAATCCATACTTGTATCATAAATTTAGTTGTAGGTAACTCATCAATTTAATTTATAATCAATTTTATCGAATAGTTTTGAAATATATAATACGAAATATATTCTTTTAATGAATCGTTATTTTTTCAGGAGTCGATATTTCCTTTTTCATTAATTTTAATATATTTATAAAAATTGGTGAAATTATTTTGGCGCACATAAACATCTTAAAAAAACATGATTATGGTAAAATTATAGTTAGAGACAAGTTATTATTAAATTTTTGTAAAAAAATGTATTCTAATAGTACTTAGAACTCTAAACACATGATGTTGAGGATATTTTTCCCATAAATAGATGATTTCAAATTTTTCTTAATAATATTATTGTTCTATTTACACTATCTTCTTGAATCAAGTTATTATCTTATATGGAAATATGAATATAATTAATATTATTATGTAATATCCTATGTTGATTATCCATGAGAGAATATATTTCTTCTAGTGTGTGAATATTTTCAGAAAGACCATTACTTTCATCTTCTTTATCCCATAATTTATTTATAAATCATTCTCAAATATATAGAACCATGTTCCTTCCAAATATATATGAAATCTATTTTTATACATTTACATATTCCATAATATTCTTACACAAATACATATCTATAATCCAATATATAGCTTAATTATTGATGACTTATTCCTATTTGTATCTAAAATAAATGAAAATTTGAACATATCTTTCAAAATGTTAACCAAGATTTTTCTTATAACAAAAACTAATTAATATTTGGAATCATTATATGTATCATATTATCAACTTATTATTATTTCATAAAAAAATTATTTTTAAAATTATTAATTAGATACCTTTTCATCAAGTAAAATTTTTATTCTTATGAGATAAAACTATTCTACATATTAATACTAGTTGAAAATTTAAAAGATCATTTTATTTTTTATAAATTGTATTTTCATTATGATTATAAAATTAAATAACTGATATCCAATAATCTTAATATAAGTGGTATTCATTTCCATTATAAGCCTATTATGGATAAATGTTTCCAATAGAAATAACCTAATGAACTCTACATTGAGAAAAATTATATTGAATATTTTAATTTCCCTCATTATTCATTCATGATAACATATTTGATTTATTCGAGTATACTTTTTAGGATCATTTTACATTTATGATATATATTTCTAACCATAAATATATACTTCTTCCATTAGACTTAGCGTCATAAATAATATAATAATATATATTCTTATAAAATTGAAAAATCATCCACTCGAAGAGAATCCATTCATTGGTGGAACCTATGATTTTATTCAAGTTGTTATGATAACATTGGATGAGTAAAAAGATGAAAGAGAATTAATAAATGTTGACTCATTGATTCAGAATATTAAATTTCCCCATTTTCACGCCAACACCTATTCTATACATGGGTATCTCAGTCGTCCCTTTCATTTAGTGTGGATAGAAGCACAAAATACAGAAAATAAAAAAAATTCCAATACCAATTTAAAAATGTTGATTGGAAATAAGATATATGATGATGTCCCAATAATATGATGTTTTTTATACCACTAACAAAAATATTATATATTATTATCATTATAAAGGTATATAAATGGTATATCATTGGATCCAATACACATAGATCTATGCAGGTATTATGAATGTATGCACCTATATTTTTCATGAAATAGATCCACCACATAATTTTTATATAAAATAATGTCCCCAACCTATATATTACATAATAATGATCAATATTTTTGCACTAGTCAATTCATAAAATAATAATTTCTAATCATCTTCCTAAATTTTGGTTAGTCTTAAGGACTTCCCTAGTCATTTTCTCGGAGTAAAGTATAATATTATCATAATCAAATATTATATAATAATTTTGATGACATGAGGAATTATATACATTATTTTATATAATATAGGGATATCATTGTGTGAAATCCATAGATATTCTTATCTGACCTAGATAATAACTAGTAATTAATATTTCAATTTTTCTATCTTCCTATTCTTCGTTAATTTTGATGAATAATCTACTCAAATAGAATTCGATATCATCCTTTTATGCAATAATTTATTAATAATTATATCATGACTCTCAATTTATACATTTAACCTCATTATATATTGATTAATAATTTAATTGGATAAAATATTCATTTTAGTCTCTTTATGTACATTAATAAGACCACAATAATATTATATTTATAATATATTCACATTATTTTTCTACATTATTGTTATTAAATTTATATGAAAATATTATC
The DNA here is from genome assembly GCA_963277665.1 of Viscum album. Classification (NCBI taxonomy): domain Eukaryota; kingdom Viridiplantae; phylum Streptophyta; class Magnoliopsida; order Santalales; family Viscaceae; genus Viscum; species Viscum album. The sequence goes on from OY728147.1 coordinate 1,694,799,109, forward strand.
ACTCTGAATATCTCATCATAAATATGTAATTTAATATCAAGAAATATAAATCATTTAACAACATTTACTTTCTATAGAAACCATATTATTTTCCTAAAATAACTACGATTACTTGCACAAACACTCGTAATGTGAATCTTCTCTTCATGACACAAAATAATATTTATTTTTATTTTATACATCATATTATATTTTATCTTGGAATGAATAAATCATGCAATAATTAAATTCAATGAAATCATAATTCAATATTGTCATAATATTATTATTTATTGGGAATAATACTCATCGGCACTTGTAGAATAAATTCTTCAATGATATATTCTAGTATAGAACTATATTCCCAACTTGATATCTATTCATATAATAGAACATGTTTTCTTAAGATTCATACATAGATTTCATCTTGGAATAAAATCCTTTATAATTGCATCGAGACTCGTTTGTATAATCCCCCACAAGTGTTCTTTAATAATGTATTATTTACAAAATAATCATAAAATTTAATTTTTAATGAAGAGAATAACATCATGATATTTTCATCTCTATTAATGATGCCTTGAATCATGAATTTTTCAATAAACATGAGATATACCTCATTGAAGAATAAATAAAGCCTCATCAAAATTAACATAATGAATTATATTTCAAATTACATCCTGATCTTCTAAATTTTCCCTAAATGATAAATCTTATGTAAGAAGAATAATTTCATATGCATCACAGTGACATATCCAGTCTTTATAAATAATAGTTTATATTTTTTTTAAATTGAAATAAAAAATGATCAATATCCTTTAATAAGAAATTAGTGTTCTTATAAATCCAATTTTTTCATCTCTTTTATGAATTTTATTAAATGGATAGCTCTCATATAGTATTTTGTGTTTCTTATGAATTTCGTAATGTTTATAAATTACCAATTTAAATATTTATCCATAGTATAATTCTTATATATATATGATCATATTAAATCCTTGAATTTTCTAACTTAACAATTACTAGGGGAACAATATCATATATATCCTATAAATAAGTTATGAATAAAAATTTGCATATAGTAAAAAAGAAAAATTCACTATCTTGGGAATATATTTTCTTTATTATGGTGGTTTGGACCATTTCAAAATTTGAAATTATAGGAAGTATGTTTCAAATCATGTAATTAATTTTATTACTAACATCCAACAATCTAGAATTTCAACACCATTCCTTATATTTTTCCATCATATCTCAATCAGTTTAAAAGACATCGAAATATATATAAATCAACATCAAATATCACATTAATCATTAAAAATATTATCCTTTTTTTAAAAGATGTATAATCATAAGAAGATCTTCTGACCATTTATTAAAAGAGTGAAAGAAAATACAAGAAACAGAGAATGGGGTCATACAACCATAAATTCCATCATTCATCAAAACTAAAAATCCTAATATGACATATCATTCCCATAATCATAGTCTCTAGCTTCCCACTCAGATTGATACTTTTCTGAATTAAAAGTCTTCATGTAGTTTGTTTCAACATTTCTTGGCATCTTTGAAGATTCTCTAGTAGACATGTTCGTATGAGTCTGAGAGTAGTCCTTGTAGGGAATCCTCTTTGAAGCAACAGAGGAAATATCTTCACCATCAGATTAAAAATCTTATACTTCATATAAATATTAATTATATTAAAATTATTACCCCACAAAATCACTAAATTTAATTCTTCATCACATTGCACATATGGACATTTATATTATTTACATTTATTCAGTCTTGAAAACTAAATTTATGGAATTGTACTACTTTATTTCCCATAACTTAATATATAGGATCCCAAAATTTTCATACAAATGTAAATTATAGAATTAATAAGAATTATTCTCAATCACAATGATCACAAACCAATTATAAGTTATTTCATCACAATATTTATATGAAATATTATGATAAATTAAATAGAATAGTCTGAATATTGTTTAACTGTGTTTAAAAATAATTATTCCTAAGGAACATTATTATTAGAATAAATTTATTCACTCCTCCATTAGTTGACATGTAAAAGGATATCATAAAATAAAAAATGACATAACTATCTTATCAATAATTACAGTGGCTCACATCCATGATTCAATTTTCTTATTTAGACCTCAGGCAATATTAACAACATTACATAAAATAAAGAATTTATTTTTCAAAACAAACCATCCTCACATCTATATTCTTTCAAAATATAAAATATTTAGAAGGTAATATTTTTTAATAAATATAAACATAATTCTCATTAAATTCATGATAATTTAAGAAATAAAACTCAATATTAATTTAGTTCAATAGGAAAAAGAATTTATTTCATAAAATATAGTTGTACATAACTATTTTCATTCTCCTTTCCATTATATTATATTGTATAATTTTGGTGTCATATAAGAAATTTGGTCACCCAGTCATGGATTTTATAGGCCTATGTTCTCTCAATAATTTATTTATTATGAATCTTGTCTAGCAGATTCTATATTGGGGCCTTCATTTTTTAGAACCTATGCATCATAGATGGGGTAATAAAAAGATTCATAATCCCTAACATATCCTTTAAACGAAATGGTTATGTGTGTATGTGTCTTTAAATAGTCATTCACTTTTAAGGCGGCCCATGTGTATGACTCCTTCAATTGTACATTGTCATCCCTTTTGTGGGGGGAATTTACTTTATATAGGATGTTAAAAAACATTGATAAGCCAAGTCATGTGATATTTAACTAAATAATCAATATATGTTGTTTAAAATCCTTGTTCCAACATGAAACATTGAATTTTTTTTACAGGATAAAATAAATAACAACTGTAGACAAATTCTTATCACTATAAAATATCAAAAAACCAACATTCCCTCATATGAGGCCTAATAATATAGTGTATCCATTATGGTTTCTTAACCATGAGTGTCTCCACTAAAATATAAAACATGACGTTATTCATTCAATGCTAAACCATGAAAATACATATTGGATTTTAAATTTTGAGTGTACCTACTATCTTTAAAACCAGGATTTCCCACACTAGACACTAAAAATTCACTGTAAAATTTAATATAAAAATCGCTAATTTTCCAACATGACTATAAAACCATCAGTGTACCCACTTGACACTAATAATTATGTAACCCATACTAGAATATAAACCATAAATTTTCCCACTCGACTTTAATGATTATTGATCTATATTTGGCCCTAAATGATTTTTTTCCCATAGAATATAATCATTGAGTGTCCCCCTAGTATCTAAATTTTGAATATCCCTATAAGAATCTAAACCAAATTAATCACCCCTAGAAACTATACTATTAGTGTCCCAATAAGAATATAATATATGATTTCCCCTATACTATAAATAATATATTTACCCATTGGACTCTAAAGCTTGTGTGTTCCAAAAAAACTCTGGAATGTGTATAATGATATATCATTATGAAAATAAAACAATTATTATTTTGTTACGAATTAATTTCATTGGATTATAAGAGATATATTATGTTTTAGTGTTTTGTGTAATTACATAATCATGATTAAATAAATAAATATAACATCATAAAGTACCTACAGCACTTTATATCCATTTTTTCTTAAATACAAAATGATTAAAATAATTACTGTTTTCCTTTCATGAAATATCTTGGAAATTTTAATCATGAGATATTTTTTTCCAGTAATCGTCCTTATAACCCTATGGTAAAATTTTTAAAATAACCTATGTGAACTAAAATATCTGTATTGGACGTACGGAATATCACCGAAACTCATTAAATCATTAATATAATTAAAAATTAGCATTATTCAAAAATATATAAATTCCAAAAAAAAAAATTAGTATAGTGAAGAAATAATAGTAAGTACAAAAATATTTTTATAAAATTTTGAGAAAACATTTTAATAGTAAAATAAAACACATAAAGTATTAGTTTTAATAATGAAAAAATCATGAAATTTTATACATTAAATCCATCACAAGTAGTATAATATTCCCTTTACAGTTATTATTTTTAGCTTACATTTTTATGTCGTAAGATATTCATGAAACCAAGAGAAAACCTTAATAAATATAAAATGTTACTTTGCAGATAATTTTCATATCACTCTTAAATATTCCTTTACAAATAGATTAAATAAACATGTAAATTACAATATCCTCTTAGGATAAACCTGAAATCCTTACTTAGTCTATTTATCTAGTTCATTGTAGATCAATATCGTGATCACCCATCATCGAGTACTATATCACGCCCTCTCTTCGTCATCAGTTATATCAGTCTCACCGGTCATCATAAAAAATTCCCAATTACCATAAAATAGTTATAATAATTTAAACTATTAATTATATCATCATAAATATAAAAATATTCGTTAAATTAAAAAACAAAACATTTTTGGATGTTGAAATATTTATTCCATTTAAAAAAAACTTTTAAGATACCGTGACAATTACGAAATAAGGTTTTTTAGAATTAAAAATAAAATATCGTAAAGGATTACCAAAATCAGTTATCAATTAAGGTGGTGGGAAGTCCTTTTGACATCATATATATTAAAATAGATCATTATTTATTCCGTATATTTTTATATAACCGATATAAAATATTTAAACATATTCTTTTTTTAATAAATTTAATGAAATTCCAATGTTATAAAATTTGTCCACTATCATCCGTCTATTTCCATGTAAATAAATCAATATAAAAGATTTATGAATATTTACATTGAATAGTGAGATATATAAAATAAATATTTAAATCATTTAAATTGATATTTTATAGTAATGTGTCTCAAATATTGATTCAGACATGTTATATATATCAATTATCATTATTATCTTATTAAAAAAATAGTATTTTTATATCTAAATTCTTCATAGGTTGTTTTTATGATAAAAAATGGCAACTAAAACTTGTGAATTGAGGTTGCGGAGAGTTTTTTATATGTATTAGATGAAATATAGTGCCTAATGTGTGTAGAATGGATGAGATTATGTTCTTATTTATATGTTATGGTACATGAACATAAGGAATTTAATAGTATTTAATTAATGTAAATTACTTTTAATGTAAAATTGAGAAAATCGATATAATTTAAATAATGGATGAGTACTGTTCATAATCCCCTTATCCAATAATATTTGTACTAGTTTGGTTGATATTTTACAACCTTATCTCTTTATTTAAACCCATTTTAACCCTTTGACCTTTACCATGATATCAATGGTTTTTTATTTTTAGGGGATAGGTAAGTTAAATTAAAAATATAAGTAATAAATAAATAAATGATGGTTTGTATGGTAATTTATATCTAATTAACTTCTTCAGAGATAGTATTTTAATTAAATATAAATGATTTAAATTAATATTTTTATTATAAAATGTCATTAATTTCTCTTATGGAACAATTATTTTCATATTACATTTATAAACATAAATAAAATAGAATTTAGATATACAAATTTCAATGAAACCTAATCTATTATATAAATCTATAAAATTCATGGGTCACTATAACACACATATAAATTACTTTTCGTTTTTTTTATATCATTTATTTTGTTTTTCTATAAATTTTAAAAAATATTTTTCGTTGATTCATATGAATTTAATGTAACTATTTCATCACCAAAAATAAAAAAATTCCATGATAAACAATGAATTTATATTCAAAATAACTATATATATCCAATCATTTTTTTATCCATATTATAGAATATATTGGTTTTTAAAGTAAAAATAGTGAAACTTTTGGCATATCCATTACATAAATATTACCAATCAAATAATCCATGTTAAACTAAAAAAAGTTAATATTTTCAATGTTTGGATGATTATGCCTCAAACATTCGCATCTAATTAAAATAATTGATGTATTTCAAGGAATATGAAGCATTATCACATTAATTTTATCTATTATTAAATCATTTTACAATAATTATAGAAACAAAAAAATATTGTTAGTATTCATAATGATAAAAAATAAAAGGGAACTATACAAGAAAATTGGGTTCCATTTTTTCTGAATATGTATTCAATTTCACACAATTTAATTTCTAGGAGAGTAGGAAATTAGTTTCATATAAAAAAACAAAAATCAACAAAAAATAGTTTTTTTAGTAAAATTACTTTTAAAGAATAATTTTTTTTATACCAGATATATATATAGATTTCATTCTAAAGGCCATAATTACATTTTTTTCTAATAAGAATAAAATAATATATTTTAAAAACAAATGGAATATAGAATGTAAATTATTAAATACATGAATATATTTTACATGTTCAAGTAAAAACCCATATATTTTACTATTCATTAAAACATAAAACTTTTTTGAAAAATATTCATCCTAATATAATTTTTTAATGTTGAATTAAAAAGTAGTTTAATTTTTTCAATTTTAATTTAAAATTTTTTTAATAAATCTTTTAAATTAGACTATATTATATATGTAAATAATTTTTTTAAGAAATAAATATTTCTATTTTGACTAGAAATTTTTAAACATTTTGATAAAAAATATATGCATATAAATTATAATTAATTAATATCCATAAGACATGAAAAAAATTTATTATAGAATTATCTCGGATATTATAATCTATCACCTTTTTTAATTTTAAGTCCTTAAAAATTTTATTCAATAATTAAAAATATGGGATATTTTTCTTTCATTTCATTTTGTGATTCTCATATTACTTCCTTATTCATGTTGTTTTTCCAAAAATCCATAACCATATATGTTTCATTATTCCCCAAAACAATCTCTAGATGGTAAGTAATCCAAATAGTTTGTTCCTCGTAAAAAGGGTTTTATCCAACTAAACTACATCAACACTTAAAATAATAGAAGTATCCATAAAAATATTTTCATAACAAGGAAACCCCAAAATATATCTTGTACGTGATATAAAATCATTCTAATTTCCCCTCAATATGTAATTAATCATGATTTCTCAAGGATTTAATATGCTCTAGTGAACTTTGTAATTAACCTTCCATTTTAAAAAAATTCATTACAAATTTCCTTACACAAACACTAAGGAAAAACATAATCACCTAACAGAAAAACATAATCCCTCTTATTTTCCAAATATGTGTCCACCTCATTTATTTGGTATCATATTCACATTATCAACGATTTCATCAACAAATTCTATTCCCAAAAAATCATTTCATTGTTTTCATCCCAACAAGCTCTAGTCTGATAGTGATTTCAATATAATTTATCAAAAGGACAAATCATTATATGTTAATATTAATATTTATATATTAATAATATGTTAATGGTAGATTTATGTTGTAACTTAACCGATAATAAATTTCTTGATATTTAAGATATTATTTTAAACATCTAAATATTTTAATTAAATTTCCATCGAATTGAGGATGATAGGTTATACAAAAATTTAAATTAGTACTAAATTAAATCTCAATATATTTAAAAAAAAAGGTAAATATTGGATCATGTTAAATTTTAGTTTAAAGTATAAATCTATATAATATAATTATCTCATTATTATAATGTTTAGAAATTTATTCTAAATATTTATTATATAATATTGTATGAAAATTCATAAATTTAGATAATTGATAAACTATAAAATATTTTTCAATATTAGAATCACATGTATTCAGTAATACAACCATGTAATCTATAGATATATTTTACCATTCCTATTATTGAGATTTCAATTGATGATTTATCTACATCAGTAGTTTCCATTTTCCATTAAACAATTTACAAGGGAAATATTTCATAGTAAAATTTGAAATAACATTCCCCAAAAAATCTTACAAGAACTGTTCCCAATGGTCTCCGTACATTTTAGTGTTGTGAGGATGAATCTAAAATGGGGAGAAATTAACCTCACTAAATATTTATGTCATATAATAGTTCACATAAAAAACATAGCCATTTTCAAGAATATTATATCTTTTTATATAATATTATTATTTGAAAAAATACATTTCTTAACCAATTCAAATTTTTCCTATAAATTTGTTTCTTAAATTTCACCTTTCATAATCAATCATAAATTTTACATTTAATATACTCCAATAAAATACATGTGGTTCCTACATGAATAATTTATATGCCGAAATTCATCAAGTCATTATCCAAAGGATAATGTTCTAGATGTATTATATTTTTTTATTTAATATCATTCATCAATATCCTATATATTTGGATCACAATTTTTGTGTGAATATATATATCATGATTTTATGATTGGTATATATTTATCATCCTACCCAAAATAAACTATATATCTAAATATTTAAGTAAAACACAATAGTTTTTAATTCATCTTAATTTGTATGGTAATTTTTGTCATATGTTTTTAGATTACATGAAGCATAAGAAATTACCCGATCATTCTACATTAAAATACATTTCAATACCTTCAATTATGTATATTTTTATATACATAATTCAAAAAAAATTATAGTTTAGAAAAAACTAGAGAATTCACTAATAATTTTTCCAAATATTGGAATCATTAATCAAATTAAATTTTGCAGATAAACCATACTTTATTTCAAGTTAAAATAGTTTGGGGATGCATAACCATGAAATGTTTTTAAAACCCCATTATTAATTGATTTTAAAGTAATAATAACCATGTATATCAATCTAATTTATAGGACTTTCCAATTCATCAACAGATATCGTTTTATAAGGATTAATTGTTATTCCATATTTCATTATGTAATGACGAAGGAATGAAAAGAAATTTTTCTAATGATCATATTTTATTAATTTACCATATAACCCATTTTCATTTAGGGTTTATTGAACCATATTAAGATATTATTCATAATGTAAATAAAATTTAGAATAAACTTAAATATCATCATTAAGAACAAGAAAAAGGATTCTAAATATTCACGGAGAACATTATTCTAAAGACCAAAGAATACATCTGGAGAATTTTTTAACCCAAAGTGCACAACCAAAATGGCATAATTCAATAAAACTTATTAAATGATTTCTTAGGGGTGAAATTTTCTATCATCTTCAACTAATGGTACCCTAAAAATATAATATTAACAAAAACTAAGCTCCTTTAGATGATAAAACAAGATATATATATATATATATATATATATGAGTCAAATATTTTATTATTCCAAAAAATCTTCTTTATAGATTGACAATTAACATTGGAAATTAAATAACAATAATCAATTTTTATGAAATAAAACACAAGAAAACAATTTTTTCATGGTTGAATTAATAGTTTATCATTAATCTCATATAACTTATTTTTCAATTCCAAATTATCTAATTAATCTATTCAGTAATGGGGTTTTAAATTGGATTTGATTTAGGCACTATGTCAAAAATATCTCATCCTTTTGATTTGGTATAATACAATGTAATTCATCATGAAAATAATCAAAAATAATCTTTTAATATAATTAAATCATTATTCTAAATAGTTCACTAATTTTCCATAATATTATCATGGAATAATTAATTTCATTATCATATTTTTTATCAACATCATGATTGGTAATCAATGTTATGAATTTATTCTTATATTGGAATGGAAAATATTTTAAAGAGTAACATCAGTATATTTCAAATATATGTCATATTGATATAATGAAATCCAATACATACCCATAATAAAATAAAATTAAATGATTTTATAAAAAAATTTATTTAAACAATAGTACCATAAATTATCAGATGATTATATTTTTAAATTCATCATTCCCTAATACTAACCGCTAGTGTTTTTAATGAATGTTTTGAATTTATTTATTTAAGGGGAATATTTATTTTATCAGAACATTACCCCAAAAATAAATATTCAGTAGTCCTTGAAAAAACAGGACATAATCATAATTTTAATAAAAATATTATTAAAATTTTACCACATGATTATATATCTCAATATATTCCATACTTGTTGAAAAGTATTTCACCACACCATTATCATATAGTTTTATTCCTTTATACAATCCCTGATAATCATTGGTACTTTTTCCACATAATAAAACTTCTCATTAAATTTAAAACATGTTATCACATACATATTATAATTTTTATTGTGACTAAAAAGATATGTTTTTGTTTAATCATGATCAAAAGAACAACCCATATTTAATTACACCTTTTATAGGATAATTATTCCAACACATATCACAAACTCTAATTATTATTTTCTTTCCTTTAGATATTTGTATTATATTCTTCTCACATTCCATCCTCATATATGGATTTTTAATCTTATTTTTATAGAATACATAGTCATTAGGGAACTATATTTTTACTTTCTCAGGACAGTGAACAAGTTTCTCATATCATTTAAATTTTTTATAGTCTAAATACCTTCATAATGCTAGATTAAAACTCATGAATAACTAATTTATTTTAAAAAATTGACATTAAATACAATTTGGTGCATAGTGTTTCAATAATGTGATGTTTTTATACACAGAAATTAAATCTTCCAACATAATCTTCAATATCGTGAAATGGTTTTCCATATTATATTGAACGAATAGTAAAAAATACATCTCAATAAAAATACTTCTAATTGTGTCCAATTCGATGGATTTTCTAACTCTTATTTATCAAGTGTTGCTTACCATTTACCATGATTTATTGGCTCTACTTTTAAAAATGGTAAATATAATGACATACCGTTTTATAATCAAAATGGTTTAAAACATTGAATATTTATTATAGATATTTAATCCATACCATATAAATCACTAGGATATAAGATCTACTGAATTTCGAAGGGTTTTATATCATAGATTTCTCCAATATACAGATTTTCATATGTGGTATATTAAATTTATCTCGATCATAGTTACCACCACCATTTATAGCATGTGTCAACTAAATCATCACATCAAAAAAATCTCAATTCATATTCCAACCATTCCATGATTCAATTTTGGTATTATATTATCCTTTTGGTACATTCTCCCTTCATGTTCCCTATTTACACAGTGGTATACCATTTACAAATATATGTAGTTTAAAATATGAAATATTGATAACTTATTATTCTATATCATGATAAAAATAAATTAATATATCTGAAGTGTATTTATATAAATAATATAAACCTCAAAAAGTATCTAAATAATTTCCCTAAGACCAACTATATGGACCCAACAATAAAAAACCATAAAAAGATTCTTTATATATGTATTCATTTACATGAATTATATGTGATATTTAGGATTTGGTTTTAATAAAATAAGGTCATCACCCTTACATAAATAAATATTTCATTATAAGTAATCTACCACAAGGTTGTGTGAATTTTTACACCATAGAAATTTTCAAAATAAAATATTACATAATCTCCAAACATAGCTTCAAAATTTTCATCTTGTCCATATATTTTTTCCATATCATTATTAAAATACTAGGAATTTTTTTTAAACATGAAAAAACCAAAAAAAACTCACTATGGGAAATATAAAATATGAATTAAACCAACCACTACATCAATACTATTTAAAAAATTCAATTTAAAAACAATTGTCCAAATTAAAAATTTTATTAACCAGGAAATAAACTACCCTTCCTAATGAATTTGATAAACATTTTATAAAGAAGTTTTTGAAGAAAAAAATTTACAGATTTTTTAAAATAATAAATAACATATGAAATGTTACAAATTTCACCCTTAATAACAATCATAATCTTCCAATTATACATATGATTATTAGTTTCTATTAATAAATAATAATATTTCTATAAAACCCATAGATAGAACATATAAATAATTTTGGTTATTTGGGAAAAATTTTATAAATCAATTATGAAACTACTATTAAAAATTAAATAACTTTCCTACTATATTATAATAATATCTTCATATAAACCTGTCAAATTTAATATGTCCATTTGTAATGAATTTGAGACCAATATTGTGATCACCAATCATCATGATATATATCTATTTAACCCTTCATCACAAGTTATATCAAGATCACACATCATCCAAAATAATTCCCATGAAGCCTAGAATAATAATGATTCATAAATTATTGTATTTCTCTTAACACACGCATAAAATTATTCATTACACCAATCAGAAAAAAATTCTAGATACTAAAATATCTATTCAATTTTAAAATTATTTCTAAAGTAATAATAATACCGGAAAAATGGTTTTTATCAAGAGACCATGATGCTTGTAATGAAATAAACACTAAAAATAATGGTTATAGAGTTGGGAAAACTATTAATTCTATATATGTTCAGTTATAAAATATCTTCTTTAATTTCTTCCAAAAAATTTATCATAAAATTACTAATGTGATTCCTAGAAAAATAATTAGAAGAATGTGAAATGTGACAAAATTGGTCCATTATAATTTATTCATTACTATATAAATAAACTAAAAAAATTTAATTTCTGAATATTTAAATGGTGGAAAATGATTTAGGAAATAAAAATTTAAAACATTGATAAAAAATATTTTTATTGCGATGATTAATTTACTTTGATTCTAACTCATAATGTACATTAGTGACTTCCTGTTTTTTGGAATATCTCTAGTTTTATAAATAAATCCTTCCAAAATGATTTTATGATAAAATTAAGGGACCCATAAGATGGGTAGTGAATTTGGGGAGAGGTGTTTTAGGTCTTTTATAGTATAATGTGATCAAAATATGAGAGTAAGAGATGATAGGTAGATACCTTTTATATTTGTGGGGAGGTTCACTTTCAGAACATATTAAAGTTTTAGTCGATTATATAATAAAGTTTGTGTAAAATGGATAGAAATTGATATATTTTGATTATTTGATGAGTATTTCTCTGATTACTCTCATACAATTTTTTTGTATAGTTATAGGTAATTTTTTTACCCTTAGATCATTGTTATAAATAAGGATTACCCTTATGACATTTACTATTATGTCACATATTTTTACTCTATAGGAGTCAATAATGTCCCTAAAAAAATTTATATGATAAATAAATTGTTTATAGTTTATATTTTTAACCATATCCCAGTAACATATCTAAATTTATTATTTTTAGTAATTTCATATCATTTCATAATATATTTATTATTATTAAATATCAGTAATTTTACTTCTTGTAATATTTATTCAATTTGACATTGATGAAAAAATGGTAATGATTGAATTAGAATATAAATCATTCAAAAGTCCCCAATATATTTCATTATCCTATAAAATTCATGGGAAATTATAATTAATAAAAAACTGTGTTTTTAATATCATTTCGATGATTTATGTACTTATTACATAAGAGATATGTTAATGTAGCATAAGAATTTAAGATAATAATGTCATCACCAAAAATTTAAAATATATTGACATGATTAAAATTAATTAATATTTAAAATTAATTTTTATATCATAATATATTTTTCCACTTTAAAAATATTGTATAAATTAATGGAATGATAGTGCCACTTATGACATTATCATTTACATAAATAGTAATATGGATAAAATAATGGATAAATAGAAATAAAGGTCATATTTTAGATTTTTTATGATTATTTACAAAATGGAATCATTAAATGAAATAATTGAATGTGTTTGAATGAATATTAACACTTATCACATTAATTTTAACCATCATTAACGTATTTTATATCTACTATTGAAACACAATTTGATTGGGTTACTATTCTTAATGAACATAAATAAAAACTTCATATTTAACAAATTTTTTCCTTAGGATTCAAAATATGGAATATAATTTTATAGATTCTATTTCTATAAGTTTCAAAAAAAATTATTATTAAAAAACTAAAATAACTGAAATATATTATTAAAAATATATATTTAATTTTTTTAATATAATCCCTTTTATAATTAATTTCAATGACCGTAATTGTGCTTTATTAAAATAGAAAATAGAAAATAAAATTTTAACACAAAAGAAATATCTACCATTAAATTTTAAATTCATAAATATAAAAAAAATCTATTAAAAATCATTACTTTTCAATATTCATTTTATAAAACATACGTTTCATAATAAAATCTATATATTTCATCCTATACTAATTTTGACGTGATGAATTCAGAAATAAATCTTATTTTTTTTCTTTTTAATATTCTATAACATTGAAGAAAAGAATTTAAATAAAACTATGTTATATATGTAAAAAAATTATTGTGAATAAAATTATTCTCTTATTGACATGTAAATTACATAATATTTATACAATGACTATGTCTATATAAAATATAATTTATTAATATTAAAAAACCTCAAATTAATTATTTATAATGATCCATTGTTCATAAGAATTTTATTTTACGCACTAGAAACTAAACAATGAGCATGTGTCCCCATTAAAATATAATATATGAGTGTCCCTGCAATTCATTAAACTAAGAGTGCATCCCAGTTTTGAATGAAAATAAATAATTGTGATCCCCTCATTAAACCTAAACCTAGATCTAGGCCTTTTTATTTTTTAAATTTTAAAATACCTCAATGTCTAATATGAGTAATATGTTACACCATAAAATTTTTCACCACAGATATCCCACTAATCATGTTGTCTTTACACTACTATGTTAAAAAAGGACGTAATTAATTGATGTCTAGAATAGATGAATTTGGAAGGGATTAAAAATATTTATGAAATTTATAAGGGACTATCAGACAAGAAAATTATCTCTTATGTCATATGAGATGACAAACTATAATATTGTCTATTGAATGGAACCAGCAACAACAACTTGATGGTTATAAGCTTCCCATTTTTTCAAATCATGAATTTAATACTAGATCACAAGAGTGTTTCAACGAAAATACAGTAGCATCATAAATATTACCATGGGATAGTAGATACATAACTAAGGTATTTAAAAATATCTTCTAATATCCCAAAAATATCCTTTTTACATAATTTTAATGTATAAATATCATAGATAATATCATTAATCATTACCTAGTGAAATGAAACACAATAAAAATTATGAGATTTAATTTTCATGATGGGTAAACATTAGACATATCAATTGAATAAAAAACATTGGCCGTAAATAAGATCATAGGTGACAATAATATAAACCATAATGTAATAAAATAAAATCATAATATCATACCTAGTGGAATATAATCCATGGTTCACAAAATTAATCATAATATAAATATGATAAATATCATTTGTATATAAAATGAAATAAATGTGGTAAATACATAAACCCATATATTTTATTCTTTTTTTAAAGTCTCACATCCTACGAAATCAAGAAAAATTAGAAAAATATTTCATATGTTAATTCTCATAGCCTATATCATCACATTATTCTTGTTCCACCCATCATATTTTGATTAACCACACATATGTGTCTCACTAGACCATAAATGCATCGAAAACATTATATCATGATAATGAAATGAATTAATAAAAAATAATCAAAATTAATAAAGAAATAAAATCTAGAGAATAATATTTTTGGATTTAAATAAATCATATCTTCCATTGAAATATAATTAATGTTATTAGATATTAAAAAAGATTAAAATTCAACTTAATAATATTCACATGAAATCTTTTCAAAACCATTATGTTACATTTTTTAAACATTTCTAGGAAGAATATAATTTTTTTAATAAATATATATCAAAATGATAATATGTTGACTAAAATTTCATTATGGAATAATGAACTAAGGGAAAGGAATCTTCAAAATGAAAATTGTTGAAAATGGTTTTGTAAAGAAACATAATGGAAAAAATAATAGAGAAGTGAAACAAAATTCGTTGCATTCATTTTATAGAAACTCAAAATATATATATAAATACGCCTTTATTATTTAAATAAGTAATGAAAATGTAATCTATAAGTCAATATTGTGTATAATATCATTAATGAAAAACATCCTAAGTAAAATATTATAGTTAAATAAAATTACACATAAAATAAACATTTTGTGTGAATTTTTATTCAATGAGAGGGAAAATCTCTAATAAACATGTGAAATTTAATGAGAAATATTGGTGAATTATAGAAATTTGGATTTAGATCAAAATTATTAACATTTTCCCCTAATATATTTTTTATCATCATTAATCTCATGTAAAAATATTTATTTAGAGGTGGACATATAATATTATTCAAAATAATCGTGAACATGACTTCAACTCATTTATAATAATAATAATCATGTTAATAGATTTTTTTAGAACCTTATTCACATAGATTACCTTTTATAAAATATAATTATTATCAAAAATTATAAAAATAAGTAGGGATTTATTTTTTATTTCTACCATCAGATGTAATTTTTTAATTAATATATGTTTCATAATCAAGATATAAATTTTCACTCTTTAATAACAAGTTAATCATTAATAGATAATTTAAGATTGTGGAATAATATTATTGAAATGGTTTAAATGGACCTATGTAAATTTTATGGATTTTATGGGTATTGTTCATAATAATGGAATTCATGATTTGTATATTTCACATAATTTTCCAAAAATAATGAGTGACATTATAAGAAGCGTTCATTTTTTAGTACCCATACATCACTATAATAATATAATAAATTACATATACATAACAATATATATAAATCATTGTTTTCTATCCCATACTATTGTATAAATTTATAATATATAAGAATATTAATCATATATGTGGTTGAAATGACCCTGAAAAAAACATTATATACCCATGAATGAGTTTGAGTGTACAGTTATATAATAATTATATCATTTTTACCAATTCATATTGATGGAAACATAACAACAGTGAATTAGATCATGTCATTATAATATAGTGGTGAAATGATGGTTTTTTAAATAATAAATAAGAGTTATATACCTAAAATTATTTATTTTTTCCACCTTATTGGTTTCTTTAGAATGAATGATCTGAGCCACAATATTGGAAAAAAAGTATACAAATAATATAAAATTATTTTTCTATTGTGAATTTTGGATTGTAATTAAAATATAATCCCAGGAAAAGATTGTTTTAGTTTTTTGAGGATGGGTCGATTTATTTCTAATTTTGAGAGACATTTTGGAAACAACAGTCATTAATGCTTAATGAATGTCATTTTATATGAAAATTTGATTCAGATTAATAGAGGGAGTGTGGAGCGTATTGGTGGTTGTGGCCTATAATAATCTCCTCTTGGAACACACCTATACCTCATTTCACATATAACACATTTTTAGTTATTGTCTTATCCGATTGTTATAGGATCCCCATAATCTAACATTATACCATTGTTAAAATATGGGTAAGAGAAAATTTCAATACACATGTGGTGATGCAAACATGAAACACGACACAAGATGGTGGGGACACATGCATGACCCAAGACAATTGAGATAGGAAGTATCATGCATGCATGATGCTTCAATGGGCAGTAAAACTAGTTAGGGGTATTTATTTTATGTAATGGGTTTCATTCACACTCAGTATTCGTGTCATGTATTAAAAAAATAAGGGTTGATAGTTGGATATCCCTTGAGGGAGTTATGACCTACCTTTATGGACAATGTCTATGGTGTGCGTGTTTAAATTAATTTTACACTAATATCATAACATATATATATATATATATGAATTGGAACATGTTTGGGTTCTATCTATTAAATTTTCAATTAATCTCAATTTTTCTTTTACAATCGTTACTTAGTGTTTCCCTTAATAAATTTTTTTCAAAAATAAATTTGATCAAATAAATTTACATTAATGAGGGAGTAATGGTTTTGAAACCAATTTATTAGATTTAATTCCAAAACTTAATGAAAAATAATTTATATATAATAATAAATAACATGTTAATAATATTTCTGATGTCACTTTTTAAACAATAAGTGATTTTAATCAAATCTGAAACAAGTTAATAATCATTATTTGAATGTTAATTCATTTTATTAAATGTATAAAAAATAAATTTTATTATATTCTATACTCCAAATATGTTATTTTTTTCTTTTACATAGAAAAATATTATATAAAACACAATTTCCTTAAATAAAATATATTTTATTAACATTGAAGAGATTAATGTTTATTTATTTTCATTCATTATTTTTTTTACTGGATGATAGTTTTGGATAATACAAAAAATTACAAAATTTTCAATCTATTTTCTAAAAATAAATCATTATGAATAATAAATTTAATTAAAAATATATATTTTTTATGTATAATTTTCAAAATTAAAAATTATTTTTAAAAATGAGTTATTAGCTTTTATAACATTTCCCAAAATATAATATCTAATATTATTAAATTCTAAAATATATTCCCTTTTTTAATAAATCTTAAATAATTACCAAATTTTCAAAATTATTATTTGAATCATTTATATCCTAAAAAATATATCCAGTGACCAGATATCAAATATATATATATCAAAATATCATACAATAGTTATATTTAGGTATCGCATCCCTATATTTGATGTCACAAACTACTATATGACTCATTCATAATATTTTTTTATTTCACTCAATAATTTATTATTTTATTTCTAATTATTTACCATGTTTTAATAGATATGATTTCTAGCATGATCTTTATGAAAAAACATGATGATTTGGATTTCCCATTTATATTATTTTTATTACATATGGTATTCTTCCACTTTTAATTTTTAATATGATGATTCATAATTTTTACTCATAATGTATTAGTGCTTATCAAATATTTGTTATATTATTTTTAATAATATATATCAAATGTTTTCTTTGTTTGGTATTTCATGTAAAACAATATCTTCAACTATTCAATTTAATAAAAAAAATTAGTTCTAAATTACTCCCCCATAAAAAATTTCTCCCTCAATTTTTCATTAAAAATATTGAATGAAAATGTGGTTAGATTTTCCTCGTTATGAATTTTGTTTTCTACTCACTTCAACAAACATCTTATTCATCTCATGAACATTATATAGGAGAGTGGAAATATTTGTTTTCATATGGTCCATGTTAACTAAAAGTACATTATAATTAGAGAGATCATGTTATATTTATATAACCTGTGTGTTTAGTAAGTATGGTGGATTAGTTATGTATATCAGTAAAATTGATATATGTTTCAGATCATGGAATAATATATGGTTTAGTAAAAACTCTATGAGATGAGATATATCCCCCACATGATCTAATATATTAATTTTTTCTATCTGTCTAGTTTATATACATTTATTATTCTGAAAACATATAACCCTCATAGACTATAATATTAAAAATAATACATTATTTTTCACCAAAAATCTAATTTTTTTTATTATGGATGTGATTTTTGATATTCTGTCAATTTCGTGTCATGATGATATATTGTTGAAAGAATTTAATTTTCCCCAAATATTCTTTTATACAAATATGGATGTAGAATATTTATCACTCTAAATTCATCATAATATATGGTATTTATATATATTTTCCTAAAAATTACATCACGTAGATTTATTTTATTTCTTGGATGAGAATTTTTATTTATTGATAATTCCAATTTAAAAAGTTATTGATCCCAACAAACATTGTAATCCCATAAACATGATCATACCATAACATTTTGATTCTAAATGTTTATTTAAGATGTAATATTAATTTTAGGATTATAAGATGGAGTAAAAAAATATAATTATATATGATGATGTTGAATACCTCTCCAAATAATCAAGGTAATCCTCAGATATATATTATATGCAATTGAAAATTCTACTCAATGTATCCTTACTACTTCCATTATGTAAATATATTCATTTTTATAAATTGATAAATTATTTCCAATTACAATGTGGGGTTTCGATTTAATATTTTGACCAACCAAAACCCAAATTTTAATTATATATCTTAGATTTCATTCAAATTCATTGATGAAAACTATGGTTATGTCCTCCCATTTTCATAATAATGATGGTAATGGATACATCATCCCTATATAAAATTCATGTGTGGGATTAACAACAGCAAAAAATGAGAATCAAAATATTTAATTCTAAATTTTAATCATTAATTTACCCCTATATGTTTCCATTTAGTTCTAAAAACTATTCATAATTTATATATAGAGTAAGAATAATGAGTTTTTTTGTATCATTTAATAGACATATTCACTCAATTATTTAAGTGATGAGTACCAATTAACAAAAACTTTTAATTCCTTCATTTTTAATGTTTATCTCTATTGTATTTTTCATCTCCTATTAATCATTATCTTCTTTATATAGAAACATGGTAATTACATGGATGTACAGATGTAATGAGACATTGGAATGATTGGATTGGTCCATTTTCCTATTAATCCCTACATTCATCATATAAAAATACCTTATTATTGGGTATATTTAATTCTTAGTCATGGATAATTTATCATGAATATTACAAAATTAATCATCAGATACCTAGTTCACATTCTTTGTGTGGTAATGTTTTGTCCAATAATTGTAATTAATACTCTTCAACCATCTACATTAAAACATATTCAAATCCTTCAATGGTTACATATAATTTATTATCATGTGAATATTATATATATAAAATTTTTCAATATATATACAATATCTCTATATACATAAATAATATATTACTATTTATCACTATTGATAATGTAATAGGTAATTTTCTCATAGCCCTGAAATTTCTGTGAGGCCTAAGTGACTTAAATAAAATTTTATATAATGACACACCCTAGTACCTTAATTGATATATTTGTGTATATCAAAAAACAATATACACAATAGGGTAGGATGAGTACATGTTCAATGATAACCTTTCTCTTATTTTATATTAAACATTATGCACATCAATCTATATAGATGAAATTGACTCACTTCATTGTTAATAGGGATAGTAATTTTGAAAATCATGAAAATTTTCTCACCAAACATCAATTATATCCCCATAATACATTAAACTTGGTGATATCTATAATAATATTCAATTTGATATATTATTTAAACATGAATATCATCAAATTATCCACATTTATACCTTCTTTTTTGAAATCATTGAATATAAATTATTATTTATATAAATAATTCAAAATTTATAAAATAATATTATAATTAATCTTTTTTTTAATTTCACTATTATAATCCATAAATTATCTGAATGTTTATACATTATCATAATATATATAAGAACACCATCTTAGATGACTACCATAAACTGTTCAAGCTAATATTCGTAGACATTATAAATAAATCTATGAATATACCAGGATGAATTATTATTTCTCAATGGTATCACTATGAACACATAATATCAATATTGTGGTTAGAGTCATTTTATAGGTACATCTTCCTATTTCATATTTCGTTGATGATATATGTATAAAAGGTCAAACATTTAGACCAATTAAACACATTGAGGTTGATTTGAAAATCAATGAAATATGGTAGAGGATACTTGTTCTAGGTAATTATCTAGTTTGGTTAATGAAAATTAATGTAAAGACACACTACTCCATCCTTAATAACAAATAGGAATGGAACACCACATAATGTGGACCATCAGAATATAAATTATTTCTTTGTATTCTCTTATATACTTATATTCAATTTAATAAATTAAATATGGGTTATTCTTTAAGTATTCCATGATAATAGTGTATCTCTTTGTATGATTTATATTGAATACTCATCCTAATGATCTAAGAGAATTCCCAGAATCTATAGAATATATATTGTAATATTCATTAAAAAGTAATAAATCATTAATAGAAAATTTTGACCATATTCGTTTTAATTAAATTCCTCCTCATTATTTGGAATTAATACCCATATAATCATTTTAATTTCAATATGATGATTGTAGTTATTCATTCAAAAAATAGAACATGATTTGTTTGTTTTCAATATGGAATGTGATTCCACTATTTGGAAATTCATATGAGCTCAACGTAGACTATAAAATCAAATATTTTTGAACAAAACAATAATAAATTTTTTTTGAACATTCTCATGTACTGGATGGGTTGTTTTTAAAACCTAGACTCCGAATGAGATTAAGAGAGTTGGATCACACCTATGTGATGTTTTTTGGTATCCGGTGAAGCCCTGAGATGTCTCCTGAGTGGATCCAGAAGTTTTGCGAGTATGGGACCCGAAATCATTCATGTTTTAAAGATAGGATATGGCACATGGTTTGTGCGTGGTCTGCTAAAACAGGTGGTTCACTACATGTAATAATGTTATCCATTTTTAATTGGGGTAGTGTCTATGTTAAAAATGCGCACATGTTTTCTTAATCCATCTTCATAGCCTATGCAAGGTGTGTGTCTTGGAGGTAGTAGACTCCACACAGTTTTCCCATGGTTTGGACAACTGTGTGGGTCATGGAGTGTGGATGAGTCCTGTTAAGGATTTTCAGTATTTTAAATTAAATTAAAATGAAAATACAAATAAAATATAAATAAATCCCTTCTCTATCATTTCTCTATACCATTTATCACTCCAAAAGGGGGTTCCCTCCTTCATCTCACGGTGACGCCTCCCCCCAGACACCATCATTATTTGATTTCGCCAAATGTTTTATTCTCAGGAAACCATCAATATGTCAAGGAAAGATCTGATATTCCATCTTATCCCTACTTCTGGTTAGATGTTGGCATCTTTATTTCCTCATAGGGTTCGTAAAATAACGTTGTTGTATAGATTGAACTGATTGTGATTTCCTGTTGATCATAGGTTGTGAGAATTATCTATCCAGGTCTGCTACTGTGTGTTCTGACAACTGATGCTGATGGTGAGGTGGTACGAGTGATTTCGGTCTACCAGTTTTGTTTTGAGGTGAGAATTTTTTGTTTCTACTTATTTTTACTTCTTCAATTAAGTCTTTTATGTGTCTTCTAATCCCTATAAATTAATAGGTAGGGCATTGAGCTTTTCTGGGTGGATTCACTTCGATTTGGTTCATCATTGACATCTGAGGTGAGGGTTTTATTTTTTTTTGGTCCATCACAATTTAATTAGCTTCCTTTAATTATTTTAGGGTTTTTGGTGTTAAATGTGTTGTGTGTTGGTCCATGCATATTGGTTTTGAGTCTCTATATCAAGGGTGACTCTCCAGCATATGAATAGGTAAGTAAATATATGTATGTGGGTACCCCAGTAGCATGTGTAAATATCCATGGCAGTGATTACACACATATGGGGATAGGTGTTTCCATGTATATATATATTAATACGTAGGTGAGATACAACTAGTAAATTCATATATTAATATGTGTAGGGATCCCCTTGAGAATTCCCATGTCCATGAAGGTGTGGTCATTAGGTCTAGGTTTCCTTTCATGTATACGAACCTGTGGATACTCAGTGGGGGAGAATATGATTTTAGTTATAATCATCCAAGAGTTGAAGTGCATGGATTGTCTCCACCATTAGGTAGGATCCCATTCAATGTCCTCAATTTTATAAATGCATTAATAAATTACTTACTTCACTATAGTTATAATTTAAATTCATTTAGTGAAGAATCTATATTCATTGTTCGTAAATGTGAATTATCATTTTTCATATTTAAAATGATAATGGTGATAAATGAATTTTGTGATAAGTAATATCATGATTTTATAATAAACCCCTCCAATGGATGTTCACTACATTCATGATAAAAATTATTTTTCAGAACATTCTTGTTTGAATTTTTGTGTTGGTAATTCATATTCAATGATGTTATGTTATGATATCGAATGATTATGTCATGGCCCTAATGGAATTAGAAACATTGTGTTCCAATTTTAAATGATTAAAGGACAAATTCATCGTATAATTTTTTGGTATCGTTTTTAGATTGTAATTACTCATGTTGGTAATTTCCATTTATAATGAATACATGGAGCATTATAAATTCAACAAACATGTTTTGGTAAATGTAATGACTTGAGATAAATAAATGGTTAATGGTTAATGATTGACCCTAAAAACAAATTAATAATAGTATTCCAATATTTGGAATGCTAATAACTCCTTGGGTGACACATGGGTTCCCAAGTAGAAATTACCTGGATGGACTCAATGGGTTTTCATACTCATATAATGGTAGATACATAAATCCCCATGCAAGAATTCCATGAATGGACTGTGGTTCATTAAGGAATAATTGGTTCCACATTCATTGAAACCCATTCCATGTTAAGGCAAGGTTTCTTTATAGACCATTACTTTTGAAAATAGCTTATTGGATTTTACTAAATAGTTTCACGCTACTTGGCCTCATAACATTGATAAAATTCCTGGTTTGGAACTAATGAACTTAATTATTACATAATACTCGATAAAATGGTTGTAATTGTACTTGGACTATCCACACTAATGTAAAATAAGTAATGAACTAATAAATAAATGGTTTCAACTATACATGACCTATCCACGGTAATGGAATTAAAAACATGGACCAAATGAATTCTAAATAATCCCTATATTAAAAGGAATGGGTTGACCAGGGCTCATCTTGGGCTTGAATATGAGAATACCTTTGTTATTCAGGGATCCTATACTGAATCAAGGATTGATAATTCATTGGTTCATAACTAAAAATACTCTTGAAATTATATATTATTACATTATTGCCAAATTCCTTGGATACACACCTTGGTTCTAGAATACATATGTAGGTCCTGTGGTCACAACCCATTTGGCTCTATCATTGCTTAGCCCCACATCACCTTGGTTGATCACCTTGAACTTGGTAGGCACCTTATATTGGAATATATCTAATTATGCTCCTTGTATTACAATCTTATCACTCAGTTAGAATCTGGTTCTGTTGAGTTATCATTCATTGGGATCTACGTTACCTTGGTTATTACCCCGAAACTCCCCCAACAGATATCATTTTCAGGTTTCCATATTACATCATGGAACCTACACTATTTTATTCTATCATGAGATGATGTTAGTGCTAACTATGCCTCATGTTATCTATTAACATAAAATTCCAATTTCTAATCAATGAATTGATTACATGTTCGGACACAAGATGAGCATTGAATAAAGGACTTGAGTTTGTAGTTACATTTTACTACATACATTATTTATGAATTCCTGCACAAAATTTAAATTATAGTACACTTTTCTTATTAGTCTAGACATCAGTGGTGTCATCCTATTAATATTGATATCTCAAACCCTATTCATGCCACCAGTTTACAACGGTACCTGAGTAAACATTATTGTTCTTATGTCCTTGGACCTTGCATGTTGTAACTTTTCATCTACCTGGGATTTAGGAGAAAAATACAGAACTAGAGCTCATGTTGATCGTGGATATCTCTTTTTGGATTTTATTTATTTTCATCACATGTGTTCAACATTGTATTGTATTGAAAATCAATTTATACTATTTACTGATTTACATAATGTATTAATAAACTTTCATGTATTCATTCAATGTATAAACTAGAATTGGATAATTTTGTTCATTTGTAAGAAATATGTCTTCCCTTTCTTATTTATTGTTATTACTATTTTTTCTATTTATTGATGTATATTCTGTTATATCATTATGTAACACTAATTAATTTGTATTGTTCCCCCATTTACTAAACTTACACCCACACTACTAGTCAGCATCTTCGGATCAATGGGTATGCACGCTTGAGGTCATGTCACGAACATCCCGAAATTGTCTTAGTGGTGAGCCTAGTCCAGACATTTCAATGTGGTATAAGATGTGGTTTTTATTTTGTATTACTATTTTGGGATTATATAAAAAAGACTAAGAATTTGATAGTGCTTTGTTAATAATCGAGGTTGGTACTGATCACCCACGTATGGGTAATGATCGAGTGGCCAGGGCTTTGATTTATTTTTATGTTTTTCAAAGTTACAATTGATATTATTCAAAGTAGATTGACTAGTGTAAATTCTTCTGCATATGATTTTTGTATTTTTTGAAGGATTCCTTGACCTAATATGGCAATGATGTTTCATTAAATACACCATATTATGAACTTATAAAGTCTCATGCCATGTATATATTCCATTACATTTTTTTCATTAGTAGGTTTTATCGTAAGTTTGATTTGGTTTTTTATTGATATGGAAAGTCAAGATTTATATATATTTAGGTAATACATTACCGTGCCTTTTATGCTTATTTATTTTTAGAACATGCTCTTGTAATAAATTGTTTATGCTTATGTTATTTCCCCATGTTCCTGTGTATTTGTTTCATGTAGTGGTAAACTACCTAGAATGATTTTTTAATAGTTGGATGATTTTGTTTAATTAAATGATTGAGATTATTATGTCATCCATTTTTCATTTTTATTGTGTGTGGGCTCTTTATATCTAGGAAAATTTAACCCATATATTTGAACCATTGTTAAAATGCTACTAAATTAAATTGTTATGTTCAGGAGGTTTTCAATAAAGAGAACCAAATGATAAACTGTAAGGTGTATGAGTGATTTTATCGTTGTTATATTTCCACCCCCTATATTTTGAACCATTATGTTTGATCATGTAAAATTATAAATTGAAAGTTCAATCGGTCAATGGGAGCTAACATTCAATCCCTGAAATTTACGGGATCTTCTTGAATTGGGAAATGGAAACCCATATTAAATGTGATGACATGATGCCTTGTGAAATTCTTATTAATTGGAATGATTTTTATCTTTGATATTAATTTGAATGGTTATCTTTTAAAAATGATACTTGCCTCATTTAGGTCAGTTGCAGTTTTTTTTTGAGATGAACTGTTTGGATGTATTAAATTTAAATTTTTAAGATGCTGTTGGGTTGCATGATAATGAACTCAAGTTAGATTAGTGGGACCCTTGCAGGATACCGTGATTATTAGAAGTAATTTAGATAATAAATTTCTTATTTATGAATGAATGTTATTAAATGTAAATCATAGAAATGAATTGTTTATAAAACATTCCTCTTTTTAACATATGGAATTAGTTAAAATAAATTACTATGTTATTTAAATTGATTGAGGAAAAATGAATAAATGTGCTTATATATAAGAGTCAAGGAAATGGAACCTATAATGGATTCCACTATTGAAAATCCTATTTTAATGGAAATTCTAGATTTTCATTGAGTTTATTTGGAATGGAAGAATGATTACTTTCTGTATGAATTATCTTCCTCAATAATGACTTGTATGATCAGATTTTGTGCCATGTGAATTCTGTTCTTCATGAACCGATGTTAGGGTTGACACTTTTTCTTTGTACGGGTCTAACTCGTGGTAGGCAGCACCCACAGGACATAAGTACCATACTTGTGCCGTGAACTATTATCAACTTTTGGTGTTGTTTGGGTGCTATTGGCCCAAGTATGATTTTTAGTTATATAGATACAACCATGTACGTACAAGACCTCATGTATTTCTTATCCTTGGTGTGGGATGAAGAATAAATTAATTCTTGTTTTCAGATGGTTAGACACTCATCTGTCACGTTCAACCGCTTGTCAGTCGTCTTACCCTCTCTTTTCATAGTAATGGACCACTGGCTATGGCATCATCCATGATCATAGTTGTATGAGGAAATGTGACATTGAAATATATATCCAATTACTATTATGTACTGTGTCGGGTCATGTGTAAGTTGAATTACATGAGCATTAAACAAACAGTTTCATCTCAATGATCGAGATGGTTTTTGAACGTCATTGGTGTTTTGAAAATCATGTCTTGGTTATATAACCTATCACAATTGTGAGAAGATAGTTTTGTTTCCTTTTTTGGCTAGAAAACTCTTAAGGTTGGTACAGTTTTTTTAACCTAGTAAGTGTTTTCTACCATGTATATGGGGATCAACCTAGTAATACCATTACATAATGGTGTCTTTATCATGAATGCCTTTCAGGCTTGCTAGTGTTGATTTATGTTAGTGCATGCTCTGCAGCACAACTTTGATCTGGTATGACTATTCTACCTTCATATTTTTCAGTGTGTTTGACTAGAAACGTCATCTTAAATCCTCTAAATGTACTCTTCTTATGATATTATGATTTCCCCTCTCTTGACGTATTCCTCAAACGCACTACGAGTGTGTTTATCTTACATTGTGCTAAATATTTAAAAGTTGTTGAGCATGTTGGATGATCATTTTTAGTGTTTCACGCTAAAGAATAGATCTCATAAAGCCTCAGTAAGTCTTGAGTAATTATTGTGTTCCCATGTAGGATATCCTTAGTCAGACTAAAAAACTCCAACTATTCCTTTTGTTTTGTGCCATCCATATAAGATGTACATATTCGAGGTATGTTGGCCAAGTGGCTCAACTCATTTTCTCTTCATTTGTTTAATGTTTATGCTTCTGAGGATCTTCTTTAAAGAATGCTTCCAGGTGAAGGAAATTGGGGTTTTAAAGACTATAGTGCATTCAGAGGAAGCCTGCATGTCCAATTTTTCTAAGTTCAATCAGGATAAAACCTACAAAAAGTGTGTCAATAAAAATAAATTTCATTTTTTATGACAATTCTAGTTGTGGAGGTACCATGGCTAATAATTTCCCCCTTCTAATATTAAGACCCAAGGTGGGAAGAACCATCAATCGAAGGATTATTGAGATAATGATGTGATTGTGTTTCTATCAAAATTTTCTCATGTAATATTTTTTTCTATTTTTATGTTGAACATTTAGGATTTTATTTTGTTGTAATAAATGAATTGTAGAATTGATTTCAAATTCATAATATGTACTGGTATTTGTTAATTCAATACAACCATTTTTACATAACATCAAGACCATTGTAGGTTAGATAATGTTGCGTTGTTCTTGAAGGCTTCATTTGGAGGATATGTCTTTATGGTTGCCAGCTTGTAGAATCCCATGTTTTTTAACAGGACAAAAGTAATATTTTTTCAGAACTTTTTAGTTAGTTGGATGAGCCATATTTAAAATCTGTACTCAGAATGAGATCCTGAGAGTTGGATAACTCATAAGTGATATTTTTGGGCATTGGTGAAGACCCAATAAGTCTCATGACTGTATTAATACATTTTGGGAGGGCCAGACACAAAAAACATCAGCTTTTTAGGACAGTAGACGGTGCACATTTTTTTTATGTTCTTCATAATTGTGCATCCCACAGTTGGTAATCGTGCGACCAATTTTTAAGAGGGGATGTGGCCATGTGCACATGCTGCGCATTGTTTCCTAAGCCATGAAGCTAGGTCATGTGAGGTATGTGTCTTGGAGGAAGTACACTCCTCACAGTTTGCGAATGGTTTGTAAAAGTGTATCGGTCGAAACATACAGGCGAGTCCGGTTATGGATTTTAATTAGTTTAAATTAAAATAAAGTGAAAATAAAATTAAAACATAAAACACTCCCCTCTTCCTCTAGATACGCAGACACCTCGAAAGGGGTTCATCGTCAAGGCATGATAGTTCCTTTTATGGGCCTCCCTCTAGAAACCTTCCGGCCTCCCTCATTATTTGCTTTCTTTGTAAATTAATTCAGAAATATCCTTCAATAAATCATAGTAATCTCTTCAATTCCATACCCCCAAATAATGGCTGAATTTTATCCTCTTCATCTCCCATTGGTTTATTTTAAACCATATGTTCCTTAGTTTGACCCAATTTTTGTTTCCCATTTATCATTGGTCATGAAAATTATCACTCTATGTGTGTTGTTTCATTTTCTAACAACCGCCGCCAAAGGCAAGGTTGCTCATATGATTTTTTCCATAGGGTTTTTTTATGATAGGTTGTGTGGTTTCTACTTGTTTCTCACTTCTTTTATTAAGGAATCTAAGAATTTTTTACTTCATATTTATTAATCAATATGGCGTTGAGCTGCTCTGGGTGGGCATACTTCGATTTGGTTTGTCATCGACACCTGGGGTGAGGGTATTCCTATGTTTCTTTGTCACACACATCTAAATTTTTGATCATTTAATATTTTTAGGATCATAGTGTTAATTGTGTAGTGTGTTGGTCCCTGCTTGTTGGTTTCAAGTCGCTGTGTCAAGGGAGACTCGCTTGCGTAGGCATATGTAATTAAATATATGTATGAGGGTTCCCCTGTTATGTGTGTAAATATCTATGGCAGTGATTACACATTTACCGGGCTACGTATTCCATTTTATATATAAATATAAACATGCATGCGTCATTGAGTGGAGACTAGTATATGCATATATGATTATCTGTAGGGATCTGCTTGCGCATGAAAATCTCTATGAGGGAGTGAGAATTGGGGTTACGTGTCCTTGAATGTTTTTAAGGATTCAATACTTAGTGATGGAGAATCATCTTTTAGATAGTATTCTCAATGAGCTGGAGTTCATATCCTGGTTCCACCCTGAAGTAGGGTCCCGTTCCATGTGATCAATTTTATAAATGCATTGATAAATTTCTGACTGAAATTTAGTTAGAAAGTAAATTCATGTTGCGATGTATCTATATACAATTATCTTAAATGAAACATAGTATGATTTATTTTTATAATGACAAAGGTGATAAATTATTTGTGTCATTATAATATCATCATTTTATAATAAAACCCCTCCAACGGATGTGCGATACTCTTAATCAAAAAATTAGTGGTTAGACCTTTCTTTCCTCACATGTCATGCTTATAATTCTTATGCCAAAATGTTATGTTCAGATGTGACATGATTAGGACATGACACTGATTTCATTAGAAACATTGAGATACCCTTTTAAAATGATTATAGGATGTAGGCATCGTCTACGTGTTTGGTTTTGTAATTAGATTGGAATTACCAATATAAGTAATTTGCCTTTTACATGGATACGTGAAGCCTTATAAATGCAATTATCTTGTTTTTGTGAATTTAATGAGTTGAATTAAATAAATGGTTAATGATTTATGAATTACACTGAAAACCAATTACCAAAATGTTTTCCAATTTTTTAAGTGCTAATAACACATTGGGTGACACATGTGTTCCCAATTATTAATTCCATGGATGGACTCAATGGGTTCTGAACTCATACCATGGGAGATAAATGGATTTCCCATTTAGGAATTCCATGGACGGGTCTGGATTCATGAAATAATTATTGATTCAAAATTTGTGTGAACCCTAACCATAATAAGGGATGGAAGAGGTGTGGACATTAAATTTTGAAAATTCTTAAACAGGTTTTACTAATTGGTTTCATGCAGCACAGACTTTTCAAACTAATGAAAGGATAGGCTTGGACCAAATGAACATAAGGATTAATAGAGACTTGATTAAATGGTTGAAATGTTCTAAGGATTTTCCACACTAATGGAAGACGACATTTGAACCGGCAAAAAAATGGTTGTAACTCCACATTACCTATCCATACTAATATAACGAAATACTTTGACCAAATGAATTATACATGATATCTATATTAAAATGAACATGTTAACCCAGGATCACCCGGGATTCCGAGAGAGATAATACCTTGGGTACTTAGTAACCCCATTCCGATTCAAGGATGTGGGTTTCATAGGGTGATACCCACAGAGACTCATGTCCCTACCTTTTAGTACATAATTACCCGATTCCTTGAATAAACTCCTTGGTTCCAGCATTCACATGCTGGTTTCATGGTCACAGTCCACTAGGCCCTGTCATTGTATGGCACCATTTTACCTTTGTTGACCACCGTTGACCCTTTATGCTCTTTATAGTGGAAGGCCATGGATTACACTTTTGTATACTCATATATGATTGCAAGACTCATATATTAATGAGTTTGTGTTCCTTGAGATCTAAATTACCATGGTAATTACCATAGAACTCCCTCACATCATATCAATTTTAGGTTTCCTTGTTACATCATGGAACCTCAAAAAATTTATACTATCACGAGGTGATGTCAATGCTGGCTATGCCTCAAATGACCTATTAACATAAAATAGTAATTACTGGATCAATGAACTAGTTACATGTTCAAACACTGGTTGAGGGATGAATCATGTACTTGATTTTGAAGTTACATTTTATTGTGTAATTTGTTTATTCATGCATGAACACAGTTTAATTTATATTACACTATCAAAAGTGGGCTAGACATTGGTGGTTCCAGCCTACTATGATTTATATTTCACACACTGCTCTGGCCGCCATTTCACTAGGGTACCAGAGTATACATTCTTTTTCGTAGGTCCTTGGATGTTGCTATTTTTTTCTTGTACTCGAGAGTTGGAACCAAGGTAAGGGGTTGGATCTCAGGATGATCATGGAGATCACCTTTAGGATTTAGTTTATTCCCTTACAAGAGTCAAAGATTGTATTATATTGAAAAGAATGATGTACTATTTACTTCATTCTGTAATGTTTCAATACCATTTCATGCATTCATTCATTGTATAAATAATAATTGGCCACTTTTTTGAAGGAAATTTTTCTAATGATGCTTATTTATTGATATCATAGCTTCTGTTGTTGATTGTTATTTTCTCTGTTATATTTTTATTCCACTATAATAAGAGGTTATAGTCTCCCCATTGACTATCATTACACTGCCACAACAAGTGGACAACCTCGGGCTTAGGGGAGGTGCGCTTGTGGTCTTCTGGCAACTTGTCCAACAACTGAATTAGGGGTTAGCTTAGTCAGGATGTTACATATATAGATTTATTTCATTCCCAAGGCCCCATAAAATTATACTAAATAGATGAAAAATATTTTCAATAATAATATTACCACAAACATCATTTTCATAAGTGTTCTATGTTAAGGGTGTATTCCTTGGACCCTAATGTGTTTTAAATTATGATTAAATATTTAATTACTATGTTTTTATTTAATATATTTTATAACAAATTATATATATTAAGGGGTGAACTAATAAAACTAAAAATATTCTTGTAGTCCTTAGTGTCTTGAAAGTGTACATTTCACCACTTCATTTGTATGTTCTACTTTAGTAGCTGTGATTTAGTAAACTCTCATATTATCCCATGTTTTGAGAAGATAGTAATAACAAAAATCCCCATTAACCCATATCTTTATGAATATGTTTTTGATATATTAAAACTCACTTACACTATAATAATGTTATAGTGGGTCGTTCTTCAGGTGGTAACATTATATTATTCATTCATTTTTCATCATATCCAAATCACTTAAACATTCATTTAATTGATTGAATTATTGTCATTGATTAAACACATTAATATTCTATTTTTGAAACTATACCCATGATTCTTCACACATTTTTAGAATATATAATAATTAATCACATTTCCTGTATATGTTTTACAATATATGTTTTTATAAAACACAATTTCTCTTTTCTTGACCCCTTGGCCATGATAATATTGAGATTCTCTTATTTCCACATCCAAATTGAAAAAAATTGAACAATTTCACCATAGCTATGACATTACAAAATATATAATTCTTTTATAAGGACTTATTATAAACAACTAATGTGATTCTTTCTTTTTCTTTTAGGATAACTGATAAAATATGAGTTATTCGTAGTATGTCTTTCATGTTACCTCTATTAGTTATAAATGATTTTTCCAAACTTTTCATCAATTCATGGAAATACATATAGAATTTTAGGAAATTATTTTAGGTAAAACAATTTCTAATGAATATTTTTAAATAATAAACTAACCATATAGTGTTTGGTTTTTCCTTTTTCATCATAACATTGATAACCATTCATCTTTAGTCAGCTTCACCTCATAATTAATAAAAACCTAAAAAAACCATTTTCCAATGAATAACATGATAATATAATATCATTTATTCCATCTATTTCTTTAAAAATTTTGGATAATATGACCTAGTAATTTTTTGTGGACATATTGGCATGATGGAATCAATGTACATTGGTTACTTTTCAAAATTGATTAGGTGTTTGACATGGTTCATTATAAAGTTCTTTCCTTGATAGAGTGGGCTATGATTTTCTGAAAATCATTCAATCCAGATAATATCCTCTTTTTTTCTCATTGGCGAAACTAATTCTTTTTCCACCACGATCATTTTTCATTCAATTCCTTACAGTTCTAGTTGTAAAATAAAAACAGGAGTGTTTTATTAATTATAATATTATAGGAACATTAATAAGTAATAATTTTATAATTAAATTGTGGATTATGTTATCATATCATATGAAACATTATTGAAACATATAGAACATCAGGTCTGATATATATATCTTTTGAAACAACCTATTTTGACAAATTTTTTATATAGTTATTCGTTTTAATATAATACATAGACTTTAATTTAGATTATTTTTATGACAATGTAGAAATACTATGCATGATATATATAAAAAAGAAATCATTACACATAAATATAAGTTACATAAGATAATTAATCACATAAATTAACCCTTTAGTGTAATTTTATTTATAGATTAGATATGAAACAAACATATATTAGGTATATTCTCTAACACCCCCACAAACATCATATAGCCATGATACACTTAATAACATATCATATATAATAAATTTTTATAATTATTTATAAATGAAAAAATATGAAAAGGGTCACCTGATACCCAAAGTAAATATAAGAATTATATATATCAATTACTTCATCATAGGTGATCATAAATCAGATCATAAGTGACCATAATATGAATGTGAAGTTTTGAAATGATAGTTATTAAATTAGTCCAAAATAATAAGTACTATATATCCTGACATTATTCTTAATATAAATAAATGATAGAAGATTAGTTTGTATCGAGTCATTGAAATTTGTATTTCACATAAGCATATAAATTAATTTATTTTTTCAAGGCTTACAACCAGATGACCATATCATAATAGAAGAAAATGTATCATAACATAATGTACTAGGATAGCCTCCAATGTCCTATAAAAATATCAGTATGTTAAAATAATTACATAATCAACTGGAGTTTAGTATAATTTCATTTCCATCCATCACATAATGATTAACAAAAAATATACGTGAAATGTGGTCAAAAAATAATAAATACATATTTAATCTGTCATGACCCGCCTTCACCAAAAGGAGGGAAGGGTCAATAGGTTTTCAGGCCTTTCCTTATTTATGTTGAAGGAGAGATAATGACCCCTAAAACTCACCTTCAATAGGTCCCAGAGTGGCGACCAACGCCAAGGTTATAAAATCCCTCACTAAATGGAAGGCATTACCCTTTTTCTTTTATCAGGATCAGGTGATAAGATAGTAAATCACACAACACCAAATCTAAAAGTGAAAGAAAATACAAAACAACCATTCCTGTATGCATGTTCCAAAAGTAAATACCACAAGGTACAAAGTGACTAAAATGGTAAAGTACGAAGGATAGAAAAATAGCAACAACAATTGTCCCAAAGTTCTTGAGCTAGAATGGTCCCACGTGATCCCCGAAGTCCTCCTGGAAACCTGAAAACAGTTTTATATACACAGGGTGATCATACAAGTATACTCAGTTGGGAAAAACCAAATACTGTCATGCCCAAGTGGGGGAACGTACTAAAGTCAAGTTAGAAAAACATTAAACCAAACACCAATGAAGGTAAACTATCCACCCAAGCCTCACCAAGGCACACTCCCCAAATAATGCAAGTCAAGTAATATATAATAATAGCACATCGATTTTTGGGTACCACACACCACTTTCCCACTGGTTAATGAAGACATCCTACGCATCGAACCAATCCCGCCATTCTCACTACAGTCCCACTGCCACACCCGCCCGCACACACCTGGGCCACAACCTCACACAGTCCCACTGCCAAACCCCACCCGCACACACCTGGGCCACAATGTCACACGTAACCACGCCTACAAACACCTAGGCCAGAACAACCACTGCCACGCCTGAAGACACATGGGCTAGAAGATCTATTTCCACGCCCGAATACACTTGGGCCTCATCCCGAAGATACTTGGGAAACTACAAACCCGCACACACCTGGGCCATAACCACCACAAAACCCCACCTGAAGGTTCTTGGGCTGATAATGGATTCTGGCCATCACATCCTGCCCGATGATACTTGGGATATCCGGGAAAGGGAGCATCAAAGGAGCTAATATCCAACCACTAATAATAATGTTGGGAAAAACACCCCCCCCCCCCCCATGCAATGGTGGTGTTCGGCACGAAGTTCTCAACTTGGGTGGGGCACGAAAAAGAAACACAAAATTACAAGTATAAGTATAGGTAACAAGCTCTCACACAATGTTTAGGTTTTTCTTCAGCCTTCCTAAAGAACACAAAAAGTACCATGTCCAAGTCACAAATCATACTTATAACCCATTTTCCGCATAATGGTTTACATGTTCAGTAATAACGTTTATATAAGTTTCTGCACCTACTTGGGAAACTAGTAAGCATAGGTACAAGTCCAAAAAAACAAACAGTCAAGCAATAACTGCATCTTCCATGCCCGGTTCTCTCATAAATCCACAACAACCAAGGGAAACCCCAAGATACAGCCCCAAGTCCAATACACAGGAGCCAATGGTTTCTCAACAACCGAGGATCCCACTCCAATTCATGATATAAATAAAGTAACCACCCGGTCTTAAAATTCACGACCACTGAAATCATTACATAGGGGATCTCATCCCCAATTTCACAACCACCGAGAGTATAATAATAGGGAATCCCATCCCCAACCACATCACCTAGAAATCGGCCCGTGAAGGAAAACAACCCAATCACTACTACTAACACAAGGCATGGTCATGCCGATATTTTCATATTTATAAGATTTAACACACTCCATGATTTCAAATTTGTTGTACTTAACCGGGGTTATCACAGAAATATTGATCCTGGTCCCTCAATTTATTTAGCCGGATATACATGATTAACCAATTTATTTTTTACAGCAGGAGTTCAAAATTACAAAACATGCCATTTAGAACATCATGAGGGGTTCATTAGTACACAGAGAAAGACCACCAACAACCATGATTTTCAGTAGGTGCAAGCCCGCACAATTCAAAAATCATATAATTATGGAAGCTCATAAAACAAGGATGCATCATCGATCAAAGCCCTCCCCCTTTGTTAGAGTTCATTCATGATCTTCATTAAGGGTTGGGTCTATCCAATTCTACAGAAACAAAACTATTCCCACCCCGCATGATACACAAAAAGGGAGAGATGAAGGAGAAATTCCTTACTTGTTATCAACGTTCGACCCTAAGGCCGTGCACGAAACATCACGTATAGCAATGCGGCTCACATGAACTAAAATCTATTCGTGAAATAAGGGTACTCCCTACGGTGATCGAGAAAAGATGAAACCACGGCTAACCCTTTAGTTTATAAGGGTCGAGGACAGTTGAGAGAAGAACGTGAAACTGCGTAAGGAGCGGGGGTTGTGGGTTGACCACACGAACCCACACGTTATTAAAGTAGTTTAAACGGATCCACACACCAGGTTAATTGATTAAATAGTTAATTAAAACATTTATGGGCGTTACCGGGATTTAAAACAGGTAAAAATATAGTTTAAAACCCAATTTTTTCAAAAGGAGCGGGACTAGAAAAATCCCGACAAGGCTGCGTGACACCGATCGGTCTCGCCGATCGGTCGCGCTGATCGGTCTCACCGATCGGTCATGCCAATCGGCCTTACGCCAATAGGATACCCCTTTATGATCCGAATTTTTGGAAAAGGAAAGGACCCTGAGAGTCTGGGTCATCACATCAGATACCTCTCAAACAATTATCGCCCTCGAGAATTTAAACAACCCAGAAGGAATGGGCGGGTCCGAACAACCACTTTGAAAGATAACTCTCAAGAGTGGACCTCATTATTTACAAAGAATTCCTTTCTGTCAAGATTCAAGATGTATACCATGCCGACTGCCCAACCATGTCGGTTGGGGAGTCTCATTCCCCATGCCAAGATATTATCCACTTTGGGCAGCACTGACTCGCCCACATGGGTTTAATCACATCCACCTTAATGTGCCTTAATTAAGGGTCAGGACATCCCCTCTCCGTAGCCAGGACTTTTAAAACACATTCAGAGGAAAGAAAACCAGTATTTCATAGCCAACAAGGTAAAACGTTCTACCACAAGAGGTATAACAAACAGAACATCACAAACACAAAACAACTCTGGATTTGGGCACGCATCTATGCTTCCCTCTCCCACGTACTCTCCTCAGGACCACTATTTCTCCATAACACACGAACCAATGGAATGGTTTGCCCACGAAGCATCTTCTCCTTGCGATCCTCTATCATCACTGGTCTCTCCACAAAACTCACGTCATCTTCGACGTCCAGCTCTCCCCTGCCGAGGACGTGTGAATCATCATGCAGATACCGAGGATGCTGGGACACATGGAATACATCATGTATCCTCAGTAGTGGAGGTGTTAACGCTAGCTGATAATCCTCTTCGCCAACCCTCCACAACACTTCGAAGGGCTCGATGAACCTAGGTGAAACCTTACTCCGCTTGAAGAACCGTCGTTGTCCACGCTGAGGGGAGACCTTCAAGAAACATGGTCCCCAACCTCAAACTCCAAGGGCCTCCTCCTATTATCAGTATATGACTTCTGTCGGTCATGGGCCTCCTTCATCCTTTCCCATATTAGCTGAACCTTCATCGTCGTGGTCTACACCACCTCTGAGCCAAGGATTCCCACCTCCTCGACCTCAGTCCAACACATAGGTGAGCAGCATGGTCTCCCGTACAAGGCTTAAAATGGGGCCATACCAATGGTAGAGTGATATATATTATTTTAGACAAAGTCTACCAGAGGAAATTGTAGCACCCATGATCCTCCTGAGTCTAGGACAGATGCCCGCATCATATCCTCCAAGGTCTGGATGGTGCGCTCTGTCTGTCCATCTGTCTGGGGATGGAAAGCAGTGCTAAGACATAGCTCAGTGCCTAAATCATGCTGCAATCCTCTCCAGACCCGTGAGGTAAACCATGCATCCCTATATGAGACTATAGTCCTCATAAATCCATGCAATCACACCACCTAATCCACATAACTTCATGCCAAAGCATCCACTGCACTCGACTCCCTAATCGCCAGAAAGTGAGCCGATTTCGTTAACCAGTCTACTACCACCCAGATGGCGTCGTATCCCCCTTGGACCGAGGGTAGTCCCGTGATGAAATCCATCAATATGTCATCCCACTTTTTCTGGAGAACATCTAGAAACTGCAGTAGGCCGTCCGGAACTCGGTGTTCAGCCTTCACTTGCTGACATAGTATGCACTTGGCCACAAACTCTGCCACTGCTCGCTTAACTACAGACCACCAAAACTGTTTCTTCAGTCCCTGGTACATCTTTGATACTCCTGGGTGTACCACCAGGGGTGAGTTGTGAAACTCACTGAGAAAATTGTCATGCATCGCCTCTAGAACAAACATCTTTCCCTGGAAAAGCATCTAGTTTTGGCTATCCTCTGTCCATCCTTCCAGAGAATTGCCCTGCTCAACTCGGTCACGCATCACTTCTCACTCTAGGTCTCCCCACTAAGACTCCTCCACTTGCTGCAACAAAGAAGACTGCACTGTCATCTGATATAGGTAGCCTCTACCTCTATCCATCCTCGCATCCAGGTGTAAGGCAGCCAACTCCTCCATCGCCTTCCAGGCGTCTGCCGACTCTCGGACCACATCCTTCTGCATCCTCCTACTCAAGAAATCGGCCACTACAT
The DNA here is from genome assembly GCA_963277665.1 of Viscum album. NCBI lineage: Eukaryota > Viridiplantae > Streptophyta > Magnoliopsida > Santalales > Viscaceae > Viscum > Viscum album. Next base: position 1,694,838,668 of record OY728147.1, read on the forward strand.
TCACCCTCCCAGAAGTGTAGGAAATCTAGAAGTAGTAATCCTGGAGGAAGTCCATCCACCTTCGCTGCCGAAAGTTTATTTCTCACTGGGAGAAGATATACCTCCGAATTTTGTGATTTGTGAAGACCACAAAGCATTCTACGATGAGGTAGTGCCCCCATAGCTTCAGTGAAAAAACGACCACTGCAAGCTCCAGGTTGAGGGTGGCATAATTATGCTCATGAGGGTGTAGCTTCCTAGACCGATAAGAGATCACCCCTTGTCACTACATCAACACACATCCCATGCCCTGTCCTGAAGCATCACAGAACACCTTATATGCCACCCATTTTTCTGGTAATCTCAGCACTGGGGCACTAACCAACTTCTCCTTCAGATAGCTGAAGGCTGACTCACACTGCTCACCCCACACGGAGACCTGGTCTTTCTTGGTTAGGGCTGTCAAAGGGGCTGCTACTCGGGAGAAGTTGGGTACGAACCTCCTATAGTAACCCACTAACCTGAGGAACCTATGGACCTCTTCCACATTCCTGGGTTCTTCCCAAGAAACAACTGCCTCAACCTTTTATGGGTCCACCGCTACCCCCTGCTCGTACACCACTTGCCTGAGGAAGTGCACTTCTCGTGTCTAGAATTTTCATTTCGACAACTTCCCATAGAGCTGATGTTGTCAGAGGACCTCCAAAACCGTACTCAGGTGATCCCGATGGTCCTTCTCTGATCTCGAATAAATCAGGATGTCGTCAATGAACACAACTATGAACTGATCCAGGTACTCCCAGAAGATGGAGTTCATAAGCCCCATAAACACAGACAGGGAAATCGTAACACCGAAGGCCATGAATATGAACTCAAAGTGTCCATATCTGCACCTAAAAGCTGACTTCGGGATGTCACTCTCCTTCACTCTCAGCTAGTGGTACCCCTACCACAGGTCGATCTCTGAGAACCATCCTACCCCTTTCAGCTGGTCGAAAAGATCATCTATCCTCGGACGAGGATAGCAATTATTGATCATCACCTGATTCAACCTCCTGTAGTCTATGCACAACCTGAGACAAACATATGTCTTCTTTGTGAACAAGACTTGAGAACCCCATGGTGATGCACTTGGACAAAATAACCCCTCTTAATCAGATCGTCAATCTTAATCCGCAACACTCGTAGCTATGAAGGTTCCATCTAATAAGGAGCCATCGAGATTGGACGAGTGTCGGGCTGCAGGTCTATCCCAAACTCGATATCCCGTCGAGGGGGTAGAGTCGTAACCTACTCAGGGAAGATGTCCATAAACTCACAGATGATCTCTGTCCCCTCTACCATCTCAGCATCCACTAACTCCACTGACAGCTCGGCTAACAAGGAGAGGAGGTGTTCCTCTCGCCTGCTACCCTTCTGACTGCTCCACTCACCGGTGATGGTAACATGCTGTCCGCCCAAGTATGATAACACAACCCTTCCTCGGAAGTAGTAAATGACGGAACACACAAGGAATATTCATTGAATTCCTAGGATTACATCGTATGGTTGTATCTGTAGCGGAAGAAGATCCTAATTGACTAATGTTGCCCTATCATCAGTCTTCATCCACGACAAACAAATAACAAATTGGTCTAACCTCCGACTGGTGTGCTCAGTACTAGGGGCACTGAAAGTCTCTTGGAATCTAGACCCAAGGAACGGGCTAGAATGGGTGCAACATAGGTGTGAAAAGACCCGGTATCTAATAAGGAAAAATCTTGGATACTGAAAAAACTGATCGTACCTCGAACAACCTCCGGCCCTGCTGGAACAGATGCCTCTGCGGTGTGTATTTGTCCACGCCTAGATCCTATGTCCCTCAGCTATTGGCCTCCTCCCCGACCACGCCCTGATCAAGGTCCCCGAGAAGCGCCCTGAGTTCGGCCTCCTCCTTCTATGTCTGGCCTCTTAGGGGCGAGAGCTCACTGTCCTTACTGCTACTGCAAGAAAGGCATGGCTGGAATCTGCTGTTGGGGCGGTTGTTGGGGATGTTCTCCACCACCGTACTATACCTGGTTCTGGAACTGACTCCATAGGTGTCCATGGATCCCAAGACGAAGCACTGTGGTTTCGGGCATGATGGAAAAGGGCGAGGACCAGGGGATCGAAACTGAAACTGCTGCGGCCTGCTCCCTGCTGGTCGGAACCTGGAGGGTCCTGACGCTCCAGGCCTGGTACTGACGGCCTTCCCCTTCGATGGTCCCAGCTGGATCCCCTCATGTAACAGACCTCCGAGAGCGTGCATCCTCTCCACCACTTCAGCATTCTTCTGGACCTCCATGTATGTCGATAGGGTAAAGGTGGTAACAACATACTGGAGGGAGGGTCGGAGCACCTTCTCCAAATGTCTTGCTCGTGACTCCTCGTCGGGAAAGAGGTCCGGAGAAAAATGTATGAGGTCCTTGAACTTGATGCCTAGCTCCCTCAATGGCATATTACCCTGATAGAGGGAGAGTATCTCTTATTTCTTTTCCGCCTCATCATCGAAGAGAGGAACTCCACCCGAAACTCCCTCTCGAAATCATCCCATGCCTCCTCGGCCTCTCTCCTCTCCCCCATGTAAAGCGTCCACAACTGATGCGCCGCTCCCCGCATCTGGATGATGTCTAGAGGAACCCAATACTCATTCAAAGCCCAGATCAAGCCGAAGGCTATCAGCAGCTCTTCTAGCTATCTCTCCGACTTCATGTCAGAGGTGAGGCCCTCATACTTCTCGAGGGTCTGTCATTGGAAGGCCCGAAGGGTCTTCTGCCACTGGTCGTCCTCATCTTGTCGATCAGTTATCTGCCGATCAACCATGGTAGTCTTAGAGGCCTCGATCGCCCACACCAATCATGGTCGCCTTCCAGGTGCCATAGCTGCAAGGTAAACAAGGAATTCCTAAGCCGAAGTAGTGCAAAATATTGTTCTTAAAACTTCTTAAGTTTTTTATTTATTCCCAATTACCAAGACACCCCAAAAACTCGAGGACGCAATTCATTATGATGAATGTAACATTCTTAGTGTCTCTACCCTGTGATTTGCGTGGCCTCACTTGGTTTAGGTAGATAAAATGAATTGTAGAAGTGAAATACCTAGTCACAACTTATGATTGTCTACATATAATATTGATGCAAGTGTAGGATTATAATTTAATGGTTTAGGTAGATAAAATGGATTTTTTTTTGATAAACCAAGTGTAATAGATTTTAAAAAAAATGTTCATAAACCAAGGATAAAAAAATTATTTTATGTTACATATTATCATGGAATGAGTATTTAAACATAATATTAATATGGAACACATTTACACTAATAAGCATATTTCATTAACTATTTCATTTAAATTACTATATATAGGTTTAATAAATTATGGATTCATTTTAATTTTCATAAATCTAATATACATATAATTTTGGTAGATTATACCCCCATATGAATTTAGATTATATCTATAAATGGATGAAGTTTATTCATCTTGTATTACAAGTGATACATTTTTATCTAAGGGGGATTGTGCCTTTATAAACTGGGGGTGTGATCATTACTTATATTTTTTCATTGTAATTTAATATAATTACATGATGGGTGATATATATGTAATTGGTTAGTGGAATTAATAATTAATTGGGATATCAACTATGTGACTTGGCCTTAATACTTGAAATCGAGGGATGTAATTCTTTCAAAACATTACCATATCTAATTGTATTGTTTGTGATACTTATCATAATAGAATGTAAAGATTTTTTATTCTGAATATACATGATATTTAAAAAAAATCATCATATTCTAATGATTTTTATAGAGCTTCAAAAAAATAAAAATGTCGATATTCAATTTCCCTGCTAAATATATAGATGAAGATTTAATTATTGGAAGGATTAATTTTGAATCATTCTAAGTATTTTAGGTGTTAATGAATATATTTTTAATTATTTTGAGGTGGTTATGAAAGTACGATGATTATTGTATAATGTTCTGTGACGGTTAGATGTTGATTGGTATTGTAGCACCCGAGACTTTTATGTGAAATATTTTGTTTTTATGTTATATAAGTCATCAAAGGAATCTTTCACTACACACAACACTGTCTTGGCTTGCTTTACACGCAACTGCGACCTTCCTCGATAGCTTGCGTCGTACGCAATACCGAGTTTCAGTAAACAATGATATGCTATTAAAATATTATTAAAACTAGCCGTTATGAATATTAATAACCAATTTTTGAAATTTTTGAAATTTTATTTTTCAAAATGGACTTCATTTTTGGATTCAGAATATCGAAATTATCCTAGGGTGAAATTTTTGTATTTTTCTGAAAACTTTCAATTTTTGATGAATAGTGAAACCACTATGTGGTAGTTAAAAAACTAAATTTTTCATAAAACTTAATTTTACCGCTTCTGTTAGTGGAATTTCAAAAATTATAGAGATACGGTTGATGTCAGTAAGTAAAATGTGGTTCAATGAGATGAAAATAATTTTTTGGTGAATAGTAACTTTTTACTTTTATTTACCACGGTTATAAGTAAATAGGGTAATTAAAGGTAAAAATGATATTATTATTACCCTAACACAAGTCCTAATTCTATTGGACAAGTTTAATTAGACCAAAAACAACCTTAGGAATAAAATATGACCATTTAGGCCCACTTGGATTAGATTAGGACATTAATAATTAATTTATTTAAAGAAGGGTTGAAATAGTTAAAATAAAAGTTTAATAAGAAAATAATTTTTAATATAGGGTTATAAAAAAGATAAAATCTATTATAAATATTCATTAGAAAGCTAAAACGATTTCCTACATAATGATATTTTATTTGTAATTTTTAGACGTTATATAATTTAATTTATTTATGACACAAATATGATGCAATAATTATCTTATTAACGAAATATTGACATAATTGATGTTATAAATACCCAAATAAATGTAATATGAGACTTTTTATGAATTACAATAATTTCCTAGGTTAATAAGACATGTTAGTATTGATTTAATTAATTTTTTTCGAACTAATCATTCTGTTATGATTTTCACAAAAAAAATCAATTACTAAATAGTGTCAAAATTGACATAAAATAGTTTTTAAAACAAATATTATATTAGTAGTTGTTATTTTATTCCTAAAAATCTAATTTTCGGCCAAATGTCTTAGATAAGGTTATATATATATTTATAATAAACATATTGGGGTTCGTTTGGCTGCTTATAGTATGTTTATTAACCTTATAGTATAAGAACACAAGAAGACATGGTAAAAGTAAAATTATTTAACTTAATGTTAAATCTAAATGATAAGGTTAAAATAGGAACATAACGTGTCTAAATTATATTGTATGAGAGGATTTATACCCATCCCCATCTTAGCTTCGAAATAAATCAATTTGGAGATCCTTAAAACCGAATTTGACTTTAAAATAAAATAATATTTTTATTTATTCCAAAGGTGCCCCTCTCCTCCCTTATAAAAGGGCACCTCCTCCCCCTATTCGTCACACCACTTTGAGACTTAAACCTCGGCCAAACCCTGCCAATTTATTCTCCCCACTTCCAAAAAAACATCCTAGAGGTTCTGGTCTTCTTCAATGACCTATTTTAGTGCCCTAAAAGGATGTCTCAAAGAAGCACTTCAAAGAAGAGGCAATGTTCGTTACCGATTCTTTCATCATTATTTCTTCATACACATATTCTTCTTTAGTTGTTTCATTATGAGGTAATAACATCAGTATCACTCATATACTGATATTTTATTATAAGTATGAAACAACCCTATTTCACCATCTATCCATCCTACGAAAAACGAAATCACCGCACGTGCGTACGTACGGAATACCATCTCCACGCCGTGGTCTAATCTATTTTCCACCACCACATTAATTAGATGTGTATAATGGTGTAAATAATGACTATATATGACTATTATAAAGTGATATTGATTCTGAAATAGTATACATACACTCCAATACAATTCCACGATCATAGGAATGATATCGTCACTCGTGCGTACGTACGGAATACCGTCTCCACGATGTGATGTGAATCATTCTACATGATCTTCATTGCATAATTATTATATAAATGAATTTAATGAATTAATATGATATATATTACACTAATACAATTCTGTAAATGAGGGATCTATATCCTAAATAGATGAATAAGAATTTATTCGATAAAACATGAATAAGAACAAAAAGTAATAAACACCCAAATAACAAGTAGTAATGAAATATTACTAATAAAAAGCTAAGAATATGACCATATATAATATAATAACAATAAGTATGATTCTAGAATAAGTCAATAACATTATTTAAATCATTATACAAAAGGTTCGGACACTTACTATGAAAATCAGACCTAAGGTAAGAGAAAATATCACAATCTCATTTTATCCGAGATTGTTTATACTTTGGTATTTACTAGGGTGTATTTTATCATCCACATCCATGTTTCCTAAATATGTAATATTATTTCCATCCACCAACAATTTTTTAAATCCAATTATACCCTTTGGTTAGTTTTTAGTAAAAGATATGAAAGTAATCTTTTGTCGTTTTTCGTACGAGGTACTTTTTGACATTTTCGACAAAAGTACTAGAAGAATGTTTTTTTAACATATATGGCATGAATGGATTTTTAAAAAAATTATTTCCAAGAAGCTTACTTTAAAAGTTTTCATGTTTATTTTTAATCAACTTCATTTAGTTCAGAATTTTATGACATGTTAAGAACGGAAAAGTGTTTTTGAAGTAGAAAGGATATTTTCCTCAAGAACAGAGTTCAAGTGTTTTATCAAAATTATATTCCATCTAAGATAATATTGGGTTCTGTTTCTATCCCTATTATTACATTGATTTGATTATGTTGTGATGGAATTATTCTTATGAATTCCTTTATCTTATATGAATTGTTTTATGATGTCATGTTGTTTAAGAATCCAATTTTTTTACATGGGTTATGCAATGATGTATGATTTAAGATTTTGTGGCACACATAAAAATGGTATCATGGTTGGGACCTATATCTCCCTCCAATGCATTGGGTAAAGATTTTATATCTCGTGAGATAGACATTGCTGGAACGGCAGGTTATACCAGTTCAGTGAAACAGGACTGAAACGAGAAGTGAACTCGGTTTAGAAATGGAATTTGTCCACTTAGATAGTCTTGGCAAGGAGTATTGACTAATAATAAATGATTCTCAATGATTATGTGTGTATGATACAATGTTTCATGTTTTATGTTATGATTATTGGGATTACATTTCACTACTATGATTTATCCCCTGTTATGAAATTATGATCTCTTTTGTAGGTTATGATTTCCCAAAGTTATGTTCTTAAGTATATGATGTGATTGATATTTCTTTTGTTTACCCTTACTGAGCATTTGAGCTCACCCTTTTGTATGTTTTATTTCCCCAGGTCAGGAAGAAGGTTATTAAGTAGGATATGCCAAAAAGGGACTCTAGATATGATGAAATAAGTGGGAGTCAAAGTTGATGCTTTCTGAACCAGTTGTTTTTGTTTCCCAGTTTCTAAAGACTTCATACCTATACAGTTCTTTCCTGGTTTGGTTATATGTTGTAATAACTGTGCTTCAATTTTGAAGTACTAGCAATGTATGTAAAGTATTGGTCATTATAGTTGGTATCAGAGGAAATGTATAGTCAACCTTGGAAACTAGGATGTGAAAGCCTTAGTAAGAACCCTAAAGTTAAGTCTAAGTATAGAACACAATCTTATTGTATTAGAAATGGCCATGAATAACCTAGGATAAGACCTTAAGTGTGAAATTTTATTCTTTATAATGTGGTTTTCCTATTATAATTAGTGTTACTAACACTATTCTTCTTGGTTTTAGACAATGGTTGGAACCCGAAGGAACCGTGTTAATGCGGAATGCGACGGGAAATGCAATGATTGTCCCCCTGAGCAACCAAACGTTATGGGATATGGAATGAAAAATCTTATAGCCATGCTCACACAACTTTCTCAAGCTATGAATCATGCAGGACTTCCAAACAAGAAAAGGAAGGAGCAACATTCTGTTGAATCCTTCATGAGACAGCGTCCACCTTCATTCAGTGGGTCTACTGATACATTAGTTTCTGAACAATGGATTAGTACTACTGAAAATATATTTTCAGTTCTTCAATGTTCTGAGCATGATAAAGTCATCTTAGCAGTGTATCGTTTGGAAGGTGATGCTGATCAATGGTGGAATCTTATTAAGAATACGAGGCAAAGGGATGAAATTGAGTCGATCGAATGGGACGAGTTCAAGAACTTATTTTTCAATAAGTATTTCCCTCGTATTCTCCGAAAAAAGATGGAGAAAGAGTTTCTTGAACTGAAGCAAAAGGATGATGAATCTGTTGGAACCTGTGAAGAAAATTTTACAATACTTGCAAGGTATGCTTATGGTATTATTATCCAACCTGAGAGTAAGATCGATTGATTCTTTAGTGGCTTAAAATAAAGTCTTAGAAAGGCGTTAGCCATAAGGGACATTAATAGCTACGAGGAAATCATTCTATGTGCTCTCAAAGTCGAGATGGAGATTGGAGTAACCCATCAGTCATATGAGTTTGATAAGAAGAGGAAAATGGAATTCAAAGGAAAATCTAAAGAGCACACTGAAAAGAAGATGAGCTTTCCCTTATGCTCAATGTGTGGAAAGAAACATGGAGGGAGTTGTCTTAAAGGGACAAGTAAATGTTTCAAATGTGGAAAGGAAGGTCATCGGGAATTTGAATGCCGCAATGATGGGAAGAAGATGTCTAATGATGAAAACAAAGGAAGGGATACACATAATGACCCTACTACACTTCAATGTTTCAAGTGCAGGGAGATGGAGAATTATGCTAATAAATTCACTAATCCAAGGGTTGTTGATGATGGTCAACATCAACAAACTCTTAAGGATAAATACAAAGGAAAGTCACATGAAATTTCTATCTATGATGTGGAGTACGATAACAATGTGGTGAAAGGTACACTTACCATCAACTCTAAATTAGCCAATGTTTTATTTGATTCTAGATCCACCCACTCTTTTATTTATGAATAATTTTCTAAGGATATCCCCATATTACCTCAACAATTAGATGTTGAGTTAGCTATGACAACCCCTAATGGCACAACAGTCGCATCAAATGTTTATAATTCTTCCCCGATTGAAGTTTGTGGGAAAGTGCTTCCTTCAAATCTTGTGATCCTTCCTATAGTGAAATTTGATGTGATTCTTGGAATGGATTGGATTTCTTTATATGGAGCTCATATCAATTGAAAAATAAGGGAAGTCACATTTCATATTCTAGATCAATCTATGATCATCTATCGATGAAAGGATGAACATAACCTTCCAGTGGAAATTCCTTCCATCTTATGGGTCTTGATTCCACTAAATGAAGGTTATTTATCTAAAATGGTTGGTGAGAAACTCATGATTAAGAATATTCCCATTGTACGAGAGTTCGATGATGTCTTTCCAGAGGAATTACCGGGTCTTCCACCAAATCGTGAAGTTGAGTTTTCAATAGAACTCGTACCGGGTGCTTTGCCTATATCAATGACACCTTATAGAATGACCCCAATTGAGTTGCAGGAATTGAAGAAGAAACTCCAAGAGAATATTGATAAGGGATTCATACGCCCTAGTGCGTCACCTTGGGGAGCACCTGTTCTGTTTGTTAAAAAGAGAGATGGATCAATGAGACTCTACATTGATTATCGAGAACTTAACAAGATCACTATCAGGAACAAATATCCTCTCCCATGCATTGATGACCTATTTGACCAACTACACAGAGCTCAATACTTTTCCAAGATTGATCTTCATTCAGGGTATCATCAATTAAGTGTCAAAATAGATGATATACCAAAGACGACTTTCCATACAAGGTATGGACACTATGAATTTATAGTGATGCTGTTTGGTCTTACTAATTCCCCTGCCATCTTCATGGATCTGATGAATAGAGTCTTTAGAGACTATCTTGATCAATTTTTGGTATTATTAATAGATGATATTCTGGTATATTCATAGAGCAAGGAATTACATGAGGATCACTTGAGAATTATATTGAAGACCCTAAGAAAGGAGAAGCCTTATGTCAAATTTTCCAAGTGTGAATTTTGGCTTAAAAAAGTTTCATTTTTGGGTCATATAATCTCAAAAGACGGGATATATGTGGATCCAGCAAAAACAGAGGTTATCGAAAGATGGTCGAGACCAACAACAGTAACTGAGATCCGAATTTTTCTTGGTTTGGCTAGATATTATCGACTTTTTGTGAATGATTTTTCACGATTATCTAATCCACTCACCAAGTTGACTCAAAAAGGAGTTAAGTTTGTCTGGACGGAGGAATGTGAAGAGAATTTCATGGAGTTTAAAAGAATGTTATCCAGTGCACCTATGCTCACACTTCCTTGTAGTGGAGAAAGGATTGTGATCTACAGTGATGCATCCAAGAAGGGATTAGGGTGTGTTCTTATGCAAAATGATATGTTGATAGCTTATGCCTCATGACAGTTGAAAATCCATGAGCAAAATTACCCAACTCATGATTTGGAGTTAGCTGAGGTAATCTTTGCATTAAATATTTGGAGGCATTATCTTTATGGTGAAAGGTGTGATGTTTATACCGATCATAAAAGTTTAAAGAATGTTTTCACACAAAAGGAGTTGAATATGCGCCAAAGAAGATGGTTGGAGATGATTAGGGATTATGACTGCTCAATCCATTACCACCCTGGGAAATCAAACAAGTTGGCAGATGCATTAAGTCGACAAGAACATGCTAGTTTTCCATGATGAGGATCACAAAAGATCAAATATTTATGGATTTACAAAGGATGGATCTTGGAATTATAATGGAAGGGGAAAATCTTATGTTTCTCAAATGAATGTTCAACCATCTATACATGTTAAGATTAAAGAGGCACGAAAAGAAGATGTCGAGTTACAAAAGAAGGTGAGAAATGTTCCTAAATTCAACCTTGATTGTGATGGGATAATAAAGTTCAGGAATCAGTTTTGTGTTCCTCCCATCCCGGAATTAAAGAAGGAGCTGCTGGATGGGGCTCATAGTTCTTCATTCTCTATTCATCCTGGAAACACGAAGATGTATAGGGACCTGAAAGAGTACTTCTAGTGGGATGGCATGAAAAGAGATGTTGCTGAATATGTCTCTTGATGCTTGGTTTGTCAGCAAGTTAAAGCAGAGAGACAGAAGTCTAAGGGGATGTTACAACCATTACCCATACCCGAATGGAAATGGGAAAACATCACTATGGACTTTGTCATAGGACTTCCTAAAACATCCAAAGGCAATAATGCTATCTGGGTCCTAGTTGATTGTCTTACAAAGTCTGCACATTTTATCGCTATTAGAGAGGATTTCTCTCTGGATCAGCTTTTCAGGATATATGTGAAGGAAGTGGTAAGATTTCATGGAGTACCACTTTCTATTATATCTGATCGGGATCCGAGGTTTACCTCAATGTTCTGGATAAGTCTTCAACATACTCTGGATATAGAGCTGAGTTTCAGCACTGCTTATCATCCTCAGACAGACGGTCAGTCTGAGAGAACAATTCAAACTCTAGAAGATATGTTGAGAGCTTTCTCTATGGATATTAATGGTGGTTGGGATACACACCTACCTTCGGTGGAATTTTCTTATAATAATAGATTTTGCTCCAATATTCAGATGGCTCCTTATGAAGATCTCTTTGGAAGGAAATGTAGGACTCCAACTTGCCGGGATGAAGTTGGGGAAAGAAAGCTATTACGACCTGATCTCGTTGATGAAATGGCAGAAAAGGTCAGATCTATTCAACAACACATAAGAGAAGCTCAAAGTCGACATAAAATTTATGCCGAAAACCGAAGAAATGACCTAGAGTTTGATGTGGGTGATAAAGTGTTCTTACGAATATCTCCCTGGAAAAGGGTCATGAGATTTGGAAAGAAGGGGAAGTTGATCCCTAGATATATCAGTCCTTTCGAAATACTGGATCGTGTTGGGAAGGTAGCTTACAGATTGGCGCATCCACCAAATCTCTCTCAAGTTCATGATGTGTTCCATGTATCTCTCCAGAGAAAGTACATACCTAATCCTTCACATGTAGTTAGCTCAGATGTTGTACCGCTGGAGCAAGAAATTTCTTATGAAGAACAGCCGATAGAGATTCTGGATCGTAACGAAAAAGTCCTACGAAACAAGGCCACTCGATTGATGAATGTTTTATGGAGGAACCACCAATTAGAAGAAGCTACATGGAAACATGAGGATATGATGAGGGAGAGGTATCCTCATCTGTTTGTAACAAAGTGACGAATTTCGAGGGAGAAATTCATTTTAAGGGGGGTAGAATGTGACACCTGAGACTTTTATGTGAAATATTTTGTTTTTATGTTATATAAATCATCAAATGAATCTTTCACTACACACAACAGTAGCTTGGCTTGCTTTACACGCAACCACGGCCTTCCTCGATAGCTTGCGTCGTACGCAATACCGAGTTTCACTAAACAATGATATGCTATTAAAATACTATTAAAACTAGCCGTTATGTATAGTAATAACCAATTTTTGAAATTTTATAAATTTTATTTTTCAAAATAAACTTCATTTTTGCATTCAGAATATCAAAATTAGCCTAGGGTGAAATTTTGGTATTTTTCAGAAAACTTTCAATTTTTTATGAATAATGAAACCACTAAGTGGTAGTTAAAAAACTAAATTTTTCATAAAAGTTAATTTTACCGCTTCTGTGAGTGGAATTTTGAAAATCCGAGAGACACGGTTGATGTCAGTAAGTAAAATGTTGTTCAATGAGATGAAAATAATTTTTTGATGAATAGTATCTTTTTACTTTTATTTACCACGGTTAAAAGTAAATAGGGTAATTAAGGGTAAAAATGATATTATTATTACCCTAACACATGTCCTAATTCTATTGGACAAGTGTAATTCGACCAAAAACAAAGATAGAAATAAAATATGACCATTTAGGCCCACTTGGATTAGATTAGGACATTTATTATTAATTTATTTAAAGAAGGGTTAAAATAGTTAAAATCAATGTTTAATAAGAAAATAATTTTTAATATAGGGTTATACATAAGATAAAATCGACTATAAATATTCATTAGAAAGATAAAAGTCTTTCCTACATAATGATATTTTATTTGTTATTTTTAGACATTATATAATTTAATTTATTTGTGACACAAATATGATGCAGTAATTATCTTATTAACGAAATATTGAAATTATTGATGTTATAAATACCCAAATAAATGTAATTTGAGACTTTTTATGATTTCAAATAATTTTATAGGTTAATATGACATGTTAGTATTGATTTAAATAACTTTTTTCGAACTAATCATTCTATTATGATTTTCACAAAAAATAAATAACTAAATAGTGTCAAAATTTACATAAAATAGTTTTTAAAACAAATATTAAATTAGTAAATGTTATTTTATTTCTAAAAATATAAGGTTCGGCCAAATGACTTGGATAAGGTTATATATATTAATAATGAACAACTTGGGGTTAGTCTGGCTCCTTATAGTATGTTTATTAATCTTATAGTATAAGAACACAAGAAGACGCGGTAAAAGTAAAATTATTTAACTTAATGTTAAATCTAAATGATAAGGTTAAAATAGGAACCTAAACTCGTCTATATTCTATTGGATGAGAGGATTTCAACCCATCCCCACCATAGATTAGAAATAAATCAATTTGGAGCTATTTAAAACCGAATTTGAATTTATAATAAAATAATAGTTTTATTTATTCCAAAGTTGCCCCCCTCCTCCCTTATAAAAGGGCACCTCCTCCATTACCGATTCTTTCACCTTTATTTCTTCTTACACTTATTCTTATTTAGTTGTTTCATTATGAAGTAATAACATCAGTATCAATAATATACAGATATGTTATTATAAGTATGAAACAAACCGATTTCACTATCTATCCATCCTACGGAAAAAGAAATCACCGCGCGTGCGTATGTACGGAATACCGTCTCCACACCGTGGTGTAATCTATTTTCCACCACCACCTTACTTGGATGGGTATAATGGTGTAAATAATGACTATATATGAATATTATAAAGTTATATTGATTCTGAAATAGTATACATACACTCCAATACAATTCCACGGTCATAGGAACGATATCATCACTCGTGTGTACGTACGGAATACTGTCTCCACGATGTGATGCCACTCATTCTACATGATCTTCATTGAATAATGATTATATAAATTAATTTAATGAATTAATATGATATATATTACACTAATACCATTCTGGAAATGAGGTATCTATAACCTAAAGAGAAGAATAAGAATTTATTCGACAAAACACGCATAAGAACAAAAAGTAATAAACACCCTAATAACAAGTAGTAATGAAATATTACTAAAAAGAAGCTAATAATATGACCATATATAATATAATAACAATATGAATTATTCTGGAACAATTCAATACCATTATTTAAATCATTATACAGGAGGTTAGGACATTTATGAAGCAAATCAGACCTAAGGTAAGGAAAAATATCACAATCTCATTTTATCTGAGATTGTTTATACTTTGGTATTTACTGGGGTGTATTTTATCATCCACATACATGTTTCCTCAATATTTAATATTATTTCCATCCAACTACAATTTTTTAAATCCAATTTTACCCTTCGGTGAGTTTTTAGTAAAATATATGAAATGAATCTTTTGTAGTTTTTCATACGAGGTACTTTTTGACTTTTTCGACAAAAGTACGAGAAGAATGTTTTTTTAACATATACGACATGAGTGGATTTTTAAAATAATTATTTCCAAGAATCTTACTTTAAAATTTTTCATGTTTATTTTTAATCAACTTCTTTTAGTTTTGAATTTTATGACATGTTAAGAAAGGAAATTGTTTTTGAAGTAGAAAAGATATTTTCCTCAAGAACGGAGTTCAAGTGTTTTATAAAAATTATTTTACATCTAATATAATATTGGGTTCTGTTTCTCTATCTATTATTACATTTATTTGATTATGTTGTGATGGAATTATTTTTATGAATTCCTTTATCTTATATGAATTGTTTTATGATGTCATGTGGTTTAAGAATCCCATTTTTATTACATGGGTTATACAATGATGTTTGATTTAAGATTTTGTGGAATACATAAGAATGGTATCATTATGTGATGGTTGGGACCTATATCTCCCTCCAATTCATTGGGTAAGGATTTAATATCTCATGAGATAGACATGGCTGGAATGGCAGGTTATACAGGTTCAGTGAAACAGGACTTAAACGAGAAGTGAAATCGGTTCAGAAATAGAATTTGTCCACTAAGATAGTATTGGCAAAGAGTCTTGACTAATAAGAAATGATTCTCAATGATTATATGTGTATGCCACAAAGTATCATGTTTTATGTTATGATTATTGGGATTACATTTCAGTACTATGATTTATCCCGTGTTATTAAATTACGATCTCTTTTGCAGGTTATGATTTCTAAAAGTTATGTTCTTATGTATATGATGTGATTGATATTTCTTTTGTTTACCCTTACAGAGCATTTGAGCTCACCCTTTTGTATGTTTTATTTCTCCATGTTAGGAAGAAGGTTATTAAGTAGGATATGCCAAAAAGGGACTCTAGATATGATGAATTAAGTGGGAGGCAATGTTGATACTTTATGAACCAGTTGTTTATGTTTCCTAGTTTCTAAAGACTCTATACCTATACGGTCCTTTCCTGGTTTTGTTATATGATTTAATAAGTGTGCTTCAATTTTGATGTACTAACAATGTATGTAATGTATGGGTCGTTATAGGTATTCTGGAATTTTACTATGACTGGAACCCTATTTATTTCATTGGGTATAATTGTATTTTCAAATGGTACATCTCAGTAACATTATAAGGAACATGGTGAGATAAAGATATGAAAATACTATACACATGAAACCTATAATTGACTTCATATTATATATATATATATATACTTTATATCAATACGTCATATGGTACCATAAAAACTTCATATTGTATAACCCGAATTCATAGTGTAAGATAGTGTGTGGAATTTTAGGATGATGAGTTTATTATAAGGCAATGATACATCATGAGGTAAATTAACGTTATAGGTACCATAATAAAGTTTAATACTAATATTTTAAAAAATAATCATTTTTAAAAAACTATTGAATTATTTCAACACCAAAAAGAATATTGAAATCTACTTGAAAATACATTGAATGGTTACTTCAAAAACATTGTTGGGTATATTTATTAGGAGACCTAAAAAATAATAATGACATATTTCAGTATTACAATTTATGTGATGTATTATAATAAAATATATTGTTATATATATATATATTTCTACAATAGAAAATATATAAAATAAATCAAAGATGATGATTCTCAAGCTGTTATTTAATTTTTTAATGTGACTAGATTGATATATGTTACGAATCCCAATTTTGGATCTATACTAATGTTTTTTGGAGGACTCAATATTATTACATTAAAAAATTAAAATAGTTATTACCTTTGTACCTATTAAAATGGAATAAATATAAAATAATTATGGGATGTTTTTATAATGATGTCATATTGGTCATAAATTCATATAATCACATGAAATTCAACATGTAGTGATTTATATTGAGTCATAAAGTTTTAGATTTATTCACATTATTTGTTATTAAATAAGAAAGCTAAAGATAATGTGAGATAAATTTGAGCTATTGTAAAAGGTAGAGGTAGTTATTATTATTTACCTAAGAAATTCATAAGATACATTATTTTTTAAATAATTATAAATGGGTTACAAAGATACAATATGTTATGAGTCATTATTTTTAATCAACAAAAATAAAAATAATGTTAGATGTATAATTTTGTTGGATATAAGTCATTAATTGATTTATGAATATACGGTGATATTGGTTCATGTTTCTCAATATTTCGAAATAATAAAATATCTAGTATAATATTGTAGGATTTAATTGAATAGTTTTTTACTATTATTTGGTAGAAATTTTTTTAAGACATAAATGAATTAAATTTTATTTTATTTTTCATAAATATAAATAGATATTATAAAAAATCATAATTATATATAATAGATATAAATTAAGAAATATTAAGAGAATATAAATCCTGATGACTGAGATTTGTGATTAATTTAAAACCTACAAGTACTCGAGTAATGAAATAATGAGATTATAAAATATGATTGAAAATGATATCTATAGTAGTTTAAAAAAGTTGAGACCACGGTTAACCAATAAAATTTGGGAAACTCTTTAGTGTTTTTGACTTTATTAAATAGGTGATCATATTTTGATCTGATCATTTTTTAGTCTCATGGAAAATGATATTCATTTTTTACTAGAGAAATACTAATTCTAAAGTGATTCGGATTATTTTGGTTCATTACTATTGTATCCCATAAAATTTTATTAAAAATAAAAGTGCGGTATTGGATAACATAGGTTTTATCATAATATATAACCTACCAACTTTTTTTCAATCATAATAATATAATTATAAATCATTTGACCTAGATAACAACTAAAAAACATAGATTGGTAAATCATAATTGGTTTGAACCATGTAAAAAATGTTTTATGTCTTGTTATTTGTATTTATGAACTTATATGGGTAAGGTTGCACTAAATATTTTATGGTATTGAATTATCGCTCTATTATATCACTTGAAGTTGATGAACTTCTAAAATTCTCCACCATTAATTCACCCTTCTTAATAATGATTCACCCATTACTGGGGATTCTCATATTTCATTAAAATTATTCATTAAATGTAGTAACATTAATTCAAATTCATTTTGTAAAAAATAAATTTCATAAAAATAATAGATATTTTCATAACCAAATTAGCATATTTTTGTTTATTCCCTAATAATCTATTCAATGATAACTAATTTTAGTATATAATTTTCAATATATTTGTTATTTCCTATAATAAACCATTTAAAAGATTTATTTGATATTTATATACCAATTGAATATATATCGAATGACCATATTTCCAATGATGATATTTCCAATGACCAAATATCCAACAACCATATAACTACTATAATTACAATTTTACCCTTATAAATATAACCTCAAAAAATTATATAATATTTATTCATACGTTATATTTATTTCTATTTTAAATTTTCTATTGTTTTTGAAATTCATTATTTTACTTATAATGTTTTCATTACCTTCATCATCTTTTTGGAAACCCATGATGTTGCAGATTTCACATTCTGTATCATTTTATTTGAACATTGATTTATTATTCATTTTTTTTATATTGACTAATTGTATTTGTTTATCATAATGTATTAGTGGTTTCTTATACTAAAATAGTTTAATTAAATATTACATATCATTATTCATGGTACCCGAAAAATATTTTGATTCCAATTTTATGTTAAATAAATAATATATTTATTATTTTTTGTCACATGAAACCCAAAACTAAAATTAATTGTGACACACCATATTAAAATAATACAATATGATGTGAAATTTTTTTAAAAAACTGTTACGGTTATAATAAATCCTTATTTGAGTTAAAGGACAATAAAACTCTTTATTAAAACATATATATATATTTATATATAAGGTAAAAATTTTATATAGTAATTACTTTATCAATAAAATTTACTGCTTAGATGTTGAGTAATTAAATAAATTTTTTTTAAATTATTAAACCTAAATAATGGATATTTCTCAAAGAACAACTTGTTTTATGTAAAATATATTTTTACTAGGAAATTAAAATTTAGACATTGAAAATAAAATTTCATTAATATTATCTATTTCAAAATAATAGATTAACACTCATTTAATTAGAAATTGAAATAATATAATATTATGAATATTTGACTTTTTAAAGTTTATGTTTCTATAAAAAACATTATTTCATAGCATAATATATTTTCATATAAAAGACAAAATTTAAAATTTTATAACATTAAACTGATCAAATTTTATTAATTTTTTTAATCATCAATAAAAAACTATTTGAATATGTGTTATTTGAATTTTATTAAGATAATTTATTTTTATATCAATAGTGAAAAATTTAGTCTTGACCAAAATAATATGGTTTTGACTATCTATAAAGTATTTTCATAAAAAAACTTATAAAAAATTATTCATGAGAGAAAAATAGTTATATAGTGAAATAAAATAAATAGAAATAATATTTTGAATATTCAAATCTCATGGTTAAAATTTTAAAAATCAATTAATGTTTTATTATAAAAAATTTGATTTTCATCATTTTCATATATTATAAAATTTCAAGGTAAATTTATATGTTGGAATAAATTGTAATAGAAATAAATCGTATTTTATTATTCCAAAATAATTTAAGACATGGATATAAATATTATTGTGAATCATATCTGAAAAAAAATCCATATAAAAATAATCATTTTCTAAAATTGTGATTTTTAATGTTACATGAAAAAATGGTAAAATAAATTTTATTTATAAATATAAAATGTACATTCAATATATATTTATTTTTTTGAATTTTAACATAAATATTATATAATAAGGCTTATTTAATTTTTTTACATACAGAGTGAATTACTTTGTTTAAAATTACTTATAATGTTAATAAAAATGATAAATGTGATAAAATAGTTTAATTTACATACAGTATACATAAAACCTATGTAAAATTGTATGGATTAAGATTTATAGACCACAAAACATTCCCCACTAAAATATTTCCTTTTATTAGATCTATTTGATATATTAATAGTTACTTAACCATTTTTATATTACAAAAATGATGGCTCGTTAACTTATGTTTGCAAGTATCACTATCCCACTAATTATCACAATACAAGATACATAAATTAGAACAATATTTACCTAGATAACAGCCCAATAATATATTACTTTTGAAAATATTTATTCTCTATATCTATATAAAAATTATTAATGAGATATTCCAAGGACTTATGACATTATAGAATAATTATCTATGTGGGAATTAAAATTATCATGATGAGTAAATACTATGATTAAAATAGAAATAAGTCTAGTATGGATTAATTATATAAAAATTATCATCATCATTGAATTAAAAAAATTATATAGTTAATCCTCAAGGACATGAAACCTTCTTGTTTTAAAGTTTTTGTGATTATTTGACAGATAAAAAGACTATCAATTATAAATTACAACAAATAAAGATAGATTCCTATCACCTTTTATCTATTCTAATGTTTAAATTAACCTCTTTTAGAACTAGATCAATGATTTTTGGTCGGGGGTAACTCAATTGTTATCAATGTATGGATTAGTTATTTTTTGGGATTAGTTCTTTTTGTGGGATAGTGAATCAAGAAATTTAGTGAACCCCCTTGGAATAACTATGTGTAAAGTACAGAAAAAAATTTACTATTATATTTTCAGTTTTTTTGATTTCATAGAAATTATATCACCATATTTATATTGGTAGGTTATTATGGTCATGGAATATATCCACCTTGGGGTATTCACTCAAAAAAATTTTGGTAGAGTATCAACATATTCATAACCTAGATAATGATTATTGAGCCAAATACTCCGAACATGTCTAGAAACATCCATGGGAAAATGGTTCAGATAATACAATTTTGATTACGAGGAATTATTATGAATTTGAAAACATATTTATGGTATTGATAGACAATAAAATAGGTAATAGGTAATTAATTACACATATTAAAACCTATAAATGTATACATATGTATTCTTGTGTCATAAATGATTTCTTCATGTTTAGATGCTACTTTTCCTTTTAATAAGGTTATTGAATAATGAAATTAAACCATTAAATTATTTTACTCATGTAATTGACGAAAAATATTGAATTCAAGTATAGAATAAAAATAATAGATAATACGTTGATTTAAATAATAAGAAATGAAATAGGACTAATGATTGTGTTGAAAATCTTGTAGTTATGATCTCCTGTCTATCATGTGTTAGGATTAACAATGAAATACACAATGAACCAAAAAAAACTAAGAAAGATAAGTGTAGAGTTTCATAGTATATTAATTGGTGATTATGGTGAAGGAAAAAAGATCCAATTTCTATTATGTAAATAATTCTTTAAAATTCTCAAGTGAATGATTAATATGAATAGTAAAACAAACTAATGAGGATTTGTAGTCTATGAAGCTCAGGATTACCTATGTGATATTAAAAGGATATCCTATACAATTTTTGTATTAATTTCACAAACAATACACTGTATTTATTGTAATTAATTAATGGTATTATTTTTTATAATTTTGATTTAAGAAAATTTATACACCAATCCATGTTCTATCGAGGACTATAGATATCAAAAAACTCCAAAAATAAGAAAAATATTGAGTAACTATCCAATCAAAAAAATAAATTGGATTTGTGTAATTAATTAATATTTTTCCAACACACAATATACATGTGGAAATATTGGAATTTTTTCTAGTGGATTGAGGTAGTCTTCTAAGGGCACTAAATCACCACCATAATGATTTGATTATCAATAAAAACTTATCATTGTGTTATATAACATGTAGATGTTTTTATGAACCAACTTCATGAATGTCTTCTCATCCATCATTTACATGAATATATATTGTTTCTTGGAAATGTATTAGATCAATATAATTAAAGTAAAAATGATTTTTTTGATTAATAAATTAAAATTTTAATCAACATAATATTGTTTATAAATGCATTGATGTTGATAAACACCCTTATGAAAATATTCGACAATATGGTTCTTGATAAAAAATAATGATAAGAGTCTTCCCTAAATTTTTATAGAAAAAACATTATTATGGATGTAAATACTCTAAAGAAAAAAAGATAACTTTTATATGTTTGTGAGGATTTTAATTTTTAAAAATTTATATATTAACTCTTGTCTACATTTTATATTCAACTAGATACTTTTAATTACATTAGATAATAAAAAATCATGGGGATGCAATTTAATTTGGGGGTAATTTAGCATTTAAAGGTTTTGGTATATATTTTCTGTAATTTAAATAAATTATTTATTATATTCTTTCTAATGAAACACTAATCTAAATAAAATCAAATTAAAATTTGTTAAACTAATTCAATAGGATGTGAATTCTCAATAAATCATACATTGTCATTAATTAATCACTTAAATAGGAACCTAATAAGATTATTAATTTTAAAAACATATATTTTAATTAATTAATTATTTTAATTATTTATTAATAAATATTTATTAGTTGATTAAATTTATGGGTTTTAAGATATATAATTTGGGAAACTTGATTAATACTGTTACAATATTAAAATTGATATATTTCAAAATTATATTTTTAAAATATATGTTTTTTAAAAAATATACTTTCAAAATTTATAGGTATATTATAATAATAATTTATATTTAAAATAAATAATTGCGAATTATTTAATTAAAAATGAAATTAAAATTTCAATAACAACATCAACATTCTAAAAGATTGTAATTTTATAAAAACTAACATCAATTATATTATGAATATTCATTTAAAAGAAATATTCAATATTATAGAATATAAATTTGATCAAATGAACATTTTTTTATTAATCATGTGAAATTTATCATATGACTTATTTTTTCCTTGTTCATAAAATAATTAATTTATAGGTGAATATTGGAAAATATAGTTTATACTAAGACAACATCATTTGTGACTATATAAAAATTTATAAAATAATAATATAAAATATATTTATAATTATTGAATATTTTTACAGTGAATTCTGAAATTGGAAAATTATTTAATGATTTTATGAATCACATTATTATAATTTGAAAACATAAGTAAACTTATACTATAATAAAAAATGTTCTTATATTTTTAATTTACCTTGATAAGATACGGTATAATTTTTTTGGATTCCATTTCATGCCATTTCATGCCATTTAGCTATTATTTTTCTAAAAATAATGTTAATAATTTCAAAAAAAATATAAAAAAATATATTTGAATCTAAACAATTATTTTTTGAAAATATGTCCACTTTTTTATAAATAGGGATTTTATGTCTTATATGATCTAATGTTACAATAACATTTTCATAAAAAATATTCTATTAGATGACTTTGATTTCACATTATTAATCATTAGTTCTTGATTATGTAATAAATTTAATTTAATTTTTATCTATACAAGTAAATTACTTTCATAACACTAAGTTACTAAAATAATAACCAAATATCGTAAAAGTGATGGGACTTAGTGTAAAAGAAAAAAATAATGTTGAAAGCATGTGTAAACTTGTGTAGATTAGGCTATATTGACCATAAAACATTTCTCACTAGATTATTATCCATTATTAGATTCATTTAACCATTAAATAGTGAATTCCCCTTTTTTATTAAAAATATTATAGTCTATATAAATATAAATGGACCAATAACACCTATTATTTCTTCCAACAAAAATACTCCTAGATTTGACCAAAAGATATAAAAATATCTTATAAATGCCAATTGAATATCCTTAGAATTTTTTAGAAATATTTAAATAATACTTCTCAAAGAGATTATCCTATCTTAAAAGTGACCTTTATAAGAGTAGAGCTGTTAGAAAAAATATTGAAAAGTATGATTTATGGTTATAAATTTGAGTATAAATAATGGTATTTAATTAATGAAGTCAAGTGTGGATCAATTATATGTAAATTTTCTAGTGTGGCATATAAGAATTATCTTATATAGATAATAGTTAAATATAATAAACATTTAATTGTAGGGATGGTGTGAATATATGTGGGATATGATATTTAGAATATTTAAATGATGTAAAATAATTATTTTCCCTCCTCACATTGTATCCAATCTATTCAATAAGATCATAGAATAATAGTTGTGAGTGTTACATCAAGTAATCATGCTTTAATATACCCTAGATCTATCATATTCAACTCCTCTATTTCTTCCTCATAATTTAAATGGTTATCGATATGTAGAATCATTATAAATGTAACATATTTAAAAAATTATAGTGGATTATTTTTATTCAATATTTTATTTAAAATTATAGATCTTCAATCATATGTTTTCAACCTCTCTAATTATTATAACATCTCAAGAATAATTTTTGGTATTTAATTCAATAATTAACTTCTATTTTTCCATTATCAGTTTATATTAATCATTCCATACATTCACAATGGGAATGTATATTTATATGAAAAAATTAATTATTAATAATTGATTTAGTTTTTAAATAAATTGTTAACTTATATAGGTTTTTGATCTCAATTTATTTTCTTAATAAATTTTAATATGAAAATTTCATTATTCATAGTTATATTAATCCAAAATAGTTTTACGTTGATGATATAATTAATAATAAATAAATAATAAATTTTTTTAATTGATTATTGTTGGGGTGTTAATATAATGGTGTATTATGTATGGTAGTGAATAACAATTATGATGTTTTAGCGAATTAGGGTCAGTGTGGTATTTTTTTATTAATTATTATAGTGAGTTTGATTTAGATTTTTTATTTTAGTATCATATACTATTGTTTATAACCTAATTAACAAAATTTTAAGTTGAGATGTAAAACAAGTGTTTGAATTTTGTTGACTAATCAATGTCACTCAAAAATTATTTTAAAAAAATGAATAAGGGTATTTTTTTAAAATGAAATATAATTATAAGGATTTTCCACATTAATAGGATTTGTTAGTTTATGTTAAATGTATATTAAAAAATTATATATAATAAATACAAAATAATGTGTTTAATAAATATTAATATTGGATTTTATCTGTAATATTAAATTGTATTATTTAGGTGTATTTATATATGTTTTTTAGGATATATATTGTGTATAGATGTGCTAGTGGATATTATTTTTCGGTTTAAATAGAATGATAAATGATATTATAATAGATTTTATTTGAAGGAAAAAAAGTTTATGTTAATTAGTGTTTTCAATAATATTACTTTACACGTTTCTAATTATTAATAACAACAACTCGAGATAGGTAGACTGGAAAATTCATATATAATCCTTAACATTATAGGTTAAACAAAACATTCTAGAATAATAGTCATATAAAATTTAAATAATTTACCTCCTATAAAAAATCACTATATTATGATATATTTCTCTATAAATAAATTAATTTTCAATGATAACATTCTTTAAGCATCACAATGAGTTTAAATGAATCTTCTTATACTATTAAATTGTTAATATATAATGTTACCATTATTTCCCAAATATTTGACTGATGGAGATGAATGGAAATAATGAAATTCTTTAAAATATTTGGTTTACAAACATATAAAATAAATTAATTAATTATCAATTGATTGTAAATGAAAATAAATATCTTTTTAATTTAAAAAGATGTTTTCCTAGGAATCTATTTTTAAATGGGATTCAAGTTTTTATATTAATAAATTAAATTAATAACTATTGATGGATAGTTTTACGAAAATGTATATATTATTTATTTTGATTTTTTTTTCAAATTCATCACATTTTTTTCTATTCTACGGATACAAATAAAAATAGTTTTATAATTAAAATTGTTCATTTCTACAAAACATTTTTGGGTCGCCTATCAGCACTTATATTAAAAATAATTTCTTCAACTTATAAAAATTATATCATAAAAATTTATTGCCTTATTTATTATATCAAGGTATAAAATTTTTAAATATTTTAAAATTATATGTTTCATTTTGAATGGTAGAATTTGTAGATATTTCTCTCCATGGTAGGAAAAAAATGGGTATATAGTGTTCACAACCAAACATTATGATTCAATATCAACCTAAAACACAGATTCATCAGTCAAGAACCCATACCCAAAGGTGTAACCCTCCTGTTCCAACAATGTGAGAATGGAGATAGGGGTCCCTGAGTCCTAACACTATTAGGCCTCATGTAGGAAACTAGCACCGAGGGTATATTAAACACACAAATGGGAGGCATACCTCTTAAAGAGAACACAAGCAGAAGAGAGAAATAAGACAGACACCAACCAACTCCATGTCAGAAGACTCTATAATATAAATGCCATGTAAAAATATGTAAATTCGTTTAAAACTAATAAAACTGAAAGAGAAAACTGCATATACCAAAGGAAAGTAAAAACATTTATGGCCACAAAGCATGAACAAGTACTACAACTACACGATAGTAGTAAACTGCTGGATCTTCAACCTACTTGATTTGATATGAAAAGTACAATATATATATATAGTGGAGTATAACAGTATACTCCATAGGATCCTCCTTATAGCCTCTCGTGAAAATGTAATGAAATCATGCTAAAGCATAGTGAACAATAAGTGAATCTAACTTGTCACATAAAAAGTTTTACTATGTTATCAGCCTCACTATGGCTACTCTCATCATGTACCTCATACAAGAATTTATAGTATAATAAATAATTTCCAGGGTACCCTACAACTACTTCACCAATTGTTTTCATCTTTTCCCCAACATCACACTTCTTAAGTATCTTTCTCCAAATATTGATGCTTGCAGACACCTGGGCGTAGTACCCAAACATGGACCTCGTTCATAACAAAATAGTAGGTCCATGTTACCAATGTATCCATGTATTTTTCTGGATCCCAAACACCACTTATAATGTGTATTATATGTTGAGCATTATACCTTAATCCATTTCATCATGTACACTGTGTATAGATCCTCCAACCATCAAAACCTATACATGTTAAATCTATATTATTCCATAGAAAATATATCCATAACATATGTGGGTGAATAACCACAACAAATTGTATCCCTCTATACACATATATGGGGAGAAAAAAATTATTGTTCATACTAGAACAACTACCTATATAAGAGATTGGGGCCAATGGGGGTAGTCAGCCATCCATCCTCCTACTAGAATGTTGGGAACCCCCCCCCCCCCAACTCCCATAGGGATCCGAATCCGTAGGGTGTCAGTTTCCTAAACTGATGAGGTTGTGTAGCATATAGGAATAAAAAATACTACATAATATAATATAGCTCATAACCACATTATGGGAATAACCTATTCTTAGTTTCAACTACAATTAACGTCACTCAATCTCCGGATAGCCACTCATAATACTAGGTATCTTATAAGAACACAACCATTTAAATCTCTAAATTTGATTACTTTGTTCCATTCTATTATTTTCAATTTATTTTATTTAATTATTTAACCATTAATTAATATTTACTAATTCTATGATACATTTCATTATCATCACACTAATGTTTCATGCCCAGTAGGCATAACCAAACTAAAGCCACAGCTTCCCAGATATATTACATCTCCATTGTCTCCCATTAATAATTAATCACATGGGTTAAAATAATTTGTTTGATAATTTATGAAGACAATTACAAATTTCCCATATTCCCATGAATTCTAGAAAAACCTTCTAAGATAGTAAGCACAAAGGGCTCAACACGGTGAGTAGATGAATTACCTGTCAAGTCTTTCCCCCCATAATAGTTGCATAGACCCAACATCCATCAGGAATATAATTAAATAAATCAAGTGTCTTACCCCATGACTCTTCTTTCCTTTGCAATAATGGTATGGAAGACCACCTGCCTTGAGGTGTGGGATAATTAATGCTGATAAATAATCAAAAAGGTTGATCAAGTGTCCAAAATTCACATCCATCCTATTTCAACATCTATTGTATCCTCTTGAACACCAACATGCATAAAATGATGCACCTCACCACTATAGGCATCAATTGATACCACAAACACATGGCCTACCTTCTCCCACACATGAAAAAATCCATCGAGGCTCATATATCAACACATGTTGCAGGAAAAGAAACATCATATTAATTGGGATCTAGGCCCTTGAACAAGGCATCCAACATTTGTACATAATAAACTTTCATAGATCCATTGTACATGTTCCTCGACCTTACAGGAAATATGGTAACTCAGAACCTAGCCATGCATTGACTTTTATCCAAAAACCAGTTATTTAATCCCACTTGATTTAACTGAATTTTTATTTTTAGGTTCCAAATACCAACAACCTAAATAATAAGCTATAAACAATTTACTAAATAGTTAATTTACATTACTTTAATTCATTATAAAAATGCATGAACATCCCTATGGCTCATCAATTAGTTCAATTAATCATTCTTACTTCAAAAACAACCAGATTCATTTAGATTCCCCCTTATCGATGAAAAATAATCACAATTAATCCCACTTTACTTTTTTACCGATTTCCATCAAGAACGAAATGATAATTAATGAAATAAAAGATATTACACTATCTATAAGAACAAGAAGCAATAAAAAATGATCGATGCCAATTTATATATCATGTTAGAATATTTATTATATCAATTTCATTATGAACTAGTGGGATAAAACTTGCAAACTCTAAAATGGCACATAATAAAATATTGAATCTATGAATACCCTACCTCAAAAGGTTTATAATGATCATTTCCTGAGGATAGTACAATAAAATGGATCATGATCACCACTCCTAGAGGATTGCATCCACCTGAAGAGGTAGAGACCCCCCGACACCAACTAACACATAAGAAAACACTATCAAGAACATGTAGATCACATTAAATAATAGTTCAAGGAGAAAAAAATGTATATAAACCTTGATTAAGTATTTTAGATTATAACTTATATCGATGAATTATCGAGACTTCTTGGTTTCACTAATAAAGTGGGTGAGCGTGTAGTAGGATAAAAATTAAGGGGAACCCATCCAAGGAGGAATGTTTGATCACACGACTCCTACGGGAAGGAATAAAAGGTTTGAGAAACACTCACAAGAAAACAATAAAATAGAAAAAGGTTGGAAGATATCGTATCCCTTTAGATTATTTAATAGTGCACTAGAATATAGTACCCTATATTTTTCATTAAGATAAGATTTATAAAAAACATGTGTTTTGACCAAGTAAAGGCTTCCCAACAATGCAGAAAAATTGAGATAAAATTTTTGGGCACTGAATAATAATTAAATATCATAAAAAAGTTAGTTATGTATTTTATATAAAATGAAATTTCAAATGAGATAAATTTTATGAAATAAGGAAAAATTAATAAATTTAACCAAGTAAATGAAACAATAATCATTAATAAATTTCAGTGCTAGTTTTTTGGTGATGGTTTTTTGTCCTACCATTTCTATGCTACTATTTTTGTGTCACCATTTCTATGCTACCAATCCTATGGTACAGTTTCAATACACAATATATATTCCACTATTTCAATGAGACCAATTCTATCCCACCATTTATATTCCACTATTTTTGTTCTACCATTTATGTGCCATCATTTAACTACTACCATTTCTATGCTATAGTTTCTATTTCACTTTTTCTATGCTATTTTGTTTCATCCATCGTTTCATTTCTACCATTTCTATGCCACAGTTTCTCTGTTACCTTTTTTTTCCACCATTTATGGGCCATCATTTTTGTGCAACCATTTCAATGCCACCGTTTTTGTGCTTCCATTTTTGTGAAAATGTTTTTGTTCTTCCATTTCTGTGAAACCATTTCTATGCCACCATATTTGTTCCACCATTTCTATGCCACTATTTAATTACTAAAATTTGTATGATACTATTTGTGTGATTCCATTTCAATTAAACTATTTCATGACATAGTTTCATCAAATATTTTGGAAATTTGGAAAAGAAAGTGACACTATTTTTGTGACAATGGTTCAATAAAATATTTTGGAAAATTGGAAAAGAAATTGAAATTATTTTGTGACACATATTCATGAAACAATTATCAAATTTGGAAAACAATGTGACACTGTCTATTTACATAGTTTCATGAAAGAATTTGGAAATTAGAAATGGACGTGATATAGTTTTGTGACATAGTTTCATGAATCAGTTTGGAAATTTTGAATAGTGTTTGGGAAATGTCACCATGACTTCATATAACTCTCAAAACACCATATTTATTAAGTGTAAGTGAAAATATAGTTAACGGAATTTAAATAAGATATCTTTAAATACTATATCGTCCTCATGAATCCAAATCTAAACCGGATTGGAATCATAAATAGGGGTCAAAACAACCACCCATCAAGATACCTATCACGGTTCTCACCACCAAAGGATATAGTAAAATGAAAAAAGGAACACATGAAACCACTCAATAACCATAACCATATCTTATAAACTATCATGGTGGAGAGACATCTCAAAATTGATCAAGAAAAATGAAACAAGAGAATGACCTCTCATAAGAAAGAAATGTATTAAACCAAAAACCAAACATCTTTACCAAAACTAAACATTAATCAACTCGGGGTATTGAGTACATATCTGCAATATAACTTCCCATGTACTCTCCTCCTTGCAACCATGTATCCACAAGACTTGGAACAAGGGGATAAAATTACCACACATCAACTTCTCTTTGCGGTCCTAGATATCTATATGCCACTCCTCAAAGATCTCACTATCATTACTGTTGATATATCCCCAATTGATGATCTGATAATCATCATGAAGATAATTGTGGAGATGTGACAGCCAAAAAACATCATGTATCCAGCTCATCTATGGGGAATGTGCTACCCGATATTCTATAGCTTCAACATGAACTAAAACCTAAAAGGCCCAACAAACAAGGGATAATGTTTAGTCCCACGATCAAACCATCACTTTACTTGATGGGGAGTCACCTTCTGAAACATGGGATCCCACAAATAAAACTCCAAATGTATCTTCCAATGATCGGTCTATGATTTCTGATGATCTTGCAATACTATCATCCTCTAATAAATCACCTGAACCATCTCTGTCATATTCTATACCCGTTCTTGTACAAGAATTGCTGACTCTCCGACCCCAATCAAGCATAATAGAGAACAATAAGAGCATACATACAATTCTTCAAAATGTATCATACTAATGGTGTATTTGAAACTATTTTTATAGGTAAACAACAAAAAGGTCATGTTACTCATCCACGATCCTTTAAAATTAAGGACCCAAGAGTGCAACATGTCTTCAAGAGTCTAGATGGTATATTCTGTCTGACCATCCCTCTGTGGATAAAATGCTTTGTTAATGAATAACTATGATCTGAAATCATGATGGAGACCTATGCACACCATAGAGATAAAATAAGGATCTCGATCAGAAATTATCATCCTCGGGACTCCATGAGGTGTCACCACCACTTCCTGACACTACCATGAAAAAACATCAAATAAAATTGATACCACGGTTGCAATTGAAGTGGGATAATAGAATTAAATGATCCACTACCACCCATATAGCAAATATATCCTCTCTGATTTTGAGGTAAGATTGTACCATTTTTAATCAAGATGTCCTCCCACATCCATTGAATAAAATATAATGGCTGGATAAAAACAACAAAGGAAGCATGGTTCTCATCCTTCATCTTCTAGTAGACCAAACATCAAGATAAAAACTCTATAATTACACGCTTTAGCCTAGGACACAAAAACTGACACCTCAAGGCTCAATACATATTTTTCACACTAGTATTCACATGTAAAATAGAACTATAGAAATGTCTAATAGTCATCTCATGCATCACCAAATGATTGAGAATCCATTCTAGATACAATACACGGTGATGTTCATCCTCAGACCAACCATCAGGGGACTCACCAAAAACAACATTGTCCCTCCATACCTCCACCAAATGATCTCCCAATTGGAACTCTTCTACATGCTACACCAGAGATGATTTCACTTTCATCTGGAAAGAAAACATTTGCTCATGAATTCTCTTATGTTCAGATGCAATGTTGAATGTTTTTACTTTTCTCTCCTAGAATCACCAGATTCACACACTGCATCACTACGTGAATTCCCTCTTAGAAAATAACCAATAGAATTTCTCTTTCCATGTGTATATGATACATCAAACTCATATTCATGTAATAACTCCATCTACCAACGATGTTGCACTTTCATGTCACGTTGGGAGGAAACATACCTTATTCCCTTATGATCGGTGAATTCCTCAACACACTCACCAATGAGGTAATGTCTCCACATCATCAGAGAAAACACCACTATTGTCAAACAAGGTCATGGGTGTCATAGTTACGTTCATGTGGATGTAACCACTGAGACCTAGAGGAATCTACTAACCTATACTTCATTAGAATGTATCCTAACCCTATATGGAAATCATCCCTAAAATAACCAAAAATGAACTCATATTGCTGGATGACAAAGAACTGAAGCAATGAATAAATTATCATTCCGATACTCTAAAGTTACCTGAAACTTATTTGTTCTCACGAACACCGAATCCTTTCCAGTTAACGATGTCATAAGTGTCATCAACTTCAGAAATAGGCTTTGAACCTCCTATAATATCATGTGAATACATGGAATCATCACACCACTACCACTTTCTTAGGTGTTTTCCAAGACACAACTGCTTATATATTCTATAGTTACACATATACTCCCTACTGGGACAAAACATTCCCCATGAAAAATAATTATCGATCCCAAAACACACATTTTGACAATATCCCAAACAACTACTATTGATGAAGAACTCCCCGAAAAGCATGTAGATTCTTTGCGTGATCCTCCTCAGAAATAGATTACACAGGGATGCTATCGATGAAAACCACCATGAACATATCCAGGGACTCATATATCATGTCAATAATAAATCCCATGAACAAATATAGAAATTTCATCACACCAAAAGACATTAAAACGAACTTGTAATACTTATGACCACAAAATAAATACATCTTTTTAATATAATATTCCTTCACATGCATCCGATTATATCCTAGTCACATATCGATCTTTGTGAACAATCATTCACCCTTCAGATGCTCAAATAAATCATCAATCCACAAAAGAATATAGATATTCTTCACTATTACTCTGTTTAAGATATGATAGTCGATACACAAATGTAAACATATGAGTTCCTTCTTCACAAAAAAAATTGTGTCACCCCATGGTGACACACTCGGTCAAACAAATCTACTATCTAATACACTATAGATCTATATACATAGATCTCATAACATGTAAGGGGATATAATATATAGATACATAGTTATAGGAGACACTGTTGGTTGTATCTCAATACCAAACTTGATCTCTCATCGAGGTGGTAATGCTAAAGATTAATTTGGAAATATATCAAGGTAGTCATCTACAACCATATGAAATTATAATTGGTGAACATCTGAAGACGTTGAAATAATTATATACATACAAGATGACACTGAAGAAACAATCCTCAGACCCATTGAAGGGTCTCTCTTTCTAACAAACACTGATGGATCTCTATCAGCATCTAAAAACACCACCTACATCTTAATGAAATCCTTTATATCCATCACCGAATACAACCAATCAATTTTGAGTATGACATCATATGTTTGTATAAATAATCATAGGAAATCATTCCAATAGTAGTGTTTTCCCATCACTAGCACACAGTCTCTACAAACATCCAACAAGTCAACTCGACCTCTAATTAGAGTAGTCAATGATAAAATAACTGGAAGCCTCTCTATGTCATGTCACAAGAAATGAACATGTAATGGGGTTATAAAGGATTTTTTAACTCTTTAATACAACATGGAATACGCACTAGTAGAAAACACGCATAGGGTACCTTGAATGACATTTGGCTCGCCTGGTGTTGGTAACACTAAAGCATGAAGATGACCCCGAACTACTCTACAACCTCTTCTACCTTAATGAAGACCACCACCATGGCTTCTCTTTTCCCTATGAGGACATAGAGCATCCCGAGGATGTCCAGTGTACACCAGAAGTACTCTATACTGATACAAAGCTGGTGCATCCTACTGCAGTAGCCTCAACTAGAACTTCCTAAATGGAGAAACCATAAGTAGAATACCTGACGCATGCTGGCTATTCTATAAGGTCATTCACTCTACCATATTATGACTATAGCCACCACAATATAAAAAATTTCTGATCCCTTGGATTCACCCTGACAGATGCCTTCCCTATAGAAATTAGATATTATGGGTTCTGACCTACCCCCAATCGAATATAAACACTTCTACCCATAAAACTAGGAACCTCAAACCACAAATATGGTTCATGATGAATCAAGATGAATCCTCTATCACAACGACCATGTTCTGGCTAATTTCATCTCGATGTCCTCAGGCCTCGGTAGCTCGTCATGATATGTATTCAGCATAAATGGGGTGACTAGGTGCTGGATCTCTAGATGCAAAGACTCTTCCAAATGTCTATCCCTGAACTCCATATCTAAAAATCTCTCTATTTAATATCATAAAAAGTTCATGAAATGGATTAAAAAATCTCACACACTAGAGATCCCTAGTAAATGGGTAAGAATCACTTGTTGACTGGATTACTTTACATTATAAGAAACAAACTCACATCTGAAATTTTCTAAAAACTCCTACCATGAGTTCACCGACACCTAGTGATCCCCACAGAAAAAGAACCACCACTTCCTCTATACCCCACAAAACATCATCACAACCAATAACATTATGTGATACTTTCAAGAATTGGTCAAATTGAATGCTATATCAACCACCTTCAACCAGTCGTCTCTAATTTCCTCAAAAACGGATGTATCGTACATCATTAGACTATGGCACTGAAACTCTCAGAGTGTCCTTCTACAATTTTCATTGTCTCCATCCTCTACCCTACGACGATTTGCGGGTACGGCCTCCAAGACATTTTCAGTGTGAACCTAGCGAGGTGGTCGACCGTGAAAAATATCTGCAAAATAACAAATAGTTATAGATCCTAAAAATTAAATATATAAAACTAAACAATAATTAATAAATTTTTTATTTAGTTTGTTTTATTTTAACTCATCCAGAGGTATGGTCATTCGAAAACATGTGGAAATAATAATGATGCATGAATCATTTATTATGTCTTGACCTTTTAACCAATATCACCACATTTAATTGACACTATAAACAAAACGGTTTGTGCATCATATCACAGAGGGACCTAAAATCTTATGACTCAGTCAGTCCCCAGTTTTTACATCACATGTTAAACAAGACTGACCTTTTTTCCCAACCAACCCATGAAACCTCACATCTGCCTAACACTATACACAATCATTTCTCTCAACTAGACCTCAAATACCACTCTGTCAAGACCCCCTCCCCACTGGGTGTACCCCTCCTAGGACAAAAATATGAGAATGGAGATAATGACTCTTTAGTCACATATCTCGTAGGCCCTAGGTTGGTGTTAAGTAGAGAGGGTATAGTAAACACACAAATGATACGAAATACCCTCTAAGAAAATAAATATGATAGATACAGGAAGGAAATACACTAACCAACTACATGTCACATTGAAATATAAATGAAATCCCATGTACATATATGTAATGTTCTGAAAAAGTACTACTACTGAATGGGAAAACCAAATGTACCCATGGAATGTAAAAAACAACAACTACCAGGAATTATTAAGTGCACATGCAACCACAAGCTATTAGTAACTAGTATGATATCCAACATTCTCCATGTGACCTCAAAATAGTTTATAAAAACAGAGGATGAGTATAACATTATACACATTACGATCCTCTCCATAGCCTCTCGTGAAAAAGTACATAATGCTTGAAAATTTTTTGGACCACTATTTCTATACTACCATTTTTATGAAAACGTTATTATGCTACCATCTCTATACTACCATTTTTCATCCAATGTTTCTATGTTACTGTTTTTATTCAACTATTTATATTCTACTATTTTTATTCCAATGTTTTTATGCTGCCATATCTGTGCAACCATTTTGGTGCCACTAAATTGATTCTACCATTTATGTGAAACCATTTTTTTCTACATTGTCTTTTTATACCGTTTTTGTGCCACCATTTCTATGCTACTATTTCTATGCCATTTTTTTTGGGCTACCTTATCTTTTCCAATATTTTTGTTCTACCATTTCTCTGGTACCCTTTATGTTCTTCCATTCTTTTTCCACTATTTTATGAAATAGTTTCATGAAACTGTTTAGGAATTTTTCAATGGAAGTGACACCATTTTGTGACACAGTTTGATGAAACTTAATAAAATTTTGGCAAAGGATGTGACCTCATTTCATGAAATTGTTGCATGAAATAGTATGGAATTTGGGTAAAGTGACACCATTTTTTGACCATGTTTAATAAAACAATATGGAAATTTGGAAAAGGGTTGGGGATAAGTTCCCTTGACTTCCTAGAACAACTCAACCCCCATATTTCTGCCACATAATAGACTAGAGATGTCCAAACAATTATATATCATATTTGAATGGTGGAGTTCAGCTATAAGAATCTAATTTGATAATATACGTCCACTAGGTTTTTTGTCATTGATTATGACCATTATATTAATTTAGGAAAAGAATAAATAAACATTTTCACTCAGTTTAATTTAATATATCTAATATTATAAAATAATAATAAAATAAGGATAAAATGAATGATAAATTTATATTTTTTTTAAATTGACATTTTTATATTGGAAATTTTCTTTTTAATTTTTTCTAATGTAATTTTTGTCCTCATTTCTTACTCAATATCAACACAATTTTTATTCAAGTTATAGATATTTCATCTGAATTATTTTTTTAAAAAAAAGTAATATATTTAGGTTCAGTTATATTACCAATGGATCATATAGATTAATATTACATATTATATATATTTTTTATAGTGAAATTTTTATAATGTTTAATTAATTTTGATTTCAATTACAAATTACATTTCATAAAATGTAATTAATAGTATTTTATGACAATAATATATTATTACATTATTTAAAAATCATAAAATATTAATGATGAAAATAATAATGGGAAATGATCTAAAATATAAAACGAATATTAGATATTGAAATAATATTACCTTATAAGAAAATTTTAACCTTTTAATATAAAAAAATCATTTCAATGGATATGATTAAAATAGAGTAACCGGGGGGTTAATCCAAAACCTATTAGTTCAAATAAAACCAAAACCATTATAAATATCATTGAATGATTCAATTGAAACTATATCTTATATTTATATGAAAATATATACTTTTTAAATCAATTTGATTTATAATGACTTATATTTTTATCTTTCTAGTAATTCTAGGAGTGGAATTTACGTCCCTTATAAAAAGACATCACTTTTCATTTTCCTTCGAAGTACATGAATCCAAATATCTTGACCAAATAAAACTTAATTATCATATAAAATCCACTATATATTAATGAGACATTCTAGTATTATTTAATGACTATTCTAATGTTCTTTAAGAATGGATATATATGATACATATTGAATAAGAGGTAATCATCTTAACAAACTAATTTCTATTTTTTCTTCATCTACCTCTAAAACAATCCTTATATTCGGCATTAAAATAAATAAATAAACTATATATATTGAAATTTTATTATTAATATGGAAAAATAAATATTATCACTCTATTTCATCGAATGGGAATAAAATTAATTATATTGTGTATGTTTGGATAACTACCTCTGAGCGGCGATATAATTTATTTGACACTACCATCTACCAATGTTTTTTATAATTGTGGGTTGAATATTTATAAATTATAGTTAGGGAATAATATTTCTTCTACAAATATTAAATCATATACACTATATTACAGTACAATCCATTGGAAAATGTTGATCTTTAGTGTGAGCCTTCAAAAAATAGTTTTGTAATTTATATAGAATAGTAAAAGAGATGGTTTTGATGTACACTCACAACGTATTTATAATGAATTAGACATTTTTAATGAGGAATTTATAAGTAGTATCCCACAATGTTTATTTTAATTCTCATCCACACACATATATATACATTACAGACTCTCAGAATGTAATAGAACAGATAATACCTTCATATTTAATGATATTTTCATTGGTTAGATAAAAAGTTGTGTCTTTATAAGATGATTTTTTTATTTATTATATAGTTTTTTCATTTTGATTAATATAACATTATATGTGGTTTATTATATAATGGATGTGATATTTTTTATTTTATTCTTGTATTTGACAAAAATAAGTGATGTCATATTAGTTATCATATTTTTCAGGAGAAATTATACACATAAAATATGTTTTATAACCATCGTACTAGTTCAAAATACATGTAATGTTTTGTTAAGGGTTCATGGGTCAAAGATGGATTCACCTCCATCCAAGGAAGACTATTATGTAATATGTATTATGAAATTTTAATATTACAGAAAAAATAACACATTAATCCATAATTATTTTGAAAATTTAACTCTTAAGTGAATATGTTCTATTGAGTCGTTACCATACTTAATAAAATGGTAGACGTTAAAGAGGGAAATTACAAAAAATTTCCATGAAATTACCAAGATGATGGAAAAAGGGGATGTTATTTTCAAAGAAAATACACGAATTTATATATGAAATAAAAGTCTTATTAACATACCTAATATAAAAAATCTATATAGATAAATTGGATATTAGAAATATAATAATATAGGTATAATCCATGGATACCATTTATAAAAATCTTTTAGAGTACAATGTATTTATATCATCAAAAAAATAATCATCAATAATATTTTATATACAACCCTATATCATCCCGAGCCATTAGAATTTTATATGTTATAGATATTTAGAACTATATATAATATATTATCAAGATAGTTTTCTCAATAAAATTACCCTTTAAGGATTTTATGGAAGATAAAAAATTAATCATCTACTTAGAATTACGTGAGATATAATAATATAATTTTATTTTAGTAGAACAAACAGAAGAAATAAATGAAATTGGTCACCTACAAATTTTTAGTTTCAAAAAAATAATCATCATGAAAAATTTATTATCAATTTTCCACGAAATAGTCTTCATATAAATTTATATGGAATATTTTCATTAAAATATTTTAAATTTTCTGCATATAAAAACATGTAATTACAATGCTTGCAACTTCTTTCAAAAGAATGATAATTAAAAAATATCTATGATTATACCAATGAAAACAATTTTTATATTAAATATTTAATCATAATATAAAAATTTAAATGAATTTTT
Organism: Viscum album; assembly: GCA_963277665.1. Taxonomy (NCBI): domain Eukaryota; kingdom Viridiplantae; phylum Streptophyta; class Magnoliopsida; order Santalales; family Viscaceae; genus Viscum; species Viscum album. Next base: position 1,694,877,860 of record OY728147.1, read on the forward strand.
TATACAATGATTGATTATAAAATTTTATAAAAAAATGAATACATTATCAAAAAATATCTACCATAAATTTAAATCGATTTTACATTAAAAGAATAAAATTTATTGTATTTTCTAATAATTTTTTTTTGAAAACTAAAAAATGGACTTTCCAAAAAAATTAAATCACTAAAACATAGAAATGAAATGTTTTATTTCATATTCTATAACAATTGTATATGATCCCCATTTTTGGATGGAGTAAAACTGTTTCAAAAATATATGTAATATTTATATATACTTATACACTTGTCCAATAATCAAAGAACATGATGTAAAGAATTAAATTTTCTATTGTCTTTGAACTATAATTCACATTTCAACAATCATGAGGGTCATTAGGGTTTAATGTTTTAAATAATTATGTCACAAATCATATAAAAAAATATATATTATAAAGGGGATTCTTCCAATAAATATAAATTTATTCACAATATAATACAATTAAAATAAATCATTCCTTATTATTATGTCACATCTTCCTAACATTGATCCAAGGTTATTCATTTTACATATCCTACCTTCAAACATAGGAAAATAAATTTAATTACATTGAATGAGCCCAAAATGACATGTAAGGTAAATACTATAAAGGAAACTATTAGCCATGTGAAAAACATGAAAAACCCAGGTAATGTTTACCTTTATAATCAAAATTCTTTGATGATATGAAATAACAAATTTATAATGAAAAAAAATTATGAATATTTTTCAAATAAAGTGATTAAAACTCAGAGAAATTAAAAAATAATTTTTGGAAACATAGAGAATAACATCAATAAACTCACTCATAACCCCTCCGATTAAATTAATAATATAATATACATCCAATATATTTCTACAAATAACATAATCATTACTCAATAAATTAGATAAATATAATGGGGATCGCCCTTTAATAATATATACTATGATTACTCTTTTTTTATTAAATATAATGGGGATCATCCAATCATATAAATTATAATAGGATCAAATATCAGCTATATAGAGATTACCATATTGTATAAGATTTATCAATCACATATATTTTTCATTTAATTAAAAACTATAATATCATGAATAAAAATTTTTGTTCTTAATATTTTTCATCAGAAATTCGTTTTAATATATTGTAAATAAAAACAATTATGGTTATAAAAAATCATTTAATTTTATAAATTACTTTTAAAATTGAAAAATTTCACACATCGTAAATACAAAATATTATACAAAATTAACCATATAAACATATAAAGTAAACATAAAGTAATAACGTGTATTTTGGTGACATAATCCACGGATTCCATATAATTTTAAAAATATCCATTCAATATTTTTATTGGAAATGTTATAATGTAAAAAAATTTAAAATTGACCAAAATATTTATTTCAATCCATTTTATAAAAAGGAAAAATGGGTAGAATGACATTAAATGTTATTTTTTTAATATTAAAAAAATTATTTCGCATAATTTATTTAAATATGAATGAAGAAACATAGTTTTTATATGGAATATTTAATAGATAAATTTTAAAAGAATGTCCCATAACATGAGTCTTATTCGTTAGGTTCATTTTTTATCATCCATAAAAATATAAATAGGATAATTTATAATTGATTAATAATATTTTTAATTTTCCATGTTCATTTATGTTATTTAATACCATGTTATAATGAATTTATAAATCATTTAAGTTCGCATTAGACTTTTTGAAGAAATGTGTTATATGTCAAAAATGGATTTAGTAAGGAATATATATTTTTTAAAAAAATCATCATTACTTCATCTTTCAAATAATAATCATGATATTATTATAATGATAAAATTAGAATATCTATATAGAAATTATACTTTCATATGAAATCATTAAATATGGTTATGGATTATTAATTACGTCATAATAATGGATGTGGTGGGTATTTCATACACATGGGTAAGATTTCCATTTTTAACCATAATTATGGAAATAATGTATTCTTGAATGATAATAACATTATATATTTATTAATGATTATTTAATTATATTTTCATATATCGTTATTTTGATGTGATTATTAAAAAACGAATCACATAACTTCATGTTGGTGGTTGTCCACACTTACAAATGAATTTCATAATCAATTTTTAGTGTAGGGTAATATAAGAAATTAAATGATTTATTAGCTTTACATGATTACAAATATGTCATTTATATCATATTTGAATATTATATCCATCATTATAACTATTATTGAGATATATTGATTAAAAAAATTATATTTTTTCGTGAGATGGTTGTCCTCCCTACACATGAATGTGGAATTGCTTCCCATTGGAAGGAGGTGGATATGGATATAGGTCAAGAAACCAATATATTAACATTTATTTATATATATTATACTATATTTATTATTTTATCATGTTTGAAGAAGGTTTTACAGTTGAGGAATAAGAAAAACTATCACATTTAGTTAAAACAATAACTCTTCTATAAAAATTATCCCTTTTAAACATATTAAGACATTTAATATTGGAATTATTTAAAAAAAATGCAAATAAAATTATTGTATTAATACTATGAAGTTTTTTTTCATGTTTTGGACAATCCAAATTATTTACATTTTGTGAATAAATGAAAAGAAGATGTTTCCTTTTATAATAGATGGGAGGGTCCCTCGTTGAAATATTTAGAATTTGAAATTAATATAAATTATTTTCTTATTAAAAACTATTAAATAGTAATTTATTTATATGATAATATGATTTTGGGTATAAAACACCTCATAAAATAAAAATAAGACATGTTTAGACTAAATTTTTTCCGTTTTATTTTTGTATAGACAACATTTTAACCTCTTTAACTCTTGTCGTGAAAACATTTATTTTTACTCCTTGTGGGTTAATATGGTTAAAATAAAATGAAAGAAGACCCATAATTGGATAATGGTTAATATTTTTATCCAATAAATTTACAAAATATTAATTTTTTATTAATTTTATATATTTTAATTAAATATTAGATAATATGAAATATCAATAATTTCTATTTTTAGAAATTTTATTTATATTGAAATTATTATTATCAATATATAATATATAATAAAAAAAAGTATCTCAAAATATAAAAAAATCATTTTAACCTTGAAAATTTATGTATTACATTATTTATCTCAAATTATGTTATTTTTCATATTTTTAATGTCATATTTTTTCTGTTAATTATTTAATTATACATCAGCATTGGGAAAAAATTAAAGGTAAATATTATTTAACGAAAAAATTTAAAAAAATTAACATGATGAATTTATATCATTTTTAATTCATAAAAAAATATAGTCGAACATGCCCTTTGAATGTCACCACATTAAAAATATTACACATAAAAAATAACCGTGTGACATGATTGACATTTCATTAACAAAACTTTATACACATTATGATCAAATTTAAGTGGCTCAAAAGGGTTATATGTTAGACAATTGTATTATTATGGTAGAAAAATACTAATCTAATAACATTTAGATAAATTTTTGGTTCGTTTAGTCATTATTATCATTTTTTTACCTAAATTACATGATTTACCAAATATTATGGTAATAAAAGTTAATATAATTAGTATTCATATTTTCCAAAAAAAATTTGTAAATATTCACTATAATCATATCCACTAATTAAAAATATGGAATCCATTTTTTGAAATTCAATACATAGAAGTTTAAGAATTTACTTTAGTATTATATGGGAAATTGAAACGAAGGCTAATTTTCTATAAAATTACCATTTCAAATATTAAATGTTTTCAAACCAAATTCATGAATATTTTACTTATAAGAAACAAAAAAATATATTAATTTAAATTAATATTACCTAATGATAATTTTAGACTAATAAAATCATATTTTATGTTCTAAATGACTTAAAATAAAATATGGCTTTCATAAAATCATCATTTTTTCACTATTCCTTAAAAAATAAATATTTTATGAAATTTTGTGAAAATTTATCCTATGATGATTTTGTCAAGATGAATATAAAAATATATTTTATTCACATTAAAATTATATGATTTTAGATATAAAATTGTAATTAAAATCTTATAGTAAAACCATTCCTTTTTGATTTTAAGAATTACATTATCAGTTTATACGGAATATAACTACATAATTGAGGAATTGTAATTTATATTAAAATCATTTGTTCTATTGTTATAGTGGATTTTACATTCGCTACCCCCCATTTGGAAATTTTATCCTATCAAAATTTAACAAAATGTTGGTAACCAGGGTATGAAATTTCAGAATACATTGGTTGAAATCAAACATATCTACTTGATAAATGATAAATGGGATGTAAACTTTTCATTTAGAGTTACACCTACTTGTTATATAGGTTATAGGACATAATTATGATGAGAAAACCAAGATATGAACGTTAAAAAAAACTCCTAAATGAAAATTTATAGTGACAGAGATCATGGTCATGAGAAACATAACCACAACCCAATTTTAAATCTGTGATGGGTTAAAAAGTCTTCGATGTATTTATAAGAATTGATAAATTTTTGTAGCTAATTAATTTTTTCACTACCTATAATATGCTCATAAGAACATATACATAATTGATTAGTAGAATTTTATAGTTTAAAATATTTCCACATAATATCATTTTTACCAAATGATGAGTATTCGATGTTATATTTTCATTTTTGAAGCATTGAAATCAAATTTAATGGTTGGTAATATCAAAGAAATCATAAAAATATATTCCTCAAATAAAAATATATTATTTAAATCTAAAATGTTCCGTACATGATATGATAATTCCACAAAAATGATTAAACCATTAAACAAAAAAACCCACCTTAATTTCTAAAATTCTATAGTAATATCCAAATTTATATCATAGATAATTCAATAAAAATATTCATAACTTTACTAAAATATGGTCTATACTGTTATGAAAATAAAAAACAAAAATTATTTGATCATTTTGTATTCCAAACTAAAATTTAAAATTTATCTTCAAAATTTCATCAATCACTCTTAGTATTCCATAAAAAAAATGTAATTACCTAAATCACAAAATTTCCAAAATGTTCTAGTCATTTTTATAAAAAAAATGAATCACTACAGTGATCCAAAATTAACATACACAAATATTACACAATGTTACAGGAATAATCATTACCTTATAGTAATATACCTTTGAGGATAGTAATTGTTTTGTGTCATTGGAAATATGAAAAAATAATATTATATCCCAGTGAAAGATCAACTATAGCTACAATAAAGACTTCCACATTTAGTACTTATACATAAAACACTTTTACATAACATGGTGAATGGAAACATAATAATGGGTGGGCTCAAAGACTCATCTAGGGTTAATAAATGATTTGTGTAAGCATAAAATGAAAAAAGGGTATGGAACTTGAGAATAAAATATGATGATTATACCCTATATATTAGAGATCATAATAAAGATTTGAATTCATAAGGCTACGATCAGAATAAATTTAAGAGCACACACCATGAATGCATTGTATATGAGAAAACCATGGAATTGTGGAAGGAATATAAATATAAAAGATGATTTCTATAGTCTCTTAGGTGTCACTACCAAGAAAATATTGGTATAATGGTTTCACTCCACACACCATATTAGTAGTCATGTTTTCCTTAGTTCACATACAAGGCCATATTAGTAGTCAAGGTTATTTCCCTTGATCATACGATTCTATCTCACAAGTTGTAAATCATTACCCAATGCATTTGTGGAAATATAGGTCACACCCATCTCATAATGAAATCATTAAAACATTTTTCACAAGATTATAAATAATTAAATCACAACCCCTGAAATTAAATGGGTATTATAATCATTTAATAATATAATAACCTATATTAAAACATAGCGTTCATAATAATTTCATCAAAAGCATAACCTGTGAAAGAGAAATTGATTTTATAAAAAATATAACCACTGAAATTAAAATGGGTTTCATAAAGAACATGAAATAATGACTAACCCATTCAAATAAAGAATATTTATGTAAACATTAAATCATCACTAGTAGGTAATGTGTATCATTAATAGAAGTCATCATTGAAGAAAATAATTTTTAAAAATATTTCCAAATTGATTCTTGAGGAAAATATCATCTCATATTTGAAATTGGATTTATAATACATAAAAAAATTATAATTATTATCATAAAAAATACATTCAAAACAAATAATTATTACCTAAAATCTTTTGATAATCCTTTTTCCTTGAGAAATTATAATATAAGCTTAAAATATATTGATAACATTCTTTGTCGAAAACTCATTGAAAACAAATAATGAGTGTTTGAAAATGTTTTTAAAACCATTAATTTGATAATACATTGGAAACTAATAATTAAATATTAAACATGTTTTAAAAGACATTTCATAGAAAATAATTTAAAAACATATAATGAAATAATCGAAATGTTTTAAAACATTTCATCATTAAAATTTAGGAATGATTCATAAGTATGTATTAAAAACAATTTATTTTAAATTCTATTGAATCGATATAAATAATTCTAGAACGAATTTGGAATTTTCCTTGAAAATAACATTTTAAAAAATATTTAAAAAAATTTAAATTTTTAAAACTGAGATGCAAGATTCAATGAATTGTTTTGGGTAAATCCTTACATGTTGTACGTGGTAAAAATAACATTCATTTTTCATTGTATAATGTTTACAAAAATTCTTTGTATAGAATGTGATTAGTAGATTCATTTGAAATGATTTTAAAAAGAAAAAAGGTAACTTTTAATTTTATAATTTTATATAATAATAGTATACTATTCATAGAAATCCGTTTTAAAAAACACAGTTTTGAAGGAATACTGATTTCCAACCGAATAGAGTGTATAGTTGGGCCTTATTAAAAACAAACTAATAAATATATTTAGTAAAAAATATTATAAACACGGTACCAATACATGGAAATATTTTTAATAACTAGAGGAGAAGAAAAATCATGAATTCTAGTGATATATGTATCATAAGATTTCATGAAAGGTAATGTAAACATTATAATCGTAAAAAGTAATGAGATTGCCTCAATGAAATCTTATATCATGGTCACTTCGGATCATAATATAAATGTAAGAAAATTAAATTATATAAAAAATAAAATTTATTGATAAGATGCGACTTCATGATATAAAAGGTAAAATGGAATTATATACACCTAAAAAATAGTTTAGGTGCATAAAACACAGCCGACTGAAATGAAGGTAAATTGAGATAGGATTATTTCAAAAGTTTTGTAACTTTTGAAACATACTATACATGAAAAAAAAATAATAAAACGATTATGTTTATAACCTTAAAATTTGAATATATATACATAGAATACAGTCATGTGATGTATATAATCCATAGAAATGGAATGAGTGGCGAACATATCATGTATCACACAAAAATAAAAAGTGATATTAAATACCCTTGCCATGTGTCTTGACTAACATCATACTCATTAAAACCTCATGTATAATAAATATAATTTTATTATGGATCAAATACAAAACCATATTATAACTTTTAATACCATATAGCGACAAATTTTGGAATTATATTACCCACTTGTTACCTATTTTGTTATTATGTTTCAATTCATATAATATTAGTTTTGTTGTTACCATGTGTCTTTATTTATTATATATTGGGTACTTATAATTATATAACATTTACTGAATGTAAACCATGATATTAACATAATTTATAATCATTATATTTTTATTATAATAATCTATAGAATAAATACTTTGAAAATGGATGGCATGGTTCCTGGAGACGGTAATCCATACCTACACATGAATGATGTTTCTGTTTTTATTATCGTATTAAAATAATAAAATGACATATATGTACACATATATTAATATATATTCATTAAAATTAAATTACTATATTATGTTTATCATATAATTTCTCAAAACCTAGCCATAGTACATCCCATGTACTGTGTCAACATATCACATCGCTATGAGGGTGTGGTAGTCCACATTTCCTCAAACAAAATTATCTTATTTAGACTGAATAAAAAGAAAAATATATATATGTTGTAAATGGAATAAAGAAGATTAAATACATAATAAATATATTATTTATCAAATATAAATATATTTACTTTAAAAATTTCCCCTATGATATATAATAAGGGAATAATGATTAATCATCATTTAGTGAGGGGGTAGTTCGTCCTACAAGTACAAATTAAGTTCTTTGCCCATTATATGGATGTGTGTGTAAGTTTAGTTAAAACCATTAGAATAGAAATTCATAGTATACTCAGTATATTATTTCTGTCAAATAATCATTGAATAAATAGAGTGTATTGGTGGAGATGGAAAATTAATGAAAGGCGCTTGAGAGAAGGTGTTACCTCTTAATCAGGAAACTCATTATTTTTTTCCAACATCTTCCTTAGAAGAGTATATTCTTAAAGGGAGTATTCAAGGAGGATGGTGTGGGTGTCGATAAGTGTATGAAAAAGATCTATGTTTATCCCAAGTGGTTGTAGAGGTGTTATGTGGAGGCATAGGTGGCGGCCATTTATAGGAATTGGAAAGGACTCACATTGTTTATTTTAAAAAGTAATGTGTACCGACGTTTTACATAAAATAGTAAAAAAACTAAAAAAATAATGAATGGTTTATAGAAGAATAATGACCATTAAATATGTTTTGGCCATATTTCTAGGACTTTGCGGGTCTTAAATTTAATGATTACTCCTTAGTAAAGCTTAATTTTACTTAAATAGGTGTAATTACTATTAATTACATTGAATAATAATTTTGTTAAAAAAATTACCATACTAGAATTTATATATTATTTGTATTCAACATATGGAATAAATTTTTCAAAATTCCAATCAAATATGTGGTATAAATTATTTAAAAATTAGTCTTATAGTCGGGTCAACAATGTGGTTTTTTAAAATAAAAACATCAAAAGGTATGTAATGTTTGTATACCCAATTTTAATGAAAAAATCGATCCAAAGGCCTATATTGGATTAATTGATAAAAATAGTATCTAATTAAACTTTTATACCAATTTAATATAAAATTTAACAGTATAAAAAATTTATATGAAAAATCAGTTTTGAAATAAAATTCTATTTTTAACTATTCAATAAAAAGTGAAACCATACAAAGAAATAAAAAAACATTACCATAACCTATGTTATAATTTTTTATTAAAAATATAATGTTTATTTAGAAATATTTAATCTATGAATGTTAATAAATGGATTTATAATGGGTTCTCCATTTAAAGGCCTTAAAACTACTTTTATAAAAATTAAATATCCATTTTGATGCATACAATTATATTTGTTCATATATTATGTATATAAAATATATTATATGAATAATAATTTGTCTGATTGTGTATAAAACATATATATTACATTAATATTAAAAAATAATTATAATTAATTAAATTTACTTGTGTTAAACATCATTTTGACCATAAAAATATTAATATTTTCCTTCATATTTAATTGGTTTTCATATTCATTTCTAATTTATTGATAATATATGAATTCATATTACATTTTTGTAAACCATATATTTTCATATATTATTTAATAATATTCATAACCATTAATTTACCTTCTATATTATATCTTATTATATTAAAAAATATTATTTTAATAATATATTATGATTTTGTAAAACTCGCACATGAGTGTTACAGAAGTCATCGAGGAAATTCATTGTTGTGTTTCACTCAAGGTAACCTATGTGTTCTATGTATCTCAAGATTAAATGTATGTTGTTAGTAGTGCATTATTAAATTGATTCTATGTATAATTCAAGCCAAACATAGTGATTTAAAACAAAATAAACAATTTTCATTGTTATGTGAAATGGAAATTATCATAAAGGTTAATTTTTTTTTGAAAAAAATAATTCAAAAATTCATAGGGTTTTACATTTTTACTTACCAAAAAAATTATTTGTTCCTCGAAATTATTCTTATCCATCAATGGTTTAATACTTGAATGTTTCATTCAATGAATCCCACATCGAAACAATAGAGACTAAAACATCACTTAAAAAGGGATGCTGTTAAGATATAGGTTACCTAATGTGACATATAATGAGGATTTCATATAGGTGAACATAAGTTGGTAGTCAATATTGGACATGGAGTAAATGCATATATATTTTTAAATAGTAATTGAATTTATATATAAAAAATTTTGAATGGTCAATAAAAATTTGAGGGCCTCAAATTCACATCTCGATGATTAATTAAAAGAACAACAGTTCAAAAAAATAGTGATATTAGGACATCACATTTCCTTATGATCATTATTTTAATGTTGAGTAATTATTATAACAACTCAAAATATAAGGAAATATAATTACATTATATATTTTCATAATCAAAATTTCATTCTTTATTTTTGATTTTATCCATTTATAATTTATCCATTACATTATTAAATTGACATCTAGAAATTAACATTGATGTATGATGTGCTAAAATAAAATTTTAGTACATCATAAGGAATATGAAATAATGAAAAATATGACTATTTATTGAAAAAACTTCTTATAAAATATGTATAATACATTAATCTCAAAAAATAAAAAACATCACTACTATTTCATCATAAGTAATAATTCATAACAAAAAATTATACATTAACTAAGACATCCCCTAGAAAAAAGATAGGTAAGAAACCCTTATCATAATATTGTCATGGATTCATGACCCAATACATTTCCAATCTATATTGGGTGTCACAAAATATACATGATGACCTTTTCTAAAACCATTCTAAAATAATTTCAAAAATATGATGGTCTTCATTGAAATATGGTTAATCGCTAAATTTCCTTTTTACAAAGGATTTCAATACAAAGTCATTGCATAATTACTTCTCAAAATATCAACATAATCATTTCCTGAATGGTCAATCTTATAACCCTTCTCAAAAATTAAATTACAAAATATTAGATGGAGATTCATGAATTTAGATTCACATAGATCCCCCATATATTTCAATTTATCTCATGGTTGTCACATCACAAACATGTGAATACCCTAATAATATATTCTATTGAAACATGGTTATATCATGATTTACAATAAATTCATATTAAAACATACATTATTCTTTATTAAATGTATATGTTATTTATTCCATAAATACATGTTGTTTTAAACTTCATCCATTACAGCATAAAAAACATTTCAATAAGTCCTTAATTAGTTCCAATATAATTTTGACCATCTACATTACTTATTCATATAACACATATCATTATCTGAACAACATTATCATAATATAATTATAAAATAAAAGGGTTATATTTCCCCTATTCATGTTTTTCAATGGATATCACCTTCCTATTAAATCAGTTTTCAATTCCTTCTGAACCATTAAATGTGTTCTAGTAAATTCATAGTGAAAAAATAAACTAAGAAATCCATTTATATTTCACCTTTAATATAAATTACTTCTATAATCCAAATGGATGGAAACATTTATCACATAATAATTAGTACATTTATATTTAATCATCATCATAATAACTATTTCCCTTCACATTTTATTTTTATTTTTTTCACCATAAGAAATTTATCCATTACCTATACGTCCACACTAATCCTATTCAAGAGAATTCATCATGGGACATTGGGCTGCATAATGTCTGTTTATTCAAGACAAAAAACAACAAAATATTTATGAATCCTAAGGGTTCCCAATATTCTAATCCATTATGTTAAACAAACTCTTAATTTTTTATTTTATGTTCCTTTCTATGTGAACTAAATTTCCACTATAAAAACATCTTATCATTCCTCTATGTCATTCACTTAGGTGATTCTTTCTACATTTTTTATCCAAAAAATTATAAATCTTCATTCATCCTTGGTATCCATTACCCAAACATGAAGTGAACTCAATATTTATCTTCATTGGTGTGTATGAGAGTTTGTTATGATACGTGTTGTTAATCAGACTCTTTGAATACTAATTAGGAAGGATCACAACATATCTCACCCCAGTGATCATGCCACTTGACTACTAATCAAAAAATCATTCATCACATTAAATGTTAATCCAATTCATTCCAATTAAAAACATTTACTATATCTAAAAGAATTGTGTGAAAATTAATTTTTATAGAAGAAACCCACATTTCAATGAAATGAACTACTTAGAGGATTTCTAAATTATGTCACCATCCTAAATCAATGAAACCATGTCTTCATCCAAGGGTTTTGGAAGAAAATTATATTTAAACCATTGAAAATGGTTCGTGAGGAGTTCATGAATTCCCAAATGATAACCCATGAGAGTGTAAACCCATGTTTACAAAAAGTACCATTTTCTTATAACTAATTAACTAATTCTAGGCTCGTAACATCATTTTAGAGTGGTTACCCCAAGGCACATCTATTCTGAATCCATATCCACATTTACTAACTAACAGTGTATTTATTTCAAGCAATCCACTCACTCTATCCTTTACAAAAATTCTCCATCATTTTCGTAAATGTTCTCTCATTCTTATAATTTGACATAGAGACATCCCTAGACATATATTTAGAATTATTCCTTGTGATCTCACTAATTTTTTCTCCTCTTAGTTTCAAATAGTAAACTAAACCTATAATTTCATAACAAATATCAAAACCCACGATTATCATAAATGAATATTACACAATTTTAGATCAATATTATGTACAATAGAATAATATATGCTCCATTACTGTAATAGATTCGTTTTATTATACAACAAAAAGAAAATTCATCCTACTGATTTATCTTCAACATCTCCCAGAATAATCTCCACCTTTAATAGTTCAACCTAAAGAATTTCTTTATAATATGGGGAAAATAAAATATAAAAATGGGTGAGATCATATGGTTATTAGAGGTAAAAACAATATGTAAGCATAACATGAAAATATTTTATGGAAAGAGAGCATAACATTTGATGATTGGACCATAAATATTATAGGGCATAATAAAATTTGGAAATTCCAAAAACATGGATCATAATTGAATTAATAACAAATATGATGAAGATACAACATAGGAATAAAATATTGAATTATGGTAGACATATTATAATAAAATATTATTTCCTTAGTGGCCAAGGCATCGCTTACAAAACCTACTTTGTAGTGTGAGATCACTCCCCATACCATCTTGGTAGCCGTGGATCACTCCCATGACCATATTAAGAGCATGAGTCCACTCCTCATAACATATTAGTATTCAAGGTTGTCCCCCTTGGCCATCTTAGTAGAAAAAAATAATTACCAATACCAACATTGTCTATCTCGTGATATCGAAATCTAACCCAATGCAATGGAGAGAGATATATTTACCAAGGGTCTTAGAATAAAATCATATATACATGTTTCATAGGGTTGTAAATATTCATAATTGAACACATAAAATGAAATGGATATTACAAACATGTAATCATATCATAACATGTGGAAAAAGATAGGTTTCATGACCATTTCTTCAAAAACATAACCCATGAATGGGGGAAATGATTCATATATATAGAACCCAAGAAAGAAACCAGTATCACAAACACCATGAAATTAATTATAACCAATTCATATAATGATTATGATTGGAACCTTTAGTTCTTTTCTGATAATGTAATGTGTAACACCAACTGATCACATCTTAGATACAAAATATTTTTTAAATATCATACAAAATCCATTCTTAGGAAAAATATCCATTCTTCTTGAAAATAAAATTCCAATACATAAACCATTTAAAAATAATGTTCATAAAAGATACCTTGAAAACATATAAAGATAAATTGAAATCAATTGGAAAATATATTTATTTTAAAACATTTAAAAAAGGTACCAAATATTTAATAATTCATCTTTTTGGAAAAAAGGATGAAAAATATAATTATAACATGAAAATTATTTTCCAAACCATTTAATTGAAAATACTTTGAAAACATATAATGATACCATGAATTTTTTTTCCAAACAATTCTACGTGACAATTTATAAAAGATTCATTAGAATGTTATGAAACCCATTACGTTAAAATAAAATGAAAACATATAAATAAGGATTGAAATCATTTTCTAAAATATTTATCATCAATACATATAAAATGAGGTTGAAATTTTTTTTCATAATATTTTCATACTTAAATTATATAAAAAAATTATAATAAATGAGATATTAAAAAAATAAATGCAATCTTCAAAGATAAGATGGGACCTCAATTTGTACATGTCATACGAGGTTAAGAGACTACAAAATTTTCATCGTAACATGGTTATAAAAATAATTTTTCAGGAAAGGGAAAAGGAGATTACATTAAAAATATTGATAAAATAAAAAATGGTAAATTTTCATTCTAATGATTATAAGATAATGATACAATATTCATATAATAACTTTTAAAAAATGTTGATTTTAAAAGAACATAGATTTTGTCTGATGAGAGGAAAAATTTAAAATTTCTTAGAAACACTTCCAGAACTATCTTAACTTCTAAATACTACATAAATAGTCCAAATACATTAAAATATTTTAATACACATAATATATGAAAATTTGTGAACTTTATAGAGATATGGACCATAGTATTTTATCAATGGAAGAATAAACATAAAAAATCATGAAAGGTAATTAGATTGTATAAATGAAATAATATGACATGGTAACCAAGGATAATAAAATAAATTTACAAAATATATATAACATGAAGCATAAAATATAATTAAAATAATTAAATTCATGAAATTCATGGAATTGAATGGAAAATGGATGTATATACAAGTCGTAATATAATTTAGGTGCATAACAAAACATGAGTCACAATGAAATAAAATATAAACTAAACTACTTCACTAATTTTTTAACTTTAGGAACTTAGTCCCAATAAAGGAAATATAATAAAATGGATATTTGAATACCCATTAATTTATGAACAGGATACATATTATAAAATCATTGGTAGTACAAACACCACACAAAAGGAAAGAGTGGCGAACATTGAAAGTATCTCAAACTAAAAAATGGCACATAATCCTCTTATCTTGTGTATTGAATCCCATTGTACTCAGTAATCCTCATATATTTCTTTCTTGATAATAATTCAACCATAAGTATTTACTTTGGATTATATTCTCTTTGTTATTCACTTGTGTCTTAATTTGTCATATCCTTAGTCCTTATACTTTTATCATGATTACATAATGTAATAAATTATATAAATATAATTTATACTCATTATATGTGTATTAAATTAATATATATAATATATAATTATGAAATGGAATACACTGTTCACAGAGATGGGAATTCGTATGTACGCATGACTATTGTTTCTGTTTTTTATTATCATATTGAATGAATTAAATTAAATGACATATATATATATGTATATGATAACATTAAAGAATAAATATAATTATATATATCATATATGTTTACTAATACCATCCTTAATACATTACAGATAGTGTGTCATTGAATCACCTCGCATTGTGGGGCGGTTGTCCACACTTACTCAAATGAAATTATAGAATTTAAACCTATGGATAGTAAAAAGGATATGAGTTGTAAAACGAATAAAAAATATGAAATACATAACAAATTTAATATTTAATATATATTAATATATTTTCCATCATAATTTCCACCATGATATGTGGTAAAGTAAAAATGAAAAAACTTCATTTAGTGAGGTCGTAGTTCGTTATACACTTAAACAGTAAGTTTGTCACCCATTAGATGGAGGTGTGTGTAAGTGTTGGTACAACCATTCACACAAAAGAATCAAACTATATTTTGGATAATAATTTGTGTTTACATGAATTGAATGAAAATAATTTAAGTGGTGTAGAAGGAATATAAAATAATAGAGCATGAGAGGAGGTGTTACCTCTTAATCTATTAAAACATATTGGATTGCACCAAAAGGTATATTAGGAATAAAACCAGCCTAAAGGGAGGATTAAAGGAGGACGAAAGGGATTTTGATATTTATATAGATTATATATTGGTTTAATCTAAGGGGGTTGAAAAATGTAAATAAGAGGGTGATATTGTGGCTTTTTATAGGGAAGGGATATGACTCACCTGGTATTTTTTAAAACAAGTTAGTGGTACCCATGTTTTTTACCAAATAGATGTTTTAAAAACCCTAAGAAATTAAAAATTGAAGGGTAATTTTTTAATAATGTCCATAAAATAGGTTTTGGGAATGATTATAAGTCATTTTGGTTCTTAAATTTATGTTTTAGTCATTAGTTAAGAATTATTTTACCTTAGATGATGAAATAAATTTTATTTACTTTCACTAATAATATTGGTAAAATAAATTTTTAACTTATCTAAAATTATAAATAATGATAATTAAAAATCATTGATGTATTTTTCCAACATCATATTATGGAATTGGATGACTTTAATTTAAAATTAATCCCACTGTCAGGTCATATATGTTGGTTTCTAAAGTAAAAACACTCAAATGTGCATTATGTTTTTATACAAAATTTTAAATTGAAATTGGTTAAAATGACCGTGATTAGATTAATTGATAAAAATATTATATTATATAACATTTTATCCACTTTTAAATAAAATTTCATCTTTTACATAATTGGTTGAAAAAGTTAAATTTAATTGAAATCCAATATTTTTAAATATTCATTAAAAATGAAACCTTACATGAAAACTCCAAATAATTATCCTAACATAAGATTTATGTTTATATTAAAAATATAATGTTTATTTTGACATATTAAATATATAAAAATTTAATAAAATTTATCTAAAATGTGTTCTCTATTAGAAGGAGTTAAAATTAACTACATAAAAAAGATAGGATTTTATGCATAAAATTATATTTGTTTTTTTATGTGTAACGCCCCAACCCCAGTTTCCCAGAGTCAGTACCTTATTATATAACATTGGAATGATCCCAAAATATCATGTCTTTAAAGGCCGATTAGTTTAATAGCCTTGGAAACACTTGATATATTCATGAAGTCTTACATTACATCATAAGGTAAAAAAACAACAACAACATCTTGTCTTTATATCCTCTCATAGTATCCCTATAGGTCATTCATAAATTACTTCTTCACATTCTGGGAAAAATAAAACATTGAAAGGGGTGTGCTCTGATGATCATTAAGGATAACAATATAGCATAAACTTTCATAAATAAACATTAACATTTAAGGCAATGTATAACTAAAACAAAAGCCTTTTAAACTTTAACGTCAACATAATATGGCAAGGATAAAATGAAATAAAGATATTTACGTATTCACATTTATATTATACTAGTCGAATAATCACATGAAAATATTAATATCTACTTACATAATGATGGAATTCATAATTACATACTATCATAACAACGTAGACAAGGCCTCGTGCCAAGACTACAAATAAGATTTTGTCAAGGCCTCGTCCCGAGACACTAGTTTGTCTCATGAGACCTACCGATGCATCAAGGAGCTATAGCGGGCTCCACCCGTCACTTACTATGTGTAATGCATTCCTCATATGAAAAGCTTTAATCATAACATAAACATTTGTATTAAATCTATCATACGAAATGTCAATACTTTATCCACAAACCATGAATGGTATAAAAATGGAACATCCACAGTCAAACATAACTCATTCGATACAATATGGAAGATTTTATTGTATCATATTATCCTCAATTGGGAATGATGAAGGAAATTGACATAGATGAAAATAATAATCAAAATAATTTGAGTGATATATCCCCCTTTTTCTTGAAATCATTTAAAAGTCAAACTATTTGTCAAGAATCCATTTGAAATAGATTTCTGAAACAAAGTGTCCCATACCAATTTGAAACTTTTAAAAGAAATATTTATTTGAAAAACTTGATGTCCATCTAAATAAATCCTTAAAAACATTTTTAAAACATGGACATTAATGAGAAAGATTTAGAATAATCAATATTTAAAACATTTTAAAATGTCATTTTAGTTGGAGTTCCTAACCAAAAGGGAGACACATGAATAAAAATAATTGGGGAAATAAAAACTTTTTAATATCACGAGAATAAAGGGATTCATGATATATTATGTCAATGTACATTTTATACACCATATAATATTTATTTTGTGTATAACAATAAAGGAGTCTCAATGATATATAAATTGAGATGAAATGTCTCATAAAGGCCGTATCCTTATGTTAAGGATAAATCAATGACATAATTATGAGTGACAAATATAAATACACTCAATATGATTGGATATTCAGTGTAAAACAATCAAAGGACATTCACACATGTTCTTGTGAAAACAACACCAATGAATTGGATGTTTAACTCGACAAATCGAGATTGAGTAAAAATTAATCTTATCAAGTTCATACCGATGACCTGATAATTTATCAATGGAGTAATTATGTGTATCAAAAGTATATCCACAGAACATGGAGTGTAATTTATGACATAATCAAATGAATAGTGATTCTACACATAATCGTGGAGTAAAATAATCAATGAATTATGCGTAACGCAGAATGAGTGGAAATTGAAATTTCAAATTCCTTTATTGATTTGGTAACAAAAAAATCATACACCCATGAAATAAGGATCATAAAATTATGATGTAAATATACATGAATTAATTTATATTACACAATGAATACAAATATGGGCAGTACACACACCACATGTAATAAATAAGTGTTGAACAATGGAATTCTCACAAAATTAAAAGTGAGATAAGATACCCATTACTCATTTATTTTTCCTTCGTCGATGGTAGATTAACCTCCTTTATTATGGTAAAATAGTTGTTATTGAATTATAAAAGAATCATTTACATTAATATGATATCATATATGATCTTTTAACATTGATTTTTTAATAATATCATGGTATTATCGTCATGTCGGGTTTTAACATACTCATTTTCCTTTATATTATTTATTACGTAAGCCATGTTTGTTATGGATTGGTTGAATCTTTTTCATATACATAATTATATCAAGTCATTTAAAATTATTTTTAATCATCAAATGAAAATTATACTATAATGGATATGATGGAGAATAAATCTCATCACATTTGTGGAGACGGTAGTCCGTACGTACGCACGCGCGACAATATCAATTTTTTGATGTTAAAATTATATATAATTGGATGGTATATCATATAGACAGAATAATTATGATGTTATATTTATTATTTACATGAATTACAAATTATTATTATACCCATCCAAATAATAATTTATTGAATGACAATTACACCACGGCGCGGAGACGGTAAGCCGTACATACGCATGTATGGTGACATGCCATTCAAAGGATGGATAGAATACTGAATATGGTTGTACCATATTTATAATAACATCAACGTATACATAATATTCTGGATTTATTATTTTATAATGGAAATAACAAAGAATGAAGAAGTGGAAGAAGAAAGGAACTTGAAATAAAAGTCGTGAAAACATTACCTCTTCTTCGGGTTCTTCCTTTTGATTTGATCAAAAGGGATCCTTAGGATTGATTTCTGATCAAACTAAGGACTCTAGGTTAGTGTGAGAGAATTTTAGAGAGTATTTGGCCAGGGGTTTGCCAACCCAAAAGTCTTTGATGGTGTGAATTAATGAGAAGGGGGAGTTCCCTTTTATAAGAGTGGTGAGAGGAACCTTTGGAAAAGCTAGAAATATTATTTTATAATAAATTCATATTCGGTTTCTAATGGCTCCAAAGTGGATTATTTAAAGGTTAAGGCGGGGATGGGTCAACAACCACTCAAAAAATAGAATTTACAGAGGTTTCAGTCATTATATTTACCTTATCTTTTAGTTTTAACTCTTAGTAAATTAGTTTGACACTTACCATGTCACTTTGTATTTTTATATTATATAGTTAATAAACAAACTATATACCTCCAATTGACCCACAACTGGTCCATTAATGATACACCTATCATTATATAAGTATCTTGGACAAACCCTAGATTTTTAAGAATTAAATATCAATTAATAATATAATATTTTTTTTAAAAACTCTTTTATGCAAATTTTGACACTACTTGGAAAATTCATTTTTGTGAAAATCATAAAAATATTATTACTTCGGGAAAAGTTATTTAAATCATTTTTAACATGTCATATTGACCATGAAAATTAGGTTAATTCATAAAAAGTATTAAATTATATTTATTTTGGTATTTATAATATCAATTATTTTAATTTTTCACTATTAGGGTAATTACTGCATCATCTTTGTGTCAAAAATAAAATAAATTATATATTGTATAAAAATTATAAATAAAATATCATTATGTATTAAATATTTTTTGATTTTTAATTAATATTTTAAATTGAATTTACCTTATGTATAACCCTATATTAAAAATGTTTTAGTAAATTAACATTGATTTTAACTCTTTGAACTCTTCTTTGAATTAAATAATAATAAATGTACTAATCTAATCCAAGTGGACCTAAATGATAATATTTTACACCAAATATTGTTTTTGGTCAAGATACACTTGTCCAATAGAATTAGGACATGTGTTAGGGTAATATTAATATCATTTTTACCCTTAATTACCCTATTTACTTTTAACCATGGGGAATAAAAGTAAAAGTTACTATTCACCAAAAATTATTTTCATCTCATTGATCCACATTTTACTCCTTAATATTAACTGTGTCTCTTGGATTTTTGAAATTCCACTCACCGAAGCGGTAAAATTATGTTTTATGAGAAATTCAGTTTTTTAACTATCACTTTATGGTTTCACTATTCATCAAAAAATGAAGATTTCCTGAAAAATACAAAAAATTAGGCCTAAGCTATATTTTAAATTATGAATTCAAAAATGATGTCTATTTTACAAAATTCAAAACATATCATATGCATTAATTAATTTAAAAATTACTTGTCGTCGTCAAAACAAATAGCGTGTTTTTAAGAGATAATAACTATCAAAAGATTGACACTTGTTTATGTCTTGTTTAAATGTGAAATTACATCCAATGAAAAAAATTGTATTAAATGGTAAAAATATTATCTAAATATATTTTAAATCCACTGAAATTAATACTTTATCACTATTATTTATTTCGATTAAAAAAGTTGTTTTTAATTAAAATTTAGTAATTTTCACTATTCATCAAAATATGAACGTTATCCAAAAAGTACCAAAATTTCACCCTAAACTAATTTCGATATTACGAATCCAAAAATGAAGTCCATTTCGAATGATTAAATTTATAAAATTTCAAAAATTTTGAATTACTATTCATAACGGCTAGTTTGATTGGTTTTTGTGTGTTAGAATATCGAAGTTGTGTACAATGCATGTCATTGAATTATTTAAAGGGAATCGTACCATGGAATAATGGGGTGTTACATTCTCTTCTCCTTAAATAAATTTCTTCCTCGCAATTTTGTTAAAATTGGGCTTGAGAATATAATGGAAAGTCCCACCTCAGAGAATGATTCAATAAAACTATCAAATTAAACGAAATGAAGAGAGGTATAAAGGTCACCCAAGATAACCCAAACTAGGATTCCATGTAAGAAAACATGGATATGGATGATAAACTATGTGTTAAGTTCTGATGGAGAGGGATAGAAAACATGATCAGGAGAAATTTAACAATACAAAAATCACAAACTTGTGTTGGGACAAATGGTCATTAGTCTCCCAGTAAGAAATGTAAACGGACAACATTTTTTGTTTTAAGATACATTACATATGGACGAGGAATTCATTTATGATATTGACATAGAACATAAAGAGATATACTTAATTTTTAAGTAGTGTTTCATTGTTTAATAAATTTTTACCACTAACTCATTTTTTTGAACAATGAGTATTCAAGAGGACTTGTTCACAATGGAAGAGCTAGAATAAGCATCTATAGAAATACATGATCCACATAGGATAAACTATATATTTACCTTGTCTTTATAGATTAATCAAAACCAAAATGGTTAGTATAGTATCTCATGATCCCCCAAATGGATATTCCATTAGAGAAAAAAACACTAATCTAAGTTTCTAAAATTAAACCATCAATACCCCAATGTTAAATAAATACCATTCAATAATAAATTGTCCTTAAAATCATTCAATATAATCCAAACTAATATTGAAACCCAAAACTGATAAGATTGTATTCATCCATGTAAAATTTTATCACAAAATGACATTAATTACTCTTAAAGACACATACATAAAAGTAATTACCCTAATCATTTCCATAAATAACCCAAATCACTATAAATCCATAATAAAAACATAGATAAAAATACACCGTTACTCATCAAATGAAATCCCATAATATTCTTTTTTCCTTGGGCATATAGTGTTCACAAAAAAGCGAACAACTTCCAAAATATCCATTATCACTTAATCACCAAGTCATTTTCCTATACTAAGGGTATTAATTTGATAATACATAAGATCCCAAATCAAATTATTATTGATCAATAAAATCATTTAACTACAAATAATAGTCACACTAACCAGGGACTTCACGTAGACCATTGGTAGGCGATAAATCCCAATTGCACTTTGGTTGTGGGTTCGATTCCCCCAGCTTTGTCTGACGCGATGGGTTGTCACACGGTTTTCGTGTTGTCCTTTTTCAAAAACTATATTTTATAAAATTACCAAAATGGGATAAATTTCACAAAATAACCATAACATAATTTAACCACAAATGTTATCTGATACCTTGCATTTTCATCCCAAATTATAATAACTTGTAATTGCCTCAAACCCAGTAATCATATAAAACCAAATGGTTCTTTATAACTATATCCACAAGAGAAAGATAATTCGTTCTCAAATATCATTCTCACATGGAAAACTGCAGGGTTCCAAATACAAGAGAAGAATATTCCAAAGTAAACCCATAAACAAGGAGCACTAATTCTTTTTAAACATTTCTCCAACCATTTATTTTTACATAGATTATTCTTTGACCAAGAAAATATCCTATAGAATAGGGCATTCACTTCGGTAATGGCCAGGTCCTCTACATTTGCAGAAAATGACTGTAAATGGATTCTTGGGACCATTTTTATCTTCTTCCATAGTACTCTTCATTTTTCTTCAGAAATTATTCACTCTATGTCCTTCATTCCCACACGTAAAGCATTTCATTGTCCCATTGAGACACTTTCCTGGGTGCCTCCTTCCAAATTTCCTTCATTATGGAAATTGGGGATTCTTTTCTCCATGGTCTTCATTTCTGGAGCTCTTATCATTAATCACCTTTATCTTCCTTTTTGAGCCCGGGAGTTGGTTAATATATATGTTGTTGATCATATTTTTGGAAAACTGATTTGGTATGAATGCGATATCATTCACGCCAATCCACACTCCATTTTGTTGCACATTTCCACCACCGCTCCCACTTTGTACATCATTCTCAAAGTTACTATGACTTCCTTGGAATCCATCCATTGACTAAAACTAGAAAGCATTGTCTGAGTAACAGTAGTCATAAAATCAATTATAGATTAACATGTCACCATATTCGCATTTTGAAACACATTAGGATTAACCAAGGTCATTTACTCTCATCTTATATATATAATACATCAAATTTTATTGTAAAGGAAATGTAAAATATCCTAAACATATCCCCTGGGAGTGTCGTAACCAAGAGTGCAGCAAGGCCCGTTGTCATGCACCAGTTCACGTTCAAGTCTAGCTCAAAGCAGTGTTTTTGGGTTTTACCCCTAGGTACATCTGTGCCAGAGCTGCCTCTACCTGCTTGTATCCAGATAGGGATGTATTGCTCGGAAAACTCACAAAATCTCTACAATACCACAATTTTAGGATGTTATTCTATACTAATCCTCAATGATCATCTTTGGTCTACGTGATCTAATCAGATTTAATCTAAATCTAGCATCTAAGGTTTGTACTAAACATCCTCTGTTACCAACTGTAATACCCCGACCCTGGTTACCCAATGTTGGTGCATTATTACATAACATTGGAATGATTAGAAAAGATCAAGTCTTAAAAGACCGATTATTTTAGTAGCCTTGGAAACACTAGATATATTCATGAAGTCTTACATTACATCATATGGTAAAAAAAACTACAACAACATCTTTTTTTAATATCCTCTCATACAATCCCTACAGGTCATTCATAAATTACTTCTTCCTATCCTGGAAAAAAATAAAGCATTGAAAGGGGTGAGCTCAGATTCTCAGTAAGGATAACAATATAGCAGAATCTTTCATAAATAAACATAAATATTTTAGGCAATGTGTAACTAAACCAAAAGCCCTTTAAAATTTAACTTCAATATAATATGGCAAGGATAAAATGAAATAATTCCATTTACTTATTCACATGGATATTATACTAGTCTAATAATCACAAGAAAATATTAATATCCACTTTCCTAATGACAGAATTCATAATGCCAGACTATTATAACCACGTAGCCATGGCCTCATGCCAAGACTATAAATAAGATTTTATCAAAGCCTCGTGCCAAGACACTAGTTAGTTTCATGAGACCTACTGATTCATCGAGGATCTATAGCGGGCTCCAGCCGTAACTTAATTAGTCCAATTCATTTCTCATATGAAAAGTTTTAAACATAACATAAATATTCGTATTAAAACTAACATACTAAATGTCAATACATTATCCAAAAAACCATGAATGGTATAAAAATAGCACATCCACAGTCAAACATAACACATTCGATACAATATAGATGATTGTATTGTATCATATTAACCTCAATCGAGAATGATGAAGGATATTGAGATAGATAAAAATATTTATCAAAACAATTAGAGTGAAATATCCCCCCTTTTATTGAAATCATTTAAAAGTCACACTATTTTTCAAGAATCCATTTAAAATAGATTATAGAATCAAAGTGTCCCATAACTCTTTGAAACATTTAAAAGGAATTTTGATTTGAAAAATTTAATGTTCATATAAATAAATCCTTAAAACCATTTTTCAAACATGGACATTAATTAGATTGATTTAGAATAATCAATCATTAAAACATTTTAAAATGTCATTTTAGTTAGAGATCCTAACCAAAAGAGAGACACTTGAATAAATATAATTTAAGAAATAAAAACTTTGTAATATCATACGAATAAAGGGATTCATGATAAATTATGTCAAAGTACGTTATATATACCATATAAAAGCGATTTGGTGTATAACAATAATGGAGTCTCAATGGAATGTAAATTGAGATGAAATCCCTCATAAAGGCCATATCATTAGGTTAGGGATAAATCAATGACATAATTATGAGTGAAAAATATAAATACAAAAAATATGATTGGATATTAAGTTTAAAACAATCAAAGGACAATCACTCATATTCTTGTGAAAACAACACCAATGAATCAGATGTTTAACTCAACAAATCGAGATTGAGTAAAAATTACTCTTATCAAGTTCATACAGATGACATGATAATTTATAAATGGATAGATTATGTGTATCAAAAGAATATCCACAGAAAGGGGAGTGTAATTTATGACAAAATCAAATGAATAGTTATTCTACACATAATCTTGGAGTAAAATTATCAATGAAGTATGCGTAAAGCCGAACGAGTGGAAATTGAAATTTCAAATTCCCTTATTGATTTGGTAACATACAAAACATAAACCCATGACTGAAGGATCATACAATTATTATGTAAATACAAATTAATTAAAGTATATTGCACAATTAATACAAACATGGGTAGTACACACACCACATGTAATAAGTAAGTGGTGAACATTGGAATTCTCACAAAATTAAAAGTGAGATAAGAAACCCATTACTTTGTACTTTGTCCTTGGTCGAAGGTTGGAAAACCTCATTTATAATAGTTAAATAATTGTTATTTAATTATACAAGAATCATTTACATTAATATGATATCATATATGATCTTTTAACATTGATTTGTTAATAATATCTTAGTATTATCGTCATTTCGGGTGTTAACTTACTCGTTTTCCTTTATATTCTTTGTTAATTAAGCAGTGTTTGTTATGGATAGGTTGTATATTATTCATATCCAGAATTATATAAAGTCCTTAAAAATTATTTTTAACGATCAAATGAGAATTATACTTGAATGGATACGATGGAGAATGAAACTCATCACGTTCGTGGAGACGGTTGTCCGTACGTACGCACGAGCGACAATATCATTCTTTTGATTTTAAAATAATATATAATTGGATGGTATGTAATATATAAAGAATAATTATCAAGTTATATTTATTATTTACATGAATTACACATCATTATTATATCCATCCAAATTATAATTTATTTAATGACAATTACACAATGACGTGGAGACGGTAAGTCGTACGTACGCACGTATGGTGACATGCCATTCAATGGATGGATAGAATACTGAATATGGTTGTACCATATTTATAATAACAAAAATGTATATATAATATACTGGAGTTATTATTTTAGAATGGTAATAACAAATAAAGAAGAAGTGGAAGAAGAAAGGAACTTGAAAAAAAGTGGTGGAAACATTACCCCTTCTTCGGGTTCTTCTTTTTGATTTGATCAGAAGGGATCCATAGGTTGGCTTTCAGATCAAACTAAGGCATCTAGGTTTGTGTGAGGGAATTTTAGAGAGTATTTGGGCAGGGTTTGGTCGAACCAAAAGGCTTTGATGGTGTGATTTAATGAGAAGGGGGAGTGCCCTTTTATAAGAAGGGTGGGTGGCACCTTTGGAAAAGCTTGAAATATTATTTTATAATAAATTCATATTCGGTTTCAATTGGCTCCAAAGTGTATTAATTAAGGTTAAGGTGGGTATGGGTCGAAAACCACTCAACCAATAGAATTTATACAGGTTTGGGTAATTATATTAACCTTAACTTTTAGTTTTAACTGTTAGTTAATTAGTTGGACACTTACTATGTCACTTTGTATTTTTATATTATATAGTTAATAAACTTACTATATACCACCAAAAGACCCCCAAGTAGTACATTAATGATAAAAATATCATTATATAAGTCTTTTGGCCGATCCTCAGATATTTAGGAATTAAATATCAATTAATAATATTATATCTGTTTTAAAAACTCTTTTTCTCAATTTTGACACTATTTGGAAAATTGATTTTTGTGAAAATCATAACAGAATTATTATGTCAAACAAAGTTAATTAAATCATTCCTAACATGTCAAATTAAACTAGAAAATTAGTTTAATTCATTAAAAGTCTCAATTTATATTTATTTGGGTATTTATAATATCAATTATTTTAATTTTTCACTATTATGGTAAATACTACATCATCGTTGTGTCATAAATAAATAAAATTATTTATTGTCTAAATATTATAAATAAAATATAATTATGTAGGAAATATTTTTTTCTTTATAATGAATATTTACAATTGAATTTACCTTATGTATAAAGCAATATTAAAAATGTTTTTGTAAATAAACATTGATTTTAACTCTTTTAACTCTTCTTTGAATTAAATAATAATAAATGTACTAATATAATCCAAGTGGACCTAAATGATAATATTTTACTCATAAGGTTTTTTCTGTCGAGATAAACATGTCCAATAGAATTAGGAAATGTTTTTGGGTAATTTTAATATCATTTTCACCCTTAATTACCCTATTAATTTTTAACTGTGGTAAATAAAAGTAAAAAGATACTATTCACCAAAAAATATTTTCATCTCATTGAACCACATTTTACAACTTGATATTAACCGTGTCTCTCTTATTTTTTAAATTCCACTCACAGAAGTGGTAAAATTATGTTTTATGAAAAATTCAGTTTTTTAACTACCACTTAGTGGTTTCACTATCCATCAAAAAAATGAAAGTTTACAGAAAAATACAAAAAATTAGGCCTAAGCTATATTTGACATTATGAATTAAAAAATTATGTCTATTTTACCAAATTCAAAACATATCAGTTGTTTTAATTAATTTAAAAATTAATTCCCATCATCAAAACAAATAGCGTGTTTTTAAGAGATAATAACTATCAAAAGATTGACAGTTGTTTATGTCTGGTTTAAATGTGAAATTACATCCAATGATCAAAATTTTATTAAATGGTAAAAATATATTCTAAATATAATTTTAAACCACTCAAATTAATAATTTATCACTATTAATTATTTCGATTAAAAAATATGTTTTTAATTAAAATTTAGTAATTTTAACTATTCATCAAAATATGAAAGTTATCCGAAAATTTCCAAAACTTCACCCTAATCTAATTTCGATATTACAAATCCAAAAATAAAGTCCAGTACAAAAGATAAAATTTATAAAATTTTAAAAACTAGGTATTACTATTCATAACGGCTAGTTTGATTGGTTGTGGTGTGTTAGAATCTCGAAGTTGCGTACAATGCACACCATTGTATTATTCAAAGGGAAACGTACCGTGTAATCTTGGGGTGTTACATTTTGTATATCTAATATATTAGATGAATACCAAAACTAATTGATTGGATATATAACATATATATTACAATAACATTACTCAGTAATTGTATGTAGTTTTATTTATTAAGGTTATACATCATTGTGGTCATTAGAATATTAATATTATCTTTTATATTCATTCACTTTTAATTTCAATATCTAATTAATTAATAACCTATAATGTAATATTATATTTGTATAAACAAAAAATTTCATAAAATAGTATATATATTTTATACAAACTAATTTAACTACTTTGATATATCATATTATATTAAATTATTAAATTGTTGTAATATAATATTTTTTGGTAAAACTCAGTCATATGTGTTACACAATATGCCGATGATAGTCATTCATATGTCTAAATAAAACATAAAATGGTTTACTACATAGAGTACTATAAATTTTTTGTTTTCTATAGTGCATGATAAATTTATTTATGAATTACACAATACAAACATTGGGATTTAATATAAAATAAAATATTTTCAGTGTAATGTGAAATGGAAAATTGGGAAAATGTAAAATTAATCCAAAACTATAATTCACAAAATTTAAGGGTGTTTAAATAACCATATCCCATAATAAAATATTATACTATTTTGAAATATAATTAATTTATTATTTATCAAATAAAATAAATTAGAGTCATATATAGTTACCAAAAAAGTGATCTTCTTTTCAAATAACATTGATCACAAAAATCAATTTCTAATAAATCATATGTTCCCAAATTGTAACAACTCATAATTACCTCAAAATATAGATTCATTGAAACCATAAAGGATATCAATTCCTATAAACCGATTTAAACCAAATGTAATGTCGTTATGCCTCAAATAACATTTGTCATATCATAATATAAAGGATTACATATACCTAAAAATGTTTTCAAGTCATGATAAATGTCTCACAATGTAAATAAATTACTTAAAACATCAAAATATTGTTTCCAAAGAAAATTAAATTTTGATAAACATTAAAAAAAATACTAAGCTCTCAAGGGTTGTGATCACTTTATCATAAGGATCAACATCGATATTATTAGTACAAAATAATTTTGTTCACCCCTTTTTTTATTCTAATCATAATTATTTCTACATTTTGTATTAAATTTGGAGACACATTAACATAACTTCCCAACTCATTATAGAAATAATTAATCAAGAATTATATATATATATTATCAATATTGGATAGTTCAGGGCTCCTTTGTTTTCCATCACAATCCCTCTTCTCAAACACACTATCCGATTATCTCTTTCCAGATCCAAATAATATATAACGAAAATGTCTTTTATCATAGTTGGATCTTTCTTGGGGAATAAATCAAAACATAATATTTCGTGTTCTCCATTTTTTGAAACCATAACTATTTCTTACTCATGTCATCTTATAAAACAAAAATTTCGTAAAGTACTATAGAAAAATTCTCAATATAATGGAAAACATTCCAATAACATTTAAATTATCATGTATCCAAATATCAATATTTTCCTGGTATCAATATTTTTTAGAATCTATAAATTTTAAAATAATTACTTGAATAAAACCTTGAATATACCAGGCCGAACGTGTAAAAAAATTTCCTAATAGAAAAATGAATAATCCTTTTTTTATAAGTTATATTAATTGTTTCTCCATCCTAGGTTAATAACCAGTAAGGAAACAGTACTCAAGGAAAGGAGTCTAAAATGTGTCCCATTCTACAGTATAAGAAACATATTTCACTCTGATATTATTACAAAATACCACCACCAATCAGCTTCACATTCTAAAATATATATGGGATAGCATAACTGTTGATTTTCCAAACATTTAATGACATCAAAGTTTTTTCAAATTTTTGATCCATCCTTTGGCTACTAGATAGTCAGATGAAAAATAGAATTATGGGATATTTTTTCACATCAAATAATACATAAATGAAATATTCCTCTATTGTATAGCCACATCCTATCTAATATGGATTCCACATAAAAGTATATCCTGCAATAGCTCAACCATTACTGAAAAAATATACTTAGTTCTAACTCCATCCATTCTAGGTTTCTTATTTAGAAGGATAGTTCCTCTTTGTTCTTTCTTACCACAACCTCTCTATTTTTTATGTTGAAAACCATTATAAATAGAAATATTTTAGTCTAATCATCATGGTAATCATCAAATTCAATATCATTTAAAATCAACCATAATTTAAAATATTTCAATGTTCTGATATTTAAATTATCCTAACATATATTATTATCTAAACTATCCTATGATAAAAACTATTTGGACTAAAACATATTCAATACGTATTCCAGTGTCTTTGATTGAGAATTCAAATTATAAAAATTCTAAGGGTCTATTCGGTTTAGCGTTACACATAATTATTTCATAAATCATACATAAAACCTTATATTTATAACGTAGACTATTTTACTCAATATCAATTATTCATAATATTAAAAATTGAAAATAAAACATTTTATCTTTTTATGAAAAATATTATCAACATTAATATTTTTTTCTGTTCCCTTACTCATCCATATAACTTTTTATTTTTTTGAAAAAGTTTTATGTGTAAAAAAAATTCAATAAGGGACAAAAAAAATAACTCTATCATCCAAGAAAAAAAATTGAAAACCATTGGGGCTCACCCTTCAACTGATCTATAACATCGTTACTCATTTTTCAGGAGCTATAATCGGGTTGATGCCATCATTAAAGATATAATGGGATCACTCGTGAGTTATAATGGGGCTCATTCAATTATATATGATGTATCAAGAAAAACCATACTTATATAATACTCATGTTAAAAATGATGAATTTAAAATTCTTTTTTTTCTCTATCCCATCATAACACACTTTTTGAAAAACTTCTACAAAACAAATTTAGTAATTAAAATATGTATTTTTTAAATTGACTTTTAATGTATAAAACATTCACACATTATAATGAACATATTTTTTTATTAATATAAAAATTGAAAATTATAATGGAATCATCAAATAATTAATAGATCATGATTGGGGGAAAATCCACTCATTCTCTTGAATTTTAAAAAACATTCCTTTAGTGTTTTTATTGAAAATTTCAAAAGTACCTAATTTGAGAAGATATAAAAATATTAATTTGAAATAAATTTTTAAAACAAAACGGGTAAAATATATATTATAGTGATTTATTAAAATTTAAAAAAACATTATTCATTTTTTGAAAATATGGTTGAATAAAAATATTTATTTAAGGGAATCATTAAAATTTATTTTTAAAAAGATTGTCTCTTACCTTTTTGAAACTCATCACATATATTTTTTATCTTCCAGAAGAATAAAAATTATATAATTTATAATTTCGTACGATATTTTGTAATGTCAATTATACATTTATTTTATTTATTACCATGTTTTTAAAAATTAATGTATAATTTATGTTAATATTGGGCATTTTTATGATATTTTAAATATAAAACCAGTATAACATTAGTATGTTAAGTAATGTCAAAAATGTCATCAATGCATAATATCCAAAAGAAAAATAATTATATAAATATAGTTTTTATAACTAATTAAATTTATAAATTTAATCATTAGATATGGTTCTAAAAAATGATCTATGTTACACTAATTGAGACAGTAGGGCCTACGTACGCTTATGTAACCTTTCAAATTTTTAATGGTCATAATGTGAGGATGTAAAATAAAAAATTATATTTTCAGAATGGTAGTTTTATATTATATATCATATTAATTATTTTAATATCATTATATATATCATTCAAGTATTGTCGTTATAAAAATTGAATCACATCTCTTTGTAAAAGAGGTAGTCCAGAATTTCCCCTGAACGAAGTTATTATTTTTAACTCATTAAATCGTAAGAAATAATATGATATATTATCAATTAATAATGAAAAATATGGAATTAAAATAAAAATCATAAATTATTTCCATCCTTAAAATGAATCTTCATATATTGTGGAGTAAAATGGTTGAAATCGGTTCGTGAGGCAGTAGTTCATCGTATACACGAATAATGAATTCTCTTCATATTTAATGGATGAGGGGATGGCTATAAATCATGAAAAAAACATACAAAAATCATAGTATATTAATGATACAATATTTATCATTTTACCAAGGATTAATGATATTTAGTGTATGAGGATGAAATAAAACTAAAACATGTAGATAAAACTATGAATTTTTTTTTAAAACCTCATTTATTTAACACATTAGTCCAAATAATATTGGTATTATTACTAAATAGTACCTAAAGAATATGGTGATGGGTTATTGTAAATTTTTTCTGACGGTTTTTGTCACAAAACAATTCTTTTTATGTGTAATGAAATGAGAAGAATATGTTCACTTTTATAAGATAGTGGAGGGGCAGTCTTGAAACGTCTCAAAATATTAAATTAATATATTAATATTTTCAAATTACAAATTTATAGAAATGTGTAATTTATAAATTAATATTGGTATGAGTCTAATTTAAATTTTTAAATAAAAATAATGATTTATCTTCTATATCTATACACTTATTTTTTAGTTGTAACCCCTATTAACCTATTTAAATATTTTTATGAAAACATAGAATTTTACACATTATGGGTTAATATATTCATAATCAAATGAGAAAAATTTAATAAATAGAAAATATTTTATATATTAAACCCTATAATATTATCTTGGAATAATTTAATAACATTAATAATTTTATTTAATTTAAGAAACTTTTATTTACTATAAAATATAATTAATGTCAATTTTTAGAAATTTTCATTACATTGAATTTAATAATATCACTATTACTGATATAATTAGAACTATTAATTTTATCATATCCAAAAAATTTCATGTTCATTTAAAAAATTCATTTATTAGATTAGTTTTCTCATTTTATATCTCTTTTAATATTTTAATATAATTTTATAATTTTTTCATTAATTTAGTAATTACAAAATCAATGTTGTGATATAATTTAATGTCATTATTTCTCCCTTAAAAATTTAAAATAAAATAATACAATATAAATAAGTCTATTTAATTTAAAAATTATATTTATATTCAATCAAATTCTCTAGATAATATCATATTAAAAATATTATACATATATATACTAAATGTGAGAATTTTTTTAAATTTTATTATAAAAATACTATAAAGGTCATATGATCATCTATGTGGGCGAAAAAGGTCATACATTTCACCCAAAGATTATTATCGTCTATATAATAATAAAATAATATTTAGGTATTCTTTTGGGTAATTTATAAATTCTTACTGTTTCATTTTTAACGTAAATTTTTCGATTTACCATTCAATATGTTAATAAAAATTTCTATTGTTAGTATACATATTATACAAAAATAGAAGGGTAATATTTACTAAATTTTGAAGAATTATTCAAAATGATTCTAATATTTTTAAAAATTAATTACAAAAATGTGGATGAATTAAACTTTAAATTAAAATATAAAAACAAAACTACAAATGGATTTTTTGGTAAAATGCCCATTGAAAATATAAAGTATTTTTGTATAAAATTAATGTGTAACGTCCATTTTAACACTATAATTGTATTATTTTAAATTTAACGAGACTAAATGAAATTGAAAAAAAAAATTACATATAATTTTCAATAAAAATAAGTAATTTTATCTTTTCTAGGAAAAATAAATATTTTTATTAAATTACAGAACATAATCCCTAGATAATTTTTACATAATTAGTTTAAAAATAATATTCAATTTATATATCTAAAATTATATAATTAAAATTATATAATTTTTTAAGTATACTTTATAATAAAATATTATATGAAATTAGTTTAATAAATCACTTCCCATGTTTATTTTAAAAATTAACAATATATTTATAATGAATTAATCTAAATAATTATTTAATAATAATAAATATTAAGATAATGTATTATATTATTTCTTGGGTTTTTACGTTAACATTCTCATATTTTGTAAATGGATTTTCAACAAATAAAATTTTTTCTTTCTCCAACGATACAACTGACTCCAGTTAGTAATATAAATAATATGATATTATGTACATAACTCATTTGATTTGAGTAGGATTATGGTTTTCTACATTACTTATATTTAAAATTACCTATATCAATTAATATTTAGTTATACACTATATGTTTTTAGAAAATTGATTATGATGACTTTCCCCAGGAGTATAATAGTATTAACCTCATGTGATTAATTATTCAACAACGAGATCTTTACACTATTGAATAATTTTTTTCATGGAACTAATGAATACACCGTAATGGACATTAATTAAAAAATAATGATTATAAAAACTATCTTATTATATAAAATTATTCCAAAAAATGAAATTTCCTTGTGTACTAAAACATTAGAATTATTAATATAAAAATTAGTAGATATATAGTATGTAAAAATTTGGTTCCAAATTCAATTACAACGGATTAAATCAAACACATAATATGATATAGCCTTAATTAAAAAAATCTAATTCAACATTCAATGAATTTTATAAAATAAATTTTGAAATAGTAGTATCCCTTTAATAATGTGTAAATTGGTGTAGCTAATTAGCATTAATTTACATAGTACATAATATAAGGACTGATCAATAATCAATTAATAATCATGATTTCTGTCAACAATTAAGTTTGAGGATCTTTTCTAGTTTATAGTTTTTGATAATTAAACCATAACTATTTAATTCTAAGTGGGTACAACTAAAAAATATCAATTTATTCAATAATATTATAAATTAACATATTCATAATTTCTTTTTCTTGATAAAAAATTACTACAGTATTATTTTCCTCTTAAAAATCATAATACTATGTGGAAATCATTTAAAAACATCGGATGAGCACAAAAAGATCATTAATGAATATAAAATAACGAAAGAAAAAAAATTTACTCCAAGAATACTAATACACCCAGGAAACATTCTTTTCACCCACAAAACATATGTTATTTAACATCCCACATGAAATCATAATATTCATGAAAACTAATAGAAATAATAAGTCATATGGGTAACGTTTGGCATCCATATCATACTTACATTGTAGATTTCTTTTCTATATTGGGAGTAACATTCATAGTTACGTTTGGAATAACCATCACAATATATTCCCTAACTCTATGAGGAGAAACCGTGTCATTTACCTATTTCATGTTACCCAATTAATTGGAATGATATCATACGCTCAGTCTCCCTGGGATTCTTACGGAACCACCCGTATACATAAACAATTAACAATAATAATAACATGTTCATTACAAAGAAACCACACATAGAGGGAAATTAATTTTTTAAAATTGAAATCATATGATATCATATAATGATGTTGATGTAGTTAATTCATTTTAAAAACCATTTTCAATTCCAAAATACAAAAAATTAGTATATAGTATTTACTTTTATTTTATAAACATTATGGCTTGAAGAGTATGCAAAATAAAAATAAGAGTTCCTGTGATTAGGATGCCCTTTTCACTACATACGTAAAAAATCGTTCTTTTTCATTTAGTAAATTAATTAATATAAAAATATTAATATTTTTAAACAATGGAATGATATTTATATTCAATGGGTCTGATTACACACATTATAATAGAAGGTGGTGTATATTATCAAAATATTCATCAGTAAATGGAGATGGAGATGTAGTCTTATACCTAGAGTTTGACTCGTCATGTACAAATTTTATGTTCTGAAATACTATGCTTAGGATAATTTCTACTTTCATTAGAACATTTTTCATTTTTATTATTTCTTATATATAACATATTTCATTGTTATAAATATTATATAATTATTTTAGTTTATATCAGATTTTTTGTTTATATTATGTACTTGAGTCAAAAATGAAGATGGTTTTGATGTCACTAGACCATATGGTCATAAGTTCATCATCTACATAATATTAATCTAGAATTAATCATCACTATTATAAATTAATCATACTATTTGAATCTAACCATAAATTATGGTTATGAGAAATGAACAGTGTTATACTCGTGGTGACGGTTGGTTGTATGTACGCATTAGTACCACTTTCATTTTTCGTTGATCATTTTTGAAATAATTTAATTAATATTTAATATTTCAAGAATTATCATAA
Organism: Viscum album; assembly: GCA_963277665.1. Taxonomy (NCBI): domain Eukaryota; kingdom Viridiplantae; phylum Streptophyta; class Magnoliopsida; order Santalales; family Viscaceae; genus Viscum; species Viscum album. The sequence goes on from OY728147.1 coordinate 1,694,914,520, forward strand.
AATTAATAAAATCATAATATTTTTTTAAAAAATACATATTTATTTATTTATAATCATTCTTGAATAGTTAATGTGCCTATGAATCTCATCGCGTCGTGGAGACTATAAGCCACATATAAGAATGACCAATAATATCACTCAATTTAATGGATAAATGTTTTGTAATTTGTGTGGTATGTTAATTATACAAAATAATTATTAAGCCATAATTATTATTTAAATACTTTATAATCATTTTCATATCCTTATAAATAAATTTTATATGAAAATTAATTTTCACCATGGCGGGGAGACGGTAATCCATACTTACGCACACATGGTGATGTTGTTTTTAATCGGATTGGTAGAAGGATAAATTTGGTTATACCATAACCATAAAACGTCCCATAATATAGTATATTCTTGATTTATACATTAGTTTGAAGAAAACAATATAAAAATTTATAGAAGAAGAAATAAAAGATAAAATCATAAAAAAATAATTCTTCTTCATCGGTCACCTATGAACATCACCTTAAGACCATGGAGAAGGGTGTTCTGCCTCATCTGTGGCCTCTAATATGTATGAAGAGATTCATTAAATGGTTTGGGGTAGTGATTTACCTATCCAAAATACTTAGGAAGGGTGTGGATTATTGATGATAGGATACCTTTTTATATGAGTGGGGAGGGGCATTAATAAAAAGTATCAAAATATTACATTAATATAATTTTTTTTTGTAAAACAGTTCAAACATGAGATATGTTGTACATAATATGATTATAGTTTTAAATCCTATCATCCAATAATTTTTATAGTAGTATTGTGTTTATTTTAAGCCCTGTCTTTTCTATTTACCATTAGTTATTTTGTTTTAATTTTAATCGTAATAACAATATTTTAAATAATAACATGCCATAAATTATTCTTTTATGGAATAAATTTCCTATATTTGGACATATAAAGAACTAGTATACCTTATAATAGTAACTTTTCCATTTAATGAAATAATATTTTTATATAATTTAATGATTTATAATTTTTATTAAATATTTATTATGTCATGTTTTTCACTATTCACATTATTGAATTTCAAAAAAAATCTAATTAAATAGATAAATTCAAATCAAAGCATCTAATAGTCTTTTCACATTTCATATAAACCTATAACAAATCATGGATGAAATAAATTATTTCATATAGTATTTATTTTAATATTTATAATATCATTTATTTAATTCTTTTATTATGAACGAAATCGTTGCATCATAGTTGTGTCATAATTTAATATAATTATATAATGTCCAAAACATCCAAATAAAAAACCGTGATGAAATTTTTTTTTTAATATTTCTAATGACTAATTATAGTCTAATATATCACTTATATAAACCCTTAATAAAATTGTTTTATTAAAAATATATGTGTTTATAACATATTTTCCTTTACTTTTAAATAAAAGTTATATGTATCATAATCACACCCAAGTGGCTTACAAAGGCCAACCTTTTGTCCAAGGGGATTTCCTAATCTTCCATATTTCATAAAATAGTATTATAAAAGGTTTTATGGTTATTTTATAATGTTATAATATTATTTAAACCCTTATTTATCATATTTACCCTTTAACCATGGTGTATAAAAATAATTAGTAAAGATACTATTCATAATTTTCAAAAAGAAAGGGAACAAATTTACATACATAGGACCCATTATTTAAAAATATAAATCCATTTTTTCATAATTTAATATATATTAGTTTCAGTAGTTATTTTAAAAAAAATTACATTTCAAAATTGAGAAAACAGTTTTTTTCAAAGTAAAACCATAAAAAAATTGACATGTGTTTAAATCAAATTTCAATATAAAATTGCATTAAATGAAAATAATATTATCAAATGATAAATATTATCCCAATTATACTTTAAACCTAATAAAACGGATAACCATAATATATTAATATATTAGATGAAAATGATGTTTTGAATTAAACTGGAGTATTTTTTACTATTCATTAATAATAAATTTTTTCGTAAATATACCAACATTACGGAGAAGTATTTTATGATGTCGATCATCTAAATAATAAGTTTTCTTTACAAATATAACATATAATAGTGAAAAAAATATATCTAAAAAGGGTTCTCCATTAAAACAAATTAAAACTTCCTTTTAAAAATATTAGTGTCTTTAATGTTTAAAACTGGATTTATACACATTTTATAACATTGAACGTAAAAAAATTCATAAAATTGTGTAAAAATAATATAGTAAGTTCTATTCAGTCATAGAGATAAATTTTCTAGGAAATAACTACCATATAAAATAACAATACTAACCATATATTATTTTTTGGTAAAACTATGTATTTTGTGCAATATAAGATTTCGAGAAACCCATCATTATGTGTCATGTAAGAAATAAAACCGAATAAATTATTTATTGTAAACATAATATATAATTAAAAAATATTAATATATATTACCATTTTTTATTTTATAATTACCTGGGATGTTTCATCCCTCTATTTGGAAATGGATTCCTATTAGTTTTATTCAAATATCAAATAAGTGGAGGTATATCTGTCTAATATAACTTTCAGATTATGATTATGCCTCTTCAACCATATAACTTTTACCACAAAACCACCAAATCATGAATAAACTTTTTCCACAACAAATTCTCTATGCAGTCAATAATCTAGACTCGATGTTCCTCAATTGAATGATTCTATTACCACTAAACAACTTCAGGACTCAAAACCTGAGATGGATATGAAGAATACATTCTCAACATTGAAAAATTAAAAAACATTGAGTACTTGGGATACACATGGAGGTAAGACACTATGTATGAAATTGATCCAACTTTTCTCAATGATTTCATAAGTTCCAATGAACCCCATTCTTATCTTTCACTTCTTACCAAAATGAATCACACTTTTGTGTGGTGAAACATTGAGAAATACAGGATCACATTCCTTGAATGAAAGATCATTTCTCCAGTGATCCACATAACTACTCTATATACTCTGAGATATACTCGTAAGTTTCTTAATAAATTGATCGTATTATTATATCACTTCTACTAATTCTAGTCCAATAAACATCATTTTAGTTTCCTCATCAAAAAATGTTGGAGTTCAACACTGATTTCTATATAATGCCTCAAATGGTTCCATCTGTATATTGGAATGAAAACTATTATTATAAGAAAATCCAACCGAATAAATATATTGGCCCCAAAATACATTTTATTCCATAGTAATGTAAGGTAACTTATCCTCCGACTTTAGAATTGTTCATTCATATTGCCCATCTGATTGGGGATGAATAGATGTACTAAAATTTAATTCAGTTCCCAATGACTTTTGAAGGAATTTTGAAAAGATAGAAGTGAACAAGGGATCACAGGTTGATACAATGGAGAGAAAATCTCTAGGTAGCCTGGATATATCCATAATATACAACCAATAATATTTATCTAGATATCGGATGAAAATTAGATGATTTATCCAATCTATTGATAATTAAAAATCACATTGTTACCTCGGGAGGACTTCAGTAATCCCAAAATGATGTACATGGATATATTTTAACATGTCCACTCTAGTATTGGATAAGGATGATGTATCCTGTTTGGAAACTGGCATTCTCCATTCACCTGATAAAAATTCAAACACTTCAATGTAATGTTATCAATATCTCTTTCCTTTCAAACCCATTAATAACACTACCGAAGGAATCTTAACATCTTAGTATGTCCAATATGAAGTAAAAATCTAGAACAATGTGCCTCACATAAAAAAACATTCTTCATTTATGAATCACAACGAACACAAAATCTCTTCCCAAACCTTAAATCCCAATCATCATAAATGCTAAATTCAGGGTAATTACCATTTTAAACCAAATCTACCTTTTTCTACAACACATTTTCTTCCATCTATGATTTCTGAATTCTTTCTAATATTGTGGATTTCACAGCAACCTAAAACAAAACAGATGAATTCCTTACACAAACAAATTACATGCCAAATTCACCATGTCATTTACCATAGGATCACGTTACAAATGTACCACAATTAATATAACATTATTATTTCAACTCAAAGCATCACAGACTATATTTTTTTATTATATGGTAATGAGTTATAGAATAATAATCCTTGATTACATCCAACCATCTTCTCTATCACATGTTCAGTTCTTTTTGAGTGAATATCTATTTATTACTGTTGTTGTCAGTATATATATCACATTTTACTGCATACCAGTGATACCTCTAAATGTTTAATACAAAAACATATGTAGTTCATTCCAAATAACATGTTGGGTAATTTAAGTCATGTTTTTTCAACTGATGTTAAGAAAATGAAATTACATGATCATTCTACTTTAGGATACAACCAATTACATTCAATAAATCATCATTTCAGAAAATAGATTTACCATTCCAGGAAGGTAATTCCAAAATTGAAGCACTCACTAACCCTTTATTAAATTCATGATATAAACCGTGAAATTCTTTTTTCCAAATGAACATAACCTATATTCATGTTACCATAGTTTGTGGTCTAGATACCCATGATAAATTATCTAAAACCCTTCGAAAATATCCTTCTAAACCAAAAAAACAACAAATGTAGGTTATATTTGTGGGTCTTTTTAATTCTTCAAAAACATTTTATATTGTGGGATCAATAGTAATATAATCATTAGAAACAATGTGTCTAAGGAAATACATTTTTTATAACTAAAAATAATAGTTGCTAAATTTTCAATTCAGTTTTTTTTCTTTTTTTTGTTTACGATAAATCCCATAAATGAAATTAACCCTCAACATTACTTTTAGAATATAATAAAAATTTCATTTGTAAACACAACCCCATAATTATCGAAGAAACATGCAATATTATATTCATAAAAATCATGAATATAAAATATTCATTTGATAAACGTAATAGAATAACTGTAAATTCATAATGGACATATCTAAGATGAAATGTGTCATCAGAATGTTTGATTCCTTTACATTCATCCTATGGTACCCCAACCTCATGTCAACAATCAAAAATTACTGAGCTTACTAACACTGATATAAAAATATACAATTTTATGAATGTGATTATTTTTCGTAACAGTGATGTTATTCAAGAATATATGATTAATGCAATGTCACATTGAACAATATTTCTTTTTAATATACATGATAGGAGATCCTCGTGGTGGTGTGCTAGGTCAAATGAAACCTTTATCTAATAACTTCTATAATTGATTCATTAAGTCTAAATGGTCATTTAAATACATTTGATAAGGGGTGTTTGAAATTGTCTTAGCATCAGGAAATAAGTCAATTGTAAATTCAACAACTTATTAAGATATAATACGCAGAAACTAATCTAAAAAACATCTAGATAATCATTTTCCATAGGAAAATCATTAATCTGAACAGCTCCTTTATTTCCAACATTATGCGAAATGTAAAATTAATTTCCATATTTTACATGTTTCTCGTCATCCTAATATGTTATCAATGGAAAGTGTTCATTCCTATAAACGTTCTGAAAGTATTTATAGGAATAAATTTTTTTAGATCTATAGTCAATCATATCATGGTAAAAAGAAAGCTAATCTATACCTAGAATAACATCAAGCTCAACTAGAGGAAAACCAATATTTTTAGGTAGATTCCTTCCTCATACAAGGATACGAAGATTCTTTTAATTTATTTTGTTCTCAACATTTCCCTGATGTTTTTTTATAATATGTTTTTGATTCATTTCATGAGGTGGAATTCCAAATTTACAAAAAATTATAATAAATGAATGAATGTGTATATATAGAATCATAAAAACCATTGAAATAATCAGTATAAACAAACAATGTATCTAATACCACTAAATTTTAGTAATCAACATCTTCTAAATTAGTTTGAAAAGATTTAATTACACCTTTGTGCTTATAGTTGGGATGCTACCCATCATTTTAGTTCATCATCAGACACTTGTTTGCATAATGTCCCTTCCCATGACACTTAAAATAATTTTATGACTATAAATTTGATATTTTACTACCACTAACCTAGTATTTTTCAGTAAAATTATGAACCTTATGTCCCATTTTACAACATTGGAAGTAATTATGAGAATTCAAAAGGAATTACCCAATGTTATTTTTACCACAATTTTTAAAAATTGTAAACATAATTTTCTAACTATTATACTAATTTGAATAAATATTCCCCTTCACCTACCACATAAACCTCTTATTATACTATTTATCATATAACACATGATCATCAGCAACTCAATTTAATGTTTCTCCACATTTAGAAAATAATAACTTCTAAACTCATTAAATGCCAATGCCATTCCATTATTTTTTTTAATCATGAGTAAAAACTATTTATTATACTATCATGATCCAGAATGAAAATTAGATCATACCTTTCCAAAGAGATGACTTTTTCATCATAGGGTCCACTGATTTCTCATCATGCCTCAATTTTATGAATTCATTTTCTATCCAAATTCGAACCACTATAGGAAAATATTTTTCAATAAATATACCTATTAATTCATAACAATCCAAATATTCATTATCCTAGTTGAATATGATATTCTTAACCATTGACAACTACTGATTGTCTAAACCATGAAAATGGTAAACAACAAGACTAACATTTTGATTATATATACAACCCATTAAGTTGAAAAAGTTTCTCATGGATTTATCCACCCATAATTTATGAAGTTGTCATATGATCCTCCAAATAATGGTGGATTTATCCTAATGAAATGATCCACTTCTCAAAATTTCTTCTGTGGTTGATATGGATGACCACGTTCATGGATGCCACCACCATTTATAACCTGAGTCATCAACGCAATCATTTTGACAATCCTTCCAGTTCCGATTCCAACCATCACAGGTTATTTATTTTCAATGTTTTGTTTCATCGTGATTTCATCCCAGTATAACTACCTTGTTTCCTCTTTTGAAATCCATTTTGAACAAACATATCATTGGTGAAGTGACATGGTAACCTTCATATTCTATATCATGTAAATTTGACCATAAATTAAAAATCGTGTCTGGATACTCTATTAAAAATATCTTAACATTTAATGTTATTTAAACAGAGCTTTGATACCATCTATAATTCCCTAGACATATCCATTTCAAAATCTTGATTTAATTTTAGAATTCACATTGAGGATGTTTTCTGGTGTACAATATTAAGGAATTTGGCCATAAAAATTAATACAATGTGGATCCCATAAAAAGTATCCATTAATTGAATAATGTTATAAATTAAAGAAAACTTGATTTATGTTTCATTATATAAATCTTACTGAATTATTCATTTCTATTACAAATTCTTATAACTTTTGGAAAGATTTCACCAACCGGAGGGAGAACAAAAATCTCAGTAAGGTTTGTAATGTTTGTTAAGTAATACATTTGTCCAAAAATACTTATAAAACCAGTGAATCAGACATTTCACCCATTAAAAAGAATATCATTAACATACCCCCGGAAATCATAAGATTCCTAAAAAACTCATATAAATCATAAATCATAATGTTAAATTCTGGAATGCATATCATACTAACATTGTGTCTTTCACATCTACGTATAAAGTAACTATCATGGTTATGTTTGGAATAAACATCACAATATATTCCAAAACATTCTTAGGAGAATCCTTATCATCTAACTATGTCACTTTAACTAATATATTGTAGAGCTATCATAGGCTCACCCTTCCCTGGTTTATTTTGGGACCACAAATATACATAAACAAATATCATTAACCATAAGATAATTACAACTCATAAACTATGCATAGATGCAAAATAACATTTCCACATTGCTATCATAAGATATCATTTAAGGATATTGATATAATCAATTCATTCTGAAAACCACATTTAATACCAACATATATAAAATATGAATATGGTATTTACATTTCTTTTAAAAACATTAATTCTTGTTGATGAATCCAAATATCAAATAATGGTTGTGGTGGTAGGGAAGTCGTTGTCGTCACATACGTAAAAAACATTAATTTTTCTCATTTAGTAAAATGATTCTTATAAAAAATCTTTTTGATTACCATTTAATGAAATTTAAACTCAAAGGGGTTGATTTTACATTATATAGTTGAAGGTGGTGTATATGATCAAAATTTTCCTCAATGAATGGAGATTGAGTTGATGTCCATTACCTTGATTTGAATCATCACATACAATTATTATGTTCTTGAATAATAAATCTAGGTTATCTTTTTTTAGTTGAAAACATTTTTCATTATTATTATTTCTCTTATATCACTTATTGTGTAGTTATAAAAAATAATTATTTAAGTTCCTATTGATTGTTTTATCAATATTCGGTACAAGAGATAAAAATGGACATTTTTTTTGATATCTCCAGTCCATGTGTTCATAGTTTCATCATCGCCAGAATAGTACTCATGAAAAAATAATTACTTCTATATATTAATAACACATCTTAAATCAAACCATTAACTATTGTTATGAAAAACGAACAACATTAAATTCATGGACAAGGTAGGCCGTACTTACGCATGAGTAATGTATTCAATTTTCACAGATCATTTTTTAAATAAGGTAATTATTATTTTTCCTTCCATTATTATAATAATTTTACTAACATAAAAAAATTCATTTAAATATACTTATTTATGTATTTATCATCATTATTTAATAGTTAATTTGGAGAATTAATCACATCGTGTCATGGAAATGGTAAGTCATACCTACGAATGAGTGAAGATATCATTACATTTAATGGTTAAATAGTATGTAATTGGATATTAAATTAATTAAAAGTGTAATTATAAAGTCATATTACTTATGTAAATCCTTCATAGTAATCTTTATATCCATTGAAATAAATTATATATTTAATACATTTTTCCTTACAGCATGGAGAAGATAAGATGTATGAACACACACATGGTGATATTGGTTTTCATAGGATGGGTATAAAGTAGCATATGGTAGTCCCATCACCATAAAAACAACTTATAAAATACTATATTATATATTTGTAACATTAATATGGAAATAACATTGTATAAAAAATTAGGATAAGAAATAAAATATAAACTCTTAAAACACATTACATCTTCTTCAATTGACCACCTTTGAAGAACAGTTCAACCCCTCTAAAATGGGTGTTCTTCCTAAAATAAGGACACATGAATGTCGGGAGGGATTCAATGTAGGGGTTTGGAATATATTGGCCAAAAAAGGTATTGTAAGTGTGATTATTTTAGAATAGAGTGTACGTTTTGTAGGAGAGGGGAGGGGAACCCTTGGAAAGTATCGAAATATTAAATTAATATTTTTTAAAAAATTTAAATGGTTCAAACATGAGACATGTGGAAGATAATATGAGTATAGTTAAAAATAATCTAATAGAATATTTTTTTATATATGTAAATAATTTATTTTAAACCTTATCATTTCAGTTTACCCTTAATTATTCCCTTTTTATTTTAATTATAGTAAAAACATTTTAAATTTTAAGAGGACAAGAACATATCATATAGTTGGTATATATTCCATTTTTGGAAAACTTAGGAACATCTAGACCTTGTAATAGTCCCTTTGTGGTTTTAAAATATTTTCATTGTTTTTTAATAATATAACCAATTATCATTTTTATAAAATATTCATTATGTCAATTTTTTAACAAATCACTATTGAATTTCAAAAAAAATATTCATACACATATATAACATTGAACAAAATAATTTAATTTTATATTAAAATTTCATATTCATCTATAAAATTCATTGAAAATTTTAATTATTTCAAATATATTTATTATAATATTTATAATATCATTTATTTTATTCATTCGTTAAAAAAGCAATCGTTGCATCATCATCGTGTCATAATAAAATTTAATTATATAATATATAAAAATTCTAAATAAAATACCATGATGTAGGTTATATATTTATATATATAATTAATATTTAATGTTGAATATATTTCTTATATAAACCCTTATTAAATTTTTTTTAGTAAGAAGATATGTGTTTATAACATATTTTCTTTTAATTCAACTAAAATGTAAATGTGATATAATCAAACTGAAGTGTCTTCCAAAGGTGAAATTTTTGTACAAAGTGTTTTTTTGCCAGAAATATATAATCCAATAGGTTTAGGACACATTTTAGGGTTTTTTTATATTATTTTAATATTTGTTTCCCTTATTTACTTGCTTTACTGTTTAGCGGTGGTACATAAAAATAATAACTAAAGTTACCATTCATAATTTTAGAATTTAAAAGGGACATATTTAAATAATTTAGACTTAAAAAATCCAAATATGGAATCAATTAATTAAAATTTTAAACAATTATGCTGATTTAATTAATATATAATTCATTCCCATTGTCAAAATGACAAAATGGGACATCTAAAAGTTAAAACAATCAAAACATTGACATCTGATTATATCAAATTTCAACATGAAATTACATCAAGTGAAAAACATTACATTGAGTGATAAAAACATAATCCATTTAAACTTTAAAACCAATTAAAATGATAATATAACTATTTAAATAAATAATATGAAAGCCTAGTTTTGAATTAAAATGCATTATTTTTCACAATTAATTAATAAATGAATTTCATGAAAAAAATACCAAGATTTAAGAAAATTAAATATTGATGTCATTATTATAAATAATAAGTTCATTTATACAAATATGACATACTAAAGGGATAAAAAATAATTAAAAAATGTTTTTCCATCATAAGGTGATAAAACAACCTTTTGAAAATATTAAAGTATTTTATGTTCGAAACTGCATTTATTCTCATTTTAGTCCACTGAAAGTAAAAAACCCTCAATAAACTTGTGTAAACATTTTATATTTAGTTATATTAATTCCCACAAAAAAATGTGATGTTCATGACTAAAATTCAAAAAATTTATAATAATAATGTATAATTTTTTTGTATAACTCAATCTTGTGTGAAACATAAGTTTCTAGAGAAACCCATTGTTGCAAGTCATGTATATTATTAGATGTAGAGTAATATTCTCTGTAAAATTAATACCTAATTCATAAATATTAATGTATATGTGAATTTCGTATTTTATAATAATCTCGGATGGCAAAATTAATGTTTAAAATTGTGAATTATTAAAATTATGTTGTATTAATTTTTTTAATATGATTTTACATTTCATAAAAAATATATATAATAAATATATCAAAATTAAATGCATAATATATTATTGAAATAGTTATTTACATTAGAATATACTATATTAATATCCAAAATATTAATATTTATTTCATATTCACTATATATTTTAATGGTTCTTTAATTCACTACATCAATGGAATTCCATGAATTCATATTCTATTAAAGTGAATATCTATGAAAAATGCACTTATTAATAATTGAATAAACATAATTAACAGTTTTAGAACTAATTTATTTTCATCTAAAACAAATGATAATATTTTACCTCAATCATTTATGGAGTTTATAAAATTTTATATCCATTTTTACAGTTTAAATTATTTTTTTATTCATGTCACCATCAATAAAACATTTATGTTTATAATTATCTTTTGAGAATATCAAATCATTTATAAGAAAATATCTAAGAAAAAGTTTCATCATCTCTTTTAAAGTTCATACTGGAAATAATATAGTATAAAAATTTACAAATAACAATTATTTCACAAGTGCATAAACATTATAATAAATTTTACCAAATAACTTGTTAATTCATTAAGAAATCGATTTTTTGGAATTTTTAATTTAATTGTGTTAGAATATAAATCTCTATCACTGTGAATAGAATTCAAAGAATCATTAACAATATTCCATCATTTATTGTGTGTCAAAATTGACCTTATCATAAATTTTAGATAAATATTATTAATAAAATTAATATGAAGAATATTAATAAATATTATGATTTGAGATACTATAGAGTTGTACACATAGTTATAGTGGTAAAAAAATAATATTTATATTCTAGTTTGGATGCTTACTAAACTGACTAAATATTAATCAACTATAATTTCATTATAAATAATTACAATTTATTCCCATAAATATAGAAGCCTTTATAGGTATATGTTTTTAGATAATTTATAAAAATAATTAACTAGAATAATATATATAATTATTAACCAATGAAATTTTTTACAACTATACCAATAAATTATTATTCCACAAAAACATATTCAACATTATATCACATACCATAAAAATTGGTTGTCTATACATGAATCATGTATTAATCCTAAACACAGATATTAATTATCAAAATATCATTATTTAATTTTAAAAAATCAAAGACGAACTCAAAATTCTATTTAGGCATTTGAAATTATGATCAACTATAAACTTATTAACCCTCTAATCTATCCACAACATTACAACTATCCTCATATGATAAAATTGAATCTTCTATAGTCATATAAAATATTAAATTATAGTAATCGAGAAGCCCCTGATGCATACACCAAGATCAATATTTAAAATATATTAATTATACAATATATTTTATATTAACCAAGATGAACCTCACTAAAAATCACATATTTCACATACATTTCCTTATTTATGAATTAAATCTTCATTAATGTTTGAAATTTGAAGGAGCTAATGGTTAAATTTTCGTGGTTATTACGTAAATAATAATATTATTTTCTAATGGATTCCAAATTTCTCATAACAAATCATCACATGAGTCACCATTTTCAGAAATTTCATTATAAATATACTTCTACATAACATATGGAATATAAAAATAAGAAATGGGTGTGAACATATTTCATGAAAGGGAAAACATAGAAGACTTCACTCAAAGACTAAAAGTTACCATAATATAAGAATGCAGTAATTAAATCATAATTATATTGATATACCAAAGTAATGGAGAATCAATCCAAAAAATGTGTGAATAACAAATCATTAAATCTTGGATTAAATATTTTCAACTAAACCAGATTCAAAATTCCATAATCTCGATCATAGATATCATATGTATATTGATGTATCACAATGGTGTTTCATAATCATAAGGATATACAATCATTTATTTTGACATGGATAACTTCCAAAACCATCATCACATCATAAAAATAGTCACATGGTGGTTTTGGTCTACTCCTCATCCCCATTCATATTATATAATTAGATATAAAGAATTACCCAATGAATCTCAGAGATATAATAAACATACCAATACCATAATGATAAACCATTCAAATTTGTTCCCAAATAATATTTTTTATCAATCTTTCAAAGATTAAATAATTAAATGAAAATAAATTTATTTCAATATAATGTAACCTCTCGACCCGGATTCCACTAACTGGGGCTCCGAGCTGTTTCTCCATAAGGCCTCAAGCACATTTCCCCAAATTCTAGAGGCTCATGACTAGCAGCGAGGTCCATGGGTGTGAAAGTGGGGAAACTATGCCCTCATTGTCAGAGTACACAGTGGAAGTAATAAACATGAAATAGTGAAAGTGGTAAATAACCAAAAATAATAAACAACAGAAGAATAAATCAAAAAACTGGAGCACATATGTATATAAATGGAATGATGCAAGATACATATCTAGGAAAGAAACCAAACAAGTCACAATGCTGAAAAACACCACAGTTCCAAAACTAGTACAAAAGAAATGTAAATAGATCCTCAGCATCGCAAGCCAAAGCTTGGTCCCTTGCTCTCCTGCTCCATGAAATCAAGTACAAGAAGTCAAAGGTCACATGCCCTTGTCTATACCTGAAACAAAAAAGTCTATTTGGGCCCAAAGGCATGACCCAAAAAGGGTGTGGGACTAAATCCCAGTGGACATTCACCCGAAGATCTATGCCTAACAGTCAGTGAGTATAGGGCAGGTAAAAGTACAATAAGCATTAGACAACAACAACAAAGAAGTAGGAGGAAAACACTAAACTGTAAAGCATGATTATACAGAACAGTAATCAATCCACAACCAACAACAGTAGTGAAGAAAACAGATAACAAGTAGAAAACCCTATAGGAAGTACTCGCAGCCACCCCCTATGGTCCAATCCAAGAAGTACCACAACCCTCTGGGTAGTGCACTCAACCTAACCCCTTTGGTTTGGTCGTACGCATTAATGAGACTCTCTGGGAAAGCTCACTCGGTAAATTTCCCTTATAGTCTAGGGTATTCAGGGACTCTCTGAGGAAGATCATGCGGTCTAACCCTCTTAGTAATAAGGTCTATAGACTCTCTAATGAAACTATCTTGGTCAATTCCTCCTATAGCATCAGTTGTACTTCTGACTCTCTAAAGGATTCACACTCGATCAATTCATCCTCTAGCATGGGAAGGTTCTTAAAGAGAAAACAAACATGGTAAGACACACTAAGGAATCTCACTCGGTCTACCCTCATGTAGTCTATACTACCTAATGGCAACCGGGGAAGCTCACTCGGTTTATCCCCTATGGACTATAATGTCTAATACTCACTGAGGAAGCTCACTCGGTCTACCCTCATGTAGTCTATAATGGAAAAGACTCTCTGGGAATCTCACTCGGTCTATCCCTTATAGTCTATAGCACCAGGTTCTCACATTCCCGTGGCTATAAGTGCATGATAATTCTATATGGAAAAAGTACATCTATAGAGCTAATTGGATAACCAAATTATACATATAGAGCTACTTGGCTAACATTCTACTGGAAAACAAGCATGTGGTGGATTTCACTCCATCCTATAGTCACAAGGCATGAAAAAAGGTGTAACGGCCAAAGGCAAACAAAAACCAAATATCATAAACAGAACAACGAAAGGGAAAAACATCCAAGCACAACAAAATATATTATAACATGATTAATTTATGTCTACACAAGCATACATTCAAGGAATGAAAACAAAAATGAAAAAAAGGTAAACACGCAATACCCTGTTCATGGGTATTGGTGAAATTTTCACATAAAACTCAAATACATTTAACATTAAGGCCCAAAAAACCTACCTCAATCCTAGAAGATCGATATACATGAACCAAAACGATTTATTCTCCCCTGAACGTAGTAGATCTGAGAAAACGTCCAATACGGTCAACGTTCGATAACTTGAGACAGAGGAAGAAACAAGGAATGATACTCAAAAAGACGTAAGAACTCACCGCTACGGTTGCAATGCAATCAACGGAGGTCATATCTGCCAACAGATGCAGTCTCGGGAAATCGGAGATGTTTCATGGCCGTACGACATCTCACAGTCAAACCGGACCTAGAAGAAGAAACTTATGGCGATCAGGCATGATCCTGGTCCATTTAATGAAAAAAAGTACCCGGCGTGTACTAAGTGTTTTCGTACTCTTCCAAAATCGGCCTCTCCTCACCCCTACACACTGTGAGTGTGGCCCGGACATGGCCATCACATGGCTTTGAGTGGGAAAAGATAACACGATGTGTACTCAGAAAGTACACAGTGTGTACTTCAAAAATTTCCATAAACTTTATTTTTCTCAAAAACTCTAGAAAAGGAAAATCATACCAGAAAAATGAAGATCTGGGTTCTTACAAACATCCCCCCTTAAAGAAATTCATCCCCGATTTTCCCTAGCATGGCGTAGAAGAAAAATCCCAGAACAGCTCTGGCCCCTGCGATCGTACATCAGCCTCCCTCCCAGAGGTATCGTCTTGTACTCGCCCATGCTGCCAAAGCACCCGTACTAAAGGAACAGACCGCCCATGGAAAACCTTCGGACTGCGATCCACAATCCAGATGGAATTATCCTCAAACGATGCATCCACTTCGAGCCCAACCTCCTTAGGCTGAAAGACATGTGACGGGTCTGAAAAGTAATGTCAGAGCTGAGAGATGTGGAAGACGTCATGCATGGACCGATACCTCTAAGGTAACTGCAACCGATAGGCAACCGGCCCAACTCTTTCAAAAACCTCAAATGGTCAGATGTACCGCAGTGAAAGTTTACCCTGTCTTTGAATCCACTTCTGTCCCAACCTCGGTGAAACATGCTGGAAAACCAGATCCCCGACCTCAAACTCCAGAGGTCATCTCTGCTGGTCAACATAAGAATTCTATCAAGACTGTGTTTTAGCTCTCCTCTTCCGAATCTACTATATCTTCTCTAAGGTATCCTGAAGAAGATGAGGTCCCAGAAAAGGTTCTTCTCCTGCCTCCAGCCAGCATAAAGGTGATCAGCATGGCCTACTGTACAAAGCCATGTAAAGTTCCATATGAATGGTCTCCTGAACACTATTTTTCTAAGAGAACTCTATAAGATGAATATGCTTCTCCCAAGAACCTCTGATGTCTAGAATTCACGCTCAGATCATATCCTCAAGCACCTGGATTGTGCGCTCAGACTGGCCATCTATCTATGGATGGTATGTTGTACCTAAAAGTACATGTGTTCCCAAAGTCTTTGGAAGTATCTGCCTGAACCGAGAAGTAAAGCGCACATCCCTATCTGAAACAATGGAGTGTGGAACTCCAAGTATACATACAATCTCTCTGATGTACAACCTTCCCAGATCGTCAACACAAAAGGTCTCCTTGATCGGCAAGAACTGATCAACCTTCGTAAGCCTATCAAAAACAACCTAAACAGCATCGTTCCCCCTAGGTGACCTCAGTAACCCATTCACGAAGTCCATTGTGACATCGTTCCACTTCCACCCAGGAATGGGTAACTACTGTAAATGCCCTTCTGGTCGCTGATTCTCTGTTTTCACCGACTGACAAGTAGAACATCTCATGACAAAACCAGCAACATCATTCTTCATATATGGCCACCAGTACTGGCGGGGTAGATCAGGATACATCATGGTCGGGCCAGGATGAACTTCCCAAATTGAGGAATAAAAATACTGCATCATCACCACGCGTATGTCTGCTGGCACCCACACGCGTCCCTGGAAATGCAGGTTCTCATCCTCACCCACTGTCTATCCAGAAGAGGTTCCCCTACTTACACACTCTCCGGCAACACTATGGCCTCCGAATCTGATAGCTTCCTCATTCGTACTTGATCATGAAGTGTAGAGGGAACAACTAAACAAGATAGGAAATCTTGTCCCTACATGTTGTGCACTTCCGTGTGCATCTCAGAGAACATAACCATAAGATGCCACTCATTGTTGTCTTCCTAAACTGCCTAAATCTGAGTCCTTCGGCTCAACGCATTTGCCACAACATTTCCCTTTCTGGGTGTATAGGCGAGCTCGAAGACAAAGCACTGAAGATACTCAACCCACCTACGTTGTCTCAGATTCAGATCACACTATGTGAAGATATACTTGAGACTCTTTTGGTCGGTAAAAACCACAAATTTCACTTCCAAAATGTATTTTCTTCAACATATTAGGGCATGAAAAATAGCTACCAACTCCAGATAATTCTTAGGGTAATTCCTCTCATGTGGCCTCAACTGCCGAGACCCATACACAATGACTCCATATCCCTGCATAAGCACAGCTCACATCCCGATAACTGAAGCATCAGAGTAAATAGTGTTTCCCTTCCCGAATCTGGCAAGACTAGTATTGGTGCTGACGTCAACCTCCCATTCAGCTCCTGAAAGGCTGACTCACACGAATTTGACCATAAAAACTTTTCCCCCTTCCTGGTCGGGCCTATCAACGGTGGTTCTAGGTGCGAGAAGTCCTAAATGAAGCAACTGTAGTGTCCCGCCAACACTAGGAATATCCATACCTCAAAGACGTTCTTCAGATGCTCCAAGGAAACTACATATCTTACTTTCTCTGGGTCCACAGATACTCTAGCCTCTGAGATGACGTGACCCAAGAAGTGAATCTGATCCATCCAAAAGTGGCACTTCAAGAGTTTAGCATACATCTGATGCTCTCTTAGTGTACTCGGAACTATCTCCCGATGTGTGGCCTGGTCGTGTTGAGTGTGATATTACACCAAGGTATCATCCATGAAGACCATGATGAAAGAGTCCATGTACTGATGGAACACTCGGTTCATCAGTGCTATGAAAACTGCAGGCACGTTCATGAGAACGAATGGCATGACTGTATACTCGTATAGACCATACCTTCTCTTGAAGGTTGTAAGAGGTATATCTAATGGTATATGGCACAACTGATGATAACCGGAGGTCAAATCGATCTTCGAGAATACCCGGGATCCCCAAAGCTGATCAAATAACTCAATTATCCCATGCAAGGGAAACTGGTTCTTGACCGTCAACTAGTTCAGCTTCCTATAATCAACACAAAGTCGAAGGGTACCGTTTTCTTTCTTCGAAAACAGGATAGGCGACCCCCAAGGAGAAGTATTGGGTCAGATGAATCCATTTTCCTGCAACTCCTCCAACTGCTTCTTGAGCCCATAAAACTCATTGTAGCCATCCTATGAGGAGGAATGGACACTGGTGCCACTCCTAGAACAAGCATAATCAAGATTTCTACCTCACGCTCCTGAGGAAAACCTAAAAGTTACTCTAGAAAAACATCTCTGAAACGATCCACCACTATTGGAATGTCTAACTGTGAAGTCCCCTTGTCATCCTGATAAAGAATAGAAATATGGGTTTTAAGTTCCCCTATCTCATGATGCTCTGGTCCAGCTCTACCCATCTCGACAATCCAATCACCTCGATGAAGGATTGATCCGACCCTGGTGATACGAAACTCACCCTTTGGCGATAGTAATCGATGATTTCTTGGAAGGGAACCAACCAGTCCATGCTGAGAATGACGTCTTTGCCCGTCACGTCTAGCAAATAGAGGTCCCATAAGAAATGAAACCCCGCAAACTCAAGAGGGAACTCTCTGCAATGACTTATGCTAGATTTCCTCATTCCCAAAGGTGTGTCAAGAGTCAACAAGTCAGGAGACGAAACGATACAGAGCCCAAGGCTCTCCACAACTGCAACAGAGATAAAGCTATGTGAAGCACCATTATCGAAAAGAGTTGAAGATAAAACTAAGGCTACTCATATTGTACCTCGAACTGTAGAAGGGTCGGGATCTGGATCCAGATAGGT
This sequence comes from Viscum album, assembly GCA_963277665.1. Taxonomy (NCBI): domain Eukaryota; kingdom Viridiplantae; phylum Streptophyta; class Magnoliopsida; order Santalales; family Viscaceae; genus Viscum; species Viscum album. Next base: position 1,694,933,562 of record OY728147.1, read on the forward strand.
CTGCTCCACAGTGAAAGACTGGCCAACACCGTGGCCGTGGGCCCCTGGCTGACTGCCCGGAGCTGATCCACTTTGATGTCGTTGATGACCTGGTGACTGACCACCCCATCCGCGACCTCCACCTTGGCCCGAACGGCTGGATGAACTCTAGTTACCAGACTGGTGGGAAATTGGCAAAGCATCTCCAAAACCCCGAGGTCATAGAGGAACACCTACCACCATCTCAAGGTGAGAAGATCTGACAAAAACGTTGATGATTGCACACCTTGTCGCAAGATTGGAACTCCATCAGATCTCTAAGGTAATGAGACCTAGTATGACCACTCCTACCGCACTGGTAGCATAAAACCTGGCTGCCAGAAGACACATCTCGTGAACCCCGATCTCCCTGAGAAGGCTCTCTGCGATGCTTCATACTGTCTGTAGGAGGAATACTAGTTCTGGGTGTCGAACCGCCCTAGATCACTGCTCCAGAATCCCTCAGATTGCGATCAGTAATTTGCACCAAGTTGATGATGGAGGATATAGAAGTAAACTAGATGATATTAATCTGCGAGCCGATCTCCTGCCTAAGACCGTCCTAAAAAATCCTAGAATGTGAAAACTCCTCACCTGCTAGGATCGGTGTGAAACACTGCATCTCAGTTGAACGGGACGAGTACTCCATGAAAAAAATATTACCCTGTTGTAGACTCATAAACTCTCGGGATCGATCGGCCATTAGTGTATCCGGATAGAAGTAGTCATATAAGGTGCATCAAAACTCATCCCATGACATACCCTACTGGCGTCCGGACTGTGAGATCACCTCCCACCACCTCTTGGAGGTGTCCTGAAGCATATAGGTGTCCAGCTTTACCCTCTTCTCTGGGGATATCTCTAGATGCTCGAAGATAGTTAGGGTTGACTCGAACCATGACTCTGCAGCCTAGGGTCCTCTATCCCCCGAGAAAGTATAAGGATGCTTCTGGAAACCCCGAATCAACTCAACAATCGACGGGGCAGGAGGCGATGCTCCTTGGAATGTCTGCAACTTCCTCAGGAAGTCCTCCCTGCACAGTGTATCAGCGCCTGTAACGGGTGATACTGCTAGTGCCAAGGATGGTATCGCATGAGGATCAACAGGAGGTCCATGGTCGGCCATTTCAGGTTTCTGGTCACCATCTGGAAACTGACGTATGACCGTAGGATGTATTGGAGGCATATCTCTAAAATATCAAAATCACACGTTAGATCATGATTAACAAGGGCTGAAAACACAGGAGTACAAAACGGGAACAAGGGACTGAAACTATCATGTTTTACAAAACATGACTACATGACGTGTAAAAAACTACATGGCGTATCTTCTTTATCCATTAACATGGGCATGTACCCCTTCCCGACAGGTCGTGTAACACCCCAAACAACACAGCATGTTTTCCCCACACATGTCATGTACTTGAACTCTAACCCCCTTCCCGAGTATCCTTACAAGTCTAACCCACATGGTCCAACTAACCCCAGACTACACAGCGTGTTCCTTAGGGACACGGCGTGTACTAGTCACGGTCTCGGCTGCCCGTGTTGTTAGTTACACAGCCGTCAACACAGCTACCCTTACACGGAATGTTATGAACAATCACTTTGTGTATAGGAGAAGATAAAACCAACCCGTTTTTTTCGTGACACGGTCATGTACCTGGGAAAAAACTACATGGCCTGTTCTTTACCAACACGGCGTGTTCTACTCAAGCTTCTTTGGCCCATGCTGTTAGTGACACTGTCAGGTAAACGACTCTAAAATACACGGCGGTCACCTACTGTACTTAGTGTGTTCTTGAAGTAATTTTAATGACACCGTGTTCCTGCTCACACGGTCAGTGACACGACTTGAAAACTACACGATGTGTATCCAGAAAGTACACGCCATGTATTCTAGGTTTTTCCGGGCAGTAGCTTGGAAACTGCACAGAAGCCCAGAAAACACCGAAAACAAAGCGAGGAGGTTCCATATTCCGACCTGTGAGGGCCAATACTCCCCCTGAATGAAATCGTTGAATCTGATACAGTCATATATATTGAAAAACAGGATCATGATCCACCAACATCTGATTCAAGAGGGCCCATAACACCTCAAGAATCAATATTTGGATTTCATTTAAGCAATTTACATCACAATCATTTTTTCTATCACAACAGAAGGGATTCTATCAATCCTCTATCACAACAACATACATAATCTACACATATTCTATCACAACAACATGCAATCGCTAATTCAACCTAGATGGCATGGCAAGAATGCATGACATGTGATTTCTAACAACTGCCTATATGATGAATGAGATGGAATGATCTCACCTCATCGGGTTGAAACATAAATAGAACCGTAATATCAAATAAATAACATCACAAAACATGTGATTCACTATAGGTGAAATCATATCAACTGTAAAATCTCTTAACTAGAAAACTAAAATAAATGAGGTAGTATGGCTTTTCCCTGTTCACAGATTAGCTACTCCCAGGAACATCTTATTACCAAGTACCAAATCTATCATATCCCTGGATAATGTCTCCAAATAGTAATGAAATATAAAAGGACCTCCTCTGATACAACTTTGTAACATCCCGACACAGATGCCACAAATAGGGCTTCTGATCCGGTTTGCCAAAAGGCCTCAAGCGCATTTTCCTAAATGTCAGAGGCTGCCGACTAGCAGCCAGGGACTTCGGTGTGATAATGGAAAAATTGTCCCCTCATTGTAAGAGTACACAACAGAAATAATAAACATGCAATAGTGGAAGTAGTAAATAACCAAAAATAATAAATAGTGGAAGACTAAATTAAGAAAGTGGAGCACATATGTGTATATATATATGGAATGATGAAAGAGACATATCTAGGAAAGAAGCCAAACAAGTCACAATGCTGAAAAACACCACAGCACCAAAACAAGTACAAATGAAAAGTAAACACCTCCTCAGCATCGCAAGCCAAATCATGGTCCCTTGCTCTCCTACTCCAAGCAACCAAGTACAAGTAGTCAAAGGGTGCTTTCCCTTGTCTATACCTGCAACAACATAGTCAGTTTGGGCCCAAAAGCATGACAAAAACAGGTTATGAGACTAAATCCTAGTAGGAATTCACCCGAAGATCTTTGCATAATAGTCAGTGTGTATATAGAAGGTAAAAGTAAGCAGCAAACAGCAATAGAAACACAGTAGGGAGTAAATAGGATGTAGTAAAGCAGGATGATACACAACCGTAATCAATCCACAACCAACGATAGTAGTGAAGCAAACAGATAACAATCAAGAAACCCTCTAGGAATTACACACATCCATCCCCTATGGTCATATCAAAGATGTACCACAACCCTATGAGAAGTGCACTTCGCCGAACCCCTCTAGTTTGGTCACACGAATTTATGAAAATCGCTGGGGAAGCTCACTCGGTCAATTCCTCTTATAGTCTAGGGTAGTTAGGTACTTTGTGAGGAAGATCACGCGGTCTAACCCTCTTAGAACCATGGTCTAGAGACTTTATGAGGAAGATATCTCGGTCAATTCCCCCTATGGACTTAGGTGTACCATATACTCTCGGAGGAAGCTCACTCGGTCAATTCCTCCTCTAGCCTGGGAAGGTTCTTAAAGAGAAAACAAACAAGGTAAGACTCTCTGAGGAAGCTAACTCAGTCTACCCTCCTATAGTCTATAATATCTAAAGGCACCTTGGGAAGCTCTCTCAGTCTATCCCCTATGACCTATAATGTCTATGAATCACTATGGAAGCTCACTCGGTCTATCCCTTAATGTCTATAGCACTAGGTTCTCACAACCTCGTGGTTGTCAGTGCAAGATAATGTTATAAGGGAAAAGTACACCTATAGAGCTATTTGGGTATCCAAAATATACCTATAGAGCTACATGGTTAACATTATATAGGACAATAATCATGTTATGGATTTTACTCCATTATATAGTCACAAGGCATGGAAAAAGGTGTAACAACCAATGGAAAACGAATCCCAAAGGTCGTAAACAGAAAAAATCATGGGCAAAATATACAAGCACAACAAAATATCCTCTAACATGATTAATTTACCTCTACAAAAGCATAAAAGCAAGGCAGGAAAACAAAAAGGGGAAAAAATAAACACGCAATACTCCGTTCACGGGTATTGGTTGAATTCACACATAAAACTCAGAGACTTTGAATGGTAAGGCACAAACCACCTACCTCGCTCCTAGGAAATCGATATACTTGAACCACGACAATTGATTCTCCCTCGAACGTCATAGATCTGAGAAAACATCCAAAATGATAAACAGTCAATAACATGAGAGAGATGAAGAAACAAGGAATGAAACTCAAGAAGATGGACCAACTCACTGATGCGGTTCCAACGCATTCGACGACAGTTGAATCGGCCAACAAATGGAGGCTCAAGAAACCGAAGAAGTTTCATGGTCGTACGACGTCTCTTGGTCGAACCAGGCATAGAAAAGACATTTATGGTGATCAGTCGTGACCTCAATCCATTTAATGATAAAAAAGAAAGTACACGACGTGTACTTTTAAAGTACACAGTGTGTACTAGGTCTATCCGTACTCCGCCAAAATCGGCCTCCACCTCACCCCTACACACCGTGTGTGTGGCCCGTACATGACCAACACACGGATTCAAGCGGGAAAAGAGCACATGATGTGTACTCAAAAAGTACACGGTGTGAACATAAAAAATTTCCAGAAACATCCTTTTTGTCAAAAACTCTAGAAAAATAAAAGCATACCTGAAAAACGAAGATCTGGGTTCTTATATATAATTTCCATAAAACATCATCATATGATTTCCAAAGAAATATAGTTTATGGAATCATTATACAAAAAATTAATTACAAAATATAAATCACTAAAGGAAGTTTATGTATAGGAAAAATACCATTATAAAATAATTAGAAATATTATTTGAAAAACAAGAATAAAAATACATTAATTTGGTAGCATTTAAAAAATTATTTGTTTAAAAAATGTGAATATGATTTTCTTTGAAACCCTACTGAAACACGGAAAAAAACTAAAAATGATGAAAGGTTATGGGGGATGGAAAATTTTTCTATGCGTTAATTGTATAAAAAATCATCTCAAACATTTATGAATGTAATAAATAACCCACATGGAAAATGAAAAAAAATTATTTTTTTAATGCATAGTAATGAATAATAAAGATTCTCAAAATTGACCCAAAAAATAATTTAATTATATAGATAAAAATTTATAGAACATTATATAGAATATGATTTTGTATGAAAAATAATTGGGTTATAGAATTCAAAACATTTAACTAAATTATTTAAATAAATTCAAATGTGGGTCTTCAAATCAACACCACCTATAAAAAGAACATGATAATTATCATAAAATAAAATGATTATCAAAAGATTCATTATAATAAAAATAAAATATATAATATAAAAATATTATAACAGATGATAGTTTCATAATATTAAACCGTTCTCAATAATGAAAAATTGAGATTAATACCTGTTATGGATTTTAAAAAATATTAATCAAGTGATATTTAATGATAGAACATTATTTGGATCCATAAATCCCATCAATTAAATGATATATATAATATGGTGTTGATTTTGTTGATGTTTCAAATGGTAAATTAACTATTCAATCTAGTGACGATGAAGAATATTTATACTTTTTTTCGGATTCTTTACCTGTGGTGATTTTCTAATTTAATGATATTTATAAGGATATTTTACAAATGAGGTTAGAAATACAAATTATCAACCTTATAATGATTTAGTGAATGAATCATGTTAAGGTAATTTTAATTTGATTTTTTTGTGTTTTAAGGTAGAACCCCCTATATTTTAATAAGAAAAATTTTTTTTATATGGTATAAGTTCTACCAAAATGAGACTAAAAGAAGAATAAAATTTTATTATTTAAATATTATAAATTTAACCTAGCCATTAAATTTATTTGTATTGTTATTATCAACCAAATTATGAAATATATCTGAAGTTCCTATGAATTAAAAATTTATTTTTTAATTCTTAGTAAATAATTTCTCATTTTTTATTAAAGAAATTTTATGCGTGTAAAATATGTTTTTTTTTCAATAATTAAATTAATTACATTCAAAGAGAAAATAATATATTTAAATTATGGATAATTTAAATATAAGATATTACAAAAAGTTTATATTTTCACAATTTTTTATTAAAATTATCTTACGGTGAAATATTTTGTTTTTTCTAAAATTATTTTTTTAGTGAATAGTCATAAATATCAATTTTCATAAAACTGGCATTACTTTTCCTTAAATAAATTATTTTAATAGAAATTTTCTTATTTTAATTTTATTTAAATGTAAAAAAAGTATTATTTTTTGATAAATAATTTAATTAATTTCAATTTATTCTTATTTATTTTATATTTTGGTTTCATGATAATTTGTGGATTAAAAATGATTTTTTTTAAATTTTTTTATCTATTTTTCATTTTAAATATTTTATAAAATTATTCAACTTATTTAATTTAATCTGATAAACTATATTATATATTTTTAATCTCGATACTTAATATTTGGTAATATTTTAAATTTATTTTTCTGGTCGTAATGAATATTAATCATAGAAAAGAAATTATCATTGTTGTGGTAAAAACAGGTTTTACAGGGTTATAAAAAAATATGGAAGGGTAAAAATTATATGTATTTTTATTTTAAATTTTTTGGATATACATGAATCATATTTTTTCTAATAATCAATAATGGTGTATTTTTTTTATCAATTTTTTTATGAATAAAACATTTAGATATTTAGGTTTTAAAAAAATTCATGTGGGTCTCCTCCCCCATATATAAAAAGACACCCCACTCCTATCCTCTCAAACATAGAGAGTGCTTCGATTCCAGAAATAACAACCCAAATAATTTTATTATGTACCTACACACGACCTAAATTTCTCATTATGATCACAAAAACATTCTATGAAGGCTGTGTTAATAAACTTTTACATGTTTCCAAAGAATTAGTATAATTTTAAACCCTAAATTTTCATTTATTATTATTTTTCAACTCCTTAAGATCCTTATAAAAAATGATGATATAATAAAAAATTTACCTATCATAAAATCATAACTTTTTAAATTAATTGAATAACATACATCCATCTCCACTTCTATCAAATTGGATAAAAATCATTCTTTTCTATAAGACATACTACCACCTCGTGAACCGATTTAATACATTTTCCATCTACTTCACTCATGCCTACTTATGATGATAATTTTAAGGAATATATATTACATGAATGAAAAAAATTATTATGGATTATTATTATATCATATATTTAGTAACATATCCATTAATAAATAAATGATAATTTCATCCATTCAATCATGCAAATTACCACATATAAGAAGCATTGTGGTAGTTTTTCATTATATCCTCATTTGGAAGGTATAAATATGTTTATTTAAATAAAAAATATTACATTTATTATATAATTATAATTATAGAATGTTAAAATAATACATAACTTATTTCATTCATCATCATTTAAAAATTAAAATGTTACACATGCATATATATGTACTTCCATCTCCATTATCGTATCATAGTTTATTTGGAAAAATTGTATTTCATTATTGTGTTTAAAAGTATAAATTGTATATTAAAATTATTATTATGTAACATTTTTATTATTTATATGAGTGTATAATGACCAATTTGACCAATGTCATCGTTTTATAATAATTTTGGTAATATGATCCGAATGCCATCAAAATATTTAAGGTGTAATTAAATTGATAAGTAATTTAATATGACATGGTAATAAATAATATAAAATGATTAATAATATTGAAAAAAATTCTTATATACTATAAATTATTAACATTAGATTATTAGTTTTCATCATAAGGAACAAATGTCATGATTTATGCTCAAGGAATTGGATATATCTAAACCACCCTCTTACTTTTTGTTAAGACCGTTCCCTCACTAACTCATTTTCTCTCCCCTGAATATTATAGAATTATTCTAAATTATATATGTGGGTGTATCTAGCGTATATTGATATGTAATTATCCGTTCCATTTTTGGGTAAATACATAAATTATGATGAATTATGAACATCCTTCTTACATAAATCTCATTTTATTATGAAATGAGGAAATATTATGTAACCCATATAATTTCCATTTGTAATTCAGATGTTTACTATGAATGAATTATTTCTATCAAGTGGAAGAAATGGTCATGAAAATATTATTTTTAGTTCCCCTAGATAAAAATATATAAAATTTATTAAAACATTTTTCTTATGAGACTTTAGGTATGGTATTGTGGAAAAAAATTTAGAGTATTTTGGGACATTGAAATCCATTTTTGTTGTCTTGGAGATTATCAGTATTATGTCATATTCTGTATAAATTTCAAACATCATATGATTCCTTGTCCTTATTATTACATGTTATTTATATAATTATATCTTGTAATTACTTATATCCATCACTTTTATTATTTAATATTATACCTTTGATTACTATATTATTATTCCTTATCATGTGTGTTCCCATACTAAACTTTTTAGTTCACTGCTTTTTCCTATCAATTATCCACGTTATCTTATATTGTTTTTGAAGGATAAATATATTTATGATCCAATTATGTTTATTAAAATAAAATCAAATTTCTTATGCCGCTATTGTACATTCACATTCCTTAAAATATACAAGATATTTTCAATTATTTTTCAATATAAATTGATATTTATGATAAATGTCAAATAATATTTTGTGTAAAAAATAATTGTTCCATATAGTTGAATGAGATTATATTTTAAATATATTTAGAGATTGAAACTAGGATAAAATAATGAGAACCCTATGGTTACGTAAATTATTTGAAAATATAATTGATTTTTTGTGATGTATAGAGTAAATGGAATTTATGAAATTGCATTCCTATCAAGACACTAACTGTTAGTATGGATCTAAAATAGTTTTAATTGACCATAAAAAACCCTAAATAGTTATATTTGTAATTTTATCGATAATCACCTAGTGAATAACATAAACTCCTTGTTTCAGACCTTGTTTTATACTCCTTGGAGATACTAATTTGAAATTCCATAAAAACATTAGGAATAATTATTATAGTTTGAAACAATTTATTATGTTAGAAATGCTAAGAAAAACTATTACCTTCGGTATCCTTAATTAATTCCTTGAGACACATAATTTATAATATAAATATTATTTATAAGTTTTTAAAACAATGTTTAAAATTATACCATTTTTATGATTATTTGGTAATGTATTCTCATATTGGTTTCACTTTTCTTAGATAGTAGTGGGATAAATGAGAAACCGTTCAAATAACCATTGTGATAGGAAATGATATTATTTCCCTAAGGATATTCCAAAACGTATTGGAGAAGGACTTGAGATATTCATGGATGTAATATCTCAACTGATGACTAATAACTTTAATCATGCATAAATCCATCTATCCCCATGTAATGAAAAGAAAATTAGTTGAGACTTTTTTTCCACAATTTCCTCTTACATTTTGGGAATCATTTCATTACCTCATCAAGAAACAATTGATTAAACACATTAATAAGATAACCTATATCAATTTTTGATCTAAAAAAGAGAATTTTGTTGTTGTATTTTATCACATATATGGGGAATCTAATAATTGGATAATGTTGATCCAGAGGAGAATGATTGAAGATGATATTAGTTCCAAATATATAAAATAATTCAACAAAACAAATTTCAATGAATATTTTACCTCATATCCCTGTATTAAAATTCACAGGAAATTATTCAAACTGATTATAAATGAAGATGATTTCATGTGGGTATAGGAAGAAATCATCTCAAGGATTTCACATTACACCTATGGATATATCATAAACACTAAAATTATGGTGTTTAATTTCCATAGTGGTTTATTGTCAAGTCAATGAAATGATTTAGTGATTTTGGAAATGGAAATATATGATTATATTTTCTAATGTTCCGTAAAATTTGAGATGGATATCAAAGAATCTCAATAGTCTCATGGGATCAGAGATGAAGAATATTTAAAATCAAAGTTTCTTTGGGAGGTTCAAGTAATTATGCTTGGGGTGGAATGAAAAACACACATCCCATGTGTGAAACCTGTGGGAAGAGGCATCCTTAAAATTGTTTTAAGGGAATTCTAAGATGCATCATGTGAAGAATATTGGGTTATCAGTCAACTAAATGTTATTGAGTGATAAATAATCCCATGAATGTGATAGAAAAAAATAAGGATTAGATTAACAAACAAATAATATTTTAGTGTTTAAACTATCTGGAACATGGGAATCATAAAATCTATTGGTCGTTAGGGGCAATAAAATACAATAATTAGTAAGTCTATGATGGAAAGAAATAGAATTTGATATCACTTCTACTGAGGAGGATCTCAAAAATAATTTGTTGAAATGTATGCTAGTTATTCATTCAATAATATTTAACATACTTCACAATTATTGTTATTGGTATTCATTAATATGTTTCATGTTTATATGATCTATTCAAATACCAACATTAAACACAGGGGTAGTGTTATCCATGAGAATATAAAATAGATAATTATTAAATCAAATGTATATGAATCCTCCCCATTAAATAATTTTGTACTAAATCATCCATACAATATCATCATAGATACATTAATGGATATTGATCTTATATTGGGCATCAATTGAAAATCCTTATATGATATCATGATCAACTATTGGCATAGGGGATCAATATTCACTTATAAAGTCATCATATGATTATATAAATATTTTTGGAGGACGATTTTGATCCCTTGAAGTATTCTACTAAATCATAGATATTATTTCTTTATGAGAAATCCTAAAAATCACAATTTATTGAGACAATGATAATTCTTCTTGAAGACATTACCATAGTGAAGGATAGTACTAATGTACTCCACCAATGATTTTCATAGTCTTCTTCTAATATAACATGTTTCATTATCAATTGAACTTATACATCGATCACTATTTAAATACAATATTCCTTATAGAATGGATACCACGTAATTATTGGAAATAAAAAATCACTTACAATGGAATTGTGAAACATGTTTTTATTCTTGATTACGTCACCATGTGGTGTGCTGGTAAACTTTTATAAAAATATTGATGGGTCAATACACCTCTCTATCAATTATTAAACACCCAAAGACATTGTGATACAGAAAAAGTAACACCTACCATTGAAAAATTACTTGTTGAATCAACTATGTGGGGACCATGTTTTCTCTATGGTATTCCTTTGGTCGAGATGTCATCAATTAAGGGTGAAAAATTTGGATATTTCCAAAGATATATTTTGAAAAACATACTAACACTCATATTCCATATTTATTCCTTTTGGACTCACTGAGGATTATGTTAAATTTATTTACATAATCAATAGAGCCATTAGATATTACCTTGATAAATATGTTGTATTATTTATAGATGATATATTTATATACAGCAAAAAAGGGAAAGAATAAATTGAATTTGAAAAACGTGATAAAGACCGTGAAAAAAGAGAGAGTATATTTAATGTAAATTAAATAAGAGTTATAGATGAAGGATTTACAATACATGGGGCATATTATCCCTAGAAAATTTATATTTTTTCAACCTTTTATGATGATGGAAATTAATGAGTGTACCATATCAGCACATAGAGCTCGGATTTACATTTTACATCAATCATATGTGTATTATTAATGATTTGGAAAAAAACTACAATCAATTTTAAAATATTCGAACCAATATAACTTAGAAGAGAGTAATTTTTTTCAAGATTATTAAATTTGAAGTGATATAATTGGATTTGGGAAAAAGGATTACAACATCACTGGCCCTCATTCTTCCCTCAAGTGGGGAACTTTTTTTCATATGAGATTTTAAATGTGGGTTTTGTATAAATAGTAGTTTATAATGAAAATGTTATAGAATTTGAATTATGTTTGTTCAATTTTCAAAGGCAGAATAATCCAACACATAATTTATGGTTAAATACAATGATAACTATGTTGAAAATCATTCGACATTATAAAAACGAGGAGAATTGTGAAACATATACATATTCGAAGATAATAAATATATAGTAACATGTAAGGATAACAATTTTCAAAAGAAATAATGGTAAGGTATTATTTGTAAAAATTATTACCGAAAAGATTACCATCCAAGGTAGGAAAAAACTGCATGATTCATCATGTAGAAAGGACCTTAATTTTTATCAATGATGAAAATTGATAAGTATATAAACGTTTGAGACTTGAAAAGGATATACATAGGGTTGTAATGGAATTAAAATCACCATTACCCTATAAAATAAATTCTCAATCATCCTTTATTGATTATGCATAAAATATTCTATAAAAAAATGAGTTCCTAATAATTCAAAATTAATGAATAATTTTTCATATTATTTGAGACATGATTATTTGTACCCTAATATATTTAGATAACATAGGAGATGTAGAATGATGCCCCTAGATATAGCATATCTATCCACCCAGGGAGAATGAACAAGTATTAATATTTCTTGTAGAACTAATGTTGTGAAATTATAAAGAAGAAGATAAAAGAATATACATCAATGTTTATAGATTTTTATAAAGCCATGTGTAAAATTCAATACTCTATGATTAGGATGCAATAATTACCTATACATATGTATTAATGGAAAAAACATCATTGAATTTCATAATATTTCGTCCATTGATTTAAAGAGGAAATAAAGCCACATGGGTTGTGGTGGATCTCATTACAAAGATTACTGACATCCTTCCTATTTGATTGGACTTCTCACTTAATCAACATTAATAGATATACATCAAAGATGTGTTTTGGTTGCATTAACCAATAAAATATATTATATATGGTCATGATATGATATTTTCCTCTAATATATGGAAAATTAACCACTATTATATAATTGATGTGTTTATCATAATTATGGATTATCACCCACCAATTTTATGGCCAATTTGAATGGATCATTTAGGAACTCGAAGACATGTTTAATGAATTATAAATAGACATTATAGGTGGATATTATAAAATTTATCCATTGGATGAATTTTAATAAAATAATATCTTTAAATAAACAATCCAAATGGTTAATTATGAAGATATTTACTGAAATAAGTGGATGATAAGTTGAAGGAAATTTCGAAAAAAAATCTTGGTTTATTATAGTCGATATAGGTTTTATGCCTAAAATTATCGACATGACCTCACGACTCAGGTCATAGATAAATTATCTCTCTACATATCTCCATGTTAGAGAATCAAAATATTATTGAATAATTGGAAGCTAATCCATAGCTACATTGGCCCCTTTGATATTCTATATTTCATACGAGCTATGGCTTAACAACTATTAATCCCACCAACCAAAATTTCAAGTACATGATGTATTCTAATTGTACATATTATGTGAGAACATACCAAATATATAATATATAATAAATGAATAGTTGGTATAAAAAATGGATGTTTCTTATGAGGGAAATTCAATGATGACCATGGACCATATAGATAAGGATATCCACAATAAGATAACTCTATAAATTAAAGTAATATTACAGATCCATAAATATGATGAGGAGACCTTGGAATAAAAATATTCTATCATGTATGAGTTCTCTTGACTATTTTCGCCATTTAATATTCTAGGCATTTCTGATGGTGAAATTTCTTATACGGGGATAATGTAACACAATGATATTTTTTCAAGAAAACTATCTTCAACCGAATATATGACTCACAATACTAATCCTAAAAGCATGAACAAATTAAAATATAAAATGTCTATTTAATTTTTGGATGTGAATATTATTCTAAAAAATATGAGATATAAATATATTGGTCACATTTAATAAAAAAATTGGGTAAATCTTTTATAAATGATCAACCAATTTTCATTAAAGACAAATTATGTTTCAAAAATACATTTTCATCAAGAAATATTTTAAATTTTTTGAACAAAACTAATATAATTATATCATTTGAATTTTATCTATAGAATATTACTAAAAGTATATATATTTTTGATATATTAATATAAAAATTAATATACTGTGAATTTTTCAATTCTTTATAAAAGGTCATATTTTTAGTAAATAGTGGATATTATCAATATTGATAAACTCACTTATATATTAAATAAATGAAGTAATTTAAAAGTTAATTTATATTTTGAATTTGATTAAAATGTATCATAAGTATTATATATCTCGTTATAATATAATTAAATACATTATAAAAATATTTATATCATCTTTTATTATAAGTAATATTTAGATATTAAAAAAACATTGTTCTAAAACAATATTTTTCATTACCCACTATAGGATTAATTATAAATTAATTTCATCCGTTTATATGAATCTAATTTCATAACATGGAATACATATTTTTATTCAATTAATTAATTTTTTTTAAAAAGGTAAATTTAGTTATTTTTCATAATGATTAGTAAAAATAGAAATAAAATCATTCTTAATGTTAAAACATATTTACCCATGGTTAAACAAAAGAGATAATATATAAAAGGACATAAAAAATATTATAGATTCAATTTTATGGCCATATAAAGACCCAATATCATCCATGATTTAGTAATGGTTAATTATTTTTTGAATTATGTGGGAATAACATTATTATATATTATTTATTTAAAAAATTCTAATTGGGTCCTCTACCCCCACTAATAAATGGACACTACATATACTCTCTTCTCCACAATTCAAGAGGCTTTTGGATAATATATGAAGAATGAAATTCACTTTCATAAATTTCTCCCCATTTATTATATTCCTATTTCATAAAAAACCATATAAGGAATGATTTATATATAAACCTAATGAGGTTTTTCGAAGAAGTGGTACAATTTGACACCATTGGTTTTTCTTTTATTTATTCTTTCATATCCATTGCAATATATTAAACAATGAAGATATAACAAAATAATTATATAACATATACTCATATTTTATTATGTTAATATAATAACCTATATCCATATCCTCTTCAATATAATGGTGAGTGAAATCATTGTTTTTGTGTACAATGGACTGCCGGCTCCGAAACGGATGTTATTCATTTTCCATCATCACATATCACAGATATTGTTTTTGTTAATTAATGTAAATATATGATATTTATGAAATATTTATTATTTTTAAATAAATATATCATATATTTTTTTACATATTGTTTAATTAAAAATGATAACATTATTTGTGTGTATGTGTGTATTCACACTTTTACTAAGTGATCTGATTTATTTTTCTATACCACATAACATGGATTGTATATATATGTTAGTGACTAAATTAAGAAATGATTATGTTTTTATTATATAATCGTAATTATTTAAAAATAAAATAATACAAACCTTTTTCCATTGTGATCATTGAAAATAGATATGTTACTAATGAATAAGTATGGATTATCATCTCCATGATCCTAACGTAGTTCATTTCTATTAACAATATTTCATCATTATTATCAATATTATAATTGAAGAATAAAAATTATTATCATTCCATTATTATTATTATGGAGATTATGCTTCAAAAATATCATTTACCGTAGTTAAATTACAGAAGTAATTATGGAAATTCAAGGTAAATATCATCAAAACATTCGATGTCAAATGAATTAGTTATGTAACTGATTTTGAGAAGGTAATAAATAGAATAAAATAAAAAATAAAATTGAAAAAGGTTATTAGGAAAGTAAATAATTATCATTAGTTTTTTATTCAAGAAGAAAATAATCACACATAATGAGCGAGGGTTGAGGTATGATATCTCTCTAAACAACCCTTTTTTAGGTAATGACATTAAATCTCTAACTCACATTCTACCCCTGATTTATGATACAGAATGATTCTAAATTATATATATTTATATATATGTATCTCACATATATTCCTATATTATTATAACTTGGGTTTATGGTTTAATTCATTCCTTATGATGAATTCTTAAATTCAATCTTTACAAAATTCATTTTTATTATGATATGTGGAATTATTATGAACCCATTTTTCCTTCCATGGGAAATTATAATGGTTATGCATTATTGATTTCCATTTTTTAGAACACATAATCCTGCCAATGTTATGGTGGACTCTTATAAATAGTGATGTAATTTATTGGGTAAATATTTTTCCCTATGCTATGTTATTTATTGTATTTAGGAGTAATGATAATCCATTATGGGACTCATTCCACATTGTGATGTTATCATGGTAGTAATCATTGAATTATTCTTATTTCATTTTTATCATACAAATTTTATATTTTTCCACAATTTCCTGATACAATGTACATTATTTTCTCTCTCATGTAATTTATCACATGACATATCATTTGTGATTTCATGTTATACCTCAAAGACACATGATACATTCCCTTATCATATCTATTATATTTTCGGGATTTTTAGCTCATCTTGTTTTTAAAGGAATTCCCCATGTTTTCTCATGATGTTTTAGGACTTCAAAGCGATTTTGAAGATTATTATAGATATTAAAATAAATTTTATTTGTTTTATCGAATATTTATTACATTCCCTATATTCCAAATCCACTTGGTTTTTATTACTTATTATATATTAATCAATATTTATGTTAAAAATTGCGTAATAATATTTCTATAATATGATTGGGTTTTTATATTATACTATATTGATATATTTAATGGATTGGGAAGACGAATAAAAAAACATAGAAAAATATTTTCTTTGAACAGAGTAGTGGATAAACATAAAAAAAACATTATCCTTAATAATGTCAGTCCTAAAAATGGTCTACACTCACATCTAACTATTTTTTAGGACATTATTAGTCTAGATCCAAACATGATTTAGAGTTATAATTTCTTATTACTGAATTTTGTTATCCATGTTTTTAGTGTCTTACATATGTGTTAATGATATTCTACGTAAGAAAATATAGTTATAATTATATGTTATAAACCAGTTATGTTGAAGGTGGTTGTCAATTTCAATATATATATATATATATATTATAATTATTTACATACTATTAATTTTTTTCCATAATTATATCCCTCTAAATTTTTAAAAACATACATCATTTATAAATTTTATTGATTCGTAAAAATATATTTTCTGTGATGAATTTGATACCATTAAGTGGGAAAATTTGTATGTCTCGTTTTCTAATGTTTTTTAAAGGATCTTTTCAGTTTTGAGTATATTATATAATGTTTCATAGATTTTTATGTGTTTTAAATCCTTATGAATAGAAAAAAAACGTGATACATTTTTTTATTTTCTTATAAAATTTTATAATATTTTTTTCAGTTTTTTTACCATTTAAAAATAATGACACCTGAATTGTTTTCGAAGAGAACCATTGGTTTTTGTTTTTACTGGGTTGTTGAAAATATGTTCTTAAATTCAGTGTTCTTTAGTAGTTAAATAAATAAAATTAACTATTAGGTCAAAATAATTATGTTTCATTCATCAGTGAATCGTTTCCTCTAAGTGGCCATGTTTTTTAAATTTTAGGGAGGGATTATGGATGAAGAAATTAATATTAGCACATAATGGTATGAAATCAATTTTTTCTAATTTAAATTCAATGATTTTTATTATCTAAATAAATTTATTTGACTATATTCCATTCCAAATTTGGTGAGACCATAAATTCTTTTCCAATGGTTTGATGGTAAACTGTTCATATCTAGATTTTATGACTGTAACACACTACCATAAGAAGACACATAGCTTGAAAACCCAAATTTGAGATCCCTTGATAATAAACTATGGAGTTATTATTTCAGGAAAATAAATTCATCGATTCATATATTTTTTATATTCATATTATTCGTACTTAATTATTATGTATATATTGATTATTAAAAAATCATTGAAGGGAATCTTTATTGTACATTTTAATGGGAAAAGGTTCATGATTACAAGGGAGTAATTATTTTAAAAAATACAATTTTATAATCCTTCTCATCTATTTCTGATGTTTTTTATATTCTATTTTGTTAATTTCTAAAAAAAATATGATCTTTTTAAATGAATCTGTTAATATTTTAAAATTATGTTATAAATTATTTCCATTCAATGTTTTGTATGTGATAATAGTACATTTTCATGATTTTTTGGAGAAATATGAGTTTAATAGTTCATATAATTAATATTGAAAATATATTTCATTAGTTTGTAGTTATTAATTTTATAATTGTACCATTAAATAAAAAAGAAAAACTTCTCAATGGAGAGAGTCTGAGATGATGAACATACCTCTCATTAGTCCTTTATTTCTCAGACCATCATAAAGATAATTGTTTTCAAGAAAGATATGATTGATAATATAATTTCATAAATATATCTTGTCAATACAATTATACCTTTTATGTTTCATCATCTAAGAGAGGATACTCTTTCTAATCTTGAATACCTAAACAATGGTAGTTGAATCCAAATCGAACCATATATTGTTCCAATTTCTTTGACATTTTATATGGATTGGATTGTTTGTCCCACTCATTTTCTCTTCCACAATAGTGAAAAAATAACATGGTCCTTGTATATATTTAATGAAATCACCATTGTGATATCTAATGATCTCCCCATAAAAAACATTCCTGATATTTCCTCTCAAATCACCATCAAAATTAAAAATTAAATAGAAAACAAAGGAATGTATGGAAATAACCTCATGTTTCCTCTGAGGAGGAGGGAATTTCTTGGAAATTTTAGGTGCCTCAATACTTTGTGGTCTCTCACAAGGACGATTCAGTTATCTCTAAAAATTGATTCAGAATTGTTTATGGACACCATAAATTTTGAAATGGAAGACTACATTCTGAAGGGGTCTTTGTCATGAATGAAATGTTGTCATCCTCTTATAATTTTGTGCACTAGCTCTACACATGCCACCTTGAACATATTTATACATATGATAGACATCTGAAAGCTTAGTAGAGAAATAAATACATACATGAAATAGTCTACATATAAAGGAAAAAACTCAAGGATTTCAATTATTGACTTCTATAGAGAATAGGCCATTTAGCAGCATAAACAATGGTGATCAACATCCTCTCAGTGAAGATGAAATAAAAAAAATCATGAATATATTGATATTATAACATGTTTAGTATTATCATCAACTAGAACCATGAGGAGAAATAATCTCCAAATTAGTGTAAAACTAGATGGGGATACCCATTTTTATTGAAGTTGTCAATTCATTAGTGGGTACCTTATATTTGGTGGTTATATAAAACCCTAGATTTGATAACCCATTTGTAGCTACTTCCTAGATAAGCTTGTTATCCAGGTTCCAGAAATCATAAATTTTGGAAACCAATATGATTTTATCCAGAACGGAATCCATATTTTCTATTTCATATTTTATTGTGATGTTAAAACCATTTTCTTTATTAGAGGTGATGATCAAATCTTTCAAGGGATCTCTAGTACAAATTTCTTTCCAAAACATGGGAGAGGAATTATTATTAACAAGATAATGGGAGTGCATATAAATTTTTTGAAAGATTTTTTTTGACCAAGCCATGCATATGACTCAATATAAAATGAATTTCCTACTACTATCTACAATAAAATTATCTATTTAAAAAACCCCAACAAATAATAATTCTTGTTAATGAATATGAAAATAAAATTCATTTGAATGGATATATTGAATAGTTATATATTTTTGATACCATAAACTCTAATAGCATGACGAATACTTCATTTAATTCTAGAATGCATCCACTCAAAAAAATCATCATGAAATTCATTAAATTGTTTATAACAAATTTGGCATAGGATTACACATTGAAGGAAAAAAAACCTTTGAATACACCACATTCTTGAACATACAATTTTATCCTGCCAATGAGGGGGATTTTACCTTCCAAGAGGCTAGGGTTCTTCTAGTCCTTCCCATATATTTGGTTGAGTGGGATTCCGGAGTTCTTCCCTAGAACACAGGAACTCCATGATAGATGAATGGAAGAGTGAATTCCTTTATTCCAATATAATTGTTCATACATGTTTCCTATAATATGTGACATTATTTCCAAAGAAAATTAAATATTTTCTCTAGGTAATATCATGAAATGTGTCTCCCTGAGTGTAGATAATAATATCATCAAAAAAAATTATGAGACGGATCGAAGACACCTCTCAGTTTCCATATGGTTTTTTTGGATACCCTTGTCCACCATGTGTATGTGAATACTGCTGATATAAAATTCTAAAATAGGATAAATGATAATTGATAGGGAAATATCTTTATGTCACCCCTATATCATTTAATTTATCCTTTAATGGATCCATTTCATAAAATAGAGATATGGGTAGACCCAAGAAAGGATTGAATCCAATAAATGTAGCTCAAGATGATACCAAAAAAAGAAAAAACATTCCCTATATATCCACCAACCATTGTGTCAAAATATTTGTTGATGTCATGTTTTAGATCAATGTTTCTACCTATAATGGTATTAATGAAAATGTTCAAACTTTCAGAAGTATTAATCAGACAACCCTAGATGTGCCTCCATTTGAAAAATCCAAATTGTTTCTTGGATATTATACATTACAAGATTTGATCTAGTCTGGTGGAAATAATTTTTTATTACTATGTGAATTCTGTTGGAAAGGGAAACTTGTTTAAACTAGCTAATTTCAAATTCATTCTACATATTTCATCTTATACATATTAATTGATAATTGGATCACTGATTTAAGAATCGACCTTTATAGAAATGATTTCCAATAAAGTATAAATTTGGCTCAATGATATCCCAATAGAATTGGAGAAATAAATAGTGGATCTATTGGTTCCTGATAATCTTCATTTTTTATGATCATAAATGGATTCCTTGATTTCAATATCTAGTGGGGAAGACATGAGAAAATCGTTATCATACTCTCCAATCAATCTTGGAATGATACATTCCATTAAATCAAAATTCTTTTGTTGGACATTAAAAATATTTATATAGAAAGAAATAATGTGGTTGGAAAGATCATTTCATTCTTCCAGGTTTTGACCTAAATCTTGAGAAAAGAGAGACATGTCATGTCCCTTCTAGTAATATAAATGGAATTAATTAAATTAGTGTTTCTATCACCATTAGTGAGCCACCAATTTTTTAAAATTTTCATTTTTATATTTTCCCTAATCTTGATATGATTTTCTTTCTTAGTGGAAATCTATTCTTCATGGCCAATGCCTCCAGGGAAGTTGTTCTTAGTGACAAATTCTTGAATATATGTGAAAGATCATTAACGAAAATAAATCTCTTCACCAATGGATCTGAAAAAATTTCTTCAATATTCCCACATTTTAATCATGAGAATCTTTAGATTGGAGTTACAATGAATAGGATTATCCCAAAATTCATGTGTGCCCAAATGTCGTGAATAATTTTAGTGCATTTTGAGAGATTAATCTAAGAAATGTTGAACCTAAAAGTAATAGTCTACCACTATTCATTATTAAGAAAAATGAAAAGAATGGGGTGATGATCATACTTTTGTCTTTCCATGGTAACACATGATATAGATCTCCAACATCAATGTGATACATCATTCAAAAAATTATTTTCAATTCTTCAAGTTATTATTCAATTTAAATTCCTTCATTACCATGTAAATTGGAATAAAATATGATTATCTTCTATATAGTTTTATTCCTCAAAATATGCTATTAATTCCATAATGGAGGCAGAGTTGAATAAGGGTCTAATTCTCTCATCTATATGTATAGTTGAATTAAAGTCACCAATAATGATCCATCACATAGTTATATTTTTAGATAAACAATTAATTTTCATCCATAAGGATTTATTTACATTATAATTAATGGATGCACAGAAAACTGAGTAGTATATTTTCTGGCTATATTTAGAGAAGCTTCATGGGATGGTCTGAAATTCATCTTGAATAGTAACATGATTTTCTATATTCCAATGTACTAGAAACAAAATCCAATCACTATTATTTGAGTTATATAGTTTTCCCAGATGGTATTATCAACACAAATCCATAGGATTGCATTTATCGAATGTTTTTTTCTTCATTTATTAAAGACCAGTTATGTTTATTGATACCTACCAACATGGTGACATATAAACATTCAGTTATATGGTGGACTATTCCCGAGGACTTCCAAAAAAGTTTATTCTTTTTTATCTTTTTTTGGGGTGTCATACCATTTAATTTATATCTTGTTTATTCTTTCATTATGAATTTATATTCCTCACTTCCTTCATCGAGTTTGTGGAAGAATGTGTCACTTTAGATATACAATTATTACATGAGTGGGTTGAGGCCATGCATTAATCATTCATAATGTTCTCCTCAATTGTGTCACTTAAAGAAGATTTAGATGGATACTGATCATGTAGAGAACATATCTCTAGCTCCGTGACTACATTCTACTGAGATCTGACTGAAATATTTAATAGAGGAAGATCCAACTGAACTGCAACATTCTGATAAAAGGTGATAAGATCAAGATAGAATTTTTCAGCTATTGGCACCGGAAAACGCATCTAGATAATATTTCAAATGCTTCAATACATCATACAAATGCATAAAAAGTTTCTCAATCATATATTTGGCTATTCCTAGATCCCATATGGAGTTACAGATTATGAGTTATGGACATTCAAATTTGGGCTGAAAAACTAGTCTGCATAGCCCAATCATGAAGCTCCATCTTTTATCACGGAGGAGAGGAACTAGAAAGAATCTTCCATGATCACCATGAAGGTAGTGATAGTATCCTCTGAAATTAAAAAAATATTGAGGGAACCCGAGCAGAGCCTTTATGAGTTCCACAATGTCCTTGAAGGTAGCATTCTCAAATATGACAAACATTAGGGAAATTCCTCTGGTTACAGAGCGTGACTTTATATGCCGCTCACATTTCATTCTTGTGGTTAGCTCTGATG
The DNA here is from genome assembly GCA_963277665.1 of Viscum album. Taxonomy (NCBI): domain Eukaryota; kingdom Viridiplantae; phylum Streptophyta; class Magnoliopsida; order Santalales; family Viscaceae; genus Viscum; species Viscum album. The sequence continues at coordinate 1,694,956,608 of OY728147.1, forward strand.
ACCTCCATTTCCATTATATAGCTAGATCCCCCAACTCATTATCATGGTCATGTCACCACTTCAGGGACCGATATCCCAGTTTTTGGTGCTCCCGAGCACCGCAACATTATGCCATTCACATAGCCCCCCCCCCCTTGTGAAGGAGAGAGCTCTTTCGGGCTCCTCGAGGCTCTGCAAAGCCAATTTTTCTCCATGAAACGTTGGGCTCCATGATTTATTTTTCTCCATGAGACCTTGCACTCCGTGAAGCCCATTTTCTCCACGATACCCAGAGCATTGAGAAGCCTCGTGAATTGCGAGACACCATGCTCCGCGAGAAAGTTTCCTCCACAAAGATACTTCAGGAATACCTATCCTTCACAAAGATCCTACCTTCGTGCCCAATGGTCCATACCATGAGGGCTTCACCCCCACACCCCCACTCAGTATCATTGTCGGGTTGCAGTCTCAACTCTCTGGGCCGGTCCCTTCACTACTATCACTTGCCCTATTGAACAATGGAGAGTCACACTGTGATCTTTTTGGGTATGGACGTCGACCTTTTATGTTGCACCATTAGGCGGAACCACCATCCACCTATAGAATATTATGAATGGAGATACTTCTCTGCACACCATGAAAAACCTTGAGTCAACATATTCCTATTGGTTCATTTCCAATTTTTTTAGTTGATATTCTCATCATCAATTCCCCAAGTACCATGAGTCGAACCGTTCCTCAAGAAACCCATCCAAACCCCATCACCTGACATATATACAATGATGAACCAGAAAGAGCCACTCTTGTGTAATCCTCACCACCATCCATTGCTCGTAGCCTTATAGCTAACAGTATTCCCTACATGAATTCAAACAACAGTACAACCTATTTGACAATGATAGGATGCCTCATGTTCCAAATAAGAGATGCCTTATTCTTCATGAATAAGATGAAAATACTCCTCTCATCATGACATCAAACTGTAGAACACCCAATTTGACAAATACAGGAAGCATTTCTCTCTAAACAAGATATGCCTTATGCACCAATTATAATATGCCAACCGTCCCCTCTACATGAATGTAAAATGTAGTAAAGCCTTTGTGAAAAACATAGGATTCTTTTTTTTCAAACAAAGTGATGCCTTATGAACCATGAATAACATTCCATAGTTCCTCTAAATTTGACTATAAACTATAGTATGACCTATCATTTAGTAATAGGATACCACTCATTCCAAAAAAGAGATGGATTATTTGATAATAAGAAGATACCTCAGGCCATGATTAAAGTAACTTAATTTCAAGCGCATTGGAATCCATTCAATCATTCTGTCACACCACCTCATGATTTTTGTGTCCATCATTCCAATATTTATCCTCTATCATGTGTTAAGGGACCCTCTAATGGCTTGGTCCTATGCTTCCTCGTCTCACCTATCATTCTAGGCCAATGCCCTAGAAGGATTTGAAAAAAAAAACATCGAGTAAATTCTTGTTTTTAAAACACGGTCAACATCCAACTCTCATTTGTTATTCCCCATTTCAGGCTAACACGATATAGATGTTGTGTTTTGAACATGTTCAACACATATCCTCCATCGTCACGCCACTGTAACCGCATTCCGAATTTCAGGCATTTGATTCACAATTTTTTATCACCCTTTCTATGGACTAATTCTAACACTTTTGGCATTATCCCTCTTGTGCACTAGTGCATAGGTGTAGTCCTCAATTATATGCCTCCTCCTTTCAGTGAGTTGGGATACCCTCATGGCAAGGCATGAGGAAGAAAATACAGGTATCATCCATGAAAAATACTCATCCAATGCTGCTATTTAGCGACACCCAAGTGGCTTCCATGCATATTCCTCATCAATTGTGTCTCCTTAGCCGAACATGGGCAGCTTCCATGCCTATTCCCTATCCATTTCTCCTCCTTAGAATCATTGGGAACCATCCATGAGTAATCCCTATCCATTTCCGCTCTTTGGTAGAACCCGGGTAGCTTCTTTGCGTAAGCCCCATCCATTTCCACTCATTCGCGACACTCATGAAGATTCCAAGCATAACCCCATACATGGCCTCACCTTAGTGAAAACCAAGTATAATCCATTGTGTAATCTACATTTTCTCCTTATGCTCCATATCAGAACCCTAGTTATCTTCTATGTGTAATCCCCAACCCTTTCTGCTCTTTACATGCATCTAGAAGCATCTAGGCATAAGAACCATCCATTTCTACTCCTTATCAGCACTCCGAATGATTTCATGAGTAATCCACATCCATTCCCCCTCTGAGGTGGCACTCGACTAGATTCCATGTGTAAGCCCCATCCATTTCCACTCCTTCCCGGCACATGGAAAATTTCCATGCATAAGCCCCATCCACCATCACTCCTCCTTAGTGGTGCTTGGGTAGCTTTCAATACGCAAGCCCCATCAACTATTGTTGCTCCATAGTGGAACCCTTGGATGCATCCAAGTGTATTACCCATTCCCCACCATTTGTGGCCGCATCATTACAACTTTATCGCAAGGTCTTTGCTGCCTCTTGTTTCCCACACCGAGCAAGACTCATGTGGTCTTTGAGTAAGCAATGATCATGGAATAATTTCTAGATAGCCTTAGAGTGTACACCCCACCATCCATTCAAAACTATGTGGATATTGATCATTTCACTTTCGTGGAAAGGTATTGAAGAAGCCTCCCTATGGTTCAAGACCAACACTTACTTGTCCCAACCCCTTCACGTCTGTTCACATTCAACTGGTACGACATTAAACAGTATCCTACCTTCTGAACTACTTGGATTTTTTCCTTGTTGCCATGGGAGGGTATGTAAGAAAAATTTCTATGTTTCATGACCAACACCTACTTCTTTGGACTCCTTAAAGTGTAAGCCCAAACTATACTGAGAAATATAGAATTTTATACATTTAATTTCCATGCAAGATATGTAAGAAGTCTCACTAAGGATCAAGACCAAATCGTACTTGTCCTGAACACTTCATGTTAGTTAACATATGTAATTCAAGATGATAAACCACATCCCCCATTCTGAACTACATGAATTTTGATCCTTTCCCCTTCCAGAAAAGGTATATAAGAAGCCTCCATGAGGTTCAAGGACAACACCAATCAGTCCTGACCACTTCACGTCGGTTCACCCTCATCCTCCATAACGTTAAACTATACGCCACCCCCCCTTCTATCCAACGTTAAATTAAAAAAATACCATCAATCTACATGGGTTTCGATCCTTGTCTCCTTGAGAGGTTATGTTGGAAGCATCCATTAAGTTGAACCCCAAATAGCGGTGAGCCATTGTAGCCCCAGCTAGAAATAAGATGTTGCAATCCCCAATCAGCAGTAATCCATTGTAACGCCAACCAGCAGTAAGCCATTGTCATCCACTTTGTTGGGACCCCTATCTATAGTCTTCCCCTGGGCATCATACCAGCCTGGGATGCTATCCATGTGTAGGCCCCAACATATCATTGGGTCATTGTCCTCTGTGCACAACTCGATTTCTTGCCCCATCCCAAAATACATGGAAATTGAATCCCTACCATGAGGATTTTTAGGAAGCCTCCCTAAGGATCAATCCCATCACCCATATCTTTTGATGGTCTCTGCCATGAGCCTCTGTGTTTCAAGAATTTAATGCCCCAACGTGGATTTATCACTTCTTCTAGGTAAAAACCCTGCATCCATCCTCACGGCCTGCCTCATCAAGTGTCTCATAACCCCAACGAACTACATTGACATTGATTATCTTCCACGTGGATACATAAGAAAACTTCATGAGGTTTAATCCCAACATAATATCCATAGTCATGATGGTTACATCCCATTTATCTCATCTAACTTGATTAATACCTAGGTCGTCACATTTTATTGAGAACATGACATCCATCCAGTTGTTGCCCCTTGTGGCACCCACACCACAAACCATGTGAAGGAACCATCGTTTCTTCGGGTTTTATTCAATTGTGTACACAACAATCCCATGATTTTCTATATCAAACAATGTGGGTTTTGATCAATGTCACCGAGATAGGGAATGTAGGAAACCTCCATGAGGTTTAATCCTAGCCCATGGAAAACCTTCGTGCCCCTATTTCTGGGTTACTCTCTCTCTTATTCGCCATTAGCATTATCTAGATCTGCCTTCACTATGTGACATCATCCCATTATAGGGAACACCACTCCAGGTACTCTCTCATTGGATGTTCTAACCTATCCATCTGGTGTTCCCCATTCTAGGGGAACTCTTTCTGCTCTAACATCTGTGATGTCCAGATTAGCTATCATAGTGTGATATATTCCCTCTACAGAACACACCACCTAGGATCCCTCCTCATTGGGTATTCTAATCCATCCAACTAGTAAACCTATTAGGTACTCCCTCGTAAGGATGTATTAATATGATCTGCCTCCATGGGGAATTCTAATCACTCTCATTCCATCTCTATAATACATTAATATCACTACCTACCTTGTGAAAAACATGAGATGCCAGAGGAAGACGTAAGAAGACACTCCATTGGCGTAACTGTCTCTTGGAGATGCTAAAATTGTGCTATATCATGTGCAAAACCTGGGATGTTAGGTAAAACCATAGAGAAATTCATCCTTCATAAGATACCCCCATGGTTGATGTGGGACATCTCGTGTTATATTCCCTTGAGATTGTGTCTTATGATGAAGAGTACAATTGACCGATGTCCAAGAATCCAGAGATGCCCTGACATGCCTGATGTTGTCATATACTCCGAATGAATGTTGTTTCCCTATCAAGACCCCATGCAATTTCCATACTTAAGAAGTGTAATTAACCTACATCCCCAAAGATTTGTATAGAGGGAACGCAGGGAAACAGTGTTGTGCGTCCTCGATCGGCGGATTCCCGCCCTAGTGAATCCGTCAAAAAAAGCATCCTACGATAGAGATTAAGAATAGATTATGACTTCTGAAAGAGCCAAAAAATGATCAATTGTGTCCTCTATGGTAGTTAACTATTCGTTGGACTTTGAGTTGTTGAGGATTAATGGTTTTCAATGCAGATATGGTGGATATTTTGTTGTTCCTACACAACAACCAAATATCCACATGATGCACTTGGGCTAGAAGACTTGGCACATTTTACATCATTTACCCAATAATAAATTTCAATTATAACATCTTCAGAATATTATTTATTCATTCCTCATGAAAAATCCTTCCATATAATGGTGTTATAAGGTGGATTAACCATCTTTCGTACCACTCAATAGTTCTTGAGTTCACGTACCACCATTTGACAATGATCATTGTACTAAGGTAGATAATCAAATTTGAAATTGATATCTATTTGATGATCATTCTAAATAAGTGAAATATGTTCTAGTTTATTTGAATCCATGTTGATATCAATAATTCCACTTTTATGGAGACCATGGTCTCTATTGACAGTGTGCTAGTCTATTTTCATTGGGGTTCCAATACCAATATCCAATTCATTATGAATTATGGGATTCCAGTAATCCCATGAAATCACATGAATCCGGGTCAATGGCTGATCATTAGAATAAATTTTATTAAAAAGGTTAAATTTATCTTCCTATTTAGAAAAAAGGACATTCCTTGTACATGTTATGGTTTTCAATATGCCAATATACATTGAGTCCCTCTTGACTCTCCAGAATGAAATGCCTTTGATTATATACTAAACTATTTTTATAGGGACAATAAATCTATTCTCCCATTTTCTACTTTTGATTTAGTATGTAAGGAGAATATTTGTAAACAATTTTGTGTTCATGACATGAATAAATCAATAATTATTTTTAAATATTTTTTTATTTTATTTTCCCTACAAGACCCTCCTCGTTAAGATTGGCCATTGGGGGAATGTTTAGTTTTGAGTGTGTGGGATGGGTAGTTCATTTCCCTAATAGATACTACAGTTGTGTTCCCCACAAGAAGATATAGTTATTATTTTAAAAATTGGGAGGTTTTAATTGTCCCATATCCAAGATTAGTTAATACATATTTTTCATAATTATTATCATTATGAGGCCACATTAAGAAGTTTAATACTTATTTCTATGTAACATTAAATGATATAACCATTTTTCATTCCCTTTTGTAAAATATATCTTTTAATTAAATTTTGGGAGAGTGTCATATGGTAATCATTTAATATGAAAATAAAATTATTAATTAAACTTATAAAAATTATGAAATATTGATTATGAAATGTAAATCATAATCATGGATGAACTTCTTATTCTTTTAATCATTACTATTTGATGGGTTATCTGTAGAGTGATTAGTAGTTATTAATTTATACACATATAATGGTTTTTGTATTTATTATAATAATATAAATTATATTGTCTTTTCTACAAGTTGTAAAGTGGAATTAGACACTTATTTGGATACAAAAATTTATTTGATTTTAATTCTCTTTTGAATTTACAATGTCAATCATTTTTGGAAAATAATGTCTAAATTCAGTTTGAAAACATTTATTTCTTGAAGATAATCACACATTATTTTCGATAGAATCATTGTTGAAAAGTGAATTTGAAAATATATCCATTATAGTATATGAAATTTTCTACCACTGAATTAGACTTTATGATTTTCAATGGATAATAAATATTGTTTTTATTTGTATTTCATGTGTCTTTTGTTTCATATCCCATTTCACATTATTATTTTTGTGTAAACATTTGTATTTCATTATGTATGACTTCTTTATTATGTTATTTTATAATTGTAATTTTTTTATTGAAAAATTCAAATCATTAAGTTACATATTTAAATGTTTATTTTATTGTTAAATTACCATCTATTCAATCTTTGAATGTTTTTTTAAAATTATTTTCTTCTTAAATGTTACTTTCTAGTCTATTTATTATAATATTTTATTAAATTTTATATTTTCATTTTCATTATTTTCTAAATTTTGAAATATATAGATTTTATTTTTTTATTTCATTCATTTAAATGTTTTATGTATTTTGATTTTATTTATTTTCAATGATTATCTATTTTATAGAATTAGTTTATTACTTATTAATAATTATGAAATGTTTTTTTATATTTATTAAGATTAAATTTGTTGGATAATTACATAGTAATGTTTCTCGTAATGGTTATTAAATCTCATCGGACAATTAAAAATTCAATGAAATTCATTTATAAGATAATTTTTGTATGACATTTAAAATATATTCATTTTCATATAATATATTTTCATTGTAAGAGAAATTTTCAGAATTCCCCTAGTAATAGAAATAGTAATAATAGCATAAGATAATCATCTTGTACATCTTGTAAAATAAATTTCCTTAACTCAAAAAGCATCAACTAAACACAAAACCGATGTTCTAAATTAGTAGATAGAATGGATTATCATGAGTGTGGTTCTATTTAATATGGAATTGGGGGAATATATTTTTTAATGACCAATTATCTGTAATAAAAGTGAAATATTATAATCAAAAAGCCTAATATAGAGTTTTGAGAGTGTATAGAATGCTCCTCAACCTACTAAATTTGGATGAATACATATTGTGTTGAAGATGTGATAAATATCTCGAATCGATTAGAAAAATTCCCTTGACCTTATAGGAAATGAACATAAGTTTCCTAAACCAGTTTCAAATTCTGAATATAAAAAAATAACCTATAAACTAGTTATGGGAGACCGTAGGGATATACTTGTATCACTATTTCGTGAATACACATATCGAGGAAGGCAAATTAAACTTTTATGAATTTTATTATAGGGGAGATGACACATGTAAATTTCTATTATGGTTCAAGTAAATTTATTTTATGAGATTAATCCTGAACCATGACACCATAACTTTGAATATTAAGCCTTTATAATATTTTTTTGATTATCCTAACCGAACCTTGGCTGATATAGAGTGAGGATATTTGGAAAACATGTTATCAATATTTTTTTATGTTGGCAGTGTTTTGGAATTTTTAACTCCATGACTTCGTGATGGAATATAAGAATAATAAATGATTATGAATCTTATTTTGGTTTATTTTTGGAATATAAACATAATTCCATACCCGAGTTAACCTCAGTTCTTTTGGTACCTACTGGTGAATATAGATTTTAAAATTAAGATCCCTAGCGAAGTGTAGAATTTTTTCAAATACAAGGATATTTTTTATTATATTTTGGATTTAAGGGAGATCCATTAGATCCTAAATGCAGTAATAGTTGATGATCATAAATTTATTCACATTTAACCACCAACTAAATAACCAAAAATTCGAATTCAATGATGTATCTCATATCCATTAATGAAAAAATATTTCCCTAATTTGGAAAATTGATTAATCGTTCAAAATAGGTCATCATACTATGCGTATTATTTAATGAAGAACAAGTCTCTTGATATAATTTCATCACATAATATAGAATAGTTTCTTTTACATGATGTTTTAATAGAAAAATCCTTTTTAATAAATTTTTCTAAGTCATATCCCCCAAATTGCATCAAATTCCATAATGTCTCTATATATCACTACATCTCCATCTCTCTATTTTCATGTTCTACATAAATTAATCCAAATATATCTTCATTAATTAGTTTCAATTGTTGTTGATTATTTTGGCAACACACTCTCATTTCACCTTTTTTCTAGATTTTAATCCCCACACAACACTTAATTATTAGTTTATATGGATTATAAATAATTAAATTTTCATGTGTCCGTTTATATATGTGTCAACTATGAATCTACTGAAGCCTGATATAAAACATATTAATATTAATCATTATATAAATAAAATATTAAATATGTATCTTTGGATATCATATCATCCATCATATGAAATATATATTTTTCAAATTTAAAATTGGTGATTAAAATTTTTATGATTTGAAAACTCATAACTCAAGACCATTCCCTTAATGTAATTTATATTTATAAATCCATTCAACTTTTCCATTTATGGAATTATTCTATTTATACATGGTATTTATATATATCTAGTTCTTTATTACTTTGGAAAATCATATATAACCAACTCCAATTTTTTCTCGTGATTTATTTCATCTCAATCGTATTTGGACTTCAATATTTCCATTACACATCAAAATAGTCTTTGATTTAATGAAAAAATTCATGAGAGATACATAATGAATATATAAAAACTTCAGAAAATTCAAAAATTATTGAACCATATCTAGAATTGTTTTCATACATCTAGACATAATATTACAAAATTTATTCTTAAACATGTGGGGTAATTTATTATATTACACACTATATCAAATTCATGAAACATGATGAAAAAATATTTACCATTCTGATAACATAAAACTATGTTTATATTTTTTTAAATGTTAATATTATTGAATCACATAAATTAGTTATAAATTCTGGTGTCTTATTAATTATGTTTTGAGGTAAACACATAAATATTTATTATATATGAAGTAATTTTTTTTAAATAATTAATAATAACCAATAGAATTAATAATCACTACTCTACTTTTGTACACCTGTATGTGACAGCAAAGAGTCCACTTTATTTTATAATGCAAAGGAATATATTCCTTTCTATAATTTTACATAATCTGAATTTAATTCATTAATATTATTGAACAAGTAAAACATAAAATTCTTATTATTGTTATTATTTATAAATAAATTAAAATTTTAAAATAAAATACCCATATGATTCTATATTCAATAATATTACTCGAATGGATAACTATTTTTAATTATCACATAATAGGTTTGGCTATAATAAAATATATTCAAATTAAATTATTAATTGTTTATTACATTTGATAGTATTTTTTTAAAAATATGTCCATTTTAAAATTTAATTTCGTATAAGTATTTTCATATATCATTAGAGAAATGTATCACAACGGATGTGTAAATATAAAGATTAATTATACTAATAACCTACCAAATTGAAAAGAAACATACATATATTAATATCCTTAAATCCAAATTTTTATCTACATTAATATTCTCTATGATATTTCATAATGATAATGACCATGATATACTGATTTAATTCTCTAAGATAAGATAATTATATTCTCATTTTTTATTTGGATTCATTATTTCTAGAAGTTGACATTCAATGAATAAAAAAATATAATATGAGAAAATTTTATATATAATATTCATTAAATTAATTATGTTAAATAAAATTTGATTAATTTCAAAAAAACAACTAATAACTAAAATACGAGTACTGTTATGCCACACATATTTTCTGTTAAAAAAAAGATAAAAATGAAAAAATTTTGTAAAATTACAGTGTATTTGGGAGAATTATGTTATATATTTATCAAAATATAATAATTAATTTAATATTTATTCAATATAATAATTCAATATCTTTAAAATCAATTTTCACATTTAAATAATAATAAAAATTTCGAAAATGACTCAAATAATGACTAAAATGTACTAATTATTATACCATGGGTAGATACATATTTCAAGAATAATTGAATCTATTATAAATATTGACAAGAAAAAAGTATCTAACAATAAATAAAAAATACATGTTTTAATAACTAACCCAGTCCATCCCTCCATCAGATGACCAAACAAGTCGATGAAATGAATCGGGGGAAATTCTTGATCCCTAAAGGAAAAAACTGGTTTCATACATCAATGGGAACAAAATGGAAATGAATTTAACCTAATAAATAATTACGAAAATTTGAAATTAATATTGAAAATAAAAACATATATCCGAACAATCCATATTTTAAATGGCTATTATAAATCGATTTTGTTGAAATAAATATATAAGAATTATAATATAAAGCAATGGACATAGTAAAAAATCCTCATTATGTTACTAATGATTTATATAAATGATAAAATTTTGTGGAAGTATTATAGATTCATTGGTCATTCATATTTATGATGTTGGTTTTAATCCACATGGTGAGGATCATTGGAGTTTTCTATCATACATGAAGATTGATTCTTTTTTATTTTGTGATCAAATCAATGAGATAGTAATCCTATGAATTCTCATGAGATGAATCAGAACCCCTATAGTTCAATTCCATATTACATGACACATCACCTATTATGATTGTGTGACAAAAATAGAACAATGTAGTTTATCATCATGCAACATAGACATCTGAGCAAAAGTTTCCAAGTCAATGTTTTGTGCGGGACATATGTCAAGGATGCCTGATGGACACTGAAGAGATGTGGTCTCCCATACGGATATGACTATATCAGGAATGTGTCTTAGAAAACATTATTTTGAATTCATGTGTTTGTTTTGTACCTTAGGAAGAATTCATATATATCATGGTTAGTTAGTAAACAAATCCCACATAGTTCGATGGGGCTTTGAGTTTAAACCATCTAATATGCCCAATAATGTGTTATTTCATTGGGTATATGAACATTTGATGATTTACCCATGGTTTTAGGGATTATATCATATATGAGGACTGTTTGGATATTACTGTGGCTAAAACCATATCGAATCCTCATACCATTAAAATAGTGGATTACAAAATTTGTGTTACACATTTGGTTATGATTGGGGAATACACCACATAATAGACCCATTTGAATGTCGAATGGGGATTTCATCTATAGGGAATATGCATATAGTTTTATATTGAATAGATTTTATTATCACCACAATCTGCTAAGTCTATATGAATTATGATATGTGTGTGAAATATGAGGATGAAGTAGATTTGAATATCACAAAATCCACTCTATTTCATTATCAATGATGTTTGAAGATAAAATTGAGAGAGAAGGACTTGAATTATCATGTATTATCATTTATTCAAGTATCCAACAAAAAACATATGGGGACCGATATGAATACTTTCTAGGATGGAGAAGAGAATCAAGAGTTCGACCTCCCGCAATTGAGGTTGGGAGTTTACTCTTGGGGCAGATCCCTTGCGTGTCCCTGGGGGAAGATAGGAGGGCCAACCGTAATAGCTCATGGATGGGAAGGGCTAGTGGTTCTCCTCAACACCTACATTGGGGAGGCTGACAAGATCACATCCACGTTTAGATCACTCATTACCAAGATAATTTAGACTAAAAAACATTCAATGTTTCTCCCTTGTTTATATGGTAATACACATCACTCCACATTCCATGGGTATGTATACTAAAAGGATCCATGTGAATGTGCTCGATAATGTGATCATACATGTCATGTGTCTTTGGAAGATGATTTGGCCTGATGAAATTTTGTTGTATTGTAGAGGGGCACAATGATACAATGAAATGCAGTGTTGCGATGTGGAGTGTATAAATACCTAGGATTCTACATTCTGCATTGTAGGTTCTTATGAGGTATGAGGTGCTCTATATATAGGATGTTTCAATGTGAATGAGGGTACCATCCGTGTTGCGTTGTGATACATGGACTTAATTTTTTCATGCATAGTGTGTTGTCACATGAGGCTAGTATCCATATACGTAGCATTTTTCTTTGAGGGGATGACTTCCTCTCACATAGGGTTTCATTACATGTGGAATGTTTATACACACATAATGTTTAACAATTCAGCGTACTTATGTTCAATGAGTCTATTTTTTTATACCCCATGGAACGATGTCTGCAATGGGGTTTTATCTTCAAGGTTTGAGGGATTATTTTTACTTCCTCCATAATATTATTTGGTGGGTTTACCAACTGGGAATCAACCAATATTTCTCAAATGATATTTAAGTCTATTATTTATTTTTATCCTTTCTTTGATTGACTATTAGATCTATCATCATTTTTCGGTTCCCCCTGGTGATATTTTATAGATTAATTGTGGGTCTAGATATCGTCTTAGACATTCATCCACAGTGATCCATAGGGTTTCTTTTTTCGGAGAACAAGGATGATTACCCATATTTTGAATGAAATCTTTTCTTAGGGGAGGTCATTCATGGGGATGAAAATACCTATCTTTTCCCATGAAACACATGGTTTTTCTTTCATGCACTGGTGGTATATTGTTATCTAATGAATAATTTAATTATTTGTGATGGTCATTCTATGTGATGAAAATCACAATGCAGGTTGATATATGTCCTGGTTTTGTTCATGGGTTCTTGCGGTACCAACTAATCCCCGTATTGATTTCCTTTATAAGGGTCATTAATTTTATGGGGATAAATACTCATCTAGCATCGCAAACCACTTGGTTTCATTCATTGGAATCTGCAGTACCACCTCATCCCACGAATGACTTCATCTATGGGGAACCTCTTGAAGCGGAAGAACAGCATATGGAGCAGTTGTCCATGTATTGACATTTTATACATAGACCCAAACCTTCCAACATAGTTTCACACCCATTGAAAAATATTCTTTGAATACATAATATGGGATAATTGTTACCCATATTCAGTTTCTTGGAATTCTCTTATTCTTATATGTGAAATATTTATGACCCAACAAATTCTATCAATCAAAATCGGTTCTAGTTAGAATGATTTGTAGGCTATTCCTTTGTAGAAATTTGTCTTATTTTGAACTAGTTTGCAGTACACATGTGGACCCAATAGTGGGGACCATGAAATTAAATATAGTTCCCAATAAATTTGATCAATTATCAATTTTTATTTGAGTTTGGTCCCTTCATGAAGTGTATTGCACCAACATATCTGGTGTATCATTTCTCCTTTACAATAACACTTTATGTGAAGTGATCCTCATCACCGATGAATGGTAATTTTGATCTCTGGAGTAGTAGTCCAATTATTAAAAGATGGATTGTCCCTCACACTGAATCAATATTGATCCATTTCTCCACTAGTTCAATCTTCACTTGCTAATAATTTTCATAATTATTTCGAACTAAACGATGGTTATAATTCCATATCTTATTTAACTGATTGTTCATGACACATTAAAAATTTTCAAGTTTTATATAGACTAACCCCTTCTACTACATGATTTTAAACATAAAAAAAGGATGGATCCCTCTTAGGCTATTTATACTATTTGATGTGATCCTTCCACGACTAAAAAAGTGAGTAAATAGATGGTCGATTCTATCTAGGACAACAAAAAAAACATTGATCTATTATATTAATGATAAGAGGGTACTCAAAGTATTTTCCAAAAGGAATATCTATTCTTTAATAGACAAACTCATTAGGGATTCTAGTTTCCATTAAACTTTTCAATTCTAAATCCACACATAGAAAATGAATACAATTATTGGATAATAAGAAATAGAAACATTCCCAAATCCAACATCTCAGTGGGGTGGTGTGGGTTATCTGGGAAAACAATTAAATTAGTTTTCTATTAAACTACAGTCATTAGTTGGTTGAAGAAACTATTTCGGCTCTCAAAAAAACAACGACATTTATCACAACATCACAAAACAAGTCCACTAAATGCAAGTAGCTAGGGTGGTTATCAATGTGAAATATTCGCCCTGAAGGAATATTTAGAATGGAATTAGAGTGGAATTTTTGGGTCCAGTAGTGTTGAGGGGAATTTATATTCCAATTGATGGTTTTGGGGGTTTATAAAGCTATCTGGGAGTCGCATTCTTACATTCACTGAAAGACCTAGGTAGCCTCTTAGAAACTTAGATGATGTATCCTATACACCAATACATTCCAATTAGAATATGGTTAAGTGGAAATCAGTCTTTGAAAAGTCTTACTCATTTTTGGGACTCCCATTATGGGTGAAATGTGTAATTATTTTTTTCTACCCCCTTCAAATTGGGATGTTCTGTAGATGACATATACTCATGATAAAATTTTATTGATAAGAAGAACGATCTACTGAAGGGTTACCCTCATCTGAAATAGTATGTCCCATTTTATGATTTGATAAATGTATTGGAAACATTAAACGATTTGGATCCATGAAAATGGAGGCCATGGAAATTCCAAATAGTTAATACCAGAATTTATATTTGTACCTATTGAACCATTCTGGAGGATGATCATTTTAATGAGTGGGGATTGTATATCTATCCTAATTTCTACCAGTTGTTATAACTATCATCCATTTATTCTAAGTTTTGATGTTGATAAATTCATTCGATACATGATTATTGTACTACATTCAAACTCATGACTATCATAATTGTGGATAAATTTCCCATAATGGATGTTTTAATCGTGAAAACTTGGATCTTGAAATGATTTAACCTTTTTTTGGGATGGATCACTGAGGTAAGTCCACTGTACCATATGGTTAAACCATTCCCAGTTTTCTCGGGCTGGGTAGCATCCTAGATGAGAGCCTATAGAAATATAAATTCTAAATAGATCCCAGAAGAAATAATCTAACGATTTATCGAAATCATATGTGTGGTAATATCATTAGACTATAGTGATATATAAAATTTCGATTATCTCAAATACAATGATGTTTTTATCAATGATCCTCATTTTCCACCATCCGACACATTAGTAAATGGAATATATGAGGGCCTTTTGAGCTGAGGACACCTTATCTATATGATATAAGGTATATTGTTAACTAGGATTGATGGTAGATCATATATGAGGGGTATGTGCCCTGAAGAGTTTCACTTAAATTCATCTATGTAAAGATGAGGGGTCCTATATCCATCAACTTCATGTTAAGTATGTAGAACTAATAGTATATAATAATATCTGGATGATGTTTAATTATATGGAAACACAATTCTATATTGTTATTCTTCTTTATGTAGTTTTCAAGCCTTTACTTCCCAACTTTTATTCAATAGTCTGGAACTGATCATACTCCAGATAACAGAAAGGAAAAAATGTTCCCAAAAGAGTCTCTTTATGCAAGAGGGATAAAATGGAAAATGTTGGGCAATCCAGTCCTGCGAAGCATATGTGAAAATATATATTTTATAATCTTCATGAAACATGTTTAAAGACAAGGGTTCAACCACACAAGATTTTGTTGCAGCCTTTCAACATCATGAATCCATCCCTCCTGATGTAGCATCAAATTTATCACGGAGAAAACATTATCTTTTAGGAGTTCCCATTAAGATCATGATATATGGTGAGTTCTTATTGAGAAGGAATTTTCATTGAATGGATATAGATGTTTTTTCTAACCTACTACATGATCTTATTTTGAGGACCCTCAGAGGGTTGAAATGTATCAACATGTTCATAAATTATTGGTCCACTACATATAAAACTGACATAGATATTTTCTGTGAGTTCTCATAGTTTTGAGGTATAAAGTTAATGAAGATGATGATGTTGATAGTCATGACTCTGAGAGTTCCAACGATTTTGACCCCCCCCCCCCATACCACATTTAGGTTCATGGAAATTTCTCATTCGCAGTAAGGGTCACACAAGTTCCCTTCTGCAGAGGGTTCCAAGGTAGCATAGGCACCCAGAAAGTAATTGGGGTGGCTAGAAGATACCCCAATCCATAAGGTTTATCTCCCATAATTATCCACTCCAATGATTGTGGAATTACCAGAGGCATGGATAGTGTGGGATACCATTAGAACAAGCACATATCCCAATGATATTAGTGAAATGTTTCAGGAAGAGACCATTGAGCATGAATGATTTGGATTGATTACCAGTCTTACATGGATAACTATTATGGAAAACACTCATGATGTAACTATATATCTCAAAGAGTTGGAAATATATGTCCACTCATCCAATGATTAGATTTATTAGTCTGTTCATGTAGAGGTTATAATGTTTGTCACTATAGGGTGATATGTTGCTGATGAAGAGGTAATTACATTTTTTTTTGAAAAATCTTTTTATTCATAATATGATGATGCGAAAATACTATTTATGGTTACCTAAGAATATTCCAAATGGGGAACTGTATCTTGGGAGAAAATACCTTTAGAACTATGAGTCGCCAGAGAAGACTCCCCCAAGGTAATGGAGCATGTAGAGGCAATCCTTTATGATCCTTATAGTGAATTTTAACTTACAACCCCACTAAATATTTCATACATGGGATCATCTTTTTGGCACACCATAATTAATCGATGAGAATTGAAGTAGTCGATATGTGTAGATTCAATGGTAACATGAGACTATTTCATATCTTTATATAGTTTATATGTTATGTTATTCTATATGATGACTAATTAACATAAATGTTTTTGGGGTAGATCCACTGTGTCAGTACGAATCAACCGTCCAGAGGCATGAAACCCCTTGTTCTCCAAATTTGAATGTGATTAATCAATAAATTGTTCTAAAATTATATTGTAATTCCAATATAATTAAGTCAGTTATGTGGATCCTATTCCCCATGGAGAAATCGATCAATGATACAATGACCTATTTTATAGTAGTGGGAGATAATTCATTGGTATTCTTTTTGTTTGGTCATATTAAACATTTTTCTACAGAGAGAGCCATCATAGAAGAGGAAGTAACTTATATTAAAGAGAAATTATACATGACTATTGCTACCAATTAGAGATTATTATCCATGTGATAACAGTATTTTTGAGAGATCGTCTGGAGATCACTAACCCAATGGAGCATGATCATGCACCACAAATGTCTTTGGGAGAACCTACAGCAACCTTGCGTATAATGGAAAAAACATCTATTTTCCATTTGATTAAATGAAGGTGGTTAGAAATTAATTTCTATTGAGAATGAAGGTGATTTACCCATTGTTTTAGTCGCATTTTTTTATAGCTTGGTATTTATTATTTAAATGTTATTGTTTATAGATTACTACCACAAGATTCTCCAACCACAACAGTATCTTTTACATATGAGAAAGCTAATGTTGAAAAGGAACCATGTACTTCAAAATCATATCAAATAAGGGATTCTATTTAAAGACCCTTTATGGAGGCACATGTTTTAAAAAAAATGGGTACTTATGTGAGTCTTATTTCAAGATTCACTAGGAGGCTCCAGATAGAAATCATGTTTTACATCAAAAAATATTGAAATATATTTGGATATTTATTTCATAGACACCCATTTCCAACATGATTATAAAGGATCCCAACATGAATCATCTTTTTTCCTTTCGAGGGTATTGACAGTTTTAATGTCATACAATTCAGGAAATAGTAAAAAATTGATTTCATCTAGGGAGAAAAATAACATTCTTCAATCTCTTAATTCGAATATGGAGTCCATAAACAATCTCATTGCACCTATAAATATCATTCTTAATGAATGTGTACATCATGTTGGAATTTTAGTGAGGCGGCAAGGTGAGATTATAGAGTAGAAAACCTCATTGGATTGGCATCATCAAGAGATGGAGGGGACTGGTCAAGAGTTGAGAAGGATCAAGATAAAAATTTATCACACAGAGTTGGATTTTAACAAATGGAAAAAGTTTGGGGAGGATGACGAAATGGTGGGATTTGATTCAGATATGAGGAAATAGGCACAGAAATCTAGTGATAATTCTGATAATTCCACCTTTTCTAAGCTCCACCAATATATTGAGAACTAGGACAAAAAACTACTACAACATTGTGAATCTACTGTGTAGGATTAGGAAACTCAATTTTCTACTCACATGGTGATGTTCCATGTATTGGTTGTTATCCTTTCTCATTCAACATAAAAATTAAAACATTTTCACCCATAAAAATAATTTTTTTTATTTCCAATAAACCCATATAATTCATAATTGGTTTCATTTTCAAATATAATACCCAATGAATATAAATTTAAATTTCAATCTGGGATTACCAAAATTTAATTACCATTTAATGCTCAATTGTTTTCCAATGATGAGAGACTATGTGAGAATATTATTGACTATTTATTGGGTTATACAAAAAACCAAATAATTCATTTTTTATTATATTATTACCCAAATTATTTCATATATTCCCAATGGTGTGTATTAGTGAGTGTAACATGACTTTTTTCAAACACCTCCCATTGTGGGTTTTTGACATATCTTGTGTTGTTTAATTTTTTTTATGATAGTTAAATTTATTCATAAATAATAGAAGGAATAAGTTTATAATTAAGGTAAATTAATTATATCTAGGTTTCCCTTTACTATTCCTCCACCTTGTGAGTTTTTGTCTCTTTTCATTGGTACTTTTATTTCAACAAAAAAATACCAATTTAACTGATGTTTTTGGTGAAATATATTTGACCATGAATTATGCAGTGAGAACACCCATAAATATTCTAGGGTGAGAGTTTCCCAATATTATTCACACATGAATAGCTTATTTTTAGTCCTTAGATTTATGATTTCTAAATATAAGATATTATATGTTCCAAGAATACGAGGAGTAATTCGATGAATGGTTTCTTGTGTGGTTATGTTGGGGGTGTATAGAGAAAGGAAAAGGTTATACTGTGGATTAATTTTCCATTGGATGATATGATTTTTTTGGGGAAACAAATTCAGAGATGACTGAGGCATATAATTAATATTTAAATAATGGTGTCCCCAGAACTCTGAACCTACATTTCTAATGTCCAAGGAGTATATGAAAAATAACATTTATAAAGACCCAAATGGCTGATTTTTATTTTGAATTCATTATAAATATGGAAAATTATCCGTGCAATTTAATTCCATGAATGGAAAACCAATCATATATAAATTCGGATTGTGTAAATGTGGGATGTACAATGATGCAGTTTAATGTCATGAAAATTGGACATAAATAATGTAGTTTATCATATTACGATAAGGAAGTTCAAGGTATTCGATTTAAGGTCACGTTTCATTTACTGAGGGAAAAATTATTTTCACTTTTCAAGTTAATCATTCCATGAATAATATGTCACCTTCAGGAATTAACGAGAATGGTTGTAATTAGTAATTTGAGGTATTCCAAATACAATGAGTAATGTGGGACAGAAATAACATTTTGGGTTACAGATATAGTAAAATCATTTCCTGGGGATAAATTAAGCTTTGTTTTATATTTCCTTTTTGTGGGAGAAATATTAAATTCAAACTAGAACATATTATTCATTTTAAACAAATGTGTTCCCAAGAAAATTACCCTCCATTTCAGATAGCTTGGGAGGATTATGGAGATTCATATATCCCTAGACACTGAGTTTGGTTTGGGAATCATAAGTATATAAATTTGAAAAGATCTTTTCATGTTAATTTTTTTTAAATGTGTATAAATTTTTCCCTCATGATGTTATGACCCATTCATAGGAATGATTTTTTTAATTATGGTTTGTCCCAAGATATAAGTACTATAAATCTCCATGTATCTCATCAAAACTATAATCAGGACATTTTTAGTTCTTGTAATTCTTATTATTCCTTGATTAAACTTTTGTGTGGGGAAGAGGAATTTTTTTTTGAATATGACCTCACACCTGTGATGAGACATGTAATGGACCCCCATAATCATATAAAACTCATGTATAGGATAGAGAAGATATTTTTAATTATTTTTTCATAATGGGATATAATATTTAGGTGTCTCTTCTATTATTTAAATAATAGATATAGGCCATATGTAGTTATTTATAGGGTTCCCCAGTATTGTCTAATTAGTGAAGAGGGAAATAACATTTTTAGATTTTTTAATGGTTAGACATAGGATTGGATATTCCGGTGTCACTATATGTCCAATGATAGAAGGAATCAAGCCATACATAGTGTTTTGTGTCATGTAGTTTAGTGTAATGTGACTAGGATTGCTTCAATGTACATTAACATCGTTTGATAAATACGAAAAGGGGCATTGAGGTTTAAATTCATATATTTAGGTCTATTTTTACGGTATCTATTAGTAATTGATGGATAATCAGGTTGGGTTATTCTAACATACCTATATCATGAGGGACAATGAAGATGTAATCCAAGATTTCAGGAATTCATGGATAAGAATAACTTAGATGGGGAAAACACCATTGGGGATAATAGATATTGAAGAGGCCTCGCTTATTGAAAAATTTTCCTTTATTATATTCTTTTTTATGGGAAACCTATTCAAAGTGAACAAGGTAATATTGTGTATAGTAAAATTGAGGATTCCTCAAGACACTGAGCCTACATTTGTGATTGCTTGGGGAAGATTTCAAAGATGTAACATCAAATAGGGAATATTTTATGTTGAATGGAAGGAATGTTTCCATGTTGGAAAGAAACATTCAGACTATGATTAGTTTTAGAGTGTGAAATTAAATACAAACAATTAACTCATATGTAAGGGGGTCACTTCTGTTTCATTGACATATCCATTAATGAGGAACCCATACCAAAGATCTCCTGCATATATGATTATGTTTATACAAGATTTGAGTACATGTGATTTTTTACCCATTGTTGAGACACTTATAGGAGGTCTAGGAATCAATAAATAACTTGTTGAAATGAGAATCAAGCCACATATAGTTTTGATATACCATACAACTTAATTCCATGTACCAAGGACATAAGTTCTCTGATGTGAAGAGTAAATATTATGCATGGTCCTAATATTAATGTGTTGGGGGTCGCATAATATCATGTTTCTGAAGGTATCATGTCATACATATTTATCTATGTAGCATTAACCATGTAGTTTTCCATCATGCGGGAAGGACATCTGGTATTCCTTTTAGAGTCTTGAAATTGATAATATAGCAAGAAAAATGATGATTGATGTGCCTTTATTTTGTCTGGAATAACATACCAAAACTCCTAAGAACACATGATATATGATTGGTGTGAGATATAAGAGAAAAATATTTTTATCCATATAAGGAACACAAAATTAAAGTTAATGTAATTATGAGCATTTGGTCACTCGACCATATTTATAATCTAGTCATAACTATGTATAGTATTATTGTGAGAATCATGCATCACATAGTTCCATGACCCTATATAGTTTAACATCCTGTAGTATAGATAATGGTGACTCAATTTTATGTATGGAGAGTATTTTATATCAACATATATTTTCAACTTTATGCTTTACTATGAATCCTATAACAAATGGAATCAAAACAAACATAGGACATAAATTAATCTCTATAATGATTTGTCATATACATAGGGTAGAGATAATTTTGGCATTCATTATTGATGGACCCCTGATTGGAGATCTGGGGCACACTACATATCATGTTTTTAAAATAATCATGATACATTTAATTCTAATCATGCTTCCCGACATAGATCTAGATCGTGTGTAGGGAGAGGCCACTTTTCCAGTAATGGACCAGCAAATATTACCCTCTCTTGAGTCCCCTATATTGATTTAGTTTGTATATATGGGTAATTTATTGTATTTCATGGATGGGTCCAGAAAATGGGGTATATGCATCAGTATGTATCTAATTCAATTAGAATCATACCACATGTATTTCTTGATGAAGTCTCCCTTAATGGGTCTGACCCGTTAACCGGAAGGGGGAATTTTTTACTTATGTGGTGGTTACACTAGGATCTAAAATCTAGTAATCAATACATTTCCCATATAGATATGAATGAAGTAACATGTAGTTATGGAATGTGTCATTGTAGGTGACTGATTCCATGGTCAATATCCTCTTGGCTGAGAACATTATGGTGGACCAAAATTTATTTTTATATAATGAGGTAATTAGTTTTATTAAGTTTATATTCTTGTGATATGGATGATTTACAATGTTTTTAAATTCCCTGTAATCATGGTGATTGTGTTTTGTTGTTACATGTAGTATGATATTATGAACTAGGGAGAAAAATAATATCAACGTCAAAAGATTCCTCGATACTAAAGGATGGTAATAAAATAACATTATTAATGGAGGGACATTCAGCATCTCAGCCTACCATATGAGGACTAAGAATCATTATATATCTTGGGATGATAACAATAATGCAATGTGTAGTTCTGTTTATGATTTTTCTATATATGTAATACCCATATGTAGAGTGGGTCATTTTCCTTTTTTTCATGACTTGGACCAGGATTAGTGTTCGGTAATTCACTATGCTTCCTCTCAAGAAATGAATATATCCATTCATAATTCATCAGGAAGAGACTCCATACATGGTTATGACTCTCATGTAGGGATATGTGAAATTTTTCACTATCCTTCTATGATCTAGGTCACATGTGAAGAATCATCGATTGAAATAGTGATTCCTGTGTAGTTTACCACCATTACTAAATGGGGATGATTCCATTAATTTTTTTCATTTCATATAGAAAATTCATTTGTCATTATTTAAGGTCTTATAAAAAAGTGCAACTATGTAGTTTAACATCATTCATTTGGTGAAATTTTCCATGTAGTTTAACATCATGTGATTTGGACGATCTACCATGCAGTTTAACAGGATTCGATTAGGAATATTTTATATGTAGTTTTACATTCTAAAATCTGAAATATTGTTTAATATAGTTACATGAAATAATTATTTAGGATCATTTCATTGGTGGTGGACATGGTAAACATCAAATCCATTGAAATCAAATAATAGGACCCATTTGAGTATACTATGTGTATGGTATATTGACTATCCAATTATGGATCCTACATTCAATGTTTCTTTTGAATATTAATCAGAGTCCTTGGGAAAACTTTCTATTACAGTCAATGAAATATTAATGGTATACCATATTATTAAAGGAGGATGAAATCTAGTTTTGGTAATCTTCCAAATGATGCAAGGTTGAGAAATCTGTCCTCATCTTGTAACTCCAATTAATCTGGTCTTTTCTGGGATTTCTCATATGTGGAAAACCGATCACATATAGAACTCCCATTGAGGAAAATTGATTTTAGATGGACAGGATCACTTCTTTCCCATATACTATTGGGTATTTAGTCTCAAGTGTGGTAGTGCAGGTTATAGTTCGATAATCCCACAACGCATGTTGGAGCATATCTGGTTAGTACTATTTATACTTATCTACCATATTCTAGTGAATATTTTCTATGGTCCTTTTGAAGGCTTCAAATTATCTATTATCCACTGTATGGTATCAAGATAAATGGTTATACATTATTTCATTCACATATTATTGTTTTACCAATTCATTGTATTAAAACATGGTGCCACTGTTTGTCAATATTTTGTAGGATGGACCAAAAATCAGGTGATGATGTTTTCTCCCATGATACTGACAGTGTTCCTTTCCCCAACCTATTTGAGGCGATTTCATAGACCCACTTCCAGATTATGTCTGTTGCAGTTATAATGTACATGATGTACATGGGGATTGTGGGAGGATATGGTCCCAGAACATCCATTTACCATATAAAAAATGGCTAAGAGTATTTGGATATGTGAAGTAACATTGAATTTTAGTAAATAAATTTTGAATGAACGTAGAAAAAATGTACACTATTTGTTAATTTCGTGCAATTTTATCTTACATAGGCCTATTTGTACCCAAAATTTCATATTTCAATGGAAACATAGTATCCTGATTGGTGGGGTTTTTAGGCTCTAGTTTCCACTTAAATCATGACATTAGTGGCCTCTTCTCTATCAACTCGCCTGAGAATGACCCCATCAAGTCTTCAATTATTGAGGAACATTTCATGATCTGTGTCATTATACAAAACAATACTAATTGATATTCGTCAAATTTTCAATATTCCAGCTGTATCAGATGGGATATCTTCATTTTAAATGTAGTCCACAATTTGTGCCATCCATTTACTTTTCGGGTCATATTGTTTATTTATAGGGCCCACCATATCATTATCCTTTGTGAAATCATGAAATAAGGTGTGAAAACACATAAATTCAAAAGAAAACTATCCGAGTTTTCATCATCTATCATTGTGGAATAATTTTATAATTTATCGGCTAGTGAATTTTCTGACCATGGGATTTGAGTTCACGTCAGTTCCAAATATAATCTCTCCATTAACACATAAACATGGTTTAGCCCGATGATCATGTAGTTCTATTTGATAGAATAAGCAAAATTGATCTTATTTATGACCAGTTATGATTATCATTTTATATTAAGGTGATTTACATGTTCCCAATATGCCAGATCTATAATTACAATAGGAGCCTTATATTCAGATTGATTTTTCATTCATCCTTCCAATATGAAGAAGGTGTAAGGCCGTTATTTATTTTCTCGAGATAATATCATGACTCTTAGTCCCGATTTCATGTTCCTGGGGTCTTCCATCCTTTTACCTATTTAAAAAATTAATGCACCATAAAAATTAATCTCTTATATCTAAGTCCACTGTTCAATAGAGAAACCCACTTTATCATGTACTTCAGTATCCAATGATGTCATTTTATCCAAGGGGTTCTCTTCCATAAATCCTTTTAATTCATGTCCTATTAACTCTTTATAAGGGTCAAACTGAATTTCAAAGTACATATAGATGATTTTGTACCATTATAGATGTACAGTCATCATCGAGCACTGTAGAATATATTTTAGTCCATAGCTACAAGAGACCAAATGGACCTAGTGATGCTGCAGGTAGTGCCTCAACTTCTAGATTGAAAATATTGGCACCATATGAATATTATAGAGCTGTGAATAATTATTAGTATAATTAATCATCGTTTTAATGAGATAATGAATGCTATTTTCACTAAAGACATCATTCTTTTGTGTGAGGAAGGAACTCAGAGATATCTCTAAGGATGTACCATAATAAATGTTTGGCATTTATTTGACAGAAAAATCATCACTAACTATATCAAGGGATATTTCAAGAGGCTATCGTATTCATCCAAAAAATTATAATTCCAATGATATGAAATGGATTTTTTTCATCAACCGAGTGAAGGAAAAAAATTATTTCAATGTTGGTTTAGAAGAACTGAATGTATGCATTGTTTTCTTGAATTCCCGACAACGATGTGAGTTTGTGAGAATATGACATACCAAGGATACAAATTTTTCATTTCAGGGTTATCTTCGATGCCACGATGGCATATGATGAAGCTGATAAATTTCCCTAAGGTAACACTAAACTCTCATTTCAAGGAGGTCATTTTCAAGATTTATTATCGTTGTTCGTTGATTATGATTTCAAGATCCACCAGCTGGTAAGGGAGTTATCATGATTTAACCCCCATGTCATCAACAAAGAATTTTATAATCATTATTAATAAGGGTTTGAAAATGTGATTTAAGATATGTTGGTACGTAACACAGACAATCGTCTTGAAAAATGGCATGACCTGATTCAAAATACTACACGAGGACCCTAATGTTAGCGATTCTTTTATCATCCTAGACCATTCAAATATTAATGTATCTAAAATATTCATACATGATGAATAGATCTTGGTATGTAACTATTTTTTCAGTTAGTAGTTCTATCATCAATATTGGGAAATCATCTTTCAGGAAGAGTTGGTTGAGATCAATAAAATCAATCATGTAATGGATTTTTCTTGTTTTTCTTCTTGACAGGGACAATATTTTCCATCCATTTATGATATTGGACCTCAAATATAATTTTTTTAATGATTATATTTTCATATTCAACGTAAATTTTGTATGTATATGATGGGTGTGTTGTTTTGTTTGCTTGTATGTATCCATATTGTTCTTCCAAGAGACAAAGGTGGTGATTGGACACCTTGAGATCAAGGCCCATAATTTAGTTTTAATTCCAGGAAAATAATTCAAAATCCTACTTCATGAAATATTTTCATTCCTCTTTCCCCATGTATACACGACATCACTAATCAATGTGGTGCATTGGTCTTCTTCTATGATCATATTTATTTCTTTAATCTAATCAATGGTGGAAAAGATTACCTCTTGAAGTGTTTAAGGGAATCTATAAAGTCTTTTTCCTATTCATCATATTCATTTGTAACTTCATCATGTTTTTTCATAAAAGTATCAATCATCAGGATCAGTTTCCCAGAGTTGGGGGGGGGAGTCGATATCATTTTATTCCAAAGATGTGACAACTTCCTCATACTGAACTAAAAATGAGGTAATTCTTTGAACCGCTTTATATGATGGAGTTAGAGATGGATAATGAGTTTCTTCATCCTATATGAGTGATGATACAACCTCTTCTACCTCAACTAGCGAGTAAGATATGATTGAGAGATCTGAGGATGGAATGAAGTCATTTTTATCTGAAAATTCCCAATTGTGTGGGGATTTAGAAAACATTTCAAAACATCTAGACTCAATGGTAATGATTTAAAAAATATATATTAAAGAATCTGATCTAGTATTTGGGATCATATACTTTCACTAATTGATGGAAAATATATATTATTCATATATATAATTTACTGGTTTGGTTGAGAACATTTTTGGTCAATTCGGATTGGTGAACCAATAAACACCATCCACTACAAGTTTTTCACATTCCCATGATAGAATATTGTACGATATAATCCAAATCATATGATTTGAATATATCTCTATCAATGTGATGTTTCCCAATTTTTTATTCATTTATTATTTGATACATTGATGGTAGGATGAGGGTAATTCCCCACATTGAAATAATAAATCCCTACATAGAATGATTTTGAAGGAAGTCTTCTTCCAAACAACCTAAAAATTTGAGTCATCTATGGTGTCTCAGTATAGAACTTTTGGAACAATTTTCCCAGTGTCTTCTACTCAAATTTTTTATATAATAAAAGTTTTATTGAAAAAGGACTATAGTTGTCCTCATTATTTACTACCTAGTGAATTGGTAGTAGTATATTGAGATTATCTCCAGATCAATTTTCAGTGAGAAATATTCATACATCGACACCATTTATCCTTTGTAATATATTAAAGGGTCGGATGTTCCCTATTATAAAGGAATAATCATCCTGATCCATGAAATGTATAGAAATATAACATTCTGAATAACTATTCTTTTCATAATAGACCTCAGAAGTGGTAACCACATCATTAAACCCATAAGGGCCTATAAAATCATTTATTAGGGAAGTGATAATTTCATTTGATATTTTTGTGAATTCTGGAATGATAGCTTCATCGGTACGAAGGATATATATTTCAGAATGTCGTATATCTGGTCTAATAGCCTACACTTCCCTCAGTAAAAATTGTATTTCATATGTTCTTTTGGGGGTATAGAATTTTGTTTAGTTGAATCTTCCCATGAATGTGGATTTGGAGGTTCTTTGAACTTTGGTGTGTTGCGCTGGGCTGGACTGCTTTGTCACCAAGGGTGATCTGACACATGTGCCCCCTTTTATTGAAATTACAAATTGTTAGGGTTGGGTGAATTTTTTTCCAATATTTGCTGATTTTCCTGCTCTTATAAAACTCATTGAAGGAATATTCCACATGGTTTAACTATATTGATAGTATGACTTGGGATATGTGTATATTTGTGGTTCATATTAACACTATGCCTTCCCAGGATTCCACAAAACCTAAATCCACTTTCTATAGTTCCATAATAAGATATAGAGAACCTGGGTTCATAACCATACTCATTGACGAATGTGTGATCCATTAAGTGAATGAAATTAATGGAACCGAATATGAAATCTTCATTTGATGTGGAATATTTCTAGTTGACAATTTCTTGTGGTTGTGTTTTGGAGGGTGGTTTATATTGTTTCACAAATGAGGCCATAAATTCTATGAGATTAAATGAAAACTTTTTTCTTAATATAGGTTTGTTTGAAACTCTTTATTATCACATCATTGGATAAGACTCTTTTTGAATAGAATGTTTTATTGGTTTTTTCGGTTGATAGAATTAGCTATGTTGCAGTAGAAGTGGTTAGGTAATTGTTGGATTTCAAAAATGTTATAGAGAATAAGATGATTTCATATGAATGAATTTATATTCAAGAAACCATGATTCATTTGTGACCTTCTACTAACAACCTATTAACAGTCAACTCCTTCCTCTAGTGCATCAGTGGAAAAATATGCCACTTGTGTCTGTGGCCTTCCCAACATTACATTCCCAAAATAAAAAATTTTCTGTAGGAGTTCATTAAAGATGATGCATTGTTGAAGGGTGTGTCCTAGTATATATTTAAATGGGAAATAATATGTATCGTTGTTTAGGAATACATATTCAGGAATTTAAGGTTTTTTCAGGAAGATTAAATCATTATCTATAGTAGCTATAAAATATCCACATTCTTGATCATCAATAAATGAGAAAACTATATCACTTCTCTCTTCTAATTGATTCTTTATAGTTCCCATCTACTGATATTTAAGTTTTGGGGGTTGATTTTGATGCCTAGGTGATGTGTAAATATATAGTGTTGCTTTCACAGTTGGGGCCAATATGTAGGTTCTATTATGTGTGATGGATGTTTCCTCCACCTTTCAGGCTTTATTAGCCAAGACTGGTGGAGTAATCTAGTACATTAGCTTAGTTTATTTTACGGAGTATTTCATTCATTAGAAAATAGAGGTAAATCAAAAAATAAACATATATATTTCAAAATTATGAGTTGTATTCAAATTTCATCATGAAGGTTCTATATTAAAATATTATGCACATTATTTAGGCGAAGTAGTGAGATCAGAGAGTGGGTCAACCATTCCCATTAAGTAATGAAATATGAGACACTCTTGTTTTATCACTATATTAAATTGTATATTTCACAAATTATATTATTTTATATTGTTTATATTAACTATGAGAGGAATTTTTTGATGGAGGTCTTCGAATCCATTTATCGGTCGAGGTGGGAAATTGGTGTGTCATATGATGGTTGACCTTTGAATGTTTTGTATGAACCATCTAAATTTCACTTCTTCATGATTCCCTATAGTTCTTATCATGTGTCAAATTGGGATTCATAGTCATTAAGATGTTTTTCTACATAACTTGATCCATTTAATATCATAATGGTTGGACTCCCAATGTTTGGAGGTGGTGGGTTGTCGCTTACCGAGTCGGGGTAAGGTTTCTATTTAAGCTACACTAGTGAACTACCCTCCATTGTGACTGCTAATCAACCAATAAATTACTTTATGGTGTCGTTAATCCCTCTAAAATTGTTTGTTTTAATAATATGTTAGAATGGTTCATTAATTGTTATGATCTAGTGTTCCTGATTTTCTATTTATTAAGGTTAATATCGGGTAAGGGAAATATTTGGAGGGATTTTCTATACCCATTCCAGTTTTCTTCTTAAGGGAGGAAAACATAGAATTTCATCCATGATCAGGTACAACTAAACCTATGGTCCATATTCTATCTTAGTCTGATATTCTATCCTTCCTTCAATAACATTTATGAATCATTTGTGTTGAGGTACACTTTATGGAAATTTATTTCAAAGCTCTTCTCTTGGGGAATATTCGATACTAACATTGTCTCAGATGAACCCAACATTGAATAACCTCAAATCATTCTTTTATTCATCTAATGATTGGAATATTTATTCATCTGTATTTATATCTTTCTCATTACGTGGGGGAGGTGGAATATATGTGGCCATTTATTTGTTCTTATTATAGATTCATTGAGGAAGATGTGTTGGATTGATCAAGGAAGAGGCCAAATTTAGTATGATTCACTTGTTCTGATTTCACACAGCTTTCTAATTTATCTTGGTGCACACAATGTTCTAGATGGAACCATCCTCTATATACGCCAATTTATTTTAATCAATCCTACTTCCATCTATAGGGTTTACTTCCATGACATTTACATATGCATAATGAATTTTAAGAATTTTATTAGCTATAAATTAAAGAAAGGATTGTTTAAAACATTTTCTGTTCATATCCCCACATTTAAGGGATCCGATTCAATATTCATTGTGAAGGGTGACTCATATTGAACCACTTTTAAGCCAGGTAATAATCATATAATTTGGAAGAGGTGATTAGAATGATAAGACATACTATGATACCTTTCTACTCATCTTCCTCCCTAAACGAGAAAGCACCAATTTCTATTTAAGGTAGTTTGCGGTAAAATTCTCTAATCCATGAAAGATGGGGTTCTCCAATTCTATAGTTTTATGACTTGGGATTTTTCATTATTCCTTTATGATTCATTTTTTGCTAAAAATTCATTACCTCTACGGGCTTGGGAAGATCCCATACTTTAGCAACTTCTGTTGTTGTATCCTCTTTCTTGATCCCACTCGTCATCTTTCAAGAATGAATAGTATATAATTTAGAGTCCTCATGAAATGAAATTTCATTCGATGAAATTAATAGCACTTGATGATTGGTATAACATAGTTGATAATCCTTATGAATTTTCTCTATTTCTAGATTAATGGACATTTTGATGGCTTTCTCTCATTGGACCGGACAATTTTGAGACTTATTCATGTATGATATTTTTTGAGCGTTCTACCTCTCACGATCATTGGTTTTTTCTTAATATAAATCTTGAATAAAATAAATTTTTGGATGTCACATATTGTGAGTTTAGATTAACGAGGAAAGCAGTGAAATTAAAAGCATCATGTTCCCCCAATCCCTAGATGTGAACACCATGTGGGATGTAGATAATTATACAATGTAATTCATGCAATGCATCGAGGAAGGTCACACATAGATATTTTCTCCCCTTAACTTTTTGAGGTCATCATGCTGTTGAGAGGTATTCTATGTCAATTTGATGAGGAATCATCCACAATATTTGGGCATTTTCTACATACCCAATGTGTGTCATGAGTTTTTAATTACAGTTGTTGTGAGTAGTTAAGAGATTCAGATGAATGTTTTGTATGTATTATTATGAAAATATATCTTGAATTTGGCATTTGAGAAGTGACCAACGGCCCAAATATGACGGGTATATCTTCCCTATAAAATATAACCTCATGATAAAAAATTATTTTTGTCATTTTTTGAAAGAATTCTCTTCCTGAATAGACAAACATGTGTGCTAATTGATGGTTTTATCATGAATGGCGGGATTGTTGGAGCTCTCCTTGGAATAAGAATGATCTTGTGATGACTCATAAGATGATTTTTTCCCTGGGCAATATTTTGTTATAGAAAGGGTGTCTCATTTCATTTATATGGTCTCTAATATATATTCCTCCTTCCTTATATGCACCTCTAAATATGAGATATTTCTCATATTTGAACTAGTAAGGGGAGGACCGTCTTATAGAAATTATATGTCACTATAGAGAAGACCTTCATAGATAGTTCCATAACGGTGAGGAATACTATAAAAACTCATTGTTTTTCTGAATGGGGAATATATATAGTATATAACTTGGGAGGAATTTCATGAAGGATGATATAAAGGGGGGACATTTTTTTGTTTGATCATCTGGCTATGAGAAGGGATACCAAATTTATCATCTAGAGATAGTCTCTCGAGAT
Organism: Viscum album; assembly: GCA_963277665.1. Lineage (NCBI taxonomy): Eukaryota > Viridiplantae > Streptophyta > Magnoliopsida > Santalales > Viscaceae > Viscum > Viscum album. The sequence continues at coordinate 1,694,988,751 of OY728147.1, forward strand.
CCATCAGATTGTGTCCACAATGAAATCCTTCATGGTATTTTCTATGGGGAGGACCTCCAGAGCAGTTGGTAAAAACATAGTGGGAAGGAAATTAACTTATGTGAATTCCACGATCTTAATTTTGTAATGGATGTGATGGATAATCATCCAGTAGTTATAAGTTTTTGATGGCCTAACAAACACCAGCATGTAGAAGAACATGGTCATGAATCTTCTTCCCATTTTCCAGTTTCCATTAGTGTGAATTATTTTTAGAGGCTCTCATTTGAGAATGTAATCTATCTTTCTATATTTGAAGGCCTTACTATAATGTTTCATGATCAATTATCTCCTAGGGTTCTACCAGGATATGATAATAATCATCCATGAAATTTTTCTGAATAAATGTATTCCCAAGAGTGATCACCTAGGTGAACTTATTTTCACCATTAAAAGAATGTATTTATTCCAAAAAATATTGTCTATTTAACATATAATATTTCATCCACCTTCCAAGATGGGATCAGAGATGGATTTTTTTCGTATGAGACCACCTAGTTGTGTGGATGAGTCGCCCCACTTGATGAGGCAAAGTTGGTTCCATGAATCCAAGTTATTTATAATGAAGTGATTACAACTTGTAAATTATGTGTTATATAGTCACGAAATGATTTCTAAACCTCCATTATTTATATGATGTGATGAGAATCATCCTTAACTACAATGAAAATATACACCCAATCCGATGTTAGGGAACGAACACGATTCTTCCCCAGATTTTTAAATGAGATTTGTCGATTATTTTTATTGTAATTTTATTATGGGATTGATTTGATGGAGATTGTATTTACATCGGCCTATTTATTTGTATCATATTTGAATGAAAGTCTTGGTTTTCATCTCCATGATTTTTTTTCTTTTTTTAAATTTCCATCATCTTTTCATAGTTGGCTTGATATGGATGAGTAGTAATTTGTGTCTACTCTTGGATTAAAATCATATTTGACTAACATTATTTATTTTCATAGAAATGAATTTTAATTTACATTTAATTTTCTATAATATTTTCATTTTGGGATTGATATGGATGAGCCCTAATTTTAAACATTTCATTTTCTTCAATTTAATTTGAATGATGACCATGATACGCATTTTCAAGAATTTACATCATCCTGTTATTTGTTGTGGTATTTTCATAGAGGAAAATATATAGTGGAGAAATAATTTTTCTTTACAAATTGTATTTATCTTATTTGACTAAAAGTCATGATATACATCAACATGAATTTTCAACAACTCATAATTAGTTTTAACCATATTCTCATGGTGACTTCATTTGAACAAGGAGGAATGTACATCTTCTCATTGTTTTCCATAATTTTTGACTGATAGATTTGAAATTTTTGAGAAGAGATTTTACTTTGAATTTTTTTTTGTTAGGTTTAAATGGTGGGATACTTACGAAATAATGAAGATGATGGGATATTGATGATTGATTGAACATCATCCTCTGTGGGCTGATATGGTGACTTGGTTCTATATGACATTAGCTGGATCATGTAGGGTAGTATCCTCTACATGGTAAGGATAATCAGTTTTATAGTTTTTATGTTGAATTTAATTGGATGGTTCCTTTAGATGAGAGACCTATGGGTTTAGGATGGTGTTGTAGTAATGAATTAATTATCCTCCATACACTAAGGGATGAGCATGTTATCATGTTCTTGTGATAGTCTCGTGAAATGGTTTGTAATATATATTGGGGTTATCTAGTTGAAGACCACCGACCGTCTCTAGGTGGATGACCTGTGGGAATACATGGAGTAGCATTAATGTTGATCAACCTATAGGGCTGGGAGAGTACCATTCATGTTTTACTCTCAGAACAATGTATATTAAAATTAGGGTTGAAGAGTTTGGGTGGGAGTTGACACCCTTTTTCTTGTTGAGGACCCAATATGTGTAATGAATGATTCTTGTGTGATGGATGATAGTACTGATTAATTGTACCTTCAATAAACGTTATCATTTCATACAATAAAACCTGATCAAATGTAACATCTCGTGATGACATGCATATTTGAGTGTATCATATGTCCATATTCTGTTTTGTGTGTGAAATGTGTCTGACATAGTCAATCACTTCTTCCTTTATTAAGGATGTACACAGTGTTCCCCATTTTGTTTTAGATGAATATTTGGAACCATCATATTCAATGGAATGGGCATGATCTTTTTACAATCTCTTATGTTGGGTTTATTATGCCTAAATTTTTTCCAAAAGGTTATGTTTTTTAATCTATAAACACCCAATGGCTCTCATATCCATGATGACTATAGGACAAACATTCCAGTAGTTGGTGATCATTGGGGAAGATGGCCAATGACCCTTATGAACTCACATTGGTTAGGATGATGATAATTTGGGTTTATAAAACCTTTTTGGGGAGAAATATTTCCTACTTATGGTCTACTGTGTATATTAAATATATATTCATCAAACCATTTTTAATTCCTATGTATGTATTCAAGTATCACCCTATGGTAATGATCATTTATGAATAAGCATGGTTCAAAAATCATGTAAATGAGTCTGAGGTTCTCCATATATTGGGATCTCGATATTTATCTATGGTTTTGAATTAACAGAACCCTTTTATGGAAGGAATGGAGATTAATTGGTCATGAATTAGGATGATTCTAGTTTTATGCCACGTTGTTTGGTCCTAGGGATTTTTTTATCCTCAAGAATGACTAATGGGGTTTTTATTTAAATATTGAACAAATAATATGGTCTTCCAAGGTACCCTCATGAGTGGAATAAAAACCATTATAGTTCAAGTCCACTTAATAGGATAAAAACCCTTTTATGGTCACGTTATTAGTACTGATTCATGAATTTTAACATCTTCTAGAAAATACACCTTGTCGAAAGGTTCTAAGTCAAGGTTTTGTGCGGGACGTACACCAAAGAGGGCTGAGGGACCTGAAATTGTTGTGGTCTCCCTTGTGGATACAACCATAACATGAATATGTGCTGGAGAACATTAAAGTGATTATGGGTGTAGGGTATGGACCTATAGGATGCAACATATATATCCGAATTAGTTGGTAATCAAATCCAATGTGGTTCAGTTTGGGTTGAAGCTTATGAAATATCGGAGGTCGAATTGGGAGATACTTCATTGAGAATATATACCTTTGATAGGTCAAGGAAATGTTTTATAGAATATATCATATAGGGGGTCCATCTAAATTTTATTTGGAATTACACCAAATGGGAGTCCAATAAGGTTATTATTATGGATTAAACAATATAGGCATCTCATCCTGCTAATATTGGGGCCTACATCATATAGGAAGACTATTTGAATGGGTGTTAGGGATTTCATCAATTGAGATGGCCTCCAGGGTTTGTGATCAGGTTGATTCATGATCTCCACTAACATCTTGTTTATATGGATCATGATCAGTTTGATAAACCAGAGGAAGCATTAGATTTGATGATTATATGATCCACTTAGAATGATGCTTGATGAGGTTTGATTCCTTCAGGGAGTGACATAGGTCTTTGAATGCTCTCATATTCTATTTTTTTTTGGTATCTAGGAATGTTACATATGGCGAACCATCCAGATATGTTTTAGGCTTGGGAATATAAATAAGAGTTCCACCTCCCCCAATAAAAGATAGGGACGTAGTCTAGGGGGTAGAAATGCTGGTCCTTAGGGGAAGATAATAGTGAGAAGAACCAAACCACATCAATGAAATGGGATATTTATTCACATAAATCCATTGAATGGGAGGTTGAAGGGAGTATTTACATGTTCTGAACCTTTATTTACATGAGAATTTATACTTGAAAACAATCTGAGGGTCCCCCATTTTGATGAGGTTAGACATGTGACTTGATATACAATGAGTATGTAGACCCAAGGAGAACATTTATGTGCACAATAATCTTTTCATATATGTCAGGTGGATTTGGAAGAGGCCATGAGAAAATTCCATTATACGAGGTCACATAATTGGGAATGTGGGGCATGATGAAATGATAGCAATAAGTGTTGGGATGTGGAGAGTAAAATTACCTTATATTCCCCTTTTTGTGTAACATGTTGTTATGGGGGATTGAGTTCCCTCTACATAGAAACATTCTAGATGGGCGAGGGTAACATCCATGTAGAATTATTTTATTCAGACCTAGGTTCTATCATATTGTGTGTAGTTACATGGGAATTGGTTATGTCTACATATATTGTTGGTATGTGGTGCTAAGTTTCCCCCATGTTATGTTTTATTATGCGAGGAAGGGTTCTTCCTGTCTAGAATTACCTATGTGGATTTCTTTTCCACATAGGGGATATCTATTTATAAACCATGTAATGTGGTCCCTAAAGTTGTTCTATTTTCATAAATGTATGGATGATTTTTATTTACTACTCAAATATATGTGGTGGTTTTACTATATATGAAACACCCTCTCTCTCCCAATTCATAATTAAGGATCAAATTTTTTATTTTCCTTTTCATTTCTCATTTATTTGGTTAGTTTTCTTTATTGAGTTCCCCTATGTGTCTTTTTATAGGATTATTTAGTGACTGGATACTAGCATGATCAGTCTTCTGTTGTGGGTTGAGGGGATTCTTTGCTTAGAGCATGGGGATGATGCTCTATCCTTTGAATGACTTCTTTTTCAGAGGTGGTCATTCATAGGGAAATAAGTTACTTCCCACCCCAAAAAACAACTAAGTTTTGATTTAATGTGCTGATGATACCAAATAATCCCACAAATTATTTAATTAGTGGGGTAAGGTCATTCACGAGTGCGAAAATCACCATCAGACCCATTAAATTACTCACATTCATTCGTGAGCACTGGAGGTACAACCTCTTCCCACAAATGATTTCATTTGTGTTGAGAGGCCTTTCATGGAGGAAGAAATCATTGTCCATCCCTGACAACGATGTGGATTCCTTTGTAGTCCCCGATGACACCACCCCTTTCAATGAATGATTTCATTAGCGGGGAACCTTATGAAGTGGTGTAACTCCATTTGGAGTAGTGGTCTATGTAGAATCTTCTATATTCCGACCTAAAATATCATTCCTGATTTCTTTTTCTTTGAATAATTTCTTCAATAAATTCTTATGGGTTTATTTATTTACTTTTTCAATTTCAAAAAAATTATCTATTTCATGTATATATAATATTCATGTCCAAAAAACTGAATACATGATTAAAACATGGGTCTACGATAACATCTAACACAATATCAAATGGTTTAAAATTCTATATAATAGATTAAATTTAATTTCTAATCACATACATGATTCCAAATTAGGAAAAATATTTACCAAATGAATTAGAGCAATATTTGGGTGCACCTACAATTGCATCTTAATGATTTTTCCCTAGAAAAGAAATCAATCATAGGGAATAAAATATGAATTACCCATAGAGGTAAATTTTATTGTATAATCTACCCTCATATTATAATCAATGGATATTTCATAATTAATATATTAAATAAATGAGCATAAGGAATGTATTAACCAATGAAATTTGGAGATATTGAGATTGGAAATTATTTGAGAGACATATATTTGGGCACTTATGTAACATTAAAGCGATGTACAAAGTTATATAGATAGAGAATGTTCATAACCTAATCCAAATGGTGATTTATGGATTTCCCTTACCTCGATCCTAAATCATCAGTGTGTTCATTATCATCCTGATTAATAAACATAGTATATTAATTTAAATGTTTATGAACCATTTTAACTTTTATTATTCATTTTATTTTATTTTTTATCATGTTCTATTAAATTAATTATTTAAAAAATTTCACATCATCTGTTTTGAAAATGTTTATTTCATATGTTAGAAATCAATTTATAACATTGAAAATGGAAAAGTATATTATATTTTGATCATATATAGAATAATAATACTGAAAAAATAATCATTTTATACCTTAAAAGACTTTTAAATTCATCAATGATATATAGTTATGAAAATGAACCATATTAAAATCATGGATGTGGTAGGTCATACGTACGCATGTGTAACATTTCCATTATTCAATGATCATTGTGGAATGAAGGTATTCTTTATTTTAGCCATAAATAATTATGATAATGTAATAAATATAATATTATTTCCATAAATAAAATTACACATACCATCATTATGAAATGGTAATAAAAAACGAATCACATCACTTCATGCGTAGGTAGTCAACAGTACACATGAATGATGTTATAATTTTTCAATTAATGGTATGGAAAACAGGTATAAGATATATCACATTACCAAAATTATTAATTTATCATAAATATCTTATAAAAACATTAAATCCATAATCTTGGATGTTCTTATGGGATATGTTGTAAAACTAATTACATCGGTTCACGAGGTGGTAGTCCACCTCACACATAAACTTTGATTTTATTTTCCTTTTGATGGAAGTGGTGGAAGATTTAGGTAATGAAAATTAGCATAATAAAAACATTTTATATAATATATTATTATGATAAAATATCATTATGATTGGGTACCACTAGTGGTGGGTGTAATAAGAAATAATAAATGGTTATTGGTTAAGAGTGATACCTCTTATTCTAAAAACCCTTTCAGGATTATATCTGAATCCTCCAAATATTGGATTTAAAATATAAAAAAAAATCCAGGATGTGATAATGGATGTAATCAATGGATATTTATAGGTACTGGATAGTTAAAAAATAATTTTGTGTGTGTAATTATGAGGATAAGACGTTCCCTTTTATAATGTAGATAGAATGACATATTTTTAAATACCAAAAACTATTCAATAATGGGAAGTGAATATAATTGAAGATTCATCCAAAATAGATAAATAATATATTTTATAGAAGATATGGTAAATATATAACTCCTAAAATACGAAATGGACATTTTTTAAACATTTTAATATATTTAAATATTTAGTTTAAAACCCTAGTAAACAAGTTTTAACATTAACCATTATAACAAATTTAACTAGTTTTTAGTATTAATTCTGATAAAATTCATGCTAAAATTATTAAAGATTACTTGTTATTATAATTTTACATATTTTATTCATTTTATAAATTTAATTAGTTTAATTTTAACAATTTAATTTAAAATTCATCCCACATAACGTTTTGAAAAATGGTTTTCAGGAAATTTATTCTACAAGCATAAGATGTTTGTACATTAACTATATTATTATTAATCATTAGTTTATAAATTTAAATAAATATAAATTATATATAATAAATATATTTAATATAAATTTTTCTATAATATGTTAAATTTTAATTAATAACTATAGACAGTCTTTAAACGATAATAATTATTTTGAAGAAAACCATGTATTTACGAATAAAAAAATATTTTACCAAAATCATAAAAATTGAACATTTAGATGAAATTAATTATATTATTTATAATAAAATGGTTAATATTTCACTTAAAAACAAAATCAAAAATATAATATATTTTTTAAATTATATTATATTATGAAATGTAATATAATATTTGAAAAGTCAGTAATTTTATCTTTTCATAGGAAAATCACACATTTCAGAAATATACCAAAATTTCATCGTAAGTTAATTTTTAAATTATTGTATAAAATTTGATTTTAATTTTATAAAATAAAACTATTATATGTTATATAATTTAATTATAATATTTTATCTCTTGAATAAATAGATATCTATTTTTAAGGACGTGTATTCTTTTAAGAATAAAATGTCTTTTTTAAATATTAGGATTTTATTTCCAGAATAGTTATCAATTAATTTATATTTGATGGTAACTTAATATGTATATTATTAAATAATTAATACTATTAATATACTATAATTTAAAGGCAATTATATAATAGTCAAAAATAATCTGTGTTTGTTTAGGATAAGTGTTGCATGTCACATACGCAATCAAGAATAGTTTTCCTTTTTAAAAAACTGATGACATTTCATTCCCACCCACCTAAATAATTAATATATAGAAATATCTTATAAAAATTACGGTGAATATATGTTATGGTGATTTTACATCATGTATTACTCTTGTTCATATGATTCCACATTATATTTGTTGTTACCCTATTTCAGTTTGGCTCATTGAGTTTCCATGTTACATCAAATATTATCTCTATGGTCTAAGATATTTAATGACTACTCTATATTAGAGAGATACTTTCTAACTGTACCAGCTATGGATTTAGTGAATGTGGGTGATTTGGTATAAAATTCATCAAAATGATTACATAGAATACATTATTTATTTGTAAATGGTTATTGGGAGTGTTTATTTATATTCCATAGTTCTTATGCGATCAAAAAAAATCAAAAGGGAAATTTTAAAAAGGTATAAGAATTACATTCTTCAAAAATCTCTTAATTATCTTCTATAGTTATATGAAGATAAGAACTTTATCATTAGAGTCAGAATAATTGTCTCATTAATTATTGTGAACATATCTCTTATATCGACTCTGAGTAGTCAAGATGTGTTTCTGAATGGCCTTTCCTTTTTCTACACTCTTAATAACCATTTCATGTCCCCAGAGTTTATTTTCACTGACTTCACCTCATCATGCATATGTTCTATATCTCTTCCCATAAAGTGATTAATATGATTCCATTTTTAGGATGTATGGATAATCTTATTGTGGGAGAACACTACCATAGGAAGATGTTGATAACATACTCCATAGAAATATATAGAACATGAAATTCACATGTGTTCTACTGTATGGATAGTCATCATATACTCTCCATCCATTTGGTAATGGTAAGCTGTAGAGTTCTTAAATTAAGAATTTATTGTTTTTTGGTGGATCATTACATAGATGGTGGTATGTATTGAATCTTAATATGATAAGATTGATAGGGGTATCCCATGTAATGACACTAGATAATAATTTATATCATATCGAGTTGATTTTGTCAGATGTCCTCTTGAATTTCAATGAATCAGGTAGTCTTTATAATATGATCCACCACAACCTACATGGATTTGTTACTTCAAAATTTCAATACATGTACATGGAATAAATATATTGTTTTATTTTCCAAATTCTATATAGGTATGGGTAGTGTTATAATTATCCCATTATAAAATTTCCTACCATACTTCACTTGCTGACATACCAGACACATTGATTTAAATTCAGTTATCTCCTTCTTAATTTTCTCCCACAAAATGTGATCTTCGGGATCTCGATACATCATTATGTTACTTGGGTGGATATATAATGTCACACTATTTTCAAAATTAAACAGATCATACCTTATATTTATATTTGATGGTATACAATGTAAAGAACCAAATATCACAAATCCTTCTCCTTCAATTTTAAATTAATTGGATTTCCCAATTCATAACAATTACACCTCTTCTGAATTATTATGTCATCTCTTTGATAATCATTTGAATTCACCAAAATATATTATTGAGTAATCATTTGAGAATGTATTGATGATATTCCTTACATTATGATTCACATATCCCTCTTTTTCATGTCTAAGACGATTGAATCCATATCAATACAAATTATTCATATGATTGTTTTATATTTATATATAGTACATCTAAAACATTTTTAATGTCAAAATATTGTATAAGATTTAGAATTTATCATTCTTGATCAGATATATCAAGCTTTATTTGTGTACATTATGCTTCTTATATGTGAATATATATTTTAGGCTCTTCTGATCCATATATATTTCATACTTCTATATATTATGAAAAACTACCATATTTTCAATTAATTTATTAATAAAAACAGCTCCAAGTCATCTTTTCTATTTTTATTATAATTTAACATAAACTATCCTGAGTTATAAGATATCAGTTTATCAATTTTCATCAGTACACAACCAAAATCCTTCTTTGAAGCGTCTCTGTATACCAAAAGAAGTTCTTCCCATGATGGGAGGATGTGGAGTGCTGAATGAATATTCCTCTTTTACATCTCCATAAATATCTCTTCATATTCATTGGTCAAGAAAAAATTTACTCCTTCTATGTTAACATTGTTAGTGGATTTTAAAATAATGATATTTTTAATAAATCATCTTTAATACCCATATTGTCAAAGGAATCTATGGATCTCTTTTACAGATGTGGGTCTAGGATAATCATAAATTCCCTTTTGCAATAAGTTTCCAAATATATGTCTTTACATGCGATTCTATTCTAAGATAGCGATATATATTTCATCATGAAATCATTTTTTTTTACATTGCATAATACTACTCCATTTTCAGGGAAATTAGCATAATATTCAAATTATCCTGAATGATTTTGGAGTAAATTGGATGATAATAAATAAATTCTATATATATGTTTCATGTTAATCTATAAATAATGTAATTATAAATTTTTTAATGATGGATATTGTATTATAGAGCCTTGAATGCATCATTATGATATTAGAGTGACCAGCCTATGTTTTAATGGATGTTTGAGGAATATCTCCCTTCTCCGCATTTAATTTTTTATATCCTAATCAAAGGTCAACTTCACCAAAATACTAGGCTCCATGTAGTTGATCAAAAAAGTTTTATATCCATATTTTGTGATAATTTTTCTTTATAATTATTTTTTGAGTTCATTTTAATAAATTTAGATGAGCATTGGCGCATCCATATTCTATTTGAAGAGGACCAGAATACCCCATGGTGAAGCACTAATGTGTATAAATCACTTTTCTATATTATAATGTATCTATTTATTTATCCCTTACAAGTCAATGATGTCCATTCTTCATGGATTCAAGGTTATGGTTTGAATTCATGGTTTAAGAATGATTGAGAACTCAACCTCTTAACTAGGTGGAAGACCAAAAAACTCTTCAGGGAATACAAAAATATAATACCTAAAAATTGATATGTATATATGCATTATTATATATATTTTTCCCAATAAATTGGTTTAGATGTTCTTTATCATAAAGAAATAAAATCAATTTTAGGAACTAAATATTTAAGGTGAGATATATTTTCCTCCATACATATATATTGAATTAAAGGATGACTTTGGATCTGAAGATTTATCTCTCTCTCCCAATTGTTAATTTTTGATAAATATATTGATAGTGAATCCATGCCCAATTTAGCATCAATATCAACTAAATTATGTAAAATGTGTTTCCTGGATGATTTAGTACACAAAAATTGAATGGGTTGGTGTTATATATATTGATGAAATCCATCACAATTATGTTTGTTCTCATAAAATGATCAACCCAATTGTTTGATTTGGTGTTTGAATTGGTCTAATAATAATAAAAATTCTAAAATAATAGATAGAACATGAATATAATATTAATTTTACTATTCATGAATGGATCATTCCAGTACCTATATAGGCATCATTTTTTGGATCCACCTCATTAGTAGTTATAACATATTATATTCCTTTCTCTAAAGGCCATTAAGGTGTTGTCATTGATTTTACCTAACAAACCTTGGATTTGGGACTATTATTTCATAATTATAGTCCTACTTGTAGTTTAAGCACTACAATTCAGGCAGATTGTTGATTCGAAACATCTTTTCTTCTTATACATTACAAGGTTTCCTCACTTCCCCTTAACACACTATGGCCTACTTACTCCCTCTTCACAATATTTGAACCATCCCCAGTTTCCAATTAGTCCATTTCTAGGATTATTCTTCCAAAATTTTTGTAAATTTTAATGCTAGTTTTTAATTATTTTATTTGATTTATTTTTTTATTCTCTAAAATAATTCATATTTAAATTTCTTATCTCCACTCCCATGAAACAACATGGAGTCACCAATCTCAATCTCATCACTGAGGGAACAATATAAAATACCTTCATTAATGTTAATGTCTCAAATTTTAAACTAATTTTATTAACTCATCTTTAACCCACTAATGATATAGTTCAAATTATATTTGGAGTTGATGAGAGATAAGAAGGATTACAATGAATGAGTTGGGATGTTTTCCACATATGCCTTGATAAACTCGTCATCCTTTTCTTCAGAACAAAGAACCCCTCTACATTAAGGATATAGAGATTAGGTGACATTTTTATTGAATTTTTTTTCAAAAATAATTCTCATTACATATAATTATTATCCTAATTTTACATTGCATTCAATTTTATAATACACCAAAGATAATATTCTCCCATAATGCAATAAATATCCATAAAAACATTCTTTTTCTCCATCAATTTTATGATATATATTTTATTCTCAATATATTTAGTCAAGTTTTTTGTGATGAGGTGATCAAATGATCTAGAAAATGAATAAGGCCATTCTCTAATAAAAGAATCAACTAAAAGTTTCTCTTTCTTAGGAGTATAATATTTTTCATAATTCATAATTTTATTCATACCATGAGATTTTTCATCAAGTACATCTATGTTTTTCTCATATCATACTCCAAGAGTGTTTGTAATATCATTTATCAGTAATCACATTTCCTATCATGTATGTTATTTGAAACGTTTCTCCTATACCCTACCATACATTGGAGGAAAAAAATTAGATGATAAATTATTAGAATACGAAATTAAAACTAATAAACATAGAAGGAATAACTTCTACAGGATAGGTATATCCTAAATTATGATGGTTCCACCTCACCCCGTGAACGGTGGATTATCAAAAACAAAAAAAAATGAAGGACTTTGGGCCACTGGATGGATGAGCATCTAATCTCAATCTAAGATAACTGGGAAATGTTTCCCACTATTTATTATTACATCATAATTTGATCACAATATTTATAAAATATCATAATGAGTTTTAGTATTTATAAGTAATATCTTCCTGGAATGCCAATAAAAATATAGATTAATGACCTATGTACTAAATTCGGTTATTTTTAATATTAGATAAATTCAACCCTTTCAGTAGTGTTGCAACTAGGTATAAATGTCCTATAGCCATATCATCATCAATTATATAGTGTAATAAGTTATTTATTAGAAAACACACTCTCTATCCTTCATTAATATTCCTGGATATATTAATAAACCAAGAATTATACACAGAATCATCCATAGGGTAATCAATAAGGTTTTCTTATCCTAGTTTCAAAAGGTTAACTAATCAAATTATATGATTCCTACTATAGTGATAGAATCATTTCCTATATATAATGACATGATTTTTATTAAAATAATTTAAAAATGAAAATAAAATTATCATAAGGAAAATTTCGTTTTCAAGACTCTTATCATAATACATCAAAATAAAAAAAATCACGAAATTCAAATTTTATTCCCCATAATAGAATCCTCTATCCATTATTTCTTTTTAAACAATATAGGATTAACTGAGGAATAAATTGCTGAAATGGGTGAGCTAAAAATCCTCAAAAAGGAATAAACATAATAAGGAAACATAACATGTGTGTAAACAGTATACCATGTTATTATAAAATAGATGGCTCATGAGAAATCAGATGGATGAAAAAAATAAATAACATGGTATAATAATATCATAGATTTATTTGAAATATTAAAGAAACATATAACATATTAAAAACATGATTCAAGACTAAATTCAATGATAATATCACAAGGTGGAAAATGTTTCATAATGGATTATGTATACACAATAATCCCTTACATGTCACCTCATGAGACTAATGCTTCTCCCAGTAAATTGGAGTGTTATCTCAGTACCCACATAATTATATGTTAATTATTTGTATGTTTCACATTAATTATATCAATCATAAGGCATTATATAATAATTACCCATTAAAATAAACTTTGTTTAATAATATTTCGTCATTTAATAACCAATAAATTTTTTCATAATTATATAATTTAAGAAATCAACATAAGGCGTGAATTTTGACAACAAATAATGGTAGAATATACAACTTATATATGTGAGATTTATATATACATAATTTATAATCATTCAAAAATGTTAATGATATAAAAGAAGTGAGTTATATAGATAATGGTCCAAACACAATGGAAAGGTTGGTTTAGAGAGAGCCCTTGACTTAATCTCGAATCATCATCTTCATTATTTTTAATCGTTTTTAATAAACACATTAAAATAATTTACATTATTATGAAAAAATTTCATATTTATTATTTCTATTATTTGAATTTTTACCATGTCATATCCAATATCACAGTCAGTTAAATTCACATAGTATGTTTTAATGATATTGGTTTCATACATCCAGATTAACATTTTATATTTGAATATGGTCACATATATTATTAATACATCATATCCAAAATAATAATCATTACATAATAATTATATCTATAGATGAATTATAATGTGAAAATCATCCATGAAATATATTTATGGGGAATGAACCATGATACACTGATGATGATGGTATGTCATATGTTTTCCAAAATAGAATTTCCATTTTATAATGATAATGATTGAATGAAAGTGGGTGTTTTTAATCATTAAATTATTTTCAATTTACCAAAAATATAATATTACCTCCTTAAATACACTTACATATACCGTCCATATAAGTTCCATACCTTAATCATTACATTATCATGATTTTTGATCCAGAATTTACTTTCTTCCACATTGATGATTTTTTCCAGTTTAGTGTTTTGGAGAATTTGGACATATCATCTATATTACATCTCAAATATTACAATGTAAATACATATATTCTGTAATTTTTTATCACATAAATAAAACTCTTTAAAAAAAATAATTCATTTGTTGATAAAAATTATCTTGAATTCATCCATTCTCTTACCATTCCTTATACCCAGTAAAAAACATTCAAAACACTTGGGATGACAATAGAAAGTTGAGTAAGGGTTATAAAAAAGGAAATAATATATTAATCCATTAGTACATAAGAATCAATGAAAACATACTTTTCAATCCTAAAACATAAATTCTTTAATATTACTCATGAACTCTAGAGATTTATTAACAACTCATCAAAATCATAGATTATAAAGCTAACTTGTGGAATTCATATAATACTTACTTTGTAGCTTTCACAGCTACATAATGAATTTCCTTCATGGTTATGTTTGCTATACCCATCACAGTATATTCCATAAATACATTATGATAAATCTTAATATTTACCTCTATCATGTTACCCAATTCATTGGACAACTATCTCAGTATCACCCACCATCCATTTATCATGGAGCCACCCATATATATAAATTATTCCAAAGAACCGTAATGTAATCAGAACTCATAAAACAAGTATAAAAGAAATAAAACATTTCCACATTTCAATCACAATATATCAATTGAATATGTTGCATTTATCAATCCATTATCAAAACTATTTTCAATACCAAAATACCCTATAATTTAATATAATATTGATTTTAATTTTAAAAAAAATTATAGCTTGAAGAGGAAACCAAATATAAAAATTATACTCATGGCAGCCGAAAGGTCATTGTCAACACGTACCATAAAAAGAAAAATTCCTTTTTTTGTTTAGTAAAATTATTATTAGATATAATATTACTTTTAAACATTAATCAATTATATTTAAAAAAGGATATAATTATACACTGTATAAAATAATGTCATGTATAAACAAAAATATTCCTCAATGAATGGAGATTAAGACTAAGGCCCTTACCGTGAGTATGACTTGTCTCATTCATTATTTATTTTACTGAATAATAAACTTAGGATAAAATATACATGCATCATATCATTTTTCATGTTTATCTTTAAGATTATATTTATCAAGGCCTGTCCCATGAGGCCCCTGTTGTGACTACCCCATGACTGTCATCCATAGGCCAGGGGTTGGCGACTAGCACTGGAAAGGCGTATCTCTGAAATGGGTAGGCATTCCCCTTAAACCTATATGAACACGAAGTCTACAAACACAACAAGATGCATCCATGAAGTAAATATGCATTAGTAAAAGTTTGTACTAAATGTAAAGGGGTTAAAGCCCAACTGAAAACATACAACTATAATAATAAATATAAAACAAAACCTGATAACTTCCACCATGGATCCTACTTGAAGGGTAGGAAATTCTCTTCTCCAAAACTCTCCACATCAACTGTCACCACCATCCACTGTCAGGTCGTAGCTCCCCGAGTCTCTATCATTTCATCCCATCATTGGAACCAGACACAACAACGTACTGGAAAATCACATGTAGGGGTGTGTATAATAATATAATGTAGGGAACCTGTGACCCCAGAAGGCTTCTCATAATTCCACAATGAAAAACCCAAAATAAAGATCTCAATTACAATGAACAGAGAAAAAGACATGGCTCAGACCAGGAATAACATAAGTACATAAGTAGAAATGATTAGTTATAAGGCTATATCATCTTATTCTGGTAAGAGGAATAGATGTTGACCCACACAAGATCGATAGGTACTAACCCCCGCTGACCCACATAGGATCCCACCTACTTGGATTGATATGTACTAACCCCCACTAACCCATACATGATCAAAAGGTATTAACTTCCACTGACCCCCATATAATCTGACCCACACAGGATCGGTATTCACTAACCCACAGAGGATTGCTGAGTGCTAACCCAAACAAGATCTGACCCACACAGGATCTGTATGCACTGACCCACATATGATTTTTGAGTGCTAACCCACATAGGATCTGACCCAAACATGATCAGTAGGTGTTGACCCACATAGGATCTCTTGGTAGTGATCCACAATAGATCTCTAGGTGCTAATTGACACATGGTCACTATTTATTCATCAGGACTTAGCCAAACATTGGATTCACATACATACTACACTTGATTCTAGGAGTATCCTATCCTCATTCCATCAGTTATACATCAACCGGCACGAAGTCCATGGAATTAGTAACCCAATAATCAGCCATGTCATAAGGGTTCCAATGCAACAGATGACACATCAATCGTATGACTGGTCTTAGGGTTATATGAATTATAATGCAGAGAGCCTGGTTGGATTTAGCTTTTATCCAACCCGACCGTACTTGAAATTTATCGAAAAATGATATGGTGAATATCAAAAAGGATTTCTCATTCCAAGGATTCCATCACCACAGATGGTTCGTCAAACAGACGTCTGGTTTACAAGATACGACCTTTTAGGTGTATTTGGGATGAAATGGGTCCTCATTTGGTCTGACCTAGTAAATCTGTCCTTTCCCTAGTTTCCTAACCTGGATTACAACGACTGGTCCTTGGTGGGCTTAGCCTATTGTGTTGTGGACCAACCAGGCATGAACTGGTGGGGTCGGGCCGTGGCGAGCTTGGCCCGCTAGAAAGAGGACCTTCCCGACCTACCTCGGTTGGGCATGGCCGTTCCTGAAGGCCGGTGTTTTCCACCAGCTGGGTGACCCTTACAGAGGGGGTCACTCACTTCATCCCAAAAGACAGAAAATTCATTCGTCTTTTATGTATTCTAAAGTTCGAGGTGGTGCCGTCCCAGATGGCTGCAGGACCTATGGGGTGTGGGTCCCCTTCACCATGGTGTCGCCTCTTTCCATAGTCAACAAGCGTCGGACACCACCTTTTCCCACAAGCCCATGTTCCCACAACTGTCGTAACATTCTTTGGGCTCCAATGATGCTTTGGAGCTCTGTTTCCTCTCACGTCTCGGCCTACTGGGATGCCACTGTTAGTGTGTGACCCTTTGATTCTCATTGCTATAAAATTCAAAATTCTCCAATGGAGAATGCAATAATAAATTATGTGGATGATGGTATGAGTGTTTTTTTGGCATATTCCCTCCGCGTTAGCATTATATCAAGAGGGTATAAAAAAAATCACATTTGTATTGATGAAGCCAGGTTTAAATCTCTCGCACAAAACACCCACAAATTTATGAATGAGGAAATTGAATGGGAGTTTATTGAATTTAATAACAACCCATACCTTGAGAATCATTGGAGGTTTCATGGTTTTCCATGAAGTATAGTCCACGTTCTGAGAAGTTGTCGTCGTTATTCGATCCCAGATCATTTCAGCCCAAGATTTTGTCCTCCGTAGGTGGAAGCTACCGTGGTACATTTCCACAGGTTACTCGCATGAAGAAGTCATGTAAAGACACAAACATCAGCTCTGTTTCGATAGAGTATGAGGGTGTGTACCACATCGACAAAAATAATTTGGTACATAAATTAATGAACCTCTTAATTACCAATCGTGTGGTGCATCAATCGACGAGTCAATCCATTAAATAGCATGACAACCCATCAGTCCCACCACTTCCACTCAACTGGTTGTAGGAAAAATAAAATATTTTTTTTATTTAATTATTTCTTTAAAATACAAATAAACATACATTTTTACCCAATCTTCAATGGTCAAAGTTAATACTCCCTTAAGATAATCTCTACAATGTGGATTGAACAGTGCCCTTATACTTTTAATCTGTGAACCAATTCAGAATATAGAAAATGCCACCTTCACATTTACAGAATTTACTAAAAATAAAATTCAAAATTATGTTACAGGCACAGCATCCCTTGAAATAAAGAGCCACCAATTTTACAAACTCGTAATAATCCCAAATATTTTTTTAAAAAATTATACAGAATATAAAGTCCATTACATTCTCCCAACCATAGGGCTTATCATTCCCAAAATTACTATAGAAAATGGGAATCAATCGGGGGTACTGATCATTTATATGAGCCTCCCGCTCCTATGTGATCTCCTAGGGGTTCCCATGCTGCCGAAAAACAAGCACTATATGAATCAACATCCAAAAAAGGACTTCATGTTGATCCTCTACATCAACTAGAAACACTACAAATGTCTCCCCATCAATGATGTTCAGCACTCCCTAATCGATAATGTGTGATGGATCAGGCACATACCTCCTCAACTGTGACAGATGAAAATCATTATACACCCAGTGCATTTGTGTTGAAAGATCTAGATGATATGCCACGTAGATTACATTGTGTAGGATCTGAAATTGTCTGATGAACCTCAGAGATAGCATGTCTTTCCGGCCAAATAGTTTTAATCCTTAGTATGGTGACACCCTTTGGAAGACATGGTGTCCCTCTGAAAAAACTAATGGTCATTATCTCTTTTCGGCATAATACTTCTATCAGATATGTGCAGTATCCATCCTCTCCTGGATGATCTCTACCTTCTCTATGGTAGTATGTACCAACTCTGGACGCATAAGTTCAGACTCCCATATATCTTTATAGCATTGTGGTGACCTGTATGGTCACCCATATAGGGTCTCAAACGGATCCATGATGATGGTGGAGGGATAACTGTTGTTGTATGTGAACTCCCCCAGTGGAAGGTGGTTCTCCCAACTGCAGTGAAAATCCAGGACACAAGCTCATAGCATATCTTCAAGTGTCTGTATAGAATTCTGTGTATGAAAATTTGTCTGAGTATTGAAAGCGGTTCTCAAGCATAGTTTAGTATCAAACGCATACTAAAACACTTTCCGCAAGTGAGATGTTAAACATGCATCGGGACCTGAGATGATCACTGATGGCACCCCATGAAGTCATACAATTTTCTATATGTAGAGGCATCCCATGCTCTCTACTAATCTCTGCTCTCAGATGGGTAGGAAGTGAGCCTACTTGGTGAGTTGAGAAACAATCACCCAATGGAATCACGGTATGTGTACATATGTGGTAGCACTGTAAGAATTCCAGGGAGATACCATCCCACTTCCACTCCGGCACCACTTGTGGATGAGTTAATCCTACTAGTACGTAAATCTCGACCATCACATACTGATAAGTGAGGCATCGTGATATGTATTCACCAATAAATTTATTTATCCTTTTCCAACAGTACTGATGTTGGAGGTCCTGGTACATCTTTTCCACTCCATGATGTGTCGCTAAAGGTGATGTGTGGAACTCCCTCAAGAATTGCTTTCATAACATCACTGGAACCATTTTGTGTTCTCTGAAGAGGATGAAATGCACCCCACCTTTAGAAAACATATTAAGATCCAATATGAATTATATCTAAGCACATCATACCTTGAAATCTATGTTCCCAAGATGTGCTTCCCTGACTCGCTAAAGGAGTGGGGGAGAAACTGTCATAAACTAGAGGTAAGTTGTGCCATCACTATCCACAAAGGATATCAGCAATGTGGCTAGCTGCGTTGTCTCCCCACTCAGTAACCATATACTAGACATCCTATTGAGTGTGTTTTCTACTACGTTAACCTTTCCATGACTGTATACTATCTCAAATTCATAGTCGTGGAGGAACTCTAGCCATCGTCGATTCCTCAAGTTCAAGTACTTCTCTGAGAAGATATACTTGAAACACTTGTGATCATATTAGACTAAAATCAATCTCCCATCAAGTAGTGCTGCCACATAATTAGCACAAAGTCCACGGTTGTTATATCTAGGTCATCTTTAGTATAGTTAAGCTCATGTTGCCTCAACTTCTTTGAGCTGTAGGTGATGACTGCTTCGTCCTACATCAGGACACAACCTAGTTCAGTCCCAGATGCATCATAGTAGACTACATACCCAATTCCCTCTTGTTGGTAGCCTCAAAATGTGGGCACTCTTCATCCCCTTCCTCAGATCATAAAAACTATACTGGAATCTCTCCATTAACAAGAAGGGTTTTCCCAACATTGTTATATTAAAAAGGGTGTCATAGCACTATAAAAGTCAGATACGAATCTTAGATAGTACCCATCCAATCCATGGAAACTCTGCTACTCGATCACACTCTTGGGTGGATCCCAATCAAGCACTACATCTAACATCACTACATCCACTGAAACTGCAGTTTATTTGATGACATGGCCCACGAAGAGGGATTCCTATATCCAGAAAATAAACTTTGAGAGCTTTCCATAAATCTGGTGTCCTCGATGTGTATCCAAAACTATCTCTAGGTGTGTGGCGTTCTCCTCCTCTGACTCTGAGTATATCAAGATATCATCAATAAAGACCACCACGAAGCGATCGAGGTAATGCTAGAAGATCCTATTCATGATCACTATGAACACTTCCAGAGTGTTGGTCATGCCGAAGGGCTTCACCAAGAACTCGTATTGGCCATACCGTCATCTGGAGGCTATCATCAGTACGCACTCCTCCCATACCCTAAGCTATTGATATCTTGATCTCAGGTCTATCTTCAAAAACCATCGAGCTCCCTTTAGCTATTTGAAGAGATCACCAGTCCTCAGATGTTGATAATTTTTCATTACAGTCACCTGGATAAGGTTCTGATAATCCACACAAAGCCTCAGACTCCCATCTTTCTCCTTGGAGTAAAATATCAGTGATTCCTGTGGAGTAGCATTGGGCCATATGAAGCCCTTCCTCAGCAAGTCATGCAACAATAATGGTAACTCGGGAAGCTCTGTAGGTGCTATATGATATGTTGTCGTAGATATTAGTGTCATCCTGGGGTACAGGTCTATGTATAAGTCTACGTCTCCATGAATAGGTAATCCCAATACATCATAAAAAATGAAATCAGCATACTTGTCATCCACTACAAGATAACTCGGACTCCTAAAATCAACTACTCTGAGGGTAAGGCTAACCAACTGATTAGTGACCGGATGCACCCTCCTCTACGTCAGTTCATCCTTTTATTTAAAATTTCTCTTCTCGCCAGTGAAGGAAAACCTGGTCCCATCTTCGTGGACACACCACACTTTGTGCATTAAATAGTCGATCTCAGTATGGACTATGGATATCCATTCGATAACCAAAACGACATTGTAAGGCCATAACTCATCTACTATGAGATCCCAACCGAAGCTCACGCCTCCTAAAGTGATCTATCAATGTATTAAATAGTTTATAATTGCCGAATCTTATCTTTAAGAATTCATTAATTGTAGGGACTGATCCAACAACTCCATCAGAATATCTGAGCTTTGAATGATTTATGTGGAAATAAAGGAGTTAGGAGAACCTATGTCTATAAGAACTACATCTATAGTGGAATAGAAAAATATCTTACCTCTAATAATCTATATATAGTTGTGGTCATTGGCCTCTATCACATGAAGCAAAGATCACCACTATCCACCTGATCTCTATGGTTGGGCTGGACCACCTGGGGGTGGTGGTGGTAGAACCAAAAACCCTCATCTACCTATATCTGCAAGACCTACTCCTCTTCCACGTCCAATGCCCTGTAGTACACTTCTCTAAAACCTCAGTCACAGCCTCAATGCTCCCTCGACCGTCTTGTGGTCATTATTATAGTAGGTTGGGTAGTCTCGATCCATGTGGCTCTTCCCGCAGCAAGAGTATCACATTTTTCTCCTCTGCTGGACTTCTCCACCTCGTGAGCTCCTCACCTCCCACACTACATCCTGGGGTCATCCCCCAGAAGGTATGGCCCACATAGGCCTTTTCTCCACCTTCCATCTGTATGTTGAAGAAAACACTACTACATATTTTCTAGTGGTGTCTCTCACCATCGATGCCTACTCAGGTAAGAAGATCTCCTCCAATAATGCATGTTTGAGCAATCCATCCTGCAGTAGGATATTGAGTGATATCAATTACCCACTTCTCTCCCATAAGTGACCGTGTTCAACATTCTAGGCCAATATTAAAGGGTCCCCAACTTTGTTAGTGGAGGATAATGAAATGTTAGTGAATCTCACCAAGTACTGGGCCACTGATATGCTACCCTACTAGAAGTGTAGAATCTCCTAGATACGCACTAAGTGTAAAGTTTCACTTAAAAACTCCACCCTGAAGAGGGTTTCAAAGAATAACCAGGAGAGCGTCACCACCTCATGCATCTGGAGTGTTAGACTCCACCATATCCTTGATATTACTTGAAGAGGCTAGTAGCTAGGACCACAATCTGGTCTTCTTCTGTATCAACTAAGCAATAAGCTCATACCACCTCATACATCCAGTACTCAACTGTCTGGGGATCTATCTCACATTGAATCATCAGATGCCTCTGTCTTAAGAATCCATGTTATGTGCTCAATCGGTGTGCATATTCTGATAGTAGGGGTGGCACAAAATGATTTCCTATGGGTGGTTCTGTTGCTGGTATATTGCCCAAATTTTCCAGAATTGTAACAGGGCCCTAAACCCAAGCCTTATCGCTCAGTGGGCCATCATTGTGTACACTCTCTAGACTATAGGATGGTTGTCTATGTGGTGGAATCCTGAAAATAATCATGTGAACCTCAGTCAATAAGTTATACCTAGGGAGATGACTCTAAATAGATTAAATGTAAAACATTTACAAAACAAACACAATCATTGCTTTTGTACAACATGTCAGAAATATGAATTCAGGGTTATGGTGTATGAATACGTCGGCTACACCACCAACACTGGACTCCACAAACTGAAAACCACACTCAAAACAGTAAACACTTTTTCTCCAAAGGAAAGATCAGTGTCCTAGTTATTTGGTAAAATTGACTCCTCTAATACCACTTTGTCATGGCTCGTCCCTCGGGGCCCATGCCGTGATGACCCCAAACCCACCTTCCACAGGCTATGGGTTGGAGACTAGCACCAGAAAGGAGTATCCCTATAACAGTAAGGGATTTCCTTTAATTATATAAAAACATATAGTCCATGAACAAAAGAAGAATCAACAACGATGTAAATGGGAAATAGTAAAAGTTTGTAATGAATGTAAGGGGTCCATAATACAAGCCGAACTGAAAAGATAAAACTATAATATATAACCAAAAACATCTCATGAGATCGTCTACCAAGGATCCTACCTAGAGGGTAGGTACAACTCATCTCCATAGATCTCCACAACAACCTTTACTGTCGTCCACCCTTAGGTCCAAGCTCCCCGAGTCTCAGTCATGTATGTCTGTCATCTACACAAGACACAACAAGGTGCGGGTGAAGCCCGTGATGGGGTGAGTATAACAATACCCAATAGGGACCTCAATTCCATCAAATGTCTCTCAGAATTCTAGAAAGGAAACCCACAAAGAACATTCTCAAACTCAAAGCACAAAATAAAAGACCCAGCGTAAACCAAGTACCACATAAGTACATAATTAAAAATGATTAGTCATAATCCTAGATCATTTTATTTTGTTATGAGGCGCTTCTACTGACCCACAATTGATCAATAGATACTAACCCCCACTGGCCCACACAAGATCCAACCTGCAAAGGATCGATAGGTACTATACCCCCACTGACCCACACACGATCATTGAGCACTGACCCACACATGATCTAACCCACACATGATCGTTTGGTGTTGATCCACACAATATTTCTTGGTACTGATAAACACAGGATCGCTAGGTGATAATCCATATAGTATTTTTAGGTGCTGATACACATAGGATCATTATTCATTCTTAACGTCTCAGTGAGCCATGAAATTCCCATACATAGTATGCTTTATTCTGGAAGAATCTTCTCCTAAATCCATCAGTCATACATCAACTAGAACAATGTCTAATGAATAGGTAACCCAATGATCCATTATTTCATACGGGTTCCATCTCAATAAACAGTGCATCCATCATACGCCCAGACTGAGGGTTATAAGCATTTTAGTGATAGGTCCCTGTTGAATTGGGGTAGGATTAAACATTTTCATAAACCTACCTTCTCCAAAAATCGGATACAGTATCTCAGAAGGATGGTCTCATTCCATGTATTTCATTGCCACTAACGAATCGTCAAATGGACATCTGGTTTGCGAGATACAGCTTTTAAAGTTTATCAAGGATGAAATGGGTCTGCGTTTTGTCCGACCCAGCATAGCCCTATTTAAACATGCTCAGTTGTAGTGGGCTTGGCCTTCTTGGCCATAGATCGGCACAACCCAAGATAACTGGGCAACACCATGGCGGGCTAAGCCAAACCAGATGGAAGGTGTGGTCCGCCAGCCGGGCGACCCATTTGGAGGCGGATTCTCCCCTACCGAAACGACATATAATCCATTCAAATTTTATGTAACTGACAACACCATGTGGTACCGCCTCGGCTAAAATCGTGACTCTTGGGGTGAGTGACCCCTTCGATGCGGCTTTGAAGTTTTGATCACCACCAGCGGCGCACTATGACCCACCACTCTACATCTATGTGGTCGTCCGAGGGTTGGCCACCCATTTGGTCAGTCACGGCACAACCTCCTTCTGCATCTGGTGAGCACTGGTCTCCATCACCCTTCGACGACGGTCGCCAGCAATGCATTGTCTCTTCATCTACTGGGTTCTAACGATGCTCTAGAGCTCCTTTTCTAATCTCTTCATTGCCTACGGGCCTCCTGGGATTCCTCCGTCAATGTGTGACACCCTAATTCACGTTGGTGTAATATTCAATATTCACCTACATAGAATGAAATGATAATTATTGATGTAGAGGGTCCAACCCTTACTTTTTTGGCACGTACCCTCCGTGGTAGTATCATATCTTGTGGTTATCAAATAGAAACATCACATATATATTTATTACTCCTCGTTTAAATCTCCTACATAAAAAGCCTATAAATTTATGAACCATGAAATGAAATGAGATTTTGTTGCATTTAATAACTACCCCTATCTAAAAAATCATTAAAAGTTCCATGGTTGTGGTGGAAGGAGAGTCCATATTGGATGATGTTTTCAGCGTTTGTCGATCCCAAATATTTCTCTCCCAAGATTCTATCATCTACCATTGGATGATGTCGTGGAACATTGCTAGAGGTTCCTCACTTGATGATTTTTTGTAAAAAACCCCAAACCTGAGCTTTATTCAAATGGAAGGGGAGGGTGAGTAACTTATCGATAGAATTAATAAGGTTCAATAATTATTGAAACTTTTAATTCCGTACTTTATGGTTACACAACAAAGGATTGAATACATTAAATGGCTTGACAGGCCATTGGTCCACCACTACCTCTCAACAGGTTGTAGGAAAAATAAAATAACAATTTTTCCATTTTATTATTTATTTGAATGTAAAAAACTAATTTTTTCACCAGACATATTGCAGTTGATGTTCACGATCCATTAAGAAAATCCTGGCACTAAAAATTCAATGGTTCTATAGGATTTTAGATATGATAACCAGTTTAAAAAATTAAAAATTCTACACGTGTGTTTTATGAATGTACCATAAAAAATTAAACATTTTGTTCCGAGAACCCCAGGCCCCAGAATCTAGCACTGTTAACTTTTAAAGACTCGTAGAAATCCAAAATAATTTTTATAAAATTTTATATGGAATTTATGAGTCTTTACATTATTACATACCATGATGTTATAAAAATTACAAAATTATTTATGTCCATATCTGTCTTTTTGTTAACATTAGGTACAACAGATGAAAATAAACTTTTTTTGAAGCCATATATCCAAGTGGTCATAAGTCCATTATATCCAGAAGGATATTTAAGATTTAAATATCATAAATATCTAAAACATATTCATTTATAATTTTCCATAATATTTGGAGACAATATATATAATTCACCATTCATGGAGAAGGTATGTCGTACGTACTCATGAACACAACATTAATTTTATTGTCATACAAAATGAATGAAAAAAAGTGATACATAAGCATATTAAAATTTCCGTATGAAACATATATTATGAATTTTACATATGTTCATTGTCTTCATGCTTTATATGTTCCATTTATGTAATGAACAAGTCA
This sequence comes from Viscum album, assembly GCA_963277665.1. Classification (NCBI taxonomy): domain Eukaryota; kingdom Viridiplantae; phylum Streptophyta; class Magnoliopsida; order Santalales; family Viscaceae; genus Viscum; species Viscum album. Next base: position 1,695,015,336 of record OY728147.1, read on the forward strand.
TAAAAGTTTGATGGAGCGTAGACCACACATCCTCAAATGAAATTATCGTAGTTACACATCATCGAAATAAGAAATGTATGTATTAAAAAAATTACATAAAAATAGAGACAATATAAATATAATATATATCATATATAAATAAATTTCTATCAAAATTTCTACAATGACAGTTGGTAGGTGAAATTTGAATAATCATCATATCATGAGGCAGTAGTTCGCAGTACACAGAAACAGAGTGTTCATATCCATTAGATAGTGGTGTGTGTAAGTGTAGTTCAAATCATTATCATAAAAACATATTATTATATTGATAATATTGGTGTTGTTAGGTAATCATAGAATAAGAAGATACTAGAGAGTGAAGAAGGAATACAATAATGAAACTTGAGAGAAAGTGATACCTCAAAATCAGGTGTCTTCTTTTGATTTGATCCAAAAGGCATTCTTGAATTTCCATTTGCCCATGTTAAGACGTATACTAGGAAGGGATGGATTTTGGGAGATTATTTGATGACAATTTGGACAAGGTAAAGGGATTGAGAGATGCGAGTATGTTGTTATAGTTGGTGGCAATTTATCAGGGTGAGGAGGGGAAATTGAAGAAAGTCTTGAAATATTATTTTATTATTAAACGATTTTCAAATAATAATAGTTAAAAAGTGATATATTTCAATGATAATATGAAAATGGGTATAAATACCTTCATCCAATATTTTTAGACATTTTTTGTTCACAAAATTAACTTTATCATTTAGCGTTATCCCATAGATAAAAACATTACCTCTTAACATGTATTCTTGTATTTTCATAATATATAGTTACTATATTTATAATAAAATGACAATAGAACCAATATTGGGTACATAATGACATTTTTAAAATTATATAACTATGATGGACGAATCATAGATTTTTATCACTATTATATCATTTAATAAAATAGTATTTTTTTGAAAACTCATTTATGTCTCTTTTTACACAATTTAGTTATTGATTGTTAATGTAATAACATCATGATTCCATCTAAACCAAGGTATATCAAAAATATAATATTTCAATATCATCTAGAAAATTATTTAACGAAATCAAAATATTTAACTTACATTTATTTTAATATTTGTAATATCATTAATTTTATTCTTTCATTAATAAGGTAATCAGGAAATCATTATTTTCTCATAAATTGATTTATTTAATTTATATTTAAAAAATTAAATAAAATAACCTGTGCTAAAAAATGTTTTTATATTTTTAATTAATATTTATTGTCAAAGGTATCAGTTATATAACCTTATATTACATTTTTTAGTAAAATATGTAAGTTTATGTTATATTTATCTTTATAGTAAATTAATTCATATAGCATGACATTTTCACTACACAGTTTCTCTATGGGGTCCATAAATTGACCCAAGGATGACCATGGTCAGACATATCTCATCCAAAATTATTATGACATGTTTTATTGTAGTAGATTATTATTAAAATATAATCTAATACATTTATTTACAAGATTTACCTTTTAACCATGGTAAATAAAAAAATTACTGATGTTATTATTCATAATGTCTAAAAATAAAAGGAAGTTATTTACACAATTGGGACCGTTTGAATTCAAATATTGAATCCATTTTTCTAATTCGAAATACAAAATTTTCAGAAATTAATTTAAAATTAATTTTTGTTTTCAAAACCCAAATATGTGTTTTTATGATGTTCATGTTATCAAAAGATTGACATGTGCTTATATCCAATTTAAAAGTGAAATTATGTAAATTGGGAAAAATTGGATTAAATGTTAAAAAAATGTTTTGTTTAAACATTAAAAACCATAAATATTATAATATATTTATATAAATTGTAACACCCCAAGATTTCATAGTACATTATTTATTCAAAGTAATTCAATAACTTGCAGTTCACGAAACACCGAGTTATAGCGCACCATGACTTACCAAACAAGCCGTTCAAAAGAATTTATAAATAGTATTAACTGAATTTTTAACTTTATATAATAATTTTAATTTTAGACACCATATTATGAGTTTCTTAGACATAAATATAATTACAAATAAAATTTTTCAGATAAAAGAAGTATTTTAAAAAAAATGTAATTTTACCGCCTTTTAATGGAGAACCCTTTTTAAATACAATATTTGAAACATTTATATATTAAATTTGAAAAAATAATCTTCTTCTTTAAAAGTAGGACATAATAATTTATTTTCAACAATGTTTTGGTGTTTTTCTGATAACTTTCATATTTGGGTGAATAGTGAAAAATACTATACTTTAACTGAAAAAAACTATTTAAATACACATAATTTATACTGTTAAATTAAAAATTTAATGGTTTGGAAGTATAAATAGATTATATTTTTACCATTTAATCCAATGATGGTCTTTTTAAGTAATTTCACTTTGAAATTGGACATAAACAAGTGTCAAACTTTTGGTAGCTATTATTTCTTAAAAATATGCCTTTTGGTTTTGATAGTGGGAATTAATTTTTAATTAATAAATGCAACTTCTATGTTTTTAATTTGGTAAAATAAACTTCATTATTTAATTCAGAAAATCAAAATTATCTTAGGGTAAATTTTTGGTATTTTTCAAAAAACTTTTAATTTTTATGAATAGTGAAAACACTGAGTTATAGTTTAAAACGGAATTTTTATTTAAATACTTATTTATTTTATTTAAATTTTTTAGTGTAAAATTACATAAATAATATCTATATATGTTTAATGTAATTAAGTGGTGTCAGTTTATAATAATATTAGATATATAAAAATTTTATTCGACTTTTCACCGTCTTTTACCCATCTCCTAGGAGAATTTCCAAATTTACATAAAACATAATTTTACCGCTTCTATTATTAGAATTTTTAAAATTCGAGAGACACAGTTAATATCAATGGTTAAAATTAGGTTCAATAAGATAATTTTTTTGATTAATAGTATCTTTTTACTTTTATTTACCACAGTAAATAAGTAAATAGGGTAATTGAGGGTAAAAATGAAATTATTATTACCCTAACACATGTACAAATTCTATTGGACAAGTGTATCTCGACCAAAAAAAATATTATGAATTAAATATTATCATTTAGTTACACATGGATTAGATTAGGACATTTATTAATATTTAATTCATAGAAGAGTTGAAAGACTTAAAATCAATGTTTATTAACTAAAACATTTTTAATATAGGGTTATACATTAGATAAATTCGATTATAAATATTCATTATAAAGCTAGAAATATTTAATACATAATGGTTTTTTATTAATAATTTTAGACATTAAATATGTTAATTTATTTATGATACAATGACGATGCAGTAATTACCTAATTAATGAAATATTAAAATAATTGATAATATAAATACCCAAATAAATGTAATTTTAGACTTTTTATGAATTACACTAATTTGATAGGTTAATATGACAAGATAATATTTATTTAATTAATTTTTTTTGAAGTAATCATGCTATTATTATTTTCAAAAATATCAAATACCAAATAGTATCAAAAATGACAGAAAATAGTTTTTAAAAAAAATATTATATTATTAATTGATATTCAATTCCTATAAATATAAGGATCGGCCAAGATACTTATATAATGATAGGTGTATCATTAATGAACCAATTGAGGTTTTCTTTAATGTATATGGTATGTTTATTAAATATATAATATAAAAATACAAAGAGACATGGTAAATGTCAAACTATTTAACTTTAAATATAAATTATATGGTTAATTTACTAACCCAAACCTATTTAAAATCTATTGGTTTATAGGATTTTGACCCATCCCCACATTATGATTTTAATAATCCACTTTGGAGACATTATAGTCTGAATATTAATTTATTATAAATTAATACTTTAAGTTATTCTTAAAGAGCCTCGCCTCCCCCTTATAAAAGGACACCACTTATAACCAATTCCTCACACCTCTCAAGCTTTTTGTCTCCTCCAAACACTGAAAAATTTATCTTCCTACATCCATATCCTCTTTCTAGAAGCCTTAACATAGTCAAAAGGAACTACAATATTCTTTTTTTCTTCAAACCAAAGGGAGATAACCAAATTAAAGGTAACAATTTCTCTTAACTTCTTTTCTTTTATGTTACATCTCCAACCCCTAAACACTTCTTATTATTTTATTTTGTAACAAAAACAATATCATATATATACTAGGATATTTTTATGGGATGTATTCTAACTAAACATAGACACACCTCCATCTAATGGGTTAAGAACATAATGTTTCTATGGGTGGCAACCAAACACCTCACAAAACAATGATTGTTCAATTATCTCCTACCACCTCTCATGGTGGCCATTATGATGGAACTATAATTAAATATTAAATTAATTATATTTATTTTATATATAAGTTTCTTAATTAAATTTTATAGAATACCATTATTCGTTTCATTCTGTATATATATACGATAATTTCATTTGAGGAAGTGCGGACTACCGCCCCGTCAATGTGATATGACTCGTTCATACCATAAATGGAACATATAAAGGATGGTGTTAATAAACATAAGTAACAAATATTAGATATAATATTATACTGGAATAATAATATATCTATGTTTCATTTGGTTTTTATTCCTTTTAAAATGAAAAATGAAATGGAAGTAGCGTTCGTGCGTACGTACGGATTGCCGTCTCCACGAACGTGATGAGATTCGTTTCCCCATCATTTCCATTATAGAACGATTCTTGTCTGATGATTAAAAGTAAATTTGAACGACTTGATATCATTCTGGATATGAATAAGATTCATCATATCGATAACAAACAAAACCTATGTAACAAAGCATATAAAGGAAAACGAATCAGTTAACACCCGAAATGACGATAATACTAAAATATCACTAACAAAGAAATATTAAAAGATCATATATGATATTAGATTTACGTGTACGATTCTTTTATAATTTAATAAATATTATTTAACTATTATACATAAGGTTAACCTTCCCTCGACCATGGAAAAGTACAAGGAAATGGTTTATTTCACAATCTCTTTATTATCCGAGGTTGTTTATATGCAATTATCTATTGGGACGTCTTTATCATCCACATCCATGTTTCTTAAAAATGTATTTCAAATCATTCTTACTATTTTACAGACTATGGTTTAATGTCTTTTATATACTTATTTGACTATTTATAAGATTTTTATAGATAAATCTTTCCATCATTTTCCAAACAAGGTTATTTTTAACCTTTTCGACAAATTAAGGTAAGAATGTCTTTTTTTAACTTATACGCCGGGTGTGACTATTTTCCACCATTGTAAAATTATTGAAGATTACCTTACAATATAATAATAATATTTTGAGTTTAAATGTTTTATTTTTTAATTATATGACTTTTAAATGATTTCAAAATGAATATTGTATGAATTTATGAAAGTTACTATTTGTCAACATTAGAATTTTAAATGTTTTAATGATTTATCTTTATAAATCCTTTTAATTAATGTCTATGTTTTCAAAATGAGTTTAAGGATTTATTTAAATGTACATGAATGTTTTGAAATGATATTTATTTTCATAATTTTATATGTGTTATGGGACACATTGATTCAAAAATCTCTTTTAAATTAATTACTTTATAAATGTGTTAATTTTCAATAATTTCATAAAAAGAGATATTTCTCACAAATAGTTTTGATTTCATCTATGTCAACATCCTTTGATGGATTTTAATCTTTTTTATAGTTGATTTATTTTGATAAAAAATTACCATATTGTATTGAATGTTTTGCTATATGATTGATTGTGGATATGTTATTTTTATACCATTCATGGTTTATGGAAGAAGTATTGACATTTCGTATGCTAGTTTTAATACAAATGATTATGTAATATTTAAACCTGTTCATATGAGGAATTCATTGGACTTAGTAAGTGTAGGGTGGATCCCACTATAGCTCCTAGATGCATCGGTAGGTCTCATGAGACAAACTAGTTTCTTGGCACAAGGCCTTGAAAAAATCTTATTTGTTGTATTTTCATGAGGCCTTGGGTACATGGTTATGATAGTCTGGAATTATGCATTCTATCATTATGAAAGTGGTTATTGATATTACATGTGATTATTCGATTTGTATAATATCCATGTGAATAAGTAAATGGAATTATTTCATTTTATCTTTTCCATATTATGCTGATGTTCAAGTTTAGAAGGCTTTTTTTAGTTATACATTGCCTTATATGTTTATGCTTATTTATGAAAGTTTCAGCTATATTGTTATCCTTACTGGGCATCTGAGCTCACCCCTTTCTATGTTTTATTTTTCCCAGGATGTGAAGAAGTATTTTATGAATGACCTACAGGGATAGTATGAGTGGATATGAGTGTGGACTATGGAGACTATATTGTTGTAGTTTTCATTTTATAATGTAATGTAATCTTTTTAAATATATCCAGTGTTTCAAAGGCTACTAAACTAATCGGTCTTTTGAGACTTGATCTTTTTTTATCATGCCAATATTATGTAATAATGCACCGACTCTTGGTAACTGGGGTCAGGGCGTTACAGTTGGTATCAGAGAAAGTTTAGCAATAACCTTGGAAGCTAGATTTAGATAAACTCTTATTAGAGCACATAGACCTAAGATAGACATTGAGGATTAGTATTGAAGAAATTCCTAGAATTTTGGTAATTTATTGAATTTGAGAGTTTTCCAAGAAAATACATCCCTGTCTAAATACGAGAAGCTAGAGGCGGCTCTGGCATAGGTTTACCTAGGGGTAAAACCCAAAAACACCACTTTGAGCTTGTCTCGAACGAGAACTAGTGCACAAAAATGGCCCTTGCTGCACTCTTTGTTACGACACTCCTGGGGGATATGCTTAGGATAATTTTCATTTTCATTACAAATAAGTATGAAGTTTTTATGAGTATATACTTCCTCAATGAAAACATATTTATGATTATGGATTATATCCCTAAACCGTTCAATTTATATTAGTTATTTTACATGTTTGGAATTATTGTAATTCATAAAATGACTTAGTTTATGCTATTGTATAGAAATGTTTCCCAATAAAATGAATTGGAAATCCATCAATACGTATGATCCAAAGAGTGAGAAGGATCATATCTTTCATAGTATTAATCCAACATTTAGAATGGAAATAGTCTCCCATGTATTCTCAACATGCGAAGAAAGGGTATCATGTGTTAATAAGATATGAAAAGAATTCTATGAGTCCTATTGAATTGAAGGCAAGCAAGAGAAGAAAATTTTGGAAGAGAGAAATATGGATAAAGGGAATAGGGAAAAGAATAACCTTTCCATATGTGAAAACTGTGGGAAAAAACACCCTTGAACATGCCAAAAATGAATGGGAATTTTTTATAATCATGGAGAAAATTGACAACAAGTACGTGACTGTAAGGGTAAGAAAAAGGTTTCAAATTTACAATGCTTCACCTTCAAGGAGTTGGGACACTATTCAAACCAATGTCCAAATCATAAGAGTATACCACAAATGATGTTATTGGATAATAATCAAGTTATGATACTACCTCAAATGAAGAGGAATGATTAGAGTTCTTATGTTGTTATTAAAGAATTATGTCATTTGAGTGTTGTATCAATGATGTACTGGTTATAATAATTATGGAGTATATAAGTATTGTACAGCCGTATTATTTCATTAAGGACTTGAGATTGTTTGGAAGCAAGAAATGTGACTCAATAACAGGTTATATTTTTGGAAAATGTATTTTTGATAGAAAGATAAACCAAAATATGGTTTTGATACCGAGGTAGTGATTATGGAATAATACATGATTGATTTGGATAAATTATATTGGATATTCTTCATTACCTTGAAACTGATAAATGATTTGTATATATTCCATCATTGTTTGAATTTACAACATTTTTGGACAGAAGGAGTATATCTAGTATTCTATAACTAATAAGGGAGCATGAATGTAATCAATATGGTTTTATAGTAATTCAAGATACTTTAGCATTTTAAAAGAGTACATGATGAAGGTGTTCACTTGTTATTACATGGAAGAAATGATCATCATTGTGTTTAAATACCCTATAAATTTTGGACTGTGAGTTTGGTCAGAAGTATTTTGGATATGTCTAGTTTGAGATTATTTTTGGATTTCCATAAAAAGGACAACCTGGAGGTTGGGCAGTAACCCGTCGCGTCTGGTGAGGCCATGAGACTTGAACCCACAACCGAAGGGTGATAATGGTGTATGACTTACCACTGGCCCACGTGATGTCCTAGATTAAATAATGTAGTCTTTTTAAATAATCTGGAAGATGGATTATAAATTCTCTTTTTTGAACCCTATACAAAGAGGATAAAGAGAATATTATTTCTAAGTTCTATTATATTTTAGAGTGAAAGATAGGTTTGTGGTAGAAATTACATAAAAGATGGGACTCTACTTGTCAAGTATATATTTTTCTTCTTCTCTTATTCTATGAAAAAAATAATTTATATAATTTAGTGAAGGGATCTTAAAGCAAAAAATGTTTTATCCTTATACCATATGTTTTGTTGAACCGATGGTATTTTAAATCATCATAGATAGATGAATTTAAGGCCCTCAATTTTAAACTTTATTTTGATTGATGGACTCAATCACTACCTATAAATATTTACATTTACCTCTAATTATATGTCCTTAATTTCCACCAATGTTCTCCTAATTGAGATCATAATTTGGTGGTGACCCTTTCATTTCGATTTTCATATTTTTAAGACTAAATTTAATTAACCTAATTTCCGATATGGGTTTTCCCAAAGGTATTTTCTATTTTCAACCTTTTATTTTTATAAAATATTTTCAAATTACGAGGACGCAATTTATTGAAGGAGGGAAGAATGTAACACCCAATGATTTCATAGTACATTATTTCTTCAAAGTAATTCAATAACATTCACTTCACACAACACAGAGTTATAGTGCACCATGACTTTCCAAACAATCCGTTCAAAAGAGGATATTAATATTATTAAGATAATTTTGAACATTATATGATTCTTATAATTTTAGACTCCTTATTATGAGTTTCTTAATCATAATGAAAGAACAATTACAATTTTCAGATAAAATAAGTATTTTTTTAAAAATGTAATTTTTCTGCCTTTTAATGGAAAAGCCTTTTTAAATCCAATATTTGAAACTTTTATGTATTCAATTTGACAAAATAAAATTCTTCATTAGAATTGGGACATAATAATTTAGTTTCAATAATGTTTTGGTTTTTTTCTGATAACTTTCATATTTGGGTGAATACTGAAAAATACTCTACATTAACTGAAAAAAAAATTTAAATCAAAATAATTTATATTGTCAAATTATAAATTTTAATGGTTTGGAAGTATAAATAGATCATATTTTTAAAATTTAATCCAATGATGGTCATTGTAAGTAATTTCACTTTGAAATTGGACATAAACAAGTGTCAAACTTTTGGTTTTGACATCATTAATTAATTTTAAATTAATAAATGCAACTTATATGTTTTGAATTTGGTAAAATTGACTTCATTATTGAATTCGGAATATCAAAATTATCATAGGCTAAATTTTTGGTATTTTTCTGAAAACTTTTTATTTTTGATTAGTAGTGAAAAACATTGAGTTATAGTTTAAAACATAATTTTTATTTAAATAAATATTTATTTTATTTAAATTTATTTTATGTCAATGTATATACATAATACCTATATAAGTTCAATGTATTTCATTGTAGTCATTTTGTAATAATTTTAGATATATAAAAATTTTACTGAACTTTTCACTCTGTTTTACCCACCTCCTAGGAGAATGTTCAAGTTCACATAAAACCTAATTTTACCGCTTCTGTGTGTGGAATTTCAAATATCCAAGAGACACGTATAATATCAAGGTGTAAATTGTGGTTTAATGTGTAAAAATAGTTTTTGGTGAATAGTAACTTTTCACTTTTATTTACCACGGTAAAAAGTAAATATGGTAATTAAGGGTAAAAATGATATTATTATTACCCTAACACATGTCCTAATTCTATTGGACAAATTTATCTCAACCAAAACAACCTTATAAATAAAATATTATCATTAAGTTCAACTTGGATTAGATTAGGACATTTACTATTCTTTAATTCAAAAAGAGTTTAAATAGTTAAAATCAATGTATATTAACTAAAACATTTTTAATAGAGGGTTATACATGACATAAATTCAATTAAAAATATTCATTAGAAATATAGAAATATTTAATACATAATGGTAGTTTATTTATAATTTTTATACATTAAATAAGTTAAATTATTTAGGACCCAATGGTGATGCAGTAATTACCTAATTAATTAAATATTAAAATAATTGATAATATAAATACCCAAATAAATGTAATTTAAGACTTTTTATGAATTAAACTAATTTTATAGGTTAATATTAAATTTTATTATCGATATAATTATGTATTTTCTAAGTAATCATGCTATTACGATTTTCTCAAAAAATCAAATACCAAATAGTGTCATAATTGACAAATAAGTGTATTTAAAACAAATATTATATTATTAATTGATATTAAATTCCTAAAAAATTTAAGGTTCGGCCAAGAGACTTATATAATGATAGGTGAATCATTAATGAACCACTTGGGGTTCTGTTGGATGTATATGGTATGTTTATTAACCATATAATATAAAAATACAAAGAGACATGGTAAATGTCAAAGAATTTTACTATGAGTAAAATATAGATGATAAGGTTAATTTAGAGACCCAAACCTGTCTAAAATCTATTGTTTGAAAGGATTTAGACCCATCCCCACATTATAATTTTAATAATCCACTTTGGAGACATTATAAACCGAATATGAATTTATTATAAAATAATGATTTATGTTATTCCGAAAGAGACCCTCCTCCCCCTTATAAAAGGACACCACTTATAACCAATTTCTCACACCTTTCAATCCTTTTGGATCATCCAACCTCTACCCAATTAATCTCCCTACATCCCTCTCCTCCTTCTAGAAGACTTAACATAGGAATAATTCACTTCAAGAGTCATTTTTTGTTCAAACTAATGGGAGTTACCCAAATTAAAGGTAACAATTTCTCTTAGCTTCTTTTCTTTTATTTTACTTCTCCAACCCCTAAACTCTTCTTATTATTTTATTTTGTAACAAAAACAGTATCATAGATATACTTGGATAGTTTTTGAGAAGTATTTGAACTACACTTACACACACCTTTATATAATGAGTGAAGAACATAATGTTTATGTGGATGGCAACCAAACGCCTCATGAAACGAGATTGTTCTATTATCTCCTACCACCTCTCATGGTGGACCTTATGATGGAACTATAATTAATTATGATATTAATGATATTTATTGTATATATAAGCTTCTGTAATTCTATTTTATATCATACCATTATTCACTACATGTTGTATATATATACGATAATTTCATTTGAGGAAGTGAGGACTACCGCCCCCTCAAAGTGATATGACTCGTTCATACCATACATATAATGTATAAAGGAAGGAGTTAATGGACATAACTAACAAATATAATATATAATATTATACTGGAATAATAATATACCTATGTATCATTTGGTTTTGAATCTTTTGAAAATGAAAAATTAAATAGAAGTAGCATTCGTGCGTACGTACAGATTACTGTCTCCACGAACGTGATGAGATTAATTTCCCCATTATATCCATTCAAGACTATTTCACGTTTGATGATTAAAAATAATGTTTACGGACTTGATATCATTATCGATATGAATAATATACAACCTATCCATAACAGACATGGATTACGTAACAAAGCATATAAAGGAAAACGAATCAGTAACACCCGAAACGACGATAATACTAAAATATTATCAACAAAGCAATACTAAAAGATCATATATGATATCATATTTATGTATATGATTCTTTTATAATTTAATAATAATAATTTTACTATTATATAGGAGGTTAACCTGTTCTCGACCATGGAAATGTACAAGGTAAGGGTTTATTTCACAATCTCTTCATTATCCGAGGTTGTTTATTAGTAATTATCTATTGGGTCCTCATTATAATCCACATTCATGTTTCTTAAAAATGTATTTCAAATCATTATTACTATTTTACATACTATGGGTTAAAGTAATTTATACTACTGTTTTACTATTTATAAGATGCTTATAAATTAATCATTCTTTTGTTTTCCAAAAAAGGTTCTTTTAAGCTTTTTGACTAATGAAGGTAAAAATGTCTTTTTTTACTTATACGGCAGTGCGGCTATTTTCCACCATTGTAAAATCTTCAAAGTTTACCTTATAATCTTATAAGATTATTTTGATTAAAAATGATTTATTTTATAATTAGGTAACTTTTAAATGACTTCAAAATGAATATTTTATGAATTTATGAAAGTTACTCTTTATCAATATTAGAATTTTAATGTTTTAAAGATTTATCTTTCTAAATATTTTTAATTAATGTAAATGTTTTCAAAATGATTTTAAGGATTTATTTATATGGACATGAATGTTTTGAAATGATATTTCGTTTCAAAAGTTTCAATGTGGTATGGGACACATTGATTCAAAAATCTATTTTAAATTACTTTCATTATAAATGTGTGACTTTTCAATGATTTCAAAAAAAGAGATATTTCTCTCAAATAGTTTTGATTTCATCTATGTCAACATCCTTTGATGGATTTTAAGCTTATTTGAAGTTGATTTTTTATGATAAAAACTTCCATATTGTATTGAATGTTTTGTGGTATGTTTGACTGTGGATGTGTTATTTTTATACCATTCATGGTTTATAGAGAAAGTGTTGACATTTCGAATACCAGTTTTAATACAAATGTTTATGTTATGTTTAACACTGTTCATATGAGGAATGCATTGGACTTAGTAAGTGAATATTGGATTCCCCTATAGCTCCTCAATGCATTGGTACGTCTCATTAGACAAACTAGTGTCTTGGCACAAGGCCTTGACAAAATCTTATTGGTAGTCTTAGCAAGAGACATTGGCTACGTGGTTATGATAGTCTGACATTATGCATTCCATCATTATGAAAGTGGTTATTGATATTGATTGTGATTATTCGATTAGTAGAATATCCCTCAGAATAAGTAAATGGAATTATTTCATTTTATCACTGCCATATTATGCTGATGTTGAAGTTTAAATGGATTTGTTTTCTTTATACATTGACATAAATGTTTATGCTTATTTATGAATGTTTGAGCTATATTTTTATCCTTACTGGGAATCTGAGCTCCCCTCTTTCTATGTTTTCTTTATCCCAGGATGTGAAGAAGTATTTTATGAATGGCCTACATGGATAATATGAGGGGATAAGAGTTTGTACTATGGATATTGTATTGTTGTAGTTTTCATTTGATGATGTAATGTAAACATTATGAATATATCTAGTGATTCAAGGCTACTAAAAAATCGGTCTTTCGAGACTTGATCTTTGTGATCATGCCAATATTATGTAATAATTCCCCGACTCTGGGTAACTGGTGAAAATGATAGTTATAAAAATAACTCATATGAAAAGGTAGTTTTGAATTAAAATGCAGTATTTTTCCCTATTCATAAAAAAATAAACATTATCCGAATATAAACAAAAATAAATCGAAGTAAATTTGGATGTCCGAATTCTATAGAAAAAAATTTGTTTTGTCAAACATAACATATAAAAGTTTTAAAACTATATTAAAATAGTGTTATCCCTCTAAAGATAGTAAAATAGCCTTTAAAAATATTAGAGTTTTTAATGATTAGAATAGAATCCATTATCATTTTAAGCATGTAAACTTTATTGGATAAATTTGAAATAAATTAAAAAAATATGTCAAATCATAATATAGTTAATTTTGTTTATTCCCAAAAATAAAATTTCAATGCATTAACTACCATTTAAAATATTAATAATTTTTTTCCAGTACAACTTAATGTTGTGTGCAACGAAATATTTCTGAGAAACCCATTGTTTGGTGTCGTGTATGCTTTCATATATAGTTTCCCCTTTAATATGAAATTATTATTTTTATTAATAATTTTAAAAGATATAATAATGTATTATTTTATAAGTACCTTGGATGTTACATCATTCCCCCCCTTTGGAAATTGTGTGCCTGCAATTTTATTTAATTATCAAATAATTGGGGGTATTTATACCTCATGGAATTTTTAGATTCCACAGTTTTTTCTTCAACCATATGTGTTTTAAAAAAAACCATTACCTAATGAATTTCCTTATTTTGCAACACTTTTCCTTTATGGTCAAGAATTTGGAATGGTTGTTCCTCATAAGAATAGTTCTCTTCCAACTAGACTACTTCATGGCTTAAAATAAGAGATGGAATGGGCATATACATTAACAACATTAAAAAAAATTATATACCTAGGAAAAAAATAGAGGTAAATATACTATATCGGAAACTGATCCCACTTTCCCTAGGATTTTATAGGGTAAAATGAACAATATACTATGCATTCCCTTCATTCCAAAACACATCAAACTTTACCATGGAGAAACATTGAGAAAGACAAGATCACCAACCTCAAAAGAATGTTCTTTCCTCATATTATTCACATAACTTTTCTACCTTATCTGCATTGTTCTCATGTGAATTTCAGTAAACTGAACTTATTTTTCTCTCTCTTCTACCAATTATGGTCCCATAAACTTCTTATCATTTACTATTTCATCACAAAAATCTATACTTTGAATCCTTTTCCATATATTGCTTCAATTGGGTCCATCTGTATACTGGAATGAAAACAATTATTATATGAAAACTCAACCAATGAAATATGTTGTTCCCAACATCTCTGGTAATCCATTGAAAAAGATCACTGCATATTTTCCAATGTCTTATTTTTTCGTAGTAACTACCAATCTTATTGCCAATGTAGAGTTGTACTGAATTTCAATTCAGTACCCAGTGACTCTTAAAGGCCCTTCGAAATGTCATAAGTGATCCTAGGGTCATGAAAATATACAATGGAGAGAGGAACTCCATGTAAATTTACTATCTCTTTAATATAAAATTAAGAATGTTGATCTAGAGACATACTATATCGAATAGGAATAAAATGAGAATTATAAGTCAATTGATCAATGATAACCCACATTATATTCTTTTCTCAAGATGTATTTGGTAATCCGGCTATGAAATCCATGGAAACATTTTCCCATTTCCACTCCAGCACAAGAAAAATCAAAATCATCCCTTTCAGTAACTAATTATTTTTATTAACATATTGACAAATCAAACATCTCATGTTAATGTTAACAATGTGTCTTTTTGTTTCATCTTAAATGTAATACTCATCAAGTTCTCTGTGCATATTAGTACTGGTAGAATGAATTAAAAACCGAGAACTACAGGCTTCACATAATATATGTTTCTCCATCTGTGAATCACATATCAAATAAAATCTTTTCAAAACCTCAAAACATTTTCTTCATCAATTTTAATTGCAGGTAACATACCCATATAAACTAATTCTAAATTTTGTTGCTACTCACCGTCTTCTTTCTAGCCTTTCTAAATTCTGCCTGATATAGATGATTTAACTACCACCTGAAACAAAACAGATGAATTTCCTCCCCCAAAAACATCCAATAAAAAATTCATCATATCAAATACTAAAGGATCACATTCTATCTGTATCATGGTAAATATATAATTAACATTTTGAATTAAAGCATCAACCCATTTATTTTCCATTCCTGGATACTAATGAATTAGGTAATCATACTCCTTGGCTAATTCTATCCATCTCATATGTTTTATGAGAAATTATTCTTCAGTGAATATATTTTTCAAAATTTTTTGATCAATATATATTTCAAAAATTACATCATACAAATGATGCCGCAATATTTTTAAAGAAAAAAAAACATCATAAAATTCCAAATCATGGTTAGGTTAATTTAACTAATTTGTTTTAAACTAATGTGAATCAAAAGAAATTACCTGACCATTATTCCTTAGGAGAAAACCAATTCCTTTAGAAGAAGAATCAATATTGATAACAAATTCTCCATTTCTGAAGGGATGTTCCAAAACTAGAAAATTCACATATATTCATTTCAATCCCTGAAAACATTCATCATTTTATTTTTTCTAGATGAACATAACAACTTTTCAAGTTAACATATTCAATATACTAGATAACCATGAAAAATTTTCAACAATATTATATTAACAAAATTATAAACCATAGAAACTATTAATATCGGATAAAATTGTGTTTTTGGTCCATTCATCAAAAACATTTTTTTCAGGATCAAAAGTTATTCCTTCTTTATAAACAATGTGAGCATTGAATGTAATTTTTTGTAACCAAAACTCACAGATGCTGAATTTCCAATACAGTTTATTTTTTATTAAGGTGTTCAAGGAAAATAATTAATGACATTCATGCTCCTATTTAATTTTAGAATATTCTAAAATATCATCAATAAACACAACAACAAAAATATTTGACATCTCACATAAAATTATATTCCAAAGATACATTAAAAAAATAAGATCATTGGATTACCCAAAGGCTTAACTAAAAATTCATAATGTCAATATCCAGTATAAAACACAGTATTTGGAATGTCTTCATCCTTTACATTCAATTGAGGTTACCCCAGCCTCATGTCAATATTCAAAAAAAAACTGCTCTCCTTGAAGCTGATCAAACAAATCATCAGAATCATCCAAATGATTATTGTTCTTAATAGTGATGTTATTCAAGGATCTATACTCAATAAAAAGTCTCATTGAACCATAATTATTTTTAACAATGAAGATATTATCACCCCTTGGTGATGTGCTATGTCGAATGAATCCTTTATCAAGTATCTCATGAAATATCTTCTTTATCTATTAAATTTCAATTTAAGCCATTATATAAGGCTGTTTTGAAATTGTCTTAACATAAAGAACCAATTCAAGTGAAAATTAAACTTCCAGATTAGGTATTATACTAGAAATATAATTTGGAAAAACATTAATATACTCATCGACCACTAACACATCATTAATTTGAATAGTTTTTTTATTTTCCTCAAATTTGGCAAGGTTCTAATAATTTCCATCTTTTAATAAATTTTTAGGTTTCTAATATGTTTTCAAATGTTAGGGTTCATTCGTGTAAACAAAATAAAATTATTTCTAAAATGAAACGTTGTGGGAAATGATGTCTATCAGATCTCGATTAATAGAATACCAATCTATACTCCAAATTACATCAAACTCTAATAGAGGAAAAATAATAAGGTTTGCAGGAATGTTAATTCCGTACACAAGGACAATAAGGATATTATAAATTATTTTTACATAATAACATTCTCTCAATGTTTTTACCATAAGATTAGGATTCATATAATTTGAATTAATTCAGAGTTTACTATTAAATTTCTCAGAAATGTTAGAATGTGCTGACCTGGAATCAGAAAACACATTGGCAGAATCTGAATAAAAAAAATGTGTACTTGATACTACTTTATTTGATGGCCCAACATCTGCTGAAGTAGTTGTAAATGATTTCTTCACCCCTTTCTTCCTGTAGTTTGGATTGTTTATATCATTTGAGTTCTGAGTTGTATATTCATGTGCATAATGGCACATTATATTTCACTTTAAACATTTTACTGAAGGTAAATCAGATTTTGTCGTACCATTACCCTGACCCGTTCTAGTGAAATTATGAGCCTTATTTCCCATTTTTCCACATCATAAGCACTTACTATAATTAAAAAGGCAGTTCCCAGTGTTCTTTTTTACAAAATTATCATAAAATGTAATCATAATTTTCATACCATATGAATTTTTTGTAGTGTTTTTTCCTTTTATCTACCACCTCTTCCTCTTATTATGTTGTTTTTTCAAAGCACACATGATCATTAACAAACTCTATTTCCACCTTCTCTAAATATCCAACAAGTTTTTCATAATTTTTAAACTCACAAGAAGTTATTTCTATTATATAATTTGGATTTAATCCTACATTAAAATGATTTATTTTACAATTTATATGTCATGTGAAATTTGGATCATACCTGGCAAGTGGAGTGAATATTTCTTCAATAGTATCCACTGAGTCATCGTCCTACCTCAATTCCTAGAATTGATTTTCTATACTAATTCAAATCACTATAGAAAAATATTTCTCAAGGAAACAAAAAGACTATCATTTTTATGTTATAAACTACCCATGCCATAAAAAAATCTTTTTGAGTTCTATAATACAGAATTTATATTAAACATATTTAGATGATCATCTAAATGATGGGGGGGTGATGCCTCATGAAATTATCCAATGCCAAAATTTAGCTCTTTTGATGATGTAGATGATATACATCATGTATAACACCACCATTTATAGCCTATGACAATTTTGACACCATTTCAAAAAAGAATTTACTTCCAATTCTCACCTTTATAGGTTTCTAATTTGATAGGTTGATTTCTTCTTGATGTTATCCCATCAATGCTACACAGTTTTCAATGCATGAAAACATTCTGAACATAAAAATATCTTATATGAATCACATATTAATATTAAAATTATATATCATTTCAATATTACCATTTAGTAAAAAATATTTATTGGTATTCATTTAACAATATCCTAACTCCTAATGTTATGTAAACCGACCTCTGATACCCACTATAAGGCCCCAGCCATAAAGATTGCATAATCATGAACTTTAATCCAGAATATTATTTCTTCCACTTTGAGGATATTTTCATGTGTAGAGTTTTAGATAAGTATTCCTTAAATACTACATCACCTCTTAAATATTACAATGTAGACACTTATACTCTATCTAATTTTTTCACAACAATAAAACGCCTTAAAAACATGAATTCTTTTCCTGATAAAATAAATTTTGATTTATTCATTTCTCTATCCAATTTTTATACCCTATGAAAAAAAATTCAAACACTTAACATCAGAAAACAAATATCAGAAAAGGTTATAAAATATGGAACGAAAATGTTAGTCCAGAAGTACATAAAAATCAATGAAATCATACATTTCCATCTTAAAACATAAGAACGTTAATATACAACAGGAAATAATAAAATGTATAAATAACACATAGAAATTATAAATCATACGGTTAACATGTGTCATCCATAACATACCTACTTTCTTACTTTTATAGCTACATAAGTTGTAAACATCATTGTTACATTTATAATACACATCATCATATATTCCCTGAATCTATCAAGATAATCCTTAATGTTTACCTAGGTCATGTTATCGAATGTATTGGAGATCTATCTCAGGCTCACTTTCCCTCAGTTTATCATGGAACCACCCATATATGTAATCAGTTCCAAAAAGTCATAACCTAATCATCACAAAAAAGTGTAAAGGAATGAAAAAATTTCCACATTACAATCAAAATATTTAAGTTCAGGATATGGACATAATAAATCCATTATGATAACCATTTTAAATACCAAAATAAAATATAAAATATATGTTATTATCTATTTTTTTATAAAATAATTATGGCTTGTAGAGTAAATAAAATATAAAATTATGCTCGCGGTGGAGGAAAGGTCGTTGTCACCATGTACATTAAAAAAACATTCCTTTTGTCAGTTAGTAAAACACATCATAGAAAAAAAAATAAATTTTGAAAACTGATGAATTAAATTAAATGAAGAAGATATAATTATACAACATAAAAAAGAAGGTCACGTATGAAAAAAATATTCCCAAATGAAATGTGATTGAGACGAAGACTTTTACCCTGAGTCTGACGTCTCTCGTTCTTTAATTATATTTCTAAATAGTAAACCAAGATTAATTTATACATGCATGAGGACATTTTTCCTGTTTATTATTCATTTTATATTAATTTTCATCATTTTATAAAAATTAAATAATTATTTAAGTTCACATCGGTCATTTTGAAAATATTCGGTACTTGAGTCGAAAATGAACTTGTTTTGATGCAAACAATCCATATGGTGATAAGCGAATTAACTTCATAATGATATTAATGATATAAATATCATATATATCCAGTATATTTGTATTTTTAATATTCCATAAAATTTTTAGATTAGAAATTAAATGCACTGTTCATGGAGATGGAAAGTAGTACGTGCATATGAGTTTTACTTTCATTAATTTATCATATTAAAGAAATGAAAACCGTATGATACACATGTTTTTTATAATTAAAGTATTATATATTTGTTATAAATGATTCATAAATTTATTAATTTCATCATTTATGGATTCCATGTATGTATTTAATGAGTCAAATCACATTGAGTGGTCGGTAGTCGACACATTTTCAGATGATATTATCATATTAACACATCATGGAAGGAATAAAGATATGCTTTAAATTAAAATTAATGATTCATAAATAAAATATAATTATAAATTATATAATATATAAGTACATTTCCATCATAATGGACACCATAATATTTTGTAGCAGAAAATTGAACAATCCATGTTTTGTGAGACAGTAGTTCAACATACACAGAAACTGTATGATCATATATATTAGATAGAGGTTTGTGTAAGTGAAGAAAAAATAAATATCTTAACAATATATTATTATATTTAAGATACTATTTATTTGGGTAATCAATGAATAATAAGATCACATGGAGTGATAATGTCAAATAAATTCAATGAATTTGAGAGAAGACGCTACTTTTAAATTGGGTAACTACGTTTTATTTGATCCAAAAGGCTTTCTTGATTTACCTTAATCAAATGTTACATCTTCTAGTTACCAGGGAGGATGTTGGAGGATTATTTTAGTATATTTTATGTGAGCCAAGTGTCTTGAGTGTTTTTATTATGTGGGTATAGGTGGTGGCCTTTTATAAGAGGGGGGATTGGCACTTTAGAAATCTATTTAAATATAATTTTATTATAAAATATTTTCGAATTAATATAGTTAAAAAGTGATGTATTTATATGATAATATGACTATTGGTCTCATTAAACTCGTACATTAGGTTTAATACACGTTTATGTCACAAAATTAACTTTATCTTATATCTTTAACACTTAGTTAATAACATAATCTCTTACCAGGTCATCTTGTATTTTTTATAATATATTGTTACTATAGTTACAATAAAATCCCAAAAGAAACACAAGTCGATAATTAATGACATTTTTAATATAATATATGTCATTTGGATGAATATTAGATCATTAGGACAATTATATCATTTAATAAAAAATATATTTGTTTTAAAAATATATTTTTGTCAATATTGACACTATTTAGTAATTGATAATTTTAAAGTCATAATATTTTGATTACATGAGAACAAATTAACTAACCCAAAAATTTTATTTCAATATAATTATGAAATTATTTTCAAGGAATAAAAATATTTAAATAACATTTATTTATTATTTAAAATATCTTTTATTCAAATCATTCAGTAATAAAGTAATCACTCTATCATCATTCTGTCATAAATAAATTTATTTCTTTAATTTAAAAAATATATATAATGATGTAGGAAAAAATATTATATTATGAATTACTATTAATAGCTTAAGATATTAGTAATTTTAACTAAAATTAAAATTTTTTTAGTAAAAGATACATGTTTGTGTTAAATTTCCCTTTACCTTAAATTAATTTTTATAACATGTCATTATCACACCTAAGTTGCTCCATTGGGTCCAAAAAATCCCAAGGATTCCCATGGTAGGAACTATATGACCCAATAGGATTATAACTTTCTTTATGGTAGTTTAATATTATTTTAATATTATTTATTACCCTTATTTACCAGTTTTACCCTTTTAACATAGGAAATAAAAATAATTACTGAAGTAACTATTAATAACTTCGACAAATAAAATGTAATTATTTAAAAAATGTAGACATTGTGATTCCGAATATGGAATCCATTTTTACAAATTTAAAACATATAATTTTTTATATTATTTTAAAATCAATTCAATTTGTCAAAACGAAAAATTGTGTTTTCAAGAATTAAAAACTATCAAAATAGTAACATGTGTTTATATCCAATTTAAAAGTTAAATTACTTCCAATGCTAAAATTTTTATAAAAATATAAAAACATAAACCATTTGAACTTATATCCAAATTAAAATGAAAATGTAACTATATAAATGAAATATATGAGAATATACTTTTGAATTAAAATTATTTATTTTCATTATTCATTAAAAATGAACGTTATCACAAAATTACCAAAAATTCATCCCAAGTAAATTATGATGTCCCACATCTATATAATATGTTTACATTGTCAAATATAACCAATAATAGTGCTAAAAATTATATTAATAAAATGTTTCAGCATCCAAAAGGGATAAAATGTTCTTTTAAAAATATTAGGGTATTTTATCCTTAAAATATGTTTCATTATCATTTAAAGCCCTGAACAATTTTTGTATAAATATAAACACATTTAACAACTATTTAAAATCATAATATAGTTAATTCAATTAATTATATCTAATATAATGGTTAGGAATTAAATTACGTTTAAAATATTGACAATATTATTGTATTATTTTTCATTATAACTCAAAGTTGTGTGCAACGTGTGATTTTAGAGAAACCCATTTTTTCATTTCAGGTATGCTATCCAAAACAGTTTCCCCTTAAAAATAAAAGTATTATTTATTTTAAAAAAATTAATATATATTACAATTTATTATTCTATAAACACCTAGGTTATTAAAACCCATGGGACGTGTTAACAAAAAACAAATCACATCACTTCATTAAGCAGTTGTCCGACATTCACACGAATGAATTTATAATTATTAAATATAATGTAAAGTTTGATTTTATATGATATATAACATTTATATAACAATTAATATTTCATGAATATCATATATTAATATAAAATTCAACAACATGAATATCCACGAGAGGTGACGATGGAAAATGAATTACATCGGTTCGTGAGGCGTTAGTCCTCTGTACACACAAATGATGGATGTGTTTCCCAGTTGATGTAAGTATTTATGGATATAGTTTATTAAGTTAACACTATAACATATTTATTTATGTTAAATAATATTATTTTATTCAAAATTATTTAGTCTGATTTGATGGATGCAGAATAAAAATTCAAAAAAAGATGCTCAGTTAAGAATGATATATCTTATTCAATCATCATCTTTTATATTATACCAAGAAGACTCAATGGATTAGATTTGTGACATGAACAATACCTCTAGAAAATGTAGATGGAATTATTGAATATATGTCATTATATTAATAAATTATGTTTTTTTAAATGTGTAATTTAGAGGATAAGAGGAACACTTTTATATGTGAGAGGGAGTGTCAATTTTTTTATACCCCAAACTATTAATTAATAGTTAGTCAATCTCAGGGAATACACCACAAAAATTATTATTTGAAAAATTGGATGGGTGATATGGTATTGATTAACCTCCAAAATTTAAAAATAAATTTTTATAAACATATTTCTATATTTATATATTTAGTTTAACCCTCGATAATCTTGTTTTAACATTAATTGTTGTTGCATTTTTCTACTAATTTTACTATTCATTAAGAATGATATATACATTAACTATCTTTTAAAATATTAAATCTTTAGATTCAAAATATGGAATCCATTTTATCGAAATCAATTCATATAATTTTCAAATTTTCATTTTAAATAAAATCCATAGAACATGTCAGAAAAAATGATTTTAACAAATTATATTTTACAAGCGTAACATGATCATGATTTTTTTGTGACTATTAATCATATTTATATGAATTTATATTCGTAAAACAATATATATAATATATAATTTTAATTAAAATAATTTACTAAAATGGGTTATTATAATTTTTTAATTTTTTTAAACATTATCTACTTGAAAATCGTTCTAAAAAAACTTTTAATTTAAGAATAAAAATAATTTTTACCAAAATCATGGAAAATTTAAATTAAAATGAAATTAATCCAATAATTATTAATAAAAAATTAAATATTTCACATGAATATGAAAAAAAATATATAAATGATATTTGAACTTAATTTACATAATATAAAATAATGGATGTATTTGAAAATTTGATAGTTTTTACAATTCACAAAAACATATAATATTTCAAAAAACAAAATAAAAAACATTCCATATATTAATGATGATATGATAATTTGAAAAATAATTCTTATATTATTAATTAAAATTTCTATGTGTTCCATAAATTAATTATAATATTTTCTTTTGATGATAATATAACAATCAATTTTGGAAGAATTCAATTTTTGAAATATGAAATGTCTATTAAACATTTCGTTCTTATTTACTATGTCATGAAATGACCCATTATATCCCACATATATAGACATCGACTATTCCTTAATAACTAGAATCTCACCTCCACGAGGACATGGGAATGGGATTGTTTCTGTAGTGGCATAACATATAATCTAATTCATTTAACTAATGTTCGTATATGCATTCACCCATCTATCTCTATGAGAAAATGGTTATAAATAAAAAAAATATTGTAATATATAGATTAAAACATGTATTTAATAAGTTTATGGAAATAAATTGCAGAATTAATGAATAAATCTATGTTATAAAAGGGAAAAATACATTCCCAACCATAAAATATCTCCCAACATAAGAACAAACTAGAACAAATAAAATATTAATGATTTTGGGCCCAAATTTCCAATACATGGTCAACAAACCCATGTATACATGTGATTAATTAAATTTACTTACAGTCTCTCAATCATATACATAAGAAACAATAAATTCTAGAAAATCCCATTCTAGGGTGATTATATACATTCCTAGTTAGATTCCCCAAAAACTAAAAAGGGAGTAATAAAATGGGAAAAATAAAGGGACGTTATGACCATTTAATTCATTTAACATGGAAAAAAAATTCAACAAAAATAATTATCCATATGTTTTCAAAATGAGTCTCATAGGATAGAGGGGTTATATATTTCCACAACCCACCTATGAACTGTGAGTATCCCTGTAGCTTCAATGGTCAATCCTTGATGCCCTACTTTATGTAGAAAAAAATAATAAACAATGTGGAGGTTCCCTGATATTGATGTTTCACTATATATATGAGGAAGAAAAAACTATTAACTTTACATCTACTGTAACCTCAAAAAAACTATTATTGTGGGGCCCTCTACTCACGACAGTGATCCATATTCGAGGGATCCACAAAACCTGTGGAGGAGTAGTACATTACCGAAGATTGGCGTAAGTGAAGTATCACTCTGTAGAAAAAACAATTATGAACAGTGTAGTGGGTTCCGTATCTATCTATATAAAGAGTATGGGGATCTTCCACACCATTGGTAAAGAATAGTATTAACCCTTTTTACACTAAAAATATCTAACCCTGATCCTTTTCACTATAATTCATTTCCAAAATTAGTGTAATACTTGGAAATTTTATCATCATATATATTACTCTAACCATAGGTAATTCATCATATTATACAAAGAGAATCACCCAATATAGGCTTCTCGCAAGCCCCAATTTAAAGCCAACAAAAATAGAAAACATATAAATAAAATATAGAGGGAATTACCTGACATGTAAGGGGGACACACGTCTTATGAAACTACCTTTTTTCATGGTCATGTAATCTTGTTCATGTAGATTTGGATCCATGTAATCATATGTGCTTTGAACATGTGTAACATATAATGTCTTAACTACTCAGGTAAATCCAATATATATCCAGTCATTCCCATTTACTTCAGGTCATTGTCGTGTACTTGATCGTGCCTAGGTATAAGAAAGTGCCAATCTACTCCATGAGTAAATTGACGTTCTTGAAGCATGGTGTCTCAGACCGTAGTTATGGTTGATGAGGATGATAACCCAAGAAGGGTCTCACATCATATGGGTGAAAACACTTATTATGTGGTCAGGAAATTGTCTTAAAATTGTAGTAATTATGATATTTGAATAACACACCACGTGTTTATTCACACTACATATCATGAAATAATGTTTATGCAAAATCCTAATATTCTTCATGAATTTATTTAATTTGACCTATATATCTTGGATCCCATAATTGGATTCCCCAAAAATATATGGGAGATCTTATATCCTTTGTTTGTTCCTCAAATGGATGAAATGTTGAAATTTGTTATCCACATGAAGATCATCCATGAATCACATTCACATTTCATCACCTATATCAATTTTTGGATCCAGGATCCATGAATTATTTCCAAAAATCATTCTCAAACCGTCCAAAAAATTAATGATATATTTTTCCTTTTCTAAAACACAATTAATCTCAGAGTTCAATAACACATTATCCATCCCAGCCAATGTCAAACCATGACCCCATGGACCAACAACGAATAATGGGTAGAAAAAATGTTTTTTAAAATAGGTAAAATTATCAATGAAAAATAATTCATTAGCAATGATCATAGGTTATGGAAATCAGGGAGAGAATAAAGAATAAAAAATATTAAAAAGAGTTTAATAATTATACTCATATAAAGATATCATGCAAATAATATGTGATCTCCCAAACCAAAGTAAGTAAAATGATACATTCTGAAAATAATAATAAAGTGGAAGAAAATACAAAATTTTTGATCCCCACCATTATTTGGGATCAACTATTTCAGGTGAACACATTATCTAATGAATGATAAGTATAGTTGAATTCACAACCTCCTAATCTACCCTAATCCAATAAACTTTCATCCTCTGATCTTGAACATCCATTGGATAATTTCAGAGTCACCTCTCTAGTCTCCCATGTTTAGGCATATAAATATAGGGAATTAATATAGAAAGATATTTAATTATGAAACTATGTTTTAGTGTATTAAATTAATTACTTAATTATTCCAAATAACATACCCCCCCAATGGATACTTCATCAAGAGATCCGATGCCGATCAAAATTATATCACAAATAGGGTAAAAACATTATCTCATATTAAACTATTCTCCCAGTATTATTTTTGGAGAATCCAATCATTAGATATTGTATTATTTATAAATAATTAAATCTTTTGATATAAATATACATAAAATTTTTATAATATCAATTTTTGGGTCATCAGGCCTTAGAATCTGACATAACCTATGTTATTAGCCACAAAAATATTATATAATGTATTTTAATGTATTACAATGGAAAATAGGGATGAAAAATTATTCACTACTTCAAGTATTTTGACTATATAATCTACTAGCTAAACAAAAATCTAGGGGTACAGAGATAACATATTGCTCTCCCACTCCCAAGAGATCCAATTTATTTTTTCATGATTTGAAAAAACATGAAAAAAAGGAATGATTCATCAACACAGGATCCTCTTGTCCGGATTATTTATCCCCACTGGGTACTCTATAAATATAGCTCCATCTTCGATTTCCAACTGAAAAAATTCAATAATGTGTTTCAGATTATAAACGTATCTCATTTTCATGATGCATGGAATATTTCATTTAACCATTCCAACTACAAGATTAAGGATAAGTGGTACAAAAACTCACCATACTTATATAAAATCATGAATTTCTAGATGAAAGTAAGGGATAGTTTGCCTCCTCATCCAAAACTACATAATCTTCACTATGAGAAGACTCTTCTGAAAATATTATATCTCTTCTAAGACACTATGTGCCAATGATTCCAATATATATATGATTTATATCTTCTTTATATTGTGATCATACTCTCACGAATCACCTGAACCTTATCCTTCAGCTCCTACACCATTTTTGAACCAACAAGATATGTCCCTGCAATCTATGTCAAGAATAAGTGTATCCTTCGCAGTCTCTCTTACTCGGCCTAGATAGGTTCTATGATGATAGTGGATTGATAACAATTATTATAAGAAAACTACATCAATATAATGTTATCCTCCCACATCCAATCAAAATAATTCATTAAATACCTTGTGATATCCTCAAGCACTATGATATTCTGCTCAGTATTCATTTTCCTCTAGGCTCGAAACACTATATTCATACTCAAATGGGTCCAAAATGGCTTATGTAGGTATCCCCACAATTTTTCAACAAATAATGAATCACACATAGTGATCATAATTAAGTGATCTATATTAAGTATGATGTTCTCTGACATCTACAATATCCATAAATTTGGCCTCAAACATAGGTCTCTGATTAGAAGGAAGTGTGCTAACATAGTAAGTCAGACGACTATAACCTAGATTGACATGTGGTCTCTTACTGTCCATTTAATCCATATAATAATTTATGTGCATATAAAATATTTTTTCCAATGTAGTATCGCATTTTGTGGTGTTAAACCTGCTGCAATCTGTTTCTCTATAACCCAACAGTATTTTACTCTTTTATTTTTTAAATAAATTTAATCACATTAATATATTACTTTTCAAAAAACACTGAGCTTAAGATAATACTATAATATTGTTATTTTAACGTCATTATAATCAGATATAATTTTAAATGAAAATGATGGTTAATAATAACATAATTATGAAGATATTTTTTACACATGTTTATAAAATGAATTTACTGGATAATATTTAATTAGAAATAAAACAAATTGAACTTAAAGGATGTGTTTTTATCGAAAACTATTTCTCCCAGAATTGAATTTTATCATAATTAATTAAAATAATAACTATTAGTGGAATATAATAATGTATTTTTTATATTATATATTAAATATATTGTTTTTAAATTCATCCAATAACTTTTATTGTCTTAAGATGATAATAGATTATATTTTAAGCATAAAGATATTTTTTTCTTATAAATGGAAATTTTACAACCTTTTAATGGAAAGCCTATTTTTAATCTAAATGATTAAAATTTTATAAAAATTATATTAAAATAAATCATTGTTTATATTGGAATGTAAAAAATATATGAGGATGATTTTTGGGTATTTTTTTGTGATGTTACATTTTTTGATGAATAATGAAGAATTCTAAATTTTAAAAGAAAAATTAAATCTCAATTAAAAAATTTTATAATGATAAATAATATATTAGAAATTCTTAAATAAAAAAATTTCAATTATATATATATGAAAAAAATTTGGATCCTTCAAATAAATTTCATATAGATTTTTAACATAAAAACATTTCACTTGTTGAAATATTTTCACTTTAAAACCCCATTTTTCGTCTCATTAGGAAGATAAATTTTTAATCCCATTTTACAATTACTGTTACACGATTTTGGTAAAAATTATTTCATAAATTGAATCATAACATCAAAAGTGTTTTTTGAGAACATTATCATTTTTTTGTATGAAATAGTTACCCTGGTAAAAACAAATTTTACCATAGTATAGGTAAAATAATGTTACAGGTTAATGTTTAAAGGTTAAAGATTAAAATACCTAAAAACTACAATAGTAAATGAATGGATTATTTTTTTTTCTAAACCACAAACATAAATTACCAAATTAAATATAATAGTATTTCTTGGTTATAAATTCCCAGTATATGTGGTTGGGATTATCCTAAAAATAATAAGCATTTAATCACTCAAAAACAATCCCTCCTCAAGTATAAATACCACCCTCCCCATCATCTTTCTCCTCACAAGCCATGATTCTCCAAAAATATCTATCAAAAAAATTATCCACAAAATACCCACATAAAAGTGTTAATTTTATCAACATAATTCCAATTCCAAGGTCTTCGATAGATCCTTCAAAGAGGTGGTAATCAAGAGTTAATTTTCATAAACCACCACTCTTATTTTCATTTCCCTATCTATCGTCTCCAAACCAAAAACATCCACCATTGATTATTAATTCAAAATTAATTTAAATATTTTATTATTGTAATGGAATATATTATATTTATCCTTTTTATAACTACCTCTTATTCAAATAAAAAACCACAATCCATATTATGGTGGTTATTCATTTCAGGGAATAATGTATTTTTTCATTTTCCATTACATCTTTTGAGGCTAACTATAATAGTATTAGTTTTGTCAAATAAGATTTAATTTTTTATAACATCCTATTTAATTTTTTATAAAAAATATATAAATATAATATTAAATGAATCAATATAATATTAGAATGGTTGAAAAACACCAAAATTAAACTAGACATTTATCAGTATCATTTTTTCAAATAAAACATCCTCATGTAAGAAAAAAATTATATATAAGGCCATTTAAAATTATATATGTGATTTAATAAAATTTCGATTAAATTGATTTTTTTATTTTACGTGAAGACCCATTATTATAAAAAAATTAATTGGACATAAACATAATGAAACAAACACACCCACATAATGACAATTATGAATCAATTTAATGAATTTGGGTTAATATGGTATAAAACTATCATATAAGATATTATAGTATTAATATAGTAAAAAAAATTATAAAAAAATTCAATAAAACATGATATAAAATATTAAGTATACAAAACTAACATGAAGTGTGAGGTAAGGGCTTCTCGTCACAAATTTTATTCTATGAGATATATACCTCATTCACCAATTATCTCCTTTTTGTGGTGTATATAATACCTGTGGATATATAATATCATTAATATCATTAATAAGTGGTTATTCAAGGTTTAATTTGATAATTATTACTCTATGGGGAATAAAACTCAACTGATTAAAAAGTAGTATTGGAATTCATAACCTAATATCCATTATTAGGGTTAAATATATACATTATTGATTATTTCATTATATGATTAAGTATGGGATGAATTTTGATTGTAGTATGTTTAATTTACACGTATTTTATTTGTTTTTATACTTAACACACAAAATTTATTAATTTATTCAATGATCACATCAATGATATGATATTATTAATGGATTTTATTTTTAAAAAATTATATATTTTATGTTTCTTGTAAAAATATATTTTTCTTCAATGTCCACGATTTTATTACTTAATGTTCCATTTTTTAATATTCACTTTATATTATTTAATTTCATTTTTACACCTGACTGAATTTATCCATATTGTTAGAGGGGATTATTTTTTTCTTATTTAAGATAGTTTCTTCATTTTATTTTGAAAAAAATACAGAAGAAATGTTTTTTAACTTATATAGAATGAGTGGTTCTTCCCACTATCATGATTCTCTAATTAAGTGATGATACTTATAAAATCATAAAAATGCTTAAAATAAAATTATTTCATCTATAATATTTCTGAACATTAAAAAATAGATTTTTTGAAAAAAAAAATTATACTTCCTCATGAATTATTAATTAGTTCATTCAAAATTACATTACTTCTATGAAAAAGATATTGGATGTTACATATGCTTTATTAGGGATATTATTAAAGGATATTATCCTTATTATTTTTGTGGTAGTTTTATGATTATGATGGTATGATGTTTTTGAATAAAATTTCATTTTATTGAGATATATTATGATAATATGTTTATGAAACAAATTATTTATATGGGTCCAAATATGGTGGATGATTTATGTTATTGTGAATAACTTATTAATGATTTTCATTGTTTGATATCTGGGACATATATCTCACCCAATTTATTTGGTAATTATGGATATCTTGTGATGTAAATATGTTATCTGTGAACCTAATTAAATGTTCAAAATTTTATGTTTGGATATGGTTTTAATTTCAATAAGATAATGTGTGGACCTAGTTTTCATTTCCAAAACATTATTTTTGGACATGTTTTTCTTATCTGTAAGATTATATGTAGACTCATATTTCATGTCCATAATATTATTCATGAACCTAGTTTTCTATCCATAAATTTATGTGAGGGTTTTTCTCAATGTCCATAACTTAATGAGTCACCATTTTTCTATTTTTAAATGTTCACAATATTATATGACTATGTATATGCCAAAGTTTCATGTTTTATTTCAATATTATCCCCTTGTGGATTATGTTTCAATTATTCTTTTATGAATTATATCTTATGATCTTCTATGATTTATTCCAAGAATCAAAATTATCATCATTCATATGCTTGCTATAAATTTAAAATGTTAAATTCTTGTTTTATGCATATATGAGGATTAATATCTCCCTTCCATTCGCTTTTCGAGAATTTGATATTACCCATTTCATATCTTTATTTTCCTCTGGTATTTGAAGGAATTTATTATGTTTTACATGAAAAAAATCATTATAGTTATGATGGAATATGATAAATATGATATTGATGTTTTATAAACAATTAGTTTATGTGTCAATGTTTACAAAGACACTAAACCCATAATATTTTATCTTGGTATTATTGTCATATTATTATTCATATATTTTGATATAATATATAATATATGTATATATGTATATATATAGTTTTTCATTATATTTGGTATTAGATAAATGTTTATTTTAAATTTGTATATTAAGATGATAAAACCTTTGTAATAACCCAATGGATAAGACTAGGTTGTAAACCATTAGTTATGGTAATGACCAGGTATAACCTAAGTTAAAACTATAGTGCTATAGATTGAAATTTTGTAATAAATTCCACTTTATTATTTTGTTTTCCCCTTATGAATACTACTACTCACCCTATTATTATTTTATTCAATGCTGGGAACAAGAATAAACATCATTAACATTGAATTTTAAGGAAAATTTCTTGATGGTAATTTAAATTGAATGATGAATGGAGTGATAAAACATGTGATTATTCCTCATATGTCATCATGGAACATGATTAAAAATTTATACCTTAACAAACTCTTGAACACCCAAAAATGATAAGGAAAGAGTTTTTTGAGTGTTCAGATATTTTAGACCAGGGATGAATGAAGATTCTGTTTGCAACATGTTGATAAGGTCGGAAGAAACACCCCAATGGATAACATATAGGAACAAGAAGATGTTCTAACTATCGAAAAAAATGACACAAAAAATGTGATTGAAAAATAAAAATTAATGTCTAATATAACATAATCAATGTTAATATTGGTGTCCCTAATGTATAATAAATTTAGTTTTTCATTAAATTGGGAAATTACAGTTATTAAGAATATCATGGTCATCAGGGGAATGCTTGTGAAGAATATCATCGTGGTGGAATTATTTTTGGTTAAATTGAGACTCTAAATGACACGTGAAAGTAAAAAAGTGTTTTTTAATTAGATGAAAATGAATAGTTATTTTTTTCAAGAAGGAAGGGGTGAATGAAATATTTATGCATTGGAATTTAATGAATATTCTATATGAATCATGAAATATACAAGTATTTTTCAGCATAGATTTTACATTAATTATTTTAAAGGATATGTTGAATGATACAAATGGATTGGAAATATGATTTAATGGATTGATTATATTTATGATGAACATGTTATGAAGGGAATGATAACCCCTAATATGTGCATGCTTAGTGAATAATGACAAGATAAATAGATTGTTTTTGTGATAAAGTAAATGAGATAGTATTAATAACCTTGTAACTGATTAGTAAAATGATGACAAAGTGGGTTATGTTTATTGAATATTAGGATTTATAGTATGGGGAAAGAGTTAATTTTTTATATAGGGGTTGATTTCACTAAAATATTATGTTAATGTTAGATTTGATCATGTTTCAAGAGAATATGTGATATTGACCTCCACATGTTTTTTTTCATTATAATTAATATGTTCATTAGGTTTTTTGGTGGATTAATGATATGTTAATTTTGTAAATTTAGTGTCATTTATTCTAATGCATGGGATTTTAAAATTTTGTAAGGTTCATATAGTTGACCAATAATTAGTTTTCTTATGCTGATCAAATGAAATATGTTTTAGATATTAATGTATTACATTACAATATGTTGATGATTTCTAATGAAAAATATTTTATAACCAATTTTAATAGAAATAGATATTAAAGGAATGAATTATCACCCCATTATAGATTTTATGATCCACTAGTTCTAGAGGCATGAAAATTTAATGATCATTTCTTTTAGTATGAAAGACTTTTAAATTGATTATGGATGATCCAAAGAGTGACATTGATGTTATAATATGGAATAATGTTAGTATATATTCTCAAGGGATTTTTAAATAAAATGATATCATATTACTATCATTTATGATAATATAAATTCCATTTTCAGTCCAATATGGCCTACGGTTTTTTGGTCATTAACCATTTAGAAAACGTGTTCTCAGTCATTCTTCATAAAAACATGATAGTTTTAAGTCTCTACCATATCTAAGTTTACACTTTCCACAAATCAAAATAATTGGTTTATGGTCATAGTATCATTTTAATTTTACTATGGTTAAGAGGAAGTTTTACTTAACCTCATTAAAAATATGGGTTTCTCATATATGAGTTTTTAAATATAAATATCATTATTTTTTATATGTACATTAAAAATTTCAAGGGTGAAATTTCTTTTGAAAATCATCATCTTATCGAGATGGTAGCTCATCGATTCACTCGTTCATCAGCCCTATTTCAGGTTTATGATTGGTTCCAAGTATATCCTCAAAGTTTGGACATACCTAATATTTCACATGTACTATTCTTATAGTTCTAACCACTCTACTAGTTACATTTTTGTCGAAAAACTACCATTTTGGGGAAGCTAAATCAGAACATGAGGATGTGATGAGGCATAGGTATCCTCATTTTTTATATTTGAGTAAAAAATTTTATTGGAGAAATTAATTTTCTGGGGTTAATAATGTAAAACCCATAAATGTTATGGGATTTAATTTTTTAAATAAATTTATTCTCTTTTTTATCTTATCATTCATAAAACACTATGACTAAATAAACACCAAAATGTTATTATTTTAATAAAACTCTTGTCACATAGTAGATGGAATAGAGGAAATAATGATATTAAAAAATTATTAAAATAATGTTTAAACATGTTTATTAAATGAAATCATTTATTACCAAAAATTAATAAATGGAAATAAATAAAATTAAACATTAAAGAATTTTTTGCATAAAACAAACTATTTTTATTCTGAAAAGTTATTTAATCTTATTAAATGAAATTAATAAATATTAGTGATATATGAAATTAAAAATAATATTTTATATATTCAATGAAATATTTTTAAAATCATCTTATAATTCAAATAGTCTAATGGTAAAAATGATTTTATTTTATTAACAAAATGTAATATTCATCTAAAAGGACAATTTCCACCTTTTAATAATATAATTGTTATAATTTCTTTTTCACAATTTAATCAATTTTATTTCAATAAATAAACTTTTTTAATGATGAATATAAAAAATAGTTCAAAGTGATTTTTTGTTTCTTTTGAGATGTTCTTGTTTTTTATGAATATTGAAAATACTAAATTTTATTTGAAAAATGGAATTTTATATAAATACATTTTACTGAAAATTTATATTTCAAATTTGTTTCTAAGTATAAATAGATTAAAAATATATTTATTAATAATATTTTTGGGTTTGAAATCATTTTAATAATGACTCATGATATAAAAAAATTTCAATCTTTTGACAATTTTATCTTTAAAATTGTGCTTTTCCATCTCATTTTGGAGATTAATTATAAATATAGTTTTCTAACTATGTGAGTTGAATTTAGTAAATTAGATTCTATATATGGGATCATATGTTAAAAATTATGATTTATGATCATTTTAATTTTTAGGTGTATAAAATTTGTCATGGTAAAAAACTCATTTACCGTGGTATCGGTAAAATAATATAACATGTTAAAATTTAATGGTAAAAGAAAAAAATATGCCAAAACAAAAAAATAAATTGTTTTTTGAAGTTTTAAAAAATAGAAAAAATATTATTAATTATTAATTATTAGAAAAATTATTGGTAATTAATTAAATCCAAATGTATTTTTTGTTAAATATAAAATAACCATTTTCCAATTACTTAACCCCACGGTAAAGTCCCATGTTTTTTGATCTGGCTAAAATATGATTTTTTTAATCTTTTTCATTTACTATATCTTTAGGTATTAAAAACATACTTCACAATGTATGTTCGTATGTTGGGTTATTTTAAAGTGTTGATAACATGCTTGGGTAAAGGGTTGAAGAGTTTCTCATATAACTGTATGGATTCTGGAAGAGCCAGACCGGGCAGTGAAGTTTGCATGGGTTATGCACGGTTAGTCAAACCCATGCGGGTCTGTCGTGAATAATAATTTAGTTTTATAATATTGGATGTGCGGTCTTTTCGTAATCTATCAGATGGTGAAACTAAAACCATATAGTCTACCATGTTTTGTGTTTCGAGTAAATTTAATTTAATTTATTTCAGGGTTGAAAGTAATTTAATTAAATGAATTATTGGAGGTTTATTTTAATTAAATTAATGTTGAGAAAATTTAGCTAAAGGATGTTTAGATGGAGAAGTTATTTGATTAAATTGAATTGAATAGAATTAAATTTATTTTAAATGGTAATGAGCTAGAGTCTTTATTTAATAAAATTGAGATGAGAGGAATATAAATAAAAGACCAGTAAGTGATAAGTTTGGGGTTATCAAATATGGGAAATATTAAACGGTAAAATTTAATTCTTTTGTAAATGAGGAGTTGAATTTTCATTTAATTAAATTCACGGTAATGAGAAATTTAATTAATTAATGTGAAATAGAAATTTTAGTTAAATAATTTCATGGTTAAAAAGAATTTAATTCAATACAGAAAAATGAGGGATTTATATTTAATTAAAATTAGGTTGATATAATATAACTACATAATGTTTATGACATAAATATTTTAATTTAATTAAATGGTTTTCAGATAATTTAATTAAATAAAATGAATTGGAAAAAAATATTTATTTATTTTTACTAGGAACAAATTTAATTAAATGATGATTACTGAGTATTGATATTTTTTTATTAAATTATGTTGAGATAATTTAAATAAATAATAATGTTATTGAAAATTTATTTAATTAAATTTCGTTTAAAAGAAATTCAATTAAATGATCTGTTAAATGCGGAGTAGGGGTTTTATCTAATTAAAACCAAGTATATGAATAATTTTATAATTTGATGAAATTTTTTTGTTTAATTTAATTAAATTGTATTTAGATAATTTAATTAAATATTTATGTGTTTGATAATTTATTTAATTAATATCATTGGAGAAGAATTTAATTAAATGAATTGTAATTGGGGTGTTTTTGGTATTGTCAGGTAAATATTTTGTTAAATGATAATAATAATTATTATTATAATTATAAAAGTTTTATTTAATTAAATTAGCGTTGAGAAATTAAATTAAATAGTAAGAGATGAATTTTTTATATTTAATTAAACTAAGATAAATATAATTTTATTAAATTATGTAAAGTGGGGGTTTGTTTAATTAAAATTGATAATAATAATTTAATTAACTTATGTTCAAGTAGGATGTTTTGAGGTTTATCAAATCATTTAATTAAATGATAATAATGATAATGGTTATTATTATAGCGGTTTTATTTTATTAAATTGACATTGAGGAATTTAATTAAATTATGAGAGTGGGATATTTTTTATTTAATTAAATTAAGTGAAACATTATTTAATTAAATGATATAAATTAGGGGTTATATTTAATTATATATTTGGTAAATAATTTAATTAAATTATGTTTAAATAGAGTGTTTTAGGTTTTATCAAAATGATTTTTATTAAATTATAATAATAATGGTAGTTATTATCACAGATTTATTTAATTAAATTTAGGTTGAGGAATTTAATAGAATTAATTGTGATGGAGAGTTATATTTAATTAAATTGGGTTATATAAAAGTTAATTAATGGATATGAAATGAGGGTGTAATTAATTAACTTCAAAG
Source organism: Viscum album (assembly GCA_963277665.1). Classification (NCBI taxonomy): domain Eukaryota; kingdom Viridiplantae; phylum Streptophyta; class Magnoliopsida; order Santalales; family Viscaceae; genus Viscum; species Viscum album. The sequence continues at coordinate 1,695,053,185 of OY728147.1, forward strand.
TTAATAAAATTTTAATTAATTAATGGTTAATAAAGGTTTTAATTGAATTAAATTGAATGTTGAGAGAATTTAATTAAATTGAAAGAGTTTTTTAATTCAAATTAAATTTGGTTATGGATAATTAAATTAAATTATATGTAAATGGGAGTTCAGATTTTATCAAAGGGTTATAATATTAAGGGTTAATAATAAAAATAAGATTATTATTATAAGAATTATTATGATTATATTAATTCTTATATTTTAAATTTGATTTTATTTTTTTTATTTATGGTAGAGATGAATTTGGAGGCTCAACACTTATTCATCCTATAGGGGGTGCGACAGACCCTTGATTCCACACCCATGTGTGGTGCACCACGCTCCTCTTTGGATCCCGCTTCATGCGGGTCTCTCCTCTTGGTGTCTTTATATAAGTTTTCTATCTCGTCAAGGCAAGTCATGCTCTGCGTGTTTCACTCTTAACATCACCTTTCCCGGCTTTCCTTCACTCGGGTTCCATTGGGCTGAAACCATAGGTTTGAGATAAACATGTATTTCTTGTTTCTTCCAATCCTAGGTGGTGCAGAAGATGTATCAACACTCGTTGGAATGTATTTGAACAACCGCCTTCGAAATAATGGTGGTTCAATTTAATTTATTTCACTACTGTCATTTTTGAGTGAGGATATAAACCTCATTATTCGATTCACAGTATTTAAATTAGATTCTTATGGTTCATTTGAGTTACATGGAATTATTTAGAGGTTTGTTGGTCATCTCCACACTAATTTTGGGTGCTATTTATCATTGTAGGGTGATGCAACCAATTCCTTGTACATACGTGCAATATTGTGGGAATGTGCATGTTAATGATTCTGTTAGAAAGCATTTTCCTAGAAAATTCCTTGAGGTAGGATCCCCTATATTTTTTAATTAATTAAACACCATAATTTTATAATTACTATTCTTAGAAAATTTGACTACCAATGCTGAATGGATTATTATTTTTGGAAAAAAATAGGTTATTAGATTACAAAATCAATTTTTTGTAATAAAAAACCTCCAACTGATGTTATCTATCTTCAAGCTAGAAACACAATAATTAGACATATATGTTCGTTTAGCATGCTAATATGTGTTTCTCTATTTCATTCCTTATATGTTGATACACATGTTGTAAGTGGTAATTACAGTTACTAGGCTAGATAAGTTGATATAATTATTTATGAATTAATGAGTGTGATATATTGAGATAATTAATTGTGAATTAATTATCTGATTTGAGAATTTTCATTGAGATAATTAATAGGGGGTTTAATTATGAGATATAAAATTTTTTAAGTTGAAATAATAAATTTTGAATTAATTTTGTGTTTTTTAGATTTTTAATATAGATAATTAATCAACAAATTAATTATGAAAAATAAAATTGGAAATTTTGAGATAATTAATTATGAATTAATTATGTTATTTGATAATTGTAATTTAGATAAATAAAAGGGGGATTTATTATTAGATATTAAATTTTCTAAGACAAGATAATTAATTTCGAAATAATTATATTTTTTAGGTATTTTAATAGAGATAATTAATCAGGGGATAAATATTGAGAAATTAAATTGGTTATGTTGAAATAATTAATTTTGAATTAATTATTGGTTTTGAGATTTTTAATTGATATAATAAATCTAGGTATTAATTATGAGATATGAAATTGGAAAAGTTAAGATAATTAATTACGAATTAATATTTTACTCTATAGATTGATATTGAGATAATTAATCATGGAATAATTTATTAGTTATTATATTGTAATAATTGAGATTATTAATTTTCAAATAATTATGTGATTTGAGAAATTTAATTGAAATAATTAGTTAGGGGATTAATTATAATAAATTAAATTAGCTAAGTTGGGATAATTAATTGTGAAATAATTGTGTTCTTTGTGATTTGTAATTCGAATAATTAATTTGGTGTTTAAGTATTAAATATAAAAATTAAAAATTGTATATTATTAAATGATATTTAATTATGTGATTTTATAATTGTAAAATGCATTGTTAGTCGAGGGGATTAATTATTAAATATTCAATTGGAAATGTTGGGATGATTAATTTTAAATTAATTATGTGATCTGAGAATTTTAATTGAGATAATTAATCCGGTTATTAATTATGAGATATTAATTTGGAAATATTAGAGTAATTGATTGTGAATTAATTTTGTTCTTTGACAACTCTAATTGAGATAAGTAATCAGGAAATTAATTATGATATATATTAAATTGTTTTGGTTGATATAATTAATGAGAATAAATTATATTCTTTGATATTGTAATATAGATAAATAATCAGGGGATTAATTATGAGATATTGAATTGTCAAATTTTAGATAATTAGTTGTGAGTTAATTATATTTTTTTGATATTATGATCTAGATATTTAATTGTTAAATTTAATATTACAAGTTGAAATTTATAATGAGATAATTAATCCTGGAAAATTAATTATGAGATAAAAGTCGTTTATATGATTAATTAATTGATTAATTAATTGATTAATTATCTAATGAGATTTATGTACCTAGTGAATAATTGAGTTAACTAATGGGTTTGAGTAAGAAAAATGAGACTAATAAAAGTCCATTGCCTCATTTTTTTGAGTTAAATATAAATTCCATGTTAATGTTTTAATTGAAATATTTATGATGGTTTTTCTAAAGTATATTTATGAATTATCTTGGTTATGTAATTAAAATTGGCTAATGAAATGAAATAGAGGTTAAATTATTCATGGATTATATGTTGTGAATGGTTATTCCTTTTATATGTAGGGGATCCATGGAATGTTGAGATCCCTTACTGAGAAAGAATATGTCTGTTTTTCTACTAATACTTTCGAAACTGTGAGTGGTCGTGGAATTGAGCTAGGGGTTAGAATGTGTGTGCTACACTTGGTGATAAATGCATCTCTATAACGTCTCGATCCATCCAACATCATTTTTGAATTGATAGTGACATCATGGGGTTTTAAGATCTTGTTAGATTCAATATTGATTTCCATAAGACTGTGAGATATCATGGAGTTTAGACTAGAGGCAAGACCATGAGTGCTTCTCCTAGTAATGAATGTTTCTACATTATGAATTTTTCTTTCCAGAAATAGTATCTATGGTATATGTCTATTTTGGGTTGGTACGCTCTTGGTTCACATAGAAGGATTCTATGAATATATATCTGTTTATATATATATATATAACCATTTCTATTAATGTATAGATACATAATTGACACGATCAGACATACCAACTATGGACTAAAGAAGGAATTTCTGTCAGGTGCCCCTTAAGAAAATGGATGGGATATTGGTTATTTATTCAATTTAGTTATTAATTTGATATACCTACACACTTCTAAAATGTTATATTGTATTGTCTAGATTGATCTAGACAACATGTGTTCTGGCCTACTGATATGTACATATCACACCCAATTTGGGATTATATTGCATTATGGTACCACAATACACTTTACCGGTTACTGGACCATAGACATGGCTTGTTAGTATTTTTTTATACATGGTAGTTAGGAGTGAAGGATCGAGCGAGATCTTGGGATGATAACGGAGACCACCATTTGGGAATTGAGTATTTATTTATTTCTGTACTGAGATGTTATGCATTATTTTTTTTCTGTTTCCATATATTTATCATCATGACATGCATGCATTGTATAAACTGGCATTGGAAATTTTTTTATCTAGTTGATTACTAATTATATCATCTTCCACCATTATTTGTGTGTAATATATGGATCCATTGTGCACTCTGAACATGATGTTAAATATCTCCCGCAGACTATCCTTAGACCCTCACTACTAATCTACAAACTCTGTCCTATTGGGAGATGCGGTTGAGGTCTTGTGGTGATAGGTCTGGTTACATGTTTGAGGGTAATAAAGGTCAGAACGTTACACCAACCCATCCTCATATATAAATACTGCCCCTTTGTCCACAATATACATTATGATAACAAAATATCTACTAAACCATATCATCAACATTCTCCTCATTTCTATGTGCTTCTAGTCTCAACAATAGAACAATTATAAGGTATTTATGGATCCTTCAAATAAGTGATATTAATGATATAATTTTTTTAAATCACCACTCTTAATTTCTATCCTTTTTATACATTCCCCTAACCTCATTCATCCATCGAGCAATAATATCTCCAAAATAATGTATATACTGGAATATTATATTTATTATATAATACCCTATTTCAATTTGTTTGACCACGTTTTAATTAATTAAATCGATTCATATTTCACATAATGGTCGCTAATCATCTCTATAAAAAACATTTTATGTTTTTACTAATTACCAACTTTTTTTATGACCATAAAATTATTATAGAGGAATAATAGTTTAATTTTTATATTATATCATAATATTTGTTCTCAAACTAATATATAGACATATTATTAAATAAAACTAAACTAGTTTATGATGGTCTAAAACCGCAAAATTAAAATAGTTATTTATGATTATTTTTTTTTTCCAATTAATCATCCTCATATTGGAGAAAAAATTATATATGATACCATTAAAACATAAAGATGTCCATTTATACCCTTCCTTTTCACTTATATAGAATTATTTTCATTCCACATGAAAATGAATAATTATGCAAAAATGAACCGACCACAAAAACCATGAAAAAAAACCCAAAACCATGAAAACTATAGAAAATTATTAATAAATGGGAGATAAATTATTTTAAAAATTTTATATAAAATATTATAAATATAATATGGTTATGATAAAAATTAATAAAATTATTTATACTATTATATAGGAGTTTAAAGTATTAATAATTCAAGGGAAGTGTATGGGGACAATTTCTTATCTCACTTGTTCATTTATGAGATATATGACATATTCACCACTTATTTCTCTTGTGTGGTGTATATAATAAAATTTTATTTATAATATAATGAATACCATTACCTTAATATTCCTCAATTTTCATTAGGTAATTATTACTTTTATGTGGAACACGACTTCATTAATTACAAAGTTGTAAGGGAATTCTTAACCCAATTTAAATTAATTGGGTTAAAAATCCACATCATCAATTATGTCAGTGTATGATTATGTTTGGGATGAATTTGAATTATTTTATTATGAAGTAAATATTTTAATTTCTATTTAAATATATAACACCTAATCAATTAATTTTTTTAGTGGGATCTTTAATGAAATTATATTTACAGTTGATTTTATTTTTAAAATAATAATTTTTTCTATGGTTCCCTTATAACAATATTTTTAATACATTCCCATGTTTTTCATAAAAGTACATTTTTCTTACAATTCACTGATTATTTTATACTTTTTTTTACTCTTGTTTTACTTTTTACAAAATATTTTGAAAGGATTATTTCTAAATTTATTAGAAATTTTCCATATACCTTTTGCAATAAAAATACGGATGGAATGTTTTTTAACCTATACGTAATAGTCATATTTTATTGTTATAATGATCATTTAATTCCTTGAATCATTCTTTACAGAATACAATTTCATTAAAAAAATTATAATTATTTTTCACTATAAAAAACTGTTTTTAAAATTGAAATGAAAATTTCTACAAGAATTATTTATTTTAATCTTTTAAAATTTATTTCCATATGTGGTAAAATTATTTAATGTTACATATGATTTAATAGGGATATTTTCAAGGATGATATCCTTTTTATTTTGTTGTTAGGTTCATCTTTTTGATCGAATGATGTTTATGAGTCCAGTTTTTCATTCCCTGAGTTATATTATGATAAAATTTTGACAAAATACATTTCATTACATAGGATATGATGTCATTAATGAATTATGTTGTTGTGAAAAAAATATTTATGATTTTAATAGTGTAATAGATGGTATCTATATCTCTATTCGATTAACTGGGTAATGACCGATGTCTCATGAGGTAAAAATGTTATGTAGAAAATAGATTTAATGTTTACAATTTAATGCATGACCCTAGTTTTTTTGTCCACAAGTTTATGAATTATCCTGGTATTCAAGTGCATAATGTTATTCATGAATTTGTTTTCATGTACATAATTTTATGTATGTTACTAGATTTCAGGTCCAATAGATTATTCATATACCTAGATTTTGGTAAATAATTTTATAAAAGGGTCTGGTTTCATGTCTTTATCATAATGACTGAACTTGTTTCAATTTATATAAATTCACAAAAAAAATAAGTATATGTATATAAGAAAATATCGTGAATCATGTAAATGTTATGCTCTTATGAATTTTCTTATTTTATTATTTTATGATTCATGTCTTATGAACTTCTATTATTTATTCAATGACTCTATATTGTGATATATGATTGGAATTTTCTTGTATTAAAATTATTTTCAAATGTTATTATACTTTGGTTATAATTGATATATATATATTGTCTACCATTACTGAGAATATATGTTCTCCCCTTTAATATCATTTTTTCTTAGGATATTATATTAGGTATTAATTATGAAATTTAAAAAAAGGTTCATGTTATGATGGAATAAGTGAGATATTATGAAGAGATTTTATAAACATATTGTTTTTGTCTCTATTATTCTAAATATACCATACCCATAAGATTATTTATTTGTTTCTTTCATAATAAGAAAATTAATTTTATTATATATAATATAGATTTATGAAAATAATCATACATTATATTATTAGCCTTAAACTGATAACATGTGATACATCAAAAGATGAATCCATCAACACTCTATGTCATTCCATGCAACCAAAATTTAGGATGATATTCTAAAACATCTTCTCCACTCTCGGATTTCCAGACCATTGAGATGTATGAAGCTCTGTTGTAATTATCTATCACATCATGTTCATAACCACTGCCCACCCTAAAAAAAGGATGATGTCATCCTCTTATTTAGATAGTTCATATCTTTCATCCCTTAAGGATGTCTTTTCACGAAGAACCTCACAGTAGATGTCTCTGAACTAATCTTCTTTCAATCACATGATAATTGGAAGAGTCAAAATCATTGTACGAGGAAAATCAATACCTCTCTCTAAAAACAATTTATTCTACAAATTATATAACTACTCAGGTGTCTATTCACCAGTTGTGAATGGGAATCCCTATTAAGGTAATCTACCACCATATTTCCCATTCTAGGAGTATAGAAAATCTCATAGTCATATTCATTTAGGAACTGAAACCAATAACATTTTGTTGTGTTATGATATTTCTAATTAAAGATATAACAGAGACATAGGAGGTCTGAGTAAACAACAAAACAATTTATGAGGATATAGTACATCCATATCATCAATGTGGAAACTACAACTTCTTACACTAGGTGATTAGTCATGTAGTACATATCATAGGGTATAGACTACCTCGTCCTATATATGACCAATTATGGAATTAATACAATTCAAATCCTATCAATTGGGGTCGGAAAAAAAATTATATTTCATAATAACTCTTATCCTATTAACAACGCATGAGTAGTGGTTAATCTCATCCACAAGTACTCAATGGCTCCATGACACTATTTAGTCTTTAAAAACATATACACATTCCATATAAGGGAGGATAAAGGGGATTATTCTATAGAAAATATATTCTTAAACATCTGGTAGTTCCATTCCAAACCATGAAATCTCCACACCATTGATATACTATGGGGGAGCACCCATGATATAACTGCATCAATATTAATTGTGTCACGACTCCCTCCCCACAATGTGCACCCCTCCTGGGCCGACAATGTGAAAGGGAAGATAATGAGCCCTGAGTCCTGCCTCCAGTAGGGCCCAGGTTGGCGACTAGCACCGAGGATATAATAAACACACAAATGAGAGGCATTACCCTTTAAGAGAACACATGTTGAAGTGAGAGATAAGATAGAAACCAACCAAATCCAACACATAACTAAAATATAAAATAAATCCAAGTACATGTATGTAATGCCATGCAAAATTACTACAACTGAAAGGGGAAAAACTGAAAGTACCAAAAAGAAAGTAAAAATAGAAGCAACAAGAAGCTCTAATATCTCTTGCAACCCCAAGCTCGTTGAACGCATCCTGATCTCCAACCAGATCCAAGTGACCTGAATACAGTTTATATATACATTGGTTGAGTATAACAGTATACTCACTTGGATCCTCCCTGTAGCTTCTCATGCAAAGTAAAGAAATCATGCTAAAGCATAGTGAACAAAAAGTGAAAGTAACTCATCACCAAAACAGGTATACTATGGTCCCAAACTCAGCATGGATACTCTCACCATGAAACACATACAAGAATATATCATATAATAAATAATATAAAGGGTAGCCTGCTACTACTTTCCCACTGGTTTTCCACTTTTCCCCAACGTTGAACGTCTTGAGAATATATCACCAAAAAGGCTTTCCTGCATACTCCTGGGCGAAGCACCAAAATATGCACCTCATGAAACAAAACCACCACATCTTCAAACCAAAGTAAATAGGTAGTTTCTGGGAGCCACCACAACTCGCATAACATGTATCATACTTCAGGTATTATAACTCAAGCCATTACAGCCCATACACTGAGTACAGATCCTCAATCTATCACAACCTATACACGTTACACATATAGTAGTACATAGAAAACTATATACAGAATATTTGTGTGTGAACAACAAGAAGCCTTTATATCCCTCTACACACATAAATGGGGAAAACTAACCAATGTGTCTGCCAACACCAGTAACTACCAAGAAAGAGAGCAGGGCTAAAGGGGGTAGTCTGCCATCCATCCTCCCACCGGAATGTTGGGGAAAACACACCCACATGGCACAAAATCCATAGGGTTTCAGTTTCCCTTAATTATAGGGTGGAGTATCTTATAAAAACACAAAAGGTACATGTTATATTATATCTCACAACCACACTATGGGCATTACCTAGCCTTAGACACAACTGCAGCTAACATCTCTCAGACTCTGGTATGCTACTTCTATGACTATATATCCTATAATCACACAACTATTTAAGTATCTTTATTAGATAACTTCATTCACTTTTTAAAAGTTCCACTGTGCGTTAATTAATTTTTTAAGAATTAATTAACCACAAACAATTCCACATTAAATTTCATTATCATCACACCCAAAGTCAATTGGTCCTTCAAAAATTACAACCTCGTCATTATGTTCCAACATCTCCATCCCCATTGGTTAACACCATTTTTTTCAATTATTCATTATATAAATACTTTCTCACATTCAAAGGAATTATAGAAATATATTATATGCTACTAAATAGAAGGGGTCTCAACACAGTGAGTAGATTTACTACCCGTCGAGTCTTTGTCGCTTATAGAAAGAGAATATACACATCCTTCCTTCAGAAGCTAAACACGGAAAGCACGTGGCATACCCATCATGTTTTCTTCTCTTTATGAAGTAGGGTATGTAAGATCTGGTGCCTTGAGCAGTGTGGAAAATTAAAGCAGATAAACAACCAATCAAAATTACCATGCATACAACAATCACATCCACCCCATTCATTCATCTATGGTGTCCTCTATGACACCCACATGAATAAAATGATGCATCTCACCACACTAGGAATCATTTGTTATCAGAACCAACAGGGCCTCCACGCCTCCACATATTAACAAAACCATCTAGGATCACATTAAAACACAAGAAACAAAAAACAAACACCAAATTAATTGGGCTCTTTTCCCTTTAAAAATAAGGTGGGTAACTCATAACCCCTTTAGGAATTATCAAACAATAATTTCATCATTCCATATTGAATTAAAAGATTTGTTATTTGTAGGTTCCCAATTCGGGAAACCTAATCAGTCAGTTATCAAAAATAAATAAACCTACTTACTGCACTAATTTTATAATCATCAAATTACAACAGGAAACATTTTTTTTCATGCCTCTTTATCTTTAGCCAACATTTATTAATTAATCACGGTTTACATTCTTTACCGATTCCCATCAAGAACAAATAACTAATCAAAGCATGCATAGATACCAATCTATCTAGAAAAACATGAGGCAATAACATATGATCAATATCAATTTATTTATCTGGTTAAAATATTTATTATTTAAATTCCATTATCATCCAGTGGGATTAAACTTTCTAACAATACAGTTTCACATAAAATAAATTGATGCAACAAATCCCCTACATCAATCACAATATTTTCAAAATAGTATGAACCAAAGAGGTCTGAGCAATTAAATTAGATACCTCTCAAAACATTCTTGTCCACAAGAATTCAAAACCCATCTAAAGAGATAAAAAAGAAATGGGGTCTGAACAACCACCCATCGAGATACCTCTCAAAAGAGAGAAATCCCCAAAATCAACAAGAGAAATTCATAAATAATATATGAATGGTATAACCACAAAGGGTACGTCGTGACATGAAAATAGTTAAATATCAAAAAAAATTGGTACTGTGCATATATTTGTGACTCACGTTCCAAGGTACTCTACTACATTCCACTATGTCACCAGAAGACACGAACTAAGGGGATAGAACGCCCATGAAACACCTTATCCTTGCGGTCTTGGATCTCTACAGGTCACTCCTTGAAGGTTTCATCGTCATCAACATTAATATCTCCTTAATTGATGATGTGAGAATCATCATGAAGATAACGAAGAAGCTGTGATACATGGAAAACATCATGCATCCGACTCATCTATGGGGGAAGTTATACTTGATATTCCACAGCTCTAACACAAGCTAACACCTCAAAAGGTCCAAAAAACTAGGGAGAAAACCTACTTCCATGACCAAACCTTTAGTGCCCACGACAGGTAGTCACCTTCAGAAACACTTGATCCCCAAAATTAAACTCGAAGGTCCTACTTCATTTATAAGGATATGATTTCAGACAATCATGAACTGTCTTCATCCGCTCACGAATCACTTGAACCATCTCTATTGAATTCTTCACTATTTCCAGTCCGAGAATTGCTGACTCTCTGACCCCAGTCCAAAACAATGGAGAATAACATGGTCAACCATACAAGGCTTCAAATGGTTCCATACCGATATTTGAGTGAATTTTTTTTAAGTGAACTCAACCAAGGGTAAGATCCTTATCCATCAGCCTCCAAAATCAAGAACACAAGAGCGTAACATGTCTTCAAGAGTCTGGATGGTTCTCTTTATCTGACCATCTGTTTGAGGATAAAAATTAGTGCTATGGCATTGTTGATAACCAAAAGCATGTTGGATACCTCTCCACACCTTGGAGGGAAAATGAGGATCTTGATCAGAAATTATCGTCCTAGGGACCTCATGAAGTATCACCACCTCCTCTAGATACATCCTCGACAGGACTTCTACTAAACTCGGCTCATTGATCACTATGAAATGGGACGATTTTTTGAAATGATCCACTACCACCCAAATAAAATAATGTCCTCCCAGACCTTGAGGTAAAACATTAAAAAAGTTCATTGATATGTCCTCCCACTTCAACTGAAGAATCTATAATGGCTAGAGAAGACCTCATAGAACACAGTGTTTGACCTTCACCTTCTGGCAGACTAAACAACAAGACACAAACTCCGCAACCGTACGCTTCATCCCAGACCACCAAAACGGACTCTTCAAGGATTAGTACATCATTTTCATGCCAGGATTTACTACTAAGGGATAAATATGGAACACTTAGAGAACTGTCTCACGCAATGTTAAGGTAAAAAAAAGCATTCCATGATAAAACACTCATTGTTGTTCATCCTTCGACCAACCATCAGGGGACTCACATTAAGCAACTCGGTCTCTCCAAACCTCCACCTCTAGATCTACCAACTGGGACTCTTCCACCTTCTGTATCAGGGATGACTTTACCATCATCTGAATAAGAAAAACTCTACCCCCCATATTCTTCCATATCAAGATGAAATGTTGAATATTCTTCCCTTACTCTCCAGGAATCACTATATTCATGCACATCATCACTACGGGACATTCGGCTCAGAGCATCAGCTACAATATTCCCTTTTATAGGTGTATACGATATTTTGATGTTTTATTCCTATAAGAACTACATCCACCGATGTTGTCATAAGTTCCAGTCACACTGGGAGAAAACATACTTCAATATATTATGATCGATGAAAACCACAAAGTGCTCACAAATGTGGTAATGTATCCCCAACATTAGAGACAACACCACATCTACCAATTTAAGATCATGGGTGGCATAGTTGAATTCATGGGGATGCAACTACCAAGACCCATAAGAAACAACTGACCTATGATGCCTGAGAACACAGCCTAATCCCAGATGTGAATCATCATAGATATCATATAACTGGAATCCTTCAGTTGGAAGAAAAATGACTAGAGCACATACTAACATCTCCTTTAGATACTCGAATGTTTCCTGACACCGATCAGTCCTTATGAATGACTGGTCCTTCCTAGTCAAAGCTGTCAGTGGAGTCGTAACTCATGAGTAATTGTCTATGAACATCCTTTAGTAGCCTGCGAGACCAAGGAGACGTCGCACCTCTGACACTGTCTAGGGGGCTTCCCAAGACATAGCAACTTCTATCTTCGATGGATCCATAGATACTCCCTATTGGGACACATCATGTCATATGAAACTTAATTCTCGATCCAAAAACACACACATTGAAAACATCTTGAATAGATGATGTTGGAGAAGAACACCCAAAACGTCTTATAGATGCTCTGCATGATCCTCTTCTGATGTGGAGTACCCAAGGATTCCATCGATGAAAACTACAATGAACTTTTCAAGTAACTCATGGAACACCGCATTCATCAATCCCATGAATACAACTGGAACATACATCATGGAAAATGCAATTACAACAGAGTCCTAATTCCCATGATGATAATGGAAAGCAGTCTTCGGAATATCCTCATCCTTCACACGCATCTGATGATATCCCGACAACAAGTCGATCTTTGAGAACCAACTTGCACCCTAAAGTTGATCGAATAAATCATCAATTCATGGAAGAGGATAGCTATTATTTATTGTATCTTTGTTTAAGTGACGATAATCGACACACAACTACAACCTGTCGCCGGCCTTCTTCACGAAAAAAAACATGTGTACCCCATGGTGACACACTTGTCCAAACAAAACCGCACTGTAACAGACCATCAAGTTGTATATGTAGCTCTCGTAACTCAGAAGGGTCCATCTGATATTGATACGTAGAGATATGAAATTATCCTAGCTATAGCTCGATCCCAAAAACGATATCTCGTCGAGGGGGTAATGCTACAACCTCTTCTAGAAAGGCATCCGATTATTCGTCTACGACACTAGGAAATCCCAACTGCTGAACCTCTTATGAATTCATCATCATCTCTGTCGTCATGGATGATTTGGATGGAACATGCCTATGACCCATCTAAGTGTCTCGCCCACCAACAAACACCACTTTCTCTCCATCCTCACCAATGAAAACAACCTTCTTCCTAATGCGATCCACGATAGCCTACACCAAATACAACCAATCCATGACGAGGATGACATCATATGGTTGTATTCATAAACATAGGAAATCTCTACAAGAGCAATGTTTCCTCAACACTAGCTCACAGTGTCTACATACTTCAAACAAGTCGGCTCGACCTCCAAATGGAATAGTCAATTCCAAGGGCACTGGAAGTCTCTCTACCTCAAGTCCCAAGGCATGGACAAGGGTAGGTGATATGAAGGAGTGTGTTTCACTTGAATCAAACATGGCATAAACCAATGAATAAAACAATAAAAGGGTACCTAGAACGATGTCTAGATCACCAGGATTTGGAAATGGTAATGCATGAAGCTAACGACAACCTCCTCCACGGCCTCTCTGAACCCGATGTCGACCACCACCATGGCCGCGCTCTGCCCTTTGAGGACGAAGAGCATCATGGGGATATCCTCTAACTGTCCCATCTACCCTCTTCTAATCTAAAGCTAGTGAAACCGGATGCTGCTACCTCAGCTGGAAATATCTCAAAAGAGGAACCTGGAGTGTAGTGCATGGTGGATGATGGCTGCTCTGATAGGTCGGGCACTCCCGCTACAGATGACCACGACTACCACACGAAAAACAAGCGCCTCATCCCTTGTCATAGTCCTGAGAGTTGCTGCTTCTGGAGAAACAATATGTGAAGGTATAGGACCTAGCCCTAGCTGTATGAAAACTCTTCTGCACTAGAAATCCTAGAACCCCGGACAATAGCTCTGCTTCATGAGGAATCAACATGATTCCACTCTCGTGATGATCTTGTCCTGGTCAAAGACCTCTTGAAAACCTCAACCATCGCCTGTACCTCAAGATATGTTTTCAGTGTAAATGGGGTGACCTGGCACTGGATCTCTAGAAGCAAAGACTCCTCGAAATTCCTCGCCCTGGACTCCTCTTCTGGTGACAGGTCTGAAGCATATTGTAAAAGGTTCTTGAAATGGATTCCAAACACTCAAACATTGGAGCTCCCCAGTCGAAGGGTAAGAAGCTCGTAGAGACTGAACGTTTTCATAGTCAAAGAATGAAACAAGACTCTATACATGTCTCAGAACTCCTACCATGAGATTGCTGACTCCTCACGATCCCTAAGGAACAAGAACCGCCACTGCCTTGCTGCCCCACATAGAATCGTCGCAACCAAGGACACCCAGTGCTCCTTCTGAGAATGAACCAAACTGAATCCAATATCAAACTCCTCTAACCAGTCTTCCATGAATTCATCTGAAATGGAGCCCTTGTACTTTAGCAGACTCTATCACTGAAACACTTGGAGTGTCTTCCTCCACGTGTCATCGTCATCAACCTCTACCCTGTGGTGATCTGCTGGAAAAGCCTTCTGGACATTTTCTCTGCAAACCTGACGAGAACGTCGACCTAGAGCCATACCTGTAAAATAACAAACTGTTACAGCTCCTAATCTTGGAATATCGAAGACAAAACATTAATAAATTAATTGTTTTGTTTCAATAATTTTAGGTTATCCAATCCCAAGGTCTACCCATTCAAACACAGGCACAAGATGAATGGTGCATGATACTTTCATAGGTCTCTACCATGAAACTATTATCACCTTGTTTAGTATCTTTTTTAAACTTAAAGGTTCGTACATCAGATCATAGGGGTCCCTAAACACCTATGTCTCAACCGATCTCTAGTGTTTACCTCACTTTCTAAACATGAATGACACATTTTCCACACCAACCCAAGCAACCACCCATGTTCCAATCTCCAAACTCCATCCTATCCCTCAACCATACCTTTAATACAACTCTATCACGACCCCTCCCCACAAAGTGTACTCCTCCTGGGTCGGAAATGTGAAAAGGGAGATAATGACCCCCCGAGTCCCGCCTTTAGTAGGCCCCGGGTTGGCAACTAGCATAGAGGGTATAATAAACACACAAATGGGAGGTATTACGCTCTTAGATAACTCATGCAGAAGATAGGGATAAGATAAAAACCAACTAACTCAAAATCATAACATAAATATAAACAAAAAACATGTGCACGTATGTAATTCCATGAAAAAGTACTAAAACTGAATGGGGAAAAACAGAAAGTACCCAAAAGAAAGTAAAAACAGCAGCAACCACAAGCCTGAACAGCTCATGCAACCCCAAGCAGGTAGAAACCAGATTGATCTTCTACCATCTCTATGTGACCTGAAAAATATGTTATATATATAGGGTGATTATAATAGTATACTCAGTAAGATCCTCCCGTAAGCCTCTCATGGAATGTAAAGAAATCATGCTAAAGCATGGTGAATAACAAGTGAAACTAACTCATCACCTAAAGAGGTATACTATGTTCCCAACCTCACTATGGATACACTCACCAAGTAACGCATACAAGAATATATCATATAATAATGAATATCAAGGGTATCCCACTACTACTTCCCCACTAGTTTTCCGCTTTGCCCCAAAATCGCACGTCCTGAGCATCTCTCTCCAAAAAGGCTTGCCCGCAGACACCTGGGAGAAGCACCACAATATGCACCTCGTGCAAAAAAACCACCACTTCCACACACCAATGTTACCCTGTAGTTTCTAGGATCCACCACAGCTCGCATAATGTGTATCATACGTCGGCTATTTTACCTCAAGCCATTACAGCCCATACACAGAGTAAGGATCCCCAAGCCATCACAACCTATACACATTACAACCATTGTATTATATAGAAAATTATCCATAATATATGTATGTGAATAACATCATTCCATTAAATACCACTACACACATATATGGGAAAAACTAACCAATGTGACTGCCAGCACTAGTAACTACCAAGAGAAGAGAGCGGGGCCAAAGGGGGTAGTCAGCCATCCATCCTCCCACCAGAATGTTGGGGAAAACACCCCCAGGGCTCAGAATCCCTGGGGTGTTAGATTCCCTTACTGACAACATTGAGTATCATATAGAAACACAAAAATTACATGTTATATTATATCTCACAACCACACTAAGGGAATTACCTAGTCTTAGACACAACTACAGCTAACGTCTCTCAACCTCTAGGAAACTACTTTTAAGACTAGGTATCCTATAAGCACACAACCATTTAAAGAGTTTTATTATATTAATTCATTATATTTTTATCAGTTCCACTATACGTTAATTAATTTATTAAACAGTAATTAACCATTACCAATTCCACATTAAATTTTATTAGCATCACACCCGATGTAAATTGTTCTGTCAAAAATTACAACCTCATCATTATGTTTCAGCATCTCCATCCCCATGGGTTAACACTATTTATTCAATTATTCATTATAGAAATACTTTCCACATTCCCAGGAATTCTAAAAATGTATTATATTCTACTAAAAGAAAGGGGGCTCAACACGATGAGTAGATGTACTACCCGTCGAGACTTTTCGGGTTATATCAAGAGCATATACCCATCATTCCATGAGAAGATAAACATGGAAAGCACCTAGCATACCCCACGTGTCTTCACCTCTTTTGGATAAAGGGTGTGTAAGACCTGCTACCTTGAGCAGTGGGGAAAAGTAAAGCAGATAAATAACCAATCAAAATTACCAAGCATCCAACAATCACATCCACTGCATCCCATTATCCCTGGTGTCCTCTCTGACACAAACATGCATAAACCGATGAATCTCACCACTCCAGGCATCATCAGATACCACGACCAAAAGGGCATCCATGCCTCCACATATTACCACAACTATCCAGACTCACGTTAAAACACAAGCAGCAGGAAACAAACACCACATTAATTGGTCTCTTGGCCCTTTAACAATCAAGAGGGTAACATAGAACTCCTTAAGGAATTAGCAATATATTATGTTCTTTAATCCATATTTAATTAATAGATTTGTTCTTCGTAGGTTCCAAATTCGGGAAAACTAATCAGTTATTTATCGCAAATAAATAAACATGCATACTACACAAACTTGATAAACATAAAATTACAACAAGAACCAGATTCATTTTAATGCCTCTTTATCTTTAGCCAAAAAAATTTAATTTACCACAGTTTACGTTCTTTACCTATTTCCATCAAGAACGAACATCTAATCAAAGAAAGCATAGATATCACACTATCTAGAAAAACATGAGGCAATAACATATGATTGATATCAATTTATTTATCTGGTTAAAATATTTATTCTGTCAATTCCATTTTCATCTAGTAGGATTAAACATTCTAACAATATAGTTTCACATAAAATAAAGGGAAGCAATGAATCCCCAACCTCAAACACCATATTTTAAGAAAGTAATGGATTGGAGAGGTCCATGCCATTACAAATTTGTACTAATAAAAATCCCATTTAATATGAAAAAGAATCCCAGAAAGTAGAAATATTGAAAAATAAAACTATATACACAAGAGATATCCATAAATCTAGTACTCGCGTTGCATATCATGAACTATGCACCATTGCCTTTCATGATCTACCGTGGAAACTACGTACACTATGATGTCATAATATATTACTACCTCAAACCGATCTAATATGTGTTAAATATAAGGTTCTTAAGACTCAAAAATACTAATAGTGAATCCAAAACATATAATAGTTTCATAAATAACCCAATATATAATATTATAGTGATAAATCACCCTTAGGAGAACCTCCGAGAAAATCTTTTCCCCAAACAAATGTGAAAAGAATTCATCGATCCTTGATGGTGTATACTCTTCATTAAAATCCACATAGTTCATGTGAAATTAATCCAAACGTAAAATAGAACCCTCATCTACCTCCAAGGTGAACAATATTGGGCTTCCCAATTTAGTAAATAGGATCTTACGTAGCCCCAATTCTCCAGATCCTCTAACTGCACCTTCTGGTCTCGCAACTCTATGGGGTCATCTAATATTCATGTGAATACATGAGTTTTTCTATGTGTGTACGTGTATAAAAATGTATATATCATTATAGATGTTCAACATAGAAGGTATTAAAAAATGATATCTTTGTACTCTTCCACCATTGACGGAAAATGAGTGATGGAAGAATAAAATACTCCATGGTGGTATACAAGCCTACTGATTATGAATCGGTATTATCCTATTACACAAGAGGGTCCCCAACTTTTCACGGGATTTATTTTTAAGTAAGTATTAAAATTATGCAAAACTAAATTAGGGTCAGTATAACCTTAAATAGTGACATTAATGTGGGCATGGAAAGTAGAAAACTAGTCCATACCATGGAAGACATCTTCGGGCTTCACAACCATCTATATAATTATTCAATGTGAGGTTATCTATCCTCATATAGTCATGTCACAATACCTATTGGAATTAATGTCCATTGATCTTATACTACTAATACTATAAGAATAAGGGTGAAGGTAGAAGGATCTACAAGAATTTCTAGTGGTAAAACAAGGTGATATGTTAAGGGAAAATGAATTATTATCATATACCAAAACTACTGCTACAAAAGTGAAGAAAGAGGTCATACCTTGATAAAAACCTAAACCTCGGGGTAACATGAATATACTAAATGAATCCAAACACACAGATACCCATCCGACGTCTTTATCAAGGGACCATTATGAATCTGTATATACTAAAATCTTCTTCAAACTAAAAATTCAAAGGAAATCATCTTCCACACGTAAATAATATTCTCTTTGGTTGAAACATACTCACCCACAATATTTTGGTCACAATGAAAGGAAAAATAAGTACGGTGGGTATTTAAATATTATTTTGTGTGAGAATTCACGTTGAGCATCACCATTATAGGACTCTATCGACATCGAGTATCACCTGAGGGATGTCTCCCTACCAATACCACAATTAATAATGTTCTTATCCAATAATGAAATTCACACCATATGCTCTTTAAAACCCTCCACAATATTTTAAGGGAGATCAACCTCAATAAGAGTCCTATGAGATCTCTCTATCTGATTCCCATTATGAATAATAATTACATGTGTGAAATCATTCGATATATGAAGACATATTGTTGCTGATAAAAATGACTTGTTGTAGCTGAAAAAGTCCCAACAGTAAGATTCCACACACTGTAAAACCTGATCCACTAACTTGAGGGTCTATGTTGTCAAGATTCCACAGTGGTCTCTATTTTTGAAACTCCTATAACATGAAAATCATGTGTGTACCATAACCTTGTTCTGCAAGATCTATCTACTCATCAACATCCTTTTGATCATTGTCCCCGAACACTAGAAGAGGGTTCATGTATAGGTTAATAGATGGTAGCACTTCTAGGTGCTTTTCTAGTGAAAAAAACTAAATTATGAACCATAAATAGAGGACACATCGCACAACCAGTCATAATCATGAAACAATCTTGAAATACTTTTTCATACCATTACAATTACAGAATTCAATTTACCACGGTGTACCAACATCAAAGTGAATATATAGGGAGACGAATATGGAAAAATAGTCAAAGTACATGATGTTGTAAGATGAATATACCATTGTTCAATAAAATTGATGTCTTGAAATGATGAGTCGACAAGCAGGTACTAAATGTCCTGGTGAATAGATACAATGAAGGGCGCACCAACACCATCTTCCCTTCCTAGTAATCCATACTACAGGTACATTAAAACAATATCCCTTTTTCCCAATCAATCCTCATATGCGACAACTCCAAACTCCATCCCAAGGAATAAACATATCTCATATCACTTTATAATGATGCAACCCCCTTAGTCCCACCTGTTCTGTGAAGGCAATGCCACTACTACCCCAACCCTACCTCTGAGATCCCAAGGCTAGTCATAAGCCCTTAAAATTCATACTATAAAATGGGATCCCTTTAAATACATTACATATAGGAACACACCCATCTATGTCTATGTAATATTGTATAGTAATAATCAAAAATATTGTAATATATAAAGTAAACAATGCATGATATAACCTAATGGGAAAACATTTTACTATGATAGAATAAAAACAATGTTGATTTGTTGATAAATACAATAAAAAATAAAAAATAATTCTCAAACATACCAATAATATACTCAATAAAATATGAGAGAGCCCAAATCCTAATCAACAATACATAACCAGAATTTTATGTTAAAGAATCCATGTATCCCAAATACCTACCAAATTCAACACCAACTAGTTCATCATCAACATAATACATGACATGTGTGGGAAAAGTATATGTATGGGTGATTATATTCATATCCATTAGAATTTCAAAAATAATATAAAATATAAAAACAAATTCAATTCTAAATATATTTTAAACCCAAAAATGTAATATCAATTTGAAACGTAGACAATGACCATAAATTATTTATATGCTCAAGAAGATTCCCAAATGAATTACGGTATCCCTATCCTCACGGCCTAAATAAAAATGGTGAGTTTACCTGTATCTCCAGCAGTCAATCATTGATTTCCAACATCAGGGAAAACAACATAAGAATCTTTGTGTTTGAGACCAAAACATTCTCATGTACTCAATAGACATCAAATCTAGAACTCCTAAAAATGAATCTCACTTAACCTCAATATATTATATGTGAAGTACACTACAACTATCTTCATTTCTCTAAAGTCAAGAGAGCCAAAGCAGTCACAATAGACCCAAACTCCTTCATACATAGAATACGAGAGAGTAAATCTCATTAGATTGAGAACCCAAAACTATTGGAGAGAATTAAAATCTCGATTATTATAGAGATTATGGGTAACTAGTTCCCTCGTGTTCCATGGGATTATCATCCCGAGAAACACTTTGATGATCCAAAAATATTCAATTCCAATGTCAAGAATCACCAAATGAATAATTATGTTAAAAACATATCACATCACATATTATATTTATCATTGAAGGAATCCATCATGTTCTATGTAGAAATTCACATAGGATAGGTTACTCATGGGTCTTAATTTGATTCCAAATGAAATAGATACAAGAGATAGATGTTTTGGAGGATGTTCATGGTGTATAATGGGTCCACAGGAACCTCTGGACATACCTTTTTACCTAGTCATGATCACATATAGAAATGGATTGGAATGCATGTCATTATTCGTAGCATGTATAGGGGGAACCTAGAATGTCTTTGATTGTAAAGGATGTCCCTTCTATTCATGTTCATGGACGTTCACCTGGTCATTTATATGTCCATTTTCAGGTACCATCCCATTCCCATATACTCCCAATGTATATGGTTTTTTCATCAGTATGTGGTCTGATGAATGTGCTACCTAAGACACAACATGAAACCCATGAAGTGTAACTATGAATGTTATCTGTAACACGTGGCGTGTGATCTTTAAATCAACTAAAAACTCTTGATGACAAATAATCCAATGAACATGTCATTTTTTCATCTAAAATACACAATATTATGCGATAATATTCATTTAGTAGTCATATTCTTCACATGATTTCTATATCTAACCATTCCACCACTGATCTCATCATTTGACTTCTCAAAACTATTTTGGAATTCCTTTTGTTTTCGATTCCCACCCTTCGGTTGTAGGAAATATAAAACCATCTATCAACATGAATACCCAACATGTGTCTCATGCACTTACTATAACCATTTTTTCATTACGAGTCTCATACCCATGATTTATCACCAAAAATTAATCTCTATCCATTAAAAAAATTGGTCTATTCATCAGTTTCAAAATTTTGATGAATTCAGGGGTTCAATCACACTTGAACGCTCTTCAAAAATGACGATATAAGACTTCACAGTCCATCGATGAATAACGGGAACACAATTATAAGAATGGTATAATAACAAATGTGAAAATGTTTTTGTAAAATAATTGTTTCTCCACCATTATACATAATAGAAAACAGAATGATTACATGTAATTAACAAGATTAAAATGAATAAATTTTTTTAACTCGTCGTTGTATATCATGTAATGAAATTTTAACAATATAATAAAATGAATATAAATAATACATGGTCAAAAATGATATCAATTGGTTGAAAATACACAAATAAAGATCCCTACCTCGATTGTTTATCAAATAGTGTTCAATAACACATTATCCAAAGATGGATAACTCATGTTGAATTCATTACATCTCTATCCACCCAAATATGATCAACCATCATCCCCCAATCTCAATCCACTAATGAAGAATTTCATTAAACCCTCTCCAATGTCCCGTGGATATGCAGGTAGCCCTAGATAATTTCTAGTACGTCCTATTTACAGATGAAAGTTGGTTTTTGTGTATTAAATGTATTAATTAATTAATTCACATCTAGTATCCATCAATGAATTCACCTTATCTTCCTTAATTAACAAACATTACGTCACACATATAATAATACCCACATTATAGATCCAATAATTGACTCAAATTTATGATCTGGTGAACTATTCATGGGTTATTTCATTATTTCATGAAAAATATGTGTTCATATTATTAATTTTGTTTATATTTTTACAATATAAATTTTAGTATCATTGGGCCTCATAATCTCACACCATTTTAATTACTAGCTCCCAAAATATTCCTTAATATATTTAAAATACATAAAATGAAATAATAGTATCAATACACCACATAAATATATCAATTCATTTATATAATTTAGTAATATTGTATATATTTTTTAAAGTATTTAATACTAATAATATCATTTAATTTAATAACTATGTTATAACTGACTTAAAAAGTCATGGTTTACTTTGGATCAGTGTTGCATGTTGCATATGATATCATGATTGTTTTTCCTTTTTTTAAACACAATGTGTTCTATTTTACATTCACCAAAATAATCAGACAGGGTACAAAATATATAAGAAAGAATATTGAATTTATCAATCAATGGTATAACATGAAATCACACACTTGTAAATTCCAAATGTCTCATATAACAGGACTTTT
Source organism: Viscum album (assembly GCA_963277665.1). Classification (NCBI taxonomy): domain Eukaryota; kingdom Viridiplantae; phylum Streptophyta; class Magnoliopsida; order Santalales; family Viscaceae; genus Viscum; species Viscum album. The sequence continues at coordinate 1,695,076,595 of OY728147.1, forward strand.
GGAAAATCATATAAAAATTCTCTATATAGAGAGTTGTGAATCCCCATTTGAATTTTTAAAAAACCTGCATATTTTTATATCTATTAATTTATATTAATATATTAATATGTATATTATTTCTATTCGGCACCATTTTTTACACTCCGATAAATGTTGGAAAAATGAACAAACATAGACAACGATATATATATATATATATATATGTGTTTACTCATGTGCATTAAAATGAAAACATAGAAAAAATTTGTAATTAAAATCTTAATTCTTCTATTAGATCATTTAATTTAAAATAATTCATGAACATGGTGCATTTAAATTATTCCAGTAATGTCATGTAAGAATTTTATAATCTAATTGAAAACTAACTATGTTGATCCAAAATCCCAATTTACATTCACCTAAAATATCAATGATTGATAACATATTTTTCATAGTAAATCATATGTTAAATAATAATTAAACAAGCATTCCCCCATCCTTCAATTTTGGGAAATTTTTTAATTGAATTAAAAATCATGTGAATTAGGTGTTGAAATTAAAATATTAATTACAATTAATAATTATTATTATTTAACATTAAAATTAAATAAAATGTTGTAAATTAATTTTAATGAATTTATATTAAAAAAAATTGGATACCTGCCTCAAAAATCGAAAATCATGTCATCGGGGGATATTAAAGTCATCACATTCAATGAATAATTTCCCGAATGGGTTTAACAATGTTCTTTAAGGGTCTGTGGACCCAAGAATCAATTAATGAATACACCATTACACTATTTTAGTTATTTAGTAAGAAAGAGAGGTAATAGAATGACAATGGAATAAAAAGATCAACTAATGATAAAATGTTCAATCTTACCACTTGATTTGATGATGAATAAGATGGGGATCCATCCCGAAATCAATTAAAGGGGGTTGGGAATAAGGTGTCACATGAGTGAGATCCCTCCAGAATTTGAGTTGATTATGAGAGGGAGAGATGTGAGTGATGGGATATAATAATTAAAAATGTTAAAGTGAAATTTGTTAATGTCCTATATTTTGAAAGAGCATGACACATTAAATTGTATAGTCTCATGGTGGATTAAAATAATTCTAACTATGTTCCTCCTTTTAGATGATTTGGAAATATTTCCTTGGATGTGTGCATGGGCTAGATCAACATTGTTTTATTATAGGTAGAGTTACCCAAGGATTTAAAGGAACTGATATGGAGCCGGTGCTTGATAATTAAAAATGGGTGATTGGGTACAACACTATTATTCATGTTGACATGGATATATATTATTTGATGTTGTATTCGAGCTTCATTATTTAGACCATGAGGAAACATGGTTTTCATTAATTTTTTATTGATCACTACATTCATTGTAATTTATCCCCTTGGATCTCCATCTCCCTTGTGGGGAAACGTTTTGAAATTATTAAAAGTGTGTGGGGAGTGCAGAAAGGGGATCCCTTGTTCCCCATTATATTTATTATTTCCCAGTATTCTCTATCAAATAACATGAAACATGCATGGATGAAATGAGGATCCTTTTATATCACTCTATGGCATAGGATGTTATCATTTCTCATATCATATTTTTTGATTATATCATTTTCAGCCTGAATGATATGAGATGTTCTATTCATTTAATTATGCAAATATTGATAGTATGTGGTAGTCTAAGTGTCTAGTAGATCAATGGAAGGAAGAGTAGTGTTTTTATTTCCAATATATACTCAATAAGGAGAACTACGGACAACCATGATGTTCTGGGAATTACATTGTAGAAGATTCTAATGACATTCCTTAGGGATTAAAATTATAATTTTATACATAAGAATATTTTTTTATGATTTCATCAATAGAATGCATGGGAGGATTCATAGATGGAAAACTGATTTCTTTCCATTGGCGGTCATGTCACTCTGATTAATAGTGTTTTATCCTCTATATTGATGCATGTCCTTTCCACCATCACTCCTCCTAAGAGGATTTTATCTACAATTTAGTGAAGGTATAATAGGGCTACATGGAATCATTTGAAAAATCCAATTGAAGATTGAAGCATCAGACTAAGTGATGGGACAATTACCATGAAGTCTATGTGGGCATGGTATTCATGGGATTATATTTTTTGGCATTCCATTAGTTCCAATGTTTTCAAAAATAAATATGGTTAGAATTGGGAGGGATTGGATAGCCAGAAACAGTCTATGTTGGTTAAAATGTTTTCGGAACATCTGTATAGTTATTTGGATACATAATTTTTTGTGGTTATGAGAGGGGACATTAATTTGCGGATAGATAATTGTGTTCATGGGAAGTTATTTTTTCAAAACATTCGGGTGCCTCACATTCATCTTTAATAGTATTTACGATATCCAAACCATATTGAATTCATTTTTAGGATTTATTAGATGGCTATTTTTAAAGAGATCATTTTAAATGAGGAAGTTTATCTATGTTGATTTATATGATCTTGTTCAGGAAATTACAATGTCTATGATTTTTGTGGATAATTCATTCTCGTGATGAACGTGATGAGTGGTCCTAATATTTGTGGTTCACAGAGGTTCCCATGAAGATGAAAGTAATAGTATAGAAGTAAAAAAACTAAATCTGTTCAAAAGAAGATAATATACCATAGAAGGGTGATTCCATGGCCCCTTGTTATTATTGTTGTGTCAACTGACAGTCAGAGTTGGCATTTCATTTTATGATTATGAGTGAGTTGAATTTCACTCTTTTTCAGTAATGGGTTAGTGGAGAAAATTTAATGTAGAAGGTATTTCCATGTATTACATCATTTCAAGTGGGTTTCGGGGATCAGAACATCTATAGTTGGAGTCCAAGATTCCTATAATAATTGATACTGCTATCTGTTGGACAATATGGGAGGTGAGAAATAATAAAAGAATGAATTTTTGGCTTATGATTTCTTATTTATAGTAGATAATTAAGGATCTCCTTCATTATCTATGCTCACTTATGAAAGGTATAAAAACTCTTATTTCCATTTTAGTTTTCGTAATAGGACAATTTCTCATCCAGTTTCCCAAATATATTGGTTTAAAAGAAGACCATCATTGAATGGATAAATGTTTAATGTTGTTAGATCATATATTAATAGAAATATTTGTGTGGGTGGTCGTATACATCATTCGAGTAGTTCTGCTTTGATTTATTTCTATGGTTTTTATTGTTCGGGGAGCTCTTTGGGTGTAGATGTGAGAGTGTTTCTCGCATATGTCATGATTTACAACAGATTTGTATTGTTTGTATCAATGGTTGAATCAGATTCTGAGGTCTTGGTATAGGATTTTCTTGAGAATGTAGATCCCCCATGTAATTTTTTCTTACTAATCTAAATCTTCTCATTGGAGACCGGTCATGGGCATTCTGTTCATCATATTCGAAGAGAGGCTAACATTGTTCTGTATACCCTTTCTCAAAGGGTATTGTTAGAGTAACATTTTCTTGTTTATTATAGATTGGAATTGTTTCCTTTTGATTGCAGGATTTTTTTAATGGGAATTATGTTAGATTTCATCCCTTTAGACCTCAGTGATTTATCCCATTTTTTGTTGGGATTCATTTTACCATATATTAATAATAAAAAACAATTTTTGATCTAATGATATGGGTTATTTATAATTTTTAGAGTATAAATATTCATGCCAATAATTCATGGTTATGAAATTATTTATATGAACCTATGATATATTTTTTCAGGCCCGTTAATTAATAGTGGACTTGTTTTTCGTGAATTGTGAAAAACAAGTTTTTTATACAACCTTGATCATATCTTATAGTCTAAGTATAAACTTAGACCTTTGTTGATGAATTGTACATCACTCTAAATACACAATCGAATGGTGGTTATGGTTTTATCATTCAAAAACCATTATATTTTTAATAGAATTATATATCATAACATTATTAGATAATTTACCACAATTCGAAGCATTACTATACCAGTGGTTAAGAATTGTTGGTATAAGTCCCAAAACCATTGTTATAGATTATACCAATTGTATGGGTTGTTGTTGTCTTGTCTAGCATCGATATAGACCTATACCAAATTTTTTTAGAAACTATTAGTATATTTTGGATATGCAAATAGTTTAAAAACAATTGGTATTTGTAATATGAAATACATATACTAATGGTTTTGAAAACGATTGGTATAGTAATTTAAAAAAAACTTTCCTTGATTTCATCCTTACACCTCCAATTTATATTTCAACATCACAACCAATTAGATAAAATGTTTTTGAGAAAATAATAAGATAAATATGTTTATGAATATTTAAAATAAATTATTTTTTATGTATTCAATGTTATTTGATAAAAGAATTTTTTTAAAAAGTATGAGTTATATACCAATAGTTTTCAAAAAAAATGGTATAGGAGTTCTGATTGGTGAGACTTGTACCAATGGTTATGGAAAAACCATTGGTATGTGGTATTTAAATGGAGGGTATACAAATAGTTTTATCCAAACTAATGGTAATGAAATCACCTATACTAATGGAATTGGGAAAACTGGTAGTATAAGGTATTAAAATTGAATATTTGCCAATTTTTTGTCAAAAACTATTGTTATAGCTACGCCATAAACCAAATGTTTCGGAAAACTATTTGTATTGGGATATATTATGGTACCTATACCAATTTTTTTCCAAACCATTATTATAGATCTGTTGGTTTATGTCATGTATTTTATATGTGATTACATGTGTATGATTCATGCCCTGTAAATTTAAAAGGAATATTATTTATTTTATGTGAAAATTAAATTTAAAATGATCACTATATTACTTGGATATTCTGTGGAACCATCGAATTATGATCTACCATGATTATTTCATATTTCACAGGCCCATGACAACAAAATATGGAAAATTATGGAATTATATGGTGTTTCATATAATTAATTCTCCTAGTGAAAGACACTTATAATTGCTTCTAAATGATAGTATGAGAATCTAATTAATTTATGTATATTAGTTAAAAATTACTTTTAAATCATGTTTTAAATTCATTATATTAAATGAATGGTCCTTTTTTCTTATTTAAAAACATGTTTGGAAAAACATGAAAATAATAGATGTCTAGATTATAAAATAATTATTTTTATGTATATACTAATAAAATAAGACTTTTCATTAGAGAAACAAACTGTCGCAATTTTATGTCATTCATAATTATAGATAAGATTAATATGAAATACATATTATAGTAATTGTGAGTGGTATGAATTTTATAGCATCAATAAGTGTTGATCTCTTTCATTAATTTTTTTTTATTTTAATGGAATCATAGTCTCATTCTAAATAATCTAATAATTGATATTAAAAATTAATAATCAATTAAAAAAATAACAACAATTTCATGGAATATCAATTTTAATATTTCATTATTTAATTAATATATTTTTTCTTCATATAAATGTCTAATTTATTACGTAGTTCCATCAAAAAAATAATATGTGAAACCCTTGGAATAAGTCATTAATAAAATACGATATATTTTCTATGTCAATTTATTTTATGTCACTAAGATCTAAAAAAATAACAATATAAATTTTGGAATTAAATTTTTATTATTATTTAAAAACAACTATATTTTAGTTATATTCCCTATAATATTTCAAAACATATCAAGTACAAAAAATAAAAAAAAATTAAATAAATGATAGTATAATGACTTAATTATTGTTATTTAAATTTATAATTTTGTTCAATTTTTTATTCTTTAATTGATTTTTAAATATAATATCTTATGTAATTTTTATAAATCATAATAATAAAATTGGAAAATATTATAAATATTATTCCATCATACATAATAATTGTTCCTTTACACAAACAGTCCTTAAAACGCCACAAAAATTTACCAACATTTATTAGGTATACATGTATTTATAATTCTATAGAGTAAGGTGTAGAAACATGTGCATTGTACTATTTAGAGGGAATAATGTAGATAATATTATTCTCGTACCAAATTTGGTATGAACAAAAATATTAAAAAATTTAAATGTGGTTAATGTGTAATATCATTTTATTATATGAACTTATTATATTTTTTCAATTAAAAATTATAATATATATATATATATAATTAGGTCCAAAGGACATTAAAAATTGAAAATTTCCTATCACCCAGATTACTCATTAGTGATAAAAATTATTTATAGTTTTCTGAAATTGTTATCAGAAATGATATATGTCTTCTTATGTGTGATTTTCGAACCTAATGAATTCACCCATTTCTCCAAACCTACTTATAATTAATTTTGAATCCAAATGTGTTAGGATGTTCTATATCATGTAATAGAAGGCATCAACTATAAGTGATATTAAATTGTTACATGAAGATATAATTATGTAATCTTGACAGAACCATTCATTGTTCTAGAAACCATTAATAATGATGATAAATTTTGGGACTGAATAAAATAGTTTTTGATGAAGATGGTTCCACCCTTATAACGACATGAACTATTATTAATAAAATGACTATTTGGAATCAATTTATTAACTTAGTTTATAATATGGTTACTGAAAACACATGAAATTATTTTGTTTTATTATAAATAATAGTATTATAATCACCATTATTTATCATTACCATTGATAATATATCCACTAAATAGTGATCAGATGACTCGTATAAATATAGGGTTTTGATGAATCTTTTTGATAATGACAATGGAAGATATGTCCTCAACCAGTAGGATTGTACCATATAAAGCCCATTTATTAGAGATTATGAAGAAGATTGAATTTTTGTTCTTTTCCTAAGACCAATACCAATACGAGATCCAATAATATAAGCATGTGAAATACTATTTATGGGAAAAGTTCAAGATTATCAATATCACGACCCAAACCATGTTCACCAAACATCCCCAAGAAGACCCACCATAATGTTCCTTACTATTATGATGTATTCTATTGTATTTAAGGGATATGTATCAAGACCCCATCAATAGGATTGTAAACATTTTCGTTGTTTAGAATAATGATTACATTTTCATCTAATTATGGTAACTTTGTAAATAATTTTAAAGTTAAAACAATATTTTTGGATTCAATTGAAATTCAATTAAGAAATATATTTTCATGAATTAATTTATTTTTGAAATAAATAATACATTAATTAATATTAATAATATATAAATTTATTATATATAATTTATCATTTTATTTTTATTGAGTCAAAAATAATATTTTTAAGGATTAAAAAAATGTTATTGTAAAAAACCATCATTTTCAATTAAAAATAATTTGTAAATTTAAAGTGAAAATTAATATATTAGTAAATTTATATATATATAATGATTATTATATTTTCAATTAGGATTTCAAAATTATCCAATGGTAAAAAATTTCATAATTTTATGAGATAGTCGAATTTTTGGGTAAACATCCAATACCGTATTAATATACTTTGAATTTTAGGACACCATAAATACCCAAATGTGATTTAATATGTTCTATAAAATGGTATTTCCAGCCAAATATATTTTATCCCTTAATCTTAATTTCGGTTCATGTCTTTTTTTTTTTGTTTTTTTAAGTCCATTAATAATCACTCAAGACTTAGAGTATATTTTAGCATCAAAAAATTATTTCATTAAGAGTTTTCCCCACATCCACATCACCAATAGTAATATTTATATAATACAAGAACTTTTACTTATATAATAATGTATACCACTTCCATTGGAATTAAACTTTGTTCAATAACCATGGAATGGTTTGTGGTTTTGAATATTATATTATGTATAGTCAAAAACAAAAATAATAATGAAATTACCATCATTTCATATATAAACCCACCAATGATTAAATTTATCATCAATAAAACTCTTTTTAGCATAAAATAACTCTTCCCTCTAATCGCATGATTCCTCTTAAGGAGACCTTAATCTTTCATGAAAACCCCTCTCAAGACTTTGGAGTCACACACTCAAGTAAGGGAACATCATCTTCCACTCTCCTCTTTTATCAAGTACATAATTCATGTTAGGTATTTTAAATTCAATTTTATTATATTGGGGTATTTAATTCCACATCCCTATTATTTTCCTTTTTATTGATAAATTATTATATCCCCTTTAACTTAATTTTATCCATCCTATGAAACATTACGTACACCCTTACTTGGGTAATATTTTGTAAGCATTCTTTTCCTTATTTATGTTTCATCATTACGTTATTTCATCAATTTTAGAATCTTTAATGATGTGATATGATTAAACATGTCCCTAATACTTACCATATGATGTATAAATAATTAGAGACCCCTTCTTATTTGACCAACCAATTTTATTTATTTTTTTGTCATGACTTTATGGTGATAAATTTCATTGCTACTCCTCCACACCAAAATAATTATTTAGTGAATAGCATACTAATTTTGAAATCATATGTATTCATGTTTATCAAAATATACTTATTTATTTATTAATTAAATTTATTTCTTCCACATTTCATGATCATGGAATAAATATGATGATGAATGAAGTGACGTTCAATGATATATGTGTCATTCTTAAGAATTTGAATGAAATGATTATGGTAGATTTATTCCGTTAGCACTCCAATTCATTGGGTAATGTATAACATCATGATACATCAGGTAAAATAGTCATAGAAAATATCCTTGTCTCATGATCCTCTAATTTAAATGATCCTCAAATCATTCTCCCTCATGTGCTATGTGAATTGACTCATACTTCTCTATGTGAAATGATACTCAACTCTTGCTTATGTCATGTCGTATGTTGTTGCCACATTTCCCAAATTATGATTATCATGTTATATCATTAATAATTATTCATGTACCTTTTATGATCCATTGATACTAAAATTATTTTACATGTATTAACTTACTCATGTAATGCATTGTTTATTCGCTTACTGGGTTTATATCTCACCCTTTACATATGTTCTTCCAATGGATATCCCATGAGGTTTTAATTCTGAAGGAGTATTTTGAGCCTGTTATTGTAAAACTAAATAATTCATGTTATGGATGTTATTAATAATTTATTTTATCCCATGTTCACTGTTTTATATTTTTTAAATTATTCCAAAATACTATATAATTATTGATATTTTGGGTTCTTGTATGTGTAATTTTATTTAAGAAAATATTTATTAATTTGTAATATTGTGTAGGGTTATTATACTTGGTATCAGTTAAAGTTTTTATTTGTTTTTTGGATTAGTTTTACAAAAATCATGAAAAATTATTAGCGATAATACAAATTCTTTAAAAACTACTGTAAAATAAGGTTACTATAGAGTATGTTTTTTATAAAAAAAATTACATCTATGATCGGATACTACAAGTGGACGTGGTTATGGAATAAATGTACCTGGTTGTAACATCTCTGATAAGTTTTTTTTGGGTCTAACATGGGTAGTCTAGTGTATAACCACATGCCTTACTGCATTCATGGTTTGACACTCTCAGGGAATATTCTTTTGTAAGTTCATATTCTCAATGAAAACCTTTATCAAGGGAACATAAATTCCCATAAGAATATATGTTAGGAAATATATAATAGATAGAATATATTATTTCCTAAAAACTAATGATATAAATTTATATGTTATCCATTTATTGTAATTTTTTCCCATTTACTTGTTTAATGGTTTAATATTGTTATCACAAATTTTTTTATTCTAGACATTGGGTCGAAATATGTGGAATCTTTTTAACAAATAATAAAAAGGGAAGTGTGATGATTTCCCTCAAATATATGCCTAATCTGATTGGAGAAGGATTCACAATATTGGTCACGATCCTCTCTCGACTAACTCATGTAAGTTAGTGTATCCAATATCAAGAGGAGTTCATAAAACCCCATAATAGAGAACAACCAATAACCTAGTGCTTCATATGAAAAAGTCCTTATACTTACAATGGATCTTATGATTTCTTCATCATATAATAGAGGATCAGCTCTATTAGGTAGATCTTATTCATCAATCAATGTTCTGAACAAGAGATGGCTCTTATGGCTTTCTATATTATGATGGAAAAATATGATCAGTAGTAGACACGGATCAATATTATGAATCATAACGAAGAGGTAAATGTAATTGGGTGGAAGGAATTACCAAAAATGATTTTTGATAAATAATTTCATCTCACTCTGTCTCATAATATAGAAATTGATTCCCATGTATTTAGGAAAAAAATATTAAGAATCTATTGGGGAGTACAGGTAAAACACCACAACCCTTGCACAATATGCTTTATTTTTTCATTACCCTAGAATAAAAGGTTGAATGATTCTTTGGTGGGATGAAACGTAGTCTAATAATATCCATGGTGATCTATAACTTTGATAGATGTGAAGAAATTGTCTGATGTTCCCCCAATTTCAAAATAGATGATGGTTAATTATAATGGAATCATGGGGATAAGATGTGGAATGTGGGGTTTAATTCTTTTTGTCTGATGGAGAGATATAACGGTGGTATGGAATTTCAAAATCCCACAGATCAAGGATTCATGAAAATTATCCTTGAAATTTCCATAAAGGGAGATAGAAAATGATTTAGTTGGGGGATGATGTAAACTAAGATAATAATTACCATAAAAAACCATAAATTGGAAAAGTGGAAATGAAAACCTCCATCCACTCCCAATGAATTATTCATTTATAATACTATATGTAACAAGGAATCATTATAAATCAATTCCATAAGGAAAGGGATTTATGTTGAAACTAGTGACCTCCAAGGAAGTGAGGGTGAGTGTTTCTAATCTCTTCCACCGAAGTGAATTAATGAAAAAAACTTGTGACACATTTGATTATTATTCATTCAATAATATAAAACATAATTTTTTATTCTATTTCAATGCATTCCTATATATGATGAAATTATAGAAGAAATATCTATTCAACACCAAAAAACATGGACGAAGTGATGTCGATGATAATGAAAAATGAGGAAATTATTTCATCCCATGTATATAAATCATCCCCATTAATAATTAGTTAGCTAAATTCCCTTCAAATATTGTCAAACATTCATTTTTGGAATTTAATTCAATTCTTGTAATGTATTTTCCATCCCTACATATATCTAACATAAATTTACAAGAGATAGAAATCAAACATAATATGGAGAATTGACCCCGGATTCTGTACAAGTGAGAGGATAAAGATGAATAATTTTTAACCCCATCAACTAATGCATTTATATTAATGACCTGTGATAAGTTTATAAATCTAAAATGATTAATTCAATGGAAGTGATGAAACTAGACGAAAATACTATTGTGATGGAATTTAGTAATGTGTGTCAAAATGAATTTTCACATCTTCCATATAGTTTGAAGAATGAATTTCCCATCGAGAATATACTTTTGGAATTATATATATCCATGTATCCATATAGGATGGCTGTTGTGTAACTTGATAAGATGAAGAAAACACTACTATAGAATCTTGATAAAGGGTTTATAAGCCCAAGTGCTTGACAGTGGGGTGCACTAGTTGTCTTAATCAAGAAGAAGGATTGTAAAATGTGAATATTAATTGATTATTGTGTGCTCAATAAGATCATGATAAATAAGAATTTTATTTTTCCATTGATTATTTGTCTTTTAGATTAGCAATGTAGAGAAAAATACTTCTCGACGGATGATCCTCGGTCAATATATTACCAATTTCCTATGAAGAAGGAGGATATCCCCAAGAAAATATTTCGTATAAGGTATAGAAACTATGTGTTCATAGTAATTACATTTGAAAAAAATACTCCATTACTATTCATGTAAAAATAAAAATAATAAAAATATATTATCATGAAAAATTTATGGACATATTTATAGATGATACTCTAATGATCTCCAAAACAAATTATGAGCATGCAGAGCATTTGAGCACCGTGCTAAAAATCTTAAAAATGGAGTATCCCTATGAAAATTACAAAATGTGTGTGGTATGATTGAAGTTTTTTTAATTAATAATAAATATACACACAACAATTGGATATATGTAAATCCTTTGAAAATATGTGAAATTGAAGGATGGATGAGTCCATCATTTTTTATAGATATCCCAAAATTTCTGTGCTTAGTATTATTTTTTCCCAATTTCTGAGAAATTTATAATGATTTTCAGACCCTCTTACAAAGATAACACAGACATGATTCCTTCTTTATTGAAATTATGGATGAGAAGAAAGAATCATGGTTTTGAAAAGGAGACTCATCAAGCCCCATGTGGTCACACTAAGCCCAAGTGGGGAAGATTTCATAATTTTCAATGATGCCTCAAAGAATTGATTAGGTTGTGTGTTGATGAAAAATAAAAATATCTTCACCTACACCAAATAGCCAATAAATATTCATGAGAAAACTATCCCATACATGATCTAGTATTGGAAGATGTGATATTTTCATTGATAATATATTTTCATTATCTCTATAAAGAGTGGTGTGAGATATATAATAATCATAAGAGCCTTAGAAATAAATTCCATAAAAAGATATTAATATGTTCTTGAGAAGATGGTTAAATATCATCAGAGATTATGACTACTCAATATACAACATAATAGTAAATTAAATAAGTTTTAAGGTGTTTTATGTAGAAAGAGCCCAATAATTCCATTGTTGATGAGAATTTGGAAGGATCCAATCATCAAAGATTTAAAGATGATGTATATGCGAATTATTTAAAAATGGAACATCATCAATCCTTTCAATCATTATTTCACAATAGTCTCTTTTGAAACGGTTCAAAGATCCTAAAACTATGATGTGGGAATTCCGAAGACTGTGGAAACTATAATGAATGGGAAATACTCAATGATCAATGTTAATGAAGATTGAATTTTGATATTTGGTTCATGACTACGTGTTTCACTAAATCATGCATTAATGAAGGAAATATTGAATGGTTCTCAAAGAATAACATTATCTACTCACCGAGAAACACAAAGACGTATCGAAATCCCTAAGAGAACTATTGGAGGGACAACATGAAGAAGTTGATCGTGGAATATACATCAAAGTGCTTGGTAGGTCTTCAAATGATTCCATAAAGGGAGAAGTATAATTTGATGATGAAACCAGTACCCATACCAATATGGAAAAGGGAAAAAATCACCCTATAATTCATCAACATACTTGTAAAGTCATCAAAAATATTTTATCATCTAGAGAAAATATACATCTGAGAAGTGGTAACGCTTTAGGGAGTTCCAATATCGATTATGTCTAATAAATATCCACATTCCACTGAAAAATTTAGGAAAAGTATCTAAAATCCTCTAAAAACTGATCTGTATTTTAGTACGACCTATCTTCCTCAAATGAATGGCTAATCTATGTAGAGTTTTTAGAGACTATATGACATGTTATGACATGTTATATGGATAACATAGGAGGATGTGGAAACATCTACCACTGGTAAGGTTCTTATATAACAATAGTTTCCAATCGAGCATCCAATGGATCCATATGAATCTCTTTATTGGAATACGGACAGAACACCAGCATGTTAGGATGGAATTGGGAAATAAAAACAATTATTTCATGAAATAGATGAAGAAATGGTGTAGAAGGTATAGAGTGTTCAGTAGAAAATCAAAGCATTTTAGAGTCGACAGATGACCTATCATGAAAATAAATGATGAGGCCTATAATATGGTTATGGATACATGGTAATCCTCCTCATATCTCCATGGAATAATGTTATGATATTTATAAAGAATATAAATTTTAGTCCAAGGTAAATCATATTTTTTGAGATCTCTGGTCGCATCTTAGTTCTGGCCTATAAACTTGAACCCCACCGAATCTGTCTCAAGTGCATGATGCATTCCATTTATACATCAAGAGAAATTACATAACATACCCCTAAAATGAACTAAATCCAATGTGTTACCATTGGATAAGCATATTTACTATGTAAAATAGTGGGGTAAGATCTTTTATTGTAGAGAAAAATTTCTGTTAAAATTGACAATGCCCCTCATCAAAGTGTTTTGGAGAGACCACATGTTTATAGATGAGATTTGGGAACCATAAAAGATTCTGAATTAGAGTTCCCTCAAATATTATAGTCCAAGAAACCAATGTTTTATGGGAAAATTTTCTTAATTGGGGAATATTTTAATGACCCGAACTATTATAAATAAAATTCTCCTTTTTATTCAATATAATGTATTACTATATAATATGTTTAGAGTAAACACAAAAACATATATTATTATTAAATCCACTTAGATTTTAATGATAATTATGTATATTTACAATTGATAATATAGTCGTTGAATAATGATAACATGAATAGTATAAATACAGGGGTTTAAAAATCATTAGGACACAAACAAAGGATGTGATGACTTCATCCAATATGATCAAACCCTATTAATCCCATTTATTAGATCTTATAATTGAGATTTCATTTCTTGGATTTTACCCATACTAATACCATGCAGAGTTCCAAAAACTTATGCCTCAGAAAAACAGCATAATGAAGAAGTTCAAGCTCATTGAGATCACAACCCAAACCATGATCACTGATCGACCCCATTAAATCTCCACCATCGTGCACCGTAATCATAGGGAATATTCTTGTGTGTAAAAGGTAAATGTATTGAGACTCTATACGTAGGATTATGTACAATATTTTTTATAAAATAATGAATATATTTTCATCCAATTAATGTTACATAGTAAATAATTTTTAAATCACAAATAGTATTTTTGGTTAGAATCGAAATTTTATTAAAAAAATCTATTGTTATGAATTAATGGATCTTTTAAATAGAAAATATTTTTTTAAAATATTGTTTTTGAATAACATAAATATATTATAAATTATCATTTAATATTTATTATGTAAAATGTTATTATTTTACAAGGATTCAATAAACTATTATTGTCAGTACCCCTTCATTTTTAATAAATGTTGAATTTTTTAAAATTTTAATATAAACATATTTAGATAACTATTTTAACAAAAATAATATTTTTTTGAATAAAGATGTTGAAATTTTCCAATACTCATTTTTTCATAATTTTCTGAGAAAAACAAATTTTCATGTAAAAATTCAATATCTTATAAATATATTTTGTGTTTTATGACAACATAAGGTCCAAAATTTTGATGTAATATGTTATATAAAAATGTCTACATGGACAAATATATATTTTAACAATAAAATAATTTGTTTTTTATGTTTATTTTATTTATTTTTTAAATCCATTATGAATCCTCTGAGGATTATAATATATTTAATGATTTTGAATTCATATCATTAAGAGTATGACTCACCTCCACATCACCAAGGGTAATATTTTAAAAATTAAAGTCCATATTTTATAAAATGTTACAAACTAGTACCTATTTTATAATTAATGGGAAAACCATGGTATGATTTTTGGGTTTGAATGTTTTATTATGTAGATTCCAAAACCAATATAATAATTATATCACCATACCATCCAATTTAGAAACACCCAAGATCCCATCTCTCATCACTAATACTTATTTATGAGTGAAAAAACTCATCTCTATACTCTATATAGAACTCCAATAGAAAAACCAATCTCTCAAGAAGCCCATCCTAAGACATTGGAGTCAGACACTCATATAAGGGAACCTCTTCTTCGACTCCTCTTTTATCATACACTCCATTTATGATATGTATTTTATTTTTCATTTTATTATGTTGTGATATGTTATTAAATATCCCTAATATTGGGGATTTAATGTATAAATAATGATATCACATATAACTCAAATTTATCTATCATATGAACCATTTTGTACACATGATACCATGATCAAATTTCGTATGGATTTGTTTCTCTATTCAGGTTTATGAATTACCTTATATCTTCTATATTCAAATTTATAATTTTGGGATATTCTATTCCATGCCTCTTATACATCCCATTTAATTTCTAAATAATCAGATACCACTTACACCATCATTAACATTTTTTATGAATTTTAATGTAATGCTACTATGCTTTCGAAATTTCATCCCGATTTTTCTTTGCCAAAATAATTATGTAGTGAATACAATACCAATTCTTATATCAAGGGTATTCACAATTATGTTATGATACAAAATTAAGGGGGACATAAATATATTTATTACATATTTTTGTGATTGTTGTATAAATTATGATGATTATTGAATATATGTAGTATGATCTATATGGGACACTTAAGCATGATAGTAAAATGATTATAATGGGTGTGCCTATATCACGCTCCAACACATTGGGCAATTTTTAGTGTCATGATACACCATGTTAAAATTTATTGTTCGATATACTTGAAACATTCTCCCCCATGTTAAATTCTCCTTGATTCATGCTTCACAATGTGCAATGAGACTTCACTTGTGCTTCTCCATTTGCAATGAGCCTTGAATTATGCTTATGTAATGTATTAAGTTATTACACTATTTAATTATCGTTATATATCATTAAATATTATTCATAATTCTTTTATTCTTTGTTGATATTCCTATCATCTATATTTTTTTATCTACCATGTGTTTTTCCTTGTTTATTCCCTTATCATGCTTTATAGGTCACCCATGGGTTATGTTTGTCCCCAGGATATCCCATGTTGTTTTAAGTCCAAAGGAGTATTTTGAGGATGATAAAGATGTTTTAAACAAACAATGTTAAGGATGTTTTTAAAAATGTTTTTGTATACGATGTTCAAGATTTTATGTTTTGTTTTTAATAGCCAAAGAGACTATACTTATCAATCCCTTATGTTTTAATATGTGTACTTATATGGAATAAAACATGTATTAATGAGTAACAAAGAGTAGTGTTGTTTTAACCATCATTGTAAATTGTTGTGTGAATGGGATAAATATATATTGAGTATCTACCTATAAACATTTGTGAGAGATTATGTACACCTATGATAGAAAATAAGAACTTTAAAAACATTATAAGATGTATTTTCTGAAATTATTTGACTAATATATATATATTTATGAATAAAACCGGTTGGGAAACCCATTAAATATGAACCAAACCAAAGTCCAAACCAATCAAAATTGAAATGGTGGTTTTTTCATGAATATTTGTTTATGGTGATTATTAAATAAATATTTCTTATTTTTGGTTTGGTTCTCAGGGAAGAAAAAATAGTGAAGTTAAACCAAACCACAACAATTTATAAGGCAAGGAAAATTTATATTTCTCTATAGTCTCACCCTACGAATCAAATCCATGATCCAAACCATCTATCAATTTTTTTCATCCACAATTAATTAAAAATTTTTATTTCATTAGTAGATTATGGTTAATATTATTTCACATTTTCAATAATAATGTATAAACTCAATATGAATTATTATACAATCATTATTAAATTTCCTGAATCTCTATAATCAATTTTCTTATTACCAATTGAGAAATTTCATGATTTTTGGGAACCGTATAAAAAAATAATTTAAATAAATAATTATTAACCAAAATAAATACAACCAATGAAAACTGCATCAAAACACAAATAAATGCATTATCACCCCACGTTTCCACAATTACATCTTTTAATCACATTTTTTTTCCAATGAACTATATATCAATATTGTTTATACTAATCTAAACTTATAAAACCCTCACCAATAAAAAGGAAACACAAAATCACATATTGAAATTGGTCCCCACTAACATTAATTCACCAAGAACAAATCAATTATTCAACGACACAAATAGATCCACTATGCTCCTTAAATGTGTGTCTTTTGATCATTAAGATCAATAATGAACCCTCAAAACATGAACAAAAATTTAGAAGTATAAGAAATTGATCTACACCATACTTGTGAATATTCAAAACTATAATAGAATAATATACTAATCTTTCAAAAATTGTAGCATTAATTTTTTTCTAAAATATTGAAAATGATCAATGAAATAGTAGAATAAGAAAAAATTCATATTAATAGCCATGTTAATGATAACCCACTATATAGAAAGAAAATACATTCCAATAAATGAACATATTCTTATTCAAAAGTACCCATTATAGAAAAAATATATAAAAATAGAGGTATTCTTCTAAAAATCTATAGAACAATATCACCGATGGACATTCCAAAAAAACAATGAAATTAGATACCTACCTCCATCTAGTTAGCCTTTATTATGAATTCCATGTAGATATATTGTGAGATTAGATATCTTAATTTTGAAGTTTCGAACATAATAATACAAACAATTGACCATAAGAATATATCAAAGGATAGAAAACCTATAGAGCCACCTACATCATTAACATAAAATCATCGCAGATATCAACTTAGAAAATAATGATGTAGTCATCGCATGGGTTGAAATAAACAAAAAACAAATATTTTTCAAAAACTAGGGTACCCGAGATTGTAAAAAATGGAAATTGTAAACAAGGTTGGGATACAAAGTGGCCAAGGATAGGGAAAACCACATTTGGAGGATAAAAATTGGAAAAAATGAGGAATAAATAGAATATGAAAACCAAATGAGGGTCTGGATAAATGGAATCCAATATGTGTGAGACAATAAATAGGTAAATGTAATAATTTTATATATTACCTGATTTCAATTCCATATATAGAATCCAGAAATGATAGAATATTTAATATACACATATCATCATTGATGTTAAAGTGGTAGAAAACACCACTGATCACCGAGAAGAATGGTGGAAACGATGAGGAATGTGCTTCCCTGGAAAGGAGAGGTGAGAGGACACCCTTGATCCCATAGGGGGATCCATCTATGTAGAAAGGGACGACCATTATTATACAATATTTTAGATATTATAAAAAATGGATTAATCTAAAATCTAAAAATAAAAAAACTAAATATTATTATATTATGTATTTTTTAAATGAATCCCAACCAATATTAAAAGGACTAACTTTTTTATAAAAAATGATCCATCATTTTATTATTTGGTTTTTTATGAAATCCAAAACAAACAAATCCACTCCCATACATAATGTATGCATTGAAACATGGAATATATTTTAAAATGTTTAATGAATATATAGGTAACGGAATTAGAAATTATTTACTATTATTAAAAAGGATAATAAATAATCCACCAATGATGAAAAAAAATATTTTCCATCCAATAAACTCTTTGAATTGAAAGTGATAAATTAGAAAGTATATTTTATATATTTAAAACAAAATATTTTTGGTAAAACCAAAATAAATAACATTAAATACTTCTGAAAATAAACAAGTCCTCATAATTATAGAGAAAAAATAACGAATAATACTTTTACTCAATTTTCATGATACCTCAATCTCCCTCACCCCTTATGGGTTTGAAAGAACATTACTTTTTTTATCCCCAATGTATAATGAAATATAATATCATGAATTGTCATGGTATATATTCTAATAAATATAAAAGACCAATAATATGGATTTTTTATCAAGTACATTATATGAAATATTTTTTGGATATTAACAGTAAGGATATTTAAAAAAATTAAACTCCTACAAAACTATATTATTTGTTGTTTTTTAAAAATTATCATCGAGTTAGTTACTAAATAATTAATCAATAGTGAATGCATTAAGTTATGACCTTATTTAATGTGTTAGTTACATTCCAATTAATGCCATATAATATAGGTTATTTGGATGATGTATTCATCAATATATATCTGGTGACATATATATTTGTAATAGATTTAACAAATAATAATTATTCACATAAGAATTTCATCCAAGGATCTATGAAATTTTTTTTATATTTTCATACCGTAATTATGATCAATGGGGTTTTATTAACATTATTAATGACTATGAATAATTTTGCGATTAACTGTTAAAACATTTGATGTTTTGGAATATTCATTAGAAACCAAAAACATTAAATTCTACCATATTTAAAAAAATAAATTACATTAACATATAAAAATTGAAATAAAAATAAAATATCATTCCTCTACTAAAATATAATACAAAAGGTATTTTGAACAAATTAATTTCAACATGTTTTGTCATGACCATGTTACATGGCAGTTTAAGTAACATTTATGATTAATTTTAATTTATATCATCTTTATCAATATATATTGAATGATTCTCAAATATTGGTTGATGTTATTTTTGAATCCTAAATGAATAAACTTTTGGATTAAAATAAATGAATGATTTTAAAAAAAAAAATTGTAAATGAAAATCATTATAATATATCAAATCTATTATTTTAAAAAACTATAAAATTAAATTTTATGTTATTGTTCTAATTTTTTTCACACATGTTATTCATTTTCAATCATATTATTTAATATAAATTTTCTCCAAAATTTGACCAACATTTTATGGTGGTATTTTTTCGTAAAATCATTGCATGTGTGACTTCCATTATTTAATTACTTTAACAATTAATATTATTTTTAATGTCAAAATATTTTCCTATTTTATAAAAGATACTATATGAATATATATATAAAATAATATTTTAACAAGTAAAATATTCTTATAATTATATATAATGTGTGTTTTGTGACTATCTTATTCATTATGGGTGCATTATATTGTGTTCTTTTGTTGGTGTTGCTTAATTATCAATGTTTACAGACAAAATATAAAATATAAACATTATGAAACAATGATATATTATTTTGTAGTAATATAATTATCAATATGATTTTTTTCAATTTAATTTACTACTACTTTTCTCTCCATCCTTTTTTAGGTTACCATTATGGAAAATAATTATTATTAAATTAATAATAACGCCATGTTCCAATGAAAATCCCCAGTATGATATCTTTTTTTATGTTATATTATGGACTTACCATGAATCCTATAAATTACAAAACATGATAGAGAGTAAGTCAAAAAATTGTTCCTCCAAAAATACAAAGAGTGGGACAAATCACTAAGGATGCATAGACTAGAACTATTTTTGTGAATCCAAAATAATAAAGGAATTATTATTTTTATAGATAAATAACTAAACCAAAATTAAGTAATTGAAATGCCAAAACTAATGAACTGAATAAAATAGTGATTTTATTGTGTATAAAACAAAAAAAAATTCCAAGAAAATTAAATTAATCATTGAATAAGATATAATATTTTGAATTTATAAGTCACCTATTTTTTAAAATGTCCATGCCATGCACCCACCATGACACGATCCTTTAATTAATATAAATAATAGATATAAATTATAGAATTTCTATAATGTTATACCTAATATTTTCTCAAGTAAACTACCCAGTTGTTCTATGAATTGGAAAAATAATTCCTTGGTGAATAAAAAATATAAATTTAATATATCTACATAAAATGTAAATACTAAAAGACATCAATTCTTATCATCATGTATATCACAACATATGCAACCCCTAGTCCATATAACCACAACCACAACACCTCAACAAACAAACCACAATTCATAGTCTAAAACATCGACGACATTATATTTATAACAAGAACTACTACGTCTAGAAGAATCTATAAATATAATTACTCCATTCAAGGACCATACTTCTATGAAAATAGTTATATAATTAAAATAATAGAAAAAAATTATATACATATAGTATTGAAATCACATATATCTACGAAATCATTATGATGTAACACCACACACATCACATAACACTAGTAATAAATCATAACACATCCCACAAAATTGATACATAATTAATTATATTTAATTTATTAATAATATATATAAAAATAAGATCACATCCTTAAATAAATATTAATTTTAATAAAAATAATATTAACGTCCTACCACATTTTATAGAATATGAATGTCTATAAAAAAACCAAATAAATTTCCACTATTTCATTCAACTAAATTTATCATATATTGTAATATACAAATAAAATTGGGAGACATAGATCAACATTACATCCTCAAGACTAGTTCCCATCAACTATCTTAGTAGATGCAACAAAAATAGTTTCAAATACATCACATATATCAACATAAAATTTTGAAATAATTATCATAGTTTATATAAATAATTAATGTTGTTAAATATATATTTTTTTCATATCATCAGCTGATATGTGATCTAAATAGGTAGGCAATTCTAATTTAATTACCCCAATATTAAAAACTATGTAAATTTTGGATTGAAATTATTATTTGAGATACATTAATTACAAAAATCCATTATTAGATCAATAAATATGTTTATCTATTAATAATCCATGTTGAACATTAGAGTTCACACTACACCATACTCAGTAGGGACCCCGAGACCCTCGATGGTCTCACAAAATCCACAAAGTTTAAACCGAAAAGCATGAATACATCTGTAAAACCTACTTATATATATTCCTATAAATATACCTATGTTTTCGAGTAAACCCATCTCAATCATGAGGAAAAATGAGGGCCAACTGAAATGCTCAAAGCCTAATTATTCCAAAAAGGAAAGAATACCACAAAGATAAAACATAGCTCACACCGGGTATAAAACCTTGAGACACAAAATTATGATGCTGACCAACTCAGGATCGCTATGGAAGCGGATAGCCAGCCACAAGATTCTCTAGGGATAGTAACAAGTAACATTCCCAGTCACAATGTTCAACATCGTGGTTGTTATAGAAATCCACTTCTATCGAGTACAGTAGGCCTGCCGTGTCACTCAGAGGTGCTTCACAAAAACCGTGGACTGCTGAGGTACTTCTTCTATTGAGTACAGTGGGTCTCCCACGTCACATAGAGGCTCTTCCCATTGTGGGTCTGTCGTGTTAGACATAGGCGCTCTCCCTCGTGGCTTGCTGAGGTAGTTCTACTATTCAGTACCATTGGTCAGCCACATCACACAAAGGCACTCCCCACCATTGTTTTTCTGTGTCAAAAATAGGGGCTCCTCATTGGTCCATTCGAGTCACTCCATGTCGAAACGGTCAGTAGTCATCATGTCTCTTCTAGTCATAGGGTTCCGTACATATCGTGCATAGGAGAACCACTCCTCAAGCCATTGTTCAAACCACAAACACCCCTAATTTCCAAAAATATGTCTCCCAAAGGTCCGTCCCATCAAAATGAACCCAATGCAAGAGAATGTGCATCATTTGTACGCCTGGTCTTTATGTAATTAGTATTTTCGATCCTAGGGTACAGTTGGATATGGGATCTGATCCAAACCAACCATAAACAAAATTTATCCAAAACACATTTGTAGTATACCCAATATACCGTCTCGATCCATGGATCTTGGTTTCGCAGACGGTTCGTCAAACAGACTCCCGATTTTCAAGTTATGGACAAAAAGGTAAAACTGGGTCTAGATGGGCCCGTGTCCTGTCCAACCCGGTTGGACCAACCCAGCCCATCCCAGCCTGGACAGACCCGACCCGATTTAGATTGACCCAACTCGGTTCGGTTCGACCCATTTCGGGTCTGGCTCGGATGGCCAGTGCCTCGGTGGGACCGGCCCGCTGGGGCGTGGCTCGACCCAGACTGCGAAGGGGGAAGCCCAACCCGGCCTAGGAAAGGCACGACCTATTAGCACATCCCGCCGGGTAGCTTGCAGTGTGGCCTATTGGGAGGCTCGTGGTGGGCAGACGGTCTTCCCTAGTAGTAACCCAGGGAGAGGTGCCACCCAGTAATCTGAACATCCTGAGGGCCATTCAGCCGCCCTGCTGGCATGTGGGAATGCTCAGTGGTCATGCACGGTGCGCCACAGCTATCCAGAACAGAAATTTGGTTCTCCGCAAAGCAGCAGAGACATGCGCTGCTGCTCTGCCATGCAGCTGGCTAGATGTTGGCCTCCACCCACCTCCACCTCGACTGACGGGTTGTGGGCTCTTTCACAACCGGCTGTGCGGACGCGCTCCGCCATTCGTCCCACATGGTCGGCTGGGTTTCGACCACCACCTTCTTCTGTGAGCCACTGTTTTATCATTCTGAGCATGAGAAATTAAACCATTACATATTCGCAATACATTTGTTGAGGGATCGGTTTCCATATATCACACTTAGTGAAAATCCGTGTTTCTAGCGTTAATAAATATTAGGCGTTGAAGAAGGCACGAAGAACACACGAAGAATAAAAAAAAGAGGATAATGGTTTATGTGCGGGACAATGGCCTTGTTCAACTGGCCATCATCGTTAGGATATTCGGACATAATGAATCAATAAAAATATAATCATATTAGAAACAAACCCCTAACTCGATTTTCTGTTGGAAGTGGAATGAGAGAGAATACATATCGTGGCTCGTTCGTCATCCTCGTGTGTCATCCTCGTTCCTTATTGGGGGGTTCTTTATTGGAAAATTTTCTTCTAGGTTCTCCAAGGCACATTCCCAATTCACCATTTCCAATGATTTTCAACATGGAAATGAGGATAATATATTAATTATGATGGGTTAATTAATGTTGGCACATCACAGTTGGCACAAATAAAAGTCACAATAAATTGTATTGCATTGGCACAATTGAATAGGAGGATTCCAAAGGATTTCCCCACATTAAAGAAGGGTTTGGCTGGTCCCCACCGCTATAATTAAAAAATGAGGTTTCAAACTCTGGTGGTCCTTACCTCTATAATTCAAAAAGGAATATTAAAAAAATGTTAATAATTTTATTTTTCTTCTTCCATGAATAAAATTTTAACTTCCACCCTCGACCTACTCCAGTCTTGGTGAAGATATCTTTAAGAAAATACCGGTGGAGAGTGTTCAATGGTGTCCTCAGAATTCATTTTTGAGAACTACTTTAAATATACCAAAAACCTTCTCACATGTTTACTGAACGTACCCGAAAAAAATATTAGAATTTAATTTCAGGCACTCTGGGCCTCAGAGTCATGCGCTGTCAATTTTTGCAGACTCATATTATTCCCATATGATTAAAAAAATGAAATGAAAAAATATGTGTCTTGACATTATCCCCACATCAGGGCTTTCCATCCCTGAAATCCAGAACATAAACTAGGGAAAAAAGTGGGTGTATTGAGCACATATCTCAGGCTCCCGCTCCCACGTGATCTCATAGTGGTTCTCGTGCTGCCAGAAAACGCACACTAGAGGCATCAACTGCCAATGACAGAGCCACTTCGGTCAATCCTCAATATCTAATGGATCCTCTGTAAACTTTACCCCATCGTCCATGACTAGATCACTATTGTCGGTGAAGTGAGATTTTTCAATCATGTATCTCCTTAGCTGGGATACGTGGAAAACATCGTGCACCCCTTGCACCAAATGTGGAAGAGCTATGCGGTAAGCTACTGTCCAACTCTATTGTGGACATGAAAAGGTCTGATTATCCTTGAAGATAACATGCTACCCCATCCAAATCACCAGAAATCTCATATAGGTGAGACCCATAAAAAGACGTCCTCACCATCATCAAAATCATGAGGTCTCCGCCCCCTATCAGCATAGGATTTCTGCCATCTCTGTGCATTCTTCATTCACTCCGGGATGATCAGCATCTTCTCTATGGTAGCTCGCACCATCTCTGGTCCCATGAGTGTTGACTACCCTTGTTCTATCCATCAGAAAGTGGATCTACAAGCTCATTCGTAAAACACCTCAAATGGTTCCATACTGATAGTAGAGTGATAACTATTATTTTATGCGAATTCCAATAAGGGAAAGTCATCTTTCCATCTGCTTCCAAAATCAAGGACGCATGCATTTGGTGTGTCCAAGAGGGTCTAAATGGTCTACTCAGTCTGGCCATTCGTCAGAAGATGGATGGAGGTGCTCAATCGAAACTATGTCTCGAACGCCTCATGCAACCCCTTCCATTTCCCGGAAGTAAATTGTACATCACGATGTGAGACAATAATTGATGGAAATCCATAAATCCGTACAATCTCATGTGTGTATAGGCATCCCAATCCCTCTATTGATCCCTACTCTTAGACTAGTAGGAAGTGGGCCGACTAGGTGAGAAGAATTATGATCACCCAGAGAGAATCATGTCCCCTAGATGTGTGTGGAAGACCCATCACAAAGTCCATGGAAATTCCATCCCACTTCCACTATGTCACCTATAATGTCTAAACTATTCCATCTGAAACGTGATGCTCTACATTCACTTGTTGACAAGTGAGAAATCAAGAGACAAAGTTTTCCACTGCCTTCTTTATTTTGGGCCACCAGTACTGACGCTGAAGGTCCTCAAACATCATCACCACTCGAGGATGTACCACTAGAGGGGACATATAGAACCCCGTCAACACTTCCTCTCAACGAAACACAGGTACAGTAGTATTCCCTCTGAAGAGGATGAAGTTCTCTCCACCTTTAGAAAATCCATCAGGTGCATGTCTTGTGGATATCTCAGCACGCCATGCCTCACTGTCAGCATTCCCAAGTTGCACCTCCATGATTCGATGAAGGAGTGGGGGAGTGACTATCAGTGATTGATGATAAGTTTCTCCATCTCAATCCACATTGGATATCTGTAATGTAGCTAGTTTCTCTGTCACCTTACTCAGAAACGATATACCAGATCTCTTACTGAGTGTATCTTCTACTACATTCCCCTTACTAGGAGTATATACTATCTCAAAGTCAATGTTATGGAGAAGCTCAATCCAAAACTGTTACCTCAAGATCAAGTCCTTCTAAGAGAAGATATACTCGAGACTCTTCTGATCAGTGTAGACTATAAAATGTTTTCCTAATAAGAAATGTCACCACATCTTCAAGGTGAAGACCACTGCTTCTAACTCCATTTCATGGGTAGCGTAGTTCTTCTCATGTTGTCTAATTTGTCTAGAGTCATACGTGATCACTACTCACTCCTGCATCAGGACACATCAATGCCCGGTCCCCAATGCATCGTAGTAGACTACGTACCCAACTCCTTCCTCTAGTATCCTCAAGATGGGGGCACTGTTCAGTCTCTTCCGAAGCTCTTGAAAACTCTTCTGGTATCTCTCCAACCACACGAAGGGTTTCCCCTGGTTCATCAATGATGATAAGGTTTCCACAACTCAAGAAAAGCTATGAATAAACGTCTGATAGTAACTGGAAAAACCCAAAAAACTCTGAACCTCTGTCTCAGTCCTTGGTGGCTCCTAAGCTAGTACAACCTTAGCCATTGCTGGATCCACCACAACTCCAGCCTCTGAGATGGCGTGTCCTAAGAAGTGGACCTCTCGAATACAAAACTGGAATTTTTAGGGCTTACAAAAATGATGGAGCTCTCAGAGTGTGTCTAGAACTATCTAAAAATGATAGGCTTGCTCCTCCTCCATTTCTGAGTATATCAATATGTCGTCGATAAAGAATACCAAAAATTGTAACGGCCCAAACATTCATTAATGGAAATACCTCTTGAACTAATTAAATGTTTCTTTCTGTAAAATGGTTATATAAAATGTCATCTTATTTGGTTTGATGTTTTTGGATTCTCAAATAATATTAAGAATTGTGACCACTGGTAATATAGTCGTTGAACAATGATCACATGATTAGTAAAAATATAGGGCTTTAACAAACTCAATTTACCCAGAAAAAGGATGTGATGGAATCATCCAGTAGACATGCCCCATATGAAGCCCATTTGATGGAGCACAGAAAAGAGGTGGCATCATTGTGCTTCACTCTTGACCAAGCCCAAGCTGAGCTTCAATAGGTTATTCTCGAGTAGGACCACCTACAAGAGAAGTTGAAGTTGATAGAGATTAGCACCTGATCAATGTTATCTGAGCCACCCCAAGAGTCAGTCACCATCGCTGACCATACTCTTTGATCTTATACGGGTGTTATAAGGGGTTATGTTACTAGACCATAGCACTATGGTTATGTATATTATTTTTGTATATAATAATGAATATATTTTCATTTTATTATTGATACCTTGTAAATAGTTTTTGAAGAACAAATAGTATTTTTATTTAATGTTCAACTAAGAAATATATTCTTATGAATTAATAGATTTTTGAATAAAATATTATTTTATTTAAATATTGTTATTGTTATTAAATTAATTTCAATTAAATATAAATGATCATATAATTTTATGAATGAAATTGTGATTTTTATTACGGTTTGAAAGCCATTTTTGTCATAACCTAAGAATTTTTTTTATAAATGTCGTTTTTTAAGTGAATAAAATCATATTTGGAAATGTATTTAGATAAAATTAATTTTATATCAGTAATCAAAATTTCGAAATTATCCAATAGTGAATTTTTCTTAATATGCTGAGACAGTCCAATTTTTAGGTAATAATTAAATATCGTTTAAATATATTTTGTGTTTTATCACATCATAATGAACCAATACTAATGTAATAAAACACAATAAGCCTCATGATCGTTCAATATATGGTTTAGCATTAAAATAATGTCATTTTAATTTTGTTTGAATTATTTTAGAAAGCATTAATGGACCCTTCAATGCTTATTAAGCATATTGTCTTTTTAAGTTGTTTTCCATGTGAGTATGAGTCAACTCAAAATAAGCAACCTGATTACTTTAATAAGTTCATACATTGGACTTATAAAATATTGTTTTCCACTTCCATTTTCCAAAAACCAAGGTAATAAACCATGGGATGGTTTGTGGTTTGGATTAGTTTAGTGTGAGGTGTTCTAAACCTAAAAATTAAATAATTCCCTCACATTTCTTATATAAACCCACCCAGGCTCCCACTTTCACCTCAGTCAAAGCCAGTGGAGTTCGACCAACCTCTGACATACTCTTTCTAGAATCCTACCAAGGTTCCAAAGCTCCCAAGAAGCCTATCTCAAGCCTCCCTCATGCCTTTGGAAGCACACTTCCAATTAATGGTTTTTCTTCCTTTCTCATTTTTGTCCAATATTTTTAACTTCTTATACCCCTTTAATTTCAATTATAAAATTTGGGTTATTGTTTCTCACCTACCCTATACTGCCCTAATTATTTTTGAATTATGGGAGACCCCTTTCTCTTTCATTATATGCCACCCATGTACAGCTGTTACTATGCCTAAATTTTGAAAGAAATTTCACTTTCTTATTTTACATTCAAGAAATTATTTTGTATCATGACTCTAAATTCCATTATAAATACTGGTACATGTATCTATATGACCCCTTAATTTCCATTTAATGTCAATACCCCTTTCTCTTTCCGCAACCAATTTTATGAATTCTAATGTCATGTCGTTACGCTTCCGAAATTGTACGTATTTTTTATGAAATTGTCTTTGTGTCGTGAATTCGATGCCCATTTCGCTATCAATGGCATTCACCTTTATGAAAAGTTACTTATTGATTATAAAGTTCCATGTATTAATTAAAAATTAATTTATCATGGAATAAATGATTATGTTTTATGAATCCATGTTATACGATACATGTGGAACGCTTATGCATGAAATGAAATGTTTAAGAAGGGTGCGCCCTTATAGTGCTCCAACGCATTGGGTTAAGAATGGTATCATGATAAATCGTTTGCAATGGGTGTTTACTCATGATAATTAATGTGAAACAAGGTATTACTCATGATTAATGTTCAATGAGGATTTACTCATTTTCCATGTCCAAAGAGCCTTCGCTCATACTAATTCCATGTTAGGTGTTGTTGCCACATTTCCATTATTGATTATCATTATTTATAATGCATTTATGTTTAGGCTTCTATTGTGATCTAATGATATTCCTATTGTCTAAAATTTATTGTATTCCTCATGTTACTCCATTTTTATCACCATACTGGGCTTTATAACTCACCCTTTTCTCATGCATGTCCTTACGTTATCCCATGCAATGCTATGTACGGGGAAATGTAGTGGTCATATAAAGGAAGATTTCAATAAAGATGTTTTATTTCTTGTTTTAAGTTGTTATTTAATGATCCTATGCTCTAAATACCCTAGACCACTCGATCTTCTATGTCGTAAAATTTTATTTTTATATAATAAATTATGTTTAATTGTGTAATAAATGATCAGGGTTGTTATAGTTGGTATCAGATGATAGGTTTAGATATTTTTGGGAATAGGATTAGAAAACCCTAGTGAAGCCTTAGAGTCAATACTACATATAATAAAAACAACCCTATGTTATGGTGAGTATTGAGTAAGTGGTTTATCGGGAAAATACATCCATTTATATATACGAGTAGGTAGAGGCTGCTCTGGCACAGATGTATCCTAGGGGGTAAAAATGGAAAACACCGCTTTAAGCTAGTCTCGAATATGAACTTGTGCATGACAACGAGCCTTACTGCACTCTTGGTTATGACACTCCCAGAGGATATGCTTTGAGAAATTCACAAGCTTAATATGAACCATTATTAAAAATTACCTAAGAATATATGATTGAAATGAAATCATGGATAACATAGACTGAAGCCAATAGATTCATATGTTAATGAAATAATATTTATTTATAAGTTGTTTGTTTTTTCCATAGAGTAACCTTTATGTTATACCCATATCTTTCATTTTATTTCATCCAATGGACAGTAATCGGCGGACACGGGATAACAACTGATGTGGAGATCAATGTGATGATTGTACTAATGAGATGCCCAATCAAATGGGAGCTGGAATTGAAAACCTTGTCATGCATCTCTCTCAGAAAACTGAAGCATTGAATAGAAACATTGGTCAAGTGGAATGTTCAACCCCCCCCCCCCCCCATAAGAATGAACAAGTCAATATCGGGGGCTTAATGAGACAAAGGCCTCCTACTTTTTATGGATCATCTGATCCCTAAATCGCTGAACAATGGATCAACTCCATTGAGAATATCTTCCCCATCCTCCAATGTCATGAACAAGAGAAGGTTATCTTGGCTGCTTATCATATAGAGGGAGTATCTGATCGATGGAGGATGTTGATCAAAAATACCAAGCCTGAAGATGAGATCAAGCCGTTTGAATGGAAGGATTTACAGAAGATGTTTTTCGATAAATATTTTCTGTGCACCCTATGGCATAAGATGGAAAGGGACTTCCTTGACCCCATGAAAAAGATGATGAATTAGTTGGAGTGTATGAGAAAAACATCACAGGGCTTTCATGATATGATTACAGCTTTGTCATTACCCACAAATGTAGGGATAACCACTTCTTTTGTGGAAAAAAACTAGCCTACGGAAAGTGTTGTTGATCCGTTACTTCCACAGCTATGATGAAAATGTCTAATGTTCCCTCAATGTTGAAATGGTGATTGGAGAATCATAGGGGTATCATGGGGATAAGAAGTGTTAGTTGGACTTCATTTCTGGAGGTCCGATGGATAAATCTGATGGTTCCAAGAAGATCCAGCATCCCACTTGTCAAAGGTGTGGAAAGAAGCACCCAGGAAATTGCCTGAAGGGGACGAGGAAATTCTTTAGGTGTAGAAGAGAAGGTAACCATGCTATTAACTGGCTACAAGAGAAACCTGTGGCTATGAAAGAAGAGAGGAACCCACCATTTGAACCTGAACATGAGGTTCATTTCTACAACTGCAAAGAACCATGGAATCTTCCAAATCAGTTGTGTAAGCCAAAGGTTTTTGGAGACCGCAAGGGAGAACATTTTCCATCACTACTGCCGCGGGGAACCCCGACCACGAAGAGGTGACAGGTATTGTAGTTATATATTGAAGAACAATGATAATAATTTTTGATTCAGGTTCTATGCGTTCTTTTATATATATATATAAAGTTTAGTTAAACAATCCTAGAAACACAACAAATCATGGATTTGAATATTTCAGTTATTACAGAAAATGGGGAAATCAGTGCATCCCATGAGAATAACTCCTCCCCTATCATAATATGGGTATTAAACATCCCAGTGAACATCTTCATACTCCCCTGGTGGGATTTGATGCAATTCTTGGCATGGATTGGCTTTCCTTATATAAAGCAAACATAAATTACCATAGGAGGGAAATCACTATCCATGTAGAGAATCTGTAACACCCTGAGATTTTATGAGATATATTATTTTTAATTACATTGATTGTACACTACACCAAGATTAGCTTCAACTATACACAACATCGTATTATCTTGCAGTATACGCAACACTATTCATGGATCGTGTTACACACAATTTCATGTTCGCAACACTGAGTGTATATTTGTATGTATATATATATATATATATTCAATGTATAAATGAAATATGGTTGGATTATGTTATACAAAACAACAAAGGAGTCTTGCACTACACGCAACCCTGACTTGGCATTCATTACACGCAATCATGACCTTCCTCGATAGCGTGTGTTGTACGCAATACCAAATTCACTAAACAACGATATGCTATTAAAATTTGATTAAAACTAGCCGTTATGAATAGTAGTAAAAACTTTTTTGAAATTTTTTAATTTTATTTTTCATTATGGAATTCATTATTGAATTCAGAATATCGAAATTAGCCGAGGGTGAAATTTTGGTATTTTTATGAAAACATTTAATTTTTTATGAATAGTGAAAACACTAGGTTACTATTTAAAAACCAACTTTTTATTTAAATAATTATATATTTTATTTAAATTTATTTTAGGTCAAATTGATACATAATACCTATATAATTTCAATACAATTTATTGAAGTCATTTAATAATAATTTTAGATATGTTAAAAGTTTATTGATCTTTTGACCGTCTTTTACCCACCTCTTAGAAGAGTATCCAAATTCACATAAAACTTAATTTTACCGCTTTTGTGATTGGAATTTCGAAAATCTGAGAGACACGGTTGATTTCAGAAAGTAAAATATGGTTCAATGGGATAAAAATAATTTTTGGTGAATAGTAACTTTTTACTTTTATTTACAACGGTTAAAAGTAAATAGGGTAATTAAGGTTAAAAATGATATTATTATTACCCTAACACATATTCTAATTCTATTGGATAAGTGTATTTCGACAAAAAAACCCTTAGGAATAAAATATGACCATTTAGACCCACTTGGATTTGATTAGGACATTTATTATTAATTTATTTAAAGAAGAGTTAAAATAGTTAAAATCAATGTTTAATAAATAAATCATTTTTATTATAGGGTTATACATAAGGTAAATTAGACTATAAATATTTATTAGAAGTATAATAATATTTCCTACATAATTGTATTTTATTTTTAATTTTTAGACTTTAAATAATTTAATTTATTTATGACACAATAATGACTTAGTAATTATATTATTAATAAAATATTGACATAATTGATGTTATAAATAACCAAATAAATGTAATTTGTAACTTTTTATGAATTCCAATAATTTTATGTGTTAATATGACATGTTATTATTGATTTATTTCAATGTTTTCGAACTAATATTTCTGTTATGATTTTCACAAAAATCAATTACCAAATAGTGTCAAAATTGACATAAAATAGTTTTTTTTAAAATATTATATTATTAATTGTTATTTTATTCTAAAAATTTATTGCTCAGAAAAATGAAGTAGATAAGGGTATATATATTAATCATTCATAACTTGGGGTTCTTTTGGCTTGTTATAGTTAGTTTATTAACCTTATAGTGTATGAAAACAAAAAG
Organism: Viscum album; assembly: GCA_963277665.1. Lineage (NCBI taxonomy): Eukaryota > Viridiplantae > Streptophyta > Magnoliopsida > Santalales > Viscaceae > Viscum > Viscum album. The sequence goes on from OY728147.1 coordinate 1,695,110,062, forward strand.
ACATGGTAAAAGTAAAATTATTTAACTTAAAGTTAACTCTAAATGATAAGTTTAAAATAGAACCCTAAACCTGTCTAAATTATATTTGATTAGAGTATTTCTACCCATCCCCACCTTATCTTTGAAATAAATTAATTTGGAGCTATTAAAAAACCGAATATGACTTTATAATAAAATAATATTTTTAGTTTTTCCTAAGGTGCCTCTCTCCTCCATTATAAAAGGGCACCTCCTCCCTCTCTTCCTAACACCACTTTGAGCCTTCAAGCTCTGCAAACCCCTGGAAAATTCTCTTCTGCACTTCCCTAGAAACATTCTAGAGGTCCTGGTTTTCTTCAATGACCAATTTTAGTGCCCTAAAAGGAGGTCTCAAATAGGCGCTTCAAAGAAGAGGTAATGTCCGTTACCGATTCTTTCAACATTATTTCTTCTTCCACGTCTTCTTCTTTAGTTGTTTCAATATGAAGTAATAATATCAGTATCACTCATATACTGATATTTTATTATAAGTATGAAAAAAACTTATTTCACCATCTATCCATCCTACGGAAAACAAAATCACTGCACGTGCGTACGTACGAAATACCGCCTCCACACCGTGGTGTAATCTATTTTCCACCACCACCTTACTTGGATGGGTATAATTGTGTAAGGAATAACTATATATGATTATTGTAAATTGATATTGATTCTGAAATAGTATACATACACACCAATACAATTCCACAATCATGGGAACGATATCATCGCTCCTACGTACGTACGGAATACCGTCTCCACGATGTGATGCGACTCGTTCTACATGATCTTCATTGCATAATGATTATATAAATGAATTGAATGAATTAATATGATATATATTACACTAATACCATTCTGTAAATGAGGTATCTATAACATAAAAAGAATAATATCAATTTATTCGACAAAACACGCATAAGAACAAAAGTAATAAACACCCGAATAACAAGTAGCAATGAAATATTACTAATAAGAATCTAAGAATATGAAAATATATGATATCATAACAATTAATATGATTCTAGAATAAATCAGTGACATTATTTAAATCATTATACAGGAGGTTCAGACATTTACGAAGCAAATCGGACCTAAGGTAAGGGATAATTTTGCAAATCTCATTTTTATCCGATATTGCTTATTCGAAAGTATTTACTGGGGTTATTTCAATCATCCATGTCCATGATTTATAAAATTTTTTTCATGTATGTTTAAATTCCATTTTACCCATTTTTTACTTTTACTATATGGTATGTACGGAATCTTTCTTTTGTTTACGTTACGAGGTACTTTTTTGACATTTCCGGAAAAAGTACGAGAAGAATTTTTTTTAAAACCTATATGGAATGAACAGATTTTTACGGTTTTAGAAATAATTATTTTCATAAAGAAAAATCCACAAGATTTCTTGATAAATTTCAAAAAAAAACCAATTAATTTCCAAATTTCATGGCATTTTTTGAAAAGAAAATGATTTTGAAGAAGAAAGGATATTTTCTTAAATAATTTATTTCAAGTGTTTTATGAAAACCATTTTTCCATCTAAGGTGAAATTATTTCATAAGTGTATGTTTCATGTATAATGCCTCTATGATTTACATGGTTTAACTTTTTATTATGAAATAATATCCATTTATTTTATATGGATTATGTGATGATGGGATGATGTTTATGAAACCCATTTTATTTGTTGGGTTATTATGAATAATGTATGTTTATTTTGTGGCACAAGTAAGAATGATTTCTTTATGAGATGGGTGGGACCTATATCTCCCTCCAAAGAATTGGGTAATGATTTATATCTCATGAGATAGACATGGCTGGAATGGTAAGTTAATTTGGTTCAGTATTATAAGACTAAAATGAGGAGTGAACTCGATTCAGAATGGGACTTTGTCCACTAAGATGGTCATGGCAGCAATGCCTTGGCTACTATGGAAATCACATCATGTGCTGAATGGTTGTCACACTTACATTTTTTATTCCCATTATATTTTATCATGGATTATGTTCCTTTATAATATATACCTTACGTACTTCCACAATTTATGTCTTTGCTCAATATTTTGAAGTTTAAATTTCATGTTCAAGTTTTTTTTGCTTTCAAATGTTTATGGATTGTTTTATGTTCTCTATGTTTTCCCTTACTGAGAATTTGATCTCACACTTTTGTTGATTATTTTTCCCCAGGATATAATGAATGGTTTAAGGTAAGGAAACAAAAAGGGGAATATCGTTATGGGAGTTATAGAAGATCTTTCAACATGATTAGAAGTTTATATTCCAGGTTTCCAAAGACACTAAACTATTACGATCCTTGTGTGTCTGTTTTTGTTATGTATTAAGTATTCCACATAAGTAATGTAATTTCCATGTAAATCATGTTGTGGGCATCTACCGTTGGTATCAGAGCAAAGGTTTAGTCATCATTGGGAAACTAGGATGCGAAAATGTTAGTGAGGTCCCTAATGATATTTCTAAGGTATGTTTAGGGATGTCCCTAAGGATAAGTATACGTATAGGATATAGTCCTAGAACTATGGTAACGATCATAGAATTTAACCTAATATGTTAGATATTGAGGTTACACCCCCTTTACTATGTTGTTTTCCCTAGAATGACTTTTTCCTCTCACACTGTTCTTTTTTGGTTTTCAAAAATGGCTGGAAACTGGAAGATTCACGATAATGGAGGATACGATGGACAATGGAACGATATTCTCCATGAGAAACCAAATGAAACAGCATTTTCAAGTCCAAACATCGTGATTATTCCTAATCAGCAATCTCATATTTTGATCAATAATCTCAACTTTGGTAATTTTCCCGACGGAGATAATAAGAGAAAGATGGAATTTCATGATGATCATAGAGGAATGAATGTTCAATTTCCCTCATGTAAATCATGTGGGAAGAGGCTTCGGGGAGATACTTTTAATGGAAATGGAAGATGCTTTGGGTGTGGAAAATAAGGACAAAAATACAGTAAGTGCAAAGGAAAAGGTTCAGTTAACACCATGGACAAGGATAATAGTATTGCTATGACATCAACAATGATTAGATGTTTTAAATGTGGAATGTACGAGCATTATGAAAACCAATGCCCTAAGGGAAAATCTAATTAAGAGAATCAGCATGGTCATATGGGTGGTATTTATGTGGATGATGATGAGGAGACTACAAATGATATATGAGATGAAAGAAGTGTTGAAGCTCAGTCAGTTGTTTAAAAAGGTAGTGGAATGATTGTATGTTTATCAATAGTTATGTTGTATAGTTAATGGTACTATGGAATAAAGAAGCGTCTAAGGATAGTTACACTATTGTTTTTCCTAAAGTATTTAAATGTATATGTTGAATGGTATGGGTAACCATGAAAGGTTATTCAGATATTTTTGGAAAGTAGATGATATCCGCATAATGAAGGGATTAGATGATAATGAGATGTTTGATTGTATTCATGAGCTCATGGATGATAAAAGGACAAAGTGATATCATGATTTGAGTATATAGATTTTATTTGGGATTTTTTTATGTGGAAAGAGTTATCTTTTGACAGAATTCATGTTTTCAATAAGGTTATATGGTAATTCATGTTTCAAGAGAATACATGATTAAGTTATTCACATGATTGGAATGTGATCAACAAGATATATTGGGGACAAAGGAAGGAATTCACATGTTCGATAAATGAAATTTCTAGTAATTATTTTCCTTATACTATAAGCTTGTAAATAAGTATTTTGGATAACCCTAAAGAATTTAAATGGATTATGATGGATATAATTTAGTATTGTTTAAGGCTATAACTTTTTTTGATATTATTGATTGGATGTTATAATAATGTAGTTTTAGAAAAAGGTCAACCTGCAGGATGGGAGATAGCCCATCGCGTCGGACAAGGCTGTGGGAATCGAACCGACAACCGAAGTGCGACTAGACTTTATCGCCTACCACTAGCCTACAAGAATTCCTTGGTTTGTAGAAACTAGTTTTATTTTATTAAGTGGTATGATATATGAAGTATAAGTTCATTTTTGGAATAATATATGATTAACCTCACCATAGATGGACTTATGTATATTTGATAACTTTTTCTATCATTTTGTTTGAAACAGATGGAATGACCCATCATTCTATCACATGATCTGTTAGCACTTCAATAATAACAAATTCAACTTCATTTCTTTAAGATATGAAGTGGAAATTGTTCAAAGCCCGAACAACAATTAAATTGTACCAAAATCAAGCAAGTATTTCTTCTAATTCAAAATTTTCTTCTTTAGAGAAATGATATTGAAAACCAAAATGTCTTCCTACTGCTCTTATATCCAATGAATTAGATGGTACCTTAGATAATCACAAATATATGGCTTTTTTACTGTTGGCTTTTTCATAGCCATGTTCTCTAACACTCTCCATCAGAACAAGATCGTTATATTTTTCCTCTATATCCATATTTTCACATATACTCTCCTATGTGGAAACCCAATGCTGAGTTACCTTGTTTGACCGTTGCGTTTATAACTTTATTTTTTAATGTTATATTTTATTATTCCTTTTTACGATGTGGGTTTCTATTAATAGTAAACGATTTATAACACCAACGAATTTCGAGGACGAAGTTCATTTTAAGGGGGGTAGAATGTCATACCCCGAGATTTTATGAAATATATTCTTTTTAATTATTTTGATTGTACACTACACCAAATTAGCTTGCACTATACACAACACCATATTAGCTTGTAGTATACGCAACACTATTCTTGGATCCTATTACACACAATTTCAAGTTCACAACATTGAGTGTATATATATATGTATATATATATATATTCAATCTATAAATGAAATATGGTTATATTATGTTATACAAAACAACAAAGGAGTCTTGAACTACATGCAACCCCGACTTGGCTTGCATTACACGCAATCAAGACCTTCCTCGATAGCGTGAGTTTTACGCAATACCGAGTTTCACTAAACAACGATATTCTATTAAAATATTATTAAAACTAGCAGTTATGAATAGTAATAAACACTTTTCGAAATATTGTAAATTTTATTTTTCAAAATGGACATCATTTTTGGATTCGGAATATCGAAATTATCCCAGGGTGAAATTTTGTTATTTTTCTGAAAATTTCAATTTTTGATGAATAGTGAAAACACTAGGTTACTATTTAAAAACCGACTTTTTATTTAAATAATTATTTATATTATTTAAATTTATTTTGGGTCAAAATTTATACAAAATAACTATATAATTTCAATGCAATTTATTGGTGTCATTTTATAATAATTTTAGATATATACAAATTTTATTGATCTTTTGACCGTCTTTTACCAACCTCCTAGGAGAATTTCCAAATTCACATAAAACTTAATTTTACCTCTTTTGTGAAGGAAATATAAAAAATCCAAGAGACACGGTTGATGTCAGTAAGTAAAATGTGGTTCAATGAGATGAAAATAATTTTTGGTGAATAGTAACTTTTTACTTTTATTTACCACAGTTAAAAGTAAATAGGGTAATTAAGGGTAAAAATGATATTGTTATTACCCTATCACATGTAATAATTATATTAGATAAGTGTAATTCGACCAAAAACAACCTTAGAAATAAAATATGACCATTTAGGCCCACTTGGATTAGATTAGGATATTTATTATTAATTTATTTAAAGAAGGGTTAAAATAGTTAAAATCAATGTTTAATAAGTAAAGAATTTTATATATAGGGATATAAATAAGTTAAATTAGACTCTAAATATTAATTAGAAGTCTAAAAAGATTTCCTACATAACGGTATTTTATTTGTAATTTTAGCCTTTAAATAAATTAATTTATTTATGACACAATGATGACGCAGTAATTATATTATCAATGAAATATTGACCTAATTTATGTTATAAATACCCAAAAAATGTAATTTGAGACTTTTTATGAATTCAAATAATATTCTATGTTAATATGACATGTTAGTATTGATTTAATTAACATTTATCTAACTAATCCTTATGATATGAGTTTCACAAAAATCAATTACCAAATAGTGTCAAAATTGACATAAAATAGTTTTTAAAACAAATATTATATTACTAGTTGTTATTTTATTCTTAAAAATATAAGGTTAGTCCAACTGTCTTAGATAAGGTTAAATATATTAATAATAATCAACTTGGGATTCTTTTGGCTTCTTATTGTATGTTTATTATCCTTATACTGTAAGAAAACAAAAAGACACGATAAAAGTAAAATTATTTAACAAAAAGTTAAATCAAAATGATAAGGTTAAAATAGAACCCTAAACAAGTCTAAATTATATTTTATGATGTTATTTAAACCCATATCTGCCTTCTCTTTGAAATAAATTAATTTGGAGCTTTTAAAAAGCGAATATTTCTTTATAATAAAATAATATTTTTAGTTTTTCTTAACGTGCCCCTCTCCTCCATTATAAAAGGGCACCTCCTCCCTCTCTTCCTCACACCACTTTTAGCATTCATACTCGCCCAAAAGCCACAAAATTATCTTCTCCACTTCCCTAGAAACATCTTAGAGGTCCTGGTATTCTTCAACGACCAATTTTGGTGCCCTAAATGGAGGTCTCAAAGAGGCGCTTCAAAGAAGAGGTAATGTATGTTACCTATTCTTTCAACATTATTTCTTCTTCCACTTATTCTTCTTTAGTTGGTTCATTATGAATTAATAACATCTGTATAATTCATATAATGATATGTTATTATAAGTATGAAACAATCATATTTCACCATCTATCCATCCTACAGAAAACGAAATCACCGCACGTGCATACAAACGGAATACCATCTCCATGTCGTCGTGTAATCTATTTTCCACAACCACCTTACATGGATGGGTATAATGGTGTAAAGAATAACTATATATGATTATTGTAATGTGATATTGATTTGTAAATAGTATAAATACACTCCAATACAATTCCACGATCATGGGAACGATATCATCACTCGTGCGTACGTACGGAATACCGTCTCCACGATGTGATGCAACTCGTTCTACATGATATTCATTTCATAATGATTATATAATTTAATTTAATGAATTAATATGTTATATATTACACTAATAAAATTCTTGAAATGAGTTTTCTATAACCCAAAAACAAGAATAAGAATTTATTCGACAAAACACGCATACAAACAAAAGTAATAAACACCCGAATAACATGTAGCAATTAAATATTACTAAAAAGAAGCTAAGAATATGATAATATATGATATCATAACAATGATCATGATTCTGGAATAATTCAATGACATTATTTATATCATTATACAAGAGGTTTGGACACTAACTAAGCAAATCAGACCTAAGGTAAGGGAATATTTTCAAATCTCATTTTTATCCAAGATTGCTTATTCGTAAGTATTTACTAGGGTTATTTCTATCATCCATGTCCATGTTTTATAAAAGTGTTTTCATGAATGTTTAAAGTAATTTTTACCCATTTATGACTTTTACAAAATGTTATTTATGGAATCTTTATTTTTTTACATTATGAGGTACTTTTTTCCTTTTCTGGAAAAAATACGAGAAGAATGTTTTTTTAACTTATACGGAATGAACGGATTTTTATGGTTTTATATCTCATTATTTTCATAAATCTTACTCCACAAGATTGAATGATTAATTTCAACAAAACATTTTTCATTCAAAATTGCATGGAATTTTGTGAAATAAAAATGATTTTGAAGAATAAAGGATATTTTCCACATGAATTCATTTCAAGTGTTTTATCAAAAACATTTTTCCATCGAAGGTGATATTATTTCATAAGTGTATGTTTCAAGTATAATGCCTCTATGCTTTACATGGTGTCACATTTTATTATGAAATGATATCCATTTCATTTATATGGATAATGTGATGATGGGATGATGTTTATGAAACCCATTTTATTCTTTCGGTTATTATGAATGATGTATGATTATTTTGTGGAACATGTAAGAATGATTTCACTATGAGATAGGTGGAACCTATGTATCCCTCCAATGCATTGGGTAAAGATTGATATCTCATGATATAGACATGGCAGGAAAAGTAAGTTAGTCAGGTTCAGTATTACAGGACTGAAACGAGGAGTGAACTCGATTCAGAATGGTTCTTTGTCCACTAAGATGGTCTTGGAAGTAATTCCTTGGATACTATGGAAATAATAACATGTGCTGAATGGTTTCAACAATTACATGTTTTATTCCCATTATATTTTATCATGGTTGATGTTCCATTATGATATATGCCTTACGTACTTCAACGATTTATGTCTTTTTCATGATTTTGATGTTTAAATTTGATGTTCATGTTTTGTTGCTTTCAAATGTTTATGGATTGTTTTATGTTCTCTGTGTTTTCCCTTACTGAAAATTTGAGCTCACCCTTTTTATGTTTATTTTTCCCCAGGAAATAAAGAAAGTTTTTAGGTAAGGAAACAAAAAGGGGAATATTGTTATGGGATTTGTTGAAGATCGTTCAACATTATTAGAAGTTTATATTCCAAGTTTCTAAAGACACTAAACTATTATGATCCTTGTGTGTCTGATTTTGTTATGTATTAAGTATTCCGAAAATGTAATTCAATTTCCATGTATGTTATGCTTTGGGCCTCTACAGAATCGACCCCCAATTCTTTACAAGTGCAAGGAGGACGATTAATCTTCTTTAGCTTCATCTTCTCAAGTGTGGATTTTACTTCCCTATTAGCACACGTATCTTGCTATGATTATTGAGTCTAAGGAGGCAACCGTCCTAGAGTACATTCATATTGTGAGGGAATTCACTTAAGTGTATCCCATGGAATTTTAGAGTCTTTCTACTAGAAGAGATGTGGAATTCATAATTGAACATATACATAGAGCATTGAAAATATCCAAAACACTATATAGAATGGTTGTTGGGGAGCTTGAAGAGCTGAAGAAACAACTATAGGAGAATCTAGATAAAGGGTTTATATTCCCAAGTGATTCACCATGGGGTGAACCGGTCCTCTTTATCATTATAAAGGATGGGTCAACACAACTTTTCATCGATTATCATGAGCTCAACAAAATCACGATAAAGAACAAGTATCCTCTCCCGTGAATTGATGACTTGTTCTATCAGCTATGTGGAGCACAATAATTCTCCAAGGTGGATTTGTGATCGGTATATTATCATGTAAGGGTGAAGAAGGAAGATATCCCCATGACTTCTTTTCGTTCAATATTAAGGAACTATGAAATAATAGTAATTCCTTTCAGACTCATTAATGCATGAGAAATATTCATGGACGTGGTAGACATTATAGATGTTATTCTTATATACTCCAATACCAAGGAGGATCATGTGGAGTATCTAATAAATTTACTAGAGACCTTGCAGAGGGAGAAGCTCTATGAAAAGTACAGCAAGTGTGGTTTTGGTTGATGGATATCTCATTCTTATGCCATATCATCACAAGCAATGGGATATATGTGGATCCCTCTAAAAAATATGCAATTTAGGGATGGATAAGGCCAACATTGTTAACGGATAACCATAACTTCTTGGGGTTAGCTGGATATTATTGACGATTTTTTAGAAATTTCTCACGATTGTCCAACCCTCTTACCAAGCAATCTCAGAAGGGAGTAATGTTTTCATGGAGTAATGAATGCGAAGAAAGCTTAAAGGAGTTGAAAATGAGGCTTATCACTGTGCTCGTTCTCACTTTACACACAAGTGGATAACGTTTTGTGGTATTCTGTGATTCTTTGAAGAAGGGCCTGGGATGTTTGTTGATGCAAAATGACAAAGTCATTGCCTATGCTTTAAGGAAATTGAATGTTCATGAACAGAACTATCCATCACATGACCTCAAGTTGGCTTCAGTGACCTTCACATTGAAAATTTTGTGGCACTATCTCTTTGGGTATGAGTGTGAAACATATACGGACTACAAAATACTCATGTATATATTCACACAAAAAGAGTTTAACATGAACCAACGAAGATGGTTAGAGCTGATCAAAGACTATGACTACTCAATCCATTACCACCCTAGAAAGGCGAATAAGGTAGCAGATTCCCTAAGTAGAAAGGACCCATTGATTCTATCATTGATGAGAACTGAAAAGGATCCAATCTTATTAGATTTGATGAATATGGACATTGGAATCATAACGAAGGGAACATCATGAATCCTTTCACAAATTATTGCCCAACCGTCACTTTTGGAAAGGTTAAAGGATGCTCAAAAGGATTATGTGGGAATTCAGGAAATAGTGGAAGATACCAAAAAGGGACATCCTTAGAGTTTAATGTTAATGAATAAGTAATTGTAATATTTTGGAAAAGACTATATATTTAATCATGTCCGAAGCTGAAGAAGGAACTTTTGGATGATGCACATAGTTTAAATTTCTCTATTCACCTAGGAATCCCAACGATGTATCGATATTTCCATGAGAATTATTGGTGGGATAATAAGAAGAAGGAGATCTCTTAATATACATTAGAGTTCCTGGTTTTTCAGCAGGTGAAGGAAGAAAGGGATAAGTCTAAGGCGATGATGCAACCATTAACCAAACCATAATGGAAATGGGAGGACATCACCATGGACTTTTTCACTGGACTTCTAAAGAAATCCAAGGGCAATAATTCAATTTGGTTTATTGTGGATTGTCTTAAAAAGTCTGCACACTTCATTTCTATTCGAGAATATTTCACATTGCATCAACTGGCATTAATATATTTCAGGAAACTGGTAATGCTACATGGAGTACCACTATATATTGTGTCTGATCGAGATCAAAGATTCACCTCTATGTTTTGGAAGAGTCTACAACAGGCTCTAAATACTGAACTGAACTTCTGTATGACCTATCATCCTCAAACAGATGGCCAATCTGAGCAGACTATTCAAACACTTGAGGACATGTTGGCAGTGTGCTCAATGGTCTTTAAAAGATGATGGGATTAACATATTCCTCTGGTTGAGTTCTCTTATAATAATAGTTTCCACTCGAGTATCCCAAGGTCCCCATATGAAGCCCTTTATGGGAAAATGTGAGGAACACCGACGTGTTGGGATGATGTTGGTGAGCATAAGATGATTGGAGTAGAAATGGTTTAAAAATGATGGGGAAGGTGAAAACCATTCAGCATCATATCAAGGAAGCCAAGACTCGACATAAGACTTATACAAATAACCTTCGACGAGACCATGAGTATAAATTTGGAGATAAGTTATTTCTACGCATATCTCCATGGAAGAAGGTCACAAGGTTTGTAAAGAAAGGGAAGTGAAGTCTATGGTACATCAGCCCCTACAAGATTCATGATCATTTGGGGTTGTGGCCTATTGACTGGAACTTCCACCTACCATGGCCAACATACATGATGTATTTCATGTATCCATCTTATGGAAGTACTTACCGGACCCTTTACATGTAATCTTTTCAGAGGTGGTATAGTTAGTGAATGATCTTTCTTATGAAGAGCAACCAGTGATGATCTTAGATCATAGAGAAAAAGTTCTACAAAATAAGACAATGGCCCTCGTCAAGGTGTTGTGTCGAAACCACAAGACTGAAGATGATATGTGGGAATCAGAGGAAACAAGGAAGTAGAGTTACCCTCATCCTTTTTAGTGTGATAGAAAAAATTTCATAGTGAAATTTTTTAAGGGGGAGATTGTAACGACACAAACCTTAAATAATAGAAATCCCTCTTGAACTAATTAAATGTATCTTTATGTAAAATGTTTATAAAAATTTTCAATATATTTGTTATTATGTTTTTTTATTATAAAATATTGTTAATAATTGTGACTATTGTTATTATAGCCATTGAACAATGATCACATGATTAGTATATATATAGGGTTTTAACAAACCCAATTTACACAAACAAAGGAAGCGATGACCTCATCCAGTAGGTGTACCCCTTACGAAGCCCATTTGTTGGAGCTCAGAAAAGAGGTTGCATCATTGGGCTTTGTTCTTGAACAATCCGAATCTGAGTTTCAGCAGGTTAATCTAATGCAGGACTGCCTACGAGATAAGTGGAAGTTGATATAGATTACCACCCGAGAAATGTTATACGAGCAACCCCAAGAGTCTGTCACCATCGCACACCTTACTCTTTGGTCTTATGCTAGTTTTATAAGGGTTTATGTCACAAGACCTTATCACTATGGTTATGTACATTATTTTTGTATACAATAATGAATATACTTCTATTTTATTATTGTTACCTTGTAAATAGTTTTTGAATCACAAATAATATTTTTAGTTAATGTTCAACTAAGAAATAAATTTTTATGAATTAATGGATTTATGAATTAAATAATATATTAATAATATATTTTTATTGTTATTAAATTAATTTTTATTCAATATAAATGACCTTATAATTTTATGAATGCAATTGTAATTTTTATTAAGGTTTTAAATTAATTTTTGTCAAAACCCTTGAATTTTAGATAAATCTCAGTTTTTACATTAAAAGTGAAAATTAAAATATTTAGAAAATTATTTAGATAAAATTAATATTATTTATTTGATCAGGACATTGGAATTATCTGATGGTGAATTTTTCATAATTTTCCAAGTCAGTCAAATTTTTGGGTACAAATTAAATACCGTTTAAATATATAATGTGTTTTCTGACATGATAATGAACCAATAGTGATTTAATAATACACTATATTCCTTATTTTCGGACAATATATGTTTTACCATTAAGATAATGTTATTTATGGATTTTTTTAACTTATTTTACAAAGAATTAATGGGCCCTTCAAGGCTTATTAAACATCTTGTCTTTTTAATCTTTTTTCCTTTGTAGTGTGACTCACCTCCACACAAAAAACACCATTATTTTAAGAATTTCGGACATTGGAATTATAAAATATTTTTCCCACTTCCCTTGTTCAAAAACAATGGGAAAAACATTGGGATTGTTTGTGGTTTGGACTATTTTATTGTGAGTTGTCCCAAACCTAAATAATAATGAATTCCCTCAACTTTCCTATATAAACCCACCCATGATCCATCTTTCTCCTCACTCAAAGAAATTGGAGTTCGTCCAACCTCTTCCATACTCTCTCTAGAATCCTCCCAAGGTGTCCCAAGCTCCAAAGAAGCCTCTCTCAAGCCTCTCTCAATCCTTTGGAAGCACACATCCAGTTAATGGTTTTTCTTCCATTATCATTTTTGTCCAATATTATTTAAATTTTTATATCCTTTTAATTTCAATTATAAATTTTGGGGTATAGTATCACACCTCCCCCATACTACCCACTTTATATATTGAGGATTGGAGGCCCCTTTCACTCTCATTTAATTCCTCCCATGTACACCCGTTACTATGCCAAAATTACGAATGAAATTTCTCTCTCTTCTTTTACATCCAAAAAATTATTTTGTATCATGACTCTATGTTCCATTATAATTGTTGGGACATGTATCTATATGACACCCTTACTATCAATTTTATATACATATAATGAGATACCCTTTTTTCTCTCATCAACATTTTTTTTGAATTCTTACATCACGCCGTTACCCTGCCGAAATTGCATCGATTTTCAAAACCAAAGTCATTTTGTTCTGAATACCATGCCCATTTCTCTATCAATGGTATTCACCTTTATGAAAAGTTACTTATTCATTATAAAGTTACATGTATGAATTCCACATTCCTTTATCGTGGAATAAATCATTATGTTGTATGAATCCATGTTATATGATCCATGTGTCAGACTTATGTGTGGAATGAAATGTTTAAGAATGGTTCACCCTTATAGAGCTCCAATGAATTGGGTTAAGAATAGTATCATAATACATCATTTGAAATTAGTGTTTACTCATGATAATTCATGTGCAACAAGGTTTAACTCATGCTTCATGTGAAATGTAAATTTACTCATGCTTCATGTGCAATGATCTTTGGCTCATGCTAATTCTATGTTAAGTTTTGTTTCCACATATCCATGTTATGATTATCATTCTTTATCATGCCTTTATTTTTATGCTTCTATTGTGATCTATTGATATTCCTATTGTCAAACATGTATTTTATTCCACATTTTACTCCATTTTTTTTTACTTACATGAATTTATAGCTCACACATTTCTTATTCTTGTCCTAAGGTTATCCCATGAAATGCTATGTATGAGGGAATTTAGTGGTCATGTAAAGGAAGTTTTCAATAAATATGTTTTATTTAATTTTTTAAGATGTGATGTAATGATCTTAATCCCCAAAGGCACTAGAACTGTAATACCCCCACCATAGTTACTCAGATCTGGTGTATTATTACAAAACATTGGCATGATCACAAAAGACCATGTCTTGAAAAAAATGATTATTTTACTTGCCTTGGAAACACTAAATACATTCATAAGTCTTACATTACATCATAAAATATAAAACTAAAACAACATTGTTTCTATAGACAACACTAAGATCCCATAGACTGTCCTAGCAGGTCAGTCATAATATACTTCTTCAAATCATGGGAAAAATAAAACATTGAAAGGGGTGAGCTCAAGTGCTCAGTAAGGATAACAATATTGTAGAAACCTTAACAAATAAGCATAAACATTTAAAGTGATGTATAGAACTAAAACAAAATCCTTTTAAACTTGAACATCAACAAAATATGGAAAAGTTAAAATCAAAATAATGCCATTTACATATTTACATTGATATTCTAATAGTCTAATAATCTCATGCAATATCAATATCCACCTTCATAAATATGGAATGCATAATATCAGACATTAATTTCTGTGTCAAGGCCTCATTCCAGGACCTAGGGGCTAACTGTAACCGGAACCAAACCCAGAGAGCCTCTGAAACTGGACTCCATCTAGGAGATCCTCTATAATCGGATGCCAACCAGGAGGGTATTATATTATCGGACCCGAACCCGGAGGGCTTAATTTTACCGGTTCCCTACCTGAAATATACCAGTCCAACACATTCATCATAAGAAGAGGTTGAAATATAACATAAACATTTGTATTAAAACTATCATATAAAATGACAATACATTATCCATAAACCATGAATGGTATTAAATAACACATCCACAGTCAAAAATATCACAAAACCTTCATTATAATATGGAGGTTTTATATCATAATAAATCAACTTCAAATAATATTACAATCCATCAAAGGATTTTGACATAGATGAAATCAAAACATTTTTTTACAGAAATGCCTCTTTCTATTTTTAAATTATTTAAGAGTAACATAATTATAAAGGAAACATATATTTTGAAAATATTTTTATAAGATTGTAAGGGATGTTTTGACGATATAATAACGACAGAAAATAGCCGCACCTACCGTATAAGATAAAATAACATTCTTACCTTAATTGTGTCGAAAAGGTCATAAAGTACCTTGTTTGGAAAATGACGGAATGATTCCTCTCAAAAAAATTTATAAAAAGTCAAAGTAGTTTATAAATTACATTAACCAATAGTCTAGTAAATAATAGGAATGGTTTGGAATAAATTTTTAAGAAACATATATGTGGATGATAAAGAGGTTCCAATAGATAATTACGTATAAACAATCTCGGATAATGAAAAGATTGTAGAATTAATACCTACCATGTAATTTTTCATGGTCAAGGGTAGGGTAACACCCTGTATAGTGGTGAAATATTTGTTATTAAATTATTAAAGAATCATATACATTAATATGATATCATATTTGATTTTTTGACATTGATTTTTTAATAATATTTTAGTATTATCGTCGTTCGTGTGGTAACGAATTCGTTTTCCATAATATTCTCTGACATGTTTGTTAAATTGATTATGTATGGGATGTATATTATTCATATAAGGAATTATATCAAGACTTTAGACATTATTTTTAATCATAAAATGAAAATTTTCCTTGAATGGATACGATGCTGAATGAATCTTATCGCTTTCAAGGAGACAGTAATCTGTACGTACGCACGAGCGACAATATCATTCTTTTGAAATTAAAATAATATATAATTGGATGATATATCGTATATACAGAATAATTATTATGTTATATTTATTATTAACATAAATTACACATCATTATTATACCCATCCAAAAAATACTGTATTGAATAACAATTACACCACGACGTCGAGACGATAAGCCGTACATACGCACTAATGGTGACATGTCATTCAACGGATGGATTGAATAACTAATTTGGTATTAGCATTTTTATAATAACATCACATTATTTTGAAGATAATGGAGTTATTATTTTAATATGGAGACAACAAAGAAATATGACGTGGAAGAAGGAAGGAACTTGAAAAATATGATGAAATATTTACCTCTTCTTCAGGTTCTTCCATTTGATTTGATCAAAAGGGCTTCATAGATTGGATTTATGACTAAAGGAAGTCCTCTAGGATGAAGGGAGGACTGTTGAGAGGGTATTTTGGAAGGGTCTGGAAGATTCAAATGGCTTTGATGTTGTGAATTATAGAGAATGGTGAGTGCCCTTTTATAATAGGGGTGAGGGCACCTTCGGAAAAACATAAAATATTATTTTATAAAAAATTTATATTCGGTCTATAATGGCTTCAATGTCACTTATTTAAATTCTAGGGTAGGGATTGGTCGAACGCATCTCAAAAAATACATTTTAGAAAAGTTTTGGTTACCATATTAACCTTTTCATTTTGATTGAACTCTATGTTAAATAATTTTACTTTTATCGTGTCTTCTTCTATTCTAACACTATTTGGTTAATAACCATACTCTGACATACCAATTGACACTCAATTGGTTTATTAATGTAATATATATTATTATATATGTATTTTGGACGATCCTTAGATTTTGAGGTCCATTATATCAATTAATTATATAATATTTGTTTTAAAAACTGTTTTATGTCAATTTGGAAACTATTTGATATTTGTTTTTGTTAAAATGATAAAAGCAATATTAAATCAAATGAAATTCATCTATCCGACCCTAAGATGTCTTATTAACCTATAAAATTAGTGAAATTCAAAAAAAAACTCAAATTACATTTATTTTTATATTTATAATATCAATTGTTTTAATATTCTATAAAATAGTAAATTATTGTATCATCATTGTGTCATAAATAAATTAAATTTTTTAATGTCTAAAAAATATGAACAAATTACCATTATGTTGGAAATATTTTTATATTTAAAATTAATGTTTATAGTAGAATTTATCTTATGTATAACCATATATTAAATATGTTTTAGTTATTAAACGTTATTTTAACTATTTTTACTCTTCTATAAATAAAATAATAATAAATGTCATAATCTAATTCAACTGGACCTAATGGATCATATTTTATTTAAAATGTTGTTTTTGGTCAAATTACACTGATCATATAGAATTTGGTCATGTTTTAGCGTAATAATATTATCATTTTTACCCTCAATTACCCTATTTACTTTTAACTGTGGTATATAAAATTAAAAAGGTTATTATTCACCAAAAATTATTTTCATCTTATTGAACCACATTTTATGTACTGAAATCAACCGTGTCTCTCAGATTTTTGAAATTCAACTCACAGAAGCAGTAATGTTATGTTTTATGTAAATATGAAAATACTCCTAGGAGGTGGGTAAAAGACGGTGAAAAGTTCTATAAATTTTCTATATATCTAAAATTATTATAAATTTACTCCAATGAATTACATTGTTGTTATATAGGTATTATGTATCTATATGGACCTAAAATAAATTTAAATAAAATATTTGATTATTTAAATAAAAATTCAGTTTTTAAACTATAACTCAGTGTTTTTCACTATTCATCAAAAATAGAAAGTTTTCAGAAAAATACCAAAAACTCACCCTAGGATAATTTTGATATTCAGAATTAAAAAATGAAGTCCATTTTGAATGATAAAAATTATAAAATTTCAAAAAGTTGGTATTACTATTCATAAAACATAGTTTATTTTTTTGTGGTGTGTTAGGACATGGAGTTGCGTAGAACACATGAAATATTATTATTCAAAGAGAAGCGTACCATGAAAGCATGGAGTTTTACATTATCCCCCCCTTCAATAAATTTTTTCCTTACAATTATAAATTTTTCTTAGAAAATAAAAGGTTGAAAATTGAAAATACCTTTGTAGAAAACCCACATCAGAAATAGGGTTAATAAAATTTAGTTTTAATAAGAGGGAAAGGGAAATGAGAAAGTCACCACCGTATTATAGTTTTGAATAGGGGAACATTGGTGGAAATTATAGACACGTTATTAGAGAAAAAACGTAAAAATTTATTGGGAGTGATTGAGGTCATCAATCACAAACAAGTGTAAAATTGAGGGCCTCAAATCCATAAATCTACAATGATTTAAAACATAATCAGTTCAAAAAAATAGAAGGTATTATGATAACACATTTTTTGTTTTAATATCCCTTACCTATTATTAAAGAATTAATTTATTCATAGAATAAAATAAATGTATATATATATATACATGGCAAGTAGAGTTTCCTCCTTCATCTAATTTCTACCACAAACTCATCTTTAACTCCAAAATATAATATAAGCCAAAATAATATTATATTTATCCTAATCGAGTAAGGTTATAAATATTAACACATACCATTTAATAGAATAAAAATATTTTGTAATAATAATGGACTTACTGTAGGCTGGTGGTAGGTAATAAAGGCCTATCACACTATGTTTGTGGGTTCGATTCCTTCAGCTTATTCTGATGCGACAGGTTATTGCTCGACCTGCAGGTTGTCCTTTTTAAAAAATAATCATAAGAAATGTTTTAACCTTGAACAATACTATCCAATGTTCAACTTAGTAAATTCCATCCTTTACAGTTATCCTAAATACCTCTGTCCGGACTCTCTGTAAAAGGTATCTAAATTCCAAAACCAATTGTAACATCTGATTCCCCCAACAATGTAATGTTTCTCTTATTGTGACATACTAAAAATATGATTACCTTAATCATATTAAAACCTTAATGAAAAAAAGTAATGTAGTACAATCCTTATACATATATATCACATTATTCTTATAACCAAAATATATACCTTGAGTCCAAAAAAACAAAAATACAACAATTATTCCACTTCAAATATAGTAACAACATATGATTGGCCTTGATCACTAGGCCTTTTCTGAGGTATGATTCCTTGGAGTTTAGGGAATTCATTTGCATAATTACCCATTTATCTATAATTTTAGAATTCGATATTGACAGGAACTTTCTTCCCCTTGCAATCCCGAGCTTGGTTTCCATTTTCACCACACTTGTAACAAACTCCCATTCCATTTAGGCAAGTATCGGGGTGTTTCTTACCACAATTATCACATAATGGAAAATCATTCTTGTCAATTTTCCCTTTATATTTCTCATGCTCCAAAATTATCTTCTTCTATTTCTTTACATTATTGTCATAAGATTTAGAGAAATCCTTTTTTGTCTTCATGGCACATGGGGCAATATCTTTGTACGATGAGAAGTATTGTGATACTAATGCTCGACATAGAAATGGTTTTAACCCATAAATGAAATTGTCAATCTTACTTCTTGGGATACGTATATAACCTGCAACATGACTTGTTAACCTTGTAATGTTATCTTCATACTTTGTGACATTCTGAACCTCCTTTTTCTTTGAATCAGAAATTGTCATTCCAAATCCCCTTCGATGATCATGAAGAAAGTATTTTTCTATGAATTTTTTTAAACTTCCTCCATTACTTATTTGGAATTTTCTATTCTTCCATTGTGTATATAATTAATGACCACCATTGATTAGCATCTCTAGTGAGGCGGTAAACTACCATGATAACTTTTTCCCTTTTGCTACTCCCCATGGCATGGAATAGTTTTTCGAAGGAATTTATCCATTGCTCAGCTACTAGTTTATTTGAACCCTTATTTAATGTTTGTGATTTTTTTCCCCTGAAGGGAAATATCATTGATCCTCCACGCTACGGATCAGGGTGCCCCATACGGGTAATTTTATTATTCATAACCTGAGTGAGTGCGTGTATTGATACAGTTTCTATTCCTTCCACTGGGTGCCATTTCTAAACTATGGCATAAACTAGATTAGTTTATGAATCAAAATACATAATTCCAAACTTTTAAAACTCTTAAATTAAACTGAATAGTTTATGGATATAATCCATAATCATAAAAATGTTATCATTTTGGAAGTATATACTCATAATCCTTTCATAATGGTTTGTAATGAAAATGATAATTGTCCTAAGAATATCCCATGGGAGTGTTGTAACCAAGAGTATAGCAAGCTCAGTTGTCATGCACCAATTCCCGTTCGTGTCTAGCTCAAAGCGGTGTTTTCGGGATTTACCCCTAGGTACATCTCAGCCTAAGCCACCTCTTCCTGCTCATATCCAGACAGGGATATGTTGCTTGGAAAACTCATAAAATCTCTAAAATACCAAAATTCTAGGAAGTTATTATTTACAAATCCTCTTAAATAGAAGCATAAACATCTAGTGCAATGTATAGAACTAAAACAAAATCCTTTTAAACATGAACTTCAGCATAATAAGAAAATGATAAAATAAAAATAATTCCATTTACTTGCTCACATGGATATTACACTAGTCGAATAATCACATGAAATATCAATAGCTAATTTCAAAAATATAAAATGTATAATGTGGGAAATTAATTAATGTGTCAAGGCCTTGTTCCAGGACCTAGGGGAAAACTGTTACTAGACCCAAAACCGGAGAGCCTCTATAACTGGACACCATCCCAGAGAGCCTCTGTAACTGGACTCAAACCTGGAGGGTCTGCTGTAACTGGACCTCTTCCCAGAGGGATTACTTTTACCGGTCCCCAAACCGAAACAAACTAGTCCAATACATTCCTCACCAGAATAGATTGAAATATAACATAAAAATTCGTATTAAAACTAGCATAAGAAATGTCAATACATTATCCATTAATCATAAATGTTATGAAATAACACATCCACATTAAAACATATCACAAAACCTTCAATACAATATGTAATTTTTGTTTCAATATAAATCAACTTCAAATAGTCATGCAATCCATCAAGGGATGTTGACATAGATGAAATCATAACATTTTTTGAGAAATATCTCTTTATATTTTGAAATAATTTTAGTGTCACATAATTATAAAGGAATAAATTATTTCTAAAATATTCTTATAATATTTTAATGGATGCTTCGACAGTTTTATAATGGATGAAAATAGCCGCACCCGCCGTATAAATTAAAAAAACTTTCTTACATTAATTTTGTCGAAAACGTCATAAAGTAAATTGTTTGGAAAAAAACATAAATATTCCTCTCAAAACATTTTATAAAATTTCAAAAAAGAGTATAAATTAATTTAACCCACAGTCTAGTAAATAGTAACAATGTTTTGGAAAACATTTTTAAGAAACATAGATGTGGATGATAAAGAGGTATGAGTAGATAATTACGTATTAACAAGCTTGGATAATGAATATATTATAGAATTAACACTTACCATGTACATTTACTTTTTTAAGGTTAGTTTAACCTCTTGTATAATGGTGAAATTTTTTTTATTATATTATGCAAGAATCATATACATTAATATGATATCATATATGATCTTTTAACAGTTTTTTTTAATAATATCTTAGAATTATCGTCGTTTCGGGTGTTAGAAGATTCAATTTCCATTATATTAATTTTTATATGAGTCATATCATTTATGGATGGGATGTACATTATTCATGTCTATAATGTTATAAAGTCTTTATATATTATTTCTAGTCATCAAATAAAAATTATTCTTGAATGGATACAATGGGGAATGAATCTCATAGCATTCATAGAGACGGTAATCTGTACGTAAGAACGAGCGACAACATCTTTTTTTATATTAAAATAATATATAATTGGATGGTATATCATATATAATTAATCATTATCAAATCATATTTATTATTAACATGAATAACACATCAATATTATAACCATCCAAATAATAATGTATTGAATAAAAATTGCACCACGACGTAGAGACAGTATGTCATACGTACGCACATATGATGACATGTCAGTCCAGGGATGGATTGAATAATGAACATGGATATGCCATATTTATAATAACTCCAATGTATATAGATGATATTGAGGTTATTATTTTATAATGGAAACAACAAAGAAAGATGAAGTGGAAGAAGAAAAGAACTTGAAAGAGGTGATGAAATATTTAACTCTTCTTCGAGTTCTTCCTTTTGATTTGATTAAAAGGGATTCGTAAATTGACTTTCTGACTAATGGAAGTACTTTTTGATGAAGGGAAGATAGTTGAGAGGGTATTTGGGTAGGTTTTGGCTGAGCCAAATGTCTTTTATGGTGTGAATTAGTGAAAAGGTGGAGTGCACTTTTATAAAAGGGGTGAGGAGTACCATAGGAAAAACTTAAAATATTATTTTATAATAAATTCAGATTTAGTTTTTGATGGCTCCAATGTGAATTATTTCGAGGATATAGTGAGGATTGGTCACAATCCTTTTATCCAATAGGTTTTAGACGACTTTAGGTGACCATTAAAACCATATCATTTAGATTTCACTCTAAGTTAGATAATTAAATTTTTACCGTGTCTTCTTGTATTCTTACACAATATAGTTAGTAAACATACTATAAAATACCAATCGAACCCCAATTGGTTAATTAATGTCATAAATATTATTATATAAGTATTTTGGAAGAACCATATATTTGTAAGACCATTATATAAAATAATAATATAATATTTGTTTTAAAAACCATTTAATGCCAATTTTGACACTATTTGGTATTTTTCTTTTGATAAAATCATAACAACATTATTAATTCTTAAAACATTTATCTAACCAACCCTAACATGTCATATTAAGATATAAAATTAGTGGAATACATAAAAAGTCTCAAATTTCATTTATTTGTATATTCATAAGATCAATTATTTTAATATTCCATTAATTAGGTAATTACTGCATCATCATTGTGTCGTAAATAAATTAAATTATTTAATGAATAAAAATATTAATAAAATAACATTATATATGCAATATTTTTAGCTTTCTAAATATTTATAGTCGAATTAACATATTTATAACCCTATATTAAAGTATTTTTAGTTATTAAAAATTGATTTTAACTATTTTATCTCTTCTTTAAATAACATAATAAGAAATGTCTTAATCAAATCCGAGTAGACCTAAAAGATCATATTTTATTACTAAGGTTGTTTTTTGTTGAATTTCACTTATCCAATATAATTAGTACATGTGTTATGGTAATAATAATATCATTTTTATCCTTAATTACTTTATTTTCTTTTAACAGTGGTAAATAAAAATAAAAAATTATTATTCACCAAATATTATTTTCATCTTATTGAACCACATTTTTACTTACTGATATCAACCATGTGTCTCAGATTTTTTAAATTCAACTCACAAAACCGTTTAAATTGTGTTTTATTTAAATTTTCAAATGCTCCTAGGAGGTGGGTAAAAGGCGGTGAAAAGTTCTATAAAATTTTTTTATATCTAAAATTATTATAAATTTACTCCAATAAATTACATTGAACATATATAGGTATTATGTATCTATTTTGACCTAAAATAATTTTTTTTTCAAATATATAATTATTTAAATAAAATTTTGGTTTTAAATATATATCTTAGTGTTTTTCACCATTCATAAAAAATTCAACGTTTTCAAAAAAAATACAAAAAAATCACCCAAGGATAATTTCAATATTCCGAATCCAAAAATGAAGTCCATTTTGAAAGATAAAATTTATAAAATTTCAAATAGTGGGTATTACTATTCATAACGCCATGTTTGCTTTTTGTGGTGTGTTAGAACTCGAAGTTGCGTACAACACACGCTATTGTATTATTCAAAGAGAAGTGTACCATGGAACATTGGGGTGTTACAAGACCTCAAGATATTCATTGTTTTATCAAGTGCGGTTTATGTAAAAATTATGTTTAATTGTGTAATAAAAGATCAGAGTTGTCATAAAAACTGATCGAGGTATGGCTGGAAGATCCTTTTCATGAGTTCCACGAACACTGCTGGGGAACTGGTCATTCCAAAAGGCATATACAAGAACTCATAATGGCCATACTCACTTCTGAAGGCCATATTCTGCACATCCTTGTCTCGTACTTTGAGCTGGTGATAGCCTGATCTGAGGTCTATCTTCAAAAAAATATTGTGTTATCTTCAGCTTATCAAAGTGATCATATTTACTCAAGAGTGGATACTTTTTCCCCATGATCACCTAGTTCAGGTGCTGAAAATCCCCACAGAGTCTCAAACTCTCATTCTTATTTTGTAGAAAAAAATTGGGGATGCCCAGGTGGAAACACTGGGCCAGATGAATCCCTTGCTCTCCCAGTCCTCCAGATATACTTGTATCTCTCGAAGCTCTACGGGAGCCGTCTGATATGTGGGGGTAGATACGGGTTCCATCCCAAGGTACAAGTAGATGTAAAATTCCACGTCCTTGTGAGAAGGTAGGCCCGAAACAACATCAAGAAAAACATCAGTGTACTGGTCCACCACTACTGGA
Organism: Viscum album; assembly: GCA_963277665.1. Taxonomy (NCBI): domain Eukaryota; kingdom Viridiplantae; phylum Streptophyta; class Magnoliopsida; order Santalales; family Viscaceae; genus Viscum; species Viscum album. The sequence goes on from OY728147.1 coordinate 1,695,134,702, forward strand.
TAGCTCAGACTATCTACATCAACCGCTCTGAGGGTAAGGCTAGCCAACTTATGTGTGATCAGCTGCACCCTCTTTTGGGTAAGTCCATCCAACACTGCAATGGTTCTCTTCTCACTGGTCAAAGAAATCCAGGTACAATCGATGCGAACACTTCGCACTTTGCGCCTAATACAGTCAATCTGAGCATGGATTGTAGATAACAAGTCCATGCCCCAGATGACATCATAAGTCATTGACGCTGATACTAGAAGATCCCAGCTGAAGTTCATACCAGATAGAGTAAGCTCTAACTTCCATCACCAGTGCATAATCGTTGAATATGTGACCATAAGAGTCTCTAGACATAAGGATCGAGCCAACGACTCTGTCAGAGCCTCCGAGCTCCGAACGAGGGTCATGGAAACAAAAGGGTGACTGGAACCTGTGTCTATAACTACTACAACTAAGTAGGAGTAGACACAGATCATATCTCGAATCATCTCTAGGGAACCATGGTCGTAGGCCTCAGCTTCCTAAAGCTGAGCTCTCCCCCGTCCACCTGTTCACTATGGTCGGGGTGGACCTCCCGGTGGTGGTGGCTGTAGAATCTTGAAACGTCACCCACTTCCAGCTGCACAACCTAATCTTATAACATGTCTTCCTATAAACTGCGATCATACTTTCCCGAAACTTTGTCTCTGCCTCGGTGGTCTCTTGACCGTTTTCTGGTCATCAGTACAGAGGGTCGGGCAGTCACGAGGCATGTGACCCTACCCGACGGATGAGTAACACTGTGTGACCCTTGCTTGTCCTGCCCCGCCTCGAGATCCCCACACCACCGACCATGTATCCATCGGTCATCCACCTATAGGTCTGGACTTCTTGGATATATATTTCATTAATCTACTAATATCTGTCAATGACTCTACTCTCTATCGTTCGGTGGTGGGTCTCGCTTCAGGGGACTGGTCAACAAGGAAAATATCCACTAAAAGAACTCGCTCCAACACCCATACCTGCGTGAAGATGATGAGAGAAACAATTGGAGCTCTAATCTTCTATCTCTGCCCCTGTTCGAAGGTCCTGGCCCTGAAAAAAGGGTCCTGAACCATGTCTGTGGAGTAGCAGGAGAGGTTCATGTACCTCGCTGAATACTGATCCATAGTCATGCTACCCTGCTACAAGTGGAAAAGCTCTTGTATATGCACTAAGTGTAGAGTCACTGGGAAAAACTTTTCCCAAAAAAGGCTCGCGAAGTCCACCCAGATGAGAGTGACCTCGTCGTGAACATGGACCATCAAGCTCCATCATATACTCGCTGCTGCCTGAAAAAGGAAAGTGGTAAGGATCAGCATGAGATTAGTCAGTCTCCCTACCAGTCGAAAGACTATAACCACATCTTACAGCCTATCCTCAGCCATATGTGGGTCTGTCTCTCCCCAAAACCTCAGTGTGCTTTGGCACTGGAACTCATTAAATTCACTCAAGCATCGTGCACACTCTACTTCAAGGGCAGGTGGCATCGGCTGCCCAACGGGTAGTGGTGCTACTAGTACACCATCATGTGGTAAAAAATTTGTAAGGGCGCCCTACACCAAAGCCTCATCGCTCAAGGGGCTGTCATCGCATAATGTATCTCTAAATCGGGCTGGATGTCTGCGTGTAGGTATCCTTAAAAGAAACAGGTGCACCAGAGTCAATAAATTTATACATAGTGCACTGACTCAAAGATATCACAAGAATACTATTCAAAAACACATACACAATCAGTATTTTTATGCATTAAGTAGAAAATCTTAAGTCAGGGTCTTGGTGTCTGGATACATCTGCCGCTGCACCAACACTAGAGTCCCTGAACTAAAAACAACAATCAAAACACTTAACACTATTCCTCCATATATAAAATATTAGAGTGTTTGTTCTTTATTAGAACCAAAATACTCTGATACCAATTTCTCACGACCCATCCCTCAGGGCCCATGTCACAACTACCCCATGGCCACCATCTATAGGCCATGGGCTAGCGACTAGTACCAAAAGGCGTATTCTCTAAAAATGTGAAGGAATTGCCTTTATAACCTGTATACTCACACAACTAAGCACAAAGATGGATACACACACAATGTAAAACTATATATTGTAAACAGGGTGTGTTCAGAATGTAAAAAGGTTCCAAAATACAAGCGCCTCTATAAAGTAAATGTAAAATGAAAAGTATAAGTAAAACTAAAAACAAATCTAGTGAACACCTTCCATGTATCCAACCTAAAGGGTAGTTACAACTCTCAAATGGTCGTCTCTGTGGTACGCCTCGTCTAAAGTCCACTTCCGAGCTACCTCCAGTCCTGGTACCCTCATCCTTAGTCAACATTTTCCATCATCTGCAACAAACAAAACAAGTTGTGGGATTTTCCCATGAAGGGGTGAGTATAACGATACTAAATAGGGACACCGAGACCCTCGAAGGGATAAAAAAATCCCCAAAGGTTAAATCACAAAGCATGAAACATATATCAATCCTACTTAGGTATATTCCCATACATATACATATTTTGTCGAGTAAACCCATCTCAATCATGACGAAACACAAGGCCCAACCCAAAATCTAAAATCCCAACTATTCAATGAAGGAACGAATAAAAAAAACAAAAGACTCAGGACACAATTGTTATAAAACCCTGAGAAACATAATTATGAAGCTGACCCACTCAAGAATGCAATGGAAGCTGATAGACCGCCACAAGATTCTCTAGGGATAGTAACAAGTAACATTCCCAGTCACAACATCGAACAGATCGGCTTCTGGGGAACTCTTCCTCTATCGAGTACAGTGGGCCTACCACATCATACAGAGGAACCTCCCACATACCTTGGACTGCTAAGGTATTCCTCTTATCGAGTACCATGGGTCGACCATGCCACACAGAGGCGCTCCACATCATGGGTCAGCAATGTCACACTGAGGCGCTCCCTACCATGGGTCTTTTGCGTCGCACAGAGGAACACCCCACTGGGCCTATCGAGTCACACTGAGTCGAAATGGTCAGCATTCTTCAAGTTTCATCCAATTGCTGGGTTCTGTAAGTATCGTGCTATGAAGAACTGAACCACAATCCTTAGTTCATACCTCTACTGCCCCAATGTTCCATGAAGAAGTGTCCCAAAGGTCCATCACGTCAAAAGGGAAACCTGGTCTGTAAGTTATTAGCGTTTTTGATCTGATGGCCTGGTTGGGTTCAGGGTCTAATCCTACCTCACCATACACCAACCTTATTCAAAACTCACGTGGAGTATACCCAAAGGACTATCTCAATCAAAGGATCATGCATCCATATACGGTTCATCAAACAGATTCCAAATTTTATAGTTATCTCCCATAAGATAAAACTCAGTCCAGATGGGACTGGGTCCGGTCCAACACAGCCTGGACCGACCTGACTTGGTTCGGGACCGACCTGGAAGTCCATGGAATCAGCGGTCCCTCCCCACTGTGGCGTGGTCCTTTCCAGCCACACATGTGAAGGGCAGGGCCCATTGGCGTGGCCCACTGGGCAGCTTATGGTGTGGCCCGCGATGGGCAGGCGGTCCACCCTAGATGATACCTATTGAAGAGGCACCCCACCCCATAATCTGAATGACCCGATGGCGATTCATTCACCCTACAAGAATGCAGGACTACTCGCCGGTCCCTAAGGGTGCGCCTCGACAAGCCGGAACTACTGGCCGAATATCCATCCAGCGGCGCGACAACGCCGCTGTCCACCTACAGTCGACCAATTTTCAGTCACCCTTAGGCCTCCGGTGCGGCCTCCTGATCCACCAATGGGACGAATGTGCATTTCTTCTCATCAATGTGGCCGACTAGATGTCAGCTACCACTCTCATCCATCGTAGCCTTTTTCACAACCAATTGTGCAGACGTACGCCACCCATCCTCTCTCACAGTCACCTGGGTGTCAGTGGCCGCCTTCTACCGCAAGCCTCTGCGGCTTCATTCCAAGCCTGAAAAATTAAATGATCATATATTCGCGGTATTAGTGTCGAGGACTCAGAGTACATATATCGCGCTTAGTGAAAATCCATGTTTCTTGCATCAATAAATTTTAGGCATTGAAAAACTCACGAAGAAAGCGTGAAAAATAAAAAGAAAGTGAAGCATGGTTTATATGCAGAATGATGGCCATGTTCATTTTCCTAGCTTAATCATGAATTTATGATATGAATAACTAATAAAAATTAATTCATATTAAAAACAATCCCCTAACAATATTTTCCGTTGAAGGTGGCCTCAGGAATAAGATGTAGTCAATGAAGATGATATTGTTGTTCGTCGCTTCTGCAAGAAGCTCTGGATATGTGCTCATGCATCGTCCTCGTTCTTCATTGGGGGGTTCATCATTGGAGGATGTTCTTCTAGGTTCTCTATGGCTCACCCAAATTTTCCATTTCCAATGATTTCTAACAAGGAAATGAGGAGACAATATTAATTAAGGTAGGTTATTTAATGTTGGCACATCAATGTTGGCACAACAGATAGTCTTAATAAATTTTATTTCTTTGGGACAATTGAATGGAAGGATTCCAAGGGATTTCCAAACACTAATTAAGGGTTTGGGTGGTCCCTACCACTTGAATTCAAAAAGGAGGTTTCAAGCTAGGGTGGTCACCACCTCTATAATTAAAAATTGATGGTTCAAATTGAAAAAGAAAATGATTATTATTTTATTTTTCTTCATCATGATAAACTGAAAAGGTAACATCCACCCACGACCTACTGTAGTCGAGGTGAAGGTCTCCTTAAATGAATACCAGTGCAGTGAGTTCAACAGTGTCCTCAGATATCAATTCCGAGAACTGGTTCACAAGTTACAAATACATGCCCGTACATTTAAGGAATGTACCTGAATAAATGTTAAAAAATTAATTTTTGGCACTCCAGGCCTGCGAATAATGTGCCATTAATTTTCATGGGCTCACAAAATTCCCATATAAATAAAAATATTACATGGAACATCTGGTTCTTTACACAACGCATAGTAGTTCAGTTATGGGATGATAAAAAACACCTAAGTAAGAAAGTTCCAACCCCAAATTAAACAAATTAGTAATCGTTTAGGGTATAAATGAGTCATTAATGTTGATTAACTAATGTTAATATATCTTATCCCTGGAATTTAGATAATTTATTTTCTACATGTGATGATGTGTGGTTGATATTTTTTATAGGAGAGACCATTTGTTTTCCAAAACAATTATAGTTGGGGTTATACATTTTCTTTTATTAACTAAATCTTATATTGAACACATTTCAAGCCTTTCTAGTGACTTGATGGTATTTGGAATTGACTGAAAGATGTATTAAGATATTTTATATTCATAAACTGTAACCATGATTGGAGGTGTATAATTTCCCTTCGATGTATTTTTTAAATAGGACACATGAGATTGAGTGAATTAGCATATATTATGATAGATAGTGTGAGTTTATTAGTATAAATCCAACATTATTTTGAATACCCATGAGTGTTTATATATTAGAATAACAAAGGGTTTTCATTTAGATAATAGAGCATTTTTACTTTTAGTTTCTATTTCACTGATGATGTTGGAATCTCCATTAGGTTATGACTCATTCATTATGCCATATTCCTTGTGTAAATTTGAATATATAGTTTTTGTATAATATACGCTAGGATGGATGATTTTTAGTCATGATTTTTAAATTTCTATTTGTTTTCAATGAATGTAAATATATAAAAGAAGTGGATGGAATGTTTGGTAAATAGATCCCTGGAATGTTGTGAAGTGATTATATGAAATTTTCTACTTATTATATGTGTTTAAATATTAGATGATACATATAATGAAATATTCGTTTTTTAATTTCTATTTTATGTTATATGTATTACTAGTTCATGGATGATTTATCTTTTAACTAAAAAGTGACTAAATATTTTCTGGTGTTGGATGAATATTTTAATATCATACTAAAATTTTTTATTATATGGAAACTATATGTAGTTATTGTAATTAATATTCTACATATAAAACATTTGAGGAGTTTATAAAACAAATTTTAACTCCTGACCATTTTAACACCCAATAAGAGATGATTCCACAAGAGAAGCCTTGGTATCCTCTTATAGGTATAGCAAGCCTAGATGCGGTTGAAGAGGATGTAGAGGGTGTTCATTTATTATATATATCTTGTGTGATCTATGCATGAGTAGGTATACAAGATACAAATGTTTAGTTTAGCCTCTCATGAGTGGGGGAATCACAAGATATTGACAGTAAACTCTGGTTCCCTGGTATTCTCGGATTAATAGCTTTATAGTGATTTATAATATTAAGAAATTACCATATAAAATTGTATTATTATGGTAAATTAAAATCTAATGAATTTTTAATCATTTTTTTAGAATACATAATCATATATGGGATGATTTATTTCTAATGGGGAATAACTAATTCCAAATAGGGATAACCAAAATTTAAATTTTTTGAAACATATAGAAGTGTTATTAATTAATATAGACACAATTAATATAGAGTCTTTAAAAATCCCATGAGATGGTGATATTATATTGTTTTATTTTTTAAATGAAATAATTATAAGTATTTTGGTAAAATATAAAGAAATCAGGTTTGATTGATTTTCAAGAACGATATAATGAACGAAGTAGATTATGCGATCAAAAGAAGATTAATTATGTCATGGAAAGATAAATTGTTTTATATTTCATGTGAAGCAATATTGATAATTTTTTTCATAATTTCATCAATAGTGTTGGTGTTAGGATATGTTATATTTTATAGTCAGGGTATCCTACCCATAGTATAAAAATATCTTATTTCCCTTGGATAGGTAATTTAGGGTTTTAATTCCCAATTCTTCTATAGATATCGTATTTAAACAAAATTATCATAAACTACTCTATGGTTATATAATATATTGTGTAAATTTATTTTACAATTTAAAAATTCACTTTGCTATTTCATAAAGAAATGATCTTTACTTTTCTTAAAATATGTGTTTTTAAAAATTCATGTGAGAAATTGATGCAACAGTACATGAATAAGAAAAAGTGAATTAAAATCCAGAAACACCATTAACCATTGGCTATATGACCCAAGAATAAGTCCAGAGTTATACTCTAATTATAATCATTGTGATTATGAGGTATGGATATAAAAAAAGGAATTGTGAATGAAAGTGGATGATGATGTATGGTGGAGAACCCTACACATCATATCTACTCGCTCCATGATTTGTTCTTCAGATTGATGTGAAGAAGTTACGGGTTGGACCTCTAGTTATATATTTCTTGGGATCCTATGGTTATATTTAATTCACCATTAAATGTAACAAAAAATGGATTTCATGTCTCTATATTGCTGGACATGGTCATTTTTAGGTCATAAAATGGCTAGGGTCTCCAGACCATTTCTTATAAAACCATGCTATTATATGGTTTGTTAGCATATGTTATATCACAATACATGGTTTTAGACAATAATATTTCATTTCTAATCTCCCCATAATTCATTTTATGTTTTAAAAATTAATTTAACAATTTTTATGTTGCATCACAGTTTTTTGCATATGTGTTATGTAATTAAATATAGCCTCCCTCACTCTAGTGCCATTTTTTATTCTATCGTTGTCTTACCTCTGGTTTTAGGCATTTTTTACATCGAAAATAAAATATTTATGATTAAAAAATGTTTTTTAGGCCTCTAGACCTTCGTTTCTCCTTGAATATTTCTATCATACCAAAATATACTATGATTATACGTATCATTGAATTATCACTTTTGATGGAAATCATAGTCATGTAGGATTATTTTATTAAAATTACACAATTTTTTGTATACAAAAAAATTTTAAAAATATATTTATATCTATAGAAAAAAAATAACCATTTAATTCATAAAAATGATTAATTTTTATACATAAAATTGTTCAAAAAATGTACATATCGAATCCCTCACATAAGAATTCATAATTTTCAACAACAAAAGAATCTCAACATGCAACGAAGGAAACTCACACTAAATTGTATTAAACGTAATGTCAATAAAAAATTAATAAAATAGGATACTAAATTTTAGATAATTATAATGTAAAAAACATCATTGTGTCACTATTTAATGAATGAAATCAACCATGTATTTTTATTTTCCCATTTTAATAAATTCAATCCATTTCCTTATACCTTTTTAATTTTTCTATTCATTTTTAATATGCAATCCATTTGAAATTTACCTCACATTAATTTTTATTCTTATTATAAATTTAAATTTATATATATAGTTCATAAAATACATCCAAACATGTCACATACCATTTTCTTACAAGCCATCTAGAATTTACAGAACATTTAGATATAATCACAAATAATCATGAGGATTTTATTGTTAGGTTCAAATGACATCGAGTCTTATGATGGGGATGAAAATGATGTAAAAGTAAATCATTAGATGAAGGGTTGAATCTAAATCATTGTTTATGATATCAAAAAATAAGCTCCATGGAAATCATCCTTTAACAATATCATCTCCCCCTAAATATCAATGTTAGATCATAGTATGGGTAGGAACATTGAATAAACCAACCTCTCAATATTTTTTTTTTATTTTCTACTTAAAAATACCCATAAATTACCAAACCACAAATGATAAAAAAATAGTGGGATATAAATGGTTAATTTTGATTCTCTTATGACATAGACTCTTTTTTATTATGATTTTATTTTATTTTATTTTTGATATTTAGCCATAGTTGTGAATAATAAAGTATAATGAATAATAAATGGCCCTCCCAAAAAAATACTGAAAATTCCATAGAAAAATATCTATAATTTACTAAATCATCTTACATAATATAAAACCATAACCACACAATTATTAATTTAGATACTAGGAAATATACTATTATAAGGGTATGAATGGAAATAATTCGCCAGTAACCTGGATCATTGACTAAAAATCGCATTAAATGATCCTATGTGATTAAAAGGAAATATTGTAATGTTGTTACGTGTATAAATTGATTAATCAAATAAAATTTCTGATCAATTTTAGAAAAGATTTTATTAAGTCATCTCATTAATTAGATTCTACGAAATTTCAGAAAGAGAAAATCATTATTTCTCTATAGGGATATACGAGAATAAGAATAGAAAATATTATTTTATAAATTATATATGGTATGAGACAAATTAATGGTAAAACTAGTCAATATAATGAATAATAAATATTACACAAATTAATAAAAATATCATTAATTCAAGTGAGTCAAAATATAATTGAAATTTTATTTACAAAAAATTATTCAATATTAATATATTATAATTTACTATATCCAAAACAACATACAAATATATTCAAATCACTTACCCATTTTTTCTCATTAATATTTTTTGGAAAATAAATTTTAAATCAAATAATGGAAATTATCCCGGTAATTTTATGACTCTATGTTCAATTCATTAATTCAATAATAAAGGAAGTCATGAAATTAGGAATTCAAAATCATAAATAATTTAACATGGGTATTACAATTTATTAATTAAGAATTGAAATACTTAATCCAATTTCAATGAATATATAATTTTGGATATCTATGTTCTACCTACATCAAATTCTTGATTTCGGTTATCCCTAATAATCATTATTGTGATACATTATATTGTCCGGATTTTCCAATAAAATAAAACAAAAACGTGAAAATATAGACAATATTAAATAAAATTATAATGATTTGGGGGATTTAATTAGCTTAAAACCCCAAAATTTTTGTTTCCCTACTAGTATCCTTTTTTAACATCATTGGATTGACATTATTACTTTTCACCTCTCCTCATGTGATAAATGATTGAAACTATTTTCTTTTCATGGAAAAATGTGGCCTTACAGATGACCTATCTATGTAGGTCAGTACATTTCAATATTTTTTAAATAGCATAACTCTTTTGGAAAGAATTACTTTCTCAATTTTCATTGGACTAATCCATGAAAATTTTTATATTCTATAAGAACTAATTGTATGTTCATTTACAAACCATACATGTATCCATTATTAATATATTATTAGATTAGTCTCTTATATTGTATTAGTGGTGTGACCTACCAGCTACCCTTTTTTCAGTTATTACTTTTTATTTTAATTTTTATGTGAATAATTGCATGAACCTCATATAGATCTTCATGTTCAGTTGAATCCACACCTCTATGTATTTATTCATCTCAGATCTCAACATATTCTCTCATATCAAAAATCTTTATTTCCTAGTGGATATTTAAACATACATTCTATATACCAACTCTTAGATAGAGTTATATCTAGTGTTTTTCTATCTGTGCACGCATGGTGGAAAAAATATTCATTACAAAATTTTTGGTGTTCATTCCACTTCTATATCAACAACCATGAAATCCATAGAGAAGTATAATATCTATAATTTGATGAAAATATCTTAAACTAATCCCCAAGATATTTTTACTATTGAGTATTCTAAATGCAGTGAAACACTTTTGGGATTTAGATCTTCTAATTTCCAGATTTTGATGGTGTTGAATGAAATAATAATTATTCTTTCACCAAAATAACTAAATGATTTTCTAAATTTATTTAACATAATGATAATAGGAAATAAAAAGATACCTATAAAAATATACTATTTTGTTAAGTCCCTTGATAAAATAGTTTATCACAGACTTGTGAGTTGTATGGTGACAATTTCATCTAGTTTCCTTTTATTAGTCACTAATAAATTCATAAATTTATTATTGTTCTCCATATTCGACATGCTTGTACAAAAATAATATTAATATGTAATTCTATAAATTGTTCATGAAATACACCATTTTGTGTTTCAATCATCCCTTATGATAGATATTTTGTAAATGGAATTATCTTTTTTCATATTATTGGTTCTTTAGCAGCATCTTCAGAAACTATATTATCATTTTCATATTATATATATTTAATTTTTTGTATTTTTTATTTTTTTCTATCTAATTATTTAGTATGGTTATCATTGAAATTTCCACTATTATGATAGATAAAATTAAATTCATTCTATAGGGAGAGTTCGGGACAACCTTGAATTACTCCATTCGATATATCTCTATGCTTCTAATAATCAATAAAATAATAATATCCAAATTCCAATATAAAGCCTTATAGTCCTTTGATTCTTCCCTTATCTCTTTGGTTACATATTCGATCATGGTCTCAATCAATGAAAATGTATCTTCTATGGTTTGTACATTACTCATTAGTGTGGCCCCTTGGTATTATGGTTGCAAAACATGTTGTATTGGATGAAATATTTGTCATTGGTTTGGTTTTTGTAGTTTAGTGGCCACTAACACTAACATTTAACACTATAATTTTAATTATAATATTTTAGATAATTTGTAATCATACCTTTGGGTTGTTTTTTCCTATCATTGTGTCAATATAAATATTTATGGATTCCATTTAATCCACAATCATACTATTATTAATAATATTGGCCAAGATTTTATCTGGATTCTTTATGTCATTGATTTGAATTTTTAGTTTTTCATTTCATTTATAATGTTATATATTTGCTTCAATGATGTTTCAACTATTGACCCACCATGTTAAATATCCAAAAATGACATGTTGCATTATAAAATTCCATTATATAATGTTCTAATTAAAATGCATGGTTCAATACTATCTTTCATAAATTTTATAATTGAATCATTTAATCATTCCCAATATGTGTAATTTTATTCATCATAAAATTTAATAATGTTTAATATGTTAACCAAAACATCCATTGGCTTGTATTTAGGAAAACATTGGGTAAGAAAGTGCCTTACCAGCTCATTCCATATAGTTATAGAATAAGTAGAAAGATCTAGATCCATTCCAATGCTCATTATTTTAAATAAAATATAATAATATGAATTATTACTAAAACATTTGATACATTAGAAAAATGGAAGGAATCACAAATATTTGGGAAACATACCTGATGCTCGTTCATATTACCATGAGGGGTTCTAGAAAAGTGTATCATTTTCTAGATCATTATAATGATCACTGGGTTAAGGTTTATGTGATTTGTTGTAATGGGTAGGACTACGATGTTTACATTAAATTCATTGTTTGTAGGACACATTTTATCTTTTAGGATACGTAGTACTAAACATACATTATGAACCCAAAAACACAGATTATATTTTTACCACCCATTGTAGCTTCTACGTTGTTATGTCTAAGTAACTATTCTGATATAGGGAAAATCTCAAGAATTTCATTTCCATTTCCAATGTTTGGTGGTGTTTATTTTAAATTAAAATCATAAAATCCATAGAATGATCACACACATTATAAAAATGTAAAATAAAAACAAAAACAATTCAAAAACAATATAAACATAATTCCACTAAATAAAAAAATTGGTTCTACATTAATAATATATGGGGATCATACATTATCTAAGGGATAAAAATTAAAAACTTATAAAACATAAACACATATTATTAATTAATTATAAAATTAGAAAAAAATTGAGGATAATCCCCCAAGATTTCAAAATTATATATTTATTTTTTTGGAAAAAAAATAATATTCATTTATATAAAGTGTAATGAAATATGTTTGGATATATATAAAAATAAGAGAGTGAAAATAAATTAGATTGTTTTACTAAAGGTATATTTATAAAGTAATTATAGTGGTTTGTATCATTGAGGTTCTAGTGAAACTAGTTTTAGAAATTGATTTGATAAAACAGTAATTGAAGATGGGGTTAGGATTTTTAGGATCTAATATCCATGGTTTCCTCTCCAATGTAAATTATAATCTATTTCCCTTAGAACCATAATTTAGTGTTTTTATTTAATAATTTTTAATACTACCACATTTAATCCAAAGTAACCCATACTTTTTAATAGTCATCATATTTTTTGGGGAAATATGTATTAAAATTTTTAGATGATATTCTCTGATTTTAAAATCAATGGTCATGAATATAACATAAAAAAGATATAGTATATTATAACTAGAAATAACAACAACCTATATTAAGTACATAAAGAATTAAAATATAGAAGCACCATCCCTAATTTTATACATTAATCTAAAAAGAGTGGAACTACCACCATATTTAAATAATTATGGAGTAAGTGTTATGTAGAATGATTAGTGAAAACATGAAATAAAATATAGACATTAATTATGGTGGATGATCATGCATGGTGAAAATACGCAACCCAAGCATTGGTATCCAGATCGATCCATTGAAGCAGTAGCCTGGTACTATATTTATAAATATTTAGGTGATCATTAATTCATTTTAATTCACCGATAAATTCATAAAAAATTATTTTTTAGTCTTTAATAGTTGTCTCAAGACAATTGAAGTCATAAAAGGGGGTATCTCGATAATTTCACATTAATCCTAGCTATTTTAGGAACCAATAGAAGAGTTTACATCATAATACATGGTTTTATTCCATAATATTTATATTTACTAATTCCTCGTAATACATTTTTCATAGTAAACATTAGTGTTAATTTTTTTGGGATGGGTCACATTGTGATAAATATATGATGCATAATGAAACATTTATTTCCTATCCCTAGTGTCATTCATATTCATTGATTGGTCATAATCCATGTTTCATGAAATTATTATGTTTTAAAAATAAATATTTATGATGTAAAAGTGTTTCCGCTAGGCACAGACCACCATTTCAACCTAAATTTTTAGCTATAACTCTAAGAATCACTTTTGATCGTCATTTTCATGTAATCTCATCTTTTAATGCAAATTGTTGTCTTTATGGAATTTGAACTCATTTTCTATAAATTATTATATCCATCTGAATTTGACAAATTACATTAAATATCTAGGATTGAATTAATAATTTAAGTGAAATGGATGATTAATTCTAATGAAACAATTATGCATAAAATGTATATATCAACTTCATAAATGAAAATGTATGGTGTCATATTTACGCATGCTATTAAAAGATATATGTGTCACTAGTTCATTTTAAAAAACACTCATCATGATCATTTTCTACACGAAATTATTCTAAAAGAGATTCCCATCTACTATGGCCCACATTGTTGGAGAGCATAACTCATGTTTATATGATCAACCATAAGAATCAAAAAATGAAAAAATGACATCGATGATCAATTTGAATTCCTGCTGATGAATCTGATCTCAAGACTACATTTTGGTAGACCATATGAGATAACATGATTCTCATAAAGAATACTTATGTCATATTTACTATATAATATTATTTATTAGGTCCTTATAATTTTCAATAGAGACAAAAAATATCTTAATGGTATGTCAACCAACTACATGGAAAGATGAATAATCCCTCATTATGATGTTCGCATATTTTCCTGAATGACAGCATGGTAAATTGATCAAGTGAAGTAAAATTGGATTTTAAACCAGATATGATAATTAGAAAGATATTAAATGAGATATACGTGATTATATATCATATCATGACCATTTTTTTACGGAAGATTATGTTTGGGTGTAGTTGAGGTTGTTCTCAAATAAATTATACTATTATTTTCAAATAGATATATAAGATAATTTTATTATTTATTACGGATGTTTTATAAACCATAATACATATTTAAAGTAAAGTATAATGATATTTAAGTGTTATTATCTAGTTGTAAAAAAATGAAGATGGATATATGAGTGACTATGTGAGTTTTAATTATTTTTGAATTATTTTGGGAGATAAAGAACTTTAAACCTATAAACTAAAAATACGTGTGTTACAACCATAATGGGTTCTTTCATTAATGGATGTATTTATTGGAAAATAAAAAAGGCTATTTTAAATTAGATAATCATGAACATGTAGTGGAGTGTATAATGAAGCATTGTGAGGTGGAATTAATAGGGGAACTATTCCATGGTGAACACATGGTGATCTAATCACGTTGGTCTCAAATAATAAATAAGAACATGAATGTAACATATTACATAGACAATAATACTTCCTCATAAAGGATTCCACGTTTCAATCATCTGAACAAAATATTTTAGAGAAAAATCCCTTAGAATTAAATAATTATCCTTTTGTACAGATGTCTATCAAACATGGTATTTTTTTTGGGATTCTTCAACTATCATAAGTTTTAGTAAGGATGAAAAGTTTAATTTTAATTTTAATTAATTAAAAATTAATCAAGTAAATTACATGTAAGTATATTTTATAAAATTTATCTTGCTAATATTTATCATAATTATGGCCTATTTTTAATATATAATGAAAATTTTGTGTTTGTGTATTCTATCAAAAATCATAGAACCTCATGTACTCCAAAATACTATATGATGATATATCATAAGCAAGGGGATAAAAAAGAAATGGATTTTATAAAAAAATTAAAAGGAAACATATTGAGTCAGCATTCCTAATAAATAAAGAGGATGCGATAATTATTAGTGATGTGATTTGGGTGTTTTTAATCACAGAAAAACACATAAATTCAAAACTATAGATTTCAAATATATACGAAAGACATTGACAATAACTAAGGAAGGACTTGAATGAACTAATAAATTCTATGTGACCATTAAACATAATATTTCCACTTATGTGATATGGATTTCGACAATATAGGATACATGATTGTGATCAATAAGATGATTAGAGTCTCATATTACAAACCTAATTTTTTGTTGATAGTAACATACCCTTATGAATAGTAATGTTACCCATATAAATAGTAATATGAATCTTATGAATTGTATATCATTCATGTGCATAGAAACCTTACTAATGGTAGTTTAAATAAATGTTTTTCTATCATATATATGCCAATATGATATAATTATATTATAGTATGGGTATTTTTGTATGGAATTAATGTTTAATAATTTATTTAATAATTCAAATGATATATTATTTTCATAACATTTTTTCATACATAGGTATTTTGATGTATTATGATTATATGAATATTTTATGAGACCTTAATTAATTTTTCCAAGAGTTAAGAAATCTGTTTTAATTACATTTTTTTATTTTTCAAATATATTATGATTTAAATATAAAATTAAATTATGAATATTTGTAAAATTATTTCTAAAAAATGGAGTTCATTTTTTTAATTTACATGTCCAATAATATTTCATGAGAATTATTTATATTTTTTAAAATACATTATTTTTTGGTGAATAATGAAATTTGATAATTTACAAAATATGCTAAAAAATTAAATATATGCATCATTCATGAGTTGTGGCTAATGTAAATGGTTATTGGTTCAAACTCACATGCACTATTTACTATATTTAGTAATTGAAAAATCACTATTTCTTTTATTGAGGGATGTTAATAAACTAAATATTTAAATATTGGGAAAACACCCTTCCACGGCACTATAAATACGACATCTCACAACCTCGTTTACTTACACCTCTCAAGCTTCATGACATCTCCAAATTATTCCCAAATCTCTTCCATAGCCCATCACCTATGACCATGAGCTCTTATTATCATCAAAAGACCTATCCTAGGTTACAATATGAGTATCCAAATAAGAAAATTAAAAAGGTAATTTCTCTCTCTTGTGTTGTCAATTTTTTTTCAAATTTCATTTCTTTTTTTCACTTATCCTCAACATCTATTATCCAAATGTTATGCTAACACAGGTATGAATGATATTCATGAATTATATCATGTTAATTTAAGATTATTCATTCTCTCCCCCTCTCCCTCTCTCTCATTATTTATGAAATTGAAATCTTCAATCGTGATGTGTAAATTTACCTACATATTGGGTGATGTACATCCCTTTTTTGCTTCATTTCATTAATAAATATAAATAAAACCATTAAATAAATAAAAAATAAATCAAAATTTCTTTTTTATATCCTTTTTTCTTAAACAACATTTATACATAGTACTGAATTTTAAAACCAAACACGTTCATTGTGATCCAAACAAACCGTCCAAATTAAAATAAAACAATCATTATTAAATTTTAACTAGTGATTCATCCTCATGGAATATTAAAAAATTTATTATAAGAACATTTAAAATTTGGTAAGATAATTAATATATTTTAATTGAATTTTTGGATGTTTATCCATGTTCTACATGGACATCCATTCATGTGTACAAGTTAACTTTTCATGAAAACAATGAAAAGGAACACTAACGAACAATGAATTTATGCTCTATAACACATCCAAAGAACCATAATAGAATTTTAATATAACTATAATGAATTAATTATATTTATAAATGGTTATTTATGTGTTAATTATTTAATATAATTTAATTTTATAGGAAATCGATGGGAATTAATCATTCATAAAGAAGGTAAGTGGAATTCTTGAACCCAACATTCATTCTTTTGGTTTTTCCACTTTCACTACATTTTCAGAATATTTATTACATAAAAATAATTTATTCATCCTTATATTAACATTTATAGTATATAAATTCATTCCTCTATATTTAATGTCAAACAAAATGTTTTCCAAAAGAACTCTTCTTTATGAAACACAAATTTTACTTCTCACATAATGTTGATGGTTTCTGTATCATGTATGGTGTTCTCTATTTTATTGAGGAGCCAAATGATTGTGTATGGATAATTAATAAAACGAAACCCATTTCATTCCATGGGTTATTTATATCCAAGATTTATATACATTCTATGCATGATTAATGATAATAATAATTTTACGATGTGATGGGTGCACCTAGAGTGATATTGGGCAATGTGGAAGTTATGATGTGACAGGTGCACGCAGAAATATACAATGATCCAATTAATTGGTTAACAAGATTAATATCATGAGTTAAACTGAAATATTCATGAAAATGATTCTATTTTTTTAACTATATTTGTTATTTATACACTAAGACATAATGATTCATTATTATACATTTCCACTCTTCAAGACTTTTATGAGTTCGTTATATCATGTTTATAACCTGTGCATAGGTTATGATGATAATAACTATGCTCACCCCATGTTTTATTTTATCATGTTTTTATCCAATTAATGGGATTTTACCTCACATGTTCATGATGTATATCGTCCAGTGATTATGTGAACATAGGATAACTCAAAGACTAATAAATATATGAAGAAGAATAAAATAAACAATTTTTTATTTTTTATTTTGTAAAAGATATTTATGGTCCTATTCTTCACATGAATAAAACATTTGGGTCTTTGTGGTGTAATTTTTTATGTTTTTTGTAATTAAAATTATGTAAATTTAATGAATGAAAAGAATGTTTGATATAGTTTGTATCAAAAGCATGGTGTAGTTAATTTTAGAATTAGGATTATAGGTCCTTAGTGAAAATCCCTATCATACTATGTATATGTAATTAAACAATAATATTTACTAAATATATGGTTATTATAATATAATTTGTTTGTGTTATTTTCACAAAATAATAAAATATATATTCATGACTTGTTGAATCATATTTTCTCATAAAAATTTCTATTTTAGAAAATTGGGGGAACCGGGAGAAACTAGGACAACTACTTGTGTGATGGACAATGTAGCTATTGCCCCATTTTAGTCCCCAAATATTTGGGATGAGGAGTTAAAAAAATCATGGTTATTCTAACCATGTATCCTTAGGTTATTAATGATAACTTGAATAATGTGGAAATTCCTCTTACATCTAAGAGGAAGACACTAGATATTGATGATTTTATGTGGTAATGACCACTGACCATTAGTGGATGATCCCATCCAATTGCTTCTGAATAATGGATAAAATCAATTGAGATTATTTTTTTCTTCTACAATGTTCTGAGATGGATTAGGTGGCTCTATCAATTTTCCTTTTCAATGGAGAAGATGAAAAATGCTGGTATTTGATTATGAACACCATGTCGAGAGACAAAATTGAAGAGAATGAGTGAGAAAACATTAAGATAATGTTTCCTAACAAGTACTTCACATGAACTATTCATCCAATGATAGAGGTAAAATTTTAGACCAAAATAAAAAGGATATAAGAAATTTCATATCTTAAGAACGTAATTTCACACATTATAAAATGTATTCTTTGGGATTTTTTATTAAAATTATTGAAGAATTTATGGATTATTTATTGTATTAAATCCACACCTTCAAAATGATCATGATATTCAAGATATTGGGAGTTATGAAGAAGTTGTTTTGAATTGTCTCATTATGAAGATGGATTTTGGAGAATTTTCCAATGGTTATGGTTATAATAAATGAAAGGTGGAGTTTCTAGTCGGATGATCTAATATCAAAAGTGGATAGAAAACTAACCCACTCACAGGTCAAAAATCAGGGAAGAAACATCCTTGGAACTACCTCAAATGGAAATTGAAAGGATTTAAGTGTATGAGATAAGGACACATACCTCAAGAGTTCTGAAAATACATTATAATGAAGGAGAACATGGTTTAGTAAATGAGAGAACCATCATTGGTACAACAGTACAAATGTACCGAGCTAGGGAAATATGAATGATAATGCACTAAACCTAGATTCCTCATGGGTAATCAATTTCGGAAGCCACCGATTCTAAAAGTACAATTGAAGGATTATGTCATCACAATTGTGGAAGTGGAGAAATAAAGTGATGTCGTTAAATGAAAAATTCCTATTCACTAAATAATGACATATGTCTAATTTAATTGTGGTTCTATGTATTCAATTATATCTTGCAAGTTTTCTAAATCTATAGAATCAATTCAAGGAAACCTTGAAGTCGAGATGTCTGAAAAAACACCATGTTGTAAAATCATTGCAACCCATATGTTGGACACATCTCCTATTGTTGTATGTGAGATTATTATTCCAGTTAATCTGAGGATACATCCCTTAGTGTAATTCAATTTTATAATAGAAATTGATTAGTTCCCATTATATAGATAACATATCAACTGTCAGGAAAAGGAAATATCATTTCATATTCCAAACCATCCCACGCTCATCAAAAATTGCAAGGAATCTCATGAATTTCCTTTGACAAATACTTAATTCGATTGGGTGTTTATTCCATGTGAAGAGGGACACCTTTCTCAAATGGTTGAGTGAAAGGAATTTATCTAGTAAGGGCAAATTCCCATCATGATGGAAAATAATGATGTATTTTATGATGAGTTACCCAGAATTCACCTTGATTGTGGGGTAGAGTAATCAACAGAACTCAAAAATGGAGGTACTGCAATCTCAATGTGTCTATATATGATATATACTATCAAAATAGATGAGTTAAAGAAGTGTATGTAATATAATTTGGAAAAAGGGGTCATATTCCATAGTGCACCACCTTGGGGTGCACCAGTGCTCTTTATAAAGAAGAAGGATGGATCGATGTAGTTCTGTATCAAATATCAGGAACTCAACAAGACCATAATAAAGAACAATTATCATCATCCAAAAATTTACCACTTGTTTGATAAAATATGAGGAGGTCATCTTTTCGGAAAGGTGGATATTCAATTTGGATATCAACATATAATGGTGAAGAAGTAATATACTCAGAATACTGCCTTTTGTACATGGTATCGGTACTGTGAGTTTCATGTGATGGCCTACAGACTTACTAATGCCCCTTAAATCTCCATTTATTTGATAAATATTGTCTTTATACATTACCTCAACCATTGTGTGGTAGTGTTTATTTATTATACTCTCATGTAAACTAAGATCATGTAGGAACATGAAGAACATCTAAGCCTTGTGATGGTGACATTGAGAAATGAGATGTTGTATGCCATGTTCAAAAAGTGTGTCTTTTGGATGAAGCACATCATGTTCTTGGGGAATGTGATCACATGTGATAGAATTTCTGTAGACCCTTCAAAAACAAATGTAATTTATGAATGGACAAAAACCATTAGTGTCACACAAGTTATTAGTTTTCTTGGATTAGCCCTATACTGCTGATGTTTTGTGATAAATTTATCATGATTTTCAAGCCCTATTACTATGTCAACATATAAATGGGTAATGTATGTTTGGATGGAATAATGTGAGGATGTCTTCAAGTAGCTAAAGAGATGGTTTATCACTACACCTATACTCATAACACTGAGAAGTGGATAAATCTTTGTGATATATATTGGTGATTGAAAGAAACTCATGGGTTTTGTACTCATGAAAATGACACTTTGATAGCCTATTCCTCACGGATGTTGATGATCCATGATCAGAACTACCCGACGTATGATCTGTAGATTGAAGCTCTGATTTTTTTCTTTAAAAATATGATGGCATTACCACAATATTAAGAAGTGTAGAATATATAGTAATCACAATAGCCTAATGTATATATTCACAAAAAAGGAAATCCACATGAATCAAAAGCGATGGTTATATCTAATAAAATACTATGATTTTTAAATTCACTACCATCCGGGTAAGGGGAACAAGGTAGAAGATGCTCTTAATAAAAAATATTATATAACTCTATCTATGATGTAGATATAAAATGACAGTGTCTTCATAGATATGAAAAGGATGTATTTGGAAATAATAATGAAAGGGAATACATACTACCATTCCCAAATTATCACCACCATATATCTTAGAGAATGTTAAGTAGTAACAAGGGTATGATCTGGAGTTACAAAAGATGGTGAATGTAGTAATAGAAGGGAATATGTAAGAGTTACATAGTGATAATGATGGTGTGATTTGGTTTGGAACATGAAATTTTGTTCCTTCATCAATTGAGATAAAGGATAAGTTGTATGATAATGAAATAACTGACCTTTCACTATCTTCCCTGAAGCACCACTATGTATTGTGATCTCGTAGAAAACTATTGTCAGAAAACATGAATAATGAGATTCACGGAGTATATATCAAGGTTCTAGATATGTTATAATTTTAAATTATAGATATATACATCCAATGTGATGATGCAACTACTGACTATAACAATGTGGAAATGGGAGAATGCCACTATGGAAATTATCATGGGTCTCTCGGTGAATTAAAAATGAAATAATGTGATATGGTCTATGGTCTATGGCGGACTGACTCACCAAGACTACAAACATGATCTCTATTTGAGAATATCATTTTCTTGAACAGTATGAAAATATACATGTGTAGGATGTGGTGATACAAAATGGGGTTCCACTCTTGATTCTTTCTGATCATGATCGAAGGATCACATCTTAAATCTAGAGGAGTATTCAACAATCATTGAGTACCGAGTTGTATTTCGGCATGGCATATAACCCACATTCTAATGGCCAATCTTAAATGACTATTCAAATTATCAGATATATATTAAGATCATGTTCTTTAATATTGAATGTTGAATGGGGTCAACATCTCCGATTGGTTAACTTATCATAAAAACAATAGCTTCCACATGAGTATTCAGATGGATCCTTATGAATCTTTATATGTAATGTGAGGTAGAAATCCAACATATTGGGTTGAAGTTAGATATAAAAAGCTACATGGACCAAATCTGGTACAAGAGATGATTGAGAATTGTGAGGCCATCCAACAATATATCAAATCTTCTCATAGTCAGCAAAAGGGCTATGCTGACAACCGTCCATGAGACCTAGAGTTATAGATTTGAAATAAATTCTTCGTTAGAATATCACCTTTGATGAGAGTAATGTGGTTTTGAAATACAGGGATGCTAATCTGAATGTACATTGACACTTTTATGTTCCTTGGCCGTATAATATATGTGCCCTATCATCAGTCACTTCCGCTGAATATTGTTCATGTGTATGATGTGTTTCATGTATAACTCTAGAGAAAGTATATACCAGATCCCCCACATGTACTAAACTCATAAGTGGTACATTTGAAAGATTATATCTATTATCAGGAGAATCCAATAGTGATTCTTTATTGGAGAGAAACAATTATATGAAACTGGACAACCCATCTGGTCAAAGTGTTGTGGAGAAACCATATGTATAAAGAAGAATATGGGGAACTAGAGGATGCGATGATGTAGAAGCGCCCTCCCCTATTTATTTAAAGAGACATTTTGAGGGAAAATTTTAAAAGGGGGGAAGAATGTGATGACCAAAAATTTATTAATTAAACTTACCCCTTATTATTGAAATATCATATATTAATCACATAAAATAAAATTATGAAACATAATGACACATCATCCTAAAATAAACAAATAAATTATATATGACCATTAAACATAATTTTTTCACTTCTTTGATTTGAATTTGGACACACTGACATACTCGGTTGTGATCAGTGAGATGATTGGATTTCGATATAAAAAACATAATTTTTGGTTTATAGTAACATACCCCTATGAATAGTAATGTTACACTTCTGAATAGTAAAATGACACTTATGAATTGTAATTGTTCCATGTGAATCTTACCCTTAAAAAAGATAGTATAAATAACATTTATCCATCATTTGTGTGACAATACGAAAAATTTATATTATAATGATGGTATTTTTGATAGTCGTGAATATTTAATGATTAATTTAGTAATTTAGTAATTTTTTTTTCATAATTTGTTTTAATAAAAACGTATTTTATTTTCTTATGATTTTATGATAATGTTATGAAACCTTAATTAAATTTTCAATGTGTTAGGAAAGCAGTTTTAATTGTAAAATTTGTATTTTGATGTAAATTCTAATTTTAATTAAAAAAATAAATTACACATATTTGTAAAATTATTATCATAAAATGAAGCATTTTTTGAATTATAATTTTCCAAAAATGGTTATGGTGAATTTTTAACATTTTTTTTGAAATACATAAATTTTAGCTGAATAGTGAAATTTGATAATTTATAAAATTTTCTATATAAATTAATTTTTGCAACATGCTAGAGTCACTGATGATGTGAATGGCCATTTTTCCGAACTCGCAGGCCCTAGGTTTTGTATTTAGTCATGTAATAGTAAATATTTATTTTCCTAAGATAAATTAATCAATTAAATAATTAAATATTTAGAAACACCCCTCCCCTTCACTATAAATACAACCTTCACAACATCATATCCTTACACCTCCCCAACTTCATGGATTGTAAAAAATATTCCATAAACTCTTTTTAGCCCCTCCACCATGTACAAGACCTCATCATATCATCTATATACCAATCTTAGGAGTCGTGAAGAGGATCTGAATAGGGAAATTTAAGAGGAAATTTATCTCCCTTTTATTTCAAATTCCTTTAAAATTTCATTTCTTTTATTCTAAAATACTCTTCTTATCATATAAAAATGTCATTCTATCTCATTTATGATTTTTATAATTTTATAATATCATTTTAATGGAATATTATTCATTATACTCCCCCTCCCCATTTTTATAAACATGAAATCATTTCCTGTAAAGAGTTTATTTACAAAAACCGTGTGTCATTTAGACCCATCTTTTCTATATTTTCATTCCAAGGTATCACTAAAACAATTGAATGGTTGAAAATAGATTGGAATATGAATTTTTAAACCCTTTTATGTTTTTTAAATAACATTTTACATAATACAAAATTGTATAAAAACATGTTTATTTTGATAAAAAACCACCCAAATTTACCTAAAACGAGCATAATTAAATAATAACTAATGATTCATCATAATTATATATAACAAAATTCATTATAAGATCATTTAAATTCATGTAATATCATTAGTATAATGTAATGGAAAATATCGATCTTTATCCAGGTTTTTCACAAACATTCAATCGTGTGTACAAGCAAGTCGGTCATGAAAACACAAGTAAAAGAACACTCCAAAAGAATGAATTTAAACCCAATATCTCATCAAAAGGACCATAAAAGAACTTATTAAAACCATAATGAATGAATACCATATATAAAGGGTTTTTTAATGTTTATTAATGAATATAAAGTGATTATATATGACATTGATTTAATAATGTGTTTGGATACAACACGAGGGGAATTCTCAAACCAAAAATTATTTCATTGTGTTTTCCCTCATTTAATCCATTTTTAAGGGTTTTCCTAAAAAATAACTTCTTAATAAGTATCTTAACCTTTATGGGATTTCATTTTTTCCAATAGCATTTATGTTTAACACAATATTTTCCTAAAGATATCTTGGTTAAAAAATAATAATTTACTTCTCACTAAATGTTGATGGTTCTTGAATCAAGTATGTTATCCCACTTTCATTTGGGATCCAATTGTTTATGAATTTATGATTTTTAAAATGGATGAAATTCCATTCAGTGGGTTATTTATTTCCTACAATGATATACATTCTATGAAGAATTCATGATAATGTTAACATTATTATGTGAAGAGTGCACGCAGAATTATATTGTGCAATGTTGATGTAATGATATGATGAGTGCACCCAAAAAGCGCTCCAATGAATTTGGAAATGTGATGAATTATCATTAGTAAAAGTGAAATATTTGAGAACATGGTTCTATATTTGTTCAAAACTATGTGTTCTAGTTAACCACTAAGACAGAAGGTTTCATTTTCTTGTGTATAGAGTCTTCAATACCTTTATTAAGACTTCATATCAAAATTATAATCTTATGGCTACTTTATGATGATAATTACTAGCCTTACCCCAAGGTTTATTTTCTCTCGTTTTTATCAGCATACAAAGATTCTAGCTAACCACATTTCTATGTATATCCTCAGCTGATTACATGTACTAAAAAGAACTCAAGGGACAATAAGAATCTATAGATGATGAAATTACAAAAAGGTTTATGTTATCTTGTGTAATAGTATTTTATGGTCCTTGTATTCCCAAGACAACAATGCTTTTGGTTCTTCTGGTGTAATATTTTAATTTTGTTTATCATTATAATGATGTAAGTGTAATGTAATAAAATTAGGGTTGATATAATTCCCACAGTAATTATCTTCTCTCACTACATATCATAGGCATATAGAATACCAGGGGTAAGCCTAAGGACCAATTATATGATCAAAATTGATGTCATTTGTCTAGGATTGTATATGAAATTATACAAGTGATTAATAATATAATTTAAATATAATTATTTTTTTTGATATATGGTTTATTATTTAATCTCTAAGATATCAAAATGTGATTTGGCCTATATTTTAACCATGGAATGGTGGTCACAATAACTGCTGAAAACATGACCACTCCATGAATAACATATACCATCACTATTCATAGCTAAAAAATGTGAACTAATTTTTTTACAAGAATATTAAAAAAGAAAAACTATTCTACTTACCCCCAAAATGTTATGAATTAATGGATTATCCTTCATTATACACATTCTATAATGATATATCATCTTTCCCCAAGAAAAAAACAAATATAACCTAGATTCCTCTCAATCCCTATTATATATATCCTCAAACTAAATAAACAATCCGATTTTCCTGTATCATGTTTTATGACTCTCTTAAAATATTTA
This sequence comes from Viscum album, assembly GCA_963277665.1. Classification (NCBI taxonomy): domain Eukaryota; kingdom Viridiplantae; phylum Streptophyta; class Magnoliopsida; order Santalales; family Viscaceae; genus Viscum; species Viscum album. The sequence continues at coordinate 1,695,161,097 of OY728147.1, forward strand.
GATACACACATTTTGAAATATAAATGCCATATAATGAATTAATATGATCATATATATATTATATAATTATTATTATAAAAAATCGCATGTAGGGTAGCTAATATCTCTAACATAAAACCCATTAAAATATCTGTAAAAATATTATCACAATTTTTGGGGAATTTCATTCAATTGATCATGATATTAATACTATCATCAAAGAAAAAAATTCACCATATTATTATTCTCTATGAAATATATTTATCTTTAATGGAATCTATTTATCCTTAACTAGACTGATATGAATAAAATTTATCTTTAGTTTGTCGAAAACAATTCCTCCTATCAATATTATATGCTTCATTCAATTGAATATTATACTATTAGAAAATAAGTAATAAATAGTTACATTATTCCTCGATTATCAAGTATACACTCTTACAAATATCAATAATTTCCACATAAACCTTTTATTAATCATCCTCGTAGTTTCAATTAACATCATATATAACAATATTTAATAAAATATCCCATACCAAGGGAAATATGGTCACACTATGTCATGATCATTCATAAATTGAATTTTAATATATATATAACATTTAATGATCATGATATAAAAATATATGTTACATGGAACAACACCTACACGACTAAATAATTAGAAGTCTATTATATCTATATCAATTATATATAGGTTATTATAGCCCTCAAATTGAATTATCAGTTCCCACTAAATCCAAATTTAGACTATTTTTCCGACATCAAATTAAATGTTATAAATAATATAACATCCCTACCAACCAATGAATCAACATCCCAGTTCAATTGTAATCAAATTTATTAAATATTTATTTAAATAACATAATATTTCATCATAGGACAACCGAGTGTAATCTTGGGTAATAAATTAGATTGATTGAGAACCTTGTCGATTCCTCAAATCTGTTTTTGGTTGATCAAAAAACCATGGGTATTACAGGACAATGTGAAAGGTAATGAATATATTTATATAAAATATTAGCTACACCTTCAATGGAAAATAAAATATACATGAATTTTCAAATAACTATATGTATGATTCAACCACATATATATAGAAATTTATTATACAGTACCTTTAAAATTGTAATGGACATTTTTATAAATGATTCTCACACCAAATAAATATTTTTATTAAAGAGAGACACTTTTATATGGAAAGTGTGAAACCAAAAAGTAAATCACATCCCTTACACACTATATCACAAAACAAAATTATTAAACACCAGCTTGAACCCATTTGACATGACATCCTTGAACAATTTCCAGGAAGGATTTGTTACTTTTTTGGGGGTCGTCTTTGATAATGTCTTTAAAATGAGAATCCATCTTAAGGCATGCTCGTAGGAACTCTTCTTCTACTATCTTATTGTTGTTGAAACCATTGACTAGGATTAGGTATTGTTTTCTAATCCAATCGCTTTTCTCCTTATTGATGTCAACTTGAATAAATCTTTCTTACATCCATTCTATAACCATAATTGAAGTGAATATGGATATCACATTCAATACCATATCTTCCCCAGATTGTAACAACAACTCCCATGGATCTTCCCTGATCATCACATATCCTTATTGCTCCCCTGGAATCCCCCCTAATCCCACTTTAGTAGTTGATACTGGTTCCCTCTCATCTACATCTATTTCCTCTGTACCAAAAATATTAGTTCCTACCCCACACCACGGACAAGGGGTAACTGTCGGTGTCACCTTCTCTGTATGCAGGGGCAGCTTCTCCTGCTGATCTCTTTTCTTTGATGGATCTGTCTCTTTATTTAAAGATTTGAAGACCAAGGTTTTCCATCCTTCCTCTCCCTACACTATCTAAATCTCAACGTCCTTGTGAATACCACCTTTTTTGGCAGACCAGGTCTCCATTGGTTTTAGAATGTAGGAGAAATCTTTGAGCCCTTTTGGATTCATCTTCCCATAAACAATGTAGCACCCCGGGTCCATGATTGCTTTGTTCCCTTTCTTCATTCTTACGTTGTTCATGTTTTTTCTAGCTCCTGCCAAGAAATTTTCATCAAAATGTTTCTCATCTCCCTCAGACTCTACATCGGATTGACCCTTTTAATTTTCCTCAAACTCTCCATCATTGATCAAGCTTCTGAATCAGTTACTGAGGTCAATGCAGGACAAGGGTCCCCTCACCAGTAGCACCCCAGGTCCCACTCATGTCTTGAAATCGATTTTCTCTCACCAGTAGCCCCTACCAATGTTCCAGCAATTTCCAATGTGCACCGCCATAACATACGTGCATGGAGCCAATGCCCCATGGGATGGACCAGTAGCACCAGCAACTCTAACAAAATATCCCAGAGTCTGAGTGGGTGATTTGAGGGTGTCTAGAATTGCATCCTCCACTCCACTTACCTAGGTTCCCCTACCGTAATCATATTAGGAATTCCATCTAGGTCATTCTGAAGCCTTTTGGAAACATCCACTACACTCGGTCATGGAGGAATTGCATTTTTATGCATGCTAGCTCCACATGAGCACATGTTGTCCTCTGTCTCAAAATTTCCTTGACCAAAACCAGTAGACCCTGAACCTATCTAAACAAATAATAACCACCCAAACATCCCACCACCATAAAGACTCCATGTTACCTCTCCCTTCACCTAAAGATCTCCAGATTGTGTCCCAACCGCTTGCACGAAGAACAGTAGTCATACCCAGATTCAAATATGATAGACTACTTGTATCAGAATTCTTCACCCACGACATTCTAGAAAGAGTCAACAGGTGCCATTGAGACATCCACTTCGAAACACACCCTCAGATATTATAAATGATTCTCAAGAGGAAATAACTTTATAAAGTTTTATACACACAAATTCTTCTCTATATAATATTTCAATATAAATTTAGATAATATAGTGATAAAAAATTGTAGACCACAATAACTCATATCATGGAGATTTTTTATCAATTTAGTTCTTTCATTAATAGAAAATTAAATTTTTATTTATTATAGATAAAATATTTCTTGATAGTTTATATTTCATTAAATATATTTATTTTTATTTTTATTAGAGTTAGGTTATTATCCATATATTTGTTTTTCTTTTTATTAGTCGTTTCACATTGATTCTCAGAATTATAGAGTGTAATGAACCATATTTGGTGTTTTATACAGAAAATACAATTCTTTAACCCATTTCCTATGTAAGGATAGATTTGGGGGGTCACACAAAGGTTCACTACCAAACAATGTTGTTTCATTGAAAAAAATGGTTATGAAAGAGTGGTATTAATGCATTGGATGAGAAGTACATTTGTCTTTACAGTTATAAAACATGAGGATTTTGTTTCCTTATTAGTATTATAGTTCATTTGAGATTATAATGTGATATATTATATGTATCCCATCTATGAAATTGAATTTCCCTTATATTTATATTTAAAAAACATTAAATTCAACATATACTTCATAAAAATTTGGGTTTTCATAGTGGGGTTATATCCTAGATATGTTATATAAATCGTTCATGTTTGTTCATATTTTTTAATTTCAATATATTTTTAGACAAAATAAAACAAATTTTTCACATAAAAATTATAAAAATTCAATATCATCGTTTCAATATATTTTAATAAAAACTCATAGGGGTGGATGGAGGATTAATACACACATAATGTATGATTATTAGATTTTTCAAGATGACTTGGAAAATCAAAGTTCAAAATTTTGATGGAGGATGGTTCAGGAAGGAATTATTAGATTTTTCTATAGTTATGTTAAATTTAGTATTATAGGGTGATATTTCATCAATATAAACTAACATGGATAGAGGAGGTTGAGATCATCTTCATTATTATTTAGGCATTGAAGGAGCATATAATATTGGTAGAGGTAATTTTTTTACTTGTAAAACATATAATTTTTAGGTGAATTATCTTAATGCTCCCGATGAATTAGATATGATGTTTTGTGAAACTAAAAGCTAGTTTAGTAGTTTGTTCTCATCACAGAAATTGAATATAGTAGATTGGTAGTATCTTCCTGAAATTAATTAGGGTATAACTAATATATGTAATATATGAGTATGAATAATTAACTATATCATTTATTACCGTAATTACATCCCATATTAAGAGGAAAAAAATATAAAATGTTTATGATTCTTTATGTCAATTGATTCAACATCATGTCTATCTATTGACAATGTCGACAAATATCGATGTGATGACTTGGGATTAAGTAATTTAGAAGGATATAGTGTGGTCCCATTATTATAATGCTATAAGTAATAATTATTCCATAATGAAAATATATATGGAGAGTGGTTATTAATTAGTAGTGTTGTTAATGTTTTAATATGAGATGAGTTCCTTTAATCAATGTAATTTTTATTTCTCGAGGGTTATTAGCTCATTATCATATATCCAATGATCAATGGTGGTATCTAATTATTTAATAATTACGAAACATGGTAGTATTTGTGTCCATTAATTATGTTTAGAATGGAATAGGTTTTCTATTTCATATGACTTTTCTATAGAATTTTCCTCTTGGACTTATTATCAAAAACCATGTATTGATATCTTTTGAAAAACAAATGCAATATGGATTGGGTATAAGACATCTCTAATACGTTCTATATCATCATAGATGTAAAGTCTAAGAAATTTTATATAATTATTTTAATTATATAGAATTATTGTGACACTACGTGATTTAAAGACACTTGATTCTAAGGCCCAATTGCCCTAGAATAATATTTTTATCTTATTTAAGGTACGTTCTGTAAAGGGGAAAGATGGGTTTTCTAAATATTGAACTAGTGCTCGGATCAAAAATCTAAGGGCACCGTTGAACTCAGTAGGTCAGAATTCATGTAGAATGGACTCGAAACCCACTGGTAAGGGCACTTCCAAAAATAATAAAATATCATTAAAAATTTATTTTTTATATCTTTTCACACCGTTGAGCAATGATACAACGAAATTGTTGTACTATGATGAGGTAGTGACTATCTGAATTAACAGGGCATAATAATTTCCTATATTATGAAACATAAAGATGAAATGAACAAAGAATTAAATCGATGATAATTCATAAATGAAATAGTGTAACAAAACCACGTCGTAACATAACGGAAACACTGTAACATATTTTTCTTTTAATTGTTTGACTCTTTAGTGGAATGGGGAATAATCCTTGGTCATTCATTGAGAAACCTCCAATGGTTTTCTCTCCAACAAATAAAAAACACATCGGAGGATCATCATGGAATTCTACACACCTCGACAAATGGATCTGGAAGTAACAAGTGACATAAACATCTTGAATCCTTGAGGATGAAACATCGCGGCTTCGAACGTCAAAGTGGTTGTTGTTGTTTTATTTTGATGCACTTACCCATTCATTTCTACAATAAAACGAATGTAGATCATCTTAAGAACATGATGATTATTGATTCATGAATTTATGCAGGTGGATAACTTTATTTAGTGATTTCTATATCTATGATTCAATCATTACATGATATGATTAAACAACAACCCCCCGAGCCACCCCCTGTTTTGATCCACTAACAGAGAGGGTGAATTCCATAAAAAACAATGACCAAATACCTCCTCCATGTGAATTCTTTATGGTATTACAATCCAAATTATTGTAAGATGATGTTGAGACCTTTGCGGTGAACATGACACACATTAGAGACCCAAGGTGTAGTCAACGCAAATAACAGACCATCGGAGTGCGTCTGGTTGTCTGCTAAAGGTTTTTTTGGCACGCCGGTGGCCGAGAAGAGTGGCAGGATGGCCCATTAGTGGAAGGCTTGGCTTCAGGTGGCCACCACATTGAGGGAAAACCACATATGGTCCGTCTGGGTTGCTGGTGAGTCGTGGTCCTACAACCATGGTAGGAGGAGAGACCACAAATCCACAGGGCCAATTTGGGCCGGACGCGGTATCCATCCATGTCCCGACCTAACGACTCACCCCCGGACACATCCCGAAACCACGATTTGGGCAGGTGGATCATGTCTCTATCCAACTAGATGGTCATTCCCCTAGTTGGGAAGACCCACACCCTTCGGGCTAGACCATACTAGACTGGGTTGTTGGGAGACCATGTATACTGGACCCTCGGCCAAACATAGTCGGGTCCAGCTATGCCCATTTGGCTTGGACCACATTCCATGCTACACTAGAACAAATAATCCCCCAATTGAGTCAAGACAAGTTAGTCATAACTAAACTGGGGTATGTTGGACCCCCGAGCTGAGTTGGCCAGCTCGGTCCACCCAAGTCAGACTGGACCCAGACGGAACCAGACCCTGTTTACTAAAACACCCATATATTACAATCATTGAATTAGATTGAAAAGAAGTTTGTGGAATTAGGACCCTCTCGACGAGGTGGATATTTTGTAATTATTTTAAGAGGATTTCATGGATATTTGAGTTGTGAATAATGGCATGAGCAGTTCTACTTGTGCTCTATGTATGGAACCCTATGGCTTGCTGAGACATGAAGACTAATAACATTCATCTTTGTGAGACTTGAATATAGCCCAGTGGGATGAAATTCTATTTGACATTGTAGGCCCATGGTGTGAAGCACTTCTGTGTGACTTTGCTGGCCCACGATAGATGGCAAGTAGAAGTAACTAAGTTGGCCAAAAGTAGTAGGAAGAACTTCTGAGTGGCTTTGTAGACCCACGGTACATGATGAGGAGGTGTACCTAAGTAGTCCAATGTATGTGGGAAAAACATATGTGTGACATGGAATTTCCACTGTACTCGATAGATGAAGAGTTATCTAGAAGCCAAGGTTTCCGATGATGTGACTGGTGTTTCTTCTGTCACGAACCTAAATGTATACAAGGTGTGACTTTTCTTAGGTTTTGTTCATTACAGGAGGATTTCAATGTGGTCATTAATTTTATTATTAGGGTCTCTAATGAGTATATTTTTTATAACCCCTGCACAAGCTTCACCCACATGTGTTCTGTCTAGTGCAGAAAATCAGCGGTTCGACAGAGACATTGGTGGATCAGGCCCTATGGTTGCTCAGAGAGACGGAACTGACGGATGATATGATGGTGAACATGGTGGCCTAGGAAAAGGAGGGTCCTAGTAGGTTCTGTTGGATATGAAATAATACGTCAGCTCCTAGAAGATACACTCTCTCACGGTCGAGTAGGGTTTTCGGCAGATGGTCATCCTAGTTTCCATTTTGTACTTTACTATCTTATGTTATTTTATTGGGGTTGTATTCTGGCCCACTTAAATTAGTTGTAATGTACTCGCCTTTCTTAGTGTTACTTGTTCCATTTTGTGTGTGTGGGACTTGGTTGGGAAAGTGTGTACGTAAAAATACTCATGAAAATTCCTCCCACTTCCAGGTGTATTCCTTCGACACTAGTCGCCAGCCCCTGGCCTTTGGGTAGCGGGAATGGGGTTGTCATGGAACATACCACAGGGGAAGGGTCGTGAAAATGTGGTATCAATGTGCAGTCCGTCATACCACAAATATTGGGTGTCTGTTGTTTTGTTCTGTGGAAAAAATGTGATGTGTTGTGATTTCAACATTCATATTTGAGGAGTCCAATGTTGGTGTGGAGGCCAATGTATCCATACACCAGGACAATGAATCCAATTGTTTGGCTCTATAAATGAAAAAATTTGATGCGTAAGTGTCTCTTTATGTTATTTTGAATAAATTTCAACACATTAGATACAACCTTCTATCCATGGTTCATCTTGATCTATCTCAGGATGCCTCAACAGAGACGACCAACCAGGAACCTGATACGAAGTCATGAGGATAGCATGCCTAGATATGCGGCATCTATTCAAGGAGTAGTTTTATAGATGGACCCACTGGGTGGTGCACTAGTGATACCACTACCTTATGGTTAGCATCTACTTCTAGTTGTTCCGGAAGAGGACATGCACAAAAATAGTGCCCTACACAATTTTTAGAGACAAATACCTCCTAGGTTCAGTTGAGAGATAAAACCTTAGTTCGCTGAGGACTGGATGGAGGATGTGGAGTGGGAATTACACTTTTTGAAGACACCGACTGACCAGATGGAGATCCTGGTAGTGATCCTTCTACCGGTCTTGACTGGAAGATTGTAGAACATGAATACCCAAACACATGATGAGGCATCCCTAACCTAGGAAGACTTTGTGCAGCTCTTCTGAGAATAGTTTCTCTCCTCTACCTTGCGCTTTGTGCACATTAAGTAGCTACTTCACCATCCAAAGGCCATCATGAATGTGCTTGATTACTTATCGTGGATCACAATGCTTTCAATCTCTTCCATATACATAGTGCGAGACCCTTTCTTCATGGATCGATCCTTTGAGCATGGACTCAAGCATGAGATCAGGGAATCTGTGTTGTCTATCATCATGCCTACACTAGATGGGGAGTTAGAGTGATCTCTTCTAGTAGAGAACATGTTTTTGAAGTAGGATCCCATAGCTAGGGCTAGCAGCACACTCATGGTGGCAGAGTTCATGGAAAGAATCATATAGTAGAGGTGACATCCCAAGCAGGCTAGGTCTTCTTGAGGATGACCACAGGACTAAGGATCAGTCTTATGAGGCTCCTATACCAAAGGGAGTCAGCAGATAACCAAGATTTGCTTCGTGTGCGGTGGTCATGGAGACATAGAACGTGACTGCCCGACCTTCTATATAGATGACCAGTAGATGGTCACATAGTCACTGAGGTAGATCCAACAGTTCAAGCAAATAGGATCGCATGACGGTGGATGTGGCAAGGGAGCACGCAGAGCAACAGGTGGTGGGCGACAGTTTGAGGTGTTACCACCATCACCCCTAGGTGGTCCACCCTGACCATAGGGTGTAAGATGATAATGGATACCTCATATCTAGGAATCATAGACATATGAACACAGTGCTCCAAATATGATCCAAGGTATGTTCTATGTCTTCATCACCCTACATGCAGTATTTATAGAAATAGGTTCTAGTCACTCCTTTATTTCCACGACACTCGTTCAGAGATCAGAGATTATGGGGGAGTTGTTGGCTTGATCCATACATCTAAATACTCTTACGGTAAAGGATTTGAAAATTACACACCTGTGCTGAATATTTGAGCTTTCTCTTGGAGGTGAGAGCATTGGCGGGGATATCCTAGTAGCTGCATCGAGTCCTTACATTGTCATCTTCATTATGGACTATTTATTCGTAGTCCATGCTTAGATCGACTATTTTAGGTGTACAATGCAGTTTGTTCACAATGATGGGATCAGTTGTTCCTTCACTGGTGAGAAAGAAATCATTGCAGCATAGGACAAACTATCACGATGGAGGGTGCATCCATCACTCATCGGTCAGTTATCCTCACCCTCAGTATAGTGGATGAGAGGATTCCCAATACTATTTTAGTAGAGGATGATTATGAGGATTTTTTTTATGACTATATTCTGGGACTAAATCCTCCTAGAAAGGTATAATTCTATATTGACCTGTACCCCATGACGATACTGATATCCACATTTCTTTTTTCCATGATGGAATATGGGAGTTTGAGGATGTGTGTGGATTTCTGACGGCTGAAATCGGTGACCATGAGCCATTAGTATCCACAACCAACTGTCGATGACCACTTAGAACAGTTGAAGGAAGAGAGGTGGTCCAGGAAGATAGACTACAAATCGGTTTATCACCACCATCAGGTATGGGATGAGAATGTACTGAAGACAAAATTCAGGTTCTGATACAACCACTATGTGTTTCTAGTGATGCCTTTTTTTATGTGACCAATTCCCTAGTAGTGTTCATGGGATTTATGATTAGGTTCTTCAAGCCATACCTTGTCTATTTTGTTTTTAACTTTACTAATGACATCTTGGTGTACTCGAAATCAGAGTCGGAACATGTTGCACACCTACAGATAGACCTAGATGCACTCTAAGAGAAGTAGAAATATGGAAATTTCATAAAGTGTCAGTTTAGGATTTGATAAGTGCAATTTCTAAGACACATCATCTCATAGGTTGGAGTTGCAGTATATCATATGATGATAGGGGACGTTGTTACTTGGAAGCCGCCCAAAATCAGGAATTAGTTGTTGAGATTCAGGGGATGGATGGTAAATATCATACGCTCATACCAGACTTCTCCATAGTAGCATCACTCTTATCATCATTGAAATAGATGGGATAGCCCTTTCTGTGGATGAGGAAATGTTAGTACAGTTTCCAGGAGCTGATATAGAGAGTGACTAGTTCCCCCATATTTAGACTACCAGAGGAGGGAGTTGGTTATGTTGTTTACAGTGAAACATCAAGGATCGGGATAAGTTTTGTCCTAATGTAGGACCAAGTTGTGATGGCCTATGGATCACAACAGTTGAGACATCGTGAGAAAAACTACATGACCCATGAAAGGGTTTTATCAGTAGTGGTCTTTTCCTAGATGATGTGGCAGCACTACTTTATGGGTGAATGGTTTACATTTCACTCTTACCACACGAGTATTAGGTATGTCTTCTCCGAGAAGGACCTAGATTTGAGACCATGATGATGGATAGAGTTTCTCCCGGACAATGACATTGAGATAGTCTATACTCATTGAAAGGGGAACGTTGTAGAAGACACGCTCAGTAGGAGGACCAGTTTGCATCTTCTGAGTGAGATGATGGGGAACATAGATGTGATTCTGAAATCCTTCATGGATATTGGTGGAGATTCCTTCCTACAATCGTGGACTATTAATCCACAACTATTTCAACAAGTTAGGGAGGCGCAACTGGTGGTTGTTGACTGCGAGGCCCAACATGATCATTTATCCTTAAGACGACATCCTAATAAATTTTTGATATGTGGGGAGTACACCATCCATTTCAAAGAGAGCACAAATGTACCAGTAATGTTTTGAGGTGAGATGTTGAAAAAGATTCATTATTCCCCTTGGGTGGAACATCCTGGAGTGTTAAAGATGTACCATGACCTCAAATGTCAGTATTGGTGTCCTATGATATAGAATGAATTTGCCATGTTTTTTTATGCCTCACTTCCCAGCATGTGAAGGAAAAGTATTAGGTTCTGGAATGAGTCGCACAACCACATGAGGTAACAGAGTGGAAATGGTGTGGTATATTGATGGAATTTTTGATGGGGTTACCACAAAACTCTGGAGTCCATGACTCTATCTGGGTGATAGTTGTCCGAATCATCATGTCAAGTCACTACCTACCCATCTGGGAGCAATGACTATTAGAGGGCATGGGATGCATCTATGTCTATGAGATAGTGCGACTTCACAGGTTTCATTCAATGATCATTTCAGATCATGATGCTAGCTTTACATCGTGGATGTGGATGAGATTACAGTAGGTTTTTGGGATGTAGTTGTTCTTGAGAAAAACAATTCATCCCTAGATGGATGGTTAGACAGAACTGACCATACATATCTTGGAATACATGCTTTGTTCTTTCTTCCATGACAATGGTCATAGTTCGGTGTACCAGGTCACCGAGTGACCGGGCGGGCTGGACCCTCTACCAAACCGATTCTTGATCATTATGGCACATTGGGGTCATCCCACTAGATATAATAGACTAGACAGATGTAAACCTAACGAGGTTATGATAAGTTATTCGGAACAAAATCGGGGTATGTGGGACCCCTGGGCTGAATTGGTTGGGAGGGATTGACCTGGTGGGACCAGTCCTAGAAGCAACCGACCATTGTTTACTAAAATGACTATATCATTCAAACCGAGCACCTGATTTCTGATTTATTGGTGGAGTTGGAAACCACTTGATGAGGTGGATCCTTTGGAATGAACATAATAATATTTAATTGAAGTAGAGATGTGACGAATGGATTGAGGACGGATCCCCCATTCATGCTACATACAGAACACTGCGGTTAGCTAAAACTCTAGGTCTAGTAAATTTTGACTATATGAGAATCGACTATGGACCTGTTGGAAGATAATTTGATTGAATTTTTAGGCCAACGGTGTGAAATAATTTTTTGGTACTTTTCAGTCCCACGACACACGACGAGGAGTAGTACCTTAGTTGGACAAGATTATTGGGAAGCACTTCAGTGGGACTTTGTAGGACCATATTATGCGATGATGATGTGTAACTATGCCATCCAATGCTATTGAGAGGTACATATGTCTGACTAGGTAGGCTCATTGTACCCAATAGAGGTGGAGTTCCCTTGTAACTGAGTTGTTTGAGGATGTGAATCATGATTTTTCTATCATAACCCTAAACATATAATATGTGTGAGCTCTCTTTTGTTTCTTGCATTACATGAGAATTTATTTGTCGTGACTCCTTTATGTTTTGGGTTCCCTACTAAGTATTTTGTTACACACCCCTTCACATGATTTTCATGCACATCTTGTGTCTACTTAAAATGATTAGTGGTTTGAAAGAGACTTTTGTGGACATGGACCTATGGGTGCTCAGGGGGATGGGAGTAACGGACGCTACAATGATGGACATGGTGGTGTAGGACTGGTCGGGCCCTAGTGAGATCTTATGTAATGTAAATTATACTACTGCTTCTAGAGGATGGAATAGTGTAGTCATGACATAGGCCCAAGGGGACGGTTCATGACAATTGACCTAAGGATAATTACAAATGATTATATGTATATAGTCATAGATATAGTGGAGTATATATAGGATGAGATGATTTAATTTGATGGATATTTTTACACTTAAATGGCTCAAATACATTTCATAAAATAAGTATTTTATTCAATAGTTGTTCATGATTTAATAAAAATACATGCCTCACGCATCCTCATTACACTTTTCATAGTATAGGTTTTATGATGTATGTGGGATAGATATTCAATTACAATACCTATTTTATTGACTACCAATGGCCATTATTATATAGAAATAGTCATTTTAGTAGAGTGAAATAATAATTGGATACCATTGGTTGATGGGGGATATCTTATATTTAAAAATAAGTAAATATAATTTCATCAATTTCAATGTCTATTTATACATTGTATTATTATTCATTGATTATTAGTGAATTTACGTGATTTTATATGACATTTATGGTCAACATGTGATATTTTTTAGTTACTGATTTAGTCATTAGGACTATTGATGGTGATAAAAATGTCATTATATTATTTATGGGAGATTCCAAGATCATTAAATTTATATGTATATAAATTTATTAGTGTTATAGAATAATTTTATTTTATTTTTATAATATTTAACAAATCAAACCCCTAAAAGTGAAATCTTTACTGGCATAGAGTTGTAATCTTCAGTCTCACTGATTTCTATAGATATTTATTAGAGATTGAATTAAATGTTATAAAAGATTCCAATTTCGGTTAATGATGTATTATATAGGGGTTTCATATATCCTAAAATGTCTAAATGGAGACCTATAAGGTTATATGAGGATATAGTGTATAATATTTTTTCCAATTTTTATATTATAATTATTATAATATAATTGAATTATTTGATCTTTATACCCTCTTGAGGGTTAATGAATTATTTCCAAAATTTAAGAGATTTACATAGTTTTAAATTTATATTTTCTTTTACTATATCACTAGAATTGTGCGATATTAGAATATTTGTAGGATAATTCCTTATAGAATAACAAAAAAAAATTAATTCATGGTGATTACTGTGAGAGTGTTACCCCCCCTATATTATTTTAAATTTAATGATATTGGTGTTTTGTGACTTCCTTGATTAGTTCTTGTTAGTGTTTATTAATTATATAAAGTTTTATTAAAAATCAAATTATGTAATGTTTTAACATCTGATGGTTTTTATAATGATATATATATGAAAATAGATATATGGATGGTTATCTATGTGTTTGTTCCATATGCATGAGCTTAATGTCATAATGAATTTTATTCCTCACATGGGTTCAAATATTTATACATTGGATATTTGAGAAGTTATTTCAGGGGAAGAAGATATGAATGTTGAAATGGGGTAGTTTTATGGGGTTTCAATAATTAAAATAGATCAATAATTGATTTATCTCAAATATATGCACTATTTATTTCCTTCAATATAAAATATGAATCTCATCTATAGACAACTCAGTGTTAGATAGTATTCATGTACCTAAACAATATGGTATTCAATGATATTATTTTTCATTTTCAAAGAAGATGTGTCTTTAATTTGGGTAATTTTGATGTTTCTAAAAATTTATTAGGTTTTCTATTGATAATAGAATTGGTAGTGGTATTTTGTGAGTCTTAGTAGTTAAAACTTCTCCTGAGTAATTCTAACACGTAAAATATGGAGCATTCCATTTTTTTGTTTTCTCAATATAAAAGGTATTTTTATAGTATTTCAGAAATAATTTATATCCTTTAAAAATCAAAAGATATTTTCATATATCATTACTAAGGTACATTTAAAACTATGTTAGGGATGTAATTTTATTCCAAATACGATTATGACATCTATATCAATTCAAATTAAATGGAATGTAATATGGGTTCTTATGTTTTTGTAAAAAGACTTATAATGATGTGGATAATGAGTTTTAACAAGTTCAATGGACGTTAATGGAGATTTTGGGTTTATTACATTACATATAATAATTATTTGATGGGGTATTCCAATATCTCATGATAGTTAATTATTCCTTATTTTATCACATAAAGATTTATTACCTATGATATTCTATGGTAAACGTTTAGGGTGACCATATAATCCAATGGGATTTTAATTCTATATATTTAGAGGATTAAAACATAACAATTTATTTCATAGAATTATGTTTATTCTATTAGTGATGAAAATGATAATTTTACATGATTTTCATTTATCGCCAATTTGAAAATATCATGAGAAAAAAAAAAGAAATTAAATATTTAAGGATTAGTTTTTCTCTTATAGGTTTAAGGTGTATGTCGAAATTTTTTTATCTTGATTACATTTATAATAGTGATTTATATTCATGCATCAGGTTCTAGAAGATCTGTGGTTTCAATCAAAAATTCCAAAGTAGAAAAAAACAGAATTTTTTTTTAATTTTTTAAACTAATTATTCCAATTTTATAGAGAAAATGATTATATATTGATAAATGTGTAAAACATGATGAAATTATATAATTTTATAGAGATAAAATGTTTTACTATGAGATTTTCTTCTTTGAAAATCCATATCAATGAGTTTGTGAATATTCAAAAAGTTTTACTGAATAACATAATAAATTTATATCCTCCTTCCTCATTATTATTGATGAATTACATATAATGTTTTATGATTCCAATTTATTCATTAAAAAATACCTTCCTCATATTGATAGGCATATTTATTATGAAATAGTAGCTATAGAAGATATATTTATCACAAGTTTATTTAAATTTGTATGTTTAGGGGAGAAAATATTCCTCACATTTAGTTTTCCAATTAAAATAGTTATCACTAACCCATTATCATGGATATTTTTTATTCTTACTATGGTTATCTTATAATTATTTTTATTGATTAAGGATGATAAATAAACAATGATTGGATATGAATTTTTCAATAGTATTATAGAAAATTTATAGTAGATCATAAATATTTGATATCATTATATGGCCTCTATTAGTATTATTTGAGTTACATAGGATACTAAATATTTTTTAATAGAAAATAATTTTTAATGGTCATTCATCATAATTGGAAATTGAGTTATTTTAGATTCATTTTCATTTTTTCATAGATAATTATAATTTTTGAGCCATTAATGAATTTCATAAAGGTGTTTTATGGTATTGTAATTAATCCAAAGATGTTTTAAATTCACCTAATCATCCATCTTTTCAAACATTAAAGATATCCTTACAATAATTTCATTGTTGTATTTAGCGATTAATTGGAAATTGTAGAGGGTGTGATGCTAACTTATTTAACTATAAAAATATATGTTCATTAGTATTAAATTTTTATAACGATTAATTATTTGTATTTCATGATAATTTTCAAGGTATTCTGGTTTTATTGATTGTACATATGAATACGTTTTAGAAATATGGGATCAATATCTTTAGTCATTTTTAGTATTTATCTATCACTTTAAACCGATAATATTTTCTTTTTGATTTCATGGTAGATGATATGGTTTAATATTTATGTAGGGTTTAATCCTTTTTTAAGGATCACATTCTGATATTAAAGTTGTATTATAAGATGTTTTGATTTCAAAATTTCATTGTTTTTTATTTTTGTAGTTTTGTTATCGGGGAAAATAATAGCAATAATGTTATTTCATATTGATGAATTGATTTTTATGATCTTATACATTTTGTTCCTGAAGTTATGTTGTTGGATAAATTAAGTGTTGATGTGAATATTAGAAGATGTGTTCAATTTTTTACTTTTTTATGGAAATATGTTTTTATTTTTCCTTACCCCATCATTTTTTTCAAAGATTCATCATTGTTGTTTTCCCTTAACATGCTATAAAATAAATGGATTTGAAAGAGATCATACTTTCCATTTTTAATACTATATGTATGTGTGTTTTTTATCTTGGATGTTGTTGAGTAACTATCATCATTTTTCATGTCATGGTTTGATGATGGATTTTAGATGATATTCTAGTTTCAATAGGATTATCAAAATGAATGTTTCTTTCATCATGTTTGAAAATGGTGTAATTAATTGAGCCATTCCCCATAGTTAATCATCATTATCTATTTAAATAGATAAAAATTGTAAGGGTTTTATGTCCAACATCATCGATTAATCTATAAACAATTATTATACTATTAATATTTAGGAAAATCTATTGGGACAGAATATTTTGATGAATCATGAATTTTAAATCTATGTTGACTTAAATAATGCATAAAATATTTTCGGATCACTATGAAACAGTTCAGTTTCCTATTGTTCAAATATAAATAAGGTTGTTTTCATTCATCTATTTTGGATATTAATTTCTTATAGAGTCTGTAATTAGTTTACAGGATTAGTATATATTGGTTTAGAGATCCATTATTGATCCTTGAGACCTATATTTTTTCATTCCTTTACGAGTTAATATCCTATTATTAATTATTTTTCAAATATTCTATGGTATTATATATATTTAATGTAGTTGGTACTAGTGAATGTGATAATATTATGGATGGATGATATGTGGTAGTTTCATTAATGGATTTTAGAAAAAATAATTATGGGATCATTATTTATTGATCATTAGTTTCAATATGTTCTTGATTTTATGTCATTTATTTCTTAGTTTTAGTAGGGTGAATTAGATTTTATTTTTATTTTAATTTGTTTTCATTGTTTAAGAATTATGATATTTCTCATTGGATATTAATTGTTGACTGATCTATATAATTTTTTTATAATTCAATAATTTTTTAATAAATTTTTGACATTATTGTATAAAACTTTCTATATGTGTTTTCATTTAATTATTATATATTATTATCTGGTTATTCATAGTTATTTTGAATCACAGGTTTTAGAAAAAATTATATATTGATAATAACTAGATACATAAATAAATCAACTAGATTATTATTTTGGTTGTGTTATGAAATTGTATGACATTTAATGGTATTGATTAGATATGAAATCGTATTAAATTAGACATTGTGGGCTATATTTCATATAGTGACATGGTGAAGTTCATGTGTATAGGTAGTCATATTTATTCGTCAATGGAGATTGTAAATAAAATAACCAATAGTGAATTGAGAAGTATATGGGAATGTGATTGTATTGAATAATCTGATTGTGGAATAAATTTAATTGAACTGGTGACCAAATTCATTGAATTTATAATAAATAATAACGAAACTGACTAAATTTGAACAATTAATTTAGTGGTTTATATGTAAATAAAATTATTGAGTATACATTTATTTAGTGGTTTGGGATAAATATTCCATATAAAACATGTTATCAAAAATAAATATATTCATTTAATTGACCATAAAAAAATATTATTAATATATTTATCATAAAACATTATCTTAAATAATTGTCTATAATGTGTATCATTAAAAATTTAAAATGATTCCATTGAAAAAAATACATGCATTATAATCATTTGTTGATTAATAATATGATATAGAACATATATTTCACCAAAAACACATTAATTCTATGAAATTTTTTTGATTTAGTTCATTAAAATAAAATTCAAGATCATTTCATTTCAACTATATAATATAAAATTTTTAGAATTTAAAAATAATAAAAAATTTCTTTTATCAATAGAAAATTATTAATTACTCAAATAATATAATATTATTTTATTTTTATATGAATTTTAGAAAAATGATGCAAAGATTTCTATCGAAAAAAATTTAATCACCCCTAAATATAAATTTGAATCCTTGATATATTTTTTCTTGTTCATCATATCTTTTTCCCTAGAAAGAGTAAAAGGCAATTAATTAAACATGTAACAATATTTCTGAAACATTGATGATAAGAAACTTCAATGTGAGTAGAAATAATTTTCACAATTTCGATATTATTTCATCTCATGTGATAAAAATTAACCAATTAATCATCAAAAAATAAATTTGATGGTGTTTTATGATCCTAAAAAGGTAACACTTTTATGATTTTCTTTAATTAAATACATTCAAAATAAATATAATCCTTAAATCATTATAAATATTAAGGGTGATAATAGATAGAGGACCCCCATGTCTATCCTTGTTAAGATAGAATTAAGAGGACTCTTATAAATATTTAATCAACAAATATATCAATATTGTATTTTGTTATATTTGTAACAATTTTTTGAATATTTCATGAAAAAAAATATTTAAAAAAAATTTGAATTAAAATATCATCGTAATTCTAAAAATTATTTCTTATCAACCATTTCCTGGAAAAAATTTATCTTATAGTACTATGTCAATAAAAATCAGTTCATTTTTAAAATTTATTGAATAAAATATTTAATATTCAACCAAGAATTAAACCTACTTTTTGTAGAAGCATATATTTCATTCATAATTAATGGTTTTTTTTTGTAAGGGGATACCACTAATTTTTTTTTTAAAAATATGCATAGAAATAAATATAAATAGAGATAGAGGTACTGAACTCTCAACATATTATATACTAACAAAAATTTATAATAAAATTTATTATGGATAATTAAACTTTGAAATACCGATTTTATAGGTATTAAAACATAACTATACATAATATCTCTAAAATGGAAAATATTTCCATCATAATTTTCATTTTTACATTAATGTGAAAAAAAATTCAATTAGATTATAATTTATCTTATTAGTGATAATATTATTTATACAATATGATGAACTATTATGAATAAAACAATTTTAAATGCCAAAAAAAATTATCTTTATTTATTATATTCAAATAAAATTCTATTTTAAAAAAATATCATGATCAAATTTTCTAATATAAGATGTAATTTTCTAGCCTAAATTATAAAATATTCTTGTATAATTTTGTAATGTTTCTATATTATTATTAATGATTTAATATAGTCCCCAATTTTAATACATTTCACTATATTTTTTAATTTGATAATCATCTATTCTTTATAAAAAATAAATCTTGCTTTGATGAAAAGTTTACTCCCTTATTTATGATCATATCATCAATATAAGCTCTATAATTATTTACAAAAATAACATCATCAATTTTATAATTTTTATTAAATAAAAATTATTGTAACATTATTTATATTTTTTACTAATTCAATATATAATTATACAAATCAATATAATAGTGAATAGAATTCATGTCTCATTACTGAAATTACAAAAATAACAGTTCATTGTCTATGAAATGTTAAAATGAAAATGATTTTTTATTATAAAATTTAAATCTAGAACAATATAATGTCTAGATTTTATTTTAAACAATGTTTTACAATTTCCTACCTCTATGAATGTAATAGAATAAATAGTGATCTTATATTTACAATTTCTACTAGAAATAATGGCTTTGGATTTATTTCTATTCCAAATAAAGTTACCACATAAATAATTATTATTAAATTGATAATTATTCTTAATAAACATCTAATATCATTATATGAAATAAGAGTAAAATGGGTAAAACATATTCATGTATTTACAATGAAAACTTATTGTACCAAGAAATGATCCAATTTAGAACAATAATAAGATGAAGACAATAAAATTACATCAAGTAGAATTACATTCCTAAAATTAATTTGATGAATAAATAATAGAACATAAAATATATTTTGTATCAAAATCAGAATAATATGTGATCTTTTAATTACTAAGTTCTAAAATTTAATTTTTCTCAGAATAATATAGTCGTATTTTTTGACTAATTATAGTAGATGCAATGTGGTTATTAATATAAATGAAATTGTATCTTGTTTTCATAAAAAATTTCTTTTGAAATATTCAAATTTTAAAACATAATATATTACTAAAATATAATTGAGTATTATTTAATATTATTTAATTAATAAAGTAAAACATTTCCACATAAAAATCTAATATATAAATATAAATCATGGTATTTAATTCAATTTCCATTTATTAAAATATTTATTTTATCATGACTATTGTAGCCAGTTTTTATTACTTTTAACAGTTAGTTTAAATTCCAATTTTGGTCTATTTTGACATATTTGTTGTTAGGGTGGATTTACATATAAAAATTATAGCACCTTGGGATACATCATTGTCTACTTTATATTTTCAATATTTAACATATGTTCAATTTAAATCATCTGCATTCCAAATATGTTATAACTTCTGATAATTGGAAACTATCAATGATAATACATATAAAGATTTAGGTTTTTAAATATAACATGGTGTGATTTCATCATAGTATTTCAAAAATATGATATATCATTAATAATATATATTTTTTAATTGAATCTCTTTATTCAATTCATCATCATCCAATGAATTATTTTTTATGAGTGGGTAATTTTTTATTTAAAAAATACAAGATATCTTCCAACACAATTAAAATTTAAAAATTAATATTATCATCTTGTGGAACCTATTTTGAAAATTCCTCCTTTTTTGACATCCTCCAACATTTTATATTGATTTTTAACTTATTTTTATACTTTTTTCATGAGAATTTCATATTCAGTTATTGAAACTACATTGACCGTTTATACCTTCTAAAGAACTCTAAAATTATAAATACAATGTCCAATTAATTTAATATTTATTGAAAATAGTGAAATTAATCGATATTATATATCTACATTAACTTTTGGTATATTTCCATGAAATGTAACATCATTATTTAATGAATTTCTATATCAGATTCCTATATAATATGAGAATAATATTTTATCATGATTATAATTTGATATTAATTTTTTTTATATAATCGATACAAATGATTCACGATCAATAATATTTTATTTTTTTGGTAATATCCAACTATTTTATTGTATGAATATACCTATATATATATATATCTAAATATACATTATTAAGATCAATAACATATTAATTATATTAATTTATAATTTGATGTTTAATATATCATAAGATAAATATTTTAATTTGAAATATTATAATATATTTATGGGTCAAAATGATAATAAAATTTAAAATTAATTTTTGAATATCTAATCATTAATATCTTACAATTAAAAAACATAAAAAATCCATGATTCTTTCCATTCAAATCATAAAATACCCATACATTATCATAATTCAAAAATATTATACCATCAATAAATATCCAATTATTGAAATCCAAATGTTTCTTATATTCATTAAATCAGAAAATATTTAAAAAGTGTGATCATAAAATTTAATATATAAAAAATCATTCATTGATCTCTATTAATTTAATTACAAAAAAATGTTTTTTAGTGGTTATTTAATTATGGTGAAGACAAAATTCTATATGTGCCTATCTATATATTAAAATACATTATATTGGATTATTCAATCTTTTTCAATAAAAAAATCAACCATAAAACATATAAATCTCATTAAAAAAATTCTCATTTGTGGTGGTAGATCAACCATTTATTTGAGAAAAAAAATTCAATAATTAAAAACCCTTCATAGAAAAAAAATTAATTCATAAAAATTAAAAATATATAATGAATTTTTTATAAATATTTTAATTATGATAAAAATTAAAAAAATAACAATAATAATACCATCATCAATAATATAGTAATAATAATAATAATAATAATAAATAGAAAAATGAGTAGATGATTGAAAAAAAGATAATAAATTTGGAATATAAAGAAATTATTTTAGTCAGTAGGAATGAGATTTCTAATGGTAACATTTTATGATACTAATAATTTAATTATGCATACCATTAACAAAAAAGAACAATAAATTTCATCTTTATTACCAGGAAAATCAACCTTTGGCCTTTATTTTTTAGAAATTTATAATGTCACTGTTGGTGGAAAAAATATAATTCAACCAAATAACTCTTTGTGAAATCATTTGGTAAGAAAAATGGATTTATGTTCTCTTGATTTCATATCAAATATAGGAATAAGTGCATATGATCAATATGTTAGTCCAACTCATTTTCATATCAATCTATTTAAAGATAACTTCACTTTTCAAGTTTTTTCAAGTGAATATTTGTTCCGGTGTATTCACGTGGTACTTCTGATAACATGCCAATCATTTTCCCCAAAAAAACTTATAAAACCCCATTAATCATAGGTTACATTTTTTAGACACCATCTATATTTGTCCTAATACAACCTAACTAATGTAGTTTATAAAAAATAAATTTTTACCAATGTTACTTTCAACTGTCATATATATTTTAATATTTTTCATGATATAGATTTAATGAATATAATATTCACTACCTGCCCCCCCATAAAGTGATAACATCACTTGTATAATATTATATAATAAACAAGAAATAAGTCAAATGGAACTGTTTTCAAAATAAATATTTATTTAAAAATACATGATATAATATATGTTAAGCCTAAGTTAGATTATATCCTAATTATTTGAGAAAAATAATCTCTTCCCATGACCCCATTCCTATCATCGATGATGGTTCCCTTGAATGGAATGAGTAAACTCATATTTGTTTCCACTGTGTTATATTTAATTGTCATGTTATGGTGTAAAATTATCTTCTCAAAAGGTAAATACTATATAAATGTTATTGTTCCCCCTCCAAAAAAATCGGTGGAAGATAAAAATATCACAAATAATTATACAATAATACATAATTATATATTAGTATTATTATATTTAAAAAACCAATGTGATCCAATGGTCTCATTAACTATTAACAATAGGGTTGAATCTTTATCTTCCCAAGTGACCATGTGATGTGAAATAAATTCTAAATAAATATATAGAAATGATTTCAAATTTATAAAGATATATTTTTTAATTCCATGATGGTCATTGATGTGTATCGATACTCTAACTAACGATTGATAATAAGAAATTAAAAATAAGATTACCATCATATATCGTTAATATATTAGATAGATTATCCACTATACAAAGGTAATGAAATAGAATATGTCATTCCCATAGTTCCCCTAATGGAGAAAACCCAAAAATGCATAGATGTATTAATTTATATTCTCTATATAATCATATTTAATATAAAGTTACTTCAAGCTATGATAAAGAGTGTCTTCTAAAATACATAATATAATTACCCACAATTTTCTATAATAGTTTTTTCATGATATATTTATATGTAAAACGTCATTTTTTACATATATGAGGTATAAAGTAGGCATCATATAGATTTTAGAGACTTAAATACCCTTATAATAGTCATTTGAATTGAAAATGTGGATGTGGTAATATTATCTCCTCAGGACATTACTTCAAGGGAAATGTGGTATAATATATCCCCATTAATTAATTTTTTATATGGGAATTGTAATATCATATAGGGAATGATTCATTTCAAATAACTCATTAGTAATTATGAAAGTACCACTGTATTAACTATTAGAAATGATTCTTATGTGATACTAAATCCAAGATTGATGTTTTTATTTCTTGAGAAAAGGAATTAAAAATTTAACACCACTATAATTGAAAATAAATTTATATATATATTTGATTCTGAGGTGAGTATTTCACAAATTATAATAATAATAACCAAACAAGGATAAATAAGAGTCTCATTGATATATGCTGATTAAATCATTAAAGGATATACAAATTTCCAAATATCTCAGTGACTTTTTTTCTATAAATAATGTAAAATAATGTTCCCCTACTATATAGGGAAAAAAAATACTTCATTAAATAATCCACCATTTGTTTTTCAGACAAATTTATCTAGGAAAAATATGTCACGAACCCTCCCACCAATGATGCCCCTGCTGAGGTGGCAATGTTGAAAGGGAGATAATGACCCATGTGTCCCACCTCTAGTAGTCCCCGGGTTAGCGACTAGCACCAAGGGTATGAGTATTCACAAATATGGGATGTATTACCCTTTTTATTATTTTAAGATCGGAAAATAGGACAAGTCAACCACAAAAAAGAGAAAAGAACAAGTGTATAGAAATAAACCCCAACCAAGACCACATGCATGTTTAAACAATTTTAAAACAAGGTACAAGTAAAAGAAAGGTTAAAAGTACAATACCAAAAGAAAAAAAGAGTACAACAACTACAACAACACCAACTGTCCGATTAGTAGGGTCCTCCATGGCCATGGTAGTCCTCCTGAAAACCTCAATGTAAACGTAGGGTGAGGATACAAGTATACTCTGTAGGGAAACCTAAATCTCTCGTGCACAAGTGGGGAGACATCCTAATGTCCCGTGAGAACAACAGAATAAACCATGAAAAGAATTCTATCCACCCAACCCCACCAGCCACACTCACCAAAAACACAATCACAATAGGTAGTATTATATAATAACAAGTGTATTGGGTACCCCGCACCATTCCCCATTAGTTAGATTCTCTTCCTAACGGCAAACGTCCTGACGCTACCACACTCTCCCCGCCCGCACACACCTGGGCCTCACAACCACATTTCCCACCCGCACACCCCTGGGCCTCACAACCACGTATCCCGCCTACACACACCTGTGCCTCACAACCACGTATCCCGCCCGCACACACCTGGGCCTCACAACCATGTATCCTGCCCGCACACACCGTAGCCTCATCCCGAAGGTTCTTGGGAAATAGTAATCCATCCCAAAGGTTAATGGGCCAATCCACCCCAATTGAAACCTACCTGACGAGTTTTAGGTGTAAGGTTGCCTCAAGCCATCACAGCCTAGGGAAGAAGGAGCGGGAAGGAGCCAGTAACTAAGGGCAAAACACCCTCTCCCATTAAATGGGAGCGTTTGGCACTACGTTATCAACATGGGTGGGGTGTGATAAAAGGAAAAAGATACAGATATATATATGTATACCAAACACACAACCCAGCCTATGGCTTCTAAACAGAGAAACTGAGCATGTGCCTCGACAATGGTACTACGAAGCATGCATAAAACAAACAACCCCAACCCCATTTAAGTTTTCAAGATTCAACAGAATTAGTTTATTAGTTCCTTCAATACTGGGAAACTATCCACAAATAACCACATCGATCATTTGTAAAACAGATCCCTTCCATCCACAAATCAAGTTAGGAAAACACAAGCACAACAAATCCCTTCTTATTAACCAACCAACTCATTGATTATTTATCTCGTTTCATTACCACATCCCACCATTCATTAACTCTCCCACCTTTATTTATTATTCACAACCCATAGCCCGTTCACATTTAAACCCATCCCTATATCCCCACATCCAACCACCATAACCACAAACACACCGAAACCCATACATCATTATCTCTTTAATTCCATTTATCACAGCCCCATTTCCCATCACCATCATAGCATTCACACCAACCCACAACAAAGTCAACTGATGCCCCGCTGCTCACCTGATGCACAAAAACCCACATTATACCCCCATCAAATTCCACGTAACCAAGCCAACACCCACATGTTCATTGTTCCATTTTGTTCAACCAGGGTGATCACACAAGGGTTCCAGATTTTAATTAGCTAACTTTACGTGATTAACCAATTCCCAGATTTCACAAATTTTCATTCACAAAAATGGTCTAGAAAGATAGGGAGACATATAATTGTGCATGAAAAATCCCTTAATGAATATTATTTTCAGTATCCATAAGACTATTCAATTCAAAACATAATATCACAAGATATAAAAAAGTAACACCATTCACAATCTTCCCATTCGAATTGTATAAGCCAGTTATTATCTTTATTACACCGGTTCAAATGTGTTTCATTTAAACAAGAGGACACCCACCCCGTATGATGCAAAAATTAGAGAGACAAAGGTATTATCCATACCTCAACAGGTTCTGATCACAATGCTCCCCTAGATCAACATTAGAAGACGTCTGTCGGCATCTGTCACTTCCGTCGAGTCCCGGAAAAACCACCTTGGGTGGAAGTTGGAAAGGAAAGGATGAGGGAAATACAACGGATCCAAGCTTAGAAGTTCTTCCTCGTTGTTACAATCCTATGGCCTCTGACGGATCGTAAATCGGAGCTCGGATGAAGAAGTTATGGAAGAAAGAGCCTTCGAGTCTCTTGGGAGAACTCTGCTCAGAGGAGAGGGGAGGAGAGGGGTGTGTTGAAAAGGAGGAGGGGACCCCTCCTTTTATAGTTGAGAAAAGCAAAAGTACACAGCTTGTACTTTATGGTACATGGCGTGTACTCGTTCGTTTCACACGGTCTCCACACGGCTTCCAACACGGCTCTGCGATCGTTGACTGGTCAACACACAGTTTGAGGGTAACACATACGCGGGGAAGGACAACATGGCGTGTAGTTTGGACACACAGCGTATACCTATTTATTTCACATGGAAAAGACAAGACTTCAACACGGAACACGACCGTTGACTGGTAACGCACACGCGGGGAGGGACTACACGGTGTGTAGTTTAGGGTACATGGCATGTACACATTTACTTCACACGGTACAGACAAGACCTTCCACACGGGGTATACTCGACGAGGGGGTACACGGCGTGTAGTTTGGGGTACACAGCCTGTACTCATTTCTTTCACATGGCAAGCACACGACCTTGGAAACAGGGTATACCCAACAAGGTGGTACATGACGTGTACTCACACTACACGGCGTGTACATACAAAATTATGGAAAGTGTGGGAAAATTCCATTTTACCCTCTAGAACACTTCGTGGCCTTCTATTTGACAATGGAATGGGCCGGAGAGGTTCGGGCCATCACATCAGATACCTCTTAAAACATTCTCATCACCGATAATTCAAAACCATCCCAGAGCAACCCAACAAGACACCTCTTAGGGCTCTTGTAATAACAGGAACACAACCATCAACCCTACTTTTAGGTGTTAGGAATTCCTTCTCCTATGTCGAGATATTATCCTCTTTAGGCGGAACTGACTCGCCTACATGGGTTTAATCGCATCCTCATTAATGTGTCTCGATTAAGATTTAGGTCATCCCTCTTCCATAGATTAGGATTTTTTCCCCAACTCACACTACCCCCAACACTGTACAACCCACACACTTCCCGAACACATGGTTTGGGGAAAAATTACTTTTCCTATGTCAGGATATTATCGGCTTTAGGTGGAACTGACTCGCCTGCATGGGTTCAATCGCATCCGCATTAATATGTCTCGATTAAGGATCAGGGGTTTCCCTTCCCCACACGCTCGGACATGTTACACACTCCCAGAGAACAAGGAAACAAAATGTCGCACAACCGACAGAACAAGCATTCCATACATCAAAGATATAAAGTATAACACAAAACAAAGCTCAGAAGAACAAGAAAAAACACAAGTCAAAACAACTCCGGGTACATAGCGTGCATCTAGGCCACCCGGTCCAAAGTGCACTCATCAAGGCCTCCATGCCTCCATAACACACGACCCAAGTGAATGGTTCGTCCACGAAGCACCTTCTCTTTACGATCTTTGATTCTGACTGGTCATTCCTCAAAGGTCGAGTTGTTCCCCATATCTAACTCTCACAAGTCGATAACGTGAGAGTTGTCGTGTAAGTACCAATGAAGCTGGGAGACGTGGAAGATGTCATGAACCTTATCCAACTGAAGTGGCAGGGCCAGCTGATATGCCACCTCACCGACTCGCTTCAGCACCTCAAAATGTCCGATGAACCTAGGGGAGAGCTTTCTCCAATTCCCAAACCTCCTCTGGCCCCATCTAGGGGAAACCTTCAAGAACACTTTATCTCCCACCTCAAACTCTAAGGGCCTCCTCCGACGATCAACATAAGACTTCTGTCGGTCCTGAGCTGCTTTCATCCTCTCACATACAAGCTGGACTTTCATTGTAGTGCTCTGCACTACCTCTATCCCAAGTGCATGTGTCTCGCCAACCTCTTCCAAGAAAATGGGTGAATGACATGGTCTTCCATACAAGGCCTCAAACAGTTCCATGCCAATACTATAGTGGAAGCTGTTGTTGTAGGAGAACTCTACCAAATGCAAGTGTCGTACCCATGATCCTCTGAAATCCCGAATGCATGCTCGCAGCATTTCCTCCAACGTCTGGATAGTCTACTCTATTTTCCCGTCGGTATGGGTGTGGAAAGCAGTTCTAAGGCATAGTTGGGTGCCAAAAGCATGTTGTAACCCCCTACAGACTCGTGAGGTAAACCGAGTATCCCAGTCTGATATGATAGTATTTGGAACCCCATGAAAACATTCCACCTCATCCACGTATCTCTGTGCTAAGGTACTCACCGGGCCCGACTCCTTAATTGATATGAAGTGAGCTGATTTCGTCAGTCGATCCACCACTACCCAGATAGCGTCATAACCACCGAGAGCTCTGGGTAGTCCTATGATGATGTCCATTGAGATGCCATCCCACTTCCACTCGGGGACATCTAAACGAGGCAACAAACCACTGGGAACACGGTGTTCAGCCTTCACTTGCTGACACACTAGGCATTTGGCCACAAACATTGCCACTGCCCGTTTCACCCCGGGCCACCAAAACTATTCCCTCATGCCTCGGTACATTTTTTAAACTCGTGGATGTACCTCCAATACTAAGCTATTGAACTCACGGAGAACTCCCTCATGCATCACCTTCAGAACAAACAACCATCCATGGAAAAGCATCTGATGTCGGCTATCCTCTGACCATCCTTCTGGAGCATTCCCTTGATCAATACGATCCCTCATTAATTCTGCCTCGGAGTCCCCCCACTGAGACTCTTCCACATGCTGCAAAAACGAGGACTGAACCTTCATTTGAAACAAACAGCCTCAAACACCCTCTACCCTTGCATCATAGTGAAAGGAAGCCAACTCTCCCATCTTTTTCCGAGCATTAGTGGATTCCCAAACCACTTCCCTATGTGGCATCTTACTCAGGGAATCAGCCACAACGTTGCCCATACCTTTAGTGTAAGAGATATCAAAGTCATAGTCTTGGATAAACTTGACCCGTCTCCGCTACCGCAGGTTCAGGTCACACTATGAGAAGATATAACGTAATCTCTTGTGATCTGAGAAGACAAAAAAGCGCTCCCCAAAGAGCTAATGTCGCCACAACATCAATTTTAACACTACTTCTGCAAGATCTAGGTCATGGGTGACATATTTATGCTCGTGAGGGCACAACTGCCTAGACCCATAACAAATCACTTCCTTCTTCTGCATCAGCACACACCCCAAACCAAGGCCAGAAGCATCACAAAACACCTCATTCAACAACCCTTCCACTAGTAACCTGAGTACCGGAGCACTGAACAACTTCTCCTTTAGGTAGTCGAAAGCCTCCTGGCACTGCTCGCTCCATAGGAAGACATGGTTCTTCCTAGTCAAAGCTTTCAATGGAACAAAAACTCGAGAGAAGTTCGAAGTGAACCTCTGATAGTAACCTGCTAACCCTAAGAAACTACGAAATTTTTCCATGCTCTTGGGTGCTGCTCAAGAAACCACTGCCTCCACATTTGACGGGTCCACTAACACACCATGCTGAGACACCACATGCCCAAGGAAGTGTATTTCTTGCATCAAGAACTTACACTTCGACAATTTCCTGTAAAGTTGGTGATGTCGAAGGACTTCCATGACTGCCCTGAGATACTCAACGTGCTCCTCCTATGATCTTGAGTAGATCAGGATGTCATCAATAAACACAACAATGAACCGGTCCAAAAACTCTCGTAAGACAATGTTCATAAGTCCCATGAACATAATTGGTGCATTCATAACTCCTAACGGCATCACCGCAAACTCGAAATGCCCATACCTGCACCTGAAAGCCGACTTTGAGATGTCACCATCCTTTACCCACAGCTAATGATATCCCGATCGTAGATCAATCATAGAAAACCAACATGCTCCCCTCAGCTGGTCGAAGAGATCATCATTCCTTGGAAGGGGGTAACGGTTCTTGACCATTACCTAGTTCAACCTTTTGTAGTCTATGCGTAACCTGAGACCACCATCTGCCTTCTTCATGAACAAAACTGGAGGACCCCATGGTGATATGCTGGGTAGCGCAGAACCCTTCTCCATCAGATCATCAATCTGAATCCGCAACTCCCGCAACTCCAAATGTGCAATCTGATAAGGGTCCATCAAAATCGGACGGGCACCAGGCTGTAAGTCTATCCAGAACACAAAGTCACGTGGGGGGGGGGGGTAGAGTCACAACCTCCTCAGGAAAAACATCGAGGAACTCCCCAACAACCTCCAGAACATCCACCATCTCTGTATCATCTAGAACCACAGATTACCCGCCTAACAAGGAAAGGAGAGGATCTACATGCCGGCTTCCTACCTGATAGATCTTCTCGCCAACAAAAGATACATTATTCCCATCCACGCCATAGAACACGACTCTTATCCGAAAGGAGTCGATAATGGAACTAATAGAAAACAACCAGTCGATGCCTAGGATGACATTGTATGGCTGCATTTGTAACAGAAGAAGGTCCCCACTGGATCGATGTGATCCCAATTTCAGCCCACATCCCCGACCAAAACAAGATATGCTGGTCTGGCCTCAAACTGCTGTACTCAGCACCAGTGGTACAGAAAGTCTCTCTATGTCTAGTCCCAGCGCGTGGGCTAGAAAAGGTGCAACAAAGGTGTGCGAGGATCCGGAATCGAACAAAGCAGAAACAAGAGTGTTGAACAAGAAAATTGTTCCTCGCACCACCTCTGGTCCTACTAGAGATGTCAACACTTTGCGTCCAACTGGCCATGCACAGATCCTATGCCTCTATGATGTCGTCCACCTCCCTGACCACACCCTGGTCGAGGTCCCTAATGATCACCCTGAGGTCGGCCTCCTCCCACAAAGTCTGCCCTCGGAGGAGCATGGTCCTACTGCTGCTGGAAGGGCCTCGCCAGAAACTGGTGCTGCTGAGGTGGGTGCTGACCTGTCCACCTCCACCGTACGGATCTCAGGTCGGTCACCAACTCTTAACGTGTATGAAAACTCGACAAGAAAAACACTTAGGTCATGGGCTTGTGAAAAAGGGACGAGGACCCGAAGATCTGAACTGGAACTGCTGGGGCCTGCTCCCCACTGGCCTGAACCTGGAAGGACCCGTCGCAGGAGACCTGCAGCGGACTACCTTCCACTTTGAGGAGCCCGGCTGGAACCCCTCACGTAGTGCTACTCCAAGCGAGTGAATCCTCTCTACAACCTATGTCTTCTTCTGTACTGCCAAGTGCATTGGAAAGGTGAAGGGGGTGACAACATACTAGATTGAAATACGAAGGTCCTCCTCCAAACATCTCGCCCGAGACTTTTCATCCGGAAAGAGATCCGGAGAAAAGCGTAAGCTATCCTTGAACGTGATCCCCAACTCTCATACAGACATACTCCCCTGCTAGAGGGAGAGTAACACCTGCCACTTCTCCACCTTGATCATGGAAGAAAGGAATTCCTCTTCGAATTCCTTCTCAAAGTCATCCCATGGAACCTCTGCCTCTATCCTCTCTCCGAGGTAGAGTGTCCACCACTGTCGTGCCACACCTCTCAGCTGACTGACTGCTAGGGGAACCCAGTACTCCCTCAGAGCACGGATCAAGGTAAAAGTGATACCTAGCTCCTCAATCCACCCCTCCATCTCTATATCCGAAGTACTATCCTTGTACTTCTTGAGGGTCTGCCACTGGAAAGAACGGAGAGTCTTCTGCCACTGGCTATCTTCCTACTCTCAGTCAATCCTCAACTGATCGACCGCCTGGATCTGATGGGCCTCGGCCGTCTGAGCCACCCAGGGATGACGTCCAGGTTCCATAGCTATACGGTAAACAAGTATCGCCTATGCCCAAGAAGTAATGAAATTTCATAAGGTTTTTTTATAACATTATTTTAATTTCATTCCCAGAAGGCCCAAATGAAGTAAAAAAAATCATGATGATGCATGTACCTTCCCTAGGGTATCTACCTTTCAATCAATGTGGTCTCACATGGTTGTTCGGTAGGCTCAGAGTCCTTGCATTGGATCACAGGGGGCCCTAGAATCCGGTGCCCTAGTTGATCTTCCCTGGCCTATGTCACGCACCAAGATTAACCAACACGGTTTCCCTATCATCCCATGGAATCCTCACTGTTCCTACTCCAGACTCCATCATATCTCTCAACCATCACCTCTGATACCATTCTGTCACGACCCCCTCCCACCAAAGATGCCCCTCCTGAGCTGGCAATGGTGAAAGGGAGATAATGACCCCCTAGTCCTTCCTCCAGTAGGCCTCGGCTTGGCGACTATCACCAAGGGTATGAGTTTTCACAAATATGGGAGGCATTACCCTTTTTATTATTTTAAGATCAGGAAATAGGACAAGTCAACCATAAAAAAGGGAAAAGAACAAGTGTATAGAAATAAAGCCAAACCAAGCCCACATGCATGTTTAAATAATTTTATAACATGGTAAAAGTACAAGAAATATCAAAAGTACAATACCAAAAGAAAACAAGAGTACATCAACTGCAACAACTCCAACTGTCCAACTAGTAGGGTCCCGCACAGCCCTGGTAGTCCTGCTGGAAACCTGAATGTAAACGTAGGGTGAGCATACCGGTATACTCAGTAGGGAAACCTAAATCTCTCATGCACAAGTGGGGAGACATCCTAATGTCCTGTGAGAACAACATAAGAAACCTAGAAAGGAATTCTATCCACCCAACCTCACAGGCCACACTCACCAAAAACAAAATCACAACAGGTAGTAGTATATAATAAAAAGAGTATTGGGTACCCCGCACCATTCCCCATTAGTTAGTTGCTCTTACTAATGGTGAACGTCCTGACGCTGCCACACTCTCCCCACCTGCACACACCTGGGCCTCACAACCACGTTTCCCGCCCGCACACACCGGGGCCTCATCCCGAAGGTTATTGGGAAATAGTAATCATGCCCGAAGATTCTTGGGACAATACACCCCAATATAAACCTATCAGAAGAGTTTTAGGTGTATGGTCGCCTCAAGCCATTAATGCCTAGGGAAGAAGGAGCAGGAAGGAGCTAGTAACATAGGGGAAACACCCTCTCCCATGAAATGGGAGATTCGGCACTAAGTGATCAACATGGGTGGGGTGTGATAAAACACAAAAGATACAGATATATATATGTATACCAAACACAAAGCCCAACCTATGGCTTCTAAACAGTGAAACTGAGCATGTGCCTCGGCACTGCTACTACGAAGCATGCATACAACAAACAACCCCAACCCCATTTAGGTATTGACATTTTAGCAGAATTAGTTTATTAGTTCCTTAACTACTGGGAAACTATCGATAACTAACCACATTGATCATTCATAAAACATATCCCTGCCATCCACAAATCATGTTAGAAAAACACAAGCACAACAAAACCCTTCTTATTAACCAACCAACTCATTGATTATTTAACTCATTTCATTACCACGCCCCACCATTCATTAACTCCCCCAACTTTATGTATTATTCACAACCCATAGCCCGTTCACATTTAAACCCATCCCACCAGCCCCGCTGCCATCCACCATAACCACAAACCCACCGAAACTCGTACATCATTATCCCTTTAATACGATTTATCACATCCCCGCTTCCCATCACCATCATATCATTCACACCAACCCACAACCAAGTCAACCGCAGCACCGCTACTCACCTGATCTACAACAACCCACAAAACACCCCCATCACATGCCATGTAACTAAGCAAACACCCACATATTCATTATTCCATTTTGTTCAACCGGGGTGATCACACAAGGGTTCCAGATTTTTATTAGCCAACTTTACATGATTAACCAATTCCCACATTCCATAAAGTTTCATTCGCAAAAACGGTCTAGAAAGATAGGGAAACATTTAATTGTGCAAGAAAAGGACCCCAACGGCCGTGATTTTTAGTAGTCATAAGCTTATTCAATTCATAACATAATATCACATGATATAAAAAAGTAACTGCATTCACAAAAATCACATACCCATTGTATAAGCCAGTTATTATATTTATTACACCGGTTCAAATATGTTTCATGTAAACAAGAGGACACCCACCCCACATGATGCACAAATTAGAGAGACGAATGTATGATCCCTACCTCAACAGTTTCTGATCACAACGCTCCCCCAGATTAACTTTAGAAGATGTCTGTCGGTGTCCATCACTTCCGTCGAGTCCTGAAAAAACCTCCTCAGGTGGAATTTGGAAAGGAAAGTCCCAAGGAAAGACAACGGATCCAAGATAAGAAGTTCCACCTCGTCGTTACGATTCTGTGACCACTGACGGATCGTAAATTGGAGCTCGGACGAAATTATTATGGAAGAAGGAGCCTTCGAGTCTCTTGGGAGAACTCTTTTTAGAGGAGAGGGGAAGAGAGGGGTGTGTTGAAAAGGAGGAGGGGTCCCCTCCTTTTATAGGAATGAAAAGAAAAAGTACATGGCGTGTACTTTATGGTACACGGTGTGTACTCAGCCGTTTCACACGGTCTCCACGCGACTTCCAACACGGCTTTGCTGCCATTGACTGGTCAACACACTATTTGAGGGTAACACATATGCGGGGAAGGACAACACAACATGTAGTTTGGACACACGGTGTGTACCTATTTATTTGACACGGCAAAGACACGGCTTCAACACGGCACACGACCATTAACTGGTAACGTGTACGCGTGGAGGGACTACACGGCGTGTAGTTTATGGTGCATGACGTGTACCCGTTTACTTCACACGGCAAGGACACGACCTTCCACATGGGGTATACCCGGTGAGGGGGTACACGACATGTAGTTTGGGGTAAACAGCGTGTACTCATTTCTTTCACACGGAAAGGACAGGGCCTTGAACACGGGGTATACCCGACAAGGTGGTACTGTAACACCCCAGGTAAATAAAGAATATGATATTTTCATATTTATCCATATTTGTGAATGAAATATTAATATGACTTTAAAGGGGACGCTATGCTCGATGGCGTACCCAACACGCAACAATGAGTTTCTTGGGAATCTTATGTTGCACTCTAATAATAAAATAATATTATTTCAAATGGTAGTTAACATGTAGCCGTTGTATTGGTGGGAATGGATAGAAATAACTAAAATATGATTATATATGTTTTTTAATGTTTTTACATTTATCCAATAAAAGCTGAAGTCTTAATATACGGAAAGAAATAAATTTTAGGTGTATATGCCCTAGTTTTCACTAAAGGTTCACAAATCGCCTTTTCATGGAGAACTGTCATTAAATATAGTTTTGATCACTCTTATACATTCTTTTGGACCAAATAAAACTCTTATTAAGAATCGGGACATCAAATTTTACTTTGTGTAATTTTTTGGTATTTTTCCGATAAAGTTCTTTTTTTAATGAATAGTGTAGAATGTTGTGATTTAATTCAAAACCACTTTTTAATCTAATTTATTTATATGATTAGATAATATTTTGAATTGGTTTTAAAGTGGAATTAGAAAATATTTTTACCATTAAATCCAATAGTGGTCGTTAGAATTAATTTCACTTTGAAATCAGACTTAAACTAGTGTCAATCTTTTGATACTTATTGTTTTATAAAAACATGCTATTTTCTCTGACAACAGGAATTAATTATTAAATTAATTAATGTGACTAATATGTTTTGAATTTTGTAAAACGGACTTCATTTTTGAATTCAGAATATCAAATATTGCTTAGGGTGAATTTTTTGGATTTTTCTGAAAAACTTCAATTTTTGATGAATAGTGAAACCACTAAGTGGTACTTATAAAAGGTGATTTTTTGTTTAAATTAAATTTTATCACTTATGTGTTTTGAATTTCAAAAATCCGACATACATGGTTGTCATTAAGAAGCAAAATGTGGTTCAATGGGATAAAAATAATTTTTTGGTGAATAGTAACTTATAAAGTTTTTAATCGCGATTAGTGGTAATTAGTGTAGTTTAAGGTAAAAATAATGCATTAATAAAATGAAATGAACATGACACATGTCCTAACCTAATTGGATGTGTAATGGCAGACCATGACAAGCCATGGGTCCACTTGGGGACCTCATGGATCCACTTTGGTTGGTAAATGACATAAATAACTTTTTATTTAATGTAAAAGTAAAAATGACACAAACATGTTATGTTTTACTAAAACAATTTTTAAGTGGGGTTATACAAGTCATCTTTTTTATTATAAATATTCATTGGAAATATAAAAAGATTTCCTACATCATTGTTTTTTTTATAATTTTTATCTATTAAAAAAATTAAATTATTTATGACATAATAATGATGCAGCGATGACATCATTATTTGATGATTTAAATAAAATGGAAAGATAATGTATAATCTATGAACTACACATGTCCAAAACTTATTGGATGGGTGGATTTAGAACCCTTAACACCTTATCCACGAATAATATTTATGTGGGACCTTTTAAAACCGAAACACAATTTCAAATAAAGTAATATTTCTTAATTTCCAAAAGTACCCCTCCTCTCCTCTTATAAAAGGCCCCCACCTCTACATCATTTCACACTCTCCTCAAGCCTTTGGCTCGGCCAACCCATGCCCATTTACTCTCTCCACATCCCTCTCCTCATCCTAGAGGATTCCCTTTGGGAAGAATCCTTTCAAAGGAAGCCTTTATGCTCAAATCAAAAGGAGTTACACTTTTAAAGGTAATTCATTCTCTCATGTTCATTTGTTTTATTTTGCTTCTCCAACCCCCTAAACTCTTTTTATTTACTTCTTTTGTAACGAAACCAGTATCTTAAATATACTAGGATGTTGTTATAAGATTTATTCGAGATACACTCTCACACAACTACATCAAATGGTTAAAGAACATACGGTTTCCGTGGATGGTGAAATTCTGCCTTCCAAAATGATGATTGTTCAATACTTATTTAACTCCTTCAAAGGTGGCCATTATGATGTCACTATTTTTATATATGATATATAATATGTTTATTTTTTACTTATAATTATGTATTTTTTCATTTTTGCATTACCTTTATGGCTTCCATTATGGGTATACGCGATATCTTCATTTTAGGAAGTGCGGACTACCGCCCCCTCAAAGTGATGCGATTCGTTAATGCCATACGTGGGACGTATAAGGGATGGATTTAATGTTATTATATATGATTTTATACTGTAATTATTATATACCTCTATATCATTATTATTTCTTTCCATTAAAGTATGAGATAGAAATGAAAGCAGCGTTCATGCGTACGTACGGCTTACCGTCTCCATGAACGGTGCATTTCATTTCTTATCCCCAAATGTAATGTACTATTATAAGTACATGTATATAATGGATATATATGATGAATGATACATCTAAATGATGAATATAATTATGTAATTAAAATATACATACCTCTCATTTAGTTTTAATTCCATTAATATGACAAAGAAATGAATGTAGCGTTCATGCGTACGTACGGCTTACCGTCTCCATGAACGGTGCATTTCATTTATTACCTATAAATGATTATGTAATATTATAAATACATGTATATGCTGGATATATATGATATATATGATATCCAAATCATTAATGTCATTCTGGATATAATGAACCTTTGACCACACGAACAACATGTAATTGTAAGAAGTCCACTTTCGACTTAAGAACCAAATATCGGAAAAACAAATATTATGAACTTAAATGATTACATAATGTTTATAACATTTCAATAATTGATATAAAAGAAATAATGAACTTTGAAAAGGTTCTTAATAAATTATAAATTAACTCAAGTTTATTATTCAGGACGTTAAAGAACGATCGAGTCAAGTCGGACCCAAGGTAAGGGATCCTACTCCTCTCTTTCTTTTTAAGTACACACTTTTATGTAATTCCTTTTAAAGAACATATTTATTGTTATTGGGATGATATTTTATATTACACTTACTGTAATTTTTATGTTCATGTGATGAGAGACCTTATTTTATCTCATCAATCCATTTTGGATGTTTTGAGTGGCACCGTTAGGCTATCGAATTTTCGTAAGAGATCTAACTTCTCTCTTTCTTTTTAAGTACTCTCCCTCAAGTCACTTATTTTAAGCTCCTATTTGTAATGTTTGGGGATGTTCTTTTATATTCCTCTTGCTGTAAAATTTATTGTAATGTGATGAGATACCCTATATGATCTCATCAATCCATATTCAGAAGTTTTATGTGGCGCCGTTAGGCTTCCAAGTTTTTGTAAGGGATTTTTCATCTCACTTTTATTCCCGTGAGATTTATGCTACATTTTCCACAAATTCCATTGAGTGGTGTATGTAATTCCCATAATTATACTCTTTATGTAATATACTTTTGTTTATGAGTATTTACATCAATGATCTATTGTTCTTCTTTCATGGGGTGTATGTTTTGAAAGATACCCAAGTCGGTAAGGGAACCTTTCACCCTCCTCTTTTTTAAAAGACTTCTTTTGTCAGGTCTTTTAATTTACATATTGTTATGTTGGGATATGTTATCATATATCCTTATTGATGTATATTTTATGTCCAAGTGATGAGATACACTTTTTATCTCTCATCAACTCATTTTGATGTGACGTCGTTAGGCTGTCAAGGGAACTTATTAACCCAATTTCGATTTCTTTGGGTTCAACATGTAGTCATTGAATATGTCATCCATTGAATATGTGTGAATGACCTTTTATTGTTTTACACTTAATATCCACTTATATTGGGTGTATTTATATTTTTCACACATATTTTTGAGATTGATTTGTCCTTAATTTAAGGATACCTTCTTTCTAAGGGATTTCATCACATTTGACATTTCTATTGAGGGTTCATTTTTGTTATGCACCAATTCACTCTTATATGGTGTATATACTGTCCTTTGGAGTATTATATCATGAATCCTTTTATTCTCATGATATTAGAAAGTTCTGACTAAATGTTATTCCTCAATTAGTGTATTCAACTGTCTCTAATTTTGGTAAAACCCCTTTAACCAAAATTTCATTTTAAATGTTTTAATTATTTGTTCTTATTAATATCCATGTTTTCAAAATGGTTTTAAGGATTTATTTATATGGATATTAATGGTTTAAAATTTTAAGCTTCAAGTTGGTATGGGACACTTTGATTCAAAAATCTCTTTATTAAATGTTTTAAATGGTTTTGAAAATGGTTTTGATAAAGGATTCTATTATGATATATTGTGATGTGGAAATGTTATCATTCATTTATATTGGTTTTATGTTTTATGATTTTATATTGGTACATGGAAATTTTAACGGGTGGTTACGGTATAAACCATATGACGGGTGGTTCCGTGAATACCAGGACGGGTGGTTACGTTATAACCTCCAATGCATTGGGTATGGAAGTCGGCCGTATGGCTATTCCATTAAGTGTGTATAGAAATTGGCCGTATGGCTATTCCATTAAGTGATATGTGTGGAAGTCGACCGTATGGTTATTCCACTTAAGTATGTTTATGTCCCAAGTTACCTTTATATATGTTATGTGTTCTTTATATGAGTTTTATGGTAATCCTTTGGTTACAAAAAGGTAAGTAATGATACTTTTTTTTTCAGTGAAAAGTTTATACTACTTCATGAAGGTGAAAAGTATTACATTGATAAAGTATTCATGGTTTACTTGTTGTTTTGAAAAACTAACAGTTTTCATTCTTTGTGTATCCCTTACTGAGCCTCTTATACTAATCCCATGTTTTTGAAATGTTTTTCACAGGACATAGCGTGGAATAGGGTCAAGAATGGGATCAAGGGAATGTCATGCTACCTAAAACCTGGAACAATACATGTTTCTTTTAAAGAGTTTTTATTTTATGGAAATTTAGTAGAAGCGACTACTTTGTAATCTTTTGAGATGTAATAGTTATGTCCTAATTCTCTAAAACTCGAAACCTGAAAAGATGCTCAATGTGAATTACTCATTTAATTCAATATTAAGTAAGGTTTAAGGATGGGGCCTTATAGTTGGTAACAAAGGTCGGTTTAGATAACTTTAGAGGTTAGGGTATTCTTTAAGAATAAGTGACATTACCATAATGGGTAGGATTTCAGAAAGAGTCCTAGTTTTAGATAAAGTGAATGAGTAAGTGTATCTTAGTGTTTACCTTCCTCATTAGTACATGATGGTTTTGTTGATATACTAACACTGACATTTCTATTTTTAGTGAATGGATGGATCTAGCAGGAACCAAAGAGACAACAGGTTTGAAGGAAACTGTGGTGGTTCTCTGATTAAGATACTAGATAAAATGGAGGATTCAATGAGGAAACTTGTGGTTGTTCTAAACCAAATATCAAGGAGTCATGATCAACCACTTCAACCTTGGTGAGTTCTCTAATGCATCATGTACGAGATGGCCAACTCGATGTGGAAATTCAGGTAATAATTATTAAGGTAACCATTAGGGTTTATATGATACTTAATTTTTAGGTAATTATGGGTTACTCTATGATATGATGGAAAATGAAAGGAATGAGATAAACTTGAGGTTAAAATATGTTAGGATTATTCTTGAAGATTTTATCTCATTTTGGGGAATGTTTTAAGAATTATATAGTTTTGGAAAAAGGACAACACGTAGACCGTGTGACATCCTGTCGCGTCGGACAAAGCTACGAGAATCAAACCCACAACCAATGTGCGACTGGTATTTATCGCCTACCACTGGACTACGTGAAGTCCCTTGTTAGTTTGACTGATTATTTTTAGTTATATGATTTTATAAATTAAGAGTAAGTTTATTTTGGGTTATTTATGAAAATTATTAACCTATCATGGAGGACATGTGATTAGGTTAATTACTTTTCAATACGATACTTTAGGAGTAACTGATGTTGTTTGGAGATAAATGTTACGATTTAACTTGGAAGACTATGTGACTAAATCCATCAAATATTTGGGTTTCAATCTTATATTGGTTTACTTTGAAGAATGTTTTGGACAAATTGTTTATCGGATGATCCTTGTTGAACTTTGGGTTTTATTTGAAAAATTTTGGAGATTAGGAATAGATTTTCTTTTTATAAAGGGTTATCCTTTTCTGGATTATCTGACCTTGTACTAAGCTTTTTGGTTTTGGTTATGGTTAAGGTCTAAAGATATGGGAAGTATATAGTTCTCTTTTGTGGATTAGGTGATTCTCTAGAAGTCGATTATAGTACTTTGAATGCGAACAAGTCTCCCTAAATACTCGTCTTTTGGAAAAAATATGGGTTTGACTAAGGAATCTAGTAAAAGTTAAATGTCAACATGATAAGTGATTATGATTACATATGAATAAATTCCTAAATAAAAAGTAACTTAAAACAAAAATGTTTTCTATTAACTTTTCCTACTAGGGAACCCAACACCGTTTAACCCATCACAAGTTTGTGATTTTTTTATTGTTAACTTTCTCCTAAACATGTTTTCTATCACTCTCCATCAGAACAAGTCCCTTTGTTTTTTTCCTCCATGTCCATATTTTCATACTTGGAATACTAGTATGGGTTAACTTGGGTGACCTCTGGGCTTATCTTTCTTTATTTTAAAGTGATTGTTTTACCGACTCTTGTTCCGATGTGGGACTTTCAAGAATGTTTCCAAGCGCAATTTTAAAATTGCGAGGACGCAATTTCCAAAAGGGGGGAAGGATGTAACACTCCAGGTAAATAAAGAATATGACATTTTCATATTTATCCATATTTTTGAATAAAATATTAATATGACTTTAAAGGGGATGCTATGCTCGATGGCATACCCAACACGCAACAACGAGTTTCTTGGGAATCATACGTTGCACTCTAATAATAAAATAATATTATTTCAAATGGTAGTTAACATGTAGCC
The DNA here is from genome assembly GCA_963277665.1 of Viscum album. Lineage (NCBI taxonomy): Eukaryota > Viridiplantae > Streptophyta > Magnoliopsida > Santalales > Viscaceae > Viscum > Viscum album. The sequence continues at coordinate 1,695,203,417 of OY728147.1, forward strand.
GTTGTATTGGTGGAAATGGATAGAAATAACTAAAATATGATTATATATGTTTTTTTAATGTTTTTACATTTATCCAATAAAAGCTAAAGGCTTAAAATACGGAAAGAATTAAATTTTAGGTGTATATGCCCTAGTTTTCACTAATGGTTCACTTATCGCCTTTTAATGGAGAACTGTCATTAAATATAGTTTTGATCACACTTATACATTCTTTTGGACCAAATAGAACTCTTATTAGGAATCGGGACATCAAATTTTACTTTGTGTAATTTTTTGGTATTTTTCCGATAAAGTTCATTTTTTAATGAATAGTGTAGAATGTTGTGTTTTAATTCAAAACCACTTTTTAATCTAATTTATTTATATGATTAGATAATATTTTGAATTGGTTTTAAAGTAAAAATAGAAAATATCTTTACCATTAAATCCAATAGTGGTCATTAGAATTAATTTCACTTTGAAATCAGACTTAAACTAGTGTCAATATTTTTATAATTATTGTTTTATAAAAACACGCTATTTGCTCTGACAACGGGAATTAATTATTAAATTAATTAATGTGACTAATCTGTTTTGAATTTTGTAAAACGGACTTCATTTTTGAATTCGGAATATCATATATAGCTTATGGTGAATTTTTGAGATTTTTCTGAAAAACTTCAATTTTTGATGAATAGTGAAACCACTAAGTGGTACTTATAAAAGCTGATTTTTTGTTTAAATGAAATTTTACCACTTATGTGTTTTGAATTTCAAAAATCCGACATACATGGTTGTCATTAAGAAGTAAAATGTGGTTCAATGGGATAAATGTTTTTTTGGTGAATAGTAACTTATTAAGTTTTTAATCGCGATTAGTGGTAATTAGTGTAGTTTAAGGTAAAAATAATGCTTTAATAAAATGAAATGAACTTGACACGTGTCCTAACCTCATTGGATGTGTAATGGACGACCAAGACAAGCCATGGGTCTCTTGGGGACCCCATGGATCCACTTTGGTTGGGAAATGACAAAAATAACTTTTTATTTAATGTAAAAGTAAAAATGACACAAACATGATATGTTTTACTAAAACAATTTTTAAGTGTGGTTATACAAGTCATATTTTTTATTATAAATAGTCATTGGAAAGCTAAAAAGATTTCCTACATCATAGTATTTTTTTATAACTTTTATACATTAAATAAATTAAATTATTTATGACATAATAATGATGCAGCGATGACATCATTATTTGACGATTTAAATAAAATGGAACGATAATGTAAAATCTATAAACTACACATGTCCAAAACTTATTGTATGGGTGTATTTCGAACCCTTAACACCTTATCCACGAATAATATCAATGTGGGACCTTTTAAAACTGAATCACATTTTCAAATAATGTAATATTTCTTACTTTCCAAAAGTACCCCTCCTCTCCTCTTATAAAAGGCCCCCACCTCTACATCATTTCACACACTCCTCAAGCCTTTGGCTCGGCCAAACCTTGCCCATTTACTCTCTCCACATCCCTCTCCTCATCCTAGAGGATTCCCTTTGGGCAGAATCCTTTCAATGGAAGCCTTTATGCTCAAATCAAAAGGAGTTGCACTTTTTAAGGTAATTCATTCTCTCATGTTCATTTGTTTTATTTTGCTTCTCCAACCCCCTAAACTCTTTTTATTTACTTCTTTTGTAAAAAATCCAGTATCTTCAATATACTAGGATGTTGTTATAAGATTTATTCGAGCTACACTCTCACACAACTACATCAAATTGTTAAAGAACATACGGTTTCCGTGGATGGCGAAATTCTGCCTCCCGAAACGATGATTGTTCAATACTCATTTAACACCTTCAATGGTGGACATTATGATGTCACTGTTTTTATATATGATATATAATATGTTTATGTTTTACTTATACTTCTGTATTTTTCATTTGTGCCTTACCTTTATGGCTTCCATTATGAGTATACGCGATATCTTCATTTTAGGAAATGCGGACTACCGCCCCCTCAAAGTGATGCGATTCGTTAATGCCATACGTGGGACGTATAAGGGATTGATTTAATGTTATGATATATGATGTTATACTGGAATTATTATATATCTATATATCATTATTATTTATTTCCATTAAAGTATGAGATAGAAATGAAAGCATCGTTCATGCGTACGTACAGCTTACCGTCTCCATGAACGGTGCATTTCATTTCTTATCCCCAAATGTAATGTAATATTATAAGTACATGTATATAATGGATATATATGATGAATGATACATCTAAATGATGAATATAATTCTTTAATTAAAATATACATACCTCTCATTTAGTTTTAATTCCATTAATATGACAAAGAAATGAAAGTAGCGTTCATGCGTACATACGGCTTACCGTCTCCATGAACGGTGCATTTCATTTCTTACCTCTAAATGATTATGTAATATTATAAATACATGTATATTCTGGATATATATGATATATATGATATCCAAATCAGTAATTTCATTCGAGATATAATGAACCTTTGACCACACGAACAGCATGTAATTGTAAGAAGTCCACTTTCGACTTAAGAACCAAATATCGGCAAAACAAATATTATTAACTTAAATGATTACATAATGTTTATAACATGTGTATAATTGATGTAAAAGGAATAATGAACTTTGGAAAGGTTCTTAAGAAATTAGAAATTAACTCAAGTTTATTATTTAGGACGTTAAAGAATGATCGAGTCAAGTCGGACCCAAGGTAAGGGATCCTACTCCTCTCTTTCTTTTTAAGTACACACTTTTATGTCATTCCTTTTAAAGAAAATATTTATTGTTATTGGGATGATATTTTATATTACACTTACTGTAATTTTTATGTTCATGTGATGAGAGACCATATTCTATCTCATCAATCCATTTTGGATGTTTTGAGTGGCACCGTTAGGCTGTCGAATTTTCGTAAGAGATCTAACCTCTCTCTTTCATTTTAAGTACTCTCCCTTAAGTCACTGCTTTTAAGCTCATCTTTGTAATGTTGGTGTATGTTCTTTTATATTACTCTTGCTGTAAATTTTATTGTAATGTGATGAGATAACCTATCTGATCTCATCAATCCATATTCGGATGTTTTATGTGGCGCCGTTAGGCTGCCAAGTTTTCGTAAGGGATTTTTCATCTCACTTTTATTCCCGTGAGATTTATGATACATTTTCCACAAATTCCATTGAGTGGTGTATGTACTGCCCATTATTCTACTCTTTATGTAATATAATTTCGTTTATGAGTATTTACGTCAATGATATATTGTTCTTCTTTCATGGGGTGTATGTTTTGAATGATACCCAAGTCGGTAAGGAAACCTTTAACCCTCCTCTTTTTTAAAAGACTTATTTTGTTGGGTCTTTTAATTTACCTATTGTTATGTTGGGATATGTTCTCATATATCCTTATTGATGTAAATTTTATGTCCAGGTGATGAGATACACTTTTTATCTCTCATCAACTCATTTTGATGTGACGTTGTTAGGCTGTCAAGGGAACTTATTAACCCAATTTCGATTTCTTTGGGTTCAACATGTAGTCATTGAATATGTCATCCATTGAATATGTGTGAATGAAATTTTATTGTTTTACACTTAATATCCACTTATATTGGGTGTATTTATATTTTTCACACATATTTTTGAGATTGATTTGTCCTTAATTTAAGGATACCTTCTTTATAAGGGATTTCATCACATTTGACATTTCTATTGAGGGTTCATTGTTGTTATGCACCAATTAAATATTATATGGTGTATATACTGTCCTTTGGAGTATTATATCATGAATCCTTTTATTATCATGATATTAGAATGTTCTGACTAAATGTTATTCCTCAATTATTGTATTCAACTGTCTCTAATTTTGGTAAAACCCCTTTAACCAAAATGTCATTTTAAATGTTTTAATTATTTGTTCTTATTAATATCCATGTTTTCAAAATGGATTTAAGGATTTATTTATATGGATATTAATGGTTTAAAATTTTAAGCTTCAAGGTGGTATGGGACACTTTGATTCAAAAATCTCTTTATTAAATGTTTTAAATGGTTTTGAAAATGGTTTTGATAAAGGATTCTATTATTATATATTGTGATGTGGAAATGTTATCATTCATATCTATTGGATTTATGTTTTATGATTTTATATTGGTACATGGACATTTTAACGGGTGGTTATGTTATAAACCATATGACGGGTGGTGCTGTGAATACCAGGACGGGTGGTTACGTTATAACCTCCAATGCATTGGGTATGGAAGTCGGCCGTATGGCTATTCCATTAAGTATGTATGGAAATTGGACGTATGACTATTCCATTAAGTGATATGTGTGGATGTCGACCGTATGGTTATTCCACTTAAGTATGTTTATGTACCAAGTTACCTTTATATATGTTATGTGTTCTTTATATGGGTTTTATGGTAATCCTTTGGTTACAAAAAGGTAAGTAATGATACTTTTTTTTTCAGTGAAAAGTTTTTACTAATTCATGAAGGTGAAAAGTATTACATTGATAAAGTATTCATGGTTTACTTGTTGTTTTGAAAAACTAACAGTTTTCATTCTTTGTGTATCCCTTACTGAGCATCTTATGCTCATCCCAAGTTTTTTAAATGTTTTTCACAGGACATAGCGTGGATTAGGGTCAAGGATGGGATCAAGGGAAAGTCATGCTACCTAAAACATAGAACTATACATGTTTATTTTAAGATTTTTTATTTTATGGAAATTTAGTAGAAGCGACTACTTTGTAATCTTTTGAGATGTAATAGTTATGTCCTAATTCTCTAAAACTCTAAACCTGAAAAGATCCTCAATGTGAATTACTCATTTAATTCAATATTAAGTAAGGTTTAAGGCTGGGGCCTTATAGGTACACGGTGTGTACTCACACTACATAGCGTGTACTTGCAAAATTTTGGAAAGTGTGGGAAAAGTCCATTTTACCCTCCAGAACATTTCGTGGCCTTTTTTTGACAAAGGAATGGGCCGGAGAGGTCCGGGCCATTACATAATATTTCATATAGTATACTTATAACTCATGGAATGTTACTGTATAAGAAAAACTATTCTCTATTTTAATGAATAAGTAATGATGGATTTAATATTCTAATTATGTTTAGATAAAACATAAAAATTTCACAACATAAATTAAAATGAAATGAAAAGGAATCATAAAATTGATTACATTTTTTAGGGTATCTTAGATGATTTTTTTCGATTTTTTCTCAAAAAAAATATATTGCCAATAATTTTACTAAATGAAGTGTGTTTTAACAAACAAATCCATGAATGTTTTAATTTTATGTGGTGATAAAAAATAAGTATTTTCCTATTTGTCTAGAGATTGTATGTCCATATGAAATCGTTATCATCCAATTTAGGATTTATCATTCATGATATATGACAATACCAAGTACCAAATAACTATTGAATGTTTGTTAAACTTATAATTGGAATTGGATTCAACCAATGATGAGGATACCAATGTTGTATTAAAGAATATTAATTATTCTACATTATCCAAAAAACCATTATCTAACAATCAAAATATCTACTTGAAAACACTCCATATGATTACAGGATTTTAAAATTGAAAAAAATCGAAAATTAGTGTAGTTCATGGGTCCATAATGACTTTCTATGATCTCTCATCATGGAACCATATCTGATTATCAAGAATGATAATATATATTTGGTGACTTAATATTTCAGGGTGGGATCCCTACACTAAGATGAATGTGTAGTAAACATGTAAATATTCTGGTGGTGAACCGCCCTCACTCCTAATATTAACCCATTAATTATTAAAATATAAAAAAGATTTTTCATTACAAGATCTGTATATGTGGTATCTCACCCTTACTTCCTAACATAATGTCAATGAAAATTAAATTTTATATCCATGAGAAGGCCATAAAAAAGTCTATATGAATTTCAAAAAATATTAGAAAGGACATTAATCTAAATTTTCTTATAGAAAGCATAATGTTGAAAGTATTCATTGATAAATCAAACAATAACATATATTGTATCATTTTAATAAATTTAAGTAAATGTTCCATATTATTTATAAGGATATATGACTTACTGAATCATAATTACATGTTTTTTATCTTTATGATTTATATAGAAATTATTATAAAATTAATTGTCCCAATTAATGGTATATGTAAAGAAAATCATTTGTCATCATGCATCTTTATCCTTCTGATCTATAAAATTAGTAAACATCTTTGATTGGAAATGATAATATAGAAGGTAGGTACTGTTCGAAACGATATTAATGTCTCTGTATTTATCTTATTTTTTAAAATATTAAATAAAGAAATTTAATAGGTTATAATATATGTAAATCATTTTGGTCAATGTTATTATAAAAAACAATGAAATATCAGATGGAAAAAATTACTCCCCTAATAGAATAAATTTTTTATTATAACATCTATATAAAGAGGAATAGAATTTTTAAATAGTTAATATTTTTCTAAAATAATTTTCTTGAAAATATTTCTTTTGTTCACCCTTATAAAACAAAATGGTTTTCATTCAACACATGGATACACGATTTTACAACATGCTCTGTAAAAATTTGTTAGTGGTGTTTTTATTGGTTGTTTCTTAAAGAAGATTTTGAAAACTAATATCAAGATTCAAATTTTTTTCATATAATTATTAATGGTTAATGAATAATTCCACTTGATTATAATTTAGATGCTTACAAAACAACTGCTAATTTTTAAATAATCAAAATATTAATGGTGGTTATATAAAAACGTAACTAATAAAACACTTCTCTAACCACATTTCGGCCAACTACTCTTTAACATCCTTGAAACACTTGGAATTATTAATAACATTTATCCAGAGGCCTAAAAGTCCACATAACCATTTAACAAATATATGATGGTAACTTATATCCACACCACAAAATCATCATTCTTCATGATCAACTGATTCCCCTTCAATCTATATTTATTATGTTTTGTCTACTTAGTCAACCACATCTCCATCAATATCTCTTTATTCCCAATTAGATTTCACTTAAATCTTACTATCTATCCCCATAGGTATATATTTTTTAATTTTTAATTTTTATTCATTTCGTAGAATACATTTTGTGTCTCTTGTTATGAAACATATATTTATGGTTTTATGATTTGATTTTTAATGTGTATATAAACATGATTTGAAATTATTGGTTTCCTTTCAAAAATATAATGTATCATATTTGATTTAAATAATTTATTTAAATATATTATTATTAATCTTGGCTTTATTTCTCAACAAAATTAAAAATTTATATTTTATCATTGATATAATGTATAAACAAAATAAAAACCATATTTTTCACTGTTAAATTTTCTATTACTGTTATTTTTTGTAAATAATTATATTTTATTTTAGGTGATCCCATTTAATATTTTTAAAACTGATTCTTTTCTATTTTTCAGTCTTTATATGAAATGATAATTTTCAAGTAACCTTTATAATATTTATTATCATCTGTAAATACACTTCCTTGTTGGTAGTTTAATAAAATGGGGAATAAATATTAAATTTTTTGATTCCTAAAAAAATAATTTTTTTAAAATATGAATATGTTATCAATCAATTCAGGTGTCATTTAAAATATGTTATACTCTCGTTTAGAATAATGTTGCAACAGTACATGTTAAAATTAATTTTTTAGAATATTATTTCATTATATGGGACAATACAAATTATCTGTATAACATCAATGATATGAATTGGAATTTATAGGTATTAAATGTTAATTTATTATCGTTTATTTAAACTAATAATAATTAATTTCAACAAAAATACATTCATATTAGAATACAATAATATTTATAAAATAGAAAACTAAATTTTAAAATATTAGAACATAATACCTGAATACTTTTTAATATCTTATTTAGTACTCATAATTTCAGATATTTTTTACAGGACTATATCTTCCTAGGTTTTTTATCAAATAATTAATTCTTTATTTACAAAAGTATTTACCCCAAACACATATATATATTAACAATTTTTTTTTAAAAAAATGATTAATTTTAAAACTATATAAATATTAATATTACTAAATGTGTGTTAGATTTTTTTTTAATTTACAGATATATATATATATATATATAATTTATTCATTTACCACCTGAGATTTTGGTCAAACCAACTACTACATATTTAAATTCATTAAAAATATATATATTGAAATACATGTAATTCAATCAACCTATATTAATTTATATTTGAATATTTATTACAATTTATTTTCTAATAAAAGAAATAAATTAATCTAAATTATATTTATTCAAATAAATTATTTATATTTTATATAATTACATAATAAAATTCATCGTGTTGTTTCTGGTGGGATACAACAAATAAATATGATATCAAGATAGACGGTTTTCTTCTACAACCCCTATTAATTCAGCTAAACCATCAAATACTCTTCTTTCTTCATTTGGTTTTATATACACTATTGGAAACCCCCATTTACTCTAAAGATGACTTTAATTGTGGTCCTATATATATACATATTATATATTTATAAAACCTATAGAATACCCCATTTTCATTAAGTGGTACCATCAGACAACGATAGTGGATATTGTATCTTATAGTTAATCACCAAGCATGATATATAGATATTGTATCATTTATACCATCATGGTATTATAAGAGGTTAAGTATGACTTTAACATATTAGATAATATAAAATAATAATTTCCTATATCTATACACTAATTATAAAATTTATATTTTGAATAGATCTATATAATAATATAAGTGAAATTAATATGAATTTGTTGGATATTTGTTTTTATAAATTTTAAAAGTAGTTGTGCCATTTTTTATATACTGTGTGACAACATATTATATTGGATATATCTGTTGGAATTTATTATTCCAACTAAGATATCATATGATTTACCTTCTAATCACATTTCACGATTAGAGGCTCATTTCTGTTGATTGGAAAAATTAGATATTTTATAAACAAATGAATGGATGTTAAAAAAAATATATTAGGATTAAAATATATAATATTCTTATATATTATACATATATAACTATTTTATAATATCATTTGTGTATTTGATTATATATACTAATATGTATGACAATCTTTTTTGTCAATGGTTGTTGAAATATTTATGAAAATAATGTTAGGAATTCATGTATTGGATGTTTCGAGACCTATATCACACCTCTCTACATTTTCATCTAATATATGAAGAGGTAACTAAGGGAATTAATCAAGTTATATCTAAGATATTTATATATATGATTCATTATAATTCATAGAATATTATATGATTTTTTAATGATATTTTCGATTTAAGGAATCATTAAAAATCATAACAAATAAGGAAAAACAATTTATTTAACACATATCTTAGCATCTCATTTTAATGTGATATATTGGGAAAGGTAATGTTTTAATAATTATTAAATATGAATTATTTTCATATTAAGTAATTAAATATGTATATATTTTATTTTTTATGAATATATATGATAAATATGTAGGTTATGATGTTTTTGGACAAATTTTCTGTTCAATATCCATAATAAATCATATAGAAATTATATAAAATCCCAATTATCGAATTGTTATTTAATGATTTAAAATCGAATTTAATTTTATAATTTTTCATCTTTTTTCATATAGTAACAATTTTACATAATTAAATTAACAAATTATGGGATGAAAATTTCTCACAGTCATCATCCACCCATAAGGTTGATGCCATTGCCCATGTTATAGGTTTGTATATTGATGTGCATATGAAAGGGATTGGTTTATTAGAAACCTAGTCATAATTATTTGGGATAATAATATTCATTTTATATGATTTCTACTAATTAAAATCCAAATGCAGTTACATTTCATAATGTTATATCAAAAAATAAAATTGAATTTTAGGAAAATATTTTAGAGAAACAGTTGAGAATCACAACTCAAGATGAGTAATTTTTGAATGTGTGGAGTGAATTTTTTATTATTTCTACTCAAATAGGGAATAATCCAATAAAAAAATCCATTCATGATATATTCATTAGTGTTAAAATAATTATATTTATTTAATTATCATTAGATTAATATGATGATATTTTTTAAAATATATTCATCGAACAATATTTAAATTAAACAAAAAAAATTTAGATAATATTTTATTCTCGTATTAAATTTTAAATCTAGAAGAAAAATCAAGAGAATTATATGTATCAAGTGGACTGTGGAATTCCAGAGGGAATCTTTTGTATCATTGTAGAGTAGGGGTGATGTAGGTTCCCTTTAAATATATTTTTGAAGAATAACATGATGTCGACTATTATATAATTAAACTAAAATAAATAATAATATATATATGACAAAGAGAATATTGCTCCTGATGCTTCCCGCTACCGGTTCCATTTCATAAACTACTAACATGTAATCCAAATAATTAGATATGGTTTTTTAAATTAATGGTATGTTATATAATACCATATAATCAAGAATATTTTATTTTACAGTAAATAGAATTATTTAAAATGGCCTATATCAAAACAGATGAACGTATTAAATTATTTTTTGTTGACAATGTAGTTATTTATTAAAAAATAAACATTGTTTCAAGCTATTTTACCACCTACCTAATGGTAGTTATTACCCCCCATATTTTTGTGTTAAAATAATATTTTCTAAAAAACATTCCTATACTCAATAAAAAAGGTTAAAAACACAATAATTAAATTTAAAATAATATTTATATAAATGAAATTAAAATTATTATAATGATTTTAATATTAATTAAATTATTGGATTCATAGTAGTTTTAGATAATAAATGAAAATTAAAATAACTAACTAATGAATATTAGTCAACTAAGATAATTTGTTGTTCTATAAAACAATATCCAGTTATATTGAGGGGGTTTAAACTGCCACATATTCCCTGAAAATATTATTTCTTTTCATTTATTACAATATAATTATCTTGTAGCATAAAAAAACTAGTAAAATAATTCGTTATTATTTTTGGTGAATTTAATTAATGTCACATCCATTTTAGATTAATCTAACTCTAGTATTAATATTAAATTATATAATATCATGATCATTATATTTTTTTTATTAAATATCAATTAGGGCTCATAACCAAATTGAATTTTATGAAGGTACAGTTTGAAGAAATATCATAAACAAAAATGATAATGGAGGCATCATATTATATATAATACATGAAATGATATGGAAAATTCAAGAGAATCTAAAGAGGGTTATCATTCTAGATAACTTACTTATTGAAAGAATTAATTATCCTATATATTAAATGAATTATGTTGTCATTTTTTGTGTGGGTACTCATTTTCACCAAAATTTCATAGGCATAGTAAGTCTCTTCATGCACATTGGGATCACTCAAATATGATAGCAATGAAGTGATATTTACATTTCTAGAAGGAAATATTCTAGGGGTTCCCTCTCGTTTTTCGAATAATTATCTACATGAACATAAACATCATGGAATTGATCACCCAACATAATTTTCAATTAGGATTAATAGATGGATTATTTCAATAATAGATACCTTACTTAAGATTAATATTATTAGATGATTAAAAATTTTGATTCTATGATGTTTTTTCAGATACCATCATAATTATGAATTATTCCCATTAGACAAATCCACATAAACAATAAACATTGGGGTTAAAATATTATTAAAAATGTAACATTCTTAGTTTTATATACCCATCATGCTGCTCAATCACCCGAGAATATGTTTAAAAGCATGTTAACACCCCAAACTTTAAATACATATTTTCCTCTTACTAATTTATGGAGACAAAAATAAATAAATTTTCCTTGGATACATTTGATAATAGTTTTAATTATAATATTATAGAAACAAAACATAACCTATTAGAAATATATTTTGTTCCCAAAATATTGTTTTTAACTATTTATGGCTCTTAATTTCAATAGTTTATTTAATAAAGAGAAAATAATGAAATTATTGGGGGATTTTGTAAGATAAAAATATAATTAAAATTTAACAATGAAAAGAAAGTCACATAACATGTATATCAGAATCAGCTGTATATTAAAGGATATTTTATCCAAAATCATGTCAGTATTATTTTATATTTTATTAAAATAGCCATCGTCTAACATATTATAAAATAATTGGTATTGGTAAATTATTTTTTAGAAACCATATAATAATATATTAATATTTAACATAGATGGAGTCTATAAAAATAGATTCAGATATGGTGTAGAGTTATTCAAGACTAATGACGGTTAGTGAATCTAGATTTTTTTTTATTTTAGGAATATAAATTATATCATTATAGTCAGAAATGTAATTCACATTGGTAAAACATTCTATAGTGAAAATATTTTTTCAGTGGAATATTATAGTCTCAATACATAATTATTATTGAGTACCACACATACACTTATTCATATCCTAAGATATTATTCAATACTATGAGGATATATATGATCTTTATTTCATTTAACATGATGATTCAGAACATATGGTAGAATGGAAATATAGGGTATGACAGCTTCTTTCATAAGGAGATTCATATAATTGAAGGAGAACATTTTCATTCCTTGGTTCCCTCCCACTATTTTGAAAAAATGTTTTATGTGGATACATAATGAGTCAGAATTACATTATTCCCCAATTAGTATACTTATGTTAATTTACTCCCATTATTATATTTATAATATAAATTTTAAATTATATCATTGGAAAGAACTAATGATCAATAACTTCTCAATTTTAATTGAAATATTATATTTAAAATAAATAAACATATAATACTTTGAATGCATGAATCTATAGGGGAATTATTCTATGAGATTTTATAAAAACCACATTCTATATACCTTCATTCATGGATTATTTAAGATTTTAATCTATATAATAACAATATTTTTTCTAATAGAAATTTAATTATTAAATAAAATACTATTTTTTCATCCTTTTCAAGTGGTTCTAAAACCAGAATATAATAAACAAAAAATAAAAATAGATGATAGTGTGTCTAATATTTATAATCATATCATCATTAGGTTAATCAATATTTTATTGTATATGGATATAAATATAAATATAATATTATTAGTATGTAAAAATATAATAGTAAAATTACATATCATTGTTTGAACAGGAAATAGGTGATGAACTTTCCAATTATATATATCATAAATAAAAATTAAATTATTGATAAAATTATTTTTTGGATGAAACATTAATGAATCAATGTCATGATGTTTTTTTACCTTAATCCAATTAAAATATCTTACTATAAAAAATATATCGTTTATTATTATAATTTTTTAGTATCAATATGAATTTTTTTGATGAGAATAATTAAAAATCATGACTTCTTACCACTATCCCCATAACGTACAAGCCAGTTGATTAATTTTGATGGAACTACAAATATTTCGTTCGCTGAAACATTTCTACTCAAAATATGTTTTTTATATCAATATTAATCTTCATAGTCAAAAATTTGTGTTATTAGGAAACAATAATGTAATAAATAAATCTTTTGAAAATAAAAATTTTGATTTTTTTATTTCCATATTTAAAAAAGTGTCTTTCACAGTGCATATAAAGTGTTATTTTTTAATTTAGAATCAAATATTTCTGTAATGGGGCAAACTGTTCCATTCAAAAACATAATAACACTCATAAAAATATTACATTAGACATACTATTTTAACCCTAGTGACTTCATAAATTAATCCTTTCTAGCATGATATATTACCTTAATTAAATATACTAAGCAAATATTCCAATTAATTCTTTTCTTTGATAAATTTTCCCAGTGAAATAAAATTTTATTATGAGAATAAATAAATGTTTTATCTTCTTATCTAAAAATTATGATATCCTCTATATAATTATGGTGAGATAGAGAAAAAATTAATCTAATAGAATGGATAATGATTATTTTACTATTATACTCCATTTTTAAATTTTATAATCATTATAAATACATATGGTGAATGTTAAGCCAGATTTACCAGGTATAACCACCCTCAAAATGAGTAACAGGTCTCTAGTGATCCAATTATGAGCATATAAATGTTAAAAAAATTATAAATAATCATCACCTTAAAAAATATTAATATTATATCCAATATGTTGTTAATAAATTTAAATAATAATAAAGGAGGTTGGATTATTGTTTAATTATATGTTGATTTAATAACTTTTTAGAAAAAAAAAATAGTTTCATATGAACTTATTCTCTAATAAAAATTATATATAGTAATTTTTACTTGTAATTAAATTCACATCCTATAAATACTAATAATACATGTAATATTAGTCTTTTTGTAATAGACTATGTAAATTTCATCTACCATATTACCAATCTCTAACTTGATATCAATTAAATTCCATAATTGTAAAATGAAAATTTAGGTGTCCATGTGAAAAGATCTAATTTATCTATTATTAATAAATTTTCATGAATCATTGAAAATTATCAATATTATTTTTATATTATCATTATATATAATGAAATGATTATGATAAAAGATATACTTCGTTGGAAATTAAATGATAAATATTTTTTAATTGTATATAATTTAACTATTTTATCTCTCACGTCATATTAGAATATTCTTAATAAAATTTATTTAAATTTATTACCTATTTTCTTTAAATAAAATTAAAAATTTAAAAACTATAGTGTACTAAATATAAAATTAAATACAATGTCTTGATTATAAATATTGACAAGTAATTGTTTGATTATTATTTTGTGGAAAGCTAATACAATAAATAATAATTTTTTGTGAGTGACACTTGTAGAATATATACTATATCAGTTATTTGTATAAAATTAAAAACATTACATATAGAATATGTTTGAATAATTCAATCACCTATATGGGTGATGAAAAAAATCTTAGTCTGGATATTTCATTATGGTATTTTCTATAGATTATAATTCAATCAAGGAATATATATATATATATATATCATCTAATTTACCAAATTATTATTATTTATTAAAAACATATATTGGTTATTACAAATTCATTATTAATTTTATATTAAAAAAACACAATTTGGTTGACTAATTTTTTCATATGTTCTAAATGATAGTACCTTCATTTATGTACTATAATACATAAAAATGATTAACTATTTGGGTTTTATACATTAATTAAAAATATAGTACCTTATCGCATTTAGGGAAAATATTATATAATTATTATTCATTTTTGTTAACATTATTCACATATTAAAATAATAAATAAGTAAGTACCAGTGATTATATTTTTTCCACTTTATAATAACAACTTTAGTTTTAATAAACTTAATAATGGTATTTATCAATTCACCCATCCCAATAAAAACCATTCAATTAACTAGATATCATTACACCCCAAAATAATTTTTTTACTAATGGTGTGTCATTATTTATGAAATGATCAACCAAATATTTTAAGAAAATGTATAAAAATTCCTACTTTAGTATATTTTCATGTATATAAAACTGAAGTAATTTAATTTTAAAATATTTCGATACATTATAAGAAAAAAACATTTTTGAAATATTATATAATTTTTTTTAAAAATTGTCGTTATAGATAAAAAAAATTATATTCATATGATATATCCTTTAATAATATTTATCTATAGTGTTTAAGAGGATCTTTCATATGTAAATAACTTCTTTGATATGTAAAATTTTTTATATATAGTACCATTAATTATCAAGTAATACATCATAATCAATTATTCGTAAACAAAATATGATTTGAAATCCTTTCATATCATACTAAAGAAAATATATTTAAAAAAATATTCTTTAAAATTTTGGCAAATACCCAAATTTATAATCTATATATTTACATGAATAACATCATATTTTTCATGAAAATACCCCATTTCGTGAACCCAATAATCAATATAATGTATTCATATTTTGTTAAAACATTGTTGTTGAACCTTAATGTGACATCCCATTTCATAAGAAATCCATGTCTCTATGGATTGTATTTATCTATAATAGATCTTATTTTGTTAAATATTCAATGTTCCACTTATTTTTTTATATATTTTATGGTTTCAAATTATTTATTTTCATTATATTAATGATAATAATTGTAAATTTTAACTGCACAATATTCATGAATCCTCCCATTATCCAGTCATTTGATAAAAATATTTTCTATAAATCTACTAAAATGGTTGATAAAAAAATTTATGGTTCATATAAATAATAATCCATCTTATTATTTTGTATTAAAAAAATAAATATTATTGACTAATTTTATTTTTTATAGAATTTGAACATTTAATAAATGACTCGAAAATGTATACCATTATAGACTATATAATTTTTTAATTTTCATCTATATGTCTTCTATATTCCATTTATAGAAAACAGAAATTCATATTTATTATGGGTTCCAATGTTTCTTGTCAAAAAGAAAAAAATATTATAAATAAATTTCAACAAATGCATAAAATATTGAACGATTTAAAATTAATTTTAATTTATACTTCTATATAAGAAATTACAAAAAAAAAAATTAAAACGGATTTAGTTTGGGAATTATGTATCACTTTATATGGTGTTCATAAATCAAATAGAATAAATATTTAATACATTTAAAAGGTAAAGATGATTTTACATTTTGATAAAAATGAATAAGAACCTAACATTTTATTTATTTACAATATCATTTTGAATAATAATTATATTTAAATTTATTCTCATAAAAGAAACTACTAGCGGAATAAATAACGGTTATCATGTTATAATTAGAAAACATTGATTTTTTTAAAAAAATAACATAAATAAAAATGTATTCAGTAACTTGGAGTTCTACTGAAAACAATCATATAATATAAATAATCACTATTATAATAGTGCACTAAAATTAAAAGGACAATCAAATAGACTCTCGTAATTTTTAAAAACCCATTCTTAAAAGATAAATACATTTCCCCAAAAATATATATTTAATAAATTTACACACAATTTTCTAAATTGAGTTTCATAAATAAATATAAATAAAATAAATATATGAAAATTAATTATAATTAGATTAATAATTATAATTTTTATTGAAACAATTATTTCAACATTTTAACTCATTTAAAAATTCATTTCTAATATGTTATTTTTTAAAGAATCCCTAAATAAATTCATCATTTGGGAAGTAGAAATACTCATATTTTTATACATGGAATTAAAAACGATCAATAAAAATATATATATTTAGATTAATTAAAGGATAATATTAATTCTTGAATAACATTTACAATGGAATTTACCTTGATAAATTCATTCTATAGTCTAAACAATGTTATTTTTCATCAAATATTTTATATTGTCTATCAATTTATTGTAATTGAGATTCATTAAATTCTAATTACAATTTATCTTGTATTTATGATTGGTCATGTTTTGTTTATTTTGATAGAAAGAAATATAATTAAATTCTCTATCAATACAACACCAATGATAATATATTTCAATAATTAATTTTTGAAATGAAAAACATCTAATAATTTGAATTCATAAATTTATAGTGTTTGTGTAATAAATAACTTTTTTTAAAAATAAAATATTTATTTTAAAAATATTTAAATTTACAAATAATATATTTTTTAGTGACCGGGGTTTATATTAAAATATATTAAAATATTTTAGTTTTTTTCATTTATATATAATGATGTAGTGAATGTTTATGTTAGAGTTTGGAAATGGAAATTTGATGTTATTAATTTTATTATTTGTTAATACATCATGTTCAAATACCCTATATTTTGGAATCAATTTATTTTGGTATTTTCAGTTACTTTTTTTAATACCTATTGAACTACAATGATTGGTATTACATCATTGAAAATTTTTAAGGTAAATCATGGCTGGGAAGAATTCATACAATGATGATAAATGATTCATGTTTTGTGGAATGGTGACCCTTATTGTTTCATGATTATCATTGGGTTCATTCACCATATATAATTTTTTACTCCATATTTTTAAAACCATTTAATGTTTTTTAGATCATGGTGGACCAGGGGTTGTTCAGAATGTTATCCCTTATTTCACCTCCATGTGGTTCAGATTAAGGGATGTTTCAGTTTTATAGTGTATGTTTTATTGTGATTAGATTTTCCAATATTTTCATTATAAATCTTCATTGAACAAACAAATTCATTAATTTTCATTCATTAACTTGACCACTAAACAATCTGTGTTGTGATTTTGGATTCCCATATGACCTGAATAGTTCTTATATCACTAATGATCGGATTAATATCTCGTCGATTGTCTGTTGTGTGGAGTTATATAATTTCAATGATAGAATTCCAAGCTAGGTCTCATTTCATAACTCATTGTCTTTTATTTCAAGGTATCCTTTTTTATTTTTTTTTTCTGTACTATATTTACTATCAATTCACACTTTATTATGATTCCATTATTTTGAAGATCAATCATACATTCCATGAATATCACCCTGATATTAGAATGATCTATTTTAAATATTTTTTTTATTGAACCACATATCAAATATTTCCCTTATTCCCACATTATCTTTAATGTTATGTCATATTGTGACTATAGAACCTAATGATGGTGGGAGGTGTTTATGGTGTATAACAATGTAGTTATGGTAGGGTGAGGTTTCTATAGAGCCATGATAATGACTTCAATGAGATTATGGGACTTGTTTTATCATTATATCATGATGCTTCATTTCACATCCCATCACAACACATATTCTCATATATTTAGTTATGAAAATGGATAACCATTCTCTAACACATTCATATTCCCCCTGATCCCCCTACCAAGGTGACATATAAGAATATTTTTGGGTAATCATAAAATTGGTGGATTGATTGTGACAAGATTCCAAATAATGATTCAATAATAGTTTTAAACTTTCAAATATAGTTTGAGGTACATAGTTGTGATAAAGACGAATTATTTATTGCATTAGGAGTCAAAAAATTCAAAAATAATATCTATTCTATCCGCTATAATTATATGGCTGGGGAGAAAATAAACCGGTACAGTCCCTTCATGGAATTTTACAACTTTTGTTTTACTAATTGACGAAATTTGGTTGGTACATAGTATACCATATTCAATTTTACTCTTATCATATCATTAAGAATTTAATTATTCATGTATTTATTATATAAAAAAATTTATGTAGATTTACTTATTATTTGTATAGAGTCAATGATGGTGTTTGAATATGTTGAATATATAATGCATGGGGTTTTGGTAGTTCCTTATTCAACTACTAGTGATGGGTTGTTGGTCCCCAACATATTAATGGTGTTGGGAATTCTCCATCTTATATGAGTTGATTTCCTCCAAATTTTGTAATTGGATTTTTCATTAACCATCCTAGTGGGGCCCATGTCACAACTCCCCATGAATGCCTCCAACAATCTAGGGGCTAGTGACTAGCACATAGTTGGTATATCACTAACATGGGAGGCATTTCAAATGTACCTATACACATGAACACCTCTCTGAGCCACAAATTCTGAAATGTTAAAACTACTAAGGATGAAAATGCATGCATACCACTAAACACAACCAAAATATTATGATAGGAATTTAAATTGTAGTAATGTAAACTAGGCTAGAATATAATCCCACCAAAATAAAAAGTCTCCAAACTACAAATCCTAACCATTAATGGAAAAAAATTGGTGATATGATTACAACCTGAAACCGTTGGAACACCTTTTCATGGATATAATCATAAATATCATTCAGGTATTGGTCTACTATAGATTCAATTATGTGTTCTCTTATCGGAAAAACACACGACACGTGAAGGAAAATCATGTGTAAGGGTTATTATAACAATACTCAACTGGACTCCCCAAAACCGCAAAGTAATATGATAAGGAAGATATAATTAGATCAAAAAAAATATGCCTAAAAACCTAAAAAATAATATATTGACATAATCAAACCCATTCTCGTAGTCTAGATGTATGTCACAACTAATGAATACCATCACAATGGATTCGATCCAAAGATTCCACAAATCACTCTTCTAGGAGAACACGCTCTTGAGCCTAATAGGACTGATGATGTCAACTTAAGAAGTATTGTTCATCTCGGACCTTCATCGGAGAGATACACTAATATATCTTAAGAGATAATACGATACACTCATTCTATCATAACTCACTCCATGTGTAGGGAATATCATGATACACTGATGAGGATCACTACCAAGGCCATGGTGTGATACCACAACTAATATGGATTCACCATCTATGTAGAAAATCAATGTTTGGTAGGATTGGTCATGATGATACATAGACTATCCATAAGAAAAAGAATGATAGAGGATCCTTATCCATCCATCATTGAGGGGATTCCAACAACTCCTTCTATAATGTCATGTTGACGGGATCATATTCCTGTTACTAATAAACGACATCAACTGATCATCATGTGAATGATCAAGGGAACCCAACCTAATGAAACATTACCAATATATTGTGTATAAGAGATTCTATACATGGATTAAGGGGTACGCAACATGTATTAGGGTAACACACTGTATCCCTTGACCCCTGGTACTATGCATGATCAACCACATGGGTCATCAGAACAGGTCATGTAGGAGAGGTATACCCGACATCTAGAAAGGATCACAAGTTGTTTCATACTATCAAGGGTCTACTATGTGTACATTATACATGTTCATGTACACAACTTCAAACCATATACACCTATCTATATACCAATAAAGGGGTATTCCATGTAACAGGTTCATCCAAGTAGTGTGGTAGAGTATAAACCATGTAAAAATGTCATGTACTACTCCCCATGTCTCTATGTAATCTGAGAAACACATCATGTCCTGAGAATGGACCTACATTACTTGTGGAAGGTTTCACATGTCATGTGGCACTTTAATTCTTACAATAAACCCTATAAATCACTCATGAAAAACCACACCATATATTACTAAATACACATTGTGTTCATGATGAAATTCCAGAAACCCTAGCTCACACTCAATCATCTCCTCCCCTAATTTAGCAATCATTTTCAGCAACACCACATCAGAAAACTCCAGATATGTGGTCGTCTAGTCCATCCATCACTGAATCTATAGGATTTAGGCCTTGAATAAATGCACAAATCAAGATCTTCGTTTTTCTTCATTTCTTATAATGAACAAGAAATCGACACCACTTCCATTCATTATACTACTTCCACCATCATTGCACCTCCTTCAAGTTGTACTGATGAAGGATCTTCAATTTTAGATAGATGCACCATGAAAATAAGTTGTGATGATCACTTGTTCAAAATCCTTAAAAAATGTGAAGAACACAATGAACATTGGAGAACCAAAATAACATGGAACAACCCAAGGAATGATCCTCTACAGTTGTTCCTTCTAGAAATGATCAATTATATAAGAACTATCAAGATACCAAAATAGTATAATCCTCCCCAAATTTCTGCAATCAAATCCTCCTGCAAGTATGATCTAACCACAGTAAATGTGTATGTGGTTTAGTTGACATAGATCATTTATTCAAAGAATATGGAATGAAGGAATTGAAATAAAATTCCTTACATGGGTATTGGATTGGGTTTCGATCTGTATCAGTTGTTGTGTCTTTGCTGAATTAGTAAGCTTCGTCAATAATGGAATCCGTCGATCTCCAATCATGATCTGTAATAATTTTCTATCGATAGAATTATCCATTTCATCTCTAGATCATCCAAGAATTTTCATGTTTTTGAGTGTAACACAAGATCCCTACATAAAATGTTAATTTTGATAAACATCATTATTTCACTACAAAACAATAAGATAAATTAAGTTCTCAATTTATTTTACCCTTTAATCCATTCAAAAATTAACATTCACAATCGACCTTGTGTTGGTTGGTGTTTGGCCTCACCTAGGATGAAGTCGCTATGGTGAATTCAACGTAACCGTAATATTTATGATATGGGAATGTTTTTAGAAGATAATCCACATTATTAAAAAAATCATGACTGCATGCAAATTTTATATTTTTAATATAATTCAAAAATACATTCCGGGCATACAGGGCCTTGAAATCGAATGCCATATTACTGCATAGTCATGAATTAATTCTATATAATATTTAAAAATAATAAGTATAAAAAATCTAGGACATTACATTCTCCTAATAATGGGGATTTACATTCCTACAAAGACAAAAATAATAGACATACAAAAATATGTGGGTAATGCGAATGAATATGAGAAACCCAATCCTATGTGATATACATTAGATTCACTCATTTCCACCAAAAATGCACCAAGTGAATATCTCATCTATAAGGTTTAATCTCCTTCCAATTCTAAATCTCTAATGGGTTCTAATTAATAGTTTCTTTGTATTCAATTTCAATCACCTCATAGTTGATGACGTTCGATGGTTCAGGAACGCACCACCTCAACAATAATACGTCGAAGACATCATACACCTGTTCCAACCGTAGGGGAAGATCCATGTTGTACGCCACCTCGCGAATTCTACATAATATCAAAAAGTTCTGATAATCCTCATAGGTAACATGCCACTTGGCCAATCCTCTATATCCCACATCGTGGTGAGACCCGAAGGAAGACATTATTTCTTTCCTCAAACTCCAATGGTCCTTTTTGTCTATTAGCATAAGATTTATTTCAATGATGTGAAGCCTTTATCCACTCTTGGATGATTTTCACCATCTCGGTAGTAGCTCAAACAATCTCCAAACCCATGTGGGAAGACTCTCCTTGGTCAATCCATACAATTTGTCACCATTAGGGTCTCCCATTAAAATCAATAAATGGTCACATGCCATTGGGGGAATGATAGTTATTGTTTTATGTGAACCGAACTAGAGGATGGGGATTCTCCCATCTACGACAGAATTCCAAAATTAAATCCCACAATATGTCCTCCAAAATCTGAATGGTTTGTTATGTCTAATCATCTATCATGGGATGTAAAATTGTGATCAATCGTAAGTAGGTCACAACTGGGATTTGAAATGATCATCATGATCATAAACTATCATCAACAGTACTGTATGGGGACAAACAATCTCTTGAACGTAGAGGCTTCCCGAACTCTCTACTAAATTTTACTCTTACATTTCTAGGAAGTGGTACGACATGGTTATTCATTAAATGATCTTCTTTATGGAATCATTTTACCATAATATACATGGTAAACCCTTCACAAAGTCCATTGATACCCCATACAACTTCAATTATGGAGCATCAATGGCTTAAGCCAAACCCGCTAGCACCCAGTGCTCATCCTTCACATGTTACCATGTAAGGCATCAAGATATGAATTTTTTAATTTCCAACTACATCCATTTCCACTGAAACCAATTTTGGAGGTCCTGGAACATCTTCTCTAATTATGAGTGTATCGCCATTAGAGATGTATGAAACACCCTTGGATCCTTTTTATATAGTGAAACTAGTACAAATTTGGTTCCACATAAAATAATGATGTGCTCCCCACCTTTTGAAAATCCATCAGCTGCAGGCCCGATGAACATCTGAGCAATTAAGGTGTCATAGTCAGTGTCTCTAATGTGTTGTTAGATGACTCGTTGTAATAGTGGTGGGGTTAAAACTATCGATTGGAGGCATGTTGATCCATATCCATGCATGAAGGATAACTATAATGAGGCCAATTGTTCTGATTCCACATTATGAAACTATGAACTTAATCTCTTATAGAGAGCATCTTCGACCACATTCCCCATAATAGGAGTATATAAAATCTAAAATTCATAATCTAGGATAAAATATTTTCATCTTATCTGTCTCTTTTTTAGATCCCTCTGCGAGATATATTCTTGAGACACTTGTGGAAGGATTAGATAACAATTCACTCAACCATAAGTTAGTGCCTCAACATCTTCTTTTCAAAGACTACTACTATAAAATCATGATAATGCATCATGTAGTTATACTCATGGGTTATAAACCCGAGAAAATCATATGAAATCACCTCTTTCCTCTACATTAGGAAAAAACCATGTCTGGTCCTAACTGCGTCTAAGAACACTATGCACTTGACATCTTTCTACAATAATTTCAAGAATAGAGCGCTCGTCAAAATCTTCCACACATTTTTAAAATCCAACTATAAATTCTATTTACATTAAAAAATCGCATTTCGAGTCGATTTTATCATAGGTGCTGATATCCTAGATAAATCATGTAAGAATATCTAGTAATATCCTACTAGACCAAGGGAACTATGCACCTCTGTCACACTCTTATGTGGCTCCCATGCTAAAATTTCCTCAACCCTGGTTGGGTCCACAACCACACCATCTACTATGATAATATTTCCAAGAAACTAGACCACCTAGATATAGAATAAGAACATAAATATTTTCCCATATCTATTGTGCTCTCATAGTATGCTCAGAACAATCCAAATGTGTCTCATGTGCTCCCCCTCAGATGTTGAGTACACAATAGCATCATCGATGAAGAATACCATAGACCGGTCTATGTACTATATGAAGACCTAGTTCATGAGTCTTATGAATACTATTGGAGTGTTTTTTATTCCAAAGGTAATCAAAAAGTAATAATAGTGACCTTATCAACATCGAAAATTCATATTTAGAATATCCTCATCCCATAATCACATATGGGGATAGATGGATCGAGGTCAACCTTTGAGAACCATAATGACCATCTCAACTGATTGAAAATATCATTAATCCGCAATAGTGGATACATATTCATTCTTTTCACCTATTTCAGGTTTCGGTAGTCCACACACAAACACAAGATCCCATTTGTATTTTTTGAAAACATAAATATGACCACACATGATTAGACACTCGATCTCACGATACCCTTACTCTATAATTCCTCTTGCTTCACCCTCATTTCACGAATTTCCGCAAGAGCTATAACATATGTTGCTGCTGATATCAGTGTCGTCTCGGGTTGTAAATTGATGGAAAAGTCAATATCATTATGGGAGGTAACCCTATTAAATTTCCAAGATAGACATACATGTACTCCCCCACTAACATGGGGAACTGGAAGCTCATAACATCTACTACTCCAGGGTTATTTTATCTAATATATGAGTGATTTTCTACACCCTTCTATGAATGAGCCCATAAGTGCTTCATGGATTTCCATTTAAACAAAAAATAAAAACATCAACCCATCACTATGGACACACTGAACCCTGTGCCAAAAGCAGTCAATCTGGACATGGACCAAAGATAACCAATCCATACAATGAATGACGGTGTAAATCCATGATGATTCGACCAAGAGGTTCCAACCCAGCATCATGCCTCCGTGGGTAACGTCACGCTATAAGAAATGATGTGTCATCATCGAGTCTCCTACATTATGTGTCTCCATGCGTAAGGGGTGAGTCAAGGGTTCTATGGGAATCTCAATGTATCCTACAAGTTAATTGGAATGAAAAGAATTGTGGGAACCTATGTATATAAGTACAAAAAATATGGTATATAAGAAAAAAAACATACCTTGGATCATCCCTGGAGTCCCTGGATTGTACGCCTTTACCTCATGTAGCTGCCCACACCCTTTTCTTACATCTTTATGACCCTATAATAGACATCATGGGGCAGTGGTGGTAGTATATCAAATCATATACCACCTCTAGATTCACTCCCAACTCCACTTAACTGTCATTAAAATTGTGGATCTGACTGATCCACTCATTTCCTCTACCTCAGTTGGCCATCTTTTGTCTCCCTATCAGAAGCACCAAGGCTTGGGAAATCATTAGTTAAATTTTCTCTACAATCACATGGGTAGAAAGGCCTCTTCCTAGTACAAATGGATCCAAATTGGGAGCCCTTATCCTCATATCACATATAATGATACCTCTTTTAATGATTCCAACATCTAGCCACATGTGTCTGAAATTGGATCCCTACAATCGATGTTTCTACACCTTTTTTCCTACTGCAGACTATAACATACTACATCTACTCATCCACGAAGTTCATGACCACAAAAACTCAACCAATCACTCCTTTATAAGACTAAATTCATATAGGTACAATTCTGGATTATATTTCCAAATAGATAACACTATCAAAATTCAAAACCCTAATGTACTAATCTCTGAACATATACATCAAGTACATGGAGGAGTTGGTGAACCATGATAAACAGTCATCCACCGCCATGATACCCTACTTGAACAGAAGAAGCTCATGTATACACATTTCTCTCAAAGTAACCAGAGATAACTCATCTATAATAATATTCTAAAACTATATCCTTGAATGGGTCAACATGTCATGAGTATGAATGGTCAAACTCCACCATCTCCCTATAGAACAATGAGGAAGGCTCGTCTTCAAAATCACCATCTGGTCTGTTGGAGTCCTAACTATTCAAAAAAATCTGGTCAAAAACTCAACCAGTCATTATCCACCTAAGGGGTATCTTTCTCTGAAACTCACGGGGTGATCTAAACCTATGATCCTCATTTACTAGTACTGCATGTACCATATATTTCTCTACTGGGGGTGGTATAACTAGTTCACCACCTGGAGGAAACATCTGGGGATCTGGCCCCTGTAAAGATTCCTCATAACTGAGGGTTTCATATGCTTGATCAAGCTACTAAATCCTAGATGGTATGTTTCTCTAGGGAATCCTATAAGAGAATATGATGTACCAATGTCAATGAGTATATATGGAGATATGTATCAATAATGAAATGGGAACCACATCCCATTATTATATTAATTATGTACCATTATTATTTACCTTATACAATGGTCAACATGTACTACTTAGAAATGAATTTTATAAGAGTCTTTTTTTATGCATATGTCGGCCACATGAACCAATGCTAATGTCATTGGCCTAAAAGCGAAACTCAAAGCACAAAACACTATTTACCAAATCCAATCCCAAAGACACCAATTTCTAATGTCGAACTGACAACCTCTGATACCACTATGTCAAGACCCATCCTAGTGGGTCCTCTATTGTGACTCCCTAATCCCACCTCCAATTGGGCAGGGCCTTGTATCTAGCACCAAGTAGACATATCACTAACATGGGAGGAATTTCCTAGGTATCTATACTCACACATGCATATCTAAGACACAAATTATGAAATGTTTGTTGTACCTCTCGTTCCCCTCGTTGTTTGATTTTCATGATCACAATCACTTTCATTTTTGTCTAACCTTGTTTTTAAGTGTTTTGGATGATAGGAATCATTTCAGGTGGCCAAGGAATTAGGCCAAGAAAGCAAGAAGCAAAACTGGACTGAAATTCAGTCCACCGGCCAACCGGTGGCTTCACCACCGGTCGACCGATGGACCCTGGGCAGAAGGCAGAGCCACTGCCTCACCACCGGCCAACCAGTGGCCTCAGCACCGGCCAGCCGGTGGCACCCAGCCCAAATAGTGTGAGCTACTGTCTCCCCACCGGCCAGCCGGTGGCTCCTCCACCGGTCAGCCGGTGGAGCCTGGACCAAATCTCTCCTCCTTTTTCAAGGCACCAGCCAGCCGGTGGGACTGTACCGGCCAGCCGGTGGAGCCAGTCAAACTAGCCGTTGCAGTTTTACCAGGCTGGCCCACTTGGCTCCCAACGGCTCTTTTTGCCTCTCCAACGGCTCCGAAGCCTCTCCAAGGGTTCCATGCCTATAAATAAAGGCCAAGGAAGCCCCGGACACCAACCGGAACTATACGGAAGCCCACGGACACCTTGTTGATCATTTGGCGTACCTCCGGCGCATTCCTCTCAAGGAACCACAATTGCTCCAACAACTTCCACATCCAAGGAGCTCCTCCAAAGAAGCTTGGAAGCGGCCTTCAACATCTCCATCCAATCAAAGGCGCCCAAGGCTTCTCAAAATACGGTTTTTTTATTGTTTATTTATTTTGAGCTTAAAATTGGGTTTGTGCCTACAAACCCCAAACCTTTTCTCATCCCCCTTTCTTTTGGGATTCACATCACCATTAAGGTGTGAAAAGGTTGCCAAGCTTTCCTTTAAATATCTTGAGACATAGGTGAGCTATCCTTCACCTGTAAGAAGGATAGTGGGTTCTTGCTAAACCATTAAAAGCAAGTGGGTTCTTGCTAAACCACAAAAAGCAAGCTGTAATAGGTCCTAGTGATACCTCAAAGCCTAGTGGGTTTCTTGCTAAAACCATTGAAAAGAAAGCGGTACAATCTCTCAACGGTTGAGTTGGGAGCGGAGACGTAGGCCGGGTTTTGCCCGAACTCCGATATCAATTTCTTGTGTGATTGCCTTCTTTATTTCCGCTGCATTCTTTACATTGATTTTAATTTGTTTATCTTTTTTTTTAAAAGGCAATTCACCCCCCCTCTTGCCATCATCCCGTGTTTTGTTCCGACCCAACAATTGGTATCATAGGGGTAATTTGAGTAATACCTTAAAAGGTTTCAAATTCAAAGATCCATTGTGATGGCATCAACCTCTTTCGCCCCCGAGGGATACTCATTGGGTCAGGCTCCATTTTTTGATGGGACCAACTATAATTATTGGAAAACCCGCATGACCACTTTTCTTAGAAGTATAGGATATCCCATTTACAAAATAGTCATGCAAGGTTACACTTTGTCTACCCCCGACGAATCCAAATGGACCCAAGCCGACATTAGAAATTTTGAGCTTGATGGCAAAGCCATGAATGCTCTTCATTGCGGCCTTGACCGAAATGAGTTCAATCGAGTTTCCACATGCACCTCCGCACATGAAATCTGGAAACTATTGGAGGTTACCCATGAGGGGACCAACAAAGTAAAGGATACTCGATTAGATATGTTTCGTCAATATTTTGAATCATTCTCCATGCATCCAAATGAATCTATTTCTGATATGTTTAATCTCTTTACTGACGTGTGCAATGGTAGAAAATCTCTTGGTGATGTTGTTTCATCTGAAACCATGGTGAAGAAGATCATATGGGTCCTTCCGAGCTCATGGGCACCTAAAGTGACGGCAATCCAAGAAGCTAAGGATGTCAAAAACATGCCGGTCGAGGAGCTCATCGGATCCCTAATGACGTACGAGACCACGATGAGGAGGCAAGCTCAAAAGGAGGGCATACCAATCAAGACACCAAAGAACATTGCCCTCAATGTTCAAAAAGAAGTAAGCTCCTCCTCATCATCCTCATCTTCCTCATCTACTTCATCTTCAAGCGGCGACTCGGAAATGGAGAATCTCGCCCGTCAAATGCACAAGTTTATGAAGAAGCACAAGAAGAAGAAATCCCGCAAGGCGCGAAAGCAAGAACCCACCGCAAGATCCGAGCCCAAGGTAAAATGCTATGGGTGCGGCCAAAAAGGACACTTCAAGCCCGATTTCCCACACAACAAGAAACGGGCCACGCAAAAGGAAAAAGGAAAGAAAAAGGTCCTCAAGGCCACATGGAGTGACACATCATCTTCCTCCTCCTCCTCGAGCGACAACGGTACGAAATGCCTAATGGCATGTCATGAGGTAACATCTTTCGACTCCTCATCCTCTTGTTCTTCAAATTCAAATTCTTTAAATCATTTATCCTATGAGGATCTCCAATACGCTAGAGACCAACTAGAAAAAGGTTTTCATGCCTTATCGTCAAAATTTGTTTCTTTGAAAAAGAATTTCAAATAACTCTCTTCCGAAAAAGAACAACTTCTTAAAGAGAAGGAAGAGTTGACCCTTAAAATCCAAAATTTCCCAAATGTTGATTCTTTGGAATCAACCATCAAAGACCTAAGGGAGACCCTAGCAAAGTTCACCCAAGGGGAACAAAATTTGAACAATTTTCTTGGTTCCCAACGTATATCTAGAACCACCCAAGGGCTAGGATATACCAATATAGCTTCCTTCTCCCATGCTCCAACTGTTTTTGTAAGGGGGATCTCTAGTTATAAATTTTGCAATTATTGTAAAAAACCCGTGCACCTTATTTATGAATGTAATTGAAAAACGCCCGGTACGGTCAACCCAAATCTTTTTACTTTTCGGACGAATTTTATAGGAGAAGACCCGCTATGAGACAAGTTTGGATTGAAAAATCCCTTCTTGCGAGTCTCTCCGGGCCAAAATTTATTTCCTTTCCCCGGTGATTTATTGTTTTTATTTAGGGGGAGTTAGGTTTGTTTAAGCTTTTTGTTTCAATTCAAACCTTCAATTTCAACTCTTGGTATCAAATTTTCAATTCATTTTTGATTCAAAACTCTCAATTTCAAAAATTTCATTTGGTTTCAAATTTCAAATCTCAATTGGTTTTTGATTCAAAACTTTCAATTCAATTTGTATTTACAATTTTCATTTCAATTGATTTTCAAATCTCAACTTGTTTTTCAAATCTCTTTTTCCCTCAATCAAGTTTTATGCCCCATTCTATTTTGATAATCACAAAGGGGGAGAAATTTCTTGATTGATTGGGGGAGAATCCTTTTCATCATGCTTAGCATTTCCTTTCAATTTCATGTTTTTACTTTAATTGTTTTGGTGATTGTGATCATCAAAATAGGGGGAGATTGTTGTACCTCTCGTTCCCCTCGTTGTTTGATTTTCATGATCACAATCACTTTCATTTTTGTCTAACCTTGTTTTTAAGTGTTTTGGATGATAGGAATCATTTCAGGTGGCCAAGGAATTAGGCCAAGAAAGCAAGAAGCAAAACTGGACTGAAATTCAGTCCACCGGCCAACCGGTGGCTTCACCACCGGTCGACCTCTGGACCCTGGGCAGAAGGCAGAGCCACTTCCTCACCACCGGCCAACCAGTGGCCTCAGCACCGGCCAGCCGGTGGCACCCAGCCCAAATAGTGTGAGCTACTGTCTCCCCACCGGCCAGCCGGTGGCTCCTCCACCGGTCAGCCGGTGGAGCCTGGACCAAATCTCTCCTCCTTTTTCAAGGCACCAGCCAGCCGGTGGGACTGTACCGGCCAGCCGTTGGAGCCAGTCAAACTAGCCGTTGCAGTTTGACCAGGCTGGCCCACTTGGCTCCCAACGGCTCTTTTAGCCTCTCCAACGGCTCCGAAGCCTCCCCAAGGGTTCCATGCCTATAAATAAATGCCAAGGAAGCCCCGGACACCAACCGGAACTATACGGAAGCCCACGGACACCTTGTTGATCATTTGGCGTACCTCCGGCGCATTCCTCTCAAGGAACCCCAATTGCTCCAACAACTTCCACATCCAAGGAGCTCCTCCAAAGAAGCTTGGAAGCGGCCTTCAACATCTCCATCCAATCAAAGGCGCCCAAGGCTTCTCAAAATACGGTTTTTTTATTGTTTAATTATTTTGAGCTTAAAATTGGGTTTGTGCCTACAAACCCCAAACCTTTTCTCATCCCCCTTTCTTTTGGGTTTTACATCACCATTAAGGTGTGAAAAGGTTGCCAAGCTTTCCTTTAAATAGCTTGAGACATAGGTGAGCTATCCTTCACCTGTAAGAAGGATAGTGGGTTCTTGCTAAACCATTAAAAGCAAGTGGGTTCTTGCTAAACCACAAAAAGCAAGCTGTAATAGGTCCTAGTGCTACCTCAAAGCCTAGTGTGTTTCTTGCTAAAACCATTGAAAAGCAAGCGGTAGAATCACTCAATGGTTGAGTTGGGAGCGGAGACGTAGGCCGGGTTTTGGCCGAACTCCGATATCAATTTATTGTGTGATTGCCTTCTTTATTTCCGCTGCATTCTTTACTTTGATTTTAATTTGTTTATCTTTTTTTTAAAAGGCAATTCACCCCCCCTCTTGCCATCATCCCGTGTTTTGTTCCGACCCAACAATGTTAAATCCACGAAGGAACAGAATTCATGCACACCACTAATCCCAACAAATATATTACAATAGGAAGGTAAAATGTAGTAATGTAAACATAGCCAGAATACAATCCCACCAAAATAAATAATCTACCAAAAACAAGGTCTAACCAATATACAAAAAATAAGAGATGATACTTCCACTCAATGCCATAGGAACATGTCTTTTTTCCCAAATTCATAAAGATCATTCATGTCCTAGTCATGCCTGGACTCTGTCAAATGGTCACCCGTCTGCACAAGACATAACATGTCCGGGAAAAGCACAGGCAGGAGTGACTATAACAATACTTAGAAGGACACCCTAAAAACACAAAGAAAAACATAATGGAATATATATTCATCTCTACACATTATATTTCTACAACACATATAACATGAATATTTTGATAAAATCAAACCTTGTCTAGTAGTCTAGATGAATTTTCCATATTCCATGTTCCATCACTAGGGAATGAATCTAAAGTTTCCATAATGCACTCAACCAAGAGAACACACCCATAAATCTAATATCACTGTTAATGTACACCAAAGATGTATTGTTCATCCGGAATCATCATGAGAGTGATACACTGATATATCTGAATAGTGAATACAATACAATCGTTCAAGGAGAACTCACTCCAAAAATGGAGAAGATCACGATACACAGATGAGGATCATTGTCAGGTACATGGGGTGACACCAAGACTCATCTGTATCCCCATTATATGTATATGATCAATGCCTTATAGGATTTTTTATGACGATAACAAGACTTTTAGAAGGGAAATGAATAGATAGAGGATTCTTCTCCGGGCCTGTTAGAGGGGATTCCAACTACTCTATCCAGAAATTCCATATAAAGGGATCATAATACAATGAATAGGAAGTGATACAAAATGATAATCAAGAGAATTAGAAAGGGAACATAACCTAAAAATATGTGTCTATGATTTGGTGTAAAATAAAATAAATCAATATAGATGAGGTAAATGATTTTTAATAAGGTCACAGATCATGTCCCTTGTCCCCAGGAACCACCATTGTTCAACGGCTCATGCCATCCGAATGTGTCAAGTAGGAGAAGTATAAA
Source organism: Viscum album (assembly GCA_963277665.1). Classification (NCBI taxonomy): domain Eukaryota; kingdom Viridiplantae; phylum Streptophyta; class Magnoliopsida; order Santalales; family Viscaceae; genus Viscum; species Viscum album. The sequence goes on from OY728147.1 coordinate 1,695,236,387, forward strand.
AATTATGTAGAAAGGTTCACTTGTTGTGTACTAATATTGAGTTCTGCTATGTGTATGCTGTCCATTTTCCAGTACATGACATCAACCCTTGTACACCAGTTCAGGAACTAGTACACAAGGTAATTCGCGTAAGTAGTTCAGCCATGACATGTAGGGAGTGCACACTGTATAGGAAAGACATGTACTCTACACCATGTTCATGTATCAAACGAGATACATTCCAAGTCATGGGAAAGGAATCACATTCCATGTGATAGGTTTCACATGTCATGTGACACTTCACTTCTTCCTAAAAAAATAGTCGCCACTCAGGGGCCCACATGATATATATTACCAAATACACGCCAGGTTCATCGTGAGATTCCAAAAACCCTAGTTCACAGTCTATCATCTCCTCCATTTCCCCAACATTAATTTGTAGTCACGTATCATTGGTAAACTCCAGATCATAGGTCATCTGGACTCCACAACACTAAATCGGTATGATTCGGGCCTTGAATCAACTCAGAAAAAAAGGTCACAACCATTATTCATTTTCAACGATGAATTTGAATTTAGATCCCACCATCAGTAGATCCATTTATAAAACCATCATCACACCTCCATCGAGTCATATTGATTCTATATCATCAATTTAATATCATTGCTCCATGAAATGAGGTGTAATAACTACTTGTTCAAAATCCATGAATAATATGATAAACATCATGGGTGAAAAATAAAATTTAATAACCCATGTAATTATCCTTTTACATTATTCATCCTAGTCTCAATAAATTTCATAAGAAAAATCATGATAAATAAAATGTATAATCATTTCCAAATTCCAACAATGAAATGCTCCTTCAATAATGATCGAACTGTGGGTCAGACATTACATGGGTTGATTCACATTTCTCATTAATTATAAGAACATGGAAATAATAAATTGAAATACAAATCACTACCTAGGTATTGTATCATTCACCTAATAATATCACATTCCAAATCATCACTGAACTGGTAATATTCTTCATAAATTGTGTTTGCCTTTTTCTGATCCCAGACCATTCATTGTTTACAATCGAGATAATTCTCCATGTTCCCTCAAGATCCTCTAAGAAATTATGGATTATGATCCTAACCATAGATCCCTTTATAAAGTAATATTTAAAAGGAATGTCAATGTGTCAATGTGAAACGTTAAAAAAATTCTAAATTTATTTTCTCCTTTAAAACAAAATAAAATAACATTCACATCTGACCCGCATTATCCAGTGTTAGGCCTCACTTAGGGTGAGGTAGGTTCTATGAACACAATGGTGTTATCATATTTCTTATTCAAGCATCCATTTTAATGTTATTACTCTTTTTAGAAACAAAAAGTGTCTGAATGTTATTTTAATTTGTTTAATATATTTAAAAAATATATTTCAGGAACACAAGACCTCAGAATCACATGTAGTCTCAATGCCATGTCTCTAATTAATTTCATGTAATATTTAAATAATTTACACAAAAAATTCTAGGCATTGCAATAATAATAAAAATTTGGTCCCAATATGGTGTATGTGTCATTCAATTTTAATTCCATGATGTGGAGAAATTACATTATCTTAATTAATAAAGCATTGGTCAAATCTCATTCACCTTAAGAAGGTGTGGGTTCCCCACTATCAAGTCTTTGTATAATATCTTTAATCCAAAAAACCATTATCTTATGCTAATAACATGGTAATTATGTTTATGTAATTAATACCAACAAACATAACCTCATTATATCCATCCCAAAACATTCAACCTATATCATAAATACTCAATCACTTAAATATAAAATAATCATTTAGTGTTATCATTATATATAATTACAAATAACACTTTAAAAAATTCCATTGAAATTAAGTGATCATTTTTTTAACTATAACCACATTTTATTATTCAACAATTGGACTTCATCATTACCAACATGTAACACTTATAATGAAAACATCCATAACATACTTCTCTATCGCTAGAGGAAAATAATAATTTGAATTGTGGGAATAAACAATCACTAATTTTAATCATAGGAATCTATAATTCAATAAAATTGATGAGAACATGATGATCATAAGTAAATGAGAATATATTCTAAGTGAATGCGCATAAGATAAGAGAATTAATACCCATAAAAATCAGTAACAGAAGAGTCATGGAATAATAAAATAAATATATATATGAGTTGTAAAATTAAAAAATCATATGTTATGTGGAAATCATACTCGATCAAAGGAACATTAGATCATATTGAAATCACAAAAAAACGTTGTTCCTAACATGAAACTCCAAACATTTAAAATTGTAATAAACTCATTAGGATAATTATAAAATTTTCATTGGAGTAAAAAATGATAGTTCACTCTATCATCTCATAAGAACTTTTCATATAGTAAAATCCATCATCACATTCATATAACTATCAAAATTTAACTTTATCAACTATTGGGAGTACCATATGATAGTTAACATCTTCTCATTGTCCAATACATCGTATGTTTATAACCAAACCATTTGGCCTTATTTTATAATTTAACCCCAAAACACCAGTTTCAAATGGAACAACCCATCAGTCATCATGTATATTTCTATATACCGTATATTAAAAAAACAATTAGAATCATTTAACCTTCAATAAAAACCCCATGAACACAACCATTATTTATTTTATTCATTATTTTCCTATGAAAATGAAATTAGTACAATAAAAATATCTTCAATCATTAATTATACATCCACAAAAATGATAATGTTGTTATATTTGTAGAATAACCAGATTGGATTATAGGAAAATAATATGTGATGTTTCTAGAGATAAAAATACCATTAAAATAAAATTTATGATATTTATTTTTAAATAATGATAAATATAATTTATTTTTATAATATTTTTTAAAATTTAAAATATATTTGGAAAATATTTTCTATGAAAATAACCATGTAAACATGTAAGAAAATATTCCATGAAAAAATAGTTATGATTTATTGATGTTAAAATTATTTAGGAAAAAATAAAACAATGATCCATTACACACATATGGTAAAAACCAAAATAAACATAATTGTAAAATGAAAACATATTTATTTTAAACCATGCCAAAGACAATAACATATAGTTTAACATTTTTTTAATTAAGCATTTCATCATATAAAATAATACTCATTAATAGATTTTGAATTTCATGGATATTAAAGAGAAAATATTCCATACACAAAATAAAATTAGTACATTTTTTAGTAAAAATGTTATCTTGATCCACTTAAGTGTCAATTTTATTCAAATATAAATAATTTATATAAAAAATAAAAATGTCTATTGAATAAGAATATATAATTTTGATTAGAAAATTAAGAACATACATTTCCCTAAAAATAACCTTAAATATAAATAGTCCCAAAATAATTGATATCTTAAAAGAAATCATTTACCGCTTTGGTAGTTTCAAATCAATAGAAACAAAAATAAATATTGTGAAATTGATGAATATATCCCACAAATTAAAAGATGTAATCATTCAATAATCTTACATCTAGAAGTATGTAAACAAACTAAAATTAATTTGTTTGATAAGATGAAATATATATGATAAATTGAAATTATAAACATGAAAACCCTTGATACATTTATAACATTTGATTCAATGTATCATAAAACATTTAAATAAAATTAATCATTAAATATCATTATGAAAAATTAATTCATGATACAATATCTAAATAATTATGGACATGTATCTTGTAACGATTGTGGGCGCATAATACCAAAAATGACTAAATTAACAATATTGAGATTAATAGTCATTGAAAAATTCATTTAACTGAATTGAGAATAAATAGTTGTGTTGATTATATATATACATCATAAACCACATAAAATTATTTTTAATGAACAGTAATATAATCTTAAGTGATTTCACATAAAATAATGACATAATATTGTTATGACTTTAATAGAATTTCTTAATGAATGGAAATAAAGTTAAGAATCATATTACCTATGATTTAATATTTCTATATATGTCCACTAACTCATATATAATAAACATATATTAAATATTTTATTTACTAAGAACCTTGTCAATGTTTCTTAATTTATCACTATAATATTTATTCCATTTAATTCACATATTTACTTAATTACAAAATCAAGTATGTCCACATTTCTTTTCTTGGAGATGTTCAATTCATAATTGAAAAAAACATTGGTAGGATGACCATGGTTAAAGGTATGATTATTACACTATTTATATAATTTTAATACGAATATAATTATAAATTCAAAACATAAAATAAAATTCCATATTCCACCATGAAATGTAGTTATAAAAAACTCATCTACCCATGAGGTGGAAGTCCACATGTAAAAAAGAGTGTTGTTTGTACATTAAAATGTATAAGAAATAAAGAAAAAAATAATATTATATTTAAAAAATAATTATCATGTTATAGACCTCAAATAAAATCATTTACCATGACCCAATTTCTATTCATGAAATTTGGTTTTTGAAAAGTGAAGTTCATCTCTATGTGGATACGGTAGTCTATAAAAATGCATATGCGATGATTCAATTTTTAATTATCATAATTCTATGAAAACGGAAGATATGTTATATTTACATGTTGAGAATTGTTTAATTAATACAGAATATATATATATATATATATATATATATTAAATCAATACAAAATAACCAATCCATATATACAGTGATGAGAAATAAAATACATCAGTTCATGAGGTAGTGGTTCGCGTATAATGATAAATGGTTTTCCTTCCCATTTAATGGAAATGGTGTTAAATAATGTAATTAATTTTATATAATACCATTAGGCTATATTTTATACACAAATTTTATTATATCACAATGGTTAATATAGAATTGATGGATGTATATTAACAAGTAAAAAGAATATTCTTGATTAAGACTATTACCCATTCTTTGTATAAACTCCATTGAATCATTCTTTAAGTACCATAGGAATAAATTTTGATGAAAAAAACATCTATAATATATTTAATGAAGTTAAGATGTTTTTTTAGGTATTGTAAGTGAAATGTGGCTCATTATGTGTGAGGAAGAGAGTATAGGTGGTGAAATTATTTAAAAGAGGATAGGGGTATCACTGAAATTATGTTATTTATATAATTAATATACTAGAATATTTATTTTCAATTTAAAAAATGATATATTCAAAATATAAGATAACTATTAGTTCAAATATTATAATTAATAAAATTTATAAAAGTTTATATTATTTTTTTATCATTTTCTCATAGTTTTACCCCGATGTTTACCGTTTTGAAAATGATCGGAATGTCAAATAATTTTACTATTTAGGGGTCAAAAAGTTTCCAATAAAAGGAAAACTAATGTATATGATGGAAAAGTAGTATAATATCGATTTTATACCATTAATTTGGAAAAAATATAATTTATTTATATTTATTTAAAATAATTTTATATATTACTATTTAATATAAAATAACACTAATATAGTTTTGTGGATTATATGGTAATTTAATATTAATAAATCAAGATAGTCGTGTAGATCAAATTGAAAATTTTAACACATAAATATAATATATTTTTTCTATATTAAATTATTTGAAATAAATAATACTCTAATGAAATATGTCTTTAATTTTTATGAAATCATTTAATTAATTTTTGTCTACTTCTTGCCCAAACACTATGATGGAATTGCATATGAAAATTAGTTAATTGTTTAGAAACATGTAATTAAAAATAAATTATCAACATAAATAATATTAATATTACAAGTATACATTTTTAAATAATTCATTATTTTTTATACTTTAGAAACCATATTAGTGATATCATAATCATGAAATTGATATTTTGGAATTATTCATTACATAAAATAAAATAAAGGACATTATCATGAATAAAGAGAACCAAACATATATATGTTGTAATATAGTGTGGGTAATTTTTTAATAGACAAATAATAGATATATTAATTATAAATGTTATGGTGATTTTGAAGAGTTTTCAAATTTGTATCAATCTTATTTTACAAAATAAACCATTTTCTATGACGATAAATATTTATCGTGGATATTTTTCATTCTAGAAAAAATAAAAAGTTTAACTATTAAAAAAATAACTGATTTTTAAAAATCTGTAATTAATTTTATCATATAAAATTCATTTAAGTGTAAGTAATTACTTATAAAATAAAACGCCAAATGTGATTAAAACGTTTCAAAAATTTTCATTTTTAAGAATAAAAAATTTATTAATTCAAAATTGAGAATAATACTGATTTCAATAAAATTAATTGTATAATTTGTAATGAAAACAAACAAGTTAAATTAGGAAAAAAATTTATAAAAAACTTGGCCTTCATAAATCCTTGAATGTAAATGACAATTTTCTGTAAAATTTTTATTTTTGACTTTTCATTGGAAACACAATCATTTCTAAACAAATCTACATAATTAACGCTACGATAATTTTTATATTTTAATTTAAATAATAAAATCAATATTATAAAAAAATTGTATTATTTAATTATAATATCCACTCACTAAATTAGGGAAAATATTTTTCCTGAAAATTTATTTTTGAAGCGTTAAATGACTAAAAATGGATTATTTTTTAATAATCCTTTTCATTGAGTTGAATTATTAATTTATAGTTCAAATTGAGAACATGTGAAAATATACTATATTTATTTATTTATTTTTTATATACATAATTTATAAAATTATTCATGGTTCGATGAATTTACACATTATACAACTCACTTATACTAGGAAATAAATATCCATGTTTAATTTTCATGCACAAATAACTAAAATAAACTTGTATTGAATTATGTGTTTCTTAAACAGATAAATTTAATCCCTCCAGCCTTTAAAAATAATACAAATCTATAATGGTTTGCATATGTTATGATAATATCCAATATGACTAAATACTACATTAATCTTAAAGACATCATAAAAAATGATTAAATATAAAATTAAACATTCCATATATAACTAACCATAAATATTTTTTATATATTTATAGACATGTTCAAAATCCAAAAACAAAATGGACCTCATCACAAAATCATCTAATATCAATGTACCTTTTATCTCTAAAAATAATTTATCACACCTTTAGTTATATACCTAAAAATGTAAATATCTTAATCATATAATCTCATATATAGACTAATTTTTTTAATCAAATAACCTGAATAACCATAATCCCAATATAAAATAATATATGATTCCAAAATATAATTCAACCATTTTTTCATGAAGAAAACATCCACTTATCCAAAATAATTTTTATTTACCTTAATCATATAATGATCCAAAATAGTGATATTATTCAAAAATAAATTTAATAAAAAGGTCAATAAATTAATTCTCAATAAAATGGTTATCTATATGATAAAACATATATTCTCAACAATTAATAACCATTTTATCCCAACTAACTATAGTTACACTTACTTGGAGGATCTTATATATAGTAAATTATATCAATACACATCAAATTATGTCTAGAGAATATAAAAAAATAAATCATTCAAAAACATTTCTTTATAACAATAGTTAAACATAAGATCCATATATACATAACAAAATTAAAATATATATATATATATATATCTCCCAATGTATCATTATTAACCTCAAAATATCATCATTTTAATCCTCAAAAAAAATTTATATGCCTTTCTGTTATAATCAACCTAATTCCTTTTAATCCCATGATGGTGTACATAAATCTTACATTAAAAAATTGTGAATATATAACTATATCTAATGTTATCTAAAAACAAATTTGATGCCAACTAGGAAAACCGTCAATACAGAGTCTCTAATCCTAAACCTAAAATTTTATCTTTACAATTTAGGATTTAATACCGCTAAACAAGGCCTAACTTTAGACATCCAAAACCTATAACCTAAAATGTAAATTCAGGATCTCGTACATACCCAATGACATGTTAGTTTTTTAGTTTTATGGAATTCAAAATACATACATTACAATTCCCATGACTTTAAATGATAATTTTCCCATTATATATATATTTAATTATTCCACATTAATCTATTATGAAAAACATCACGTATCCCTTCTAGACATATCTTCCAAACGATTTTTATTTCTTGTAATGGGAAATGAAACATAAGAATGGTGATATAAAATTATTAGTAGGTTGAAAAATAAGAATAAAAATTGAATATCATCAATGAAAATAATTTTAGAATAAGGGTATGAAAACATATTCAATGTGAATGAGTATAACATAATAATATTCGAACTCATATAAAATATTAACATACTCTATGATACATGGCATACAAATTTTTAAAAAACAAAAGAATTAAAAGTCCAAAATAATGAGTAATTTCAAAATAACCATCGATTAAAGGATGTATTATAACTTATTAATAGAGTAAAGATACTATGATTGTAACATAGAACATAAATCAATTATCATCAAATCACTTAAAATGTGTAATTCCAACAATATCATAGATATAACATAAAAATTATAACTATGTCATATTTAAGTGTAACACCTGAGACTTTTATGTTATATAAATCATCAAAGGAATCTTTTTCTACACAACACTTTCTTGGCTTGCTTTACACGCAATCGCGACCTTCCTCGATAGCTTGTGTTGTACGCAATACCGAGTTTCACTAAACAGCGATATGCTATTAAAATATTATTTAAAATAGCAGTTATGAATAGTAATAACCACTTTTTGAAATTTTATCTTTCAAAATGGACATCATTCTTGGATTTGAAATACCGAAATTAGCCTAGGGTGAAATTTTGGTATTTTTCTGAAAACTTTCAATTTTTGATGAATAGTGAAACCACTAAGTGGTAGGTTAAAAACTGAATTTTGCATAAAAATTAATTTTATCGCTTCTGTGAATGGAATTTCGAAAATCCAATAGACACGATTGATATCAGTTAGTAAAATGTGGTTCAATGAGATAAAAATAATTTTTTGGTGAATAGTAACTTTTTACTTTTTTTTACCGCGGTTAATAGTAAATAGGGTAACTAAGGGTAAATATGATATTACTATTACCCTAACACATGTCATAATTCTATTGGATAAGTGTAATTCGACCAAAAACAACCTTATGAATATAATATGACCATTTAGGTCCACTTAGATTAGATTATGATATTTAATATTATTTTATTTAATGAATAGTTAAAATAGTTAAAATCAAAGTTTAATAACTAAAACATTTTTAATATGGGTTTATACAAAATATAAATTCGATTATAAATATTCATTATAAATCTAATACGATTTACTACATAATGATATTTTATTTATAATTTTTAGACTTTAAATAAATTAATTTATTTATGACACAACGTTGATGCAGTAATTACTCTTTTAAGGAAATGATAACCTAATTGATGTTATAAATGCCAAAATAAATGTAATTTGAGACTTTTTATGAATTCCACTAATTTTCTAGGTTACTATGATATATTAGTGTTGATTTAATCAACTTGGTTCAAACATATAATTCTGTTATGACTTTCACAAAAATCATATATCAAATAGTGTCAAAATTGACACAAAATAGTTTTTAAATAAAATAAAATATTATTAATTGTTATTTTATTCCTAAAAATCTAAGGTTCGACCAAATGACTTAGATAAGGATATATATTTTAATAATAAACAATTTGGGGTTCGTTTGGCATGTTATAGTATGTGTATTAACCATATAGTGTATGAAAACAAAAAGACACGGTAAAAGATAAATTATTTAACTTAGAGTTAAATCTAATTGATAAGGTTAAAATAATAACCTAAACTTGTCTAAATCATATTGGTTGATAGGATTTCGACCCATCCCCACTATACCTTCTAAATAAGACCCTTTGGAACCATTATAATCCGATTTTGACTTTAATATAAAATAATATTTTGAGATATTCCTAAGGTGCCCCTCTCCTCCCTTATAAAAGGGCACCTCCTCCCCCTCCTCCTCACACCAATTTGAGCACTCAATCTCGGAAAACCCCTGCCAAAATCCCTTCTCCACTTCCCTAGAATAATCCTAGAGGTCCTTGTCTTCTTCAAAGACCAATCTTAGTTCCCTATGTGGAGGATTCAAAGATTCGTTTCAAAGAAGAGGTAATATCCATTACCGATATTTTCAATTTCTTTCTTCAACATATTCTTAATTAGTTGTATTATGATAAAGTAATAACATCATTATTACATACATACTGATATGTTATTATAAACATGAAACAACCCTAATTCACCTTCTATCCATCCTACGGAAAAATGAAATCATCGCGCATGCGTACGTACGGAATACCATCTCCACGCCGTTGTGTAATCTATTTTCCACCATCACCTTACAAGGATGGGTATAATGGTGTAATGAGTAACTATATATGATTATTATAATGTGATATTGATACTGAAATATTATAAATACACTTAAATACAATTCCACAATCATGGGAACAATATCATCGCTCGTGCGTACGTACGGAATACTGTCTCCACGATGTGATGTGACTCGTTCTACATGATCATCATTAGATAGTAATTATATAAATGAATTGAATGAATAAATATGATATATGTTACACTAATAGAATTCTGGATAAAAGGTATCTATAACCTTAAAAGAAGAATAAGAATTTATTCGGCAAAACACGCATAAGAACAAAAGGCAATAAAGACCCGAGTAACTAGTAACAATGAAATATTACTAATAAGAAGATAAGAATATGACCATATATGATATCATATCAATATGTATGTTTCTGGAATAAGTCAATAACATTATTTAAAACACTATACAGGAGATTCGGACACGTAAAAAGCAAATCAGACCTAAGGTAAGGGAAATATCACAATCTCATTTTTATCTGAGATTGTTTATACTTTGGTATTTACTAGGGTGTATTTTATCATCCACATCCATGTTTCCTAAATATGTAATATTATTTCCATCCACTTACAATTGTTTAAATCCAATTTTACCCTTCAGTGAGTTTTTAGTAATGTATATGAAAGGAATCTTTTGTCGTTTTTCGTACGAGGTACTTTTTGACTTTTCCGAAAAAAGTACGAGAAGAATGTTTTTAACTTATATGGCATGAATGGATTTTTAAAACATTATTTCCAAGAAGCTTCATTTACAAGTTTTCATGTTTATTTTTAATCAACTTCTTTTAGTTTAAAATTATATGACATGTTAAGAAAGGAAAAGTGTTTTTGAAGAAGAAAGGATATTTTCCTCAAGAATGGAGTTCCAGTGTTTTATCAAAATTATTTTCCATCTAAGATAATAAAGTGTTCTATTTTTATCCAAATTATTAAATTGATTTGATTATGTTGTGATGGAATTATTTTTACGAATTCCTTTATGTTATATGAAATGTTTTATGATGTCAAGATGTTTAAGATTCCCATTTTTATTACATGGGTTATGCAATGATGTATGATTTATGATTTTGTGGCACACATAAGAAAGGATTCATTATAAGATGGGTGGGACCTATATCTCCCTCCAATTCATTGGGTAAAGATTTATATCTCATTAGATAGACATGGCTGGAACGGAAGGTTATTTCGGTTCAGTGATACAGGACTGAAACTAGGAGTGAACTCGGTTCAGAAATGGACTTTGTCCGCTAAGATAGTCTTGGCAATGAGTCATGACTAACAAGAAATGATTTTCCATGATTATGTGTGCATGCCACAAAGTTTCAAGTTTTATGTTATGATTATGGGGATCTCATTTTCACTTCTATGATTTTTTCCATGTTAAGATATTATGATCTCTTTTGCAGGTTATGATTTTCAAGAAGATATGATATGATTTTTATTTCCTTTATTTTCCCTTGCTGAGCATTTGAGCTCACCCTTTTTTGTATGTTTTCTTTTCCCCAGGTCAGGAAGATGGATATTAAGTAGAATATTCTAAAAGGTACCCTAGATATGATTAAATAAATGGGAGACACTGTAGAAGATTTATGAACCAGTTGTTTATGTTTCCCAGTTTCTAAAGACACTATACCTCTACGGTCCTTTGTGGTTTTGTCGTATGTTGTAATAAGTGTGCTTCAATTTTTGAAGTATTAACAATGTATGTAAAGTATGGGTCTTTATAGTTGGTATCAGAGGAATGGTATAGTCAACCTTTGGAAACTAGGATGTGAAATCCTTAGTAAGAACCCTAAATATAAGTCTAAGCATAGAACACAATCTTAGTGTTTTAGAAATGGCCATGAATAACCTAGGATAACACCTTATGCGTGAAAATTTTATTCTTGATTATGTGTTCTTCCTATTATAATTAGTGTTTCTCACACTATTCATCTTGGTTTTAGTCAATGTATGGAACCCGAAGAAACCGTGTTAATGCGGAATGCGACGGGCAATGCAATGATTGTCCCCCTAAGCAACCAAACGTTATGGGAGCTGGAATGCAAAATCTTGTAGCCATTCTCACACAACTTTCTCAAGCTATGGATCATGCAGGAATTCCAAACGAGAAAAGGAAGGAGCAAAATTCCGTTGAATCGTTCATGAGACAGCGTCCACCTTCTTTCAGCGGGTCTACTGATCCATTAGTTGCTGAACAATGGATTAGTACTACTGAAAAGATATTTTCAGTTCTTCAATGTTCTGAACATGGTAATGTCATCCTAGCAGTGTATCATTTGGAAGGAGATGCTAATCAATGGTGGAATCTTATTAAGAATATGAGGAAAAGGGATGAAATTGAGTCCATTGAATGGGACGAGTTCATGAACATATTTTTCAATAAGTACTTCCCTCGTATTCTCCGAACAAAGATGGAGAAAGAGTTTCTTGAACTCAAGAAAATGGATGATGAATCTGTTTGTACCTATGAAGAAAATTTTACAAGACTTTCAAGGTACGCTTCTGGTATTATTATCCAACCTGAGAGTAAGATCGATCGATTCTTTAGTGGCTTAAAACCAAGTCCTCGAATGGTGTTAGCCATAAGGGACTTCAATAGCTACGAGGAAATCGCTCGATGTTCTCTCAAAGTTGAGATAGATATTGGAGTAACCCATCAGTCATATGGGTTTGATAAGAAGAGGAAAATGGAATTCAAAGGAAAATCTAAAGTGCACACTGAAAAGAATATGACCTTTCCCTTATGCTCAAAGTGTGGAAAGAAACATGGAGGGAGTTGTCTTAAAGGGACAAGTAAATGTTTCAAATGTGGAAAAGAAGGTCATCATGCATTTGAATGCAGCGATAATGGGAAGAAGATGTCTAATGATGCAAATAAAGGAAGGGATACACAGAATAAACCTACTACACTTCAATGTTTCAAGTGCAAGGAGATGGGGCATTATGCCAATCAATGCCCAAATCCAAGGGTTGATGATGATGGTCGACGTCAACAAACTCTTAAGGCTAAAGACAAAAGAAAGTCACATTCAATTTCTATCAGCGATGTAGAGTACGATAACGATGTGGTGAAAGGTACACTTACCATCCACTCTAAAGTAGCAAATGTTTTATTTGATTCTGGATCCACCCACTCTTTAATTTCTGAAGAATTTTCCAAGGGTATCACCGTATTACCTCAATAGTTAGATGTTGAGTTAGCTGTGACAACACCTAATGGCACATCAATCGCATCAAAAGTTTATAATTCTTCTCCAATTGAAGTTTGTGGGAAAGTGCTTCCTGAAAATCATGTGATCCTTCCTATAGTGGAATTCTATGTGATTCTTATCATGGATTGGATTTCTTTATACGGAGCTCATATATATTGCCAAAGAAGGGAAGTCACATTTCATATTCCAGATCAATCTATGATCGTCTATCAATGCAAGGATGAACATAACCTTCCAGTGGAAATTTCTTCCATTTTATGGGTATTGATTCCATTAAATGAAGGTTATTTATCTCAAATGGTTGGGGAGAAACTCGTGATTAAGAATATGCCCATCGTACGGGAGTTTGATGATGTCTTTCCGGAGGAATTACCGGGTCTTCCACCAAATCGTGAAGTTGAGTTTTCAATAAAACTCGTACCGGGTGCTTTGCCTATTTCAAAGACACCTTATAGAATGGACCCAATTTAGTTGCAGGAATTGAAGAAGCAACTCCAAGAGAATCTTGATAAGGGATTCATACGCCCTAGTGTGTCTCTTGGGAAGCACATGTTCTATTTTTTAAGAGGAAAGATGGATCAATGAGACTCTGCATTGATTATCGAGAACATAACAAGATCACTATCAAGAACAAATATCCTCTCCCACGCATTGATGACTTATTTGACCAACTATGTGGAGCTCAATACTTTTCCAAGATTGATCTTCGTTCAGGGTATCATCAATTAAGTGTAAAAAGGGAGGATATACCAAAGACGGCATTCCGTACAAGGTATGGGCACTATGAATTTATAGTGATGCCATTTGGTCTTACTAATGCCCCTGCTATCTTCATGGATCTAATGAATAGAGTCTTTAGAGACTATCTAGATCAATTTTTTGTTGTCTTTATGGACGATATTCTTGTCTATTCAAAGAGAAAGGAAGAGCATGAAGATCACCTGAGAATTATATTGAAGACCCTGAGAAAGGAGAAGCTTTATGCCAAATTTACCAAGTGTGAATTTTGGCTTCAAAAAGTTTCATTTTTGGGTCACATAATCTCAAAAGAGGGGATATCTGTGGATCCAGCAAAAACAGAGGTTATCAAAAGATAGTCGAGACCAACAACAGTAACTGAGATCCGAAGTTTTCTTTGTTTTGCTGGATATTATCGACGTTTTGTAAATGATTTTTCACTATTATCTAATCCACTCACTAAGTTGACTCGGAAAGGAGTTAAGTTTGTTTGGACAGAGGAATGTGAAGAGAATTTCAAGGATTTGAAAAGAAGGTTATCCAGTGCACCTGTGCTCACACTGCCTTGTAGTGGATAAAGGTTTCTGATCTACAGTGATGCATCCAAGAAGGGATTGGGGTGTGTTCTTATGCAAAATGATATGGTGATAGCTTATTCCTCACGACAGTTGAAAATCCATGATCAAAATTACCCAACACATGATTTGGAGTTAGCTACGGTAATCTTTGCATTAATGATTTGGAGGCATTACCTTTATGGTGAAAGGTGTGATATTTATACTGATCATAAAAGTTTAAAGTATATTTTCACACAAAAGGAGCTGAATATGTGTCAAAGAAGATGGTTGGAGCTGATTAAGGATTATGACTGCTCAATCCATTACCACCTTGGGAAAGCAAACAAGGTGGGAGATGCATTATGTCGACAAGATAATGCTAGTTTATCCATGATAAGGATCACAAAAGATCCAATATTTATGGATTTACGAAGGATGGATCTTGCAATTATAATGGAAGGGGAAAAATCTTATCTTTCTCAAATGAATGTTCAACCATCTATACATGTGATTATTAAAGAGGCACATAAATAAGATGTCGAGTTACAAAAGAAGGTGAGAAATGTTCCTGAATTCAACCTTGATTGTGGTGGGATAATAAAGTTCAGGAATCGGGTTTGTGTTCCTCCCATCCCCGAATTAAAGAAGGATCTTCTGGATGATGCTCATTGTTCTTCATTATCTATTCATCCTGGAAGCACGAAGATGTATAGGGACCTGAAAGAGTACTTCTGGTGGGATGGCAAGAAAAGAGATGTTGTTGAATATGTCTCTCGATGCTTGGTTTGTCAACAAGTTAAAGCTGAGAGACAGAAGTCTAAGTGGATGTTACAACCATTACCCATACCCGAATGGAAATGGGAAAACATCACTATGGACTTTGTCATAGGACTTCCTAAAACATCCAAAGGCAATAATGCTATATGGGTCATAGTTGATCATCTTACAAAGTCTGCACACTTCATTGCTATTAGAGAGGATTTCTCTCTGGATCATCTTTCTAGGATATATGTAAAGGAAGTGGTAAGATTGCATGGAGTACCACTTTCTATTATATCTGATCGGGATCCGAGATTTACCTCGAAGTTCTAGCGAAGTCTTCAGCATACTCTGGATACAGAGTTGAGTTTCAGCACTGCTTATCCTCCCTAGACAGACGGTCAGTCTGAGAGAACAATTCAAACCCTAGAAGATATGTTGAGAGCTTGCTCTATGGATTTCAAAGGAGGTTGGTATCAACACCTACCTTTGGTAGAATTTTCTTATAATAATAGATTTCACTCCAGTATTTAGATGGCTCCTTATGAAGCTCTCTGTCGAAAGAAATGCAGGACTCCAACTTGCTGGGATGAAGTTGGGGAAAGAAATCTATTAGGACCTGATATCGTTGATGAAATGGAAGAAAAGGTCAGATCTATTCAACAACACATAAGAGCAGCTCAGAGTCGACAGAAACGTTATGCCGAAAACCGAAGAAAAGACCTAGAGTTTTAAGTGGGTGATAAAGTGTTCTTACGAATATCTCCCTCGAAGAGGGTTATGAGATTTGGAAAGAAGGGGAAGTTGAGCCCTAGATATATCGGCCCTTTCGAAATACTGGATCGTGTTGGAAAGGTAGCTTACCGATTGGCGCTTCCACCAAATCTCTCTCAAGTTCACGATGTGTTCCATGTATCTCTCCTGAGAAAGTACATACCTGATCCTTCACATGTACTCAGCTCAGAAGTTGTACCGCTAGAGCATGATCTTTCTTATGAAGAACAACCGATAGAGATTCTGGATCGTAGCGAAAAATTCCTACGAAAAAAGACCACTCGATTGGTAAAAGTTTTATGGAGGAACCACCAACTTGAAGAAGCTACATGGGAGCTTGAGGATATGATGAGGGAGAAGTATCCTCATCTGTTTGTTACAAAGTGACGAATTTCGAGGGAGAAATTCTTTTTAAGGGGGGTATAATGTAACACCTGAGACTTCTATGTTATATAAATCATCAAAGGAATATTTTTATACACAACACCTGCTTGGCTTGCTTTACACGCAATCACGAACTTCCTCGATAGCTTGCGTTGTACGCAATACCGAGTTTCACTAAACGGAGATATTCTATTAAAATATTATTTAAAATAGCCGTTATGAATAGTAATAACCACTTTTTGAAATTTTATCTTTCAAAATGGACTTCATTCATGGATTCGGAATACCGAAATTAGCCTAGGGTAAAATTTTGGTATTTTTCTGAAAACTTTCAATTTTTGATGAATTGTGAAACCACTAAGTGGTTGGTTAAAAACTGAATTTTTCATAAAACATAATTTTACCGCTTCTGTGAATGGAATTTCGAAAATCCGATAGACACGGTTGATATCAGTAAGTAAAATGTGGTTCAATGAGAAAAAAATATTTTTTTTGGTGAATAGTAACTTTTTACTTTTTTTTACCGCGGTTAATAGTAAATAGGGTAACTAAGGGTAAATATGATATTACTATTACCCTAACACATGTCCTAATTCTATTGGATAAGTGTAATTCAACCAAAAACAATCTTATCAATATAATATGACCATTTAGGTCCACTTGGATTAGATTATGAAATTTAATATTATTTTATTTAATGAATAGTTTAAATAGTTAAAATCAAAGTTTAATAAAAAAACATTTTTTATATGGTTTATACATAAGATAAATTCGATTATAAATATTCATTAGAAATATAAAACGATTTCCTACATAATCAAATTTTATTTATAATTTTTAGACTTTAAATAAATTAAATTATTTATGACACAACAATGATGCAGTAATTACCATTTAAAGGAAATGTTAACATAATTGATGTTATAAATGCCCAAATAAATGTAATTTGAGACTTTTTATGAATTCCACTAATTTTATAGGTTACTATGATATATTAGTATTGATTTAATAAACTTGGTTCGAACATATAATTCTGTTATGACTTTCACAAAAATCATATATCAAATAGTGTCAAAATTGACACAAAATAGTTTTTAAATAAAATAAAATATTATTAATTGTTATTTTATTCCTAAAAATCTAAGGTTCAGTCAAATTACGTAGATACAGATATATATTTTAATAATAAACAATTTGGGGTTCGTTTGGCATTTTATAGTAAGTTTATTAACCATATAGTGTAAGAAAACAAAAAGTCACGGTAAAAGTTAAATTATTTAACTTAGAGTTAAATATAATTGATAAGGTTAAAATAATAACCTAAACTTGTCTAAATACTATTGGTTGATAGGATTTCAACCCATCCCCAATTTAACTTCGAAATAAGACCCTTTGAACCATTATAAACCGATATTGACTTTAATATAAAATAATATTTTGAGATATTCCTAAGGTGCCCCTCTCCTCCCTTATAAAAGGGAACCTCCTCCCCCTCCTCCTCACACCAATTTGAGCACTCAAGCTCGGCCAACCCCTACCAAAATCCCTTCTACACTTCCCTAGAATAATCCTAGAGGTCCTGGTCTTATTCAAAGACCTATCTTAGTTCCCTAAGTGGAGGATTCAAAGAGGTGTTTCAAAGAAGAGGTAATATCCATTACCGATCTTTTCAATTTCATTCTTCTTTAACATCTTCTTCTTTAGTTGTTTCAGGATAAAGTAATAACATAAGTATTACTTACATACTGATATGTTATTATAAATATTAAACAACCCTAATTCACCTACTATCAATCCTACGGAAAAATGAAATCACTGCGCGTGCGTACGAACGGAATACCGTCTCCACGCCGTGGTGTAATCTATTTTCCACCATCACCTTACAAGGATGGGTATAATGGTGTAATGAGTAACTATATATGATTATTATAAAGTTATATTGATACTGAAATAGTGTAAATATACTTAAATACAATTCCACGACCATGGGAACAATATCATCGCTCGTGCGTACGTACGGAATATCGTCTCCACGATGTGATGCGACTCGTTCTACATGATCATCATTACATAGTAATTATATAAATGAATTTAATGAATAAATATGATATATTTTACACTAATACCATTCTGGATATAAGGTATCTATAACCTTAAAAGAAGAATAAGAATTTATTCGGCAAAACACGCATAAGAACAAAAGGCAATAAAGACCCGAGTAACAAGTAACAATGAAATATTACTAATAAGAATCTACGAATATGACCATATATGATATCATATCAATATGTATGATTCTGGAATAATTCAATAACATTATTTAAACCATTATACTGGAGCTTCAGACATGTACAAAGCAAATCAGACCTAAGGTAAGGGAAATATCACAATCTCATTTTTATCCGAGATTGTTTATACTTTGTTATTTATTGGGGTGTATTTTATCATCCACATCCATGTTTCCTCAATATGTAATATTAATTACATCCACGTACAATTGTTTAAATCCAATTTTACCCTTCTGTGAGTTTTTAGTAAAGAATATGAAAGGAATCATTTGTCGTTTTTTGTACGAGGTACTGTTTGACTTTTCCGAAAAAAGTACGAGAAGAATGTTTTTTTAACGTATACGGCATGAATGGATTTTTAAAAAATTATTTCCAAGAAGCTTCCTTTACACGTTTTAATGTTTATTTTTAATCAACTTCTTTTAGTTGAAAATTATATGACATGTTATGAAATGAAAAGTGTTTTTGAAGAAGAAAGGATATTTTCCTCAAGAATGGAGTTCAAGTGTTTTATCAAAATTATTTTCCATCTAAGATAATAAAGGGTTCTATTTTTATCCCTATTATTAAATTGATTTGATTATGTTGTGATGGAATTATTTTTATGAATTCCTATATCTTATATGAAATGTTTTATGATTTCACGATGTTTAAGATTCCCATTTTTATTACATGGGTTATGCAATGATGTATGATTTATGATTTTGTGGCACACATAAGAAAGGATTCATTATAAGATTTGTGAGACCTATATCTCCCTCAAATACTTTGGATAAAGATTTATATCTCCTGAGATAGACATGGCTGGAACGGAAGGTTATTTCGGTTCAGTGATACAGGACTGAAACGAGGAGTGAACTCGGTTCAGAAATGGACTTTGTCCGCTAATATTGTATTGGCAATGAGTCATGACTAACAAGAAATGATTTTCCATGATTATGTGTGCATGCCACAGAGTTTCAAGTTTTATGTTATGATTATGGGGATCTCATTTTCACTTCTATGATTTATTCCATATTAAGATATTATGATCTCTTTTGTAGGTTATGATTTTCAAGAAGATATGATATGGTTTTTATTTCCTTTATTTTCCCTTGATGAGCATTTGAGCTCACCCTTTTTTGTATGTTTTCTTTTCCCCAGGTCAGGAAGATGGATATTAAGTAGAATATGCTAAAAGGGACCATAGATATGATGAAATAAATGGGAGACAATGTAGATGATTTATGAACCAGTTGTTTATGTTTCCCAGTTTCTAAAGACACTATACCTATACGGTCCTTTGTGGTTTTGTCGTATGTTGTAATAAGTGTGCTTCAATTTTTGAATTATTAACAATGTATGTAAAGCATGGGTCGTTATATTAAGGATCTACCAAAATTCAATATTATTTTTTCAACTGTTATGATTAATTTAAAAAATTTGACGTCATAATATCTTAGGAGTAACGTAAAATTGTTAACTTAATCGATTTACATGATGCATTAGAGAGATATAACATACCCATCCATCCTTGGTAAATTACATAACCACATAGCCTTTTATTATAATGAAATCACATATAAATCATTTATATATATATATAAGTACCAACTAATGAAAAAAAACATTTGGAATATAAACAAAACATGATATTATTGAACAAATAATTTTTTTATCTAATTATATATCTATATTCATTATTATTATATGATGTAATCATAAAAATAAAAAATTTGAATATTTTTATTAAACTCATTTTATAAAATGTTTTACTTAAATGTTCCTTTTTAAAAATCTATATTTTGAATTTGAATATGAAAATATCATTTTTTATTTTAGCATATCATATTTAACTTAGAATTAATTTCTTATAATTTTATATGAAAATTTTTATCATTAAATGAATTATGTAAAAAATTATAATTTTTTCTGGATATTATTTTTATGTATTCAAAAAATAAATTTTTAATTTTTAATATTATTAAAAAAAATTTAGTTTATTTATTGAATAATTTTTAAATAGGTTATTTTAAATGAATGTCATTATTTATTGTAGTATAAAATTATTTTATATTTTAGAAGGGAATTAATCTGAAAAAACATTTTTTCATTTTTTTTTCCCAGTTTAATTTTAAATTAAAATATTCAACATCTAGGTTTTTGAAATTCAAAAAATGGATTCAATATTTATAATCATGGGTACCATATTTAGTATATGGATCCCTTTTAGTTTTTTTTCAATATAAATTTTAACCATAGTAATTTTTTAAAACACTTAAAATGGAAAATAGGGTTCTTATTGTTAAAATAATTATATTGATAAAAATTGTCTCAAATGCTTGAATAAATATTATATAATGAAAAATTTTCATCCTTTATTAGCATATATTTGTTATTATTTAATTATAATGAATTTTGTATTATATTTTGGCCTTTGTGGTAATGTCTTCCATGACATTGCAAACATGACACACACTTATATTCAATTAATATAAATTTTTTTACTTAGTTTACCATTGGATATGATTAAATAAAAATATTTAGAAAGTATATTGTATTCATATTCATCATAGTAATTTATTTGTAATTTAATTTAAAGAATACTTACCTTAATTTCTTACACAATGTTGATGTTGTAATTATGAAATTATTTAAATATCATTTAAATTATATTACAAATAATAAATGTAACATATTATTAGATTAAAAATGTTATCAATTAATTTAATAGATCATCACTAAATTTTAAAGGTAATGTAATTTTTATCTAATTTTACTAATTTTCATGATGTAATTAATTTATATGTAATGAAATGTTTTAAAAATTGACATAATTTATATTTCAAATGAAATACAATTTTATTAAATGATATCAAATTCATAAAAACCACATATTCTAAAACATGACTTGTATAAAGTTTATAATATCAACAGTGGTCCATTTATGTTATGTTATTCCATTAATTTTAACTATCATGGCCCTCAATGAATAAACATGTAAAGACCAATCCCATTGGGGCTCATACTGTGACTCCCCAGACCCACCTCTTAAAGGCCTTGGTTTGGTGACAAGAACCAAGTAGGAATATCTCTAACATGGGAGGCATTCATATGTACCTACACATATTCACACATCTCCAGGAACATAGAATGCTATAAATATAAAAAAAATTGAAAAAAATGCATACATACCACTATCTCAACCGAGTATGATAGGAATAAAAACTGCAATAATGTAAACTCGTCCAGAATACAATCCCACCACTAAACAAGAGTTTGTAATCTAAAAAATCCACCTTTTAAACAAAATAGGTATTGGGACTGCTGCATAATGATGAAGGAACATCTAGGTCTGCCTAAACTCACAAAGCTTTGTCTGGTCCGTGTCGACATGGGACTCTGTCAAAATGTTGCTCATCTACAAAATACAGAACACATACAGGAAAATCTCATGCTAGGGTGAGTATAAAAATACTCAATAGGACAACTTGAAATCCTAAACAAATAAAAAATAAGATACAGTTAGATATAAAATTTATATGTTTGAAACACTTATTAAAAAATAACAATACGTACTACAACTAAGACTCAGAGACAGAAGGTAAGTCCCAACTACCATATACTATCACTAAGGATTCTCCTAGAAGATTCCATGAAGTACTAATCTAAGAGAACACACTCTTGAGTCTGATAGGACTGTTGAAGTACGTCTGAGATGTACGTTTCATCAGAAACAATCGTTAGAGAGATATGTAGATAGATCTGAAGAGAGAGATAAGATACCACATATGACGATCACAGCTACGACCATATGGTGATACTAAAAACCATCTAGATTAACCTACTCTATAGAGGATTGATGCCAGGTGATGTTAGTTATGTCAATACTGAAGACTATCTTGGTAATAATTGTTGAATAGAGATCGAGCTCTGATCCACTCTGAGGTGATTCTAACAACTCTCTCCAAAAATTCATGTCGAAGGAATCACGATCTTATGAGTAGGAAATTACAATTGACTAACCATTGGGGGAATGATATGATAACAAACCCTTAACAAATTTTATTACAATATATGGTGGAAACGTATCTCAATCCATGTGTAGAAGAGTACCTGTCATATGAATTGTCACACACCGTGCCCCTTGAACCCAGATAGTGTTTGCGTATAATGACCCATGTCAAAAGTAAATGTTTATAAAAATATATTACACATCAATAAAGAATACTTACATGACATGTGCTTCTAACATGGTCCATTGTACATAGGAGTTACATGGGGTCAAAGGAGATATAGTGCGACAATACTACATGTCATGTACTCTTTTCTATATAGCTTGAGACACTTTTCAACCATATCATCCAAAATTTTCCTTAAGGTTTAATTCCAGTATCCTTCCCCCTAACGGTTAGTCGGTATCATTTCATACTCAGAGGAGTATGATTCCTTCTGTTTGACTTTCTAGATAGATTTGTCAGTATCCCATATAACGTGGCCCAATTTAGGATCATCTATTCATTATTTATGCCTCAGGTAGAGTCCTTGGTATTGATGTGACCAAATTAATCGAGTGTCAATCCTCTACATAGTAGGATTATCTAGATGGAGTTGTTGGTTTTACCTTATGGCCCTAGGAATGATCATGTTATATGGAATCATATCTATGTCTTCAGATCTACATGTGTGTATCTCTCATGATATTTTCTGAAAAATAATAAATCTGGGATGGACATCATCAGTAATATCAGACTCCATATTGGGTTCACCCGGATGTGTGCTTCATGGAATCATCTAGTTGAATTTGTAGTTATGGTATACAGAAGTTGTAACTAAACACTAAATTTCTTATCTTTGTTAGTGTATATATGGATATTCTTGTTATATGTGATGTTGAAATATAATTTATAGGGATGAATATATCTTTTTTTTTTGTATTTCATTATGGTTTTGGGATGTCCTACTAATTATTGTTATACTCACCCCTACATTGGATTTTCCCACATGTGTCATGTCCTAAGATGATGAGAACCATATTGATGGTGTCTAGTGCAGACCATGACAGGACACAGTTCTGTGAGTTCATGCAGGCTGAGGTGTTCTTATGGCTTTATGTATCCATCCTAGTAATTATTTTTTTATAGGATGAACCTTAATGTTTGCAAATTCATATTTTTTGTGGGGCTTTTATTCTATCTGAGTTTACTTTATGACACTTTACTTTCCATTCATGCTCTACTGGTCGGGATAGTTGTATACTTGAAATGTTTTAATAGTAGTTTTTACATTTTATAATTTTGGGGGAATAGAGAGTTGTTCATGTGTATATGTATATAAAAAATTCCTCCCATATTAGTGATATGCCTACTCGATGCTACTCACCATTCCCTGACCTGCCAGAGGTTGGATTGTGGATTTATAGCACGGGCCCCACTAGTACAGTTCTTCAAAGAGTGGTATTAGAGGTGGTCACCTCTACCATATGACTGAGACTCATTGATATTAGATTGTAAAAATAGTGTTGAATTTTTTATGTTCATATTTAAGGATAGAGAGTTTAGTTTTGTTGAGGGAGGACGACGTATCAATACACCAAGACTCAGATAACCTTATTTTCATCTTAAAACATTAGAACACTGGTTCTAGGGATATAATAATGGTGCATGCATCATATATGAATTTTTTTTGGTTCCATGTCATTGTTTTTTCATATATCCATTTATACTCATTGATTGTGGTATATGTTATTTTATATTAGATTCCTATGATATTCATACCATATAGGATTCATCATCTCGATTGTGAGTTTGACCCCCTTAGTGATTAAGCATTGATACATGGATACATTCCATAGATATCACTATCATGTGGGGCACCAGCTATAATGCCACCTTTAGAATATAACGTGGTACCGTATGTACCTTTAGTTGAAGAGCATATGCTGAGAAGACATCATTAGTTTTACAAACAGATACACCTCAGGTATTGAGGTGATCCCAACCCTTAGGCGGTAGAGGACATGAAAGATGTGGGGACCTGATTTTTTCTCCTAGTCTAGAAACTAGTATATTATATGTTGGACATGGAGGAGAGACTTCCATAAGGCTTGGTAAGGGGATATTGGATTTAGGCTATATAGACTTGCGATGAGGTGACTTTTTCGTGGACATAGTTCAATCATCAAATTAGTGTGGATTACATATCATTTACACTATGTCCTATGCTTATATAAGAGCTTCTTTAACTCCAATATGGTTGCATGATACTAATTGATTATTTATTCTTGGTTCACCAAACATTCTATATACTCGATGAATATGGTTAGAGATAGTTTATTTCATTCATGGACCATCATGCGAGGTCTGCATATGGATATCATATCCTACATTTTCCCTCATTGAATAATGATGTATTTATGGGTGATTTAGTGAGTATATGTGGTTGAATGTTTTGTTGTATAGTAGATTCATCCAGTGATTGTATGCAATAAAAAATAAGGTGTAGAGACCATGGAAGCCAGTATTCAGCATCATACTCATGAATTAGGATGTGGGATCGGTTTCTGGAGGTGATCCTAGGATAGTTGATATACTATTCAGGGCTCTCAAGATGGATACATTCAACTTAGGGAGAGTCAAAACTACACATGTGATGGTAAGGAGCATCTATATTTAAATCTTCCATCCCTTTGAGATTTACACATAGTGGAGGAGGATGGACCACTAAGATAGATGAAATTTCAGGTGCATGAAGATCTTCAAGGTGGTGGATGTGGAAGAGGATATGGGATAATAGTAGGAGGTGGTCGATGTCTCAACATGTTACCCCAAAAACCCCTAGCTGGCCCACAACAGTCTTAGGGGGCTGAAGGATTTGGGCATGGAAAGCAACATATGGTTGAGGCATATGACTCAGGGGCATTAAGGTATGATATGAGGTATGATATGAGTATTTTCTACCATAATTGTTGTAATGATTGAAACAAGATATTCTAATTTATTTCTCTCCACATATCAAGATTTAGACCTAGAGAATCCAGATGAATTGTTGAATAAATCCTTACTCTAAGAGATACCCACTAGAGAAGACTCAGTGATCGCATAATTGTGTCGAAAATGTGACCTGACTCTTGGAGGCAATCGGTTCGATTGGAACATCATTGTGGTATCATCGAGATTGAATGACATCGTTATTGGTATGGCTTGGTTATCTTGAAACCATGCCCAAAATGACTATTTTTGGAAAATGTTGTGGTGTGTCTTCAGCGATGGAATGAGGTTTTCATTTGCTAAAAAAGGAAAACCCAGGAATCACATGATGTACTCATACATAAGAGGGTTTAGCCAAGAACTCATGATTTGTCTATCCTAACCCTAAATGTTGCAGATATAGTGAGTTTTCCATTCCCAATAGTTATTGTGGAGTACAAGAACATCTTACCTGAAGATGTTCTAGGATTTCCTCCCCATAAATAGATAGACTTCAGCTTTTAATAACTTATTAGTATGTAACACTATTATCACCGACATATCAGATGGCTCCCGGAGAGCATCGTGAGCTGAAGGTGCAGTTTAAGGAATTATACAAGAAGGGATTTGTGATAAACAGTGTTTCACCATGGGTAGACCCAATTTTTTTTTTCCAAAAAGGCATACGGTGGCATGATTTTTTTTTGAGATACCAGTCCTTAAACCATGTGATCATGAAGAGAAATTATCCCCTTCTGAAGAACGATGACCTATCCATTTAGTTTAGAGGGGACGATGGTTCTAGATGGTTGAACATTAATAAGGATATCAACAGCTGCAAGTACAGGATGAGGATATAAAGAAGACGACATTTAAATATATATACTGTTAGTATGTGTACTTAATGATGACCTTTGGGATGTTGAGCTCCCCATTAGTGTTAAAGGGACTAATGAACCAGGTCTTCTGGTCATATTTAGACTAGTTTGTGGTATCCTTCATCGATGAAATCCTTATGTACTCAACATTTGAGGTGGAGCATATGAGACACCTTTGGATGGTTCTGTACATACTCCCAAAGCACTATATTGATGTGATACTCTCGAAGCAATAGTTCTTGATTCAGGCAGTCCACATTATGAGAGATGTTTTCTTTGTTGATGGAGTGTTTGTGGACCCGACCAAGGTTGATGCGGTGTTAGCATTTGAGCCACTTAGGAGCGTGGAAGAGGGGTGAAGATTAATTAGGCTTAAGGATATTATTAGATATTGGAAAATTATTTCTCCACCATATTAGCACTTATGAAAATATTTACATGACAGGGGAATCCTTTTGGGTGGAAATAGAAGTTTCAATTGGATTTTCAACAGTTGAGTTAGAGTTTGACAAGTGCACTCATCTTGAGATTTTTTGAGGATGGCGTCAGATATATAGTGTTTGTTTGGTAAATTAGAGATAGGTATTGGTTATTTTCTGATGTTGATGTAAGTTTTGATTGCTTATGGTTCAGTCTAAATTAGACCACATGACCGGAATTTTGTGACCCATGATATTGAGTTAGTAGTGGTAGTATTCACATTGACGATGTTTCCACACTACCTGATGGGAGAGCGATTTATCATCTAGTAACATCATAATAGCCTCTAATATAAATTCTCTTAAAGTGATATATACTTTATATAGATGAGATTCATTATGTTCCTCTAGGACTGTGAATTTGAGTTTTTCTATTCTGATGGGATGGGCAACATGGTGGAAGATGCTCTCAGTTAGAGATCTAGGTCGCAATTATTGAATGATTCATCATAGAAGTAGGATTCATTTCACATAACCTTTGTGAATGAAGATACATCATCTTTCCTTTAGTTTTTGGTTGTTATCCATAACTATTACATTGAGTTATGGAGGCATAACTTGGGGATACCGACTACGAGACTCTATGTGCTCATATATTCACATGGCATGGTATTGATGGATATTTGAAATATAGGGAGGGTGTCATCCTTTTCAGTGGTTGAAATGATGTACCTAATTATTTATGAGAGGTGGTTCTGAAATAGTTTTATGCATCCCCTTAGTGTATATCATGGATTTTTAAAGATGTACCATGACCTTCGATGATAGTTTGGGTGGATAGGGATGAATAATGTAGTTTCAGAGTTTGTTTCTTGATGCCTTACATGCCGTTCAGAATATAGATCAACTCTATGGTATCCCATAGAAGATAGTTCCGGATAATGATTCTAATTTTACAACATTTTTGTGTAAGGGATTTCATGAGGTGTTTTGGAATTTGTTATTCTTGACCATGGCATTCCTCTCAGAGACAGATGACTATATAGGGTTGATCATTCAGGTTTTGGAGGATATGTTATTGGCATCCACAGTGGACATCGACGGATTCGAGAAGGATCACATACCATTGGTGGAGTTTTCATACACCCACTACCATTCCACCATTGGTATGACACAATTCGAGGCCTTGTACGGACAACCCTACAAGACAATAAGTTGTTGGGTTGTCCATCAAGAGTTTCCACTTATGGGCCGATAGTCGACTCATGGTACTACCAATAAGGTGTATATCAACTTGGTGATGATGAAAACTAAATTAATCTATCATAAATCTTATGCTTATAGGAGAAAGAGGCCTTTAGATTTTGTGGAAGGAGACCATTTTTTCTCACGGTTTCACCTCAACGTGTATTATAGAGAATTGGCCAGGGAAACAATAAATCTTTATGGTTCATCAGCCATTTAGAGATATTGTGTATAGTTAGTGAGCTGGAATAACCCTTATATGTACCCCCAATGTTTGACCTGCTACGTGATGACTTCCACTTGTTGAATCTGAGGAGTTACATGCATGACTCATGCTACGTCATCCACTAGGGAGAGATGGACCTCAAGGATATAGAGACATTTTCTATGTACACAATTGAGATCAAGGATCAAAAAGAGACTATAATTTGTGGCAATAAATTCTTTTGGTGTAATTCTAGTGGGAAAACAGGGTCTCTAGGAAAGAACCTAGGAGAAGGAGGCCCAGATTCATTCCTCATAGAAACATCTTCTTGAGTATCCATTCATTTTTTCATTTAGGTGATGTAAAGACCAATGTTGGGGAGAATGTAATTTCCTAGATTTCTATGTTATATTTTTTAATATTATATGGAATTATTTCAGAACTAGGCAGTGATATATCATGTGATTCTGAGGTCCAGTGTTCCCCGAATTAAATATTGAATAATATAATAATTTTCTATATCCCTCACAAATAGTTTTCTAGAAAAAGTTTAATGGCATCTAAACAGGCTCCTGAATAAGAAATCTGATGCCACCATTGTCTTTAGATCTGTTGGTTTTCCTAGGGTGAGGCCAAACTTGAGTTGGCATCGTTCGACTATGAAAAGTAATTTTTCGATGTATTAATGTATTAAATAAATGGAATATTTAATTTATTTCTTTCTATTTTTTCTAAACATTGATGGTTTATTTTGAATTACCCTATAAGCAGTGATATAGGGATATTCTCCAAACCCTGTAATTCTTTAGAGCTTTTTTTGAAAAACACAAGAAAATTCTATTGGCATTGAATGATGGATGATCCTTGGATTGAATATCGACCGATGTTGTTCTTGATAGATAATGCCAATGATGTCGAAGTGAAAACTGATATTCTTTAGTGAGTGATTCAATCCCAATATAGGAAGTTCATATTTTAATATCATTCACCATTTTTAGAATCAATGATTAATGTGGACAAGCCAATGTACATGTTGACCCATGGATAAATCATTCTTCCAAGATGGGCTTATTGGTAAGAACAATCAGGGTTTATGTAGATATTTTTTGGTTTGGTTATTTTTAAAACTCTTACGATAATGGATCAGATTCAGAACGAACTATGAATGAGGTTAATTCCTTGGGTTTTTCTTATGCTTTTCCCCACATAATATTATCAGTGATCTTCTTTCTTTGTGGTTTATGAATGAATTATTTTTTGTACATCAATCTATGGCACAACAATCCAAAATTGAAGATCCTACATCAGTGAGACCTAGAGGAGGTGTGAAGGGAATGGATATGGAAGAATCAATGTGATTAAGGAATACATGTTCATCAGCCGATTGTCATTTAGATGAACAAAATTAGTTTTTGGAGCCGATTAATTTCCTGAAACTCACTGATTCTGTGTTGTGATTGCGAGACGACCCTAGATATATAGTTTAGAGATGATCAGACCATTTGATAATGACCTAGAGGATTGGACAAGTCATGCGAAGGAAGAAAATGGTTTCTAGAAAAATGGGATAAACACAACATGTTACATGGTATTACACAATGTGTGGTCCCCACTGAGTGACAATTAGGGTTTCAGAAGTTAGATAACAACCACACTACATGTGACCCTATCACATGGTGTGTTGGCCATACCCGGAAGCTAGGTGTGTATCACATGAGATAAAAAACATAGGCTGGAGTATAGAAGTTTCTTTCATGGCATGTACCCCACCACAAGCAATGACACAGACTCGTTACATGGGTTACCCTAGGTAGTGGTACATGGGTTGGTGAACACGGGTTGACACGATGTATTGACACATGACTATAGAACACAGCTATACCCCAGATGGAAGGTCATGAATTTCAAGTATTTATACACACCATGTATTCTATTGTTTCTTGAAATTTAGCTATTACAAGGTTCGTTGCAAACAAACACTACACGGGGTCAATGGAAACTTCTTGAGACCATACTACATGCTTGGTACTTTTATATACATTGATTGAGCTACTTTTTTCCATATCATGGATATGTTTCATTAAGGGTTTATTCTAATATCAATCACCCTATGGTCTGTTAGCCTCATTTCCTACTCATATGAGTATGATCCCCTCAGTAAGAAGTTTTGGAGAAGGTCCTTAAAATTACCTTTGGGAGGCATGAAACCAGATCATATATTCATTATTTGTTCCCTAAGTTTATTTTTAGTATTGACATGACCAACTCCACCGGGAATCGATCCTCTACATCGAAGGTTGATCTTGAAGGATTTATTAGCATCACCCCATTTTCCTAGATTTTATTCTCATTTTTTGTATTGTATCTCTCTATTTAGATATAACTATTTATCACTGTAATGACGATTTATAGTGAACAATACCTTTTAGAAAGACACCATTCATCCTATGGGACTAAGGATTGTGTTATCTTGGATAATTTCTTCCTGGAATTTTCGAGATGAATCTCTGGTGCTGGTATACGGTAGATTTGATTTACCTCTAGTCTACATGTCTTGTTTTGAGTATATCTAGATATTCTTGTTATATCAGTTGTAGACATATAATTTTTAGAGATGAATATTTCTTCTATTGTGAATTTATTTGTTGTATTGGGGTGTCCTACTGAGTATTATTATACTCACCCATTCTCAGTCTTTTCTCACACATATTGGGTCTTTTATAGATGTGAAACCTTTTGATATAGTCATGGGTAGTCATAGACAAGACATAGATTTGTGATTTCAGGCAAGTTGAGGTTTTCATATGGCTTCAAGCAACATTTATGATAACTATTTTCATTACAGGTTATAATTTGAGGTGTACAGACTCTTCTTTGTAATGGGCTTGTATTCTGGACTAATTTACTTTACTTCACTATACATTTCTATTGTACTATTTTGGTTGGGATAGTGGTATGCATGAATTTTTTTCATATTAGTTTTTAAATTTCAGCATTTTATAGGACATGATATTCATTAATGCGTACATGTTCTTATAAAATTCATCCCATGTTTGTTGTATGCCTACTCGGTGCTAGTAAAAAACACCTGGCCTATTGGAACTGGTCTTGGGAGGTCGTGCCATGGAACCAACTAGGATGGGTCATGACAAAAATAATCCTATTATGATTGAAATTTTAAAAAGGTTTAAGGATGGGATAAATCCAATAGAAAAGGATAAATAAATTATCAAATCTTATATAATTTTTAATATATATTATTAATTTTAACCATATTCCTAGTATATTTCAAATAAAATATTTTTTAGTCATATTAAAGTGAAAAATGAGTTAAATAATATTAATATTTTGAGAAATTCCTTGAGTGCCCCTCCCATCTCTTATAAAAGGGAACATATTCATTACATTTCTTCACAGTAGGAAAACTATTTTGTTTGGATGATATATAATAAAAACAATTACAACAATCTATACCACAATTAAATAGGTCCAGTTTTAGTTATAACACTAAACTTAGTGGTCTTAAGGTGTAAGACAATAGATATTGTTTAAAGAAGAAGTATTGTTTTTAATCAAATGTTTCGGTCTAATTCCTTCTTATTCTTCCTCAAAGGATTATTAAATCCTTATAAAATTATAACACAATCATAATATAGGAAATGAGTTATTATAACTTAAATTTAATGACCTATATCCATCCATGTCAGCAAGAAAATATGAAATTAATTCATCGTTCATGTCTACAAAAAACTACCACCTTACAAACCGATGTAATTATTTTCTAATAACACTATATAAAAACATTTTATAGTTAATGAATTAATGTATATATATGATATTAATAAATTATTTATCAGTATAAAAATACTTTATATCATTTATTTTTTAACCATTCCATTCACTTTATAATGATAACTCTGTTTATGAGTACATGTGGAAAGAAACTTC
Organism: Viscum album; assembly: GCA_963277665.1. Classification (NCBI taxonomy): domain Eukaryota; kingdom Viridiplantae; phylum Streptophyta; class Magnoliopsida; order Santalales; family Viscaceae; genus Viscum; species Viscum album. The sequence goes on from OY728147.1 coordinate 1,695,269,185, forward strand.
CAAGATGTGTTGCGATCATCTTCCTTCACCATATCACATATATTATATGATTCATTATATTTAATAGATAAATACTATATATATGATATTATAATAAATATGAAAAAATTAAATAATACTTAGGTTCTCTTTATAATGATCATTTAAAAATGGAAGTGTTACTCATGCGTACATTGGGCCTACAATCTCTATGATTGAAACATTGTTAATTTTTCCTACCCAATATTAATGGATTAATTTAAAAATAGAATTTATTTATTAAAATAATTATTATTTCATGATTATTTTTAGGATATGAATGAATAATTTCCTCTGGGAAAATATCAATCCAACTGAAGTCATTTCTAATATATAGTTGAATATCATCAAAACACACGTCATGAATTTAATTGATCAAGTAATTGTATATGTCATGGTATTGAATAAAATAAATGAATAAGGGAAATGGTAATGGTTCTTAAAAATTGTTAAATTTACATAATTTTTTATTTAGGATTACAAATAATGTATATGAACAATAAAATGCAAGGATAGTGACTTTATATTATAGTTGTCATCTTTTAATGTTTCTCTTAAAACTCTCATTTTCTCCCAAATAGTATTTTTGTAAAATATATTTATAAATGGTTTTTAATATTCTTAGATTATTTTTAAATTTTTGCACTACAAATGTTTAACTTTTGAATTTTTTTGAATGATTTGTTATGTCAATTTATAAACGAGTTACATTTTTTATTTTTCAAAACAAATTATGAATGGAATGTTTTTTAACATATACAGCAATAGAATATTTTCTCTCTTTCATGACTAATCATTAATTTGAAGCTTATATTATAATATTATAAGGTTGTTTTCAATGTAAATTTTTTCATTTCGATTTTAATTGTTTTTTAAATATGATATTTCAAAATGTAAATGCTATTTTGACATCGAAAAGTGTTTGTTATTTTGGGTTTAGAAGATATTTTCAATAATTTTATAATGAAATGATGAATGAATAAAAAAATTTATATGGTAAAAAATTATTATATGTGAAATAGGTGAGATAGAGATACCTTATATGTTGGTTTGAAGACTATTATATCTCATGGTTGAGATTGATACAACATAAAACTTGATGAACCATGATAGTTTCTGGTGAGATAATTATATCATTAGGTGTCCCTAGATAGTACTGTAATGCATCTGGTATAGTACCATGTCTTTTTAAGATATAGGGTGTAAGTTGTGAGAGGGTTTCTCCCATTGATTTAATTGGTATGTATTTATTTCAAATATATTATTAAAATGGGGAATGAATGTGATGCTATATATTTCCAAAAAAATTATTTATTTTTCTTTTGTGTGTTTTGTTGTTTTTAATGAGATTAAAGGTCATTTGGTTTTTATCTAGGATTGAGTTATTTTATATTCTCAAAAATCATTGATATAATGGTAAATAATTCATGGCAGTTCATGTTTTTACAAGGATAAAATATATCTTTTTATTATGTCCCTTACTGAGATTTTATGATTCTTAAAAAAATTAAAATAATATCAATTGGTTTTAAATAAAATATGGAAAAGAAACAATCATGATAATTATATGATGATATTTCACGAAAAGAAATATTTTTTTTAATTTATATCATTTTGAATATGGGAAAACTAATTTGGATCAAATAATTCAACATGTTATAATATGGGTTTTTATGTGATATTTATGACTTAATTATATAATAATCTAAGATAAAAATATCAATGGAAAAAAATGTGATTTCTATTTTGAATATAGTATATAATGTGATTTTTATGGTTATGTCCTTACAATTAGTATTATAGATGGGTTTATTGAATTTTAGAGGTTCAGATAACGTAATTAAATTCACATATGTTGTTCTAATATAAGGTTATGTGGTTATAAAATTATAAAATTAATTTATTTATAAATTAAATTTGAACTATTCAAAATGGATTTCTATAGAGGAAGTAGGGTAGTTATAGAATGAATGAACTTTGATGAAAATATCATTCAAAATATTCATCTAAAAATCAATAGATTCGAATATAATAGTTTATTTTAATAAATGTTTAGTTAGCATATGATATAAATGGTCGGGGAATCCTTGATAGAGAGTATCTAGTTATACTTAAGTCAAACATTATGATACTGTAGAATGTTATGAGTCAAATACCTCAAGAATATAGTAGAACCTATAATTCTTGAGTGTCTGAGGGATGGATCAATTCTCTATAAAATATAATTTTTTTCATGGGATGATAAAAACATAAAAAGGTATTTCATTCAATTTATCATTTTTATGGTGAATCTAATGAATGGTGGTATCTAATTAATAATACTATGTGAAAAAATTTATTTATTAAATTTAAAGGGATGATTTATTAATATTTTCCATGAGAAATACATTCCTAATATTTTAGACTTCAAAATGGGAACAATCCACATTATGAGGAAATATATATGAGAATAATATGGATATATATGAATAAATATTAATATTATTGACCATGTATATAAAAAATTTTGTTCTTGATATTTATAGTAAAATTTATATATTTTTCTCCAGTTTGAATCCAATTTTATAATGTTATTTTCCACGAGAAAATTTAAATCTTATTTGAAATTTTTTCACTATGTTGAGATTGTGGAGATGTAGTTTTCTAAAAATTATATTCCTAAAGATGAAAAGAGGATCACATATTCTTAGTGGAAGGAAAGATATAGATAACCAACTAAAAGGTTTGAAAAAAATCCCATAAAATATTACAAGTATGGTGAAAATAATATCATATAAAGTTTTATATGTTCATGAATGTGTTCCTAATGTGGTAATTTTGATTATAGGGCTCATTATTTAAAAGAAAATATTCCAAAACAATCATAGTGTTGGTTTATTGAAATAATTTTAATGGTGATTTGTTTTAGTTTCCAGAAGTTGATCATTACGATAACATGTAACCAAAAATAGTTGAATAAAATGTAAATCATCATGATACTAAACATAAGGTTATGTGATAATATTTTCTTACAACAATGGTTGAGGTTTCTCTATAAGAGGAATTGGTGATATGTATGTTAATTTTTTATTTAGAATATACTAATAACCATTTTTTACTTTAGATCCTAAAATTCATTTATTTCATAGAAATTATGAAGGGAATTCAGAATATCACTTAATTAAATTAAGCTATATCATTGTGGAAAAATTATATGTAGGGGTGTAAAATAAAAATAGATTTATTGGAATATAACTATTGGTATTAATGGAACAGTCATTAATATAAATCAAGATGAAAATCTCTGTTATAATTGTATATAAGGTTGGTTTGGGAATATCACTTCATGAAATAAAGATATATCATTTGGGAAAAAATCTATTTGGGGGTGTTAAAGAAAACTACATTTATTGGAATCTAACTATTGGTATTAATGGAATGGTCTTTCCTACAAATCAAAATGAACATCCCTATTATAATTTTATATATGTTTGTTAATGGATTTTATTTATATTGATCTAAATAATAGAAATTATAGAGATAAGAAATAATTACTGAATTATTTCATGCATTTGATAACTTTCCATGATATTGAGAAAAATAATAGTGATGGAAATAAAATTTAGCTATATTTTGTTATTGTAATGAGTGAAAATTTTATAATTATTTATTTTCTTATAGTTAATGAATATATATATGTTTAATAAAATGAACTGTTTTGTATCATTCTTGATGTTGTGGTTTAGTTTACTATTGACATTGTTCTCTAATTCTAAGACTATTTGAGAAATCCCATATCGAATGGGTCATGTAGAACATTTGTAACTAAAAATAAAATTAAAAGAGTTACTAGATAATGGTTTCATCCAACCAAGAACATCACTATGTTTTACTCCATTTTTTTTCAAAAAGAAATATGGTCTTGTGAGTAATTTCATTGTTTATAGTGCATATAATAACATATTTTTCTAGAACAATTACCTGTTACATTATAATAGTGATTTCATTTATCATCTTGTGGGAACAGAGAATATTTTGAATATTTATCATTGGTTGAGGTACTATTACAAGTAGGTGAAATAGGTAGAAATAATAAATAATGTATTTGGGACTTGATATGTGCATAATGATTTTGTTGTTATTCCCTTTATGTATTCCAATGAAATATAATTATTTATGGATTGTATGAATATATTTTTTTCATAATTTATTTGATTTGTTAGTGGTGGGTTTATTAATGATTAATTTTTTTATTATAAAATGTTGTAAATCCTGAATTTTTTTTAGGATTATTATTCAAACCATAAAAAATAATCCATATAGAATATTTAAGATATGTGTATTTTGGTTCCAAAAAAGTATATTACATGGAAATATTGATTCAAAATTTGGAATTACTATTTTCCTAGTAAAAACTAACTTTTTCTAAGAATGACCAAGACTAATAAATTTCATATAGATTTATATTTTTCATACCGTAATGGTTTACTATGCTAGTTTTGTTTTTCATGAAATTCATGGTATTCGAGTGAACCGGCTAGGTTAACACAGAAGGGTTTAAAATCATCTAGAACAAAATGTGTGATAATTATTTTTAATAATGAAAAAAATTATTCTTGAATTCTCAGTTTTAGAACCTGGAAACTTTGAATGGTGAATTCATCATCTATAGCGATTATTCATTTAAAGGATTTTATTTTTCATAATGAATAATGATTAGTAAATCACCTATTATTCACATAAAATAATATAATAAAAATTATATTATAAATGATTTGAAATTAGCATTATTGGAGTTTTCATTGGAAATTTGGAGGCATCATTTATATGTTAACTAGTTTAAAATAAAAAATTATCATAAATTATAAATATTTGAAAAAAAGGTATAGATTATGGTTACAACTAAACAAGGATTATAGCTATATGATTTTTTCCCATGATGGAAAATAAATTAATTAACAAGGTACTTTGCATTGGGAAAATAGTTCTACACTAACCGTGTAATGTTTAGACCAAGGGCCTTTGGTTAATGATTTGATATTTTTAAATTTAAAATTATGCATATAGTAACATACCATATTATGTTGAAGTTAATACAATTGTCTCAGTTAGAATAAATTAAAAAATCTCATAAGGATACCCATAAATTATAGGAAATGGATTAATTGGATTAGAATGGTATTTTTACTGAATTAAATTTTTAAAAAGAATGGTTATTGAGATTTCAGAAGTAATTATTAGTGATTTATGATTCCTACTACAAAATGAGTTATTGGGTGAAGCTCATAGTTCCATGTTTTATATTCATCCTTCTAAAACTAAGAATCATAGAGACTATCAGGAGTATTACTGGTGTTATGTAATATAATGAGATATTACAAAAAATTACATGAAATATTTTTTTTAAAAAAGTTAATGATTAATAAAATTTAATAATAGGTATTCCTCACTATAATCTAGAAATATATTTGAAATTAGAAAATAAAAAAAAATTATTTGTTGGAATACTGAAGACTTATCCATATAAAAATATATTTTCGGTTATTGTTGACTGATTTAGTAAATCATCACATTTCATTCCCATTAAAGATACAATGACTCTTGATAAATATTATCAATTCTATCTCAATGAGATAGTTATGATATGTAACACCCCAAGCATCCACGATAGGCTTCTCATTGAATAATACAATAGCGTGTGTTGTACGCAATTTCGAGTTCTAACTCACCACAACCAATCAAAATTGCTGTTATAAATAGTAATACCAAATTTTTGAAATTTTATAAATATTAACTTTCAAAATAGACTTTTTTTGGATTTAGAATATCGAAATTAGCTTAGGGTGAATTTTTGGTATTTTTCTGAAAACCTTCAATTTTGTTTGAATACTGAAAAAAACTGAGTTGAGTTTAAAAATGAATTTCTATTTAAATAATTATTTATTTTATTTAAATTTATATTAGGTCATAATAGATACATAATACCTATATAAGTAATATGGAATTCATTGGAGTCAGTTTGTAATAATTTTATATATATACAAATTTTATTGAACTTTTTATTGTATTTTACCTACCTCCTAGGAGAATTAGAAAATTTATATAAAACATAATGTTACCACTTTTATGAGTGGAATTTCAAAAATCTGAGAGACACGGTTGATATTAGTAAGAGAAATGTGGGTTGATAAGATGAAAATAATTTTTGTTGTATAGTAACTTTTTTCTTTTATTTACAATGGTTAAAAGTACATAGTTTATTAAAGGGTAAAATGATATTATTAATACCCTAAAGCATTTAATAATTTTTTGGATAAGTATAATTCAACCAAAAAAACCTTAGGAATAAAATATGAACTCTTTTGGTCCACATGGATTAGATTAGGACACTTATTATTTTTTTATTTTAATAAGATTTGAAAGATTTAAAATCAAATTTTATTAACTAAAACATTTTTAATATAGGGTTATACATTAGATAAATTTGTCTATAAGTATTCATTATAAAGATAAAAATATTGACTACATAATGTTATTCTATTTATATTTTTTAGACATTAAATAATGAAATTTATTTCTGACACAATGATGATGTTGTAATTACCTAAATAATGAAATATTAAAATAATTTATTTTATAAATATCCAAATTAATCTAATTTGAGATTTTTTATTAATTTCAATAATTTTATTGGGTAATATGACAAATTACGGTTTTTAGAAGATTTTTTTTCGAAGTAATAATTCTGTTATGTATTTAGAAAAAAAATACCAAATAGTGTCATAATTGACATAAAAGAGTTTTTAAAACAAATATTATATTATTAATTGATATTCTATTCCAAAATATCTGAGGATCGTCCAAAATAATTTTATAATGATATTTTTATCATTAATTAACCACTTGGGGTTCTCTTGGATGTATATACTATGTTTATTAACCATATAATATAAAAATACAAAGAGACATAGTAAATGTCAAACTATTTATCTAAGAGTAAAAGATAAAGTTAATATAGTGACACAAACCTGTATAAAAACTATTGGTTAAGTGGTCTTCAACCCAACCCCACCAAAAGCTTTAAATAATCTATTTTGGAGCCATTATAAACTAAAATAATTTTATTATAAAATAATATTTCAAGCTTTACCTATGATGCCCATCACCCCTCATATAAAAGGGCACTCCCCCTTCTCTCTAATTCACACCATCAATTCCATTTATATCAGCCCACCTCTACACAAATACAAAATCAATAATCCTCCCTTTATCCTAGAGGCCATCCTTTAGTCATAAATCCAACCTAAGAATCCCTTTGGATCAAATCAAAAGGAAAACCTAATGAAGAGGTAAACATTTCATCACCTCATTCAAGTTCCATTCTTAATAAACTTCTATTTCATTGATGTTTCCATTATAAAATAATTAATCCAGTATCATCTATATATTGTGATGTTATTATAAATATGGTACAAACATATTCATTATTCAATCCATCATTTGAATGTCATGTCACCATACACGCGTACGTACGACTTACCGTCTCCACGTTGTGGTGTAATTGTTATTCAATACATTACTATTTGGAATATTATAATAATGATGTTTGATTGTTTTAAATAATAAATATAAATTGATAATGATTCTTTATATATGATATAACATGCAATTATATAATATTTTAATATCAAAATAATGATATTGTCACTAGTGCGTACTTACAGATTACCGTCTCCATGAACGCGATGAGATTCATTCCCCATCATATCCATTCAAAATAAATATTCATTATGGGATTAAAAATACTGTTTAAAGACTTAATATCATTATGAATATGAAAAAGATTCATCCTATCCATAAAAAATATTACTTTCGTAACAAAGCATATAAATGAAAAAGAATCTGTTTACACTTGAAATGATGATAATACTAAGATATTATTAACAACGAAATTTTAAAAGACCATATATGATATCATATTAATGTATATGATTATTTTCTAATTTAATAACAATTATTCACCTTTATACAAGAGGATAACCTACCCTCGACCAAATAAATGTACAATGTAAGGGTTAATTTCATAATCTCTTTATTATACGAGGTTGTTTGTATGTAATTATCTACTAGGACCTCTTTATCATCCACATCCTTGTTTATTAAAAATGTATTTAAAAACATTTTTAATATATACTAGAAAATGTGGTAATGTCATCTATACCCTTATTTGACCTTATATGTTGTGAAATGAATATTTCTGTCGTTTTCCAAACAATGTACATTTTGAAATTTTTGAAAAAAGTAAGGTAACAATATTTTTTTACTTATACATAGGGTGTGGCTATTTTCAACGGTTATAACATTGTCCAAGCATCCCCTAAAATATTATAGGAATATTTCCAAAATATATGTATTCCTTTATAATTATATGAATTTTAAATGAATTCAAAAATGAAAAGAGATATTTCTCTAAAAAAGGTTTTGATTTCATCTATGTCAACATCATTTGATGGATTTTATGCTTATATGAAGATGAATTATTATGATAAAAAACTCCCATATTATTTTTTAGGTTTTGTGATATGTTAGATTGTGGATGTGTTATTTCATACCATTCATGGTTTATGGATAATGTATTGACATTTTTTATGCTAGTTTTATACAAATGTTTATGTTATGTTCAATCCTTTTCATATGAGCAATGCATTGGACATAGTATGTGACGGGTGGAGCCTGCTATAGCACCTCGATGCATCGGTAGGTCTCATGAGGCAAACTAGTCAATTGGAATAAGGACATGAAAAATTCTTATTTTTAGTTGTGGCACAAGGCCTTGACATTGTGGTTATGAATGTATGGCATTATATATTCCATCATTATGAAAGTGGTTATTGATATTGCATGTGATTATTCGACTTGGAGAATATTCATGTGATTAAGTAAATGACATTATTTTGATTTATATTTTCAATATTATGATGATGTTTATGTTGAAAATTCTTTTTTTATTGCATTAAATGTTTATGATTATTTATGAAAGTTTCCACTATATTGTTATCCTTAATGAGCATATGAGCTCACCCCTTTCTGTGTTTTATTTTTCCCATAATGAGCAGATGAATATTATGTCTGACATCCAAGGATATTATATGGGATCTCAATGTTTTCAATGGAAACAATTTTGTTGTAGTTTTCCATTTTATAATGTAATGTAATCTTTATGAAAGTATCTTGTACATCCAAGGCTACTAAACTAATCGGACTTTAGAGAAATGATATTTTGTGATCATAGCAATGTTATGTAATAATGAACTGACATTGGGTAACTAGGGTTGTAGTGTTATAGTTGGTATCATATGAATTTTAGTAAAAACATTCTAATCTAGATTTAGGTAAACTCTGATTAGAGTACATTACCCTAAGATAGAATTTTACGATTAGTGTGGAAGAAATTCCTATAATTTTGGTATTGTAGAGATTTTTTTTAGTTTTCCAAGAAATACATCCCTTTATGGATACGAGCAGGTAGAGGCAGCTCTGGCATAGATGTACCTAGGGGTGAAACCCAAAAACACCACTTTGATCTAGACTCGAATGGGAACTAGTTCACGACAACGGGCCTTGCTGCTCTCTTGGTTACGACACTCCCGGGGGATATTCTTAGGATATTTCTTATTTTCTTCACAAACCATTATTAACGGTTTATGAGTATATACGTCCTCAAAAAAATTTTTATGAATATAGATTATATCCATAAACTGTTCAATATATATAAAGTGTTTTACATGTTTGGAATTATGTATTTCGATTCATAAACTAATCTAGTTTTTTGCATTCTTTATAAATTGCTCCTCGTGGAAGGAATTGAAACTATATAAATGCACGCACTTCATGTAGTGATATCTCTCCTTCCCAAGATAATTATAGAGGAGATGGTGATACAATTGGTGTTGATCATCTTATCACCATACTAGGACAACTCACTCAGGTTATTAATAATAACCATACACGTTTGGAGAACCCTGATCCACAACGCGGAGGATCAATGTCAGATCGATTCATGAGTCAACAACCACCAACATTCAATTGGAGTAAAAATCCATTAGTAACAGGGAAATGGATAAATTCCTTAGAGAAAATATATTACATCCCATGGGGATTAGTGAAAGGGAAAAATATGTCAGGGTAGTTTACCGCCTCATTAGAGATGTTGATCAATGGTGGTCATTGATTCAAAACATAAAGGGAGATGATGAAGTATCAAATATGGAATTGAGGGAGTTTAAAGAGATTTTCATAGAAAAATACTTTCTTTGTGACCATCGAGAAGATATGGAAACTCAATTTTTGAATTTGAGGTAAAAGGATGATGAGAATGTAGAAAATAATGAAGCTAAATTTACAAGGTTAGCGAGTCATGATGCAAACTATAAACATAACCCATGAATTAGGATTGATCGTATCTTTGATGGGTTAAAACCATTTCTCCATAGAGAATTATTCTCACAATCCTTCTCGTCATATGAAGATATTGTCTCATGTGCAAAAAAGATAGAAAAAGAATTCTCTATGTCTTACAACATTAAAGAAAAGCATGAGAAGAATAGATCTTCTAAACACACTAGAAATAGAAATAAGTGGAAGAAGGGAAAAGTTGAATATCCATGCTATGGTAAATGTGGGATGAAAGACCATGGTACTTTCTTGAAGGGAATGGCAGTTTGTTACAAGTGTGTTGAAAAAGGTCACCCAGCTCGTGATTTCAAGTGGAAGAAAGAGGATGTCAATGTTGACTGATACAATTATAGAGAAGGGTTAATTATGCAAATTAATGTCTTAAGAATTAGGGGAACATACCTTAGAAAAGGAAAAGGGATCAAGGCCAAGCATATCATATCACTATTTCTGAGTTTGAAGCTCTAAAAGACGTAGTGGCAGGTAATTTAACAGTTTCCTCAAGTTTATCCAACGCATTATTTGATTCTGGATCATCGCATCGTTTCATATCTACCTAGTTTTCTATAAAAATTAGATATTTCCAACATGATTTAACAAGGTATTTTTCAATCAGATCTCCTAAAGGAAGTATCATTACAATAATGTTTTGTAAATCAGTCCCCATTAGATAATATAAATAATCTTTATCTACTGATCTCATCATCATACCCATGATGGAATTTGATATAATCCTCCGTATGGATTGTCTTTCAGACCATGATGCAAAGATTAATTTTAATAATAAAGTGGTTACTATTTTCAAGGACGATGATAAAGAACACCTTCTCTTTAGAGAAGAATAGTCACCACTTGATTCTTATCTAGATCCACCCCCAGTAGCTCAACAATATTCAATTATTGGGTGTGAAATTGCATGAAATAACTATATATTAGGAATGGAATGTTCAGATATAGAATGTACCTATTGTAATAGAATATGATGATGTGTTTCCAGAAGGTTTACCTGGACATCCTCCAGAACGAGAAATTGAGTTTTCCATTGATTTAATTTCTAGATCAAGGCCTATATTGAAGACCCCTTATAGTATTTCCACTGTTGAATTAGTGCTACTAAAGAAACAACTAGAGGAATTCAATAATAAATGATTTATTCTCCCTAGTGATTCTCCACAGGGATCCCTTGTCCTTTTTGTTAAGAAGAATGATGGATCTATGTGGTTGTGGATTGAATATAGGAAGATAAATGTTATAACAATAAAGAACAAGTATCCCCTACCTCGCATTGATGATTTATTTGACCAACTTCATAGATCTCAATATTTTTCAAAGATTGACTTTGGATATTGATATCATTAGTTGTGTGTGACGAAGGAAGACATTCTAAAGACACCATTTCGAACTGGGTATGGGCAATACGAGATTACAGTGATTCCTTTTGGATTGACTAATGCACCCTTTGTCTTTATGGATCTAATTAATAGGGTCTTCAAGGAATATCATGATGACTTTGTAGTTGTATTTATTGATGACATCATGGTATACTCCAAGATCTACGAAGATCATGAAAATCACTTTCGTATTATCCAGAAAACTCTTAGATGAAATGAATTATATGGGAAGTTTAGCAAGTTTGAATTATGGATTCAAGATATTTCTTTTCTTGTCCACATTTTCTCTACGGAGGGAATATATTTTGAACCTTCAAAGACTAAGGAAATCCAAGAATGGAAAACAAAAACTAGTATAATGGAGGTAAAATGTTTTGTTGGTTTAGAAAGTTATTATCGACATTTCATTCAGAATTTTTCTCGGTTGGATAAACCATTAACAATGCTCACACGAAATGGGGTTAAATTTGTTTGGACAAAAGAGTGTGAAGAATTTTTTGACTAATTTAAGAGAATATTCGTCAATGCTTCTATCTTGAATCTACCATTGGGGAATGATGGATTTGTTATGTATAGTGATGCATCAAATAAAGGACTTGGTTGTGTCCTTATAACGAATGATAGAGTTATTGCATATGCATCACAACAACTGAAAATTAATGAAAAAACTATAATACCCATGATCTTGAGTTTTCAGCTGTAATCTTTTCTTTGACGATTTGGAGACTCTATCTCCATGGTATAAATGTGAGATTTATTCTGATCACAAGAGTTTGGATTATATTTTCTCACAGAAAAAACTCAACGTGAGGCAAATGAGATGTCTTGAACTACTCAAGGATTATTATTGCACAATACAATACCACCTGCAAAAGGAAAGTAATGTGGAAGCTGCTCTGAGATGAAAATTTTGGGGAGTTTTGAAAAAGATGAGAGTTGAAAAGGATCCTATATACATTGATCTATTGATGATAGATATGGGAATCACCAAGGATAGTGAAACATCAATAATTTTTCAAATGGTTGCCAATCCATCTTTAATAGAAATGATAAAGAGTTCTTATCCCGGTGAAAAAGAGTTTAAAAAGAATATTAAAGCTGTGAATGATGTGAGATTGAGTGACATTGTGTATGAAGATGGAATTTTGATATTTGGGAAAAGACTTTGTGTTCCCTGTATACCTGATCTAAAAATGGAATTGTTGGATGATGCCCATAGTTCTAATTTCTATATACACCCTGGGAGCACCAAAATGTATAGATATTTGAAGGATAATTTTTGGTTGGACATCAGGAATAGGGAGATTTCTGATTTTGTGTCAAGATGTATGGTTTGTCAGCAAGTGAAAGCTGGAAGGCAACACTGGGAGGATTCTTGCAACCTCATCACATACCTGAGTGGAAATTGGATAATATTACGATGGACATTTTTATGGGGCTACCAACAAATCTTAGAAGGAATGGTGTAATATGGGTCATTATTAATCATATTACCATGTCAGCACATTTTCATGATATAAGGGATGATTTACCACTTGAACGTTTAGAAATAATTTATATTAATGAAGTTGTATGACTTCATGGAGTTACACTCTCGATTGTTTCTGATAGTGATCCACCTTTTACATCATGATTCTGAAAAAGTATTCAGAAATCCCTGGATACTGATCTTAATTTGAGCACTGCCTACCACCCTCAAACTACTGGACAATCATAATGGACTATTCAAACCTTAGAAGACATTTTGATATCATTCTCACCTGACTTTCAAGGTATGTAGGATCAATATTTACCTATGGTAGAATTTTCCTATAACAATAGTTTCCATTCAAGTATTCAGATGGAAAAATATGAAGCATTGTATAGAAATAGATGTCGCACCCCAACCTGTTGGGATGATGTTAGTGAAAGAAATGTCATAGGCCTCAAACTTGTGGAGGAAACGATGGAAAAGGAGAAGGTAATCCAAAACAACATCAAATCATCTCAAAGTAGGTAGAAGAGTTATGCTGATAACCAAAGGAAGGATTTGTAATTTTTGGTAGTAGATCATGTTTTCATGAAGGTATCTCCATGGAAGGGTGTTATACATTTCGGTAAGAAGGGAAAATTGTGTCCCAGGTACATCAGACCTTTCAAAATTCTAGAACAAATTGGTGTTGTTGCTTACCGTTTGGAAATTCCGCCAAGTCTCTTCAAAGATTATATGGTATTACCCATGTCACTGTTGAGAAAATACATGCCTGACACAATGCATGTACTCACCTATGAGGAAATAGAACATGAACTTGATCTGTCTTATTGTGATGAGCTTGTCAATGTTCTTTATACAAGGGAACAAGTGTTGAGAAACTGGATGACTCATCTACTAAATGTTCTACGGAGGAACCACAAGATTGAAGAGGCAACATTGGAACCCGAGGAACATATGATGAAGAACCACCTGAAACTTTTATGCAGTAATATTCTTGAAATTTTGAAGAAGAATGTAATATAAGGATGGTACAATGTAACAACCCAAACTTATATGGTACACTTCTCTTTGAATAATACAATAGTGTGTGTTGTAAGAAACATCGAGTTCTAACACACCACAACCAATCAAACGAGAAATTATGAATTGTAATACCCCCTTTTAGAAATTTTATAAATTCTATCATTCAAAATGGACATAGTTTTTGGATTTAGAATATCGAAATTAAGTTAGGGTAAAATTTTTGTATTTTTCTAAAAACGTTCATTTTTTGTTGAATATTGAAAAACGTTGAGTTATAGTTTAAAACAAAATTTTTATTTAAATAATTATTTATTTTATTTAAATTTATTTTAGGTCAAAATAGATACATAATTCTGATATAAGTTCAATGTAATACATTGGAGTCAGTTTAAAATAATTTTAGATATATAAAAATTTTATTGAACTTTTTACTATCTTTTACCCACCTCTTGGAGCATTTTCACATTTATATAAAACATTACATTACCTCTTCTTTGAGTGGAATTAAAAAAATCTGAGAGACACTATTGATAAAAGTTAGAAAAAAGTGGTTTAATAAGATTAAAATAATGTTTTGTTAATATTAACTTTTTACATTTATTTACCATCAATAAAAGTAAATAGGGTATATAAGGGTAAAAATGATATTATTATTACACTAACACATGTCCTAATTCTATTCGATAAATGTTATTAGACCAAAAAAATTTATAGGAATAAAATATAAACCTCTTTTTTCCACTTGGAGTAGATTAGGCACTTATTATTATTTTATTTAATGAATAGTTAAAAAGGGTTAATATAATAGTTTAATAACTAAAAAATTTTAATATAGGGTTATACATAAGATAAATTAGTATATAATTATTTATTAAAAAGCTAAAATTATTTCCTAAATGATGGTATTTTATGTATATTTTTTTAGACATTAAATAAATAAATTTACTTATGACACAATGATGATGTAGTAATTACCTAAATAAAGAATTATAAAAATAATTGATATTATAAATATCGAAATAAATTTAATTTTAGAATTTTTATAAATTAAACTAATTTTATTGGTTAATATTACATATTACTTTTGTTATGATATTTTTTGAAGCAATAATTCATTTAATAATTTAAAAAAACAAAATACAGAATAGTGTCAAAACTGACATAAAAGTGTTTTTAAAACAATTATTATATTATTAATTGATATTAAATTCCCAAAAATCTATTGTTCCTCCAAAAGACTTATATAATTATATTTATACCATTAATTAACCTCTAGAGTTATCTAGGATGAGTATAGTACGTTTAATAACTGTATAATATAAATTACAAAGAGACATGGTAAATGTCAAACTATTTAACTAAGAGTAAAATATAATGTAAATATAGTGACCCAAAACTATCAAAAACCTATTGGATGAGTGTTCATTGACCCCTAACCACCTTATACTTTAAATAATACATTTTTGAGCCATTAGAAACCGAAAATTATTTTATTATAAAATAATATTTCTAGCATTTCCTAAGATTCCCCTCACCCCTCTTTTAAAAAATCACTCCACCTTCTCTCTAATTCACACATTAAAATCCATTTGGATCGGCAAAAATATGTCCAAATACCCTATAAACTATCCTCCCATCATCCTAGAGGCATTAGTTTAGTCATAAAGACAACCTAATGAGCCATTTTGATCAAATCAAAAGGAAGAACCCGAAGAAGACGTTAATATTTCATCACCTCTTTCAAGTTCCTTTATTCTTCCCCTTCCTCTTTCTTTATAGTTTACATTCTAAAATAATTGCTCTATTATCTTCTATCTACAACTATGTGATTATAAATATGGTATAACCATATTAATTATTCTATCCATCCTTTGAATGACATGTCACCATATGTGCGTACGTACGGCTTACCGTCTCCACGTCGTGGTGAAATTTTTATTCAATACATTATTATTTGGATGCGTATACTAATAATGTTCAATTGATTTAAATAATAAATATAACATGATAGTGATTATATATATATATATGATATACCATCCAATTATATATTATTTTAATGTCAAAAGAATGATATTGTTCCACGTTCGTACGTACGGATTACCATCTCCACAAATGTGATTAGATTCATTCCCCATCATATCCATTCAAGAATAATTTTCATTATATGATTAAAAAAATGATCATAGACTTAATATCATTATGAATATTAATAATACACATACTATCCATAAAAACACTAATTACGTAACAAATCATATAAAGGAAAACGAATCAGTTAACACCTGAAACGACGATAACACTGTGATATTATTATCAAAGAAATTTTAAAAGATAATATATGATATCATATTAATGTATATGATTCTTGTATAATTTAATAACAATAATTTCACCATTATACAAGATTTTAACCTACCCTGACCCAAAAAATTACAACTTAAGGGTTAATTTTACAATCTCTTTATTTTCAAAGGTTGTTTATACGTAATTATCTACTAAGAACTCTTTATCATCCACATCCTTGATTCATAAAAATGTATTTCAAAACATTTTTTCTATTTAATAGAAAATGGGGTAAAGTCATATATTCCCTTATTTGACCTTATATGTTTTTAAAGGAATCCTTCCTCCATTTTCCAAAGAATGTACATTATGATTTATTATGATACAAAACTTCTATATTTTATTGAAGGTTTTGTGATATGGTTGACTGTGAATGTGTTGTTTCATACTATTCATGGTTTATGCATAATTTATTGATATTTTGTATGCCAGTTTTAATACGGATGTTTATGTTATGTTTAAACCTTTTCATATGATGAATTAATTGGACTAATTATGTGACGGGTGGAGCCTGCTATAGCTCTTCGATGCATCAGTAGGTATCATGAGACAAAATAGTGTCTTGGCACAAGGCCCTGACAAAATCATATTTGTAGTCAGGGAACAAGCCCATGAATATGTGTTTATGAAATTATGGAATTATGCATTACATCCTTATGAGAGTGACTATTGACATTGTATGTGATTATTTGACCAGTAGAATATCCATGTGATTATGTAAATGGATTTATTTTGATTTATATTTTCCATGTTATGATGATGTTTATGTTGAAAAGTTTTTTGTTTTAGTTTTATACATTTCTTTAATGTTTATGCTTATTTATGGATGTTTCCACTATATTGTTATCCTTACTAAGCATCTGAGCTCACCCCTTTCTTTTTTTTATTTTTCCTCAGATGCAATGAATTATATTATTAATGACCTAAAATGATAGTCTATGAGATCTCAGTGTTGTATATGGAAACAATGTGGTTGTAGTTTTTCATTTTATGATGTAACGTAAACCTTCTGAATGTATCTAGTACATCCAAGGATACTAAAAAAATCGGTCTTTCGAGACTTTATCTATTGTGATCATGTGAATGTTATGTAATAATGCGTCGAATCTAGGTAACTTGGGTCAGGGAATTATAGGATAAATTGATTTCTTATCTCTATTATATCTCATCATAATCCCATGTTCTCTTGAAATTTTCTTAATGTAATTTAGAAGCCATTGGGTATTATATTAAATATTGGTATAACTTATCATCCTCAATCTGAAAGATATTCTGAATGATCAATTTTGACCTTGGAAGACATGATTCATGCTTCTGGAATGGACTACTAGGAGGGATGGTAATGATATACTTCATTGGATGAGTTATCTTATAATAATTGTTTTTATTCCATTATACAGATGGAACATTATAATTAATTATATTGGAAAATGTGTTGAGATTTATATTTTTGTGATGGAGTATGTGAATAGATGATTATGGGGACAAAAATGGTAGAGGAAATGATTGAAAAGATTAATATTATTTAGAAACATATGATCACCGTATTGAGCATCAGAAACATTATGTGGATAAATAAAGGAAGGAATTTCATTTGAGGCATGTGATCTTGTTTTTCAACGTATATCTAAGGACATATGTTTTGAGTATTGTTAAAAAGTATAGGTTCAATCCATATTTCATTTTTCCATATGAAATCTTAGATAATTTTGGATATGTTTCTTCTTGATTAACCTTACCTCAAATTATATCTAATGTACACACATTTTTCATGTTTCAATATTAATAATGTATGTTCCATATTCATCGCATGTTTTTAGACGTGAAACATTTTAGTTGGATGATAAACCATTCTTATGATGAAAATCATATTTTGATTCATAACTGTATAAAGTATGTATTATTGAATAGGGTATTCATGATATCATGATTTTTTGGAGATACTAAATGGTGGAAGAAGGATCATGGGAATATGAAAATGATCTAAGGTAAATATATCCTAACATATTTTACAAGTGAATAAAAATTATGATGACAAAAATCCCATTTGGGGGACAATTTAACAACATAGGTTACTATATAATAATTTGTTCCTATTAATTAAATTTGTAGTTAACTTATTATAAATATGTTATGAAATTATCTAAATAAAAAAATGAATAACAGTTTTATTAAAATCATTTGATATATGGTTTCATATAAAAGTATGATTTTTTAAATATATACGTTTAATTTGAATAAAAGAAACTTTTTTTGAATTCATCATATCAAATTTATCTTAGTATTATTTTTTAAAATCATTATCTTGCAAGGAATAGTTAAAATACTGTTATTATTGAATATTTTTATGCATATAAAAAATATTTTCTAGTTTTGATTAGTTTCATTATTTCATGAGTCTTTTTTATCTAAAATCATAAAATAATATATTTCCATATTTATTTTAAAAATGAATTATTATTAAAAAAATTATTATTAATAAGGTCATTTTTATGAAAACATATTTTCATTATGGTTTCTAATGTAATTTTAAATTCAACTGTATTACATATGTATAATGAATTTTGAAATAATGTTAAACAATTTTTATATTAGGATGTTTAAATTTATTAAATCATTTAATTTTATATTTTTTCTATATCAATAGTTACCATAGAAATGTTTAACCACAATAAATGGTAAAGCGAGTCCTTGAAGATAAAAAATAAATAATGACTATAAAATGACACTAAAAAAATAATTTATATTATTATATGAGTAAATTTCATTAATACTCATTCAATATTTTCTTATAATTATTGTTTTACAATTTGGTTGTGAATATGACCACTATATTATTTTTGTAAGAAATGTAAAATATGTCACACTATTTTTATTAATGACTACAACATTTTTAGTATTGGGTATACTAGAGTAAATTTTAAATTATAAATATTATTCTTAAGTAACATATTTGAATAATTATAATGGTAATTTAGTTAAAAAAATTAGTAATAAATTAATTATCTTTAATTCATACACAATGCTTTTGCAGCTATTTTTCAATTAATTTAAAAATAAAATAAATGATATTAAAAATATTAAGAGTAACATTATTTCAAATAGATAATGTGTTCCATTAATTTACTACATTCCCATTACATGTTATATAATTTAATAAATTTTATTTTATATTTTTACATAATTTAATGATGTTATTAATTTCGATTTAATAAATAGCTCAAAAAATTACATTAATGATATTTCAAAAGAAAGAATATTTTTTCTAATTATAAAATATTTTTAAAATTATTTAATTAAATAAATGACTATAATATGGTTTATAATATCTTACATGGACCATTTTGGGGTTCTTATGTCCATTATAGTAACTATATTGATCCTCAAAGAATAAAAAATATTGCAGTCCTTATATGTTTAAAAAGATTTAACGAGGAATTAAAATCAATAGATAAAGATAAGGACACAGTTAAAAAATATATCATATTTATTGGATAAAAATTTTAAGAACTCTATTCATGAAATAGTTTAAATAAATCAGTATTTATACATTTTAATGAAATATAAAATTATATTTAAATTATATTTTCAGACCCCTCACTTCTAAAACAGCAACACTCCGTCTCTTTTATTTATACATAAATATCATTTGGAATCATAAAATATATTCTCTAATTCATTAATATAATACATACACCAATTCAAGAAGTCATGGTTTATTAATTCCACATACCCTAGAGGTCATAGTGTGTTAGGAAAAGAAAATTTTCTTAAGAGTATATATTTTTTTTAATCAAGAGTTTTTCTATTAATTAATTATCCCCTTCCTTTAAATATTTTTAAATCACTATAAAATAAATCAATAATTGTAATCCATATAATAAGATGCTAATATTTTTATTTATTAACCTATATCCATCTTCTGAAATAATAAAATGCGGAGGCAATTCATTGTTCGTGTGTATTGCAGACCATATCCACACAAACTAATGTAAATTGATTCCATCACCATCATTAAATAATGGATATGATGATTGATCTAATGTTTAAATTTTATATAAAAAAATCATTCTAAAATGGTAATTTAAAATTTATCTTCTTACCTTTCCATAAACTAAAAATGATAATGTCGTTAGTGCGTACATGAAGACTACCACTTCCATGAAGACATGTAAATCATTTTTCATCAACAGATTACATGGATGATATATATAAAAATATGTAAAGGTTAAATATGATATATTTGAAATTGTTATAATTATTTATTGGTAATGTAATACATAAATTATTTCCCAAATTATCATTGAAAAATTGAAATGTTACTCATCTGTACGTCTAGACTTTCATCGCCATGATTGTAACATAGCTAATATCTCATGACCATACATAATAGTTATATTTATAAGAATAATTGATTTATCAAAATATTAATTATTTCATTATTATTATTCTATTGATTATTGGAAAATGGAATATTTTACCATATTTATCCTGCTGATGTAATTTCTGACATTTAAACTTAATATCATCTAATAATTCGAAGAGAATTTAATTGATTTAGTAATTGTATATTAAATGGTATTGAATGAAATGAATTAATAATGAACCTAAATATGGTTATTAATATGCTTTCAAAAAAACTTAATCTCAATATTTATGAAAATAAAAAATGTATAGGTTGAGTCAAACTCATTTTAAGGAATATATTTTGATGAATCATATTTTAAATTTTCTTTTAAAAATATTGTTTTCATTCATAATGATATTTTATAAGAATGATTTTGAAAATATTTTTTATTATTATATATTTATTATTTAATGTCATTAAAACTTTTTGTTAGTTTTTTTCAAATCGGTTTAATTAATTGTTTTTTGTTTTCAAAATGATGTACTTTGTGTATTTTAAAAAAAACTTATTAATGGAATATAATTTTTAACATAGAATGTATGAAAAAATTTTCCAACTAACAAGAATAACATTTTCTTTTAATATTACTTTAAACTAATAAAATTTTATTTTCATAGTAAAATTGTTTTCATCTTATTTATGAATTATTGTCGAATTAATCAAATTTTATATGGATAGAGAATTTTGATATCCAAAAGTGTTTTTCATATGAATTTTAGAAGATTTAATAAAGGGATTAATAATGAAATTATGTAATAATAAACAGTTTTATATGGTACTTTAGAGTTATATGTGAATTGGGTGAAGCTGATATAACATATATATTTGGATAAATTCTATTAGATCTCATGGGTAATCTTGGCAGAACATATAGATCTGGTGCACCTAGATAGTATTAGGTGAACCCATTATCGAGATATGTATTCTTAGATTTTACTAAAATGAAAAGGGAAATCTACATTGTATTTTGAGGAAATAGGGATGGAGTTACTATAGTGATAATACAATAAATTTAATTATGCTCCAATTATTTCTATCATGGGTTTAAAATGTGTTATGAATGTGATGATATAAGTTTTTAAAAATGGTTTTTATTTTCATTCTATTTTTTTAATGACTTATTTGAGAAAACATGTCTTCTTTATTTGATTTGGAAATGATTTATTTCATTAGATGTAATATTATTGAGTTAAAGGTAAATGTTTCAAGGTCTTTTATTATTTTTAATAAAATATTGGATTTTTTGATTTTTTTCCCCTAACATAAATTTTTCCCCTTTAAAATTGAAAAAATTTATTTCCCAAGATTTTATGAATGGTTAAGGGAATATAAAAATTCATGTATAATTCATGGTGATTTTTCTTTATATAAAAATAGGTTTTATTTTAAAGATTTTATACTGTTGGAAAATGAATTATTATTAGATGTGTCTAACATGAGTTTTTTTTATGTTTTGTTATGTAATATTTTTGAGTTAATTCCCGAAACCTCTAAACCTAAAATAGGGTTTTTCCATGGATAAAAAAGCATTAAATTATCATTTTACTCATTTCATAGAAAAAAAAAGTAAAAAAATTCATTTCACAATATATTAAAAAATTTCCCAAAATATTGTAAAAATAGTTTCACTAAAAATTTCCCTAGAAATTTATACATTAATATTTATAGGAAATTGTAGTTATGATGGTGGGAAATAAAATTTATTTGGTAACTGATAAAATAAATAACCTTATCACACGTTCTATAATAACTAATAGAACAATATTTTTAATGAGAATAAAGATTCATTTTAAGCATTTTTATAGAATGAAATTATATTTTACAAATGAGAGTAACAAATATTTTTTTCGTATAAATTAATTTTCTTCAAATCATTTTAATGATGAAAATGATGGGAATGAAAAGCTTTCTGATGAAAAATAAAAATAAATTCAATTTGTTTTAAATGATTACTTTTATCCCATTCGATAACAACTAGATTAAAATAAATAGAAATAATATAATCCTAAGAAATAACAAGAAGATAAAAATAGAGATTTGTTATATTTAATTAGGGTCATATTATTTCTCTGAAATTTATCATGAAAATAAAAAACCTAAAAATATATGAGATTGTAACATAATAACTTTACCACATCAGTAACATTTATATCCAACACCATCAATATAAAGAAAGTTAAATAGATATTTATATCCCATGAAATATAATATATAATATGGATATAATATTTTATAGGTTAGTATCTTCCCCATAGATAATATAACATCATTCATAACATTAATTATGTCCTAAAAATTTGAAATTACCAACCTTTAAACCCTTGTAATATTTTAAAATTTGAATCAATATCTCATTAAAGATTAAATTTCAATGAAACTGAAAATTTAATGATCAAATATTTACTTTTTTATTATATCTCAAATATGAATAATATAACCCATATAATATTAAGTATGTGAATAATATGATACATGTCACAAAAAATATTGAGATGAATAATCCAAACTAGGATCACTTTACTAAAATGATATTTTATCAAAGACATTATAATGTTTAATAATTTTCAAAATAGATAATAAAATAAATAATGAAAATAATATATTTTGATGGAATTTCACAAATAATAATTGTGTAATATAGTTAATAATGTGGTATTATATCTCAATAAATGGAAGATTGGTTTAGAAAAACCATACCCTTACTTCAGATGTGGAATTAGAGTCCTTTAACTACTATAAAATAAACATATATATTTTATTTATTGATTTTTTTAACCCTTCCAATTTTTCTTATTTTAAAACAAGACCTTTTATTTTATTTCATTAAATTATATATTTATTTACGTAATCAGGTAAGTAATCCTAAGTTGTTTTGAGGAGGTTCGATTCATAATAGAAAAATATATTTTATAGGTTTAACATTTTTTGGGAGTTAATTATTCAATAACCTTTATTTTTTTAAAGATGAAATAATTTTTATTTTAATATATAAAATTCAATGTCATATTGATCCGCGAAAATAATCATGAAAAACAAAATACATTGGATCACATTGTAATAGTCTTTATGTACACCTAGGGGATTTTTTTACATTTATTTTTATAAAAATAAATAAATAAAAGAAAATTTTGAGTATTATTGTCAGGTTATAAACATAAAATGAAACTATTATTTACATCCCCATGACCACCAATGAATTTTTTTTCTTAAATGATGTATATCGCTACATGAGGAAAGTTGTTCATATGTACACATATTTGACGATTCTTTATGTAATGAATCAAATTGTATTAATATATATTATAGATTATATTTTTATTATAATAATAATCCAGAAATTATCATATATATATATATATTCCATTTTAACAAATTTTCAATAAAGAACACGATGATATAGAAAAATACATTTGTTCGTATGGCTATAGTCCCCACATACACATGAGAGATGGCTTTATTTTTCATATGATGGGAATGGGATTAGAAAAAAGGTTATTAAATGAACATAACAACATCTCCTAATATTATATACACATATTATATCATATTCGAATTGTTATGATAGAGTTGAAATGGTAGATTAAGAAGTGAAATAAAAATAATCTGTTATGACTATAACATCATCTTCGAAGAACCCTATTTGGAACTCCTTGAGAACTATAAGGATGCACTTTTAAGAAGAAAAGAACATATAAAATTTATCTAATTCTTTAAATAATAATTTTCATTATGTTTTGGTTTATCTATGTTGATAAATAAGTTTGAGGAAGAAAGGATAGTTGGTGTCCTTATTTTAAAGATGTGTTGGGCACCATAATAATTACATTAATTATTATATTAACATTAATTTTGTTTTTAGATGATGTATAAAATTTTTATATATTTATAATATAGGAGGAGGATGATTTTAAAAATATCATCCATAAAAACATATAATGTTTTAGATGATTAGGTAACCTTTATCTATTATTTTTATCCTCATGTTAAGCCTTTTCATAATTAACCAGACATCCACAACTTTAACGCTTTAGGGGAATTTAAATTCAAAATTAAATGGGCAGTAAAATATAAGTGGAAATGGAATATATTGTGAACCATGTCCCAATCATGTTTCCAGATATAATATTTTTATTAATTGTAATTAATTTAATAAAATATTATATAACTGAACATATTATTAATTTCATTTTTAGGACCAAGAAAAAATTAACTATAAAAAAATGGAGACCATTATATTGTAAAAATAAAATCAATTAACACATCACAATTTTCTTTTAAAAAAATTAGTTAATACCCTAAATAACCAATACATTATTACTTCTATCATTTCAAAAATAATTTACATGATTTTTCAAATTCTTGCACAAGATTTGTGTCAGTGTTTCCTAACAATTATGGTAATTATATAGTAACCCAAAAAATCAGTCATAAAAAATTATTCATATAATAAATATAATTTTATATTCGTTCATTACTTATTTCATTCTTGTGGAAAACATGTTAGATGTATTAAAACTAAAAAAGTTCCTATATATATTTATTTTTGACACAAAATAATATAAATATCATTATCAAGGAAAAATTGAATGAAATTAAAATATTTTAAATTATTTTATAGATACAGCCAATCTATAGTCATAGAATAGTTTAAAGAATGGTTTTTAGGTTATTTTAAATTTTTTTCCAAATTAGTTAGAACCCTAGTTAACTAAATTTAACAAATACTATGTTAATAAATACTTACCATTGTTACATGTAATTATGGAAGAAAATAACATTATACTATTTAAAAACATTTGAAATGATGATTCCAAATGTGAAATACATTTAATAAAATACAATCTCTATTATTGGTTGAATTATCTTTAAATATAAACCCACAAAAGTCGATGACAACTATTTTCAAAAAAATATTTTTTACTATAAAATTATTTATATAAGATTTACGCCTAAGGTATATTAAAATATAATTCATTACATTATTTCTAATCAAAATTTACTATTTATATTTTAAAATAATTTGAAAATAAAATTGTAAATTTTAAAACAATGAAAATAAAGACGAGTATTATATGAAATCGTTAATTTTAACTATTTAAATAATAATAAATATTTTTAGACAGATCAAATTATTTCACACAATGATAATTTTGATATGATTATTTCATAGATTATATCCTTTTAATAAAGAACATTTTAAATAAGTTGTATAATTAATTTATAATATTTCATGTCAAAAACAAATAATAATCATTTAAGAAGAAAATGTATTTCTGAAGAAAAAAATGTGTTCTTATTTTTTAATAATTACTCAAATTGTTTTCATTGATTAATAACTTATACATATATTTTATAATAAAATAATTTCTATTGACATATATCAATTAAAGGGATATGTTTTAACAATCATATTTAAATAATAATTTTTCACGGCCATTGATGATCTTTTTTGTGTGTCCTATACACTATAAAACAAAAAATTTATTTAAAATATTGAGTCTTTTCAATATGAGGGGATATGGTTATATTATTACCTGGTCGATTGTATTTTTGGGATTCTCTTATTATTTATTCTTATTGTAACTGGGTTGTGTAGATTTAAAAACTTATATTTCCACTAATTCTCAATCCAAAATACATATGAGTGTAATAGATAACATTTTAAATACAAACTAAAAAATAAACATAATTATACATTATTGATATTTGAGGAATATTCATAGGTATTTATATACTCACCCTTTTATATTCATTTTTTCCACACATTTCTTATATTCTATAGATGATGAGAAATTCTATGGTGATCATAGTGGATATAATTTCAAATGTGAATTAGTAGAGTGGTTCCAAAGGATGATGGATAATGGTCGTTGATCATATTATGAGTTATTTATTGAGGATTATAACTCAATTATAGTCATTATATTTGGTATAAATAGAAAAAAAATCATTACTATTTAATTTACCTTATCATTATACTATATGGATGATAGGTGTGTTCCATATAGAGTTATATAATCCAATTGATTTATTCAATTTACAACCATTATTATATCTCATGTTGATACATGGGGTTTTGTATAGGAACATTAATCAAATTACTCCCATATTGTTTGATATTAAACCTCAATGCAAGTAGAGTACCCATGTCCTATTTGAGGATGTCTTGCCCATGTACATCAGTTTACTCCTGACATAGGGGGTGTCCCTGTTTGTTTAGTTATCTTAGTGTTTCATCATAGTTATTTTGTCATTGGGACAAATTTTACACTTATGTATAACATCACAAATATTTTTATATGAATATAAATATTTAATAAGTGTATATGTTTTTAAACACGAATATTTATATATATATATATCTTTAAATTTAATGGATCATGGAAATTAAATAAATCAATGTAGGAATTTTTAGAATGAGAATTCTTAGAATCAATCATTAAAGTACTCCAAATCATATTATAATACATTCATTTAAAAAAATTTAATCTTATGGTCAAAAAATAACAATGGATAAGAGAACAATAATGTCATAAATAGAAATGAATACATATATATATATATATCAAGGTTTTAAAACATATAACACAGTTAGATCATAAGGATAATTCAAATGATAGTAAAATTAAAAAGTATTAATAAAAATGGGAAAATATGAATCTTTTTTCCCAGTAACGAAAGAATAAGGTGGCTTTGAGTATTTAAAAAATGTAATATGTCCATTACAAAACAATCCAGACTGTATCCATTATGGGACATGATAGGGTTTTCTGGATTGATGATGAGATATAAGACTAACTACATTATGATATTGTGGTATTGTAATGTTTTATTTATTCAGGTTTTATTTTACATGATCATAAAATATAAATCATTTCCTATTAAAAAAATATTTTTATCCATTATTTATTTAAATATTTTCTAAATAATATATATATATATATATATAAACTATTTATGTTAGAATTAGTTGATGATAGTAAAATTTTAATTTTAATGATAAATTATTTTCTTCCCAAATTAATATATATATATATATGATAATGATAGAAATGATAAATTAGTAATTAAATTATTCATAAAAACTATTTAAATGATATCCAAGGGTAATTTTCAAGCGTTGTAATTTATAAATATCATATACATTCATATAGGGTTAAAATTATAAAATTTATGATATAGTTAGTTTTTA
The DNA here is from genome assembly GCA_963277665.1 of Viscum album. Classification (NCBI taxonomy): domain Eukaryota; kingdom Viridiplantae; phylum Streptophyta; class Magnoliopsida; order Santalales; family Viscaceae; genus Viscum; species Viscum album. Next base: position 1,695,297,471 of record OY728147.1, read on the forward strand.
ATTTTTAGTTTTTATATAATGCGTATATATACGTGTGTGTTTTTGAAAAATTACAATAATAATAAATATATTCTTAAAATGATAATATATAATAATAAATATAATATTGGGATTCACATGTTGTGTTTTAAATAAAATTTACACCGCCACCTTGGCCTCTCTAGCATTGTGCATGACATTGTTCAACGAGATTCATTTTACAATTCAAATGATCTTCTTGGTGGTATCATTATTCATGGTTGATTAGGATCACAAGTATATGGATCAATATTGTTGGGTACTTTTGTATATATAAAATTGTGATGGTGGGATTTAAAGTGTTTCAATCTATGAACATACAAGGTGTTTGAGTGACGCTAGAAAACTTGAAACTATATTTGAGTGTTGTAGGTTCTTATTTTAGGGTATCTTTTAGTATAATGATTGAGGACATCATTTCATTCAAAAATCACATATATATGTGGTTAAAATGATGTAACTATTTTTTATTGGGTTATTAAAAAAACAAAACATATAAGAGCATGTTCACACTTTTACCATCGAAGAAAAAAAATTATATATAGATTTAATTCAATAGAGTTGAGGGCCCATATAGACCGGGGATATAGAATATTAGTAAATCTCTTTTCCCACTGATGATAGTGTCTCTCCCTTAAGTATTTTAGTTTCCCAAATTTTGGAGTTAGTCCTCCTTGTATTGTGTGATTTATTTTTCATTTACATGGTTGTTGGTAAGTATGGTCTTCAGACCATATTCATTGGTGACAGGTCTAAAATGGTGGATAATAGGTAACGGAATTTATTTCATTTCCAAAATTATTGTATCATGTAAAGGTATTTATATCTATATATATATCATATAATTTTATTTTTTGATAACTAATTGTCATTATAAAAATTTCTATTTAATTTAAATTACTTGGTATTTATTAAAAAAATTATCTATTTCCTCTATTAAATCTAACTCTATGATAATGGTATTCCATTTTAATGAAATTTCCAACACTACTTTTCCTTGAAAGAAACATTATTTATCAGAAGAGAATTCATTAAAGATACTCACAAAATTGATAATTTCTGACTCTCAATCGTTCATATTTTATTAAAATTTTTATACTATAGTTTTATCCATCATATTATTTATATGTTTATGTATTTATTAACCAACAGAAAATTTGTAAAGATAAGGTTAATTATTTGAATTGTATATCATGGCTCTTGACTCATGGTAACTATGTTTTGAATCCTATTTTTCTAACATTTAATTCCAAATATTATTATGTTGTTCATAGCTGAATGATTTCAAGGGATGGGTAGTAAACCCAGACCCTATATAAGTGTTTTTCTACGATATGGATGGTAGTCCTAAAATTATAAAACCCTATAGTGTATTTGGTTATGTTTATATCTCATTAGATGATGTATAATGGATCATGAAGTTAATTTAATCCATTATGTGACATTGTTATCCTTATGATGTCTTCGTTGTATTTCATGTGTTTATATAATTTCCAAAAAACCTCTGATAATTTTTTTATTATGGTATTTTAAAAGAAATATTTATTCTTTTATTATTTAATTAAACTAATTTGCAAGAAATTATAGTATTTTATTTCACTTTTAATAGTATCTATTTATAGATAACTCATTAATTCTATATAAGTTTTTCATTCTTGAGAGAACATGTTGTCAAAGAAATTCATCCATTTAAAGTAATGCATGAGCATTTTTTAATTCATTACACTAAATATAATAAATTTAATTTTATTATATTCCATTTAATAAATATATAAATAATCCCCTATGGTTTTCAATAAGAATATTTTTCATGAATAAATAATCATGAAAACATCATTAACTAAATAATAATGGATTTTTATATCATTTTTTAAATTTCATTAGAAAATCATAACTAAAATACTCATATTTTAAAACCCCCTACAAATTTTTTTATTCATCCTTTATTTCCAAAAAAAATTATCATAAGGCATAAATATTTGTACAAGTGAGTGAATGCTTGAGGTTCTTCTATGGTGTTTAACTCTTCTAAGGTATAAGATTTTTAGCATTTTTTAAAAAATACTTATTACACATATAATATTGTTTTTTTAAATTAATATGTTATAGTGTATCTGGACTCCCAAAAACATAAATCATTCATGTTCCAAAGTATATAAAAATTGTTGGGGGGGGGGGGGTTCTTTATAACTTATAGATTAAATAATATTTAGTTTTCTGGATTGTTAGTTGGTATAAATGAAAATGATTAAAAAATTATATATTAGTATATGTTGGATTTATTTTATCTTTAGAGAAATTACATATATTTTCTATGATTTTAACTCATTGTGAGATAAAACATTAATTGAAAAATTTTATAAATGTAGATAGGCATTGAGTTGTTTATCCGTTAAATAATATTTCTTTTCAGATTAGGTGTAATTAAAATTCAGTTTTACATCATAGATTGGTCAATGAATTTTTAGGATATAGATAGTTAAATAAGTCACAAAGCACTCATGAACCTTTCTAATGACTTTCTGTAATTATTAAAAATTCAATATTACATAGTTTGGAGATCATTTCCATCCTCCAACATTCATGTAAACTATTTTATGATATATCAAAAAGAATTATAAAACAATAATATCTCTATGTAAAAAATATTTTTCATGATCAAGTATAAAGATAGAAATCCATCCACCTTTCTCACCAGGGGATGTAACACCCAGAAATATTCAAATACATCCCATTAACATGAGAGTATGAAGAGGTGATCGATTGTAGAATAATTTTGGAATAGGGTGACCATTGAAAAGCATATATATATTTAGTTTTAAATTTTTTTAAAATATTACAATTATATTAAAGGAGGTATATTTTAAATATATGAAGACAAAAACTTTTAGGTTATTTTATAAAAATAATTTCCCTATTGGTGATTTGAAACTATAAAAAATAAATAATAATTTTCATAATCTTCATCATTATCAATATCAATGAGACTAAAATTATATAAGTTGTGTTTGGCATAAATATGTGGAGGCTTTATGGAATTCTAAGAAAAATTATTTCACTGAGTGGACCCTATTATTCATGTACAATGTAACAATATGACTTTGGGACTACTTAGAAAATGGAGTTAAGTATGAAACAATGAAACATTGAATATGAGTTTTAAATTTCCTTTATCAGAGAATTTTTCCCATAATCTATATGAGATCTAAAAAAAATTTTGGGCTTTAATTTATTGTTATGGGTTAGACTATAACATACATAATTTGTTTATGAATATATATATATCCATGTATTTGTGTCTTAGTAAATGGGTATATGAATATATCATTTAAATTAAATTCTCCAAAAATAAAAACAAACCAATTTATGAATTAATAAAATGCAGAATCATATATTTAAAAATGAAACAAGTCTTGTAAAAAAACATAAACATGTCCTTACATGAAAAAATAAATAAAACTGAATACAATAAATATTAATATTTTATAATTACTTCTAAGATAAAAATAATAATGTAAATTGAGATTAAAAAATGGTATCATGGTGGTATAACAACTCTCTATGATTGATCATAATGATAACTCCCTTGATGACTATAATAGAAATAATAAAAAAATTGAAGTGATGGATAATTTTTCTAGTACAAATTGATGAAGCAATGGATAATTTTTTAAAGGAAAATATTATGACCATTGTAGATATATCATGTGGGTATCCATTGTGGTATTTTTCAGGATGTGTTAAAATATAATATAATATACGAGATTCATTTTTTCAAGATATTTAATATATTCAATTGTTTTATTTAATTAATTTTCTATTTAAATTATCATGAGATATAAATTCTAAATTTTAACATCAGTTATATTATTTAACATATTTTTAGCTTAAAAATATGCAAACCATGTCTATATAGAAGAAATTAGTTAGTTAGAAATTGTTTATGATAGTAAAATATTATTAGTAACATAACATTATTTTGTAGATAATTAAAATGAATATATTTATTTATATAATAATGATTTTTGTGATAAATAAAAATGTGGACATTAAAAAAAGAATAAGAATAATAAATATATATATATATATATAAGTAATTTTTCTAAATGTTGATATTATGAATAGGAAAAAAATGATATATGGTTAACATTATAATTTTTATGTTCAATTTATTTTTTAGTTTTTAGATAATGGAAATATATTTGTTTTGGGGTGTAAAATTATAATAATTGTAGATTTTCATTAAAAATAATATTATTATAAAGTAATAAAAAAATAATAATAAAATAGAGATTAATTTTATTAAATTAAACATTCACCACCACCTATCACACACTTACGTCTTCTGTGATACTCAACTTGCAAGCCATTATTGAAAAACAAAAATTGTGTTACCTTTATGAGAGATTGTAATGGGTCAAGGATTGTCATTTTACTCATGAAATTATCTACATGGGAATCTCATGATATGTGGGTGATTTGGATATCATGAATATGGATTGACATAGAAAATTATTCATGTATATATAAAATTGTGACCGTCAAATTTAAATATATTCATGTGAAGAAGATTTGTAGTTATTGACAAATTCATGGAAGATAAAAAAGATCTTTGGGCGGCTTTGTTTATTATTATAGGAAATGTGGTAGGATAATGAAAAAATATAACAGATCATTCACACATTATATATATATATAGTTTTAATGATTAATCAAATGTATTTTTATGGGGTTTAAATAATGTATTAAAACCATTTGTACATGTTCGAGAATCGACCCTATGAAACTAGATTATATTTATATAAATAATTCAGTAGTATCAATATCCTTTATATTTTAGGCTTGTAGAGTCTTTTAACCCCTATTATTACCTCTATTAATAGTGGCTCAATATTTATTTTTCAAGATTCTAAAATAATAGAGGTAGTATTCTTTGTATTGTATGATATAATTTTGGATTGTGATGGATTTTTTTGAGCACATTCTTGAAAATCACATAGGTAGAAATCATTATATATCCATGAATTAAAGGTAATGGAAGTTATTACATATCCTAATTTAAATTGTTTAGTAAAATTTTTATATATATTTTGTAAAAAAAATATTTTCAGCAACTAACATTCATTATAAAAATTACCCTTTTTGTTTATATAATATTTATTAAATGACAAAATGTAATTTTACACCATAAAATCAGAAATATATGCTTATATGGAACCATTTTAATGAATATTAATACAAGTTTTCCATAGAAACAACAATATTTTGTTTGGATAGTTAAATCATTATTGTTTATTTTTTAAATATATATTTTGAAACATTCAGTGTTTCATATTTCATTGACTTGATTTCATGATCTAGGATTTTTATCCCTAATGTTCATTCATTTTATGTCTTTTCCATGATGAACTTAGTATTTAAGAAGAATATTATTATCTGGTGAATTGGATATCAACTCTCATGATTCATGGATATTTTGTTTTGAAATAAATGATAAAGTGATTCAATTCAAAATAATGTCACTCGATTCTTATATTAATAATTTCAAGGGATGGCGAACGAACCCAACATACTTTTGGGAAATTTCCTAATATATGATTGGTTTTTTTGGAATGATATTACATATAATGAATATATTGTTTTTTATATCAATTGAGAAGAATGAATGTGGTTATGAAGTGAACCTAATTCAATATTGGGACTATGTTCAGACAATGATAGCTCCTGAGTGAGAAATGACATTATGTTATGATCCACACATACTTTTCAAAGTATTTATATATTCTTATAAGATTTTATAAGATATATTTTTGATAATTTAAAACAATTAAATTTATTTTCCAATTAATTATAGTATTGAATGCAACTTAAAAGAGTTTTTATTTAAAAAAGAATTAATGATATTTATATAAGACTTTTGTTTTTCCAAACATATAATTGAAAAATTATTCTTCTATTGAATGAGTTGTAAGAATATTTCATTTTATTCTTTACTCTGGATATTTATATTAATGATATTAAGTTCCTTTGTTTAGAAATTTTTTTACCCCTCTTAATTTTTTGGGGAAGCTTTATGCTTTAATAATTATCTTGAAACTATGAATCACTCTTCATTAAAGTATTTTTATTTATTGTTTGTAATATATAAATTAAAAATTATAACTAACATAAAAATAGATTAAAAAACCATACTGGTCTATTTTTTCACTGAAGAAATATTTTTTAAAAATAATTACAAGGTATTAGGATATATAGAAGTGATTGAGCGTCCATGGTTCCTCAATGATATTTAACACTTATGAAGAAGATTATATTTATTCATATATATTTAAAAAACATTATTATACATAAAATATTATTTTAATAAAACAACTAGTATTTTATCATGTACCTAACTCTCTAAAACTATAATCCATCATAATATCCATATTATAAAAAATGGGTTTTGTTTTTATTTTTTAACTAATTAAAAGGTCGGGTCTGTGGTATCTCATTGAGAATTAATTGAAGAATCATTTCGGTATATTGGGTAGTCAGGTTAGTTGGTATTGAGTTAATATCTCATAATAAAGAACCAAGAAATGATTTATCATCTAACATATCTAAACAATGAGATCTAATAACCTGTTATCCAACTATGAAATGGGGATCAACATTTTAAGTGTACAAATATGATGGAACATACATCATGTAGTTGTTAGTTATATAATTTTTTTCATTATATAGTAAAATATATATATTATTTTTTATTAATGATTGTTTTTCTTTTTAATATAGTATGTAACCCAATAGAAATTATTTTATTCCTCCACAAAAGGGTAATGATTTTCTTATTCTAGCATTACAATGGTTTTCCATGAGAATTTATTTCCGAAAACTAATGTGGGGGTTGAATTGTGTTACTAAAATTTTCATTGTAGAAAACCATCATATCGAGGTCTAATTGATTACATTTTTTTCCATAATAATGATATGAGGTGGAAATTTCTACATAAATAAAATTTATTGATAAAGTAATATTTATAGAGGTTCTTAGAATAGAAATCACCTAGTCATCTCCACCAACACTCCAATCCATGAGTATGGTGATTTTCAATATAATATCCCATTTATCGGGGGATTCTACTTGAGGGTAACAATTTTTCACCTAATACAAGGTATAATATATTTAATAAATGATCTCCCTCTAAAATAATAATCCTCTATATGTATAAACTCTCATACACCGAGTGTAAACAAAATATAATGAATAAAGACTTAAGGTATAGATCATAATGATCATTAGTGCTACAAGTTGTATTTGTAATCATATCATGATAATTTATGTTCGATCCCAATAATATAAAGTCCTTAAAAGTATTTATATGAATGTATGAGGGTGTTTTTATATCCATGTGGTAACTAAATGTTCCTTTATTTATATATCATTATGTGCGTCATCATGAGATAATTATACTGGGAGAACAATCCAAGATTTTTTTAGTTAATAAAATGGGACATTAGGGACATGGATCCATTCCATCCAAATATAGAAATTTCATTTTCATTCATGATGATAAAAATCCACATATTATTTTGATCATTCCATTCATAAAAAAGAAAAAAATTATGGTGGACAATTTTTTCACGAAATGGATATTAGATTTTCTGATATGCTATAAGGGAATGAAATTCATTATCAAGATATTAGAAAATTAATCATTAAATTCTCAATAATATAAGTATCTTAATAATATATATAAATAATATAACTATTCTTCATAAAACAATTATGAGATACTTCTTAAGATAATGAATGTCTCAGAAAAAACCAACGATAAGATAAACTGGATTCAACATTGTGTATGATTATTTTTCATTATGATATAAAAATTATTAATATGATCTACACATATATTCTTCATCTTTTTCATTCATTAGTATTAGAATAATTTATGAGTATCCTTATTATAATATAAAAAACCTCTCATATTTTCATTTTGATTAAAATATCTGACTTGAGATTTCCCCAACTCAACAATTCCCATTATATAACAATGTATTACATATTTTGATAGAATTATAATAAATATCTTTTGATTCTATGTAGATAAAATATATTCCTCATTTCTCAAAATAAAAAAAATACTTTTTCATAGATCAAATACCTCACTAATTTTATGATTATATATCAAAAATTATTTTTTTTGTAAATTGATGATAATATTGTTAGAATAAATTTATGGATTTTTTAAATCATCCAAAAACAAAAAATAAATATATTTTATAAGAGAATAATCTATCCAAGAGTATCTATATTTCTTATTATAAAATACATATCAATTATAAAAAAATCATGATATAATCATTTAAATTATATTCTTTCCTTTTTAAATTATTTTTTTCTAATTCAGAGAGTAATAATTTTAAAACATAAATTTTTATATTCTCATTTTTATTCCCACCATATAAAAAATGATTTTGTCTGTAAATAATTTTTATACTAACTTTTTCAATTTATTTACTTATCCACTTTTTATTAAAAAAGAGGTAAATAAAATGAACAATATTAATATTTCACATGAATAAATGTAAATAGTTAATTCATGTGATTTTGAATAGAAACAGTTAAAATAGTATATTGTAAAATGATATTAAAAGTCTAGAGATAATAATAGGGAATTAATGCCAAACATATTGAATAATATTAGAAATAAAATTCCTTATAAGAAAATTATAATCATTCAATAAGTAATAGAATTCAATATTTCAAATTTTATCTTAAAAACATATTCAACTATTTGAATAAATTATTATGCATTTAATTAATAAAATGTTCTTAAAGATTCCAACTTCTCGGAAATGATGTAATTCAAATGAAAGGTGTTGGTCTATCAAATGTATAACATGATATTGTTTTTTTGGGTAGTTTCATGAAATATAGATGTTACCCATAGGGTAAAAATGATTAACACTGAGTGGAATAGTCTATTTAACCAATAAAAACAACCAATTTTATTAGATAATATCTATGACCTGGATGATATCTTCAAATATTCCTTAATATTATAGATTGGATGATGATATCAGATTGATAAGCTCTCACAAAATTGAATTTTTATGAATCAATAAAGTCTAGTTGAGAGGATGAAACTAGTAGTGGTAAAGAAACATCTTCAGAACACAAAATTTTCATTGAATGATTTCACATACATCAAAAAATTATTACAATCATTTTATGGAAGAACAATGACAATTAATAAGGGGAGGTCCATACATAATATCAACCTCTAAACCTAAACAAAACTTCTATATGGTTATCAATCATTTCCACAATGTTATTCTAAAAAAATATAAAAGAACTATAAACCCATTCCATATCCTTTTTAAAATAAATACAAAAAATATTTGAACCTCCTCCATCTTAACACAAGAATCTATTAAATTCATCATCGATTCAGACTAATTCATTATTGTAGCATCTGAATGATATACTGAAACAATTTATTTCTATTATATATATATTGGATTCTGTTAGGGTTCAAAGAAGGCTTAAATTTTATCCCATTTTTCTTTTTCACTGTATTATTCTATCTTTAGACTGTTTAAAACTTCTGTGTCCATATCCTGAAATATCTTCTCAAAGAAATCAAATTTTTGGGCGAGAGATACAATCATTTTTTATAATGTTGAGATTACTAAAAATCTATCAATTTTTACTTGAGACATTAAAAGATAAATTTATTGAAACTCTACATGTGACATTGTACCAGTTTCATACTTTGAATGATCAATTTATGTGATAGATTTGTGAGAAAATACATTCGTCCTTATAATTTAAACTGTTATATCTCCTTGAGGTTCCTGAATTAATTATTTTATTTAAAGATGAAAATTCATTGATGAATGTTTTGAATTAACAGTGTCTACAGAAAGAGACAAGCCATTTAACATGGAAGAAAATCATTTAATTTGAGGATTAGGAGGACCAATGCACTGAAATCATTCCAATAATAAACTATTCTATCAACATTACATCATTAACATCATCTCGTGAAACAATATTATCACAATGATTTCTTATTTCATCTAATTATGTGAATCATCTTGAAGATAATTTACCCAATTATTGTGAATGTAAATCAATGATAATAGATGATGTTATTGGTCTTATTTAAGTGGTCCTCTCTTAATAAATTAAAAAAATATATGTATATAAAAGATAAAATTTCTTTATTGACTAGGGAGAGACAATATAAGGATATGAAATCTCTGGATGAGAAATTCATTCTCAAAATTTAGTAACAACTTATCGATACCCTTCACCTTTTGGTGGGCATCTCATCCTCATTAATACATTCTTTAATATCAGCACATTAAGCTAGTATGTATACTAAATAAATCAGTAATTGTCAGTGGAATGAGTCCACATTGTTTATATAATATTAACATTATCCTCTGAAGTTACTATAACTAACATGTTTAGAGATGAATACTATAAAAACAACTTTTTCACCAAACATCTACACATAACATTTTAAATACATGATAATAAGTCAATCTATTTTAAACTACCAAAAAACAGACTTATCAATGTTATAAATATTATATTATACTGAATAGAAATAAATTTAAAAACATTTTGATTATATTCCATATATACCTCATGACAAAAACAGATATGTTAATAGGACTTTCAATCATAAAAAAGTATAATAGTGCAATGTATTGAAAGAATATGTTTTTAAACATTCCATTTTACTCGGTGATGGAGTGTTGGATGAACATGTTAATAAATTAATTTATGTTATTCAACGAAGTACATAAAATCAACATAACCTTCATGTGGGAACATGAAAACTTTATTAACCTCCAACAATGTTAAATAAAACTCTTACAATTCACTATTTACAGATCCGTATTATATTTTACACCAAAATGGAACACCACATTCTCATTGAACTAATGAACATCGCTTTAACAAAACTCAGGTTTTCATTCATCAAATTTGTATTACCATACTTGATTGATGATAACTGTCTTTAGAAACATATCATTTTTATCGAGTGAGTCAAAATTTATCACACCACCACTTAGCACACTTGTAGACATCTAGTGAAACTTTATTCTATTCATCATAAGTAGTTGATAATGCCACATTGTGTTTTTTTCTTACGTGACCGTGAAACTGTGTATTTTCTATGACATTGATAGGTTACTAATTGTCTCTTTCGTTCTCGTATACTTCAAAAAAATGTCAATCTAAATATGTGGTTGAATTAGAGTCTAATGTTTTTTTGAGAATAAGATACATATAGGTCAGTCATTTTAAAGTTATTTAAATTCATTTAGAATCATTTATATGAAATTATTTTAGATTAGAATGAAATTTCTCCCAAATAACTTCTGAGATCATAATGTGTGGTCAACTTGCATTGAATATAAAAACACCAAATGATTCTTCTATACTACTTTTTTCAACTACTTTTCCAGTTTTAACCACATCGAGATTAATATTGGACATCAAAGGAGTTACGTAACTCTTGCAATTTTCATTTCAAATATTTTTAATTAAATAAAGTATTTATTTTATATAGTTTAAAACATTTACAAATAAATTTTGTTTGATTTTAAATCCTTTAAATTTTTATAACACTCCCATATAACAAATTTCAAATTAATATTTAACAACCTTTGAAAATCTATTAAATAATTTTTTATTTTTTTATCTACATATACCATTTTCTGTATATTATTATAAGAACAGAATATCTATGGTTTAGGATTTCATAAATAATATAGAATAATACATTGTTATTTTAAATCCATTTGATGATGAATAATAGAATAATATTTAATACCATGTTATTGTTGATATTTTCAGTCTTTATAGTGCATTGGTATATTCAAAACAAAAATTTTTAAAGTGATGTTCTTAAAAACAAGGAGGTTGTTCTTATTAATCTTCTACATAATAAATCCATTTAGAAAATAATATTTGAAATTCATCTGATTTAATTTTTAATTCATATAAGATGCATATTCTAGAATGATTATAATAGCTTTTACGCTAGAATTGGGAGAAAATTATTATTTATAATCTACTTATTAATCTAGATTGTATACATTGGAAGCTAATATATATTTCTTTCATGTTATTACACCATTATCATCGTGAATGTTTCTAAAATAAAATTTTTTGTCTAATTATAAGGTTGTTAGATATATAATCAACCAATTCCCAAAAAAATATATTAATCTAATTTAACCCTTCTTGTATATCTCAGATCATACATTCATCAGATAAATATTCTTCTATAGATAAAACATCTAGTTTTGACAAAAAAATAATTATAATATGTTTCCTTTATTTCCTCTTAATCACACACGATTATATAAGAATCCAATAATAGATTTTGAGGATTCTATTTAATATTTCATGGTTTTGTAGGTAACACACTTTATTGTTCACTAGTATCATAAATTTATAGATTTGATTGTAAGTAATTAGGTTCCAGTCTTCATCTGTAAATTTTCTAATGATAGTTTGTAGACTTGTATCGTTATTAGAGTGACATTTTCCAACAGGTTGAATTATTTTGGGATCAAAAGGATTAGACTCTTCATTCATGACAATATTTGAATCTTAAAAAAACCATTACCTTTTATTGAAAAAACCTTTGGAATATGAAGTAGTAGAGTATCCATGGAAGATACCTTTATCGGAATTTGGATAGAACATTTCCATATTATCATTGGTATTAATGATATAAAACAAGCATCCAATTAATTTTATGTAGACTACATTTAGTTTTCCATTATTCCATAACGCCTAGGGTGTTTTCATTAATATATTACTTGTTATAATGCTATCAATGACATAACAAGGTTGGTTAATATCTTTATCCACAAAAATGATTTGAAATTTTATAGCCACATATCCTAATCATTGAAATTTCAGGAAAAATAATTTTTCCCATTATAAGAACACTATTTTATTGGGGTGTACCGGTGGAAGAGTATGAATATTCAATTAATTTATTTGAGAAATATGAATTAAATTTATGATTCTCAAATTCACCATCGTAATAACTTCTCAATGTCACAATTTTAGAATCATTTTAATATTTCACAAGCTTATAGAAATTAATAAAAATATGACATGATTAATTTCATAATTCATAAATTTTATACCAACGTAAATATCAAAAAATAGTCAACTAACACATAAAAAATGATTTTTTCAAGAAGACATGTAGTTATATTTGATACGAAAAAATCCATATGGATAAGTTAATGATATATTTATATAGATACCACTTTAATTATGTTAAAATATGACTTATATTGATTTTATATTTGACATAAATCACATAGGATCTTGTGATCAATTTTATGGTCAAGAAACTATGAAATCAACTTATTTTTAGAAAACATTATCAAAGAATGAATATTGTAATGTCCATGATTTAAATTGAAAATCCATGGTTAAATAATTTCATCATTAAAACTATATATATTTTTTATAAATACAAAATTATGATATACTATGTAATGATTATGTATTCTAAGTTCCATAGTCTTAAAGAACATATATTTCAACACTAAACAAGCATTCTAAGAATAATCAACAGAATAGCCATAATCACAAAGGTGTGATATAGTTATCTAGTTGTTATTCAAGCATTTATTGTAAATAATATTTATTAGGATAATAAACTAAGGATTTTCAATATATAAAATGCCAACAATTTTCAATGTAAATTATGAAAAATTGCAACCTAGCATCCATCAATCATGGATAGTTTGTGAAAATTTTAGAAATCACCACTCATATATCATGAACAACCACAATCGATAAACAATTTTTCCTTAATGTTCATGTTTTTTTCCAACAATGGTAAATAAAAGAATATAATATTTTGTGCACACACTCTTTTAGTTCCAGAAATGATAGTCACATGAGATCTATGTATGGAATTGTTTTTAAAAAAACATAGGAAATTTTTTTAAAAAATATTTTTTAGGAATTACATTTCATATTAAAAATAAATTATAATTTTAGATATTATAGATATTAGTATCATTTCTATTATCTCCACAATAAAGTCATGAAAATTTAGAATATTTTTTTGGAAGTCATTAGAAAATATTTTTTATAGAATTTGGTCTTTTTACCAAAACTTCCTATTCTAAACATTTCATTCGTATATTTCTTTTGACCGTGAATATTATTTAGGTAATATTTTCCAATACAATATAATTTTTCAAAATCATTTATGTATTATTCCTCCATATATATGTTCTCTATAATTTTGGAATGTTTATTGATTTGTATAGTAGATTTTTTAACTCATTCTTCAGGTGTGAAATTGGTTTGTTCAAGTATTCCTATTCATTAATAACTTCTTTGTATGAATTCCTTAGATCCCTATTCATATTCTTTACGAATTCATATTTACTCTCTAACATGGTACAATATACATTTAATTCATCAAATTACCGATTTTTCTTTTATGATTCATGCTCAAGTCCATAAGAATTTAATGAATGTACCTTATCCAAATGTTCCATAAGGATATTTTTTGAACTTTTTATTAAGAGTTTTTTATTCTAATTATGATGTTATACAATCTCTATAATCTTTTGAATCACTCCATGTGGCTATCATAAAATAATAGTATTTATTCATATAAAAAATCTTCATGAAGTGTTTGTTTAATATCTCTGTTTCATAATTAATATGTGGACAATCATTCTTGATGTGTCCTAAAATATTTCTTTAATAACTTCTTAGCTCTTCAATATTGTCTCCATTTTTCTTATACTTTTTGAATTGAATTCTAAAAGTGCTTCTACTGTTGAAAAATGTGTTAAATTTTAAAAAAAAATCAGGTTGTTAATAATTTGATCAATAAAATATTGAATAGACTTATTCTATAGATGTTTCAAGGATTTCCAGGCTTCTATTGTTTCATTCATCCTTAGAAATAGAAACATTAATGGGAAAAAAATTCATGAACAATTTATTATGTATTACTACAGTTTTCATTTCATGTTCATATATAATTTGAGTTATGAAGAGTTTTTTATTTTAATGTTATTTACAACATGGGAATTTTAAAATAGTAGTTGACATTCCTCTTCAATTCAGTTGTAAAACTCTAAAAAAATTAATTCTAGCTCGGGCCTAGTGAATGGTGATCATAAAGGAGAAATGTTATTTATAGTCTCAGTGATACATCATTTTGTTTGAGTAGTACTTTCTCTTTTAGCCATATTTTAATATTCTGAACTTAATTTTAGTAGGGTCATGTCGATTATCCGTCATATTTTATATACCTTCATTTTCAACAACAATAGTGGTCCACATTTCCTGTGTTGTTTGACATTGAAAAAATTTGGTGTATTCATCTAATCAAAACCCATAGATTAGAGTGTTCATAGAGTTAAAATTAAAATCATGTTTCTCTTATGTTGTATCACCCCATATTTGAGGTTCTATATTAATAATTTCATAGGGAATTACTAATTTTATATAAACATTCATGAAATTATTCTTTATAAAAATTTTCATGTGAGCCTTCAAGTGACAATAGTTTTCATCATTTAATTATGAACCTTTAAACATTAACATTTCATATCATTTTAGATCATTTCAAAACAGTTGAAATAATGATATTTAGACTTAATCCCTTGTCATCTATGGACTAACTAATATCTATCTCTGATATAAAATATTTTCGTTGATAATGGATAACTAAAAACTCAAGAGGGTGATAATTGAGTCCCATTATTAAAAACATCCCTCTTCTGGTATGATAGATTAAATATTTTTCCTTAATAAATATAGGAACTTTAAAAAAACATAAATGAAATTGATTGAAAACATATGGTTTATCAAGGTCCAGGTAACATAAATTCCTTATTCCACACCAACTACAATCCACTCCATTATATTGGTTGATTTTCACTATAACATCTCTTTTACATAGGGCTCCCATTTGTATACATGTAATTTTCACATAATAGATGGTCCAAGATATGTCAACTAAGAAATACCTATAAAAGGATTATCCTTGGAATATATACACTATCATAAACAATGTGTAAAAAAATTTAAAAAATAAACGTTGAAATAAAAGGTTTCATCACATAGTGAAAAAAAGAAACTGATAGTAGAGGATGATGAATTCTGAGAAGAAGATAGTCTTCAAGGTATATCTCAAAATGATATTTAGTGCAACTAAAAAAATAGTAAGCATATCATGTGTGTTTATGTTTGATCTCTTTTTCTTACAAGAATTCAATGATTTCATATTAATTTATTTGATTTTGTTTATCTCTATGTATCCACTAACTATTCCATTTATATTTTACATTTGTAAATATATAATGAGATAATTTTAATGGTCGAGTAATTCATGTATTTAGAATTTGATAATTCCTTCCATTAAGTAAATTTATCCATTCCATAAAAATATAAAATGAAAATTACATTTAAAATGTAAAAACAATCTTTTCCATCTAATCTTTCCATTCATATCATGGATACATACTTTGGAGATCGATTTTTTTAAAAAATGGAAATTCCATTTGTTGTTGTTCTCTATAATAATGACATGACTTATTAAGAGATTATAAAAGTAATAATGACATTTTTTGTAACAATAACATATTCATAGTATGTTTAACTAATAGATTATTTCATTATAAGATAACTTCTCAAGAGACATCGTATGACAAAGATGGTATCTGGATTAGAATTGGCACAAGATAAACTAAATTCTTCCTTTCATAAGATAATTCATATGATTATGATAAATAGGTTATGATGATGGGAAACATAGCTTTATAATCTTATTCTCTCATTCATAATATATTATTTGACAAATAAACTCTTTTTAATATAATGTATTATCATGTTTTCATTAGAACAAAAGAATCTTACTTGAGCATTGAGAAACAGAACCATTCTCTTAATAAGACAATGACTTTCACAGTTTGGTAAACATCCAACATAACTTTTCTGATTCTGAGTAGATGGAATATATTTCTCAATTCCTAGTAGATTAAATATATTTTATTGATTGAAAACATTACTCAATGTATTTAATAATATAAAAAATATTTTATGAAACACATAAGATAATCTATTTAAAATAATATTATGGATTTTTGGAATCATAAAAACTCGCAAAAATTAAGATATGATACAGAGACATAATTTCACATAGATGATTCACCAATCATAAAAAATATGAGGGATTATACCAAAATCTATAGACATGTTCATGTGATGTTCCAACTAGGCTTGTGGGGAGAAAATATTTCTCCCTTATTTTAGTGAGGTGAACATAAATCCGTATTACTAGAAGACAATTATCAACAAATTTAATAGTGGAATACAAAAGTAGGAATAGATGAGGATTTCTATAGGTTTATTATAAAAGAGGTGTTCTATCAGGATATACTTCAATAACATTGAGGTAATTTTTAATCTCATAGAGCCTAGGAAAAGCGCTAGTTTCTTTCTTAGATGATCATCTTAGTCTTTCAAACGTCTAATAATATGAATTTTTAGATCATAACCTACCCCATGGTGCAATAAGTCACTAGTGTATCATGATCATCCCAACAAAAAATATCAATACACTTCAATGATAAATGATTGAGTTCTTTTTTCACATATATTATTACCCATACATGTTTGGGAATGATCATGTAAAATAAATTTTGGGCCAACTATAGAGTAGTAGTTTTTTCATATAGTACATGTAATGGTTCAATAAATAGATGTGTAACTATTTCAAGATGATAAATATATAAAATCACTCATGTGTGAAAGATCAAGTGTAAAATTAAAAAAATGAGATGGGATATTAACTATTCTTATCCCCACGTATTCATGAGTTCTAATGTGTGTTATATAAATTAAGATATTCAAGTGGATTGTCATCTAGAGTATAAGGATGTTAGCATATTTCCATTACTAGATCCACCAGTTTTAATAGTTAATTATAGGAGTTTTGATCGTAATAAGTATGTTATATGCATGCACATTATATCTCATGAGTTTTAAAACTAGGGGAGTTGAAAATATCATCTAGTCAGAAAATATATATTAAAAAACTAACTTTTTTAGGATGAGAAAATATATCTCATGATTTCTATGCAAGATTTACAATATACAAAATTATGGGTTGCACAGTGTATAGTCTAATCTGATAGAGTATGTAAAGTTATCAGGGCCACCAAATGGTGTAAATACTGCCCCATAAGGATGATGATTCATTAAAGTAACTAGAGATCAGTCTAGATCATCCATTTGTAAATGAAATAAGTTATCCACTTCCCATAACACTACTAGTTAGTCTATGTTACTTCTCATGAGATGCATTCTTTTGAAATTGTAATATGATTTTGATGGTGTTCAATAAGAAGGTTGTGCCAGGCATAGTTTGAGATATTTTTTTTATATTATCAATAAAATAAACCACTCTCATAAATACTACAACTATCCATTAAATTGGGTTTTAACTTTTTTTAGTGGTCTAAATCCTTAAATAGCACCTGGACAATCCTATAGGGCCAAAAAGTCCAACCAAAATTAATTTCATACTGACCAATGTTTACATATTTTCTAATATTTCACATATTGGAGTTTATTTTCCTAGTAACTATTTTATTGGTGTTAAAAAAATATGAAATTATCTATTCTATTGACTAATTATCATATATATATTCCAAGATAGACAAGCATAATTAGAGACTTTTTTGTGTTTGAGTTGATTGATAAAATTCTCCTTTCATCGGTGAGGCAGTTCTTTAACTAGGATGATAGAGGCCGCTACACATGATGTTACTATTGAAAAGAATTACCACATTGATTTTATCAAAATTTTCATTCTATGATTTAGGAAATATTATATAATTTCTTATAGTGGAATAAATGAATTTCCATCTATTGGATGGTCTTAAATTTTTCTCATACAGAAAGAATTTTTTTTATTGACCTTCCCAACCATGAAAACATAAGTGTATCATAAATTTTATTACATAACCCCAAATAATGTTAGTGAATAAAAATATTTTGATGGTGTCCATTATGTTTAAGGTCTTGTCCAAACATTCTATATCCCCGATTGGAACTCTAGTAATGTTCCTCAAAATGAAAAAGGAATCCTTATGAATTTATTATTACTATCATTGTCGAAATTGTGTGATGGTGAAGAATAAAAGGCATATTCAATGAATAAATAAGTTCTTTGGGAATAAGAAGGGATTTAAATGGTAGTTAAATATTTATCTATGGTAAAAAAATAACTATTTATGTGTTTTTATGATGTATATCATGTATACATTTAATGAGTTTAATAATGGGTATTATAAGAATCTAGTAATTTATTTTAGTTTAAATTACTCCCCAGTTCAATTCATGTGACTCCATTCATGGATTTCATCATACTTTTCAAAATTAACACATTATTCAAAATTGGAAAACCACAGAAAATCATTCTATGAACCAATATAAAATCTTATATATATTTTCGAAGAACTCACTTTATAGTATGATATCAATGTTCCAATTCAATATTTTTTATGATAATTTTTTATGCAATGTAATTTCATAGAGTGTAGTAGCTATGGATCCTATATATAATGTCACCATAGTAAATTGATAACCTTAAATGAGTTTGTTTGAGGTTCAAGTCTTCCTCGAGTTGGTGGGTTACTACCGAAGATTTTTATACGGTTTCTTGATGAATTTGTTTCCCATTATTTCATATACCCAAAAAGGGAATCCCATTAATGTTATTTTTTAATAAATATTTTCCATTCCATATTGGTAGATGATAGTGTTTTGAGAGAAAAATTTTATTATAGTGGAAAATTATTCAATATTTGTTAATATGACGTTGAAATTCAAATTATTTGAAAATTAAAGTGAAAATTTAGTTTTATGTGCTAAATTGATAAAAACTCTTTTATTGAAATTTTTAAATATTTAATGAATAAATATTTTTTTATGAAAAAAAATTGATGATATATTTTCCTTTTCTGTTTTTCAAGTGTAGGATTTAAAATTTCTTGTGTTCATTTCTATTATCATAAAATCTATTTTTTTGGAACATAATTGGGTTCTGATCTATATAGTTTTGATATTCCGTAATAATTATAAAATTGAATCATTTTCAATTGAATTTTCCCTCATTTTACAATGAATTTTATTTTTTATGGTTTTATTAAATAAAAGATACATAAATTTCAATGAGTACTCGTGTAAGGGTTAGGGACTTCCCACATACGGGTTTCAACGTGGTCGATATCATGAAAATGGGTAACATTACCATATATGAGCTACATCAAGGTCACATTTGTGTCACTTAAAGGGTTATTTTCATGTTTCACACAAGATTAAAAGCGTCAAAGTGTGATTCATGATGTTTATTTTTAATTTCACATTCTTGCATCAAGGTAATACATTTGTTTCATCAGGGTACCATCATATAGAGTCATGTTGTTTAAAAATAAACTAGCGGTCCAACTCACTTGGTAAAGCTAAATACAAGATAATGACGGGTTTTAATGGTTACAAAAAACATATTTGTAGGAAACACAATGGTTATGTCATTTTTGAAAAGGTAATATAATGTAATTTTACCAATGGAATGGTCATGCGGTAGTTGCAATGATTCTTAATTTACCTCTAATTTTAAAAATTAATGATAATGAGGAGTTTAGTTTGATGAATTTCAGTTCTTGGGAAGCCTTTAAATATTATATGAGAGGCTATTGTATAATAAATATAGATGAAAATTATATACATGTCTCAAATTATTGGATATTAATACAAGGATGTGTGGATGATTCATTATTCATGGGGAAATTTCTCAATTAAACATAAAGGTGATGATGAACAATAACCATTTCCACAAGGATATCATTGTTGTAATCTCAGAACCATTGACCATTAAGAAGGACCAATAAACAGTTTCACTTGATATATATTTTTATGATCATTGGAAATATATTGGGTAATGATAACGATCATACTAGAGTAATTCGATGTTGAGGATACTTTTAATTAGAATAGTTTTTGAAATATATATTTTTTTCAAAAAAATATGGGAAAATTTAATAGTGTTTTTTTTATTCTACACTTGTGAATTAATTATTCATTTTTATATTGTGTAAATAATGTTATTCTTTTATTTGTAAAGACCTGGAATTTTTATTGAAATTTTGTTCTTAAATACTACGGAATTTTACGAGTCTACAGTTTCTGACGGTTCTTGATTCCAGGCTCGATGTGCCCGAAATCAATTTCTAATGTTTTGTTTGGGTACGTTCAGCAAACATACGTACTGGATTTTATAAATTTTGAATTGGTGATCAGAATTGAAATATTAGGGCACCGTTGAACTCATAGTGTCGGTTATTTCTTATTGAGACCTCCACCATAGTTTCATTTTGAATAGTTTTGAAGATAAGTATTGAAAGTTATTAATTAAAATGAATAAAATAAAGTATTAACATTATTTTATTTGGGTGGTTGAAACCTCCAAGGGGAGGTCAGAGGTGGGGGGAACCACACCCAAACCTCCCATGGGAGGTTATGGTGGTGGGGTCCACCCGAGTATAACCTCCTGTGCGAGGATATTATTATGAGGGACCCACCTGAGCATTATCCTCCTTGTAACTCTACATAATGTGGTGGAAACCTTTGAAATTATTCACCATCCATCCCTCGTTAAAGTTCCATCTCCACATGATTTAATTAATGGTTCATTAATTAATTATTTTAATTATTTTTAATTCATTCCAATAATAAAATAATAGGAAAATATATTATTTTACATTGTTGGCACTTTCATATGGTGGAGCCTTGGAGAAATTGAGAGAACATCCTCTCCAACGAAGAACCACTAAAGAACAAAAAATATTGTCTTCTTCCTTCTTCAACCGAGGAAAGAAAGGAACACATCGCTGCTCACGAAGAATTTCGAGGACGTCATCTTTAACTCCTCTTGTCCAAGCACTTCTTCCTCCGATGTCAACAGAACAATGCCTAATTTCCCTGTGACTTCGTCTACGAATGGAAAATGAGGTAGGGGGATTTGTATTGTTTCTATACCCATTATACGTCATTTAAATTATAGTTTGAGAACAGAATGATATCACCGTAACGAGGAGGGTTTGGACTGCAGGAACATGTCCCAACCCTCCCCTTTTGTTGGTTCTTGTTCGATGATGATGGTGGCGGTACACGCGGCGACTGACAATGAGCCAGCCGCTTAGAAAGTTGGCGGCACAAGCCCACTGGGTCGCCACAATGGTGCAGCACCGCCATGCCGTGCTGAGAACCGAGTCAGGGCCAGGAGGGCTGCGGTAGTGCCAGAGGGGTGCAGTGTCGTCGCACCGCGTCCGGATGAAGGGTCCAGACCTGGAGGGCCACGATGGTAGGATGACTAGGGCAGCGCTGTTGCTCCGCACTGAGGAGATGGAGGCCACGACCAGGCTGGACTGCGGTGGAGATGGCGTGGTTCCATCGCACCACGTGGAGACCAGCAAACTCGCGGCACCATCACGCCACGGTGGAGAAACCAGGGCGGCCGGCTCTGCCGACTGCCAATGCGTGCAACTGGCGAGACTCAAAGGGTCCCGTTGAGAAATAGAACTGGCGCCCAACAATGGTTTAGATCGAAAAAAACGGTGTGGCACCCCTACCACGTGTGGTTAGCAAGGACATGCAGGCCACCCAACTGGGCCACCACGGACCGGGCCGCCACCAGCCAATCCTCCTCGGGCCAGGCCGACCTCGGGTCAGGCCGGCCTCAGGCCGGGCCACCCCCATTGACCAAGACGGACCGGCGGATGGGGTCAGACACCAGTTTGGAATAAAATGGGCCGGGTCGCCCCGACGGGGTCGGACCAGACCTGGACCCTCTATGGCCTGTTTACACCTTTTAGCCCGCACCTTGGGCTATGGGTGTCCTATCGATGAACCATCTACGGTGATGGAAATATCAGAGCGAGAAGGATCCTTTAGAATACCCCACTTAAGGATTGGATGCAGTTTGGGTACGGTCCGGTTGGTTTGAACCTAAAATCCAACCAGGCCCCCGGAATTAAAATGCCAATAACTCACAGACCAGGCGTCTCATTGACGCGCTGTCTTTTGGGTTGAGATCTCATTGATGAGACGGACCATTTAGATACATCTACTTGAGACTTCTCAACAGTTGGAGTTTTTTCCAGTGGCTCGGGAAGCGGATCCTTCCAATGACGATCAGATAGAGTGTAGAGACCAAGTAGCTGACGGACCTGACGAATGCTTGACCGATTCAACTAGCCCAGTGGGGCATGCCTTGTAGTTGGTGTCAGGCCCACGGTACTCGATAAGAGGAGTACCTCTGCAGGATATTCGGGGGAGTGCCTGGTAATTAGAGGCAGACCCACAACAGAGTACACCTGGTAGTTGGCAGCAGACCCGCGATATTCGACAGGAGGAGTACCTCAACAGTCCAAGGTTTGTGAGAAGCTCCTTGGTGTCGCAACAGGCCCACTATTCTTGATAGAGGGGAAGTTCTCCAGTAGCCATGATTTCGATAATGAAAAATTCTGGTTTGATCCTAGTCAATGACTTTTGTGTTTTCCTCATAATTGAGATGTGTTACTTGATAAATTTGGTATATGTAGGGGAATATACCTAAGTAATGGATACAAGTTGTTTCGTACATTGTAGTTTATCTTAATTGGATTTTGTGAGACCATGAGGGTCTCAGCATCCCTACTGAGAATACTTATACTCACCTCTACATGGGCATTGCTAGCACCTCATTGTGTATGATGCAGACGACGGAAAACACGGACCGAGGCAGAGTGTACATGGACTAGACGGTACCCGGAGGTGGAACTCATGACGAGTTGTTACCAAGGGGAGAGGGATAGACGTGGAGTGGTGATGTGGCTATCTTTACTAGCCCTTCAGGTAGGATAAATGGTGGACGATCTAGGAGATTCTAGAAACCTTCCAGCATATTTTCTTTTTGTTGTATATGTTTTGTCTTTTCCTTGTACTTTACTATTGGGATTGTATTTCCGGCCCCTTTTACCTTCCATCACATATTTTATATATAGTTACTACTTAGTGTTTTGCATCTAGCTGTGTACTCAACTATGTGTGATTACTTTTATTAATGCAATTCATTCCCAAAATAATGATTTATGCCTTTGTGCTAGACACCAGACCCTGGAATATGGAAGGCGGTCTTGGGGTAGTCACGGCCTGGGTCCCGATGACGGGTCGTGAAAAATTTATATCAGAGGTTTCGGTTCTACCATAGAACTCATGACTCTGATCATTCTTTTCTATGAAGCAATAGTGTTAAGGGTACCGTGTGTGGTTTTCAGTTCAGGGAGTCCAGTGTTGGTGTGATGGACAACGTATCTGTACACCAGGACCCTGACTACTGATTTCCGACTTAGTGCACGAAAACGCTGATTGTGTGTGTGTTTCAAAAGTTTTTGTTTAATTCTGGTCAACTAGGTCAGCTCACCAGCTATAATATTTTGACCATGTCGTATCTATTTCGTTCAGGATGCCTCCTCGTAGATGACCAATTAGAGCTCGTAGAGTTGTACGTACTGACAACATGATGAGCGACGAGGCCTCTGTGAAGGGCCCCTTTCATGTTGAGGCACCAGTAGAGGCACCAGTAGTACCACCTCCTGTTGGGCCACCGATGCCACCAGCCCCAACAGCATACAATGCACGCCGCTGGAGTGCATTCCATGACTTTCGGCACTAGAGGCCATAGAGGTTCCGGGGAGATATGAACCCACATGCGGCTAAGGATTTGGTGGAGGTTGTGTTGAGAGTCTTCAAGCTATTATGGAAACCAGCAGACTACATAGTGAACCTAGATGCCAGCCTCATTCAGGTAGCAGAAAGCAGATGGTGGAGCCTAATGGTCTAGGTTCATGATGAGGTGACGCTACTCTTGGCAAATATCGAGTGCCTATTCTGGGCGGAGTTTGTCCTAGCCACCCTTTGTGCGGTGCAGATACAAGAGCTACTTCATCTGCAGTAGGGCAGCATGAAAGTAGCACAGAACTCTATGAGGTTCACTGACCATTAGCGGTACTCCACTTATATGGGACGAGACCCATTCATCAGGGCCCAGACCTTCAAGCAGGGACTTAGGTGAGACATCAGAGCCTCGATTATCTCCCTCAACATCCCGACACAGACTACTAGTTAATACGTAGAGGTGACTTCTGCAGTTGGCAATAGACAGTTGATGTAGAGGTCCAAGAAGACAATACCTACAGGTGGACGACCGCACAACTCAGGATAGGTTGTGCGGGGAACCGGAGTGGAGACAGAGCCAGACATGTAGGGATCAGAGAGTGTTACTCATGCGGCGGGCTTGGTCACATGGATCGTGACTATCTGAACCGTCGTTCTAAAGATCAGCAGTCAGTTGAGTCACGTCCCAGGCAGAGGTAGATGTTCGATCGAGGCGGTCCGCAGGGTGAAGGTGGGCATGGTAGAGGAGCTGGTCAAGCAGCTGGTGGTGGACGACGTTTCGAGGTGTTGCCACCACCACCACTAGATGGTCCACCCCAACCATAGGGAGCGGGTGTACAGGGGAGATCTCAGCTTCCGGAAGAAGAGGCATACGACCATGGAGCTCCAGAGATGATTTGAGGTACGATCTGTGTCTACTCCACCTTATCTACAATTCTTATAGACACAAGTGTCGGTCACTCTTTCATTTCCACTACCCTTGTTTGGAGCTCAGAGGTTTTGACAAATCATTTGGCTCGATCATTATGGATAGAGTCTCCTACAATAGTAGACTTGACGATTACGCATAGGTTCCAATAGTGGGAGCTTAATCTATGAGGTGACATCTTTGGGTGGGATCTTCTCCTAGTGGAATCGAGGCCTTACGACGTCATCTTGGGTATGGACTATTTATCTACAGTCCATGCTCAGACTGAATGTATTAGGTGAAAAGTGCGGTGTGTCCGCACATATGGAACCAGGTTCACCTTCACTGGCGAGAAGGGAACCTTTGCAGCAATGGACGAACTTACTCGTAGGAGGGTTCATCCGAACACTCACCAGTTGGCTGGCCTTACCCTCATAGAAGTATATTTGGAGAGTCTGACTTATCCTATAGTGGTGGACCAATACATGGATGGTTTCCCTAAAAATGTCCCAAGACTACATCCTCATATAGAGGTTGACTTCTACAATTACCAATACCCCGGGATGGAACCGATATCTACTCCATTATATCGGATGGATCCCACTGTGCTTCATGAGCAGTAGGTACAGTTGGAGGATTTGCAGGGGAAAGGATTTATCGGGCCCAGTGTTTCTCCCTGGTTAGCCCCGATTCTGTTCGTCAAGAAGGCGGATGGGAGCTTGAGGCTCTGTGTCGACTATCGTCGCCAGAACTAGGTGACCATGAAAAAAAAGTACCCACTCCCTAGGGTTGATGACTTCTTTGATCAGCTGAACAGAGCACGGTGGTTCTCAAAGATATACTTCAGGTTAGGCTATCTTCATCTCATATTTCGAGATGAGGATGTTTAAAATATGGCCTTCAGGTTTCGGTATGAACACTATGAGTTCTTGGTTATTGCCTTCGGTGTAACCAATGCTCCAACAGTGTTCATGATTATCATGAACAAGATCTTCCGACCTTACCTCGATCACTTTTTCATAGTCTTCATTGACGGCATTCTGATCTACTCGACTACTGAGGAGGATCATGCTTACCATTTATAGGTAGTACTGGCCACACTCTGAGATCACCAGCATTATGGTAAGCTCTCTATGTGAATGTTCTGGATTTGAGAGGTTCACTTCTTGGGACACATCATCTTGGAGGTTGGAGTTATAGTGGATCTAGCGATGATCAAGTCGATACATGATTGGGAGCTTCCCAGGAGTGTGATAGAGGTACATAGTTTCTAGGGTTTGGTTGGATACTATCATAGATTCATTGTAGACATCTCCAGAGTTGCAGCACCACTCTATTTCTTGAAAAATAAAGGGAAACCCATCGTGTGGTCGGAGAGATGCCAACAGATCTTTCAATAGCTGAGGAAGAGGATGACTAGTCCCATATCTAGATTCTTCTAGAGGAAGGTGTAGGTTATGTATTTTACTATGACTCATCAGGGACCGTACTCGGGTGTGTCCTGATGCAGGAGCGAGCTGTGATCATATATAGTTCTCAGAAGCTGAGACAACATGAGAAAAACTACGCTACCTATAACCTAGAGTTAGCAGCCCTGATATTCGTCTTGAGGATGTGGCGACACTTTCTGATGGGATAACAGTTTACCATGTACTGTGATCACAAGTGACTCAGCTATATCTTCACTTAGAAGGACCTGAACCTATGACATCGACGTTGGCTTGAGTTCCACCGGTACTATGACATCGAGATAGTATATACTCCTTGAAAAGGGAATGATGATGTGGACACTCTCAGCATGAGATCAGACATTCACCTGCAAGGAGAGGCGAAAGAGAATCTAGCTACCTTATAGATATCCTTTGTGGATAGGGATGGAGAAGCCTATCTTCAGTCTCTTACAGTCACTCCTCCACTTCTTCAGCGAGTCAAGGAGGCGCATCATAGAGACGTTGACTAGGGGAAGCAACGTGCTTAGATATCCACAGGGTAGGCACCTGATGGATTTTCTGAAGATGGGGAGCACGTCATCCTCTTCAGAGGACGTACTATGGTACCAGTTTCAAATCAGAAGGAGGTGTTGAGGGAGTTCTACACTTCTCTTCTAGCGGTACATCTATGAGTGGAAAAGATGTATCAGGACCATCGACGACAGCATTGGTGGCCAGGTATGATGAAGGCAGTTGGAGATGAAGACTGCACAGAGCAGACATAAATTTTATGCGGACAGGAGACGGAGACCTTTGGAGTTCGAGGATGGCAACCACATTTATCTATGGGTCTCACCTCGACAAGGTTTGTTGAGATTTGGATGAGGTGGTAAGTTATCTCTGTGGTTCATCGTACATTTCCAGGTCCTCATCAGATTAGTCGAGGTAGGTTACCTGTTAGCTCTTATGCCTAAGTTGCCCGTGGTGCACGACCTCTTATGCGTATCTATGCTGAGGAGATACATGCATGACCCATCCCACAACATCGATCACGGGGAGGTGGACATCGATGACTAGGAAAATTTTATAGGGGTTTTGGTATTTATTAAGGATCAATATAAGTGGGTCCTATGTGGATTGTCGATACCTCTGGTGCACTATTGTTTGTAGCATGAGAACCTCCAGGAGACCATATGGGAGTGGGATGCTCAAATGCATGCTCAGTACCCCCATTTGTTCCGTTTATTCGAGTTTTAGCTTTTGAGGATGTAAATCCTTGAGGTGGGAAGAATGTAAAGACCCTAAATTTCCATGTAAATTTTTTTCATAAATACATGGAAATTTTCCATGATAGATTTTTCTGATAGGGCTTGATTCTGTGTCCCGGTGTTCCTAGAATCAAATGCTGATGTTTTGTTCAGATACGTTTAGTAAACGTACATATGAGATTTCATAAACCGGTTCTCAAAATAGAAATTTGGGGGCACTGTTGAAATCCCAGCGGCGGTGATTTCTTAGTGAGACCTTCACCATAGTTGCATTCTGATGATTTAGGAAGATAGTTTTTGGGGGTTTTTAAATTAAATGAATAAAATAATGTATTAAATTTATTTTATTTGGGTTGTTAAAACCTCCAAGTGGAGGTTAGAGGTGGGGCCACCACACCCTAACCTCTCATGGGAGTTTATGGTGGTGGGTCCCACCCGAGTATAACCTCCATTGGGAGGATATTATTATGTGGGACCCACACGAGCATTAACCTCCTTTTAACTCTCCAAAAAGTGGGGGAAACCTTTGAAATTCATCACATTTCTTCCCTCATTAAAGTTCCACCTCCACATGAATTAATTAATGGTTCTTTAATTAATTATTTAAATTATTTTGAATTCATGCCTACAATAAAATAATAGGAAAAGCTATAATATTATTTTGTTAGCACTTTCATCTGGTGGAGCCATGGAGAAATTGAGAGAAAATCCTCTCCAACGAAGAACCACCGAAGAACAAAAAACATAGTCTTCTTCCTTCTTCAACTAGGGCAAGAAAGGGAAGTGTTACTGCTCATGAATAATGCCGAGGATGTCATTTTTGACTCGTCTTCTCCAAACTCTTCCTCCTCTGACGTCAACAAAATGATGTCACCTTTTCCCGTGACATTTTCTATGAAAAACAAACGAGGTAGGAGGATTTTAATTGTTTATATAACCATTCTACGTCATTGACGTTATGGTATAAAAACTGAATGATATCACTGCAACAAGGAGGGTTCGGACCGCACAAACATGGCCCGACCCTCCCCTTTTGTTGGTTCTTGATTGATGACAATGGAGACGGTACACACGGTGACCAACAACAAGCCTGCCACAGAGAAATCCAGACGTGCATGGCCACCGGGTCACCACAAGGGCGCGACACCACCATGATGCGCTGAGAACCGAGCCGCAGCTAGGCGGGCTGTAGCGGTGCCGGAGAGGTGAGGTGTGGTCACATTGTGCCAGGAGGGAGGGTTGCGGTGAAGACGGGCCTCAGCGGAGACTGTGCGGCACCGTCACGCCGCGTGGAGACCGCCAAAACTGTGGCACCATCATGAAGCGGTGCCGGCCACCACCTCGTACTACAAGCGGGACCCAAAGGGTCCTCCAGAGAAACATAACCAGCGCCTAGTGCCAGATTGGATCATAAACAGGGGTGCGGCACCCCCTCCCTCACGTGTCCAGCCAGGCCACACAGACCGGCTAGCCGAGCTGTAAAGGGCCAGGCTGCCACCAGCCGGGCCGCTACGGGCCAGGCCACCACATGTTGGGCCGCCTCAGGCCGAGCCACCCCATTAGACTTGGTCAGACCCCGGGTCGGACTGGGTCGGGCCGGGTCGGTCCGACTGGGCCAGACCAGACTCGGACACGCTATCGCCCATTTACACCATTTAGCCCGCATCTTGGGCTACATGTGTCATATCGACGAACCATATTCGGTGATAGAATGGTGAGATAGAGACAGTTCCTTTGGAATACACCACTTGAGGATAAGATATGATTGGGGTATGTTCTGTTTGGATTGAACCTAAAATCCAAACAGGCCCCCGGAACAGAAATTCTAAAAACTCACAGACCGGGCGTCTGATTGACGCACCGTCTATTTTGTTGACATCACATTGAAGATACAGACCACTGACATACATATACATGAGAATTCGTGATAGTTAGTTTTTTTTCCAGTAGCTCCGGAAGTGGATCCTTCCAATGACGAGTAGACATAGTGCGGATACCTAATAGCTGATAGACCTAATGAATTCATGACTGATTCGACAAGCCCAGTGGGGAGTACGTGGTAGTTGGCAGCAGACTCATGGTGGAAGAGCATCTGGTAGTTGGTGGCAGCCCCACAGTACTCGAAAGGAGGAGTACGTCTGCAGTCTATTAGGGGGAGCACCTGGTATATGGAGGCAGACCAATGGCAAAGTAGCGCCTGGTAGTTGGCAGTAGACCCACGGTACTCGACAGAAGGAGTACCTCATCAATCCATGGTTAGTGACAATCTCCTTGGTGTCCCAACAGGCCCACTATTCTTGAAAGAGAATGAGTTCTCGAGTAGTTCTGGTTTTGATAATGAAAAATCCTAGTTTGATATGATTCAATGGCTTTTGTGTTTTCCTCATGTTTCTGATTGGTTACTTGATAACATAGGTATATTTATGGGCATATACCTCAGTAATGGTTATCCATTGTTTCATACTTTTTAGTTTATCCTTGTTGGATTTTGTGAGACCTTGAGGGTCTCGAGGTCCCTACTGAGTATCTTTATACTCAGCCATGCATGGGATTTTCCCGCACCTCGTTGTGTTGGATGCAGACGACAGACAACACTGACCAAGGCGGAGTGTACGAGGACTAGACAGTACCCGGAGGTGGATCTCATGATGAGTCAGTACCCGGAGGAGACAGACAGACATGGAGCGCTAAGGAGGCTATTTGTACCTACTCATCATGTAGGATCCATGGTGGATGGTCCATGAGCTACTAGACACCTTCCAGCTTATTTTCTTTTTGTTATAAAAGTTTTGTCTTTTTCTTGTACTTTACTGTTGGGCTTGTATTTCCGGCCCCTTTCACTTTCCAGCATATCTTTTGTATATAGTTACTATTAGTGTCTTGCTTTCAGTTGTTTACTCTACTGTGTGTGATTATTTTTATAAAGGCAATCCCTTCCCAACTTAGGGATTTACACCTTTGGTTCTAGACGCCAGCCCCTGGCCTATGAAAGGTGGGGTTGGGGCAGTCATGACACCGGTCTTGAGGAACAGTTGTGACATTATCACTCTTAATGTGTTATACTATCTCACAACATAAAGGGTTAATTACACAATAATATCCATCATGTGAATCAAGATGAATTATAAGGACTTGAATATCAAGATGATAAACAATACTATCTTCACTCATGGTCAACAATAATCATGTTGTGTGGGGATGTGCTGACACTATCACCCATGGTATCTATTTTATACTATTTCATCCATTTTATTTTATCCTCGAAAGCTATAATTTCACACAAAAAAGTGGTATTAGGGATAGTTGTGTGACTTTATTACATTAGTAATAGTCATTTTAACTTTCAAAACATCTTTTATTAAATTATTCTCGGTATTGGTACTTAATATAATTGGGGAGAATTAAATGTTCACTATGTGGAATTTTATTCACTAATTTTTACTTTTCATAGGTGTAGAGTTGAATTGAATTCATAAATATATCATTCATTAAGTAATGATTAGTGTATATGGATAAAATACTATTCTAGGTATATGATAGGTTTTTGTAAACTAGATCATCCTGGGGGTGGTTTGGTTTCTCAGTAATATTCTTCATGTTTCACTGATTACATTTTATTGATTTATGTTTCCTTTTATCATTATTTATTCCTATATTTTATCAATGTTTACATACATATTTAAATGTAAAAAAGAAAAAATTATATAGGAATAAATTTTATTAACACATTAAATCTTTGAGATTACCCTAAGGTTAGCCACTATCACATATCTTTAGAGTTTATAAATATATTTCTGAACTAGATTATGACAACCTAACAATAGAAATTGGTGTTGTATACTAGGAGGTTTTTTCCTTTTTCTATTTATTTATTTTCGTTTTCTAAAATATTAAAAAATGATGACCCCCAGTGGTTTTAAAAAAGACTATCTATTATATTACTCTATGGTTTAGTAAATTTATTACAATATAAATTTTTAAAAGCATAGTTGCGGTTAAATGTAGTCAAAATGTTCACTAAAGGCTGAAATTGATATTGTTGATTAAAATATAAACTAATTTTATTTATCAATAAAAATTCAAGAGGATGAAAAAATAGGTTAATATCCTTGAAATTTATGTGTATTAGTATTTATAAATAGGTAAAAGTGATCATGAGGTACCTGTTTTATAAAATGTTATTCCTGTGGTGGAAAATTTGTAATTGTAATATCAAAATTTTGAGTTTTTTTTCGAGATGTAGAAATATAATGGTCACATTTTATTGTATGATTATAGATAATATTTTAAGTGAATATTATTCTTGACTTTCGATCAGATTGATTTATCTTTTAATAATGAATTTTTTATATATTTAAGTTTAAACAGGTTGTACCATCTAAAATAACACACTTTTCTACCTGGAATACTACACATATAAGTTGTTTATTCATCGAAGAGAGGATTTATAACGACCCATAATTTACATACATTGTTAATACTTCAAAATTGAAGCACACTAATTACAACATATGACAAAACCACAAAGGACCGTATAGGTATAGTGTCTTTAGAAACTGGGAAACATAAACAACTGGTTCATAAATCTTCTACAGTGTCTCCCATTTATTTCATCATATCTAGGGTCCCTTTTAGCATATTCTACTTAATATCCATCTTCCTGACCTGGGGAAAAGAAAACATAAAAGGGTGAGCTCAAATGCTCATCAAGGGCAAATAAAGGAAATAAAAGTCATATCATATCTTTTTGAAAATCATAACCTGCAAAGAGATCATAATATCTTAACATGGAACAAATCATAGAAGTGAAAATGAGATCCCCATAATCATAACATGAAACTTGAGACTTTGTGGCATGCACACATAATCATGGAAAATAATTTCTTGTTAGTCATGACTCATTGCCAAGACTATCTTAGTGGACAAAGTCCCTTTCTGAACCGAGTCACCCTCGTTCCAGTCCTGTTTCACTGAACCGGTATAACCTACCGTTCCAGCCATGTCTATCTCATGAGATATAAAATCTTTACCCAATGCATTGGAGGGAGATATAGGTCCCACCCATCTTATAATGAATCATTTCTTATCTGTGCCACATAATCATAAATCATACATCATCGCATAACACATGTAACAAAAATGGGATTCTTGAAACATCATGACATCATAAAACAAACCATAGAAGGTAAATGACTTCATAAATATAATTCCCTCACAACATAATCAAATCAATGTTATAATAGGGATAAAAATAGAACTCTATATTATCTTAGATGAAAAATAATTTTGATAAAACATTTGAACTCCATTCTTGAAGAAAATATCCTTTCTACTTAAAAAACACTTTTCCTTTCTTAAAATGTCATAAAATTATAAACTAAAAGAAGTTGATTAAAAAATAAACTTTAAAACATGTAAAGGAATCTTCTTGTAAATAATGTTTTAAAAATCCATTCAAGCCGTATAAGTTATAAAAACATTCTTCGTACTTTTTTCGGAAAAGTCAAAAAGTACATCGTACAAAAAAAACGACAAAAGATTCCTTTCATATTCTTTAATAAAATCAAACCAAAGGGTAAAATTGGATTTAAACTAATGAAAGTGGTGGGAAACAATATTAAATATTGAGGGAACATGGATTTGGATGATAAAGTACACCCTAGTAAATGCCAAAGTAAAAACAATCTCGGATAAAAATGAGATTGTGATATTTTCCCTTACCTTAGGTCCGATTTGCTTTGTACGTGTCCGAAGTTCCTGTATAATGTTTTACATAATGTTATTGACTTATTCCAGAATCATAAATATTGATATGATATCATATATGTTCATATTATTAGCTTCTTGTTAGTAATATTTCATTGTTACTTGTTACTCGGGTCCTTATTGCCTTTTGTTCTTATGCGTGTTTCGCCGAATAAATTCATATTCTTATTTTAAGGTTGTATATACCTTATATCCATAATGTTATTAGTGTAACATATATCATATTTATTCATTCAATTCATTTATATAATTACTATGTAATGATGATCATGTAGAACGAGTCGCATCACATCGTGGAGACGGTATTCCGTACGTACGCACGAGTGATGATATCGTTCCTATGATCGTGGAATTGTATTGGAGTATATATATGTTATTTCAGTATCAATATTACATTATAATAATCATAAATAGTTACTCATTACACCATTATACCCATCCTTGTAAGGTGGTGGTGGAAAATAGATTACACCACGGCGTGGAGACGGTATTCCGTACGTACGCACGCGCGGTGATTTCATTTTTCTGTAGGATGGATAGAAGGTGAATTAGGGTTGTTTCATATTTATAATAACATATAAGTATGTAAGTAATAATGATGTTATTACTTTATCATGAAACAACTAATGAAGAAGAAGTTGAAGAGGAGAGAAATTGAAAAGATCGGTAATGGATATTACCTCTTCTTTGGAACGCCTCTTTGAATCCTCCACTTAGGGAACTACGATTGGTCTTTGAAAAAGACCAGGAATTCTAGGATTATTCTAGGGATGTGGAGAGGATAAAATGGCAGGGGTTGGCCGAGATTGAG
The DNA here is from genome assembly GCA_963277665.1 of Viscum album. Lineage (NCBI taxonomy): Eukaryota > Viridiplantae > Streptophyta > Magnoliopsida > Santalales > Viscaceae > Viscum > Viscum album. Next base: position 1,695,332,467 of record OY728147.1, read on the forward strand.
TGCTCAAATTGGTGTGAGGAGGAGGGGGAGGAGGTGCCCTTTTATAAGGGAGGAGAGGGGCACCTTAGGAATATCTCAAAATATTATTTTATATTAAAGTCAAAATCGGTTTATAATGGTTCCAAAGGGTCTTATTTCGAATCTAAAGTTGGGATGGGTCGAAATACTATCAACCAATAGGATTTAGACAAGTTTAGGGTATTATTTTAACCTTATCAATTAGATTTAACTGTAAGTTAAATAATTTAACTTTTACCGTGTCTTTTTGTTTTCTTTCACTATATGGTTAATACACTTACTATAATATGCCAAACGAACCCCAAATTATTTATTATTAATATATATATCCTTATCTAAGTCATTTGGCCGAACCTTATATTTTTAGGAATAAAATAACAATTAATAATATAATATTTTATTTAAAAACTATTTTGTGTCAATTTTGACACTATTTGATATATGATTTTTGTGAAAGTCATAACAGAATTATATGTTCGAAAAAAGTTGATTAAATCAACACTAATATATCATAGTAACCTATAAAATTAGTGTAATTCATAAAAAGTCTCAAATTATATTTATTTTGGTGTTTATAACATCAATTATGTCAATATGTCATAAATAAGATAATTACTGCATCATAATTGTGTCATAAATAAATTAAATTATTTAATGTCTAAAAATTATAAATAAAATACGATTATGTAGGAAATCTTTTTATCTTTCTAATGAATATTTATAGTCGAATTTATCTTATGTATAACTCCATATTAAATATTTTTTACTTATTAAACTTTGATTTTAACTATTTTAACCCTTCTTTAAATAAATTAATAATAAATGTCCTAATCTAACCCAAGTGGGCCTAAATGGTCATATTTTATTCATAAGGTTGTTTTTGGTCGAATTAAACTTATCCAATAGAATTAGGACATGTGTTAGGGTGATAGTAATATCATATTTACCCCTATTTACTATTAACTGCGGTAAAAAAAGTAAAAAGTTACTATTCACCAAAAAAAATTTTATCTCATTGAACCACATTTTACTTACTGATATCAACCGTTTCTGTCCGATTTTCGAAATTCCATTCACAGAAGCGGTAAAATTAGGTTTTATGCAAAATTCAGTTTTTAACCTACCACTTAGTGGTTTCACTATTCATCAAAAATTGAAAGTTTACAGAAAAATACCAAAATTTCACCCTAGGCTAATTTCGGTATTCCGAATCCAAAAATGAAGTCCATTTTGAAAAATAAAATTTATAAAATTTCAAAAAGTGGTTATTAATATTCGTAACGGCTAGTTTTAATAATATTTTAATAGCATATCGTTGTTTAGTGAAACTCGGTATTGTGTACGATGCAAGCTATCAAGGAAGGTCACGATTGCGTGTAAATTAAGTCAAGAAAGTGTGTAGTGAAAGATTCCTTTGAACAAAATATTACTCATAAAAATCTCGGGTGTTACATTCTACCCCCCTTAAAAAGAATTTTGCCCTTGAAATTCTTCATTTTGTAACAAACAGATGAGGATACTTCTCCCTCATCATATCCTCAAGCTCCCATGTAGCTTTTTCAAGTTGGCGGTTCCTCCATAAAACATTCACCAATCGAGTGGTCTTGTTTCGTAGGACTTTTTCGCTACGATCCAGAATCTCTATCGGTTGTTCTTTATAAGAAAGATCTTGCTCCAGTGGTACAGCTTCTGAGCTGAGTACATGTGAAGGATCACGTATGTACTTTCTCAGGAGAGATACATGGAACACATCGTGAACTTGAGAGAGATTCGGTGGAAGCGCCAATTGGTAAGCTACCTTTCTAACACGATCTAGTATTTCGAAAGGACCAATATATCTAGGGCTCAACTTCCCCTTCTTTCCAAATCTCATAACCCTCTTCCAGGGAGATATTCGTAAGTACACTTTATCACCCACTTCAAACTCTAGGTCTTTTCTTCGGTTGTCGGCATAACTTTTTTGTCAACTCTGAGCTGCTCTTATGTGTTGTTGAATAGATCTGACCTTTTCTGCCATTTCATCAACGAGATCAGGTCCTAATAGCTTTCTTTCCCCAACTTCATCATAGCAAGTTGGAGTCCTTCATTTCATTCCATAGAGAGCTTCATAAGGAGCCATTTGAATACTGGAGTGAAAGCTATTATTATAAGAAAATTCCACCAAAGGTAGGTTTTGATCCCAACCTCCTTTGAAATCCATAGAGCAAGCTCTCAACATATCTTCTAGGGTTTGAATTGTTCTCTCAGACTGACCGTCTGTCTGGGGATGATAAGCAGTGCTGAAACTCAACTCTGTATCCAGAGTATGCTGAAGACTTCACTAGAACTTCGAGGTAAATCTCGGATCTCGATCAGATATAATAGAAAGTGGTCCTCCAGGCAATCTTACCACTTCCTTTACATATATCCTGGCAAGCTGATCTAGAGAGAAATCCTCTCTAATAGAAATGAAGTGTGCAGACTTTGTAAGACGATAAACTATGACCCAAATAGCATTATTGCCTTTGTATGTTTTAGGAAGTCCTATAACAAAGTCCATAGTGATGTTTTCCCATTTCCATTCGGGTGTGTGTAATGGTTGTAACATCCCATTAGACTTCTGTCTCTCACCTTTAACTTGTTGACAAACCAAGCATCGAGAGACATATTTAGCAACATCTCTTTTCATTCCATCCCACCAGAAGTACTCTTTCAGGTCCCTATACATCTTCGTGCTTCCAGGATGAATAGAGAATGAAGAACTATGAGCCTCATCCAGCAGCTCCTTCTTTAATTCGGGGATGGGAGGAACACAAACCCGATTTATGAACTTTATTATCCCATCACAATCTAGGTTAAATTCAGGAACATTTCTCACCTTCTTTTGTAACTCGACATCTTCTTTCTGTGCCTCTTTAATCTTCACATGTATATATGGTTGAAGATTCATTTGAGAAAGATAAGATTTTTCCTCTTCCATTATAATTCCAAGATCCATCCTTTGTAAATCCATAAATATTGGATCTTTTGTGATCCTCATCATGGATAAACTAGCATGGTCTTGTCGACTTAATGCATCTTCCACCTTGTTTGCTTTCCCAGGGTGGTAATGGATTGAGCAGTCATAATCCTTAATCTGCTCCAACCATCTTCTTTGACGCATATTCAACTCCTTTTGTGTGAAAATATACTTTAAACTTTTATGATCAGTATAAATATCACACCTTTCACCATAAAGGTAATGCCTCTAAATCATTAATGAAAAGATTACCGCAGCCAACTCCAAATCATGTGTTGGGTAATTTTGCTCATGGATTTTCAACTTTCGTGAGGCATAAGCTATCACCATATCATTTTTCATAAGAACACACCCCAATCCCTTCTTGGATGCATCACTATAGATCACAAACCTTTCTCCACTACAAGGCAGTGTGAGCACATGTGCACTGAATAAACTTCTTTTCAACTCCTTGAAATTCTCTTCACATTCCTCTGTCCAAACAAACTTAACTCCTTTCCGAGTCAACTTGGTGAGTGGATTAGATAATCGTGAAAAATCTTTTACAAAACGTCGATAATATCCAGCCAAACCAAGAAAACATCGGATCTCGGTTACTGTTGTTGGTCTTGACCATCTTTTGATAACCTCTGTTTTTGCTGGATCCACAGATATCCCCTCTTTTGAGATTATGTGACCCAAAAATACAACTTTTTTAAGCCAAAATTCACACTTGGTAAATTTGGCATAAATATTCTCCTTTCTCAGGGTATTCAATATAATTCTCAAGTGATCTTCATGCTCTTCCTTGCTATTTGAATAGACAAGAATATCGTCTATAAAGACTACCACAAATTGATCAAGATAGTCTCTAAAGACTCTATTCATTAGATCCATGAAGATAGCAGGGGCATTAGTAAGACCAAATGGCATCACTATAAATTCATAGTGTCCATACCTTGTACAGAAATCCGTCTTTGGTATATCCTCCCTTTTGACCCTTAATTGATGATACCCTAAATGAAGATCAATCTTGGAAAAGAATTGAGCTCTGCGTAGTTGGTCAAATAAGTCATCAATGTGTGGGATATGATATTTGTTCTTGATAGTGATCTTGTTAAGTTCTCGATAATCAATGCAGAGTCTCATTGATCCATCTTTCTTCTTAACAAATAGAACAGGTGCTACCCAAGGTGACGCACTAGGGAGTATGAATCCCTTATCAAGATTCTCTTGGAGTTGCTTCTTCATTTCTTGCAACTCAATTGGGGCCATTCTATAAGGTGTCTTTGAAATAGGCAAAGCACCCGGTACGAGTTCTATTGAAAACTCAACTTCACGATTTGGTGGAAGACCCGGTAATTCCTCTATAAATACATCATCAAACTCCCGTATGATGGGAATATTCTTAATCGTAAGTTTCTCAACAACCATTAGAGATAAATAACCTTCATTTAGTGGAATCAAGACCCATAAGATGGAAGGAATTTCCACTGGAAGGTTATATTCATCCTTGCATCGATAGACGATCATAGATTGATCTGGAATATGAAATGTGACTTCCCTTCTTTGGCAATTGATATGAGATCCATGTAGAGAAATCCAATCCATGCCAAGAATCACATTAAATTCCACTAAAGGAAGGATCACAAGATTTGCAGGAAGCACTTTCCCACAAACTTCGATCAGAGAAGAATTATAAACTTTTGATGCGACTGTTGTGCCATTAGGTGTTGTCACAGCTAACTCAACATCTAATTGTTGAGGTAATACGGCGATACCCTTAGAAAATTTTTCAGAAATAAAAGAGTGGGTGGATCCAGAATCAAATAAAACATTTTCTACTTTAGAGTGGATGGTAAGTGTACCTTTCACCACTTCGTTATCGTACTCCACATCACTGATAGAAATTGCATGTGACATTCCTTTGTCTTTAGCCTTAAGATTTTGTTGACGTCGACCATCATCATCAACCCTTGGATTTGGGCATTGGTTGGCATAATGCCCCATCTCCTTTCACTTGAAACATTGAAGTGTAGTAGGTTCATTCTGTGTATCCCTTCCTTTGTTTGCATCATTAGACATCTTCTTCCCATTATCGCGGCATTCAAATGCCCGATGACCTTCCTTTCCACATTTGAAAAATTTACTTGTCCCTTTAGGACAACTCCCTCCATGTTTCTTTCCACACTTTGAGCATAAGGGAAAGATCATCTTCTTTTCAGTGTGCTCTTTAGATTTTCCTTTGAATTCCATCTTCCTCATCTTATCAAACCCATGTGACTGATGGGTTACTCCAATCTCCATCTCGACTTTGAGAGCACATCGATTGATTTACTCGTAGCTATTGAAGTCCCTTATGGATAACACCCTTCGAAGACTTGGTTTTAAGCCACTATAGAATCGATCGATCTTACTCTCAGGTTGGATAATAATACCAGAAGTGTACCTTGCAAGTCTTGTAAAATTTTCTTCATTGGTACCAACAGATTCATCATCCATTTGCATCAGTTCAAGAAACTCTTTCTCAATCTTTTTTCGGAGAATACGAGGGAAGTACTTATTGAAAAATAAGTTCTTGAACTCGTCCCATTCCATAGACTCAATTTCATCCCTTTGCCTCGTATTCTTAATAATATTCCACCATTGATCAGCATCTCCTTACAAACAATACACTGCTAGGATGTCTTTATCATGTTCCGAACATTGATGAACTGAAAATATCTTTTCAGTAGTACTAATCCATTGTTCAGTAACTAATGGATCAGTAGACCCGCTGAAAGAAGGTGGGCGCTGCCTCATGAAGGATTCAACAGAATGTTGCTCCTTACTTTTCTCGTTTGGATGTCCTGTATGATTCATAGCTTTTGAAATTTGTGTGATCATGGCTACATGATTTTTCATTCCAGCTCCCATATCGTTTGGTTTCTCAGGGGGACAATCATTGCGTTTCCCATCGCATTCCGCATTAACACGGTTCCTTCGGGTTCCAGCCATTGAATAAAACCAAGAAGTATAGTGTGAGAAACACTAATTATAATAGTAAAACCACATAATCAAGGATAAAATTTCACACTTAAGGTCTTATCCTAGGGTATTCATTGCCATTTCTAAAACACTAAGATTGTGTTCTATGCTTAGACGTATCCTTAGGGTTCTTACTAAGACTTTCACATCCTAGTTTCCAAAGGTTGACTATACCTTTCCTCTGATACCAACTATAACGACCCATACTTTACATACATTGTTAATACTTCAAAATTGAAGCACACTTATTACAACATATGACAAAACCACAATGGACTGTATAGGTATAGTGTCATTAGAAACTGGGAAACATAAACAACTGGTTCATAAATCTTCTACAGTGTCTCCCATTTATTTCATCATATCTAGGGTCCCTTTTAGCATATTCTACTTAATATCCATCTTCCTGACCTGGGGAAAAGAAAACATAAAAGGGCGAGCTCAAATGCTCTGCAAGGGCAAATAAAGGAATTAAAAGTCATATCATATCTTTTTGAAAATCATAACCTGCAAAGAGATCATAATATCTTAACATGGAACAAATCATAGAAGTGAAAATGAGATCCCCATAATCATAACATGAAAATTGAAACTTTGTGGCATGCACACATAATCATGGAAAATCATTTCTTGTTAGTCATGACTCATTTCCAAGACTATCTTAGTGGACAAAGTCCCTTTCTGAACCGATTCACCCTCATTCCAGTCCTGTTTCACTGAACCGGTATAACCTACCGTTCCATCCATGTCTATCTCATGAGATATAAAATCTTTACCCAATGCATTGGAGGGAGATATAGGTCCCACCCATCTTATAATGAATCCTTTCTTATGTGTTCCACAAAATCATAAATCATACATCATCGCATAACACATGTAACAAAAATGGGATTCTTGAAACATCATGACATCATAAAACAAACCATATAAGGTAAATTACTTCATAAAAATAATTCCCTCACAACATAATCAAATCAATGTAATAATAGGGATAAAAACAGAACTCTATATTATCTTAGATGAAAAATAATTTTGATAAAACATTTGAACTCCATTCTTGAGGAAAATATCCTTTCTACTTCAAAAAAACTTTTCCTTTCTTAAAATGTCATAAAATTCTAAACTAAAATAAGTTGATTAAAAAATAAACTTGAAAACTTGTAAAGAAAGATTCTTGGAAATAATGTTTTAAAAATACATTCATGCCGTATAAGCTAAAAAAACATTCTTCGTACTTTTGTCGGAAAAGTCAAAAAGTATCTCGTACAAAAAAAACGACAAAAGATTCCATTCATATTATTTAATAAAAACTCACCGAAGGGTAAAATTGGATTTAAACTATTTTAAGTGGATGGAAACAATATTACATATTGAGGGAACATGGAGGTGGATGATAAAATACACCCTAGTAAATGCCAAAGTAAAAACAATCTCGGATAAAAATGAGATTGTGATATTTTCCCTTACCTTAGGTCTGATTTGCTTTGTACGTGTCCGAAGCTCCTGTATAATGGTTTAAATAATGTTATTGACTTATTCCAGAATCATACATATTTATATGATATCATATTTTGTCATATTCTTAGCTTCTTGTTAGTAATAATTTATTGTTACTTGTTACTCGGGTCCTTATTGCCTTTTGTTCTTATGCGTGTTTTGCGGAATAAATTCTTATTCTTCTTTTAAGGTTATAGATACCTTATATCCAGAATGGTATTAGTGTAACATATATCATATTTATTCATTCAATTCATTTATATAATGACTATGTAAAGATGATCATGTAGAACGAGTCGCATCACATCGTGGAGACGGTATTCTGTACGTACACACGAGTGATGATATCGTTCCTATGATCGTGGAATTGTATTGGAGTATATATATGTTATTTCAGTATCAATATTACTTTATAATAATCATAAATAGTTACTAATTACACCATTATACCCATCCTTGTAAGGTGGTGGTGGAAAATAGATTACACCACGGCGTGGAGACGGTATTCCGTACGCACGTACGCACACAAGGTGATTTGATTTTTCCCTAGGATGTAAGTAATACTGATGTTATTACTTTATCATGAAACAACTAAAGAATAAGAAGTTGAAGAAGAATGAAATTGAAAATATCGGTAATGGATATTACCTCTTCTTTGGAACGCCTCTTTGAATCCTCTACTTAGGGAACTAAGATTGGTCTTTGAAGACGACCAGGACATCTAGGATTATTCTAGGGAAGTGGAGAGGAGAAAATGGAAGGGGTTGGACGAGCTTGAGTGCTCAAATTGGTGTGAGGATGAGGGGGAGGAGGTGCCCTTTTATAAGGGAGGAGAGGGGCACCTTAGGAATATCTCAAAATATTATTTTATATTAAAGTCAAAATCGGTTTATAATGGTTCCAAAGGGTCTTATTTCGAAGCTAAAGTGGGGATGGGTCGAAATCCTATCAACCAATAGGATTTATACAAGTTTAGGGTATTATTTTAACCATATCAATTAGATTTAACTCTAAGTTAAATAATTTAACTTTTACCGTGTCTTTTTGTTTTCTTTCACTATATGTTTAATACACTTACTATAATATGCCAAACGAACCCCAAATTATTTATTATTAATATATATATCCTTCTCTAAGTCATTTGGCCGAACCTTAGATTTTTAGGAATAAATTAACAATTAATAATATAATATTTGATTTAAAAACTATTTTGTGTCAATTTTGACACTATTTGATATATGATTTTTGTGAAAGTCATAACAGAATTATATGTTTGAACCAAGTTTATTAAATCAACAATAATATATCATAGTAACCTAGAAAATTAGTGTAATTCATAAAAAGTCTCAAATTACATTTATTTTGGTGTTTATAACATCAATTATGTCAATATTTCATAAATAATATAATTACTGCATCATAATTGTGTCATAAATAAATTAAATTATTTAATTTCTAATAATTATAAATAAAATACAATTATGTAGGAAATCTTTTTAGATTTCTAATGAATATTTAAAGTCTAATTTATCTTATGTATAACTCCATATAAAAAATTATTTACTTATTAAACTTTGATTTTAACTATTTTAACCCTTCTTTAAATAAATTAATAATAAATGTCCTAATCTAACCCAAGTGGGCCTAAATGGTCATATTTTATTCATAAGGTTGTTTTTGGTCGAATTACACTTATCCAATAGAATTAGTACATGTGTTAGGGTAATAGTAATATCATATTTACCCCTATTTACTATTAACCGTGATAAAAAAAGTAAAAAGATACTATTCACCAAAAAATTATTTTTATCTCATTGAACAACATTTTACTTACTGATATCAACCGTGTCTATCGGATTTTTGAAATTCCATTCACAGAAGCGGTAAAATTAAGTTTTATGCAAAATTTAGTTTTTAACCTACCACGTAGTGGTTTCACTATTCATCAAAAATTGAAAGTTTTCAGAAAAATACCAAAATTTCACCCTAGGCTAATTTCGGTATTCCGAATCCAAAAATGAAGTCCATTTTGAAAAATAAAATATATAAAATTTCAAAAAGTGGTTATTACTATTCATGACGGCTAGTTTTAATAATATTTTAATAGCATATTGTTGTTTAGTGAAACTCGGTATTGCGTACGACGCAAGCTATCGAGGAAGGTCGCGATTGCGTGTAAAGTAAGCCAAGAAAGTGTGTAGTGAAAGATTCCTTTGAACAAAATATTACTCATAAAAATATCGGGTGTTACAGGATTGAGGAGGGTGAATACCTATATCCAATAATACATATAATTCAAGGAGTATATATTATTATTTGAATACTAGTATGAATTTAAATTTCATGAATATCATTATTTTGTTGTTGATGTTATTTTATATTTCTATATGATTTTGTTCATCCTAATTTTTATTATTTTCTCCCCTATGCATATTTAAATAAAATGGCTCACATTTTTAAATTTCTAGATAGTCCTGAAAAATTTGAAACTATACATTTTGAGAAACTATTAGAGCTTATAAATATAGAAAAACAATTTTTCATGGGACATAATGAAGAAGATTAAAAATAGGCCATGACTAATGTGGAAATTCATAAAAAATCAGGTTTTCATGTTTAATGGTGTAATAATGGGTTTTCTAGAGGGTGTGCTTTATCATTTCTATTTATCATATACCATGGACTACATAAAATTTATTGAAATTATGTTATTGGTTAATACAATCCCTTTTAATGTTAAATATGACCTCAATGATGAAAAATATTTTTTTTTCTTAAAAATATCTATTTATGCAATCATATTGGAATGCTGAAAATATGGTGGTTTTTATGAATAAAGATACACCCTCTATTATATTGGGGGATAAACTCAACATGGTCCAACTATGTATAGTTTAAATACATCACCCCTACAATGTTATATGAATATTTTATTTCATTAAATATAATTTTTAATTATTTCTTTTAATAGTTTCAGTAAATAAATGTAATCATGTTCTTTGAACCGAGTAGAATGTGTTTTTTATTATAAAAAATATTAGAAAAAATTACATAGCATCTTTTCACTCCAAAGGTGTGGTATTCTGAAATGTTTATGGAAAAAGATAAATTATTACTCCAAGATTAAGTGATGATAAAATAAATATTAGACTTGACTCTTTCCCAAATAACATAACATTCATGACATTTATATTTGAGTATAATGTCATCAATATCATGTAAATATGTTGTATAGGAAATTGAATTGTGAACCAATGGGATTTATGAGGGAGGCACAAGGGGGTGGGTTTTTCATACTTCATGGACTGATGATTCAATATCATGGAATTTATTTACATAATTTTGTAAATTTTCACTATTCATTTAATCAATTGATCATTTTTTTACTGTGGTTTTAGAAGATAAAGGGTTGATGAATTTCTTTAAGAAGTGATATTTCAAAACAAAATTCTGTTTTAAGGTAATTTATTAATTACATCAATTTTAATAATTTTGTTTTCTAAATTTATGGCTCCAATTATTTTTTAATACTTCTATGGTTTTTTATCTAAATTTAAAAATGATTTACATTAACATATTTAAAATACTATACACTACACTGAAATGTTTACATAATATCCAATTGAAGCATTTTGCATGAATCAAATTTTTTATGATTGGATAATTTCTTTAGATAAATGACATCCAAGCATTCTTTTAACCCTTCTACATTATTTTAAATTTTTTACTCCAAAATATATAATAAATAAAACTATATTGACTGTTTTCTTTCGTATTCTCTTTAAAAATTAGTGTCGACGTTGTTATTTAAGTGTTTCGATTTCTGGTAAGGGGTATTTATATGTTTTAATATAAATTTAATTAAATACACATAAAACAATTTTTAAAATTTATAAAACAATTACTTCATTAGAATATCAATAATCATTTAATTTTTTTTCTATATTATAATAATGTGAATACATTTTATAATATTGAGTGTTTAATAATTATATTCAACAATGAATTATATATTAGACCATATATTTATTTATCACTAAAAAATATCATATTTTGATTAAAATTTGGGATATTTTTTATTTTTTTTAACTAATCTATCCTTAATGGTTTAAAGAATAATCATTCTATTCAATTGGGCTAGAAATAAACACTTAATCCTAGGTTTTTATTTTAATTCATAGAGTAGAACTTTTAGATTCTTTATTTGTGCATAATATTAATTATAATACCCACTCATCCATTCTATTGCATATAATCATTTTTTGATTAAATATGTCATCATTATCTCTATGGGGGTAAATTTAAATTTTAGGGAAAAATTCATTCTAAAGTAATGTTGTTGTTATTCTTGTCAAAATATTCAAATATGGTAATATTTACAAAAATGAACACAAATTTTGGTGTAACACTTTCATTTTAGAAGTTAATTCGTCCATTTATACTTTGGGGATTCTATTAGGGTATATACTATCTAAACCCACTAGAAATGTAAATTTTCAACTATTAAACTGATTTTTCTACACTAAAATTGAATAAATGATTTAATGAGGAAAACGAATGAGTTATGTGTGCTGGAATTTGATGAAGTGTTTTTTAAATCATGCTTTGAACATTAATTTTATGATATGATGTTATTTTTAATGAAAAAAATCAACTTTTATTGAAAAATTATTAAATATCTTGTAATTTTATGTTGAAATTGTAATTCATGGAATATTTAATTGAAAATGAATATTAATTGCAAAATATATGAAAAATATTTATTTTTATTTTTATATTATTTAATAAAAGATTTTTTGAAAACATTTCAGTAAAAACTAATTGTAATATTTTGTTTAAAGTGTTGGATTTATTATTTCCAAAACTGATTGATTTTATCATAAAATATATTTTGTGGATAAAATTGTAGTTTATATTAGTACAATTTTAATTTTATATAAATATTGGAAGATTAATTCATTTTCATATTAATTTTCTCTTAATTTCATTAAAAATACTTTTTCATATAACTATATCGAATGACTGATATGTTAATGTCATTGGAGAATTATATGTCGGTCAATGGTTACTCATGTAATGGTAATTTTTTCATGCATGAGTTACATCATGGTCATCTCAGACTCACATCATGGAAATTTTTACTCATCATATAAGATATGTAAATTTTATATAGCACATTATGATTGTACCTTTTGGTTAATAAGATATGTGTTAGGTTGATTCAATTACTAAATTAGGGTAACATATCTTGGATTCTAGTTGTTTAACTATTATTTCATTGTGAAACTCACTCCATAATGGTATATATAAGATTTCAAAGTTTTTTTAATGTTCAGGAAAATTTATATAAGTGTACCTTCATGGTTCATTGTTTTTTATAAAGGTAATATTATAGAATGGTAACTACGTAAAGGTTAGGGACTTGTGGTATTATTGTGTAATGGAATCTATCTTAAATAAATCCAATGTTTTAACAAATGAAGAAATATTTTAAATAATAATTAATTGATATGGATTGTTAATTTCACCATTTTATTAATCAATGACATGGATGATCATAATTCATCCAAGATGAACGCTTATGAAGCTAAGGAATATTTTCAAAGTAGTTTTTGTGTTGTGAATCATGATAGAAATTAAGTCTATGTATGGAATTCTTTGATGTAAAGAAAAGATCATGTTCATTTTGTGATATTTGAGGGGGGACATGATCTCTTGTTTTAGTTGAGGAGAAGATGAATAGTAACCAATTCCACAAGGCGATCAAATATTCAACCTTAGAACCTACGACTATATAGAAGGAACTAACAGTAGTTTCTATTTGATATTTTTATTAGATTTAATGATCTATATCTGGGGAAGATGAAGACCATATATATAACATTCCATGAGTATGGTTCTTCCTATTATAATATGTTACAAATGATTTCTACTTTTTTTCTGTAAAATGAGATCCATTGGATGAGATTCATCATTCTACTTTGGATAAATTTTTATTAATTTTTTTTTAAAAAAATAAAATTATTGTGTTTCTTCTCTTCATGTGTCTGGATACTTCTATACATGGAAGGATAATTCCCATTCTAATCAAATATGAGAATCCCAAAAAATTCGAGATATATGAATATCAAGATGATAATAAATATCTTCTTTACTTGTAGATAATATGGATGTTAAACCAGTGATATGAGATGGCATGCCCACATAAAGGATATATTTTATACTTTTCTTTCCACATTACTTTTCTTATTCATTGTTCACTTACCTTGACATATTGAGATAAGTGATAGTTTAATGTCTTGAAAACATTAGTAATATCATTATTGATTTTTATATAACAATCCATTAATGTTTCTCATTATTTTTAATTTTTAAATATTGTAGAATACATAATGAACCATGATAGATTTCAAGAATGTGTATTCATTATTTATGGTTAGAGAGGGGAATTTCATCATGATATTTTTCTTTCATTAAGTTCTATTGAGTGTAGATTTTTAATTATTCAATATCTCATTCATAGGATGAAAAAAATTGAACAATCCTAGGGGTATTTTGGTTTCTCACTAACATTATTAACTTTTACTTTCTTTCATTTCATTCGTTATTATTTTATTTCCCTTTATTTTATGATCATTGTTCCTTACATTTGATTTCTTCTTTAAATGAGGAATTACATAGATGAACACACATCCTTTAAGAAAATCCCATGTTGTTATCTAATATAGTATATCTAGGGTGTTTATAAATGTATTTGTAATAGGGATCACAAGAAACTAACATTATAATATGCAACGTTTTTTGGGATCCACCCATGAGAGTGTTTGAGGAATATATATTCCATAGAATTATGGGTTGTTACAATATATTTTTGATGAATTTCTCTAAAATTATTTCTCTCATTATATTCCATATTTGAATTTTGAATCCCATCACATGGTCTAATTCATTTCAAAGTGATATTGATGAGTTAAAAAGTATATTGACTTATGATCCATTATTATTGTTAATTTTTGATGGAGTCAAATACATGGTTTTTTCTGATGCCTCTGGTGGTTGACATGGTTGGTTGAGTATATATATATATATATATATATATTGATTATTTTTAGGTATTTATAGATAAGGATTCATGAAAATAAATATGTTAATGATTATTTGTATATATGGTTTGAAGAATTCCAAATGAACTCATGGGGACATAAATCCTTAGTGAGTGATTCACAATCTCAATAGAACACGAGATTTCTGGGTACATATTCTCATATTAGGATCTCAAACTGAGGTGGAGGTGATGGGTTGATTCTTTATTGATCTTCGACATCAAGATCATTTGAACTCTAGGAAATGGAAAAATGTGGATGATACCCTTAGATAAATACCCCATGATCATTTGATGGAGGAGGCATTTGAGTAGTCAGCCTCGATATTGTTTTTATGTATAGATAAGGGAGATGTCATATATATTTGATACATTCTATTATCACCTTATAATTATCAATGATTTAAGTAGGGCCAAATAAAAAATATAAATTGTTTGGTCTAACATTATAGAAACATAAATTTACCATAGGTACTGTTACTATTTTTTGTGAGATTTGTTTGTCACGTCATATAACGAGGGTAAAATAATAAAATTTCACTTTCATTTAACCAATGAAAAATAACTTTCACGGATCTACTAGTAGAATTTTGATTAAATTTCAAAATAGATCAATTATTGGTGACCTATAATATTCATTAAATAAAAAAATCATGTATTCTTTGAGTGTGAGATATAAATCCATATATATCAACCTGTATTTGAATAATAATTACTTTCAAATTATTAGGGATATTTTTTGATGTGTTCCCAATTTTTTTTTGTAGAATTTTATCACTAGGATATTTTTAAATCAATAATATTAGAAATATATTATTTCTAGTTAAAAATGTAAAAAATGACAATAACAACTAAAGGTTGTCCCTATTTGAAATTTAGACACTAATTTTTCATTTATAACATGTGTTTTTTCTAGAAGATGAATAATTTTTATTACACATCATTGAAACCTGGGATGGGGTATTCTCAAAATTAAAAAATAATTGAAATTAATTTATTATTGTATTGAATATTGTGATGATGCAATTATATATCTTGTAGATATGAAATTATATTTCATAGTGGCAAAAATATGACATGGAGAATATTTGAGCCTCAAATATTTTCATTCCATCACAATTAAAAATAAAATATTATAAGGATTTATAAGGGAGGTATTAGTGTTTTAATTAAGGTAATTAATTGGGGGAATTATTGGAAATAATTTATCATATTTATAATTATTCCTTCTCCTAAATTAAAAATGTTAATCCACATAAATCATTTTCTGGAGGATACTCTTGGTGAAAAAAATCACCTCTCTCCGTCTTTTCCCAATAGAATTAATTCATCTTTGTTTTTGTTATAAATATATTTCTAAAATAAAGAAAACTGCAGATCGTTAAATTTTCATAGACATTTGTTAACATTAAATATATGTATGATTTCTTATAATTTCTTATTTCTCAATTATGTTTTAGAATTGAATTCCATTCCACTCAATATCGAATCACATAAAACATATATGATGACGTAATAAATAAAAAGTTATAATTGATTAAAATTTAAATAATTATGAAATATTAGTACTTAATGTTACCCATTGTGGATTTGTGAAATATTTTTTCCTAAATACATTTAATTTCATAGATATGTTTCTCTATGTAAAACTACTATATTTTAAAAAACATGATATATAATTAAAATATTGTTAATAAATATGATAGTTATCAACTAGCCTATGAAATCACGAGGATAAATAGAATTAAATAATATTTTAAGGTATTTTGTTTATGAATTTGCAAAAAAAATCAATTATTTGGTTACCAATTAAATATAAATTAAAATATAATCCTTTTAAAAATAAGTAAAATATTTTTCTAAACAAAACGTTTTCTGCGCACAATGGCATTTTACATTAATGAATATAAAAGATAAGTTTTAGTGAATGATATTAATTATAAGTATATATTATATATATAATATAATGTTTAATATTCATCATCTGTATTTTATATACATTAGATAATAATAAATTCAATTTCACTCAGAAAACTGTATCTCTCTAAAAAGATGTATTGTCACATTTTTCATAGTTATTCAAAATTCTGTTTTATCCAATTTTTTGATATTTTTTTTAAATTATCTTCCATTTTTAAATAATTATTCCCTAAATATCTTGTGGTGTATTTTTTATATTTTTTCACACGATATTGTTTTATAAATATTGGAAAATACTGGTTTTTAATAAGAATTAACGTTTCTCTAAATGAATTTAAAAACATCCAATTTTTTTGGATATTTTAAAAGTATAATTAGTTCAATTATATATATAATAATACAATTATTTTTATTGAAATCAATTTCATATTTATTTTTTATATATACCTATTTGTAATATTTTCAGCATTTTCTCCTTCAAAAACAAATTTATCATCACCTTGGGGGGATTAATTTAAATATATATTTTTATTATTATTTTAATAAAATTTGAAAAAATGGATCCCATATTAGAATAATAATTATTAATATTATCTAATATGTTGAACCTAATTTTTATCATAATGAATATAAAATATGTTAAAATTAATTAATACGGTTAAGGTTAAAACGAGTTTTTTTCCTTCCAATTAAATGATAAGGTGCCAAATTATCAATAAAAATTCTAAAAAAACATTTAAATTGCATATTTTAACATTATAACATCTAAATATTCTTATTGGCCAATTATGTAACAATTTTCTTGTGAAAAATATAGGTTAACATTAATATTTTTCAAAAAATTCCCTTTGTGTCTCTCCCCAGATATATAAAATCCTGCACCCTCTCCTCTCCACTTCACACCTCCATCCCCCATTGATTCGTCCAATAATTTCTGAAATATGTCCTTACATCACACCCCAAATCATTGAGTTCTTTTTTACATTAAAAAAAATCTTGAAGTATTTGTTTTTTATATTACCAATAATTCTAAATGAATAAAATACTCATAAATATTTCTGATATAAAAACTCTATTAATTCAAACATACTAATATTTTATTAAGTAATTTTAAATACTTATATCTATCTCCTCTTATATAAAAGGGGATATTAAATCCTCATTTTCACGTACTGTTCTATATTATATATATATGATATTATATACCACCGTAAATTCCATTCCGAGGATACGATAATGTCGTCAATGTGTACGGTGTACTACCTCCTCACAAACCAATGTGATTTATTCATCATGTACAACTTATATAGAAGTAAATAATGATTATAATAGATAAAAACATGTTATATGTTTGAAAAAAAACTATTTTACAGTTTTAATATATCATTTTCCTTTTTTTCATTCAAAATGTCGATAAAATTATTTTAGTATTCCTACATACATACAACATGCCTTCTCCCTAATTTGTGTATTTAATTTTTTATCAATAACTAATATGGATTATTCTGAATATATATATTTATAGTATTTATAATATTTTTATCATATTTATAATTCTATAAATGGTTGAATGATAGTTAAATTAATACAATAAAATATAAAATCAAAACATACATGGAAAAAGCGGTTACTAACAAAAATGTTACTTTAACATGGATTTGTTATTAAATGGGTAAAAAGAGGTCATATTTAAATTATACATGGTATGATATAAAAAAAATATGGTTTAAAAATATATTTATAATAATTTCATATTTAATATACAATAGTTTGGTACATGTATGAATGGATTCAAGACTTAAGGTAAGGGATTTATGTCTCGCTATTATTTTCATTGAAACACCCGACATATATACAACATATTAATTTTATTTGGTATATATACTAAAAAAAACTTATTTTAGGATTCATATCCTAATAATTATAGGGTTTTACATATTTATTTATGATGTCTATTTCACGGGGTCTATAGTTTAGACGTTACTAAATATGAATGTGATTTTTTGTCTCAATTTTTTTAGTAAATACATTATAGAATCCACCAATAATAATATAAAATATGTATAGTTTCCCTCATAAATATTATATAATAAATAAAGTTATTTTCATGACAATAAATGTTTTATTTTATATTATTATTTATATATTCCTACTATTCTGTAGATGCCAATGCGGTTAAGTATTAATTTTACAATCCCATTTTCTTATCAAGATTATTTATTACTATGATCTTGATGATGAAATCAAATGATATATTTGTCATTATCTTCATGAATTTTTATATACACTCTATATGTCATTATAATATAATTCTTTCTTCATTTTACTCTATTTGTGTATTAAATAGTTCAAAATAACATTATTAAGAAATATCTCATTTATTTCACTCTACAGTCAAAAATTTGTTTTCATATATATATATATATATATATATTTGTGTGTGTGTGTTTTTTTTTAAAAAATTCTTAAATTTTTTTTTCTGTTATAAAAAAATTTACTAAATATGTGGTTCCAATGTATGACATTTTTACAAATTTTTATAATAGGATTTTTCATGCAATTTTCAAAAACAAAGCATGTTTTAATTTTCTAAAATATTGGAAGGAATCATTTATTTATCATTTATGGAATGAATATAATTTCTTGTTTCCCTGACCATTATTTTATTGGAATATTTTTTACAATATTTCATATTTATGTTCAAAGAAAATTATTTTTCAATTCTATGATTTTTTGAAATTCATTTCAGAATATTATGTATATTTCCATAAAAATGATTTTAAGGATTACATTATTTGTTTTCAAGGTTATTATCAATGTAAATTATTTCCACAATATTTTATGAATTTATAATTTTAAATATGTGATTTTTAAAGTATATTTGTTTTCCTCCATAAATGTTTTAAATGATATTCAAATATTCACTTATAAGTATCCAAGGATATTTTAAAAAAATATGAATTTGAAAATGTATTCTTAATTTTTCATTTTTAAAAGTGATTACGATTAACTAAATAATTTTTTCCTCAATAAATATTTCTAGTGATCTTTAATAATTATATAATGTGTAATGGAATATTGATTTATGTTACTTATGATTTTCTTGGGATATGATCCCAATATACCATTTTTATTCATTCTCTGTGTGGTTTATGTTTTTTACGAAAATATTTTTATAAAACCTATTTTAAGGGTAATACCATGATACAAAATATTATCAACCCCACATATTTTTCCATGGGTGATGATATTATTAAACGATGAAATGATCATGAATGGAATTTCATTCCCATAGGATATTTTATGATGAAGTTTTTCTGAATCCCATTTAATTTCATGGTATCTAATATGATGAATTTGTTATTATTATTTATGGCCCAAAAATATAGTTTTTTTTTCATGTGGGACATATATATACATTTAATGAATTCTGTAATGATTAACATCTCAGGAGATAAATATGTCTAGAATGTGAAGAGGAATAAGATCAATAAAGCACATTGTATACTACAATAGTCTTGGGATTGAACCATGCCTATTATGATGGTTTGGTGAGTGAACCCAACACCCAATGATATTTTTTAAAAAATACATGTATACTAAGTAAATGATTTTTGGTTATTATTTTTATTCCATAATTGATGTATAATGTCAATGTTATGTTCTTATGGATCATGTTCATTTATTCCTTTCTATTTTATGTCATATACACAACTAGGATTTATAACATCTGTCATGTTCATGATATATTATATATAGTTAATGGTTTGGAAATATTATTCTCATGTTATCATAATTTTGTTTCATATTATATTTATATCAATCTTTTTTATCCATAATGATCATTTTGAGATCACCCTCTATTATATTTTCTATCCTTGGGTTTTGAAGAAAGGATTTATGTATGGTGTGTCTACAAATATTTTTAAATTTGATGATCTATGTGGGATACATTGAAGAATTTTTGTTAAATATAATTATGGTGAATCTATTCTCCAAATACACTAAACATATATGTTCAATGAGAAATTTATTTTTAAAATTATTTGAATATTCATCTAAAAATATGTAATATTTATATATTATACGTTTATCTCTTTAAACATTTTATCATAGAAAAATTCTTATTAAACATTAGAAAATAAATTGATAAATCATTTGTGAGAACTATAAGGTTGTGTCTTTATGGGGAAACATATTCTGGAATTATACTATATTATAGAGATAGTGGTTTCAATTAAATTACATCCATGTTTGGATACTACAAGTGGATGTGACTCTATAATATAAACACCATCAGTTAATAACTATAAAAATGTTGAACTAATATTTAATTAGTATTAACCATTTTTATGAAAAAAATACTATGTTGCACACTTGTTATGACAGTCATGGGTGACATGGTTTATAAATTCAGAGACTCATTATAAATCATCAACAGTTATTTGAAAACATTCCATTAAAAAACTTTTTTGTGCCCAATGATTAATAGATTGAAAAGATGAAATCACAATTTAGACATGATATATATTATTATTCATGACTATGTGGTTCTGCACTGTGATTATTGTTTCTCAAAAAATGATTTTTCTTTTAATTAATGGATGTAACATGAAGGAATCGTGGTAATTCTAGGTGCAAAAAACATTTAAACGATTATCCTCTTGAGAAAAGAATATTTATTAGAGCTTTAATGAAAATATAACTTCTATGATCCCACAAAATTTTCATGAAATAAATAATTCTTAAACTGTAAATGAGAAAAGAAGGGAACAATGGTATATTGAGTCCTACATGTGCCAACAAGAACATTATTTCAACTACACTATTGATAAATTAGTTTTTGATCAATAGATTAGTGACATTGATAATATATTTTCCATTCCCTAGTTTTTAGAGAATGAAAGAGTATTTTTGGATATCGATCACTCTAAAGGTGAAACTAATCATCAGTGAATACCAGACAACAAGAAGAAATTTAATACTTGGTATGAGATGAGTTTATGAAATTATTTTTCAATTAGTAAAATAATAACATAATTTTATTGAGACTTGAAATTGAGTGACTTTATTTAAATGAAAAAATTTATGAATCCATTAGTACATATGGATGGAAATAATTATACTTTAGAGGTAGGCTTTTAGTATAACCATCCAACATACATGTATGGTTGATCATTTCATTATTGTATTAAATCGATGTCTCTGAATGGATTATCCCAAAATGACCATTAATGGCTATGAAAATTAATTTATTATGATTTCATGGTAAAAACTAATATTTGGGGTTACTTATCAACTGCATAGTTTTGAAGTATTAAAATACATAAAATTATATTGAACTCTATAAACAATGGAGAAAATAAGATCATACCTTTGTGATCAATTTTCTAAAGGAAACATTGAGGAATCTCATAAAAGGGGACATGTAAATTAATTAGTTGTGGGAATGAATTTCATCAAGATATTGATTTAAAAAGTTATGTCAATAAGTTATCTAATAATTCTAATATATAAGCTATATATAATGAACAACCCCCACATCAGTGCTTCATATGAAAGGATATTGTGTATTATGTTAATAAATTACCCAATACATGGGATACTAAAGATGATATCCACACTAACCTATAATTAAAACAAGAATGTTAAAGAATATAAAATAAAAATGGATGAAGATAATATTTATAATAAAGGAAAACTTATCCCCCACTCTTTAGTTGGGAAATTCATATTTGATTTTATATGAAGGATCCCAATGAAAATTCTATAATCATCCATTACTTTAACATTTTGTGTTTCTCTGAAATTATTATCTCTGTATATTTTAATTTTTGATAAGAGAAATTTTAATTGATAATTTTTTAGTTCAAGGATTAACCCATGCATCCAATGGAAATATTTTACCATAGCCAATAACATATTTATGGAATAAAAGGTGAATTATATTTTGGGTGTGTATATGTCTTAATGTTATATTAGCATAAGTGTTATGTTAGTGACCATGGGTGAATTAGTTTTTGATGGATATAATTTCAATATCATAGACACTCCTTTTGAGTTTTTATGTAATGGGAGTTTATCAAGAATAAGGATATTTAGAGAAAAAATTTGGACAATACAAACCTTCAGTTTTGTATATATTTAAATGAAATGTTATTTGAGGGGAAATTCCTTATATAGAATTATTTTTAGTTGTATTGGTAGCCTTTAGGATTTTTAAATTCATTTATGGTATGAAAATTCTAGGTTAATAATGTTTCAATTTTTTTGAAAATTAATACTTTTCGAATTAAGGATAACCTCCAAACCGAGCCAAAAATTATTACAGATAGAAAGGTCATGGGATTGAACCCACAACTAAAATAAGACAAGTGTATAGTAAATTCCACTAAATAACATGAAAATTATTTTAAATTTTGAATACATAATGTGTCATATTTCATAGAAATTATGTTAGTTCATGGTATATCAGTAAGTTAATGTAGAGATTCAAAATCCTTGGTGGATGATACAACAACTATCGATACAATAATGGAAATTGGAAAATTTCTTCAAAATTTTTTTCATTAGAATCCCAATAACATATAGAGGGAAGAGATCAATATAGATTGTATATTAACACCTTAAAAAGTCATAACACATTATCAATATCATAAAAACATATATCTTGACAATCATTCCCTATTATACAATAAAGATGTGGTAATGTTATGTAGGGTACCACATTACCTTGTATCTGATCAGGATATGAGGTTTACCAAAAAGGTATTGAAATTATTTTAGTAGTCCATGAACTATATATCTTCCATATAAATATGTTCACTCTAGAATAACAATTAAAACACAAAATAATACTACAACATCTTTTCCAAAGTACTTCTGTGAGGTTTGGGATCAACACCTTCCTCTACATGAATGTTAATTGAACATTATTTTTCACTAGAGAATTCAAATGGATATTTATGAATACTTTTATGGGAATAAGTGTAGAACTAAAATTTAAGGGAATTAAATTTTATAAATAATGATATAAAGAACTATGGTTTTAAATGGAATGGAGGAGAAGGTTATATCCATTCAGTAACACACAAGGGTTGTACGAATTCTAAAAACAAATTATGTTGATAATAATAAATGTAGTATTGAATTTAATGTTTATTAATAGTTGTTATAATAAACACCTTCATGAATGAATGTAGCACAAAATAAGGAATAAATAAATCATTCCTTATTAAATTAACAATTATATCGGGATGATAGCCTATCGATGGTCACATCCACTAAACCATTACCAAGTTCATGACGTGTTTCAAGAATCTATACTATGTAATTATATTTATAATCCTTAATTATTATAGAACATATTGGTAATACATATGAATAATGATAGATTTTATAAGGAAAACTCAGTTTATATTCTGGATCATACTGATAAAGGGATATGAAATAAGGCCACTCACCAGGTAATTTTTTTATAGAGGTACCACGATCTATAGGATGCTACTTAGGAACCTGATGATGTAATGAGGTATATTTATCCTTGTTTTATTTAATATGAGTGGTGAATATTAAGCGATAAATTCATTTTATTATGGAAATATATAAACTACCTGATATTTTTTAAAAATTATATTTATTATATAAATAAAATTTATTTCATTAAAAATATTAACTAAATGAAACACCAAGTCTTATTGAATGAAAAAATCATATTATAATATTATTGTTCAATATTAAATTTATAATATATCCATTGGAATGATTGGTAGGAAAAGTATTAAATATTATAGGAAAATATAATGTTTAAACATGTATATAAAATAAATTGTCTATTAAATAATTTATTAGAAATAAAAAATGAATCATTTGAAATAAAATGAAATCTTTTTCGAAAAAATATGTTTCTACACATAGACACGATTTACCTCATTAAATTAAAAAAGCACTTTTGGTGAATTATTTTTATCAAATATATATATTATATATTTAAAACGACATTGGACATTTATCTTACGTGTTTTCAAGACATAAGATATTACTAAATATAATTTCACACTGAAAGACAATATATTTCTAAAATGAAGTTTTGTTGCATTTTTCAAACATATTATAAAATTATATTTTTCACATTATAGAAAATAAATTTGAATATATGAACATATTTTGGGAAATAAATATTTCAAATTACCTTAGGGTGATTTTTTTAGAATTTTCATTGAACGCAAATTTTTAGATGAATATTGAACATAATGGTTTTTATAATGATTTATCATTTATATTAATGAATTAAAATATCTCCATTTTTTAAAATGGATTAGAAGGTAAAATAATTTCAATTATATAAATATAAATGTATGGCCACAGCCTTAAACATTAAATAAACTTTAATTATTTTAATAATTCACATTAAAGATCATTTTAGGTTTACAAAATTAGATAATTAGGTCATTATATATTAAAAATATCTTGAATATTAAAAGTACACAGTTCTACTCTATATTGACTTTTTTCTTAAAATAAAAACTCTTAAAAGAATAGAAAAATGTTTATTTCCATGTATTAAACAGCATTACTATTCCTTGATCTCATCCATGACCTTATTCCACCTTAAGTCCTGTGAAAAACATTTTAAAAACATGGGATGAGCATAAAAAGGTATGTAAGGTTTACAAAAACAATGAAAGTTGTTATTTTTAAAAATAAAATATATTCCCAAGATACACATGCATAATGTAATACTTTTTACCACAATGAAGAAGTAAAAAACACTTCATTGAATATAAGATCATTACTTACCCTTTTTGTGACCAAAACTTTACTATATGGCCCATAGAAAACAACATATAACATATATAGGTATCTTGGGACATTATCATAATTAAATTGAATAACCATATAGTTTACTTCCACAAATCATTCTTAAAAATGGAATATCCATACCGCCAAAATCCAAACCCAATGCATTTGATGTTATAACTTAACCACCCATCCTTGTCTTATCATGGTACCTCCCGTAATTTGGTTATTAATAAAACCACATGTCAAATATCCAAGTACGATTACATAATCATCACATATAAAAATTCAAAATATCACCATTTCAATAGTAAAATTTCATTTTCAATAATGATCAATAATTTTATGAAATTAAAATAATAAATCCACATTCAAAAATATTTTCAATAACAAAATATATAAAAAGGGTATATGGTATTTATTTTCTATTTTAAAACAGCTTGTCTTGCTAACTAATCTAAATATGAAATGATTCCTGTGGTGAAGGAAAGGTTATAGGAAACGTATACATTAAAAATAAACATTCACTTTTTCATTTAGTAATATTCTATGTAGAAAAAAAATTTCATTTGAATGAAATTAAATGTCAAAGGGATTTATACACCGTATAAATGAAAGCCCTGTAAATATCAAAATATGGATCAAAGAATGGAGATTTAGAAAAATTCACATACAAAGATCATTTTGTATATAAAATAGATCAATTATGTGTATTCACTATAATTACTCATAAATAATGTATAAATAAAAAATATGATATCAAAATTAATTTCTCACATAATCATAGAATGACATATACATGAAGAATAAAATCAACCCAAATAATGGTTGTTGGGTTAAGAAGTTTCATTACCTCGTGTCTGACTTGACTCTATCATTATTTAATTTCTTGAATAATAAACCTATGTTAATTTATAATTACATAAGAAAATTTTTCAAATTTATTTTTTCTTTTATGTAAATTATTTCCTAGCTATAACTATTAGTTAATTATTTGAGTTCATGTAAGATATTTTGTCGTTGTTCGGAACTTTTTTAAAATTTGAACTTGTTAGAATTATAAATTTTCCATGTGGTAAATTTTTCATTATCACCGCAATATTATTAGTTTTTTAGATATCATATATATCATATATATCCAATATATATGTATTTATAATATTACATTGCATTTGGATATAAGAAACAAAATGCACCATTCATGGAGATGGTAAGACGTACGTACACATGAACTCTCCTTTCATTTCTTCTTCATATTTAATGGAATGAAAAATAAATTATACAGAGGTATATTATATTTAAAATATAATATATATATATGTTATATAAGTTACATAAGTTCATTAATTTTATCTTTTATATGTTCCATGTCTAGCATGAATGAGTCATATTACATTGAGAGGGGCGGTAGTATGAATTTCCTAAAATGAAATTATTGTATTTATATAACATGAAAAGTATATAAGTATGTCATAAATAAAAATTAAATAAGTATATAGATAAAATAAATATTATATATTTCGTATATAATTATATTTATATCATAATGGCTACCATGAATGGTGTTTGGGGAAAATCGAACAATCACAATTTCGTGAGGCAGTTCTTCTCCAAACACAAAAGCGATATGATCGTATATGGTAGATAGAGGTGTGCGTAAATTTAGTTCAAATTATTAATATAAAAAAATATTTTATTTATTATAATGTTGTTGTTATATAAATAATGAATAGGAAGATCATAGGCAGTGGAGAAGGAAAAATAATGGAATGAAACATGGGAGAAGACGCTTCCTCAAATCCGAAATATTATTTGTATATGATTCAAAGGGATCTCTTGAATTTCTTTATGCCAAGGAAATTATTCTAGGAGTAATAATGGGATGTTAGGAGCTTATTTGGTAAGAGATTGGATGAGAAAAGAGCATTGATAGGTCTGAGTAATAGGTTAGAGGTGGTTCTCATTTATAATTCTAATTTCTATTTAGAGTATAAATGCGTAAAAATTATGTTAGCTCTAAGATAAGATGATTATAAGTCTAAATAAAATCATTAAATAAGAATTAGATAGGTTTTGGATGTTTTTTAACATTTATCCCTTTTTATTTAACACTTATTTACTCTTACAGTTTTATCAAGCATTTAACATTTTCAGAATCAAAATAGTTACCAAAACATAAAAAATAACCAATTAAAGAGTCATTAATAAAATTCTATACTTATGATAACTATGTGTTAGAATATTATATATTTTTTGACTTATATAATATTTAAAAAATTATTTTATATTTTAAAATACTAATTTTGTCATTTTGGACACAATTCATATCATTACAATTTTTAAAATCAATAACAACTTGATTAATTTTAAAAATCACCATTACTAAAAATATAAAATGTTTATATACTCCATAAATTTTTTGGATGGCATAAAAATAACTAAATTACATTTATTTTATCATTTATAATATCTTTTATTTGAATCCTTTATTAATGAAGCAATTGTTGCATCATCATTGTGCCATAATAAAATTTAATTATTTAATATCTGAAAATTATAAATAATATAAAATGATTTAGGAAAAAAAATTATTTCAAATTATTATATATAATTTAAATTAATGCTTATATAACCCCATAGAAAAATTATTTTACCAAATGATACATGTTTTGGTTATATTTTCCTTATCATTAAATGAAAAGTAGTTAAATCTAATTTTCAAACTCAAGGGGAACCTTGGGGTCATAAAATCGACCCAAGGTTCCCATAGTCGAATATATCTCATTCAATAGTATTTGTACAAGTTTAAGGGTAATTTAATATTTTTATAATATTATATTTTACCCTTATTAACCAGATTTACCCTTAACCAGGGTAAATAAAATATTTATTGAAGTTACTATTCAGAATGTCTAAAAATAATAGATACCTATTTACAGAATTGGGACCTCATGTTTCCAAATATGGAATACGTTTTTCCAAATTAGAAACACATATGATGAAGAAATCAATTTTAAATTAATTCATGTTGTCAAAACTAAATGAAAACATTTTTTTTATGAAATAATAACTATCAAAAGATTTACATGTGTTTATTTATAATTAAAAAGTTTTATTACTTAAAATGACAAACATTTGATTAAATGGAAAAAAATATTATAATTTTATTTTAAAACCAATTAAAAAATAATCTAACCATATAATTAAATCAGATGAGAAGACAATTTTTGATTAAAATGCAGTATTTCTCACTATTAATTATAAAATAAACTTTATCACAACAATCCCAAAAAATTAACCAAATTAAATTTTGTTGTCCCAATTCTAGGTAATATTTTTATTTTTTAGAATGGAACATAAAAAAGGTGACAAAACCAATATTTAAAAGGGGTTTCTATCAAAAGGTGGAAAAACTACCATTTGAAAATATTAGGGTATTTATGCTTAATATTTGATTCATTCTCATTTTAAACCCTTAAATTTTATTGAATAATTGTAAAAACATTTTATAAACATGTTTAATCATAATATGGTTAGTTATATTCCATCCCTTTAATTCAATATCTAGGCGTTAACTACCATTTAAATTAATAATATTATTTTATTATTTTTCTGTATGACTTATCCTTGTGTGCAACATGAGATTTTGGAGAAACCCATTGTTGCATGTCAAGTACACCATAAACAATAACATACAATAATGTAAAATTTATCTTCTATTCATATGTATTAATAGAAATATAAAGTATTATTCTATAAATAACAAGGTTGTTACATACTTCCCCCCTTTTATGAATTGTGTCCTCTTATTTTTTAAATTTGTCTTAGAAAAATCATTGAAAGTCCCAAATCCGAAAAAATAGTCAATAAAACTATCACATTAAATAAATAAATATAAGTATAAAGGATAGTTGAGATAACTAAAACTATGATTCCAAAAAAAATGGAATTTGAAAGGGAAAATAACCATCATGATCTAATGGATAGTGATAGAAAACATGATCAGAAAAAAGCTAACCATAAGAAATCCACAAACATATTATAGGCTAAACTGTTTATGATTCCGTGGAAGTAAAATTAAATAGAAAACAATTTTTTATGTTCCCTGTCATAAATAAAGAGAATTTATTTAGGAAAATGACTATGAAAATAAGTAAATATACTTACTATTCATGAAGAGTTTCATCTTTTAATATGTTTCAACCAAAATTTCATTTATTTCACAAAACAATGAGTATTCATGATGAATTATTCTCACCTGAAGCGATATAATCTACATCTAGAGAATAGCATGATCTTTAAAAGTTGGACCATATATTTCCAATATCTTTATAAATTATCGAATACCCAAATGGATAGTACAAGATCAGATAATCCGAAATAATTAATCTTTTATAAAAAAATACTACTCTTATTATCTAAAAATGAACAAACAATACACAAAAGTAAAAAAACCCCATTCAATACACAATGGTCCTTAAAATTTTCCAAAATAACCTAAACTATTTTTGAAACTGAAAACACACAAATATTTTATCACATAGTCTTCCACGATAAATCATAACATTTATCTCAAAATAACATCAACTACACATAAATTTTCAAACTAAAAAACAATTAACCAAATAACGTATTCTCTTTGATAGGTTAATAATTTCCATAAATAACCCAAATATATATATGTCCACAATAAAAATATATATTCTCCAAAAATAAAATTTCACCATTACTCCTCAATTGAAATCCCAAAGTATTCTATTTTCCGTAGGTATATAGTGTTCCCAGAAGTAAAAATGACTTCCAAAATAACATTTATCACTTAATAACCAAATCATTTTCCTATAATTAAGATATCCATTTGATATAACATATGATCCTAAATAAAATTATTCTTTATAAATAAAGTCATTTAACTAATAAGAATAAGTTATAATAACCAAGGACTTCACATAGGCCAGTGGTAGGGGATGCGTCGTTGTCGCCATTAGGTTGTTGGTTTGATTCCTACGGCCTTACCGGATGCGACTGGTTGTCACCAATCCTGTGGATTTTCATTTCTCTTAAAACATATATTTCTTATATAATTATCAAAAATAAGATAATTTCAACAAAAGTAACTATAATATATATTATCCTCAAATATTTTTTAATACCTTTCATTTTGATTAAAAAAATGTAATAACCATTAATCACCTAAAAATGATTATATTAACCTATGAGGTTATCCATTATGTTCACATAGGAAGCAGTAATTATGAAATGAATAAAATTTTCACATAAAAACATCAGGGTTACATATATTAGAAAAATTATTCCCAAAGCAATACCATCATCAAAAGAGAATTAATACTTTTGAACATTTCACCATCCTACAATGTACCATAACTCTTGAATCTCTTATATGTAAACTTATTACTAAATGAATGATCTTCTTGATCCATTAACAATTATTTTCTAAATTAGTCCACAATACATAAATACTATAAAGAAAATCATGAATCATATCCTATGATTCAATAATGTCAAAACATCAGGTAAGAAATAATCTATGTCTTTCATTGGTCATTGTCAGTTTGGTCATCCTCAATTAGAATGGAATTAGTTGTTGGTAAACATATATTCATTGGATTCTTCTGATCAAATTCCATAAACCATATTCATATTACATCTATTTTTATAATGACCATACACACCACATTTAAAACATTTAATTGATCCCTCTGAAAGAACATCATTCCCTTTACTAGATTAAACTGGTCGCTTCCTTTTTCTATGTATAGTTCTTGATTTATGACCTTCATTACCACAAATATATAATCTTCTAGTCCCTTTGAATTATTTTTTTAAGGAATTTCCTTCCACATCCCTAACACATAGATTTTTTAATATACTTACCTTTATGATTATTACCCGAACGTCCACAGGGAGTTTTTTCATGCATATAAGATGCCTTTTAATAATAACCATGGTATATGTGTTAAATCATGATTCTAGATAGTTGGTTTAGAATAATTTCATGATTTCTCATTTCCACTCCCATTTCATTTGGTTTCTTATTAAAAAACCATCATAGTATTATTCACATCCATTATAACATTGGTTCATGTTAGATCCATCAATTTACTAAAACCAAAAAAGGTCAACGTGAGTATATCAGTAAAATTATGATATAATATCGTAGAAGAAGGGTAAACATTAATATATACTTATTAATGTTTTCTTAAAGTCATTAAATTTATCAAAACTAACTATGACTCTTTCTAGTATGTTAACCTTTATTGGTAAGTAATTTTTTCTTAAATAACACCCTAACCTCTAAAGTTATCTAAATCACCTTATGATACCAACTATATGGCCCCGGCAATTAACATTACATAATCTTGAATTAAGTTAATAATTCACATTGTTGATCCTTTTAGGTCTAGTGATATAGAGTATTAGATTATAAATTATACAAAACATCTTTAATATTACAAGTTTAAACCACTACTCAGGATCCATTTTTTCATAAAATACAAACTCTTAATAGAAGAGAAACTTGTTTACTTCTATTTTTTTAAAAACATAACTTTTCCTTGATCCCATACATGACCCTATTCCACCATAATTCCTCTGAGGAACATTATTAAAATGTGGGATGAGCATAAAAAGGTCATAAAGGGATACACAAATAAGTAAAGTTGTTATTTTTCAAAACTATAAATAAACCATGAATAGTTAATCATAAAGTAATACTTTTGACCTTTAAGAAGTAGAAGTAACACTTCACTAAATATAATCTCATTGATTACCCTTTTATAACCAAATTATTATCATAAGTCCCATAGAAAACAATGTATAGCATACAAAGAAAGCTTGAGACATCATTATACATAAATGAACTATCCATATGGTCGACGTCCAAAAATCATTCTTACAAATTGAAGATCCATACGACCGACTTCCATACCCATTTCATTAGAGGTTATAACGTAACCATCCATCAATGGTTAATCACACAACCACCTGTAATTTATATTACCACACAACCACCAATAAAATTTCCACGTACCATTACATAATCAGCAAACACAAAAGTTTTAAAATATTATAATTTCAATCAAGAAATTTAATTTTCAATCACAGGAAAATATTTCAGGATATTTAAATAGTAAATACACAATCAAAACCACTTTAGATACCAAAAATATGTAAACATGGTATATGGTATTTATAATCCCTTTGAAAAAATCACGGATTATTAAGGAAGCCAAATATTAAATAATTTTTTCGGTGGAGAAAAAGATATTGTCGCCACATATGATTAAAAAACATTACATTTTTCGTTTATTAAAATAAAACATAAAAACAATAATCCCATGGAATGAAATAAAAAGTCAAAAGGGTTTACACACCATATAAAATAAAGTCATGTATAAATCAAAATATTCTTCAAAGGAAAGTGATTAAGACAAAGTCCCTTACAAGGTTCATTTTGTAAATAAAATAGATCCATTATGTGTATTAACTATAAGTACATAAGAGTTATGTATAAATACATTATAATATATCAAAATACATTTCTAACATAATCATAGTACCACATAAAGAAGAAGTATAATATCAACCCAAAGAATTGAAATTGTGTTAAAAAGTTCCCTTACCTCGTGTCCGACATGACTCGTCGTTCTATATTTTCCTAAATAATAAACATTAGTTAATTTCAACATTATTAATAACCTTTTAATTGTTTATTATTCCTTTTATATCACTTATTTCTCTCCATTAAAAAGATTAAAATTACTCCCTCAAATGATCGGAAATTTTTTTCTATCAATGGAATTAGTACTCTCTCATAAGGCATTGTAAGGACCTCAATTAGTGGATTCTTAACTTCCCTATATATTCGGGTATATTCCTCCATTAGTGAATGGTATCCCATTAGTTGATGAATGTATTATATGGTGACACACAGTCACCCACTATATTTATAAAGAGGTAACATGAATGATATATATTACTAGAAAATGATGAGTCGTAGATTTGTAGGATATCAAAATATATATTTCAATATGAAATGATTTCCCTTTTAATATATTATTGTTACATTTCAGTTATGGATTATAGTTGGACTGTTGACATTAGGTATCAGTGGCCATTCATTGCACTGGGTATAGATGATACATTTTATAAGTTCCTTTATGAAGTTATGTTGTGAATATTTTTTTCATCGTACATTGTTATATTAACATTATATCATAGACCTATCCTATTGGATGTAGTCTATTATTCTATTATCATGTCATAGAGCTATATTATTGATTTATCTTAACTTTTTATTTTTTAGGCATCCCACTATGTATGATTATAGCCACTATTGTATGGTATTGAACCCCATATATATTGGGTTTATAAATTTTTTTATATTTCATAGTTTAGAATAGTGGATGTATTGAATAGTTACGGGAGTGGTTACCCAATTTCTGATGATGGATCATTCTATAAATAGTTTCAAACAAATTCATTATTGGATACCCTATATAGAAGATCTTTTATCCTATAAAAGTATTCAGTTATTTTGGGTTTATATTTTCATATATATATATATATATCCCTTTCTATATATATCAATTTTTAATTGTAGTTGGTTTAGATGTATCATGCACATATGTTATACAGTATTGTTATTATATATCCATCTACTCATATTGTTATCTTTTAATATATTATGTTGATAAATTCATATTGAAGGTTGTTATATTATGATAACTCTTATGTATATTCATTACATAATACTACTAGTCTTCAATTCATGCTACATTGGAGGGGGTGGCGGCACATTTAGCTTACCATTAGTCTAGGTGGGTGTCTATTGGTTAGCTCATGTCATTCTTGACCGGATATCCTTTGGAAATAACCCTAATATATAATCTATATTTTCTGATTTCATAATAGAAAACAAATTTTAATTGTTGATGAAATACAAGTTTTAGATGATGGTGTTTCACACATACACATTCTAGATACATCCAAAAGTGACAAAAATTTTCACAAATATGAAGCATTAATATTAGATTCATGGTATATATTGAAATATTATTGAATTTATATTGTAGTGATTTACTTTTCAATCGAATATGTTTGATAAAAAATATCTAATATGATTTTTATAATCATATAACCCCTGAATATTTTAGTTTGAAACAAGTATTGCATTCAATAGCACGATTAGCATTAACCATCTAGTTTTATGTGAATTGCAATATAATATAAAAACATTATTATTGAAATATATCAATCATAAAATGGCCGTCAAATTAGATGGAATTAATATTCCTAACCACAATATTAATAATACATTTATGGTTTTATAAAATTTTAATATACTTTTTAATTTCATAATAAATTAGAACTCAATTTTCATTAAGGTAATTTTATTCATTTAAAATATGTTTTCATCAATATATTTTCTATATTATTTTTGTTTCTATAAATTATAAATAATTTTTACTATCTTTAAACTTTTTATTTTGGTAAATGAATAATTTTTATTAAATAATCTCTCTATTAATATCATTAAGTGATTTTTTTCTAAAACGTTTTAGTTTTAATTGAATTGTTAAAATTACTAATTATTATGAAAAAATAATTTTTTAATTAAATATCTTAATTTATTAGTATAATTATGTTTTCAATTTGATGTTAACATATAATAAGTATATTTTAATTTTATTTAATCCATTTAATCGAATAGGAACAATTATTAAACATTATTTTGGTATATGTCCTTTTTTAGACATTAAACACATTTGTTTCTAAAAACTATTTTTAATTTCGCTCTACTATTTTATATTAAAAGATAATTTTAGGAAATTATATTAATTTAATCATGAAATAATTTTTCCATATTTTTAATTATAAAGATTATATTTTTTAAATATTTACCTTTTATTTTTATTCATTAGAAATAGAAACTGTGGAAAATATTTTTCATGTTGATAATTTTTAAAATGGTAAAAATGTTTTAATGCTATGGGATAAGGCTTTAAAATATCTCTATAAAATGTCATTATCCAATTAGATTAGTTTTTTTTTACCAAATAAAATATATATATATATGGGATTTTTTTTATTTCAATTCATTTCATTGATTATTGAATTTATATAATTTTAAAAACTAACGAATAAAAAATGTCGCACTCTTGATTATAATTTATAAAATATATTTTCATAGTATTAAAAAAATTTAAAAATTTATATAAAATTTTATTTTTTACATGAATAAAATTTCTTTATCATGTTAATTTATTTTTATTATTTGTTGATGGTTTAATTTCAAAAAATAATTGCATAATACTAACTCAGTGTTATTGGAAACAGTGTGTAAAAGAAAATAAAAGAATTAAAAAAAATAAAAAGATTTATTTTTGTGTTAAATTATTGTGTTACAAGAATTTTATTCTTAATAATTATTAATAATTTATGATAAAATATTTTATATTTGAAATCCATGGTTATCATGATGAATTTAAATTCAAATAAAATGAATAGTCCTGAAATGACATTAAGGATATTTTATGTTAACTAATAATGTTATATAAAAAATTCAAATCGGTTTTTTGAATGAAATATGGTATAAAACATTATATATTTACCATTTTTATCTAATTTCACATTAGAAGTAAATTTACGACTCTTATATTTGAATAATTTTTTTTACAACTTTTACGTTGAAAATTTTTTTATGAAAGGGATAACGAATAATATAATTCATTAATGGAAACCCAATCATGAATAAATATTTTTTTTATTATAATTGCACCTTATTCTATTTTAAAAAAAAAACCATTTTAATTTAAAAGTATTATACTTGGAAAAGACAGCAATTATATTTAAATTTATTAAGCAATTCCAAGTGTGTCATCTTCTGAATTATAAAATTGAAAACCAATACTCCCATTTTCTATAAAAAATGAGGTAGATCAATTGAAATATCCCACCTCTAATTCATTTAGTATTTCCTTAAAAATATTATATACTATTTTATTCTCCTATGACCAATCATTCAAGGAATACAGTGTAAGCCCGGGGAGGTCTCTCGATGAAGAGAAAAAAGTCATATCCAACACATTTCAATTTTATTTATTATTCCATAATCAATTAGCTGATTTTATTAATGATAAAATTATTTACCAAATATAATTAATATAATTATATATTATTATGATTATTTAATAACCATTTTCCACCTTCATTTCGTCAAATTTGAAGTGAACCTATCACTCATGAATTTGTGTGTATTGCCACCTCCATGAAGCGATGAGATTCATTTTCAAGACCCTCCTTATATATATACATATAATCATAGATTTACTAAATATATATATGATATATATTATATTATACTAATTATTTAACGACAATATATTTCCTAATTTAAATTACTTTTTTCTTTGGAAACTAGAGATATTAGGCATGTGTGTGTATGGATTACCATCTCCATGAATGGTATAATTTATTTTTCTATATCTACATTTTATGGATTGTTAAAAATATTTATATAATTTATATATATTATATAAAATATATTATAAAATATATACTTGTAATGAAATAATGATCAATTTTATAGGATCAAAACTTCCAAAATGAATCATTCATCAAAAAACAAAACAATTAACAACAGAAATAATAATTTTAAAAATTAAATATTAATAAATAGTGGTTGATATGTTATAAGATGATAATATCTAATATTATAAGTCTATAAATGGTTATATTATTTTATTATAATAAATAACAAAATATTATACATTATTTTATTGTTCTTCCAAATAAATTCTAATATATGGTGTGTGATTCTCATCTAATTTATTTTCTATAATATATTGATCATATTAAAAACTTATTTACTTCATGATGTTTAATTAATAATCATTTAAAAGCATATATCATTAATCTATTTATATTTATGTTATTTATTGTTTTATTTGATTTAATATTATTTTCTGGGTGTAATGATTCAAAATTCATGAAATATTTAATTGTTTTATGTGACAATAATAATTTTTATTTGGATTGTGTAGTAATAACTTTTATTATGATGAAATTATTTGTTATATGCATATTAAATATTCCTTATTTTATTCACATATATTTATTTTAAAAAAATAATAAGTTATTATTTTCATTTACTCTCTCTATGAACTGAAAATCTGGAATGAATTTATTTAGGTAAATCAAATTTGTTTTCTGTATTCAGTCGATAATTATGTTCATAAATGCTTATATTCTCATTAAATTGCTCTCAATTTTCTTTAAAAATTATCCAATTATTTATTAAAATAATTTTTTACATTTTTTATTTTTATTAAAAATAATAAATGAATCTTCTTTTCATTATAAAAGTTATGTACTTTTTACCAATGTTGTTAATAGAATTTTTGTTCTAACAAGACCCACATGAAAATAAATTCCTACTATCAAGAATAATATTTTATTTTATGATTAATTTATATATTTTTTTTTCATCATATAAAATTGCA
Organism: Viscum album; assembly: GCA_963277665.1. Classification (NCBI taxonomy): domain Eukaryota; kingdom Viridiplantae; phylum Streptophyta; class Magnoliopsida; order Santalales; family Viscaceae; genus Viscum; species Viscum album. Next base: position 1,695,370,331 of record OY728147.1, read on the forward strand.
TTATTTTCATTAAATTTCTGTAAATTTATATCTATTAGTTATGTTTTTTCCAAATTAAAATTTCTTTTTCATCAAAAAGTATTCCACTGATAATTAAAAAAAACTATTTAAAATAAAATCCACTGATGATACATATGATTAAATAAGAATATTATCCTATATATCATCTGTATTCATTATATTTATGGATTATGCTTATAAAGATAATATGTTGATGAAACCCATTTAATAAACCACGTGTTGTGCTATGATGAAATACATTTTTTTATTATTATATGGAATTCCAATGAATAGATTATGATTATGTGATTGGAGGGTCAGTTATAAAATTCAATGTAATTGGTTATTGACGATAGAGTTATCTTTTTGGATGTTTCTCCTAAAAGAATATTTTAAATTACTAAGTAGGATTTTCTGTTACTCTTTTATTCCAAGTATATAATGACGATCTTATTATTGATTCTTGAAAAATTATTTCTATAATACTATTATACCATGATTTTCATGAAACATTTACAAACACATTCTTATTATTATGATTCATGTATAATTAATTGACATATATTTTTTCTATGAACATGAATTATAAATTGACATGTATGATTTTCAAATGTTAATCTAATGTACACATACTGCAATAATCATGATATGATTACATATTATTGTAATCAAAGGAATGAACTCTTTTCATCTATGTTGAGTATGAACCATTATATACCTAGTAAGAAAAAGGCCAAGTGGCGAAGAATGTGTCTCTTAATACATGTGTTGCTATATGACTCCATCATCATCCCTACACCACAACCTTCTTGAATCAATCATGCATCACTTCTTAGATCGTATATCATCCAAGTGTCTTTATAGGAACCAAACCCTGATCTTTTGACTGTTGTATTTGGGGGTTTACTACTTAGGAACCACCCTAACTGCATATGATTACATATGATCATTTATTTTCATCTGCCTTTATTACCTTTTTTGAGAGATTATGCTCAACAATAATTATATTTTCTTTTCCCCTATATAGGAAAGAAAGTTTTTATGTATGATATGTCTTTGAAGGGTTGTATTTATGATGAAATTAGTTGGTTATTATTTCAATCTTTTGTATACCCATTTTTATGAATCTATGTTTCCATATACACTAAACCTTTACGGTATTGGGGTGGATCATAATGAAATGAAATTAGTAATAATTTAATATTATATTTTATTTATGAATTTATTTTTCAGGATTACTTAGTTGGTATCGTAGTTTGTCTTAGTTATTATTTAAAACTAGTATGAGAAAACAGTCATGAAAAACTTTATGATAACATCCAATTTTATTGTAATGAAAGTCTTTGGTTTTCCCTAATAATTTAATATTTTTCCAAATAATGTAATGTGGATATGAAAATGGAATATATGAATCTGGAAATGAGAACTCTAAATATGGTAGATACATTATGAAGTCAATCATCACCGGTGTATGATGAGTAGGATTATGACTGTGCATATGGAAAAACACTCCTATGAGTTATGTATGGGTTATTTCACATTTTCATTCATAATAATTATAAATAATTTTGGTTGATAAGTACCATGGATAACCTAGGTTATCCTTAAGGTTCATAAATTGAAGGGAATGTTTTATGTTAATTCATCCTATGAATGAATTTAATTATTATTTAATCCCCCATTCTAATTATTTTTTATCACATTAGAAATTTTTATTTTATTTAATAGATGTAATATAGAGGAAAAATTTAAACAATGGGGGTAAAGGACAATAATAGGATTTTTTTGAAGGAGAACCCAATTGGAATATAATTTGGAGTCAAAATTATCTTAATAATTCCTAACCATCTCCTGTGATTTTTAATTAGTAACTAGAAACAATGCATGTTTTTTGGCACACCTAAAAAGAAAAAAAATAATTCTCAAGTTAATGTACCTTGTCAAAAATATATATGAATAGAGTTTCAATTTATTTTTTGTTTAAATGTGAAATAGAGAACTCGAGGGAGAGTCTCAAATGAATAGGAATATATTTTATATATGGAAAACTAGGTAATAAAGAAACTATTTTGATAAAAATAGATGGCTTGCATGGTGTGAAATAAATGACATTATAAGATACCATTTATAATCAAATTTAAAATTTTTGGGAACTTAGGAATAATCTAATTCAAATCTATAATGCATGATCTTACTCATATAACAATGAAGGGTATATTATATGTTAATCAATGAAATAGAATGATTTATTATTTAATTTATTCGGATTGGGAAATTAGGGTATATATTTGTTTCATAATTTATATTACACTTATAAAAAACATGAATCATCTAAGAATTGTTATGTATTAGTTTTTTATTAAGTATTTTCAAGAATATATAGAATAGAAATAAAAAGATACAAAAGTGATTTAGTGGTACGTTAGTAATTATTAAAAACATATGATTTAGGGATATATAACCCTTAATATTTTTCCAATATTGGAATAATAATCCTTAGTTGGAATAAACACATGATTTGTATGGGTAATGTAAATTCAATACTATTGCTTTAATTGAAATTTTTTAGTGATTTGACAATAATGTGATTTTATTATATTTGATAGAGTTTATTTACTTTTTTGGTATTATGGAATATATTCAATAGTCCATTATTATATTTAATGAATAAGGATAAATTTAAAATTATGAATCATATATATGTCTCAATTGAGTCATAATGGTGATCTAGGTTATTTTCATGTATAAGGATAATGTATTGTCAAGGTGTTTAGTTGTTTGGTATGTGACATTCCAAACTACTTTTTAATGTTTTAGGATTAATATTATATTATTTTTTTATATTTTGTGAAAAATTGTCTCTAAATTTTTTGGGATTTAAATATTGGTAAATCATGATTTGTGGATATTTTTAATTTATCAATTTATGTAAATAATTATATATATATATATATATTTGATATATTTTAGAATAATGTTTCACATTTTACTATATTCATATTAGTTATCTAAGAATGTTATATAATTTTTTTTTGTAACAGAATAGAGAAAAGTGGATTAAATTTTCTTATTTTTAAGATCATATAATACATTAGAAGTTTAATTTTGGGCTTCTGGAATGAAAAATTCATATTTTACAGTCATTATTTGAATATGGTGTGAAAAAAGGTTTATACAAATTAAAACATGAAATAGATGAATGAAATTACATTAAGGGATCTGAAGAAACAAATCATGTATATATTATCATATTCTATAGTATAATAAATCCTCAAATATCTGAAACTGATATTGATGTTGAATTCATTTCCTTTTTTATAGTTATTTATAACGAATTGAGGATCATTTCTACCCCATATTTCTTTAATTATTTGTATTCATTAATTTCCAAAAGACCATGTTCTATATTACACATTTTAACTTTTTTTCCTTTTAATTATCATCTTTTCACATATTTTCACTTCCCAATATTTTTATTCTTATTTTGGTAATCAATTTTTTCCTGTTTTAATAAAACTTTATGTTTCCACATCCCATTTCTAATATAAGTTGTAATATCCCTTTATAAGATTTTTTTACAAAAATGTTATTTTTATATATTGAGCACATAATTTCCATGATAAAAAATTTGAGTAAATTATATATATAATATAGGATTATTTAGTACCAAACATGTATAGTTCAAACTAATATTATTATTTATTTCTTTGTTGACACACAACACCAAGATTTAAGAGAATTATGATATAATATAAATACATTATAATTTAAATACAACTATTATAACCTAGACATTAAATATATTGGCATGAATGGAATTAAAAAATATTGGAATAATTTGCATAAATTTTATATATATATATATATTAATATATTAATCATAATATAATTAAGTATTATATCTTCTTAAATGTAATTTTCTGCTTAAAATATGCATTTTCATCCAAAATTAAATTTAATTCATTATTCTTTGAATAAATTAAAGATAATTAATAAAATATTAAGAAATATTATTTGAAAGTTTTAGTATAATTTTTCAAATCAGTATTTTAATAATATCTCATAGTGTATTTCTAGGTTTTTTAAAGTTTTATTTATATATGAAGAGTGGAAAATTATATATCTTATGGAATTGAAATTTATTTTCATTAAAAAAAGTAATTTAAAAGTAATTTAAAGATTATAATTTTATATAAAAGTAAAATAATTCACTTTTAATTTAAAAAAATCTAATTATTTAAAAATTAATGAACATTATACATGATATTTTTAAATATCAATTTTTGGGTTAAAAACACATTTTCATAAAATATATTTTTCATTTTTGTATGATCATTTTTTTGAAAATTGATATATAATAGTTATAGAAATATAATATTTTAAAAAAGGATTTCATATTTGGAATCTAAATTGTAAAATATAATAAATCGTTCTTTTTTATTTTTTATCATTATGAATTATCTATTGTAATGCTATATCACCCTGTTATGGTTAACACTAGTTTAAAATAGTGTGATAAGGCATTAATATAATTATAAAAATTTATTCATCCTATTTGTTTTTTGTTGTAAAAAAATATATCCTACATATGTAAATATATAAATTTCATTCGATTTTTCATCTCCAATAATATTTGAAAATTTTTAAAAATGGATAAATATAAAAATTTAATTCTCTTAATTTTAGTATCATGCAAATATTCTCATTGAAAAACATGATATGAATTAACATAAAATTTTATTTTAAAAAAAATGAATTGTTCTATTATGGTATTTTTGACTGTATGGTTATTTAGATTTTTATCCACGGATGACTCATTGCATATGAAAATAGTAGGGAACATTCCGTAAATGATATTAAAAACATTAAAAGAATATTTTTTGTAAGAATAATGGTGTAATATGAATTTTATTGTCAAAAATAATGTGTTAATGTTTTAAAAATTGTATATATTTGAAATCAATAATTATGTTGATGACTTTAATTTCAAATTAAATTAATTGTCCCAAAAATGAATTTAATGACATTTTATGATAAATAATATTTTATAAAATTATATTAAAATAAAATAAATATTGATAGATGATATGTGTAATATTAAAAGGTATAAAAATTCATCCATTGTCTAATTTTTATGCCACGTTACACATTATCAGTAAATTCTAGTACCTGTATTGTTTCAAAAATGGGTTACCACCTTTATGGTTAAATAGGGTAAACAAAGAGGTTAGAAAATATATAATATTTAAAATTAGTCTGAAACATTTCATAATATTGATGGTTGATTATATTTATACTTTATTCTATTTATTCAATGAAATTTACATTTGTAATCATTACAAATGATAAATAAACTAATTGTATTATAATATTTTATGTAATCACAATTGTGTCCTCTCATCACTTATAAAAGCCCACATTTTCTTTTCCCTTTTTGAAAATTAATGAGAATTATATATATTATAGTAAATTCTATAATTCCTTATTATAATACATTGTTTTCTAAAATATACTTTTATATTATTCTAATACCAAACTTCAATGGAATAATTTTTAATCCAAATGAGGTCTCTCAACGATGAAGAAGAAATCTTAACAGGACCCTTTAAATTTCATTTCAGATAGCCTCTTATGTAATCCTATTATATCCATAAAATAAATGATTAAATTAATATTATAAATATATTTCTATGTTCTTAGTATGTTAGAAAAACTATTTTCATCCTCCTTTAATTAAAATAAAAAATGAAAGTATTGATTAAGCGTATGTGTTGACTACGGCCTCCACGAATCGATATGATTCATATTTAAATGCTATATCACATGGATTTTTTTGGTCATGGATTTAATAAAAATATTTTAATTTATTTATGTAATGAATATTGTATAATTTAAAATTATTATTTACCTTTTTTTCCATTCCTCATTTTGAAAATGGATGTATCATTCAGGCATATGTAAACAGAAACGTCTTCGAGAACATTCAATTAATGTTTTTATCACATACATTTTTGATTATTATAAATATTCATATAAATGATATATGATATATAAATTAAATGATTAATATATTTAGATGACTTAAAAATGATAAAATTCCACAGACTATAACATAAAAAATTAATTATTCTGGAAAAATATAATAGTTAACAACAATAATAAGGATTTAAATAATGAATTATTAGTAAATAGGTGTTTAAATATTATAAGTGGAACAAATATGATTTTATGATTATTTTAAAAATTATTATTTATAACTATAATAAATAAAAATAATTTATATAGGATGCCAAATAGCCTATAAATGAAATCTTATATTAAGTAAGGATTTCTTCTCTCTCTTTTGTTTCTATAAGAAATATGCCATATTCACCACATTGTTGTTTCATTTGGTGTATCTACCACACGTTTGATATATTATATCAAAATTATGTTAATATTTTACATATTTAGTTTTTTATTTTAATTTATTTATTTTATGTGTTTTATGATTCAAAAGATACCAAAGTGGTATGAGTTTTATGTTACAATCTCACTTTTTACGACGATTGATTATGCCTAACTTTTTTTATTTTTAAATAATGTTATATATTTATCATAAATATTATTTTCATATGTATATTATTGATATTTAATAAATATTATTTTTTTAAATTCATTTTCCTCTCTAATAAAAATCAAAATTCCAAAATAATATTTTTAATGAAAAAACACATTGTTTATCTATTTGGTCAAGAATATGATTCTTCTATGTCCATATTTTTATTAGACTGTTATAAATAAAATTAACTATTATAAAATTATTTATTAAAGTCATTTGTTAAGATGATGAATATTTTTTTAAATTTTTTTAAAGCATTATTATTGATATCATCAAAACATGGAAAATTTCGCCAAATGTGTGATACCACCTGAAGGATTTTTTTCATACATCATTAATACTCAATTAATTAAATATTAAATTTTCTATTTCCAAATATATTTTATAATAATTTTTAATTATTAATAATTTTTTAAATTTTTAATTTTATATAAGTTATTAAAAATGAAAATTTCGTCATCCTCAAGAAATATTATAGTGAACTTTAAGGAATTTTTTCCATGTGATAGCATCCACTGATTCACTAATAATTAATTATTTATATGATGATTGGATAATAAAATTATTCACCTTTCTGATTTTTGAGGTTTATTATTTTTAAATATTGATTAACCACATTTTATTTTCCATAGTATATGCTATAATGAAATAATAATAGTTGTTATGATCTTTCTGGGTACATATGAATGTATTGTGATTATATGATCATCGATCCCATTATAAAACTCTAATAAAATGTGTAATTATGACATGGTAACAATATGAAAAGTTCATATTATGAGAATATTGGAATTTACCATGTAGTATTTTTCATTATGATTTTATGAACACTATATGATGAGCATCTCGGTAGTGAGCCTTGGTATCTGATTTCTATGAATATAGTTATACCAGAAATTTTATGATATTAATTAACAAAAAAATTAATATTTATGATGTAAACTCTTGGTTCCTGATATTTAAATATCATATGATTGTTTTCATTATAAACATCCAAGGATGTATTTCTCAATTATAAAATATGAATTGTTTTTTAGGATTTTCAAATATTTATCACATGTTTTTCATATAATTTCATACATTATATTCTCACATAAGATCATTGATTGATATATTTATTTTATACTATTATTCATCATTTTAAATCAACTGTTCTTATTCTTCCTTTTTCATAGAATGAAATAAATTGGTTTTAATTATGATATGTCTAAGAACGATATTAGTTGTGATGAACTAAGTGGGTGCTGATTTTTATAATTTATATACATGTTTTTTATGTATCCATGTTTCTAATGATAGTAATCCATTATGGTTCTATCATGGATCTATATGATATGTAATGAATATTTATCTATAAATAATTACAATTTATGTCTGTAATTTTTTGTTCTCCTAGAAACCCTTTTTTTATCGAGTGATTATGGGAAGGAATTTTTATATACATTGTGATAGGTATCCCACATTTATTGAAACACATTAATTCAATATTAATATAATAAATGACTACAAACTCATCCCACTTCCATCCAATTTAGGATATGAGTTCAATGGATGTTATTTTATATTTTTAAATCAATAATATCATATTGTTTGATGTGATTTTTCTTCTATAATTTCATATATATATTTTTTGGTTAAAATCTCATTAATTGAGGTTCTTTTAAAATGCATTCCAGGTTTGATTATGGTCAAGTATTATTTTTTATCCTCTAATTTATTTATTTATTCAGTAGGTCATTAATTTTCACTATGATATGTTGAGTTCAGTGTATTTTATGTTTTCATGAGATATAAATACTTCAAACATCTTGTAGAGATTTCATACAAAAATGACTACCTCTCTAATATAGGATATGAATGATTAGTGTCCCTATATAGGAGAACATCATGGAAACCATTGTTATTGATGGGGAATCATGATTAATTTATTATATGTATAGAATTGGTTTTTTAATGATGAACATGGTTATTCTTATCTATTTGTTGTTGATGATATTTTCGAGTGTTTTTAGCTTTTATGTGAACTAATGATGGAGTCCATATTAGTGTGATGAGGGGGACCATGATTTTTTAAACATATCTCCAAAACATAATTTCTTACGGATAGATTATGGGATAATGATGTACCCATGAGTCATTATAGTATTCAAAATTTTCTGAAGTGTAGATAAGTTTGCCTTTTGATGATGTTAAAATATGTAAGAGAAATATACTAAGTGTCATAGATGATGAGGAATTTACGTGATGTATTTAATGTTATTAGTTTGGGTTATTTGGATATTGAGTATGATGTTTTCTTCTCTATGAACTTGTAAGTAATGAGGGACTAAATGTTGGTGAATATTTTATGTGAGCTGATACTAATATTGTATAATTTAAGGTACTATAGGAAAGTTTGAAATAGCTCCCAGAAATTCATGAAAAAATAAGATCGCCATAATCACACAACATTGTGTGAGTTGTACTATTTTTTTAAAAAACCCCTAATGGTGAGGAGTATGTTGAGACCTATGTTATTTGTTATAAACATTTAAAATATTTTTGTATTATGGTTATTATTATGGCATTATCTAGTGTGTTGTTGAATATGTATTTCATAATAAAAATATTGTGTTATTGTTTTTTTTGTTGTTATTTTTTGATGTTGTACTATGAATTATTATGTGTGTGTCTTTTAGTTTTATGGTTTAATCATATTCTGGATGAATTTCACTAGGATGATAAGATTTACAACATTCTCTTTATTTCCAGTTTTTCAACACAGTGTGTTGTTCACAATATAATAAAGAGAGATTCAAGTATTGTGTCATGTATTCCCTTTTATTATCATTTCACTATTTCTACTTCTCATATGATGTATTTTATCCAATAGGATATACATTTTTTAATATAAAACCATGATTTTATATCCTGTTTCTCATAGAAATCATCCATTTTGAAAATGATCTTTTATTTAGGATTTTTTTGTAACCATTATCTAAATCATTCTCTCGATTTCCAATTATTACTAATGATTTTAAATAATTAATATCTATTACACTAATGATACTAAGATATAGTATTGGTGAAATGAAGAATTAATACAATATATAGATAATTTTTTAGATATATTATGTAGAAAATAGTGGTATTTCCTTACTCAATGTAAAATGAAACCCTGACAAGGCATGTCACACCATAATGTATGACCTTCTGGTTTTTTTTAATTTTGGTTATATCTATCAAAAAAACCATGATAATGATGTGATTCCACTACATCAATGTAAGAACCCGGACCTTATCTTCAAGCATGCTTCTTTCTTTTAATCGTTTTTGTGAGAAAGGGGAATTTCTTGACATTTTTGAAGTACACACCGTGAACTTTTTGAGTACATGCCGTGTACCCGGTTACCGCGGGTAGCTGTGTTCTGGACATATAGTGTCCATGCACATGGCCATGTGTGGAAGAACTATAGGCCACATAATATGGGGTATAGAAATGGCTATTACACATTGTGATCATCAAAAGTACACGTTTGTGTACTATCTTTTTTCTTATTAAACGCATCGGGGTCGCGTCTAATCGCCAAAACAGTATTATTCTATGCTCTTTTAATCCAAGAGAACTCGTACAGTCGTAATCCTTCTCTAAGCCCCTGTGCTTCCTTTAGATCTCTGATTCGATCACTATCGATTGTGTTGGGATCACCACGTTAAGATCTCTCTTCGTCTTGAGCCTCGTTTCATGTTTCCTCTTCTTTCTCATGTTATCCTCTGTTGAATGTTTTAGACATTTTTATAGAGCTTCAGAATTCTGAAGTGATTGAAGCTTTGAGGTTAACATGTAGCGATCTCTTAACATCGATGTAGGTGTTTTGCGCCTTTCTATTGAAATTCATTGAGTTTTATGTGCAAATTTTTCCAATAACCATAAACAGGGTATTTCCTATATACCGTTTTAGCACTATAGTTTCCATGTTATACTTGTATGCTTGAGTATATGATTATTGATTTTGAACAGGGTGAATTTTTATTCTTTGGCTATGTTTCCCATGCATTTTTTTTCATGTTTTGACCTTTGGGTCTAGTTTTCCTGTTAGGCTACTGTTTACTTTTCCACACCTAGTATTGTAGGATGGTGTGACTGTTTTTTTATATTGTTGTTATGCTGTAAAATTCTAGCCAAGTAGTTCTTGAGGTTTACCTTGGACGATATGCACTTCTAAACATTTTTGACTTACACAGGGCCTTCAGAACCTAGCGTTTAGACCATATTAGGAATGGTCATTGAGGTCTCCTCCAGTGTGTCTATTTTACATACGATGTGAGACTATAGGCAGAATTGATGTTGAGTGCTTCCTCCGAGTTTTTGTTGTTCCTCAGCATGCGCCACAGAGGGAATGTGACATAAATTCTTCCCTAGAGGTCCTTCAGATACCGACACGAGACTATACGAGGAATTTATGGAGAGTGATTCCAAAGATAGTTTATGCTTAAGCAGGACCAGAGGGGTTAGGCTGAGTGTACATCCCAGAGGGTTGCTTGTACATGTTAGGTAGGACAAAAGGGCATAGGCCGTGAGTACTTCACATAGGGTTACCTTATAATAAGTTGTTTTCTTGTATTTATATATAGGACCAAAGGGGATAGGATGTGGGTACTTCCTAGAGGGTTACATGTTGTGTTTATCTGTTTTGATTAGCTGTTGCATGTTATGTAGTGATTTGATTGCTTTGAAACATTGGATTTCTTACTACTGAGTACATCCTTGTTTACTGCCTTCTGTACTTTACCTGCCATATATTCACTGACTGTTGGAAACATAACTCATGGTGGTTTCCTTATGGTATTTAGTCTCACACCCTTTTTGGGCCATGCTATTGGGCCCAAACTGATTATATTACTGCAGGTATAGATAAGGGAAAATTTCCTTCTACATCAGGTACGTGATTTGCTACGGAGCTGGGGAGCATGGGACAAAGCTAGGTCATGCAATGTAGAGGATTTTTTTATCTGTTTTCTTTGTACATGGTTTTTTACTGTTTTTATTTCATCATTTTTACTTTATTGGTTGATTTCTTAGCCATACGGATCATGCATCCTTTATATATATGTGCTTCAGTTAATTATTTTTAGTTTTTTTCTATTTACCTATGTATGGATTATTACTGCTTCTGCTATTGCATATTGTCTACTTCTGATGTGTTACTCTACCAATGAGGGAATAGTTTACCCACTATCACACCAAAGACCCTCGCTGCTAGTAAGCAACCTCTTGTGTTTGGGGAAATGCGCATGAGGACATGTGACCAACTGGGTACGAGGCATATATTGGCTGCTTCCAGAGCCGGGATGTTACAAAGTGGTATTAGAAGAGTTTTTTTCACTTGACTTACTTTTTGGAGCCTTTATCCAAGGTAGGAATGAATAGGTACTTGGTAATAAGTTATTCCCGGGAGTAGCTAACCCATGTACAAGGAAACCCCAATCTACCTCATTTATTCCAATTTTTCTGGTTTTGCATGTTTACGGATGATTTTATTTTCACAGTTGGGTGACTCGCATGTATCGCACTATTATTGATGATGTTATTGAGGTTATATTTATTTCTCAACCTGATGAGATGATGGTATTCCATCTATTTCATCATATAGGCAATTTCTAGAAATCACTTGTCATGCATTTTTTGCATGCCATTTAGGGTGAATTAGTTATTGCATGTTGTTGTGGTATATGTTGTGCAAGATATGCATGTTGTTGTGATTGTTTTCTTTGATAAAATTACATCTGATTGATATGGTGTTGTTTGGTGTAATATTTTTCTCGAATTGATGCCAATCATTGGTTCTTGAGGTGTTATGGGCCCTTATGGAACAGAATTTGGTGGATCATTTCCAGGTTTACCTTGTTTATAACATATATAGATTCCATTCTTTGATTCATGGGGAGTATGGGCCCTCATGGATCAGAATATGGCACTCTAATGTTCATTTAAGTGTTTTTATGGGATTTGGAGTTGTTTCTATGGCATACTATCTGGAAAAACCATGAATACCCACATTCTAGTTTTGACTACACACCATGTGTTTTTCTGTTAGGGAAGAAATCATTTTTCTTATGTACATGTTGTCTACCGTATGTACACACCATGTAGTCTTTAGTGTTGTCTTAGGCCATGTGGGAATGTACACGGGACAGGGAAAACCTGAAATGAACATGCCATGTACCGTCCATACACTTCGTGTTTTTTCTACCCTGTGACCACCCATGTCACTAACGACACAGGTTGGCCGAGTCTTATCTAATACACTTTGTGTTCCATCTAAACACAATGTGTAGTCTAACCCAGTTACCCTACCGTTTCACGAACAACACAGGTTGGTGTTACCTATTCTCGTGCACTCCGTGTCCGTCTAGAACACGTCGTGTAGTGTGATTCGCGTGTTAGGCCATGTCACTAACATCACGTGTCGGGTCAGGCTTTTCTAGTACATATCGTGTCTATCATGAACATGTCGTATAGTCTTGTCTTAGGGGAGCTGTGTGGATTAGCCGAGTAGAAGGACTCTGGTAGGGGATGAGTATTCAAGTACACGACGTGTGTTAGGACAACACGCCCTGTGGTTTGGGTCTTACATGACCAGTTTTGGCAGATGTACATGCCCATGTGAATGGATTAAGGGAACACATCGTTTTGGAATTATACACGTCGTGTAGTCATGTTGTGTAAAACTTGAATTATGTATTCCTCGTTTTTCCATTCATTCACGTCTAGTTTTCATGCCTTGATAATCTTGTTTTAAGGTTTGTGTCTGACCTTCCAGAGTCATTCCACCGAAACGTCCTCTGGCTATATGTCGGTTGTCTAGCGGTGATTAGACAATGGATATGGCTAATCAGGAACTTCCAGCAGATCCTATGGTTGTGCCTGTCTTGGTAACAGCCGTAATACCCGACACAGGTGCTAATTCATAGTTCAGGGATGGCTTTATGAGGATTATGCTGACCTTTCAGGGGGCACTTCCTCCTACCCCGTCGAAGGATGATTTGACGCAGGTCTTCTAGAAGCATCATCCTCTCACATTCTTAGGGTATGGAGGGCCCCATTCTACATAGTCATGGCTATAATCCATTCTTACAATCTTTATGCATTTGGAGACACCTCTAGAGAGAAGGGTTATGCTCACTACCTATATGATTCGAGACACTGTCAAGAGGTGGTGGGATGTGATCTCATAGGTAGGAAGCCAGCAGATCATGGATTTGGATGAGTTTCAGTGCATCTTCTATGAAAACATATATATAGATACCTTGATGGCCGATTGATCCTGAGAGTTTATGAGTCTTGGGTAGGGAACACATTCTGTCATGGTGTATTCCTCCTGCTTTACTGAGCTACAGTGCATCAATAATATTTTAGTAGATGATCAGTTATTCGTGGAAAATAAGTTCAAGGATGGACTAAGACACGACATCCGATCATAGGAGAGCATATTTTGGTTGACTTCAATCACTTATATCATCAATAGTCCACTGATCACAGAGCACAATATGAGGGATTCCAGATTTGCGAACCAGGGCGGCTCGACATCTGGAGTTAGTATTCCACCTAGTGATAGCTGGAAGCATCGCATGGAGTCTTCGCGCGGTGATCTAAATAGGTGAGACACTTCATCTGGTAGCCAGATGGTCTACTACTACTGTGGTAAGAGTGAGCATATGAGGCCACACTACCTAAGAGATCAAGTCGAGTGCTGATCATGCGGCAAGATGGGCCATCTTTAGTGCTTCTGTCAGATCTTCTCACTAGCAGCTAGTGATAGGGGTTCTTCTATGAATCCTCATTCATGAGAAACACCACCAGTTTCTCACCAGTCTAGGAAATGGAGTTATTCCATCCATTTAGGCCAAGGTGGAGGTAATTGCAGTGGTATTCAGTCACCATGTTTCAAACAACATTCGAGCAGATCATCTCTGAGTGGTCAAGTAAGGTCACAGGGCCGCAGAGCATGCCATATTTTTTTAGTTAAGTAGACCCAATAATAGCAGGATCTCAGACCTTCTACAATTCTACGTACGATCATAGTTGCCTCAATTTTATCTTCAGATCTTTTTGATATTGGGGCTTCCCAGAGCATTATATCTGTAGTGGTTGCCGAGAGCCTTGGGCTCTACATCTTTTCGTCTACTGATATATTGACACTAGAGATTCCTTTGGATACTAGAATGGAGAGTGTACGTTAGTGTGAGGATTTTCCTCTAGCGATTGGTGGGTATCACTTTTAATGGGACCTCTATGTCCTAGAAATGACAGGCTATGATGTCATTCTCCGAATGGACTAGCTAGTTCCCTTCCAAGCAGTCGTCAATTGCTATCGTCGTAGGGTGAGTTTCACATCACCATAGGGTGGATCCATCCTTCATAAAGGAAAATGGGATGACTAGGAGAAGAGAGCGGGACCCGAGCATCATAGTTGGAGAGGAGTGATAGACCAGTTTTCTAGTCTATATATGGATGACCGAGGGACTTCATAGTTAGACATTCCCCCAGTGGCGGATCATTTTAGATATTTCATTACAAAAAACTTTTCAGGTTTTACTCTAGAGAGTGTGGTAGGATTTTCTATTGAATTCATGCCAGGAGCAGCACCTGGGTCCATTCCTCATTATAGAATGGGCACGAGTTGAAGTATCTCAGGAAGCAATTGGAGGAGTTGCAGGCAAAGGGTTATATCTGACCTAGTACTTATCCTTTAGGTTCACTGGTTCTTTTCATGATGAAGGTGGATGGTACCCTCAGGCATTGTGTGGATTACCAGAAATGGAACCATTAATGGTCAAAAACAGATATCCCTTTACTAGGATGGATGATCTCTTTGATCAGCATCGAGGATCCTGGGTGTTCTTGAAGATTGACATGACATTTGGTTATCATCAGTTGCATGTTAGACCATCTGATAACCTTCTTACAACCTTCCGGAGCAGGTATGGTCTATATGGGTATATGTTTATTCCATTTGGTCTCCCGAATGCACCTACAGTTTCCATGGCACTGATGAACCGAGTGTTCCATACTTACTTGGATTCCATCGTGGTGGCATTCGTGTATAATATCTTGGTGTACTCTCACACTCGACACAACCCAGATACCCATCTTGATATCATTTTGAGTACAATGATAGTGCATCAGTTTTATGATGAGCTCTCAAAATGTCACATTTGGATAGTTCATATTCACTTTTTGGGTCATGTTATATCATTGATATGATTATCAGTAGACTGAGAGAAAGTGAGAGCATTATTTTCCTGGGAGAAGCCGAAGAACGTTTTTTAGGTATAGAAGTTTCTGGGGCTGGCTGGATAATAAAAAATATTCTAAAAGGGTTTTTTTGCTTAGAAGCACCACTAAAGTGTCTGGCTATGAAGGGTGTAATGTTCTTTGGTCAGATTCTTGCGAGTCAGCCTTTCAAGAGCTGAAGGAGAGGTTCACTTCAACACTTATACTAGTCTTTCCAGATCCGAGAAAGAGATATATTGTGTATTGTGATGCTTCTGGTATTGGAATGGTAGCGGTGCTTATGCAGGGTGAAGGAGTCATTGTCTGTGGGTCTCAGCAGTTGCGAAAACAAGAGAGTAATTACCCAATGTACGATCTCGAGTTGGATATTATTGTTCCTGCCTTGTGCTATTGGAGAAATTATCAACTGGGAGAGAATTTTGTGGTTGTCACCGACCACAAGAGTCTCAAGTACAACTTCACTCAGCATGATCTAAATTTGAGACAGCGAATGTGGGTTGAGTAACTATAGTCCTTTGAATTTTATCTTTCCTACACACCTAGGAAAGGAAACAAAGTTGATGATGCATTGAGGTGGAGGACTCAAATACATACAATTTAGGTGGCCAGTAGTGAGTGGCTGCTCATGGATGTATTCTCTGAGATGCATTTGGAGGTGCACGACAGGCAGAGGGTGTCTTTTCTTTCTTCTATGGTTGTTACCTCTACACTTATTGATCGAGTGTCAATAATGCAGCTATTAGATTCTGAAGGCCTGGTCCAATGGGAAAGCGTTTCAGGAGAGGACCCTATTCATGGATGGATCATGTGTGAGGATGAGATCTTGCATTTCCAATGGAATGTATGGGTGGTAGCAGACATAAGTGAGGATCTGATGCGGGACATTCATTCCTTAGTTGGGGAAGTTCATCCTGGTGTCACCAAGATGTATCGTGATCTACACTGTCAGTATTGGTGGCCAGGTTTAAACAGATATGTTACTGGTTTTGTCATGAAGTGTTCCTCCTGTCAGTAGGTGAAGGATGAGCATCAGCAGCCAGTAGGGATTTTATAGTACTTGCCTATTCCCGATTGAAAATGAAATGATGTCATGATGTATTTCGGGATAGGTTTACAAAGTTCTCCTCGAGGGAATGATGCAGTTTCGATTGTCATTGACAGACTCACAATGGCTGCTCACTTTTTACGATCACGAAGACCTTCAATGTTGATGATCTAAGATGGTTGTACATCTGTGAAATTGTATGTCTACATGGAGTTCCACACTCTATTTTTTCATACAGAGATGCACGTTTTACTTCTCGGGTTTGGTAGTGGATTTAGAAGGCATTGGGTAAATATGTACTTTTGAGTTTAACTTACCATCCCTAGAGAGATGGCTAGTCCGAGCACACAATTCAGGTTCTTGAGACATGCTCTGAGCATGAATCATGGATTTTGATGGTTCTTAGTAGAAGCACATTCCTCTTGTGGAGTTTTCCTAAAACATTATTTTTCAAGAAACTATTCAGATGGAACCTTACAAGGATTTATATGGTTGGCCATGTCGATCACCATTATGTTGGCTAGTGGCATGAGAGGCCAGTATACTAGGAAATCAACTTGTCCAAGAGACCATAGAGAAGATAGAGTTGATTCAGAAGTTGATGGCTAATGCACGGTATCGACAGATGTATTATGCTGATCAGTGGAGATGACCCCTGGATTTTTATGTTAGAGACCAGGTTTTCATGCATGTCACACTGAGGTTAGGACACAATAAGATAATGACACATGGTAATCATTCACCAAGGTACATCACACGATTTTAAGTAGTGTGGATAGTTGGTCCAGTTTCCTATCAGTTGCACATACCTCAAAGGTACTGGGATATGCACGACGTCTTCCATGTTTCTCAGCTTTGACCTTATTCATAGACTCGTCTCACATCTTCCAACCCATGGAGGTTGAGTTGGAAGTGGATGCATAATTTGAGGAGCATCCTATCCGGATTATGGATCAACGTATGAAGGTTCTCCATAGCCGGTATGTTCCTCTTGAATAAGTGCTTTGGTAGCACGGGCGAGTATAGGACGAGACTTGGGAGAGGGAGGCAAACATAGGATCATAGTGGCCAGAGCTGTTCGAAGTTTCTTCCTCTACGCCGCCTTGCAAGGGAAATTCGGGGATGAATTTCATTAAGGGGGATATTTGTAAGAACCTGGTCATTATTTTCATGTATGTTTCCTTCTTCTGGTTGATTTTTAGAGAAAGTGGATTTTATGGAATTGTTTGAAGTACTCACAGGGTATTTTCGGAGTACACACCATGTACCCGGTTACCTCAAGTAGTCATGGACTGACCTTGTAGCGTCCATGCACACGGCCTTGTGGGGTACAGAAATGGAAAGTAGAAGATATGTACTTCCATAGTACACACCATGCAGTTTATTTTTTTCATTAAACACATCGGGATTGCGTCTAATCTACATAACCATCTTCTTCTAGGTTTTCTTCGTCCGGCAGAACCCGTATGGCTGTGATAATTCTCTAATCCACTGAGCCTCTGTTCGATCTCTGATTCAACCACCGTCAATTTCTTTAGGATCACCTCAGAAATCTCTCTCTTTTTCCTGAGCCTTGTTTTCATGTTTCTTCTTCTTTCTCATGTTATCCTCCACTGAACGTTTTAGATGTATTTGTCGATCTTTGGAGTTCTGAGGTGATTCATCCCTCGAGGTTCACATATATTGATCTCTTGACATCGAGGTAGGTGTTTTGTGCCTTTCTATTCAATGTCTTTGAGTTTTATGTGAATCTTTTCCCAATAACCAAGAACGGGGTATTGCGTGTTTACTGTTTTAGCCCTATTGTTTGCCTTATATTCTTGTATGCTTGATTAGATTATAATTTATTGTGAATAGGGTGAATTGTTGTGATTTGGTTGTGTTTCCCATGCATGTTTGTCCGGTTTTGACCTTTGGGTCTAGTTTGCCTGTTCGGCTGCTATTTACTTTTCCATGCCTAGTATTATATGATGGTGTGACTTTTGTTCTGTTATGCTGTTATGTCATATAATTATAGCCTTGTATTTCTTGAGGTTTACATTGGCCGATACGTGCTGCTACACTTTCTTGACATAGACAGGGGTGTGAGAAGCTGGTGTTTAGACCATAGAGAGAATGGACGTTAAGGGATTTTCTAGAGTGTCTGTTTTACTTACGATGTGAGACCATAGAGGGAATTGACGTTGAGTGGTCCCTCAGAGTGTTTGTAGTTCCTTGAGGCTGGCCACAGAGGTAATGTGATGTAATTACCTCCCTCGAGCGCCTTTAGATACAGATACAAGACTATAGGAGGATTTGACGGTGAGTTCTTCCTCAGATAGTCTATGCTTAAACTGAACCAGAGGGGTTAGACGGAGTGTACTGCCCAGAGGGTTTTTTGTAATTGTTAGGTAGGACTAGAGAGGGTAGGATACAAGTACTTACCAGAGGGTTACCTTTAATTTAGATGCTTGCTTGTGTTTCTAGATAGGACCAAAGGGGATAGGTTATGGGTACTTACTAGAAGGTTACCTGTTGTGTTTATCTATTTTGATTTGCTGTTGCATGTTATGTGGTGATTTGAACACTTTAAAATAGTGGATTTATTACTGTTGAGTACTTATTTGTTTACTACCCTCTGTACATTAACTTCCATATATTCACTGACTATTAGGCACATATCTCGTGGTTGTTGCATACTGGGATTTAGTCTCACACCATGGTTAGGCGATGCTTTTAGGCCCAAATAGATTATATTGTTGCAGGTATAGATAAGGGCATTCACCCTTATACTTCAACTACTTGATTTGCTGTGGAGCTGGAGAGCAAGGGACGAGGCTATGGCTTGTGATGTAGAGGATATGTTTATCTGTCTTCATTATACATGGTTTATTATAGTTTGTATTTCAGCATTTTGAGTTTCTTGGATTATTTCTTAGACATATGGATCATGAATCATTTATATATATGTGATTCAGTTTATTATTGACATTCTTCAGTTGTTTGCCTATATATGGATTATTATTGATTCCATTATTGCATGTTGTTTACTTCCACTATGTTACTCTGCCAATGAGGGCATTGTTTCCCCACTATCACACCCATGGCCCTCGCTGCTAGTCGGTAGCCTCTGGATTTGGGGAAATGTTCTTGAGGCTATGTGACCAACAGGGTATGGGCATCTATGGGCTGCTTTTGGAACTAGGATGTTACACTCAAGGATTTATAAATATATCTTCATGTAATCACAATATAGAGGATTCAGCTTCACAATTATTATTTTATTATTATTTTAAATATTTTTGAAAAATAGTTTATTTATGATTAACTATGATGTAAATGGGATAATTATAATATGGTGGCATGTTTTGTGACATGAAGAATTTCAATAAACTATAATAAATTCTAAATCCGCCTCTAAAATGATAATATCATGGAGAAAATAACCTAGTATGAACCCTTATTTGGAATTTGAACATCTTTTTACTCATGTTCTTGGATTTAGAATTTAGATAGACTAAACAAAAAAAATTCCACATGGAACATGATGGTGTAATCTATTCAAATAGTCTTAGATATTTATAGTTAATTTTGAAGTTTCATTTTTACGTCTATAGAATTGATGATAGGGTATGAACATGAATACTAGAGTATGAATTTATTGTTTTTACTATCCTAATTATTTGAATGTTATGGGGACTTTGCCCACCAATACAAACAAGGAACACTACTCCCTTAATTATATGGGGATATGGTCCTCTAAATTTAGGTGTGGGTTTGGTACTCCCTCATAAAAAACTCATACACCTTGGTGAAGTATCAATACCCCACTACATAATGTAAGATGTGACATGGGATTTATATAATCATATATTATGGATTCTCGGGTTACTTGTTGTATTCGATGATGGTGTATCTATACTATAAATAGTGATCAACTTCTACTATAAGAGGGTTTTTATCATCAAATAATCCTAGATATCAGTATCTTTGGGAATATCATCTGATTAGTTTTTTCTATTATATTTTTTCATACATGATATATTATATTTTATACGTATATAACAATCCCTTCATTGAACATAACCCATATGTGTCAGATATTATAAAGAAGATGGGAAATTTAATTATCATCCAGCTGGACATAGTGTTAGTGGATCATGATCACTGTGGTGTTGGGATGTATTAGTTTTTTGAAAATTTTTTTATCTATAAATGGGAGTTGACATGTCTAAAACTTTTATAGTTATTCTAGTTTGTTTTACATTTTATATATTATAGACAATTTTTCACATTAATATATTAATTTCATTTTTTTTCATTTGATGTGAATAATTAGAATGCATCACATGCTTTTATATATTCCTCTTCATTTATTATTTATTCTTCTATTATTGTATTTTTTTCAGACATTTGGTTGTTTTTAGGTATAGTAGATAAATCCCTATCACATTATTTGATTTTCCACTCAAAGATATTAACCAGTCCTTTTCTTATTAGAAAAATTTATTGATTGGAACACTATAAATACTTCCAACCTAGGTTCTATAGTTATGGGTTGTGTCGTCTCATTTTCCAACTATTCCCACTAAAAATAACAATTAATATAATTTAGTCATTTAGAGTTAAAAATAAAATAATTATAATAAGTATAGATGATTTTTATTAGATAAAATAATAATTTAATGGAACCATAACTCCTAAAATATAGTAATATATAAATATAATTAAAAACAATAATTAACTAGTCTCCATTGTGTGTTGAAAAATAGTTATAGTTTTTTAAATTTATATTTTTTATAGTAGTAAAATATATTTGGAATTATTTATGGTTATGAATGATATTATATAGACCACATATATAGATGTATCATCACTATTAGGGATGATCTTCCATCCTAACTAATATTTTTTTTGAAATTTATTATTTATACTAGAAGGATCATAACCAAAAAATGAACATGATTTTATAACATTCTTCAATAATAATACATCACTCTAAAGAAAACATTAAATTTTTGATATGGTATGTGATGGTTACAGGAGTGGCGAATGTTGGTCATGTCACACACCAGCCTCTATTTTTCTTCAATATTTATTTATTCTCTATTTTAATTTTTTCTTTTAGAATAAGGTCATATTCATTGATATTTTTAGAAGAAGATAATTTTCTTTCAATCATATTGTTTTATGCATGACTAATAGAAATAGTGTACCAATAATGTATTTGTGCCATTAGTTTAAACAAACCAGTTTCACATAGTTGGTACATGTTTATTCTAATTGTGGATAAAAAGGTGCATTGTTCCTATGTAGACCTAGTAATTCATGTATGGTTCCTGAAATGTTTTCTAAATTATGTTTCCAATCCATAAAATTTTTTTTTTCACTAAAAAATATTTATCAAGTTTATTGTCTCAAATTGAACCCCTGTGGTCCCTCCCTCTCAAAAAATTAAACCCTTTGTCACATGGATCACCTACCTCACACCACCCTTCATCCATAGAGATATATAATAGATTTTTTTCAATATTTATGGTGGAAGCTTAAATGTAATAACGTTCCCACCTCTTCATGCTCTTATTTTATTCTTCTTTCTGTAATATGGTCATGGAGACCTACTGTTCATCATGGAATAATTGTAATTTCTTTTTTATAGTTTTTCTGGGTCTCTTTTGGTATTATCATGTATCTTAGATCTTGTAGAGGCTGATTTCCAAAATGGTTTTGGAAATTGACATGTTCAAAGGTAGGCATTCCCACTAATTCGTATCCAAAATATTTTATTATGATTTCATATTTGTTTTAATAAATTATTTATGTGTTATTTAAATACAATTATATATATAATGTTCATTTTCCAAAAGGGGGATTTTTTCTTATTGGATTTTAACAAATCTCGGAGAAATTTTATTATGTTTCCCAAGTATAAAAAATATTTTATAAATCCATGGACACCAAGTGTTATGCTAAATTCATAATTGGATCTTTAAAATTGAAATTATTATAACAGTAGATATTTTGATTTTGAAATTAAAATAAAAGAATTATTCCAAAAGATATCGTTTTTTGAGACATTTGATAAATGGTCTATATGTTTCTAAAAATATTGATGATTTTTAATTCATGTTTTTCATTTTGTAAAGGTTCTATATAACTCTATTTCATAATGAATACTCCGGAAGAATAATTGAAAATTTCAGGATTATTTATAGTTAAAATAATTATGTGGCATAAACCCCCTTCTATTATTAAAAATTAATGTTACATAAGGACATGTCTATAAATGGTGTCAGATGAAGGGGAAAGTCTGTAATTATATATTTATTTATTTGTGTGTGTTTGTGTGTCTATGTGTATCTATGAGTGTATGTGTTTGTTTGTTTTATTAATTGATAGAATGGGGTATGTTTCTGATGAGTGAATCAAAAGTGAGGACATAGATTATTTGAATTTTTTACTGTATATTATTTTGGAATTATTTCTTGAGAAGACACACATTTTCATGTCATGTGATTCAATGGGTATCTAGGAGTATATTCTAAATATAGTTGTCACACTGCATTATGATCATGCTCTATCTAGTGGATCTATGATATAATTTTTACCACTTATTATATTTTCATCGTGATTTTCATTGTATGGGTAATTGAGGGTGTTAGGATAGTTATTTTGGTAAGTTGTTCCGAAAAATCATTATATAGTTCATGTTATCCATATCCATAAATATCCATAGAGATCATAGGGTTCCATGATGATGAATGTTGATTCTAATATATTTTCAAATATCTTTTGACGATATTTTTACTAGTATAATTGTAATTTTTTTTATTTCAAGTTAAAATGTTGATTTTTTTGAAATATATAAACACATAAATTATTTTCGAAATAAATGGGAGCCCTATATTATTTATTTATCATCATAATAGTGTGAAATTGTTTTCAATTTAATGTTTTATCATGAATTAATATATATAAATTACATAAAAGGTACCATAATCATTTATATAATGTATTCAACATCATTCTGGATCCCTATGGGTTGATGAATAGTTATTAGTCATAAAATACAAACTAGAGGGAATGATTTTTATATATGAACTACTCATCAAGAATAATAAGTATAATGAAACTAATAAATAATCTTTATACCAAACATCTCTTGAATAAAAACTACAACTAGTAGATCAATGCATGACTCAAATATGGGGTATCTCCCAAATTCATCACATCGAACCATCACAGAAAACGTTCCAAGAACCCTATAAAATAAGTGGATCACATTACCTATATGTTACCTCCTACTCCTATTGTCCAGCTAATCATGAACATCCACTGACTCTAAGTGGTACCATTAGTCTCCCTTTATTTTAATGAAAAATCTACAGATTACTCAAATAAAAGTTAATGTGTGAGCAACAAAGACCAGTGGGATCTCACCATGCATCTCATAAGAAATCCATATCATGTAAATCAAATATTATTATTTTTAAATAAAAACTCGAATGAAAATATTTTAGCATCTCATATCAAAATAATACATATAATAAATTTCAATTACAACTAAAAAAAACTAAAAATATAAATTTATTAATAATACGTAGATATATAATCATGGTCAAATTAATAATGAATAATAATATTAATAAAAATAAACCAGAGTAATAATTATAATATAACACTAGCATGCACAAAATTTTTCATACAAATTACCATGGTAATAACATCGAGGTTGTGAATTTTGTAGTCAAAATGTTGAACATGATCCCATTGAAATATCGATCTAGGTGTAAACAAACTCACCATATCACATTCCTATGGAAAATATGATATATTCCCAATTAATAATCTCAACAACTTATTGATATTTTAGTATCAATTTCATTATCAATGAATTTATATAAAATTTCATTCCTTGTGGGCATATTTTTCTACATAACTATCCACGCTCTCATGTATTTTATGGCGATCCCTAAAAATTAGGGATATCTATAGTTATAATCAATATCAAATAATTTAAATATATTATTTCACATGGGGAATGTTTTATATTTTAAATAATTCAATTTCATTTCAAAAAAACATCAAATGGATTACATAAAAATGCATGTATGTCAAATCATTTTAGTTTATTCAAAATCAAAAAACATTTCATGAAATCTATTCTCAGAATTTATCATGAAATTCAGGATTTCAGTTGTTTATTTCAATTAGAAATCATTATTTTCTATAAATGAACACTTTATTTTCAAAATCCATTTTGACAATAATTTCATCAAACACGCCATTCCATTTCATAATCATTTATCATTGAATGAAATAAATATTTTGAAATCCATCACAAATCAACTTCAATTTAAATAGTAATAAATTCTTAAAATGACAAGAATTACATTACAAAACAACATACATCATTTGGGATCAATAATCTCCCAACCCTAGATTCAATAATTGAGATTCAATGGATAAAAAATTCCATAGATATTCTTAGAATCACAATTCTTTGGGTCATGATTTAGATCCCTTAATTAAATAAATATCTACCACACCAAAATAATGAGAGAGTTAATGAAATAATAATTCTTGAACAAATTTTAATTTCCGATAATGTTACAAATCTAACATGTAACACCATGAGATTTTATGTCTATTTTTTCGAAATAAATATTATTTATATATAAATTTTGTTAAACACTACACTAAATTCAGGAAAACCTTGATATATTATTAATATTAATGTTTAAATAATAAAATTATAACTTCTCCTTTAGAAAAGTTTTTTTGAATCACAATAACTACAAATTTAAATGTAATAATGATGGTTTTAGATAAATAACATATACTATTCAATAAAAAATTAATCTATTGTAATGTATTTATATGATTGAAAAACAATATTTCCTCCATAAATTCTTTTTCATGAAAAAATAATAAATTTAAATTTTAAAAAATTGATAATATTTATTTAAAAATATGAACATCATTTTTTGAATATATATGTAAACATTATCATATATAAAAATTTCATTATTTTTTTGATAAGTTTATTTTTTTAAGAATTGTAAAGATAAAATAATTTTTTAAAAATATATTATTAATTTATTGATTTTTAAAGATGAAAATTTTTACGTTTTTTTAAATTAAAATTAGATAAATTAATTATAATTATTTCAATTTAAGTTATTGTAAAAAATATTCACTTGTAATGTCATATTAAAAAATTCAATACTTCCGAAAAAATTCTCTTTAGATAATTGTTTTTCCTTCACTTCATCATGTTTAATTTGAAATTAAATTTTTCTAATTATATGAATTGAATTTAAAATAATTTGATTCATATTTTCAATCAGAATAATTAATATTATTTAATAATATAAACACATTTTTTAACATAATTAATTGTAAATATAGTAATAATTAATGACCCTTGTAGTATTTTAAATTTGTTTATAGGGGATTAAACAAAAAATTATAAGGTTATAAATTAACTCACAACCAATCCAACTCATATTTTATATAATTATGTTTAACATATCAATTCTAAGGTTCCATAACTCTATATTGTGGATCCTATTAAATTGATTAATGCATTTTTATACCTTTTTCATTTCAAAATTATCAAGTGTTTCCTCTCCCCAAAATTTAAAATGGAACCCCATATTGACTTCTCTTTATAATTTTAGACCATTTTTCTGATAATACCTTTTTATATTCCATAATTAATTCAATCACCTCATTTAAAATTCCTTATTTGTATTACTAAATCCTCATATGATGAATTTTAGTGATATACTAGGTTAGTTGTCTAATGAATAGGTATTTCTCTTAATATAAATATTTTATTTTATTTATTAATCAATTTCATTTATATATTATTTAAATATGATAGTATAATAACATAATTATCTACCATACAATGATATGATATTTTTTAATGGAATAACCACCATCCATCTCTGTTTCTATCAATTGTGGAACAAAACCATCAATATTGTTCATGGAGGACTACAACCTTGAGAACAGATTAAATTTGTTTTGCATCACCATCTCTCATGGATAAATATAATGATCTATTTAATTTTTATATATGAAATTTATAACATATTTAAACTCATTTAATTATAATATCACATAAAAATTATTTACGCTTAATCCATTAGAAAATTATAATATCGCTCGTTTATAAGAGTAGACTACCACCTCCATTAAACTATGTGATATATATTTCATTTTATTTTGAAATAGATGGTAATAAAGATAGATTAAATGATTATATATGATATAATCAATATTAAAACTATTCAGGAAATGATAACTAATATTTACCATTCTTTCATTGTATCCATAAAGAAAATTGAAACAATATTCTTTCATATGTTCTTCCTAACGTCTCCTTGAATGATATAATTCATTTTCTATTTATAAGTTTTATGGATTAATCAAAAAAACATATATAATGTTTAATTTAACACCATGAGTTTTTATGAAATATTTTTATTGAATGGGATTTCATTTATATCTTCTTCAACACCATGTCATCTTCTACCGCACACAATATAGGGTCTTCTTGCATTACACACAACACTGAATATTAACAAAACTGTTATATATTATTATTATTATTATTCAAATGTGAATGTTATAACCTCGTTGTTAAAAATAGAGGTATGAATAGTAATAATTTATATTTAAATATTATATAGAATTTATTTATATTAATAATTCATATTTATAAGAAAGTTCATAATTAACCATAAAATATTTAAAATTATTAAAAATATTTATTCAAAGAATCTTGTTTTTTATTATTCATTTTCAATAAAATAATAATATTAGTTTTTAGAACTTATAAAAAAATAGTTTCATAAATAAAAAATAATTTTTGAAATCAATTTTTCAAATTTATGTTCGTTTAATTTTTTGGTATATTTTGAAAAGTTTCATTTTCAGATGAATATTTTAAAATACGAAATATTTCATTGAAATGTACTATTTTATTTAGTTTACTTATAAAGATATATTATTTATTCAATTTTTATTAATATTTATTAAATTATACATATTTATCAAATTTAGGTCATTTTAATATATTCTATATTTAATTTTTATATAATAACATTGTTAGCTTTTGAATATTTTCTTTTTAAAAAACATATTTTCTCATTGTGTCTGCATGATTAATTTTAATTTAATTTTTGATACTTATATTAATGGATTTTATAAAATTTTATTCCATATATTTAATTTTCATTATTTATATTATTTAACAATTTAAATATAATTTTTTACAAAAATTAATCATAAAAAACAAACAAAAATGACACTTATATGGTAAAAATGTTTTTACATGGGGCATTAATCAAATATTGTATTGGTAAAAAATACCTAATACTTTACAAATAAAATTTTTAGAACCTATATTGAAACTATCGTTATATTATGATGAATGTTTAATTATTGGATCCCTGAGACCTGAAAAATAAATTTGGTTTGAATTATTTCTTCCAAAATAGTACATGTGTGGCACTCAATCCACTTATAAAAGGAAACTCCATAACTTATATTATTCAAACCTTCATAACAATTTGGACTGGCCTATAACTATTCAAATAACTTCCAAAATCCATATAGTTTCATATAAATATTTTGGACATAGATCCAACCACATAAGGATTTTATTTCAAACCTAAGGAGGATGCTTGAAGAAGAGGTAATGTTCATCAACAAGCATTTTTTATTTTATTTCTTCCTAAACCTCTAAAAAAATTTATTATACCCTGTTGATTTAATAACAAAGTTGTATTAAATATAATTATTTGTTTTTATGATAATGTAATGACTTAATCCATCTCCACCTCCCTCATAATGTTTTTTAAAATCATTGTTCACATGTAAGACAATCAACTACCACCTGAACTAATGGCATTTTTTCTTTCTATTAACACATCAGGTGACAGGTTATAATGATGAATTAAATTTTTTAAATGTTATTTATTATATATTATAACTCTATAATTATTATATCACATATTCTTTCATACTCACTATTTTTTTGGAATACGATTATGTCACTATTATGTATGGTGAAATACCTACTCACGAAGCAATGTGAATTGTTCTCAATTACATGGAAGATAATAAAGTTTGGTTTTATAAAAATACCTAATATTTTTGACAAAAAAATTAATATTTAATAATAAAATATAAATTTCCTTTCATTCTTTCAATATTATAGTAAAATGTCAGCCACATTCATGCGTACGTACAATATATCGCCTCTATAAATAGTATATTTCATTCCCTATCTCTAACCATTATAGATTACCCTAAATAAATATATATTGAATAAATATGATAATAATATCATTGTTAAAATTATAAATATGGTACAATCAGGAGGAATGTAAGAGTAAAAAATATATAAAATCAAAACATATAAGAAAAACAGAGCAGTTATTTCCCAAAATGTAACTTTAACTTAGATTTGTTAATAAATAGATAAAAAACTCATATGAAAATATTATAAATGTTGAAATAAATAATTATCTTTTTTATTAGGTTTATATTAAACTATTATTTATTATATATGAGTTTTCAACTTGTATTTCTGAATTCAGGACACAAGGTATTGGATTTTTTCCACAATTGTTTTTCATTGAGAGGTACATTATGTTTTTCACCTATATACTATTACAATATATATATAAATCCCTTTTACATGTAATATCAAGAATTAATTTATCCTCATGATACTATTTCTTTTTTATTGTCCTTCACGGGTCTTAATATTCAATGTTTCAAAATTGCTACTAATTTTATTTTTACAATATCATCGTTTATCTGGATTGTTTGGGATTCAATTTCAAATAATAAATTATTCCAATCCTTATCTCATGGAACACAATAATTTTCTTCTCATATGAGTTTTCATTATATATAAAAGAAATATTTTCATTCTTATACACTATTTTTGGTAAAATTATTTATAAAAAGTATCTTTAATATAATATATATTTATTTCTCTCTTCGGTTCAAAAATCATTTTCTTCCAAAGCATTTTTTCAAAAATAAATTCAAAATGGTTTTATTATTATTGTATTATTATTTTAAATTAAATTTTTACACAGGTTTTTTTATATGAAATATTTTAATTTATTCTTCATATCATTCTCTAAATAATGCATGTTAGGATATTATTGAAAATGTGAAAGAAATCATTATTTTAATGTTTATTCCATGGAAAAAATATTCTTCTAAATATAAAAATTGTCATAATTGAATCTTTTTTAATATAGATTAAATTATATTTTCAATGAAAATAATTATAACATGTTTTTTTTGTTTTAATAAGTTTCTTTAAGGTGTATAGTATATTTACCTTAACGGTATTTCAAATTCTCCTTAAGAATAAATTTCCATATAATATGACATTCATTTAGGTTACCTATTCCTTACTTGGGATGTGACTGAATGAAAATATTAACATGATTTGTCTTAATTTGTTATTTATATGATTAATTGTTGTTTACAATACCCTTTTCAGATCCATGTTCAATACCATGATAATATTTTTATAAAAACTTCTTTATTTTAGTAGGTTATGATTTGATGAAATTATTATGATCCCAATTATTTTCTACGTTTTATGTTTAATGGTATGTTTTTAAGCCCATTTCACTTCATGTGTTATCTTATGATAATGTTTTTATGATTTTGTGAAACACATATAAATTTTTCATTATGAGACTGGAGGGACCTATATCTACCAAAATGAATTAGGGAAAAATGTGTATCTCATTAAAAATATAGGATTGGATAAATTTGTGAACCCAATTAAATTAGGGAATTTGTTCACAATGATGGTTTTGGATATTAACCATCAGTAGTATGATATTTTTTCATAGTGAACCCATTACACTATGATAGCAAGGGAAATGAGCCTTGAATTATATGGAATTTTTTTATTATTATTTTGTGTAAGCGAAAAATCTATGTCTTATGACAATTTTATGATCTCATGGATCATTTTTTTGGATTCACCAATGATTTGTAACTTATAAAATACAAATATTTAATCTCTGTCTCAATATTATTATCATTGATATTTAGGTTCTCATTTTCAAATGTCATATTCATGTTCTCATGCACTTAGGTTCATGTTATGGTTATTTTTCTCCAATTTTCACATATACTAGAAATCTAACCACACAGTTTCTTATATTTCCATTCACCAAGTTGTGGAGAGATATATTACTTATGATATTTCTAATAAGGGTACTAGTTAAGATGAAAATATAAATAGATTTTAGTGTTTCTATGTTTCCATATACACAAAACAATTATAGTTGTCGAGTGCATGTTTTTGTAATGTAATGAATATCAATACAAAATGATTTAATATCTATGTATGATAATAAATATCATTACAGTTGGGATTATAGTATAGATTTAGTTATCCATTGTAATATTGGATGATAAAACCATAGTGAAATCTCTAATAACACGTCTAATATTAGGTCTACTGATGAGTCAATGTATAAGGAAAATTGTGGAATTTTGGTTATGAATTTATTAACTGAATTCCATGAAAATAAATCCTCAATATGATAATGTATGTGGATTTGGATCTATCACATAGTTAGTTAAAGGTAATAACTCCAAAAAAGGCATATTGATCTAGAGCAAATAATTACCCTGTGCATGAAAATTTCCCTTTATGCATAGCTAGTTTGGAACTATCATGCGATACACATTGTAAATTCACAATATAATTATGAACCATTTTTTAGGATTTAAATATATAATTTCCATAAAATTTAATGTATAATACTTAGGTTTCATTGATTAAATAAGCTGTTTTTATTAAGAAATAATTTTTGATCGTCCTTATTTTAATTTTCTCAAATCATGTTAATTATGTTTTAGATAGTTTATTTTTTATGATAGTGTATAAAATTGTAAAAAAATTTAGACTAATAATTGAAAAGTCACACCATTAGTTTAAATTCTAACACTGAAATAAATTTTCCACGGTCATACTTACCTACCATCAAGATTACCTAACATCGTTTATGATCCACCATCATAATTTTTAACTTTAATGATTACCTACCAGTAACTATGAGACATTTTCAGACTTCTGATACCACTGTGATGTGATATTATTAGTGTCTCCCCACTAATACACTTATTCAAAAACTAGACTCATGATACCACTATGATTATACCCATCTATGTTTAGCTACATTAAGAGGGTTCTACAGCCAAAGGCACGCTACCCCCTTCTATGTGCTACTACCAGTTCTACTACCATTATGGGTTCAACCATCAACATTCTTCCATAGAAATTTGATATTTTCAGAGTTGATTCACTATCAGTCAAATCAAATATTTTTTTCAGCCTTTGAATTAAATGACCCCAACACGTATTTTAAGAGTGTTAATGTATATGAATTATTTAATTATTATTCATATCAATTTACACAGACAAATTTAAAAAAAAATTAGAGTGATAATGAGGACCCAAAAAATATTGATGATTGTCATCAAATGGGTGCAAGCATTGTTATAAATTTATGTGAATGTATCCCTTATGTGTGTGTATTGGAAATATTGTGAAAACACTAAAATTAATCATCGTGTGATATCTTACATGATGGTTTATTCGACTATAAAATAGTGTAGTTCATTAATGATCACAATACATTCATATAAATAGGAAAGAAATACATTATGATAATCTATTTTCTTCAACTTTTAATGAAACTGTTCATGCTCCTCTCCAAGAAAACTCTAGGGACACCCAAGAATCATGAGCATTGTAGAATGAGAAGTACTACTCATTACATATCATTATACATTCTCTCTCTATTTTTTTATAGTTCTGGAGTGGGTTGTTTTCTCTCTCAATTACACACAATGTCTCATCATGTTAAACTAAAGAGAAATATATAATCTCTTATATCCCTTTTTCTAGGCTTAACCATGATGTTTGTGATAGAGGTCTCTATGTGTCTTGTAGAGTTTATCTTCCCATTTATAATAATCGATGAGGTTTGTGGTTTGACAGATGATATGATTTTTTTTAAACCCCAACCAAAAATCCTCTGTACAGGTGTTTTAATACATATATGTTGGCATATATACAAGATTCAGATCCCAAAGGACATGCCTTTTTAGTAGGGTTGGTAAACTATGTACCTACACGTGTCATGTATTATAAATGAATATACAAATTAAAATATGACTTTATCTCATTTTCATTATTGAGAATATCTTTATTTCGTCTATCATATCCACACATATGGTTCTTTGTACACATCATGGAATCCTAGGAATGGAAAAAAATCATGTAAAGACCACATTCTCTATAAGGGTTAATTAAAACATAACCAATCATTTATCAATAAGAATAAATGATGTGTACCGATAAATAAATGAACACAAATTCCATTTAAACAGTATTACTTCTTGAATAGATATCAAAAAATTAATTTTGAAAGGTAAATAATTAAAGACACGGTCCCTTTAAATAATAATAATACATTAATTGATATGGTATAATCAATATAGAAAGGATAATAACTGAAAACACATTCCATTTTATTAATAAAATGAAAAAGAAATGCATCCAATTCATTTTCATGGTTAAAATATCATGGAAAATAGTAGGTAAATTATTGTAAGAAGTAAATTACAAATAAATGGACATCAAAATTGAGGAACATAAAAAACTATACATTGAATATTTAAAAAAATGGATTATAATTATATGAAAAAACCCACTTATTTCTTTCATCTGAATTTTCACATGAGACTTATTGAAGCATCGAGGGGTTATATAAAATTGGGTCCCAGAAGTCTCTTCTTGACAAATGTATTCCTCGTACATCGAGTAATCTATTTAATTCATTAAAATTTACCTCATCAAACTTCTATATTTAGTAAATATTACTGATTTTGAAATATTTCATAGATAATTAAATAATTTTCTAAGTAAAAATTGTATGTCAAAATGGTAAATGTTTTAAGAAGAAATCATATCCCTGAAAAATAATGTGTATATTTTAAGGAAATTTAATGTGTAATGGTCATTGGAGACTGAATAACTCAAGTTAAAGTTAATGTATAAAAAAATTATGAAAGTGAATTTTAATAGCTACTTTGGTCAAAATAGTCATAATACATATAGAAGAAGAAATTTTTAACAAAATGATGTGTACCAATTTGAGTAATAATAAGGATTGTTTTTATTTATGAATTATAAAAGATCCTTAAAGTTATTTTTAAATAAAAAATACTTGAAATTTTGAAAAAAATAAATAAATCTTATTTTTTACAAATCGATATTTATTTTTTTTAAATTAAAATTTTAAATTTTCAAAGTACGCTTCAAATAAATTATTGGGTTTAATTAATTACAAACAATTAATAATAATCAGTTTCAACAGTAAATTGGATAAAACATATTATTGTTTTGAAATGGAAAAGAATGTTAATTTATAAAAAAATAAAAAGTAAAAATGTGTAAAAAATAAATTTAATAAATAATATTTTAATTTTAAATGATAACATATTGAATAAAGTTTAAATAAATCCTGGTTTTCTAATAATACACTCTTTTGAGGGTGGAGAGAATTGAATTTAGATTTTTTAGAAACATTGTCTCAATAATTTAATACCAAGAATATTTTAAAAATTGTAAAATAACTTGAATAATATCACCAATAACTATAATATTATAAAATTAATGAGATTTTTAAGGATTTTTTAAGTAATAATGTTCAACTAATATTCATGAATAAATATGCTTAAATACAATGACATTGTGATATAAACCCTTTAAATGATCAAAAAATTAAACTGAGAAATAATTAATTAATCTATTGTGTGTATAAAATATTAATCAACATAAATAAAGTGTAAATAAAAAAAATATAGAGTCAAATGTAATAATACACATAATCATTGAATATTAATGATAGTGATGCTGTAATATATCCCATTGAAAAAGATTTGAGTTATGAAATTAATTACCACATAGTAACATTAAATTAAAATCCCATACAATTAAATAGTTAAAATATTAACATAAAATACCATTAGTAATTAATTATTCATTAAATTACATAAAATGTTTCATTAAATAAAAGGTATAAAAGTAATTAGTTCCATGATCATCCAATAATCCATAATTAAATGAATTTGAGACGAAATCCCTTACCATATAGTTTCTTCGTTTGAATGCTCATTAAAATCTTTTATAATGGTTTTAATATTTTTATGAAATAATTTTAGAACAATATTAATATTTTTGATGTCATATATTATCCTTTTATAATATCAAATCAACAGTATTCCAAACAACATTCATTATTTTCATTATTTTATGTGTTAATTTACATATTTTTCGAGTATGTGTGGACATGTTACTTTTTTCATATTACATAGTTAAAAATTTATAAATAACATGAATGTATACCATGAAAAAAATTTATTATATATTTATTATATATGTATCTAGAATAATCTATAAAATTCAGTGACAGAAAATAAAATACACTGTTCATGGAGATGGCAACCTGTACATATTCATGAATGTTATTACCATTTTCATTTCATATTGAATGTATTAAAATTGAATGATATATTATTATATTATCAATAGAAGAACATAATTATGTCATATATATGAATTATATTATTCAAACATATCATTAATACATTCCATGTAAAGAATGAATGAATCACATCACTTCATGAAAAGTTAGCCCTCCACAAACATGAAGAATGTAATTATATTCCCAAAAAAACATTAATCAAGAAGTAAATTGTTATATAATAATTACATAATCATAAGGAATTCACAAATATCACAAATATTATATGTGAATAGTATGTCATCATTATCCCCACCTTGATATGTGGTAACAGAAAGACAAATTACATCAGTTTGTGAGGCGATAATATATCATACAAACAAAAGATGATTTCACAACCCATTGGACGGAATTGTGTATGGTTTTAGGTCATATGCATAACAAAAAAATATATAATTATATTTTTCATACTATGGATTTTATATAATAATTATATAAAACTAATTGGATTAGGTGGAGAAAGAATTTATATAAAATGACATTTAGAAAAACATTAACTATTCTTCATGTATCATCATTCGGTTTTCACTATTGACTTCTTAATTTTTTTCTTAAAAATATAATTATTTTATGACGATATTATGGAACTTTTTTAGTAATTTGTACAGTTTTTGGTCTTTTAAAATATCTTAGTAGGTGTGAAAAATATTAGATAGTTAATTGCCCCTTTATAATAGAGGAGGAGTTCCATTAATGTAAATATAAACAAATAAACCATATTGGGAGATATCCCTTTTCTCATTTTCAACCAAAAAGAATCATTATCCAATAAAAGAGTTAATGTGGTAAAATATGTCAAGAAATTATGTTTTTAACATGGTTAGATTCTTTTACACACCACATCATTAAATATTATCTACTATGTAAGCTCACTATTACCTTAATCCTATTATTTAACATTTTTTTTGATAATCACTTTGGTCAAAAACTAATTTTAACATATTAGAACATATAAATTATACTTATTCGAAATATGGAATCAATTATTCCAAATTACACTCTTATCTAAGGTAGAATTTATATTAAAAATATATCTAATAGACTTGAAGACAAAGTGTGGTTATAACGTGAAAATGTTTTTTATTTCCAAACTCACAATAAAATTGAATCAAAAAAATTAAATTTTTTTAATATATTTATAATTAATTTGATTTAATGTTTATTTTTTTATCTCTAACTAAAATAAATGAATATCCAAAAATGATTTTTTATTCCTCATGTACTAAAATTCACTTTTAATTGGTGGAAGGATCCATAAATGATTATGAGTATCTCTGTTTGTCTCTATCCATTATCCAAAAGAAATTTGTTTAATGCAGTAATATATAATCCTAAAAAGTAATTCCACTAGTTCATTATTAATATTTATTTGTTAAAAATTATAACTAAGAATAATTAAATATGAACCAGCACATTTCATTGGTCAGTGGTTGGCATTAAACCCTTATCGTATTTTAGTTATTGGTTTAATCCCTATATACTTTTTGAATATGATGGATTGTCACATGATATATTGATTTTCGTTCTATAAAATTTGATCCTATATTGTTCAAAAAATAATATGGAATTCCATGAAATAAAATTAATCCTTAAATATCCATTTCTCTAAGGTATTCAATAAAACTTATTTTTTACCACAAAATAAAATAATTTTCATTGTATGTCAAACCTAAATTTTATCAATAACATAAAACATATTTCATTATAATGAAATGTAATTATTAATTAATTAATTTTTCATAAAAACATATCGTAAAATAATGTGGTGTATTTTGATAAATTTCTTTTAAAACATCCATAATATCAATATAATTCCATTTCATAAAAACTGAAAATAATTTATCTCATTAATCTAATTTTCTTTTTTAAACTAATTATCCCATTACAGAATTCATAACACTAATGTTTTTGAAAAAAATAAAATCTTTTATTTAACAACATTATTGTATGTTTCAAGATTTTATTCAATAATATACTATTTATAAAATACTTCAATAATTTAATCTATGATTCAAAATACATATGTACTTGTTTTGTTTTATTTCCACAAAGGTCATTCCTTGGTCTAAGGTTTAACCTAGTTCATTCAATATCAAAATCTAATAAAATCATTTATAATGTGTTGAAAATAAAATGAGATTTTTTCTATTCAAATCCCTCGTGTCTGTCAAACCAGGATTATAAGAAGTCCCATTGTCATGTATTAGGTTACACTTGATACAATCATGATGTTTCATTTTTTTATTAATTACATCCATGTATATCTATACATGACCCACATACACTTTTAGTTTCTAGATATGGATTAATTTCTACGAATAACCACATAATATATTTCATACCAATGAAATTTAAATTTGTTCTATAAATATCTTCAAATTATATCATAGGGATATGCTTCCAAATGTATGGTTTCAATAATCTGGACCTCAGGGATTCTACTAAAATAACTCTAATACCAACTATTGTGACCCCAACCCTTGCTTCCCAGAGCAAATGTCTTACAATCATTATAATAACATAGAAACAAGATTCGTTTCACAACCTATGTTGTTGAGGCCTGACACATGACTACCACACGCCCTCCTCTAATATGCTAGGGGTTGGAGATAGGTGTCAAGTAATAGTGTTCTAAAAATTGGAGGAATTTTCTTAAATAACCTATAAAGACTCACATATATCAAGGCCCACACTATTCTAAAATATTAAAAAACTAAAAATAATGACTTCATAGATATATGATCCCACAAAAGTGTAAAAAATAATGTACTGAAAGAAGAAAAGGGGAAAAATACAATCCCCACCTAAAACCATAAACAATATATCATGCTGCAAGGGAGGGGTCTATGTAAAATTAATGATCCTGGAAAAAATAAATCAGTATGATGAGTTCTAGATATGATCCACTATCTCCATGTCCTCCTAAGAAAACTCCTAATGGTCCATCTTATACATAATAAATGACATGTTCCAGAAAAAAAATGTATGGATGAGCTTAGAAATACATAGTAAGACAGCCAAAAAACACAAAAAATGAAGCACCAAATATAGTTAACTCAACACAAGATATAATTACAAATTTATAAGAGAAACATCATGATATACCCATTAATGAAACCACACAACTAGGTGGTAATAACCAATAATTAACCATATTATCCTTCTAAATGGAATGCTCGTTCTCATAGAATCCACTCTATAAGTCATGATATAATCATATACACTTGACATAGAGTTCTTGATTATCCGTCCCAATCCAATGAAAACTCGCTAGTCAAAAAGGCCCTAATTCACATATAGGCTGTCATGGCCTGAACCGTTGGGGGACACCACAAACCCAATCAAGATTAAACTATTATATAAGTGATTATATTTTAATGATTCCCCCAACAATACTAATATGACATTATTTATGGAGGGTCAAATAAATTATAATGGAGGTCATTCTGATTCCACAAAACCCATTTAGAGATCATAGTTGATAGAGGATTCCACACTAGTCTCACGAACAGACTCTACAACTATATCTGAAACATTGATTCTATAAAAAGACACAATCTTATGATGTGGATGTAATATCACACTATAACCTTAAAAAGAAAATATCAATGAAACAAAATCAACCTATATGAGTACAAACTATGAAAATTATGATATATAACCACTCTTGAAGTTGGTACATGGCATGTACTAGGGTTACACAACATGTCCAGCTATGCTCATGACTGCTCATATATATGAACCACATAGAGGATGTAAGTATCAATATACATGAAAAGTAGATAAATTATACAATGTTTAGAGACACATGGTATCATTTCAATGTATCATATCCATGCTTGTGTATATTGGTATTGTCCAGGTACAGTGTCCATGTCTATGTACTGGCCTGTGTACTCAAAACTCTGTTCTTGGAAAAGTATATGAAATGATACTGTGTTGTGTACTTTTCCACATATCTATCTACTCATAGATTTTGACACTAGTCCTTGTGTAATGGAGCACAAGGAATATGAATGAGTCACATAATGTTTCATACTTAAATTTGGATGGATCCATGTCACTACTTCTAGGAGACCTTCAAAATGTTAAAAATTATATTACCCAATTTTTTTCTCACAATTTCTCAATCATATTATGCATTGTCTGGAATATCTATAGAGATTCAACCCTTTCCATCACATGTATATTTGTGTTGTCTTAGGATTCTAGTGACAAGATATTATAATTCTGTATTCCGAAGCTACACAGACAACTATTTGTCATCAAAAATCTTCAACATCCATCAAAATAGGAATGAACAACAACCAGATATCCATTTGTTCTTATCCTGATTATCCACCTATATCATCTCACCTAGGCCGAAACATCGATCATGAACCACTCCTCCTATATCAATCTATTTCACTAATGAACGTTCATGTAATGATCAAATATCGATTTTTCATCAAACCACGTACCAAAATAAAATTCCCATGATGAACATGTGAGAATTAATGAAGAAAACCAAAATCCATATAATGTGAGGAATGAACATTGGCCCATGTTCATTTGGCCTCATTTTGTTTTGGTAAAAAGATGAATGAAGATGGATTAATCAATGAAGAAATAAACAACTCCATCAAATTAAATCTACTGATGAAGTGAATTTTAATTATGTTTTTAGAATATATCTGCATTCATCCAAGATTAATAAAAAGAATGGAAATCAAAAAAATCCAATCTATATTTTGGATCGATCATTGTAAAATAACGTTTATGTTTTCGTGATTGATGAGATCCAAAAACTCTGTTGGTGCAATGATCTGTTATATATTCCTTAATTGTCATAGTTTTAGAGGAAATATCTACAATGTCTGTTTTCAATCTTCTGGGATTGAGTGTCTATACCTGAGGAATTTATATAATCATATACGTAATGAGAAAATAAGTTTGTTTCATAAAAAATTATTTATTTATTTCATTTTATTTTATTTCAACAATAATATCATTTTCACAAAAATCTCACACAAACATTGATTTATTCAAACCTAGGTTAAAACCCATGTTCAAAACTCAATGGTTCCGTTGGATTTCTAATACATTCCCATGTTCTAGATTTACTCCAGTTTTTCAGTAAAACTACCTCTGTTTGAAATTAC
Organism: Viscum album; assembly: GCA_963277665.1. Lineage (NCBI taxonomy): Eukaryota > Viridiplantae > Streptophyta > Magnoliopsida > Santalales > Viscaceae > Viscum > Viscum album. The sequence continues at coordinate 1,695,411,033 of OY728147.1, forward strand.
ATATATATATTATACATCCAGCATTTATTCTTTTCACATCAAGCTTTAAAATCTCATGTCTTCTCATTGCAAACTCTAGTACAATAACAAATATTATATAAAAAAATATTACAGATAAAATTAGAGACATTAGGTTCTCCCAAAATTAGGGATTTTTGCCTCAGAAAAATAAAAACCAACCCAATAAGATAAGGGTATTGGGATCATATCTAGGTTTTCTATTCCCATGTTCTCTTCGAAATATTATCATGTTACCACCAAACATACACACGGAGAATCGAACAGCATTAATGAATCCTCTCGTACCAATCCCCAATCACCTCCGGGTACTATACAAAGGTATCAGTATCCTCCATGTCTAGTTCTCCCTAGTGGATAATATTTGACGGACTATGCATGCACATCCTCAGTTGTGACATGTCGAAGACATAATGTACCCGGTACAACTGCGATGATATAGATATGTGGTAAAATAACACACAAAATCAATGCAGTATCTTGAAAAAACAAATTAATCTCAAATATAACATACCATATTGAAAAAATCTCTTCAATCCACATAGTGGTTAGGGTAATTGATAAACAATATATCCCTTCTCAAACTCTATAGGTCTATATCATCAATATTTGTAAGGATTATTAGGAATCTATGAAGTTTCCATTTCCTCCTAGATTACTTAAACCTTCTCTGTAGTAGCTCACACCAAATCTGGGCCCCTGAGTGTAGTCTCCTATGAATTAGTCCAAAAAAGTGTTATCCTATGGTATAACATATAATAATCCACGAATGGTTCCATTCCAATGGCAGAATGATAGCTGTTAGTTTTTGAAAACTCCACGATGGGTTGGTGATCCTCCCAATCGTGACCAAAGACCAAAATGCTAGCCCAAAACATGTTGTCCAATACCTAAATGGTATTCTCTATTTTCAAGTTAGTTTATTGTTGGAACAGTGTGCACAAGAATAACAGTATCCAAAAATCCTCCTATAATCCACAATATAACCAATATTTAAGTAGAGATTCATAGTTATATAAGATCATCAATGGAACTCCATTTAATTATATTATCCTCTACACGTAGATGTGTGGAAATCTCTCTACGAAACATTTATCTTGAATTGATATGAAGTGGGGTATCCTAGTTAGTCATTCTACCATCACTGAGATGGATTCTTATCTCCTTGACGTATTTGGTACTCCAATCATGATCTCCATGTAACTCACATTCCACTCTTACTATTTCATCTCAATGGGTTGGGTTAAACCTGATGGAACTTGGTGCTCTTCCTTCACCAACTAGAATGTGAGTCATCTAGAGACAAGATCATAAACTCCCTTCTTCATGAATGTACACCGAAACTAATTATGAATGTCATATTACACCTCCTCTAAACCTGGATGTACCACCAAAGGGAAATTATGAAACTCCCAAAACACCATGTCTTGCAACATAAAAGGTACCATTACCCAAAAACTGAAAAAGATAGTGTTCTCCCCACCATCAAAATTTCCATCCGGAGCATATCCTATGGATATCTTAGTATGTAAGGACTCACAGACAATATCTACCCACTGAGAAACCTTGACAGACTATAAAATTGGTTGGGTAAAAAACAATTTTTAATGTAATGATGCACTATCTAGGACCATGATGGAAGCAACAATGAGTCTTTCTGCATCGTCACCTCGGACAATGATTGAGTATAAGATATCCTACAATGTGTTTCAACCACCATGATCTCTTTCCTAGGAGTATATAATAAATCAATATCATGGTCCTAGAAGAACATTATCCATCACCTCTATCTAAACATAATACCCCTATATTAGATGAAATACTTGATAATATTTTTATTAGATTAAATGATAATTTTTTCCCATTAAGTAGGGTCACCACATATTCAATGAGAAGACTACTGCTGGTACCTCAAGATCATGGGTCACAAATATTTTCAAATGGTGTCTCAACTGACATGAACCACAAGAAATAACTACATTATACTTCATCAATAGACAAACATGTCTGGTTCTTGATAAATCACTCATGACTACATACTCAGCACCCTCCTCCAGAAATATCAATATGTAAGTGCTTGTCAATATCTTCCTCAATTCTTGAAAGCACTACAGGCACCCTTCCATCCATAAGAAACGATCCCATTTTTTATTCAATGTTTTAAAGGGTGATTCTACTATGAGGAATTCAGATAAAACCCTATTATTGTTCTTTAACAAATCAAGGGAATATTTGGACCTTGGAAACCCACATGGGTCACTACCATGAAAGAACCGCCTCAAAATTTTCTGGTTTCACTGTAACTCCATCCTTTGAGATGACATGTACAAGAATGTGTCATTATCAAATCAAAAACTAAAACATTTAGGGCTTCTGATTATGTTGTTTCTCTTAATGTGTGTCTAGAAACAACCTCATGTTCCTCATAGGCTCCTCCTCAGATGCCGAATACAATAGGATGTCCTAAATAAATACTACCATGAATCTGTCTAAGAAATGATGAATGATCTGGATCAGGAGTCCCATGCCCACCTCTTGGATGTTCATTATCTATAACAAAATCATTATGTACCCATATTTATCATAACCAAATCTTTATTCCATTTTTTATATTTATCCTCATCTCATACTTATAGATAGTGATAGCCTGATCTAAGGTAAATCTTTGATAACCATCGGTCACCACATAACCAATAAAATATAACTATAATCCACAATAATGTATACTTATTCATCATTTTAACCTAATTTAAGCACTTATAATAAAAAAATAACTTCATTCTCTTGTTTAGATATCATTATCGTCCAAGGTTGTAAGTTAATGTAGATGTCCACCACTTAGTGGGGAGGTAAGCCTGGTACCTTCTCAAGAAATACATCATCAAGATTTTGCACCACTGTGTTGAACTGGTTGCCTAACGAATCCAATTATTCAAGATTCTTGATAGCCAATATGTAAGTATTCATCTTCACTCTCTTCTGTCTAAGATCATCCCACTCTCCCATGATTCCCCTTTCACCCAAATAGGCAAACATCATCCCATCACTTAGAACACACCGGATCGTCATCCTAAAATATACAATCTAGGCATGAACTATGGATATCTTTTCCATGCATAATATGACATTGTATGTACTCATTTATTTAATAAATTGATCTCATAAAAGACTCAAACCACCCAGAGTAAGATCAGACTATCAACACAAGTCTTTAATCGCTACGTCACCACATATCAGAGTCTCCAACCGCAAGTGTTAAATCAATTCCACATCCAAAGTATCTACCTCAGAAACAATATATTTGTAATGTAATGAATAAATAGAACCTATTTATTTCAGTATTAAAATTAATTTATAAAATCCCAAAATTAAACCATCTATCATCCTTGCAATCACAAGGTCATATTCCACTACTTCTTACAACTGGACTCTTCCATACTCACCAGGTTTGTGATCCATGTATAGAACACTTTTGGTGGTGGTGGTAATAGTTAGATCTTTTTAACAATTCCTACCTCTATACAGACCCTCTACTTCCTCTAAAATCATACCGACCACAATTCTCTTACCCCTATATCAGCCTTGGTTTTCCCTTGACCATTAATGAGAAGTTGAATGATTGGTCAGAGAAATCCCAAGAAAGATGTACCTGAATATCTCAAGAGAAACACCACCTATCTCTCAGCTATATTTAACTACACTGATAGCCATGCACCACTGCCCTTGAGTTCTATGATCATCTACTAAAGCTTGGGACATATGTGGATCCCTATTAATGTCATTTCCCTCTTACTTCTTAGTTATTAGCTTCTGGCTTCCCACCACTAGATCCCAATACCAGTGTTTTCTCGACCAAAATTCTCTCTACCAACATTACTCACTCAAAGACGATAGCATAGGTGTGAATTCAAATAGAAACCACTAATTCTGAAATGTCCTAGTAAAATCCATTCTTAAAAGTATGATCTCTGATGAAATGGTATCCCACCATATCAAATATGTAATGTGAGATATCATTAAACATTTTTGAGTAGTCAATCATGGTCATACTAACCTGTTTTATATGTAGAAGATCTTATCTACATACCATCTGAACATGTCTGGATAGAACTCCACTCTAGGGAGACACTCAATGTCTAACTTGGTGAGATTTTCCACATCGCCTGAATGAGTCACTATGATCTACCATCTCCCATAACATCCCTTAATATGATTCACTGTTCGGACCATCATTTGAATAATTAGAGTCCTTATATGGTGAATTTTTTTTATCACCTCTAGCCATCCCTCAACCACCTGGGGATCTGGTTCACCTTGAAAGGATGAAGGTCTCTGAATCTGAGACTCATACAATGAAATCATCAAGACTGCATATTTATCTTGTAAAATCAGATCTAGATGATTCTCTTTGGGTGGTGGTATAAGTAAACTAGGGTTCTATCTTTGATACATGCCTCATAAAAATATTTCATCACTGGGTAGTACATCCCCGTGATCTTGTAGTGGAATACTAGGTGTCTCTCTACATGGAAGAATCCTAAAATAAATCCCAAGGTACCATCATTAAGGTATTTTGTTTGTCGATCAGGCTTAATAATGACATTGAAAAGGGAACCATTTTTTATGATGAATGTACCTAAATGATTTCACAACATCCAGTGTTTACATGTACCATGTAAAAAGGTAGGTGATAAAATGAATATATTATAAATACATTACTCATTGCACCAACACTAGAGTCCTTGGCCTACTAACCAAACACAAAACACTAATTTTTTTCCCAAAACCATTATCATTGATGCTAGTCTTAAGGGAATTCAGAACCCCTATAATACCACATTTTCATGACACGACATGTCGAGATCTAACTTGTTACAACCCTAATCTCATCACCAATAGGCAAGGGGCTAGTGACCAACACCGAGTAGGCATATTCCATAAATGGGAGTCATTAACCAAATGTAACTTTTCACATAAGAATATATATAAGGCCAAAGAATGCTGAAATATAAATCAAATTAATGCAATTCATGCAAATATCTATGATCCCACAATAGAGTGCAAAAATAAAGAACTGAAAGACAAAAGGGGGCCAAATACAAGCATAACCAACCAAACTAAATAGTTCATCATACTCCAATGATGAATAATATTTCAAATTAAATTAGCTGGTAAAATACCCCTATTTGAAAATCTCTATTTATGCTCCAGCCACTCTCTATCCTCCTAGGACCCCTTCAAATGGTCCAACATCATTATAATACATTATATCTGTGGGGAATAACCATGCATGGAAGAGAATAATAATAATAATTTAGAAACCCCTAAAACAATAAACAAGAGTAACAATGTATAAATAGATCTATATAATATATAAAAAACAATGATTAATAGAAAACCATAGATATGCTCATTAAATTCATCACACCACTAGGAACTCAGAAACAAGTGTCCTCTACAAGATTTAGATCAATGAAAAACTCAATCTAGGAGAATCCACTTCATGATAAATGTTACAATTATGGACACATAATAAAGATTTCAATATCATTGGTCCCCACCCAATGAAATATAACCACTCTATAGAACCATATATGTGGGGGTTACACTCAGAACCATTGTAGGACACCTCAAACCAAATCTATATGACCCTGCAATGTTGGGGATTGTATATCAATGATACCAACAAAACTACTGATATGGATTGGTAGATGGAGGATCAACAACCTTATCAATTAGGTCATTATGATTTTCTAAACCTTGTATAGGGAACATCTGTGATAGTGGATCTCACTAAAATCTCATAGAGGGACTCCAAACTAAACATGCAACTCAATATCTATAGGGGATCACAATTTTATGATGTGTATGTAATTCAAAATTGTACCATCGTGGGAAAATACTAAACGAAAAAACTAAATCTATAATGGTTTAACATAACAAAAAAGTGATTTGAAACCACTCTTTTCAGTGGTACATGGTTTGTACTTTGGGGTACACGGTGTGTAAATTTATCCACATCAGTACTCATATATAAGATCCTCGCACAACTTTTAAGTCTCCATATACATTGATTGTTGAAGAATGACACAAAATGTAGGGACACATTGTATCATGACCGTGTTTTCTGGTCATGTATATGTGGGGTGGAACATTCCATGTATGTTGGTCATTTCCATGTATGGTTCAATATACAATAAGTTATCCATGTGTCCACAAACACTACATTCCACATAGCCACGTACTTTTCCAAATATTTTTTACTCTCTGGAGTACATTTTGGGCCTCACCTAAGGGATCACATGGTGTGTGAAAAAAATTTCATGCAAAGAGAATGAGTATCCTAGTGTATGAAGATTAGATTTTGACAGAACAATACCACCACAACTAGGGGGCCTACAATACGTGTAATGCCCGATTAAATTCTATGTTTTTCAGGATTTGAATATCTTCTTTTGCGCCAACCTACACCTCACTGTAGCCGCCACCCATATCATAACCTAGAGATTAGGCTTTTTCAGGACACTAGTCACTAGTTCTAGGGAATCTAGGATCTGAATTAGTTTATAAAACGATTCATTAAGAAAAAACCATAACTTTTCCTCAAAAAATGGAAGAACATGAACCGAAAATCTAGCCATTTATATCTACTTCCATCAACACACCATCAATTATGAATCAAAATCATTTTATCGATCAGATGTGTTGTTGAATGGTCAGACAATGATTGAATACTAGGTATTCATCAAACCCTGGGAAAAATACCAATGATGATCATTAAAAGAACAGATGGAGAAAACCACCTGAAATAAACAGTGACGAATGAACCTCGACTATTATTCAGTGGTACATGAGTTTTTATCCTAGAAAATATTAATCAATAGGTATAAATCAATGAAAAAATTAATAATTACATCATATTTAATATATTTATGAATCATAAATAAATTCTATTCTTAGAATTGATCATCATTCATCCAGGATTATGAAAAACAGATGAATTCATAAACACAAAAACCTAACATGATTTTAGATTGACGTTTTACGAGGAACAAATTTTTTTTCACCATTTATGTCATCCATAGACTCTATTGGCACATGGTTCCACGATTCAATCATGATCTATCATTATTCACTATGAAATATCTTCAGTGTATGTTTTTGATCCCTAGGGTTCGAGCGGTCAACCCTATGGAATTTCTATAACGATATACATAAAAGATAATTTAAGTCACTACATTAGAACAAATAAAACAAATTAATTTTTTAAATTTCTCCCTCGGTAAATTATTAAAAAACGGATCATGCCGATATTGATTATGTTGTGCCTAGGGTAAAACCATGGTTCAGAATGCAACAATTACCTAAAATTTCTGATTCGAGCCACCATTAGGGATTAATTAATATTTTTCTAGAAAAAATATGTGTGATATATTTTATATTTTTCATATAATTCAAACTGGTATTATGGGAACATCGGGCCTCACAATCCCACACCATTTCAGAATATGGTTTCAAAAATAATCCATATGAAACCCATAAATATTACATTGAAAATATGAGACATTACACCTAATATCTCAAAGGAACCATCAGTTTTTATTCTATGTAAATAGATATATAAATATATATATGCGTCATATATTAAAAATCAATACAAATATTACAAAAAAATTATTTTTTCATTTCATCATTTAAAATAAATTAATTTTTTCTATAATATAATTTCATAACCCTCTTACTACTCTTAATGAAATCTTGCTGAAATTAAATAAAACAAGGGTGAGAGTAAATTCTCAGTTAAGGTTAATTAAAAAGAAATAAATCATCTATAAATAATAATAAACAATATATAAAGGTAAATAACTAAACACCCAAACAATTTGATTAACAAGAATACCTGAATAAGTATGAAAAAATCAATATGTAAAGGTAAATTAATTAACAGACATTCCATTTAATTAAATTATTTTATTGAATAAATAATTAATATTCAATATGGAATGTTAAATGTTTGAAAACTTGAAATATTTAATAAAAAAATATGATGGAAAAACATCAATATGAATTTCAATAGTGAAAATATCCTGCATAATAAATACTCAAATACATTGTTTAAGAAATTCATTATTATTGAGCATCATATTTGGGGAACATATAAAACATATACCATCATGACAATTAAAAGGAAGAATGAAAACTATAGTTAGTTTCCCAGTTACTATGGAAAGCTAATACTTCTCTTGAGACCTTTTGGTGTATCAAGGGGCTATATAATATCTGATCCCCACCCATCCCTACCAGTCCAAAAGATTCCACTTATATCACGTAATAGATTTAATTCATAAATAACCTGTCTTATCAAATATCCATATTTCGTATAGAATATAAGTTTATCACTATTTCCCATGGTGATAAAATAACAATAAAATTAAACATTGTATCTAAAAATTGAATATGCATAGAAAATAATCATTTACATGATAAATAATGTAGATATTTAGAAACTTTTAATGATCAATGGTTGTGGGAATGTAAATAACTCAAGGAGAAGTTAATGGATAAAAAATATTATTTTATTTTGTTAATTTAAATATTACCCTTATTTATAATAATCATAATCCATCTAATGTATGATTATGGATGGCTTAAATTTGTCATATACACATTGGAATAAGAATAATTGTGGAATTCATTGAAAAAATAAAATATATCTTTAAAATCATTATTGAAAAAAATATAATTTCAATTTTTTAAATCATTTAAAAATAATTTTTCAATTAAAATCACTTTTAAAAACATTTTATTTGAAAACAAAATCATAAAATTCAAATGGAATCTTTAAATAAATTTCACTGTGTGATTTTTTGAATGTCGTAAACTGTATTCAATTGGAAGGATAAAAATGATAGAAAAGTTCCTTCTTTGGAAAGAGATAGGAATATTAAACTAAAAAAAATTAGAAAAAAGGTTAATTATTAGTATTAATAAGTTATTTATAAATTTAAATAAAATTAAATCATTATTTGAAAAACTAGTTTTCTATGAAAATTAATTTCCTTCTGAGAATATAAATGATGTTTAATTTTATTAAAATAACTTCCCATTAATTTTAAGTATCAAATAGTGGAGAATGCGTAAAATCACTAAAAAATCAATAGTAACAGTACTATAATATAATTTTATGGTTTATAAGGAAATGGTCATGTAATTTCCATCAATTCATATTCAAAAAGAAATAATATCGATTTGAATGCTATGGTAAAATGAACCCTTAAACTGATCAAAATTCTGAATTGAGTATTAATTAATGAATCTATTATGTGTATAGAATATAAATATGCATAAAATATATAAATAAAACTACAGATATTCAAAAAATTCAAAATTAATCATTGAATATTAATGATAAGAGTAAGTAATATAAACCAATGAAATAGAATTGAGTTAAGAAATTATATACCACTCGGTTAATTTTAATTAAAAACATCCGAGTTGAAATAACTAAAATAGAAACTAAAAATACAATTAAAATTTAATTAATCATTATATTACACCTAAAATTTCTTTTTATGGACCATATAAAAATAATTAGGTTCATAACATTACAATAGGCCTCAATAAAATGAAATTGAGACGTAATCTGTTACCTTACACTCCCTTTTGGTTAACAATATTTAAATTAATGTATAATGATTTTAAGAAATTAATATGACTATAAATGGAGCATATTAATATTTATAATATCATATATGATTCATTTAATAACATATTATCACCCCTTTGTTAGTAATCATTCCTATGGATTCATTTTTTCAGGTGTTACCTGAATTGTTTTTCGAGGATATATTGACTTGTTATTTTGGTGTTCATATTAATTATATCATTATTTAATCATATATATAATTTAAACCATGATTTAGATATCATATATATTTATTATATATATTTTTAGAGAGAATAATTGATAAAATTTAGTTATATTAAATAAAATACATCAATCATGGAGACATTAGACTGTACGTATGCATGGACGTTGTTTTCTTTTTCGTTTCTTATTGAAACAAGGAAAAGAAAGTGATATATATATATATATTTATATTTAGATCATAATTAAATTATATAATTTATTTAATCTATATAACAGATTCATCTTAAAAAAAATCCTTCTTATATTCTATGTAAATCATTTTTAATGCACCTCGCTTCGCGAGGAGGTAGTCCTCCAAACACCCAAACGATGTTACCATATTGTCAAAAAATGGAAAGCATCTTGTAATGTGTTTTATAATTAATTTATAAGCATAAATACATTATAGATATAATTTTTATCATATACAAATATTATGTAAATCACTATTCACATATTTGATAGGTGCTAATGTAAAAACGAACTACATAAAGTCATTTGGATGTAGTCCGCTGTACCGAAAAACAATGATTTCATAACCCATTTGATGGAATTGTTGGTGGTTATCAGTAAAATACATAACATAAACACAAATAATTATACCTTTTATATATATGTTATTATTTAATCATTATATAATAAAATATATGTGGGGTGAAAATTGATATAAAATAACATCGATTTTGATAAATTATACCTCCCCTTTGGGTATCATAGGTTTTCACTAATGACATACTCATATGAATTTATTCTCAAGATAAGGATTCTATTATGAGATTAAAAATGTTGGGATGATAGTTTTCCCAGCATTGGACCAGCCAATAACATGGAATTTGTGATGATGTTTGGAGACTCAAATCACTTTAAAAATAGAGAATTAATATTCATCTAAAAACCAAAAAGTAAGCACTATTGTGTGGTATCCCTTTTCTGCATGTGCACAAAATAGTGAATATATTTTATCCATTATGTTATATGATCTATATTGTTATATAAAATGGAATGTTTGCAATTTTTTTTTCATTTTAACAAGATATATTTTATGATTAAAATTAAAGTAAAAAAATTTTTACCTTAATCATTATGATTCACATTTACTATTTTTCTAATAAATTTGGCCCAAAATTATGTTGAAATTATTATACATTATAAATTATTCTTATAAAAAATATAGAATCAATTTTTCCATATTTTACCCACAGAAGTTGTATAATATAATTTATAAATTTATCCATCAATCGTGACAGAAAATGATGGGTTTTAAAGAGAAAATGTTCAAATGATTGAAATGATTCTACATCACAATTCACTCTGAAATTTATTCCAATGAACTAAATTATATTAATATATTTATAATTGATATAATATAACTATTAATCTAATTTAAAATATAAATTTACAATATAAATTATTTAGATGAAAAGATAGTTATAAATTAGATTCTGTATTATTTATTTTTCATTAAATAATGAAACATATTAGAAGACTTCCAAATATTCACACAAAGATAATTTTAACATTATGATTTCCAAAATGAAGTATAATTATAAAATAATATTTATAAATTTTTTAAAATTTTAATTTTATTAAATTGAGTCATTTTGTGGTAGTAAAAATGTGTTTTAGAAGAAGACTGTTTTTATGAATAATAGTGGATTTATTCTTATCATATTACTATAAAATATATTATATGATTATCAATGTATTTCATTAAATATATTATATATAAATTAATTTTATATAACATACTAATATTTATTAATTTAATTTATTAACAAAAAACACCTTTGGAGAAAATATATAATTTTTTATAAAATTATTTCCTTTATACTCAATTTGATTTTATATTAATTTCTACTGAATTATTAAAAATATATTTCAACCTTATATATCTATAAATTATTAACTACTTTTAATAAGAAAAAAATTCCATCTATGAGTTAATATTAATTTTAAATAATAATATAAATATTATTTACTAAAACTCAGTCTTGCATGTGACACAAGTTGTCAAATAATGTAATTGTTTTGAAAAATTCAAGATTTATAATTATTGTGTGAATTAAAATATAAATAATAGATTGAATATATTAGAAATATTAAATATTTTTTAATATCCCATGATATTATATTCCCTTATATGATTAATGTCATGCGTCATACACAATATTGAATAAAATGTAATTATGTTAGGATATTACTGTGTTATAATTCATGTATATCAAATCTTTGTTTTGGATCAGATTATTTTTATATAATCTATTTTGAATTAGGTGATTTCCAAGTGGAGGGTAATGGTTCAAAAATTTAAAAAGAAACCCTTTTTTATTTTTTTTGTATTTTATTTCAATTTTCATCATTTCAGAACATTAAATTATGTTTTTTAATCCATAAACAAAACATCACATTCAAAGTTAGTCTTAAAAAAAATTTATAGTGGTATTTATTTGAGTAAATTGGATTCAAAAGTTAGGTTGATTTTTTATGTAAACTAATTCTTAATAAATATTTGATATAATTTTTACGTGTTCATACTTATCTTATACTATTTTTTTGATTATGAATTATTTATTTATTGAAGTAGGGGATTTTATTTTAAAAATTTTTTGATATAAAATTCATTTGAACTCAATTCCCCCAACCCACTTTTCCTGATCACTCAATACATCATTTGGTGTCAGTGTATTTTTAATTATATTTCATATTTGGTTTCAGTTGTGCTTTAATGATCTAAAATTTTATTTAGTTCAAATTTTAGTTCTTCAAGGATAATAGAAAATAAGTTTTTGATCCCGACATGCCTCTATTTTAAACTAAAATAACTATGATTTGTAGAAAATCAAGATGAAAATTCATGTCTAGAGCATTGGTTTTCAAATAAATGCCTCTATTTTAGACAAATATGAAATACCTAAAAATATTCAAAATACTTGCGGTGATGATACATAGGCTACTTATAATAATAATACAAATTATCTGAATTATTTTATTAATATACTTTTTGTGATGAGGAATTTATTAAAATATCTACCTGTACAACTTCTATTGAATTTTTGGATACTATAGTTTCTCCTCATTAGGGAACATGAAATGTAAATAGACGTGCGTAAATGCATATATTATTAAATACATCACTTTTAACATGAAACTTGTTGAGCCTATTTTTGAAATATATCTCGAGATTATTGAGATCATGAATAAAATACAATCCTTGGGGATATCATTTTTATATAATAACCAATTTTTCCGACTTATGATATTACTACAATGTAGATGGTGAGGAACTAGAGTTTCTATCATCGAATCATGTGATGTATTTCAGTTACCTATTATGGATATTATTAAAAAAATTGATTATTTATGAGGATGCACTAAAATACAACAGAAAAGAGGAGGATGTACCAAAAACATTGTAGGCTTTAAGACTACTACTTCAAAACAAAAGGATAAAATTGAGGTTGATAGTTCAAGTGATAAATAATATCATGGTGATAATGATGAAGATATTTCCCAACTTTCCCAAATGTTTAAAATGTTTTTTATGAAGAATAATTTTTTTACGAATCAATTATAAAAAGGTAAATATGATAACACAGGAAACTGAAATAATTATTGGAAGAGATATTATGCATCAAACGAAACCATATGATATGAATACAAAAGGAATGTACATGTTATTTCTAATAGTCCTCGGATGATATACATAATTAAGTGTGATAAAAATTATAAGAGTTACATGTAATAAATGAACGATACTTGGAGTCCTTAAAAATTATACTCATGTGATTCACATATAACCCCGGAGTGTAAACATGATGGATTTGAGATTAGTTTTAATGAAAACACATCTGAGGTATCCAATTCCTTTACTTCATCCCCAGAACATATTTTCAATCATTCTATAGTTTAAAATAATTATGAAAACATGTACAATAATGAGATGTTTTAATATTCTAACATTAATGATAATAATTATACGAGCTTAATGATGAATATATGAAATTAAAGAAACAACATGATTTAACCAAAAAGTTTTATGTTTGGCATTACTATTGAAAAAGAGAAAACAATTAACTATGAAAAGAAAATAATGAATTGAAATTTTTTAATGAGAAATTTAATAATTATCAATAAAAATTAATATATCGGAGAAACACACATAATAAATTATTCTAAAATATACTATTCCCAAATACACCACTGGTATAGGGTATCAACATGGATAGTGTAGAAGTGATAAAAATAAATTTATTGCTATTTGTATTTCTAATACAATTTATTATTCATCTAGGCCGAAAAGTTTATTTATTTAAATATTTTTAAATTCAGCATATTAGATACCTAAAATTGTGTTTGGGGTTCCTAATTAATTAATTACTAACATTTCTATATTAATTAATACAAGGGTTAAAAATTAGTTTTCGGTGTAAAATTTTTATTATAGGAAATTTGATGCATGATCTCTAGTAATAACATATGGTACATGAATAGTATATATTCCAAACACATGGCTAGATATTAATCTTGTGTCCAGATTATGATTAAATTTGATGGTGTTCATGTAACTTTTGCTAACAATTCCAAATAGAAAATAATTGCCTTGGTCAAATCAATAATTCGTGTATTGGCTTAATTTATAAAGTAATATTTTTAGATGGATAAAATTAAAGCATTATTATCACCTCACTGTTATTTAATTAATGTTTTCATGTGAAGTTTGAAAATAATTTCTTGTAATGTCTTGATTTCTAAAAAATATTTCAGTTTTACGTCCTTGATAAATAATAATTTATATGGAGTTAATTTAGACTCATTATTTTATGAAAATATTTATTTTCTATCTTCCATGATATGGAATGTTGACTTTGGAATAAAAGAGTAATCCATTTCAATATTCACTGTAACATAATGATTACTATTATAGGTTTATTCAGACATATACCTATATTATAATTCTAAAATGACAACTTCAAAGACACATGTCAAAAAAATAGAAATTGTATATAATCTCATTCAAATTAATGAAATGATTTATTCTTATGAACCACTATATTTGGTTCAAAGGGTCTAATTTGGTTCTTAAATATTTCCTTGTATAAATATGAAGATTTCTATTTTTATCCTTATATATGAGTTTTCTAAAAAATCACATGTATTATATTTTTCTCAATAAAGTGTACTTTAATCATATGTCATCATTTATGAAAAGTCTAGGAAAACTATTTATGGACAAATGATTAATAACATACCAAGTGATGCTGGATTTGAGTATGAAAATGATGATATTGCATAATTTTTCACCAAATTTATATTAGTAATAACTTCTCTACTCATAAAACCCCAAAACAAAATGGCCTTTTGGAAATACTAAATATAAAACTTTTTGAAATTTCCCATACAATTCATAATGAATATGGTATTCCTATATTCTTTTCAGATAAAGGCTAAGAATAAAACATGGAATATAATTTATAATTTTTTGATTAGATATCTCTCAATGAAAATCACTGATGAACTATGAAATCATTGAAATCCAAAGGTAAATTAATTTAGAGTTTTTGGTTGCAAATTATTTACTCATAACTCTATGGATAATATTGAAAAATATACATACGATAGTGATGAAGAAATTTTCATTGGATATTCAACATTTTATAAATTGTATAAGTTTATTAATAAAAGAACCAAAATGATGGAATAGTCATTTCAGGTCAAATTTTATAAAATGAATCCACATGAGCATAACACCCCTTAAAAATGCCTTGAGTATTATTTGTCATCTTTTAATAGGAATTTAGAACAATTTGAATATTTTATGAAACTAAAAGAATAATCATATAGTTCTAAGGAACACCATAAACCATAACATGTAGATGATCATGATATTACCATACCTTCCTTTCTTCGAAATTTTAGCTCTCATAGATACCATCATCTATATGTTTTAACTTGATACCATGATTGATTTACACACACTAGGGACTGTCATAGAAATCGGGATGAACATAAATAATTTTTATCACATCTCGAACATAAGAACATAAATGATGAAATTAGTGATAAATTTTGGGTGATGGATATTCTATATGAACTTATATATTTTGAAAGGAAAAAATATTGGTACTTTATATATAGATTGAAATACACTTGACTATTATCACTAAGATGGGTGTTTAATGACAAATTTGATGAGTCACACAATATACTAATATATAAAGCTAGGTTTTTTTGCATAAGGATATAGTCAATATGAATGTATTGATTATGAGTAAACCATTTATCTAGTAGCTAGACTTGAATGTGATAGATTACAGCTCATCTTTGCATTACATTTGGATTTCAAACTATATCAAATGGATGTCAGTATTGAATTCTTAAATGGTTATATATTTTTGAATTTTTTTGAACAACACCTTAGATATCACAAACTTCAATCTCTAAATATTGTTTTTAAAATAAAAAAAATTTGCATTATGTTGTTTAAAATAGGCCCTTATATCAATGAATTATAATCTGATATTTTTCTAAGATCTAATTTTATTTCAAAAGGTGTATGTTATTTTACTTTATTATTAAATTAAATTTAAATGATTTTTTAGTAGTTCATATCTATATTGATGGTATTAATTTTTGATATTCTAAAAATTATTTCTGTACTTATTTTTTATAAATGATGAAAATTGAATTTTAAATGTGTTTAATGGGTGAACATAATTTCTTAATTGATTTTAAAAATTTTAAAAACAAAGATGGTATTATTTTAGTTACAATTATGTGCACTAAATAACTTTTAAAATAAATTATTTTGGATAACTAAAAAGAAGTTATACTCTAATTATTACCACTGATAAGTTTGATCATGATAAAATTTGAATGCTAGTAGATTTAACCATTTACAGAGGTATGATTGGATAATTTTTATATTTAACTTCAATAGAATATAACATTATGTTTAAGGGGCATATGTCCGCCCATTTTCATGAAAACACTAATGATTCTCATTTACATTCTTTTAAAATAATACTCATGAACATAAAATATACAAACAATTTTTTACATTTATATCCTAGAGGACAATCAGTTGACTTATTAAGTTATTCAGATGATGATTTTGGGGGTTTTAATTTATATATAAAACTCACCATTACAACATTTCAACAAATTAAAAAGTCTCTAGTTTCATGGTGTAGTAAAAATGAAAAACATGGTTTCACTATTTAGTACCAAATATAAGTATATAACTCCAGGGTGTTATATTTCATAATTTTTTTGGAAAAAACAATTTTTGCAGACTTCGAATAAAAATTACGACATGCCTTTATAAATAGTTACAACATAAGAGGAATATACATTTCTAAAAACCTATTCTTCATTATACGACAAATCATATTGATGTTAGTCATCACCTTTTAATATATCATTTTCATAAGGGTGATTGAACTATTTAATTAATTGGAACTGAACATAATCTTCCTAAAATTTTAAAAATTCCATTCATTTTTAATATATTATCTGAAATAAAAAATCAAATAGTAATGAAAAATTCTAGTTAATCTTTAATTATGGAGAGTCAACAATTGAAAAATCCACCATTGGATGTGCCACATTCATACAATCCATCATTAGAAAAGAATCAATTTTACAATGCAACATTGGAATGATCCACCATTGGAATGATCCACCGTTTGAATGATTCACCATTTGAATCATCCACTATTGTGATGGTCCACTGATGGGATGCTACTGGTATTTTTTTCTTTTTTTTCTATAATTGAATCCCTATTAATTTGTAGCTCCTATTTTTTTATAATTTTTTATTCCAAATTATAGTTTATATTTTATTGTTTTTATTGTTTTTGATACCTAAAATGGTAAATTCATCTTAAAATAAAAATTTGAGTCTCTCTCTTTATCTCACCTACTCCCACAGAACTGAACAATATAACCTTTATAGTCTTTCCCAACCTTCAAACATCAATCCAATTTAATTAAATATGTTGTTTCTCTGTTATAGTTCTAGTCAATTGACCTATAACATTCTATCCTGATCAATTGAGACCTGCTAAGATGTCTAGAATAATATTGTTTAGAGTTTTTCTTGAGCTGAGGAACCCTTCATCTTATAAATGTTATTGTTTTTTTATATAATGAGGTGGATTCTAAATGGTTTCATCATAAAACATTGTTGGTG
This sequence comes from Viscum album, assembly GCA_963277665.1. Taxonomy (NCBI): domain Eukaryota; kingdom Viridiplantae; phylum Streptophyta; class Magnoliopsida; order Santalales; family Viscaceae; genus Viscum; species Viscum album. The sequence goes on from OY728147.1 coordinate 1,695,429,152, forward strand.
CTAAGGGATATCTTGGACCAAGGACAGATAGAGTGGATCTCGATAAATGAAATATTATTCTATCCAAGGTTTGGTTGTCAGGTTTATCAATATGTAGAGTTTATCTTCTGAGAAAATAAAGATTCTATATAGAGAAATAATGAGTGAAAATATGTTTAATTTCTTCCAAAATAATATTTGATGTGTATAAATATACCTCCCCATGGTATTTTTTAGTACAATAAATAAGCCATTCCATGTGAAAGTGTGTCGTTTTCCTGTGAGAATGATTTTATATTGGTGACTCGTGATGAAAAAGTGAGATTGCCTACTACAACCAACCTGGATGGTGTGCGTAAAAACTGTTTATTGTCCATACAACATGTTTTTACCCCAGTAAAGGAGAGTTTATTATGTTTATCTTCTACACCTTATGAAATAAGGATATTGGATTACTCTTTATAAATACCGTGTGGTGAACATGATATAAATTAGTAAGGAATAATCTCAGACCAATTCTTTGATTTACCATATTTTTATTACATACATACTTGAATCAATATTCATCAATGATAATGAGGAAGAAAAGGAGTCAATCTTTATTATTTCATCATGATTGTTTTTTTTGTAATGGAATGATTTTTTTGTAAGAATCCATTGAAGAAAAAGATGGTTGAATATACGAAAAAACTCAAAAAGGACATTTATTCTTAAAAAAATCTTCTATTCCATTAAACCTTGTTTGTTAGGGATTTGATGCAGATTAGTTAGTGTTATATTTATATGAGAAGTAATTTTTTGATGTAGTATTGGTTGAAAATGAAGATGAATAAAAACCTAAAAGTAAGAAGGATTTGTTTAATATATTCCAAAGAGACATGTCATGTATTTTGTCCCTACTAGTCCACCTATCTATCAACCTTCCAGAGAGACTATCTTATGTAAAGGAAAAGAAGATGATTAAACTGAAATTTCTAGACAGGAACAGATTAAAAATTCTTCTCCTATATCCTCTAAAGTTGTGGATTAGGTTTCTGATGCTGAGAATGGTAATGGGGATAATTGTAATAAAAAAGCTGGTAATTTGGATGGAAATAGTGATGGGCCTAATCATGACGATGTTGATGATGACATAGAAGCCAAATATTGTCATATTTTTTCTAAAAATTTATTCAGATCTATAGAGAGTCATGATTCATGTATATCTATATCTTTAGATATAGTAGTTTTGGATCGTTATGTTGATGATTTTACCTCTACTAGAGGTGAGACTATAGTACTTTTTGAGGGGGAGGAATCACCATGTTCATTCAGTCATGGTGTTAACACTTTTGATCTTATTAGAGTGGAATTTTAAGCTCATGATGAGTGGGAAACGATTTGATGTTATTTTCATGCTGTTTTGGATTATTTTCAGCCCTAATATGTTTAATATAATGATGGAGAGCATAAATATGACATTTATTTGTCTACCTTGGAGGAGGATGAGTAATAATATAAGGGGGACTGTCCACTCATTTTTAATTTTCATAAACTATCATATCCAAATTTGGATTCAGATTTTGGTGGGGATAATCATAGTAGTTCACAACAGAATGGTGGACCTATTATCTTATACGTAGATGGGAAAAATATTAAAGGATTCTTAGTATAGTATATTGATTATTTTGGTGATATTCATGCATGGTTTTCTAATATTCATGCTATATCAGACCTTGTAGAGGGTGATATGCCTCTTTTTGAGAGATATTATACCCAAGTTCCTTTTTTTAATATGATTGAAATAAATTACATGAAGGTATTATTTCATATTTTAATTCATCTTTGCGGTCTCATAAACCTATTGTGACACATCTTATTGAACCTAATGCTAGACATTGGTTTGAGATGGTTGTGTTTTACATTATTCCAAGAATAAATTTTCAAACATAGGAAGTATATGTTGAAAAAGAATGTTAAACCATGATATAGATTCTAGTGAATCTATGATATAGGAGATAAGGACCTACTTTGCATCTATTCCAGATGATTTGATGAGGGGGTTGGATTCTTTTCGTTTCATTTCATCTTCTTCTGGTGATCCACCTCCATTAGCCACTATTAATGCTGGTTTGATTAGATCTATTATCGTAGAAGAACATCAAGATATTGTGTGTGACATCTATAAGTTACATGAATAGGATATATAGAAGATTAAAAATCATGGTGATCACATAAAAAAATAGTAATAGACTGTTTAAAAGAATCCTAAAGTGATCATAAAACCACCAGAAAGGTCATTAAATACTATCTTTCAAGATTGTATACCAAACATGGGAGGATTTACCATTTCATGTTTTTGTATGATAACCTATGGATGCCCCTTATTACTAGGGATTTCAATTAATAAGTAGACCAATTAAAAATCATGAAACATATGATTATGTTACCCATGAAGTAGAATTAATATTTCATTAATTCTATAGAGATTGGAGGAAACAATATTATACACTTTTTCTATACCATGAATAATTTCATGTATATATATGGAACTATAGTAGTTACTCTATTGGTGAGTCCCATGAAAACATTCAACTATGGTCATTATAATCCTATTACACCTCAGTTATACCCATTCTATATGTCATTGGATGAATTTTTAATAACTCTATCTAATTGTGATCAAATAGAGACCTACTACTAACTCATCCCCATAGGCCTCTACCTCATTTATTCCTTCCTAAACACAAGTCACAGTTTCACGACCCATCCCTCGGGGAACCTTCTGTGACTACCCCATTCCTACCTTCCGTAGGCCAGGGGTTGGCGACTAGCACCAGAGAAGAGTATCCCTTAAATGGGATGGAATTGCATTCTTAACTTGTACCAACACACAGACCATGAACACAACAAGAAGCAACCACACAGCCTAGAACACAATAATATGCAACCATAAAGTAAACTGCTATAATAATGGAGTGTTGAAAGTAAAAAGGGGCTAGAATAGAATCAAAAATATAAAATTACAAGTATGACTGGATGTACACGACAAGTGAAAGAACAAGGAAAATAACTACTCGGTCACCCTCTGAGGATAAAATCTATAGGGTAGGTACAGATCGCCTCCTTAGCACTCCATGTTCACCAGTCTCCTCCATGTCATGTCACGTCGAATGGTCCACCTCTGAGCATTGTCCAGTCTTAGCTCCCTCAGCCTTGATCAATAATGTATATCGTCTGCCCCAGACACAACAAGGTGTGGGTGAATCACGTGCAGTGGTGAGTATAACGATACTCGGTATGGACCCCAATACCCCCCTTAGGACTCATAGAATTAAACAATGAAAAAAGCACAAAGTAAGAAATTAACTCTACTTTGGTATATTCCCATACATATACCTAAGTTATCAAGATGTACTTATCTCATACAAGTGGGAAGGACACCAAATAGGTAACACCAAAAACGTAAAAGTACCACATAGGTAATACCACGAAGATAACACCATGAAGGTAACTCCTCGAAGGTTGAAGTTCCACATGGGTAACACCACAATGATATAAGTACCACACAGGTAATAGTATGAAGATAAAACAACAAAAATGAAGTACCACATAGGTAACACCAAGAAGATAGAAGTACCACACATGAAACACTAGGAAGATAGAAGCACAACATTGGTATCACCACGAAGATAGAAGTAACACATAGGTAACACCGAGAAAATAGAATTACCACACAAGTAACACCATGATGACAATACCACGAAGGTATAAGTACCACACAGAAAACACCATGAAGCTAGAAGTACCACAAATGCAACACCACGAAGATAGATGTTACACACATGTAACACCACGAAGCTAGAAGTACCACACAATTATCACCGCAATGATTGAAGTACCACATAGGCAAAAGACTCAGCACAAAATCAGGTATAACTTATGTACAGAATTATACATGATTAGTTATAACTAGATCGTTTTTTTCTATTAAGAAGAACTGCATCTGACCAACATAAGATCTATAGGTGACTAACACCTGCTGACCCACACAGGATCTGACCCACAGAAGTTAGTTATGCACTGACCCACATAGGATCGCAGAGCACTTACCCACATAGGATTAGACCAAAAAATGATCGGTATGCACTTCTCCACACAGGATCTCTGAGTGAGACCCCATACAGGTTCTGACTCGCACATTATCTATAGATGTTGACCCACATAGGATCAATGTTCTTCATTCACGTTTCAGCCTGCCATAGGTCACCTTGAACCCAGTACGCTCGAGTTCCGTAGATTCTGCACCTCGAGATATCGGTTTTACCAAGAATAACACTAATCTCCACAAATTAGTAATCCAATGGAATGCCTTGCTTTAAGAGATCCAACATGATAAATGACACATCAATCGGACAGCTGGTCTGTGAGTTATACGCGTTTTATCTTTGAGGTCCCGGTTGGATTCAAGTTTGATCCTATCGGGCCGTACTCCAACTCTTCCCAAAACTCAATTTAAGTATACCAAAAGAACTGTATCGATCCAAGGAATCCAGCGTCATAGACGGTTCATCAAACAGAATCATGGTTCTCAATATGTGGCCAAAAGGTGTATTGTAGTCTATCTAGGCCCAGGTGCGGTCCGAACTGGCCCAACCTGACCTGGGCTGGCCGGACCCTGTTCGGGTTAACCAGGCCCAACCCAGGTCTGACCCGCCCATGATCAAGACGATCCGGCCCGACCCGCTCGGTGAGGCTCACTTGATGCAGCCTTCTCAGCTGGTTGTGGTCCGCCCGTCTAGGTTCGGTCCACCCGGCTGGTTATGGTTCACCATGGTGGGGCCCACCCCAACTACACCTAGCGGAGGCACCCCATGGTATTCTGAAAGGTCCAACAAACTATTTGTCTTGGAAAATCGGAGGCACCAAGTGGCACTGCCTATAGGCATATGGGACCAGCCAGAGCGGTCGCGCTCAGCATGACGTGGTAGACCAGCGGTTCTTGCTGGATCCCTCCTTCTTGCGACACGTGGGCGCCGTTGACCTCTTGTGGCCGGCCAGTTGTTGGCCACCCTTCTGAGCCGCCATAGCTCAATAGTTGCGACCTAATACTCAGCCGACAGTGTGGACGGGCGCCGCCCCTGTTCCATGCAACTTGCTGTGGTGTCGGCTGATGCCATCCTCCTCTGCAGCTGATGGGTTGTGGCCTCCATTGGCTGTCAGCAGTGGGGTTATGTCGCCACCACCATTGCGGCCGGATGGTGTGTTGTATGCTGCTTATACCCCACCGGCGTTGTTCGCTGACGATGTGGTCGGGTTCTACTGAACCGTTGATCCACCCGCGAAGAAAACATCAACATAGAGGGAGATGAGGGATCGAGCCATGTTTTTTTGTCCCTCACCCTCTACGTTAGATCGATTAAAGGTGGTTCAAGAGGATTTGAATCAACGTAAATCCACTAAGAACAATATAATCACTTCCCTACCTGGAAGAGATGTCTGCTGATGAAGGTCGATGGAACCTCATTCATCATTTTCATTGGTTCACAACTCGGTGGCGCTCATAACCGCTCATTGGGACCAATATTGTCCTCCAGGTGTTTTGCATCGCGGTATATTTCCAGGGCTTCATTGCTTGGTGAAGCCGTGCCAATACCCCTCCCCGAGTATCATATAAATATATGAGGATAATGAGTGTAAAAGTATTATGGAATTAATTGGGTTCATTTAATTAAATTAACCTCTTGAATTCATGATGGTGGGGTTACATGAAATGAAGAGTCTATCTATTTATTGTCTTGAAACATCATCATTCCTGCCATTTCCATTCGTCCATTAAAGGAATGAAAGAAAATATAATAACAAAACATGTTCTTTTATTAATCATTAAAAAGTCTAAAAAAATATATTTTTCCTCCATCTTACTGTAGTCGATTTTGTGCCTCACATAAGAAAAACCTGGGTTTGCGGATTCAATGGTTCCCCTGGATTTTTAATCTGTGCATCGGTTCAAAAGTTAGAAAATGCTGATCGTTCATTTAGTGAATGTACCCTAAAAATGTTTAGATAATTATTATCAATCACCCTCTATCCACATCGGCCGAGGTTGGGCTCTACCTATGTGAAACACGCGCCAAAAAACCCATCGATACTCTCATATTTCCAATTTGATTTACCGTTTTAATGTTATGGATTTTACAATAAAATAATTGTCACATAAGTATTTTATTTACAGCCAATAACTAACTTTCACTAGTCTCCAACACTATTAAATGTTAGTATTCTCCTAAATAGAGAATACCCTCATGAGTACAAAGGTGGTCTTAGATATTTAATCTGAGTTACCGTTTGTGAGTAGTAAGGATTTGAAAAATAAAATAATTTTATTTAATTATTTTATTTACGGTTATGCGATTTTCAGGTTTTCTCATCTATGGCCTGCGTCGACTAAACATAAGTCACACCTAGGGAAAACCCACCATTCTAATCTCAACAGTGCCCTCAGATTTCTGATCTAGGCAACCATTTAATAGTTATTCTACTTCTTCAGGAAAACTACTTACTCATGCTAATAGAAACTTATCAAAACATCGATGGATCATTTTGGGAACTGCGGGCCATAGAATCACACCCCCTATGATTTGGTGGTCTCATAATAATTCAATATAATAAAAAAATATAGAAGGAAATTACGGGACATTAAATTCTCCCCACCTTAGGGATATAAATCCCTAAAATCCAAAACAAAGCTAATGAAAAAAAATTGGGGCACTGAGCACGAATATGAGCCTCCTGCTCCCATGTGCTCTCCTAGAGGTTCCCATGGTTCCAGAGAACGTGCACCAGAGGTTTTTACTACCCAAAATAGACCTATTTTTTGATCCTCAAACTCTACTGAAACCTCCGTAATCATTTCCCCATCGTCTAAGTATAGCTCACCCTAGTTGATAACTTGTGAGGGATCATGCACGCATCTTCTCGGATGTGACACATGGAAAAAAGTTTGCCCCAAGTGCATCCATGGGGGAAGAGGTAGATGGTACTCCATGTCTCCCACTTTGCTGAGAATATAGAACTGTCCGATAAACCTTAGAGATAGGTTTCCACTCTTCCAAACCTCTGTAATCTTCATCGGAGTGAGAACCATAGGAAGACATGGTCTCCCACAACATCTCCTCCTGAAGCATCACTAGTACCATGGTGCGGCCTCTAAAGAAGATAACATGCTCCCATCCTTCAAAAAATATTCTAGGAGACCTTCTTGAGGATATCTGAGCATGTCGGGCCTCGCAGTCAATGTCTCATGTTGTGCCTCCCGAATTCGCTGAGGAATTGGGGGAGTGACTGTCATAGACATGAGGTAAGCTACTCCATTTTTATCTACATTGAATATCTAAAGTGCGGCTGGTAGATCTGATGCCTCACTTAGTAGCTGTAGGCCAGAGCTATGATTGAGTTCGTCTTCTAACATGTTCCTCTTCCCAAGAGTATATACTATCTCAAAATCATATTCCTTGAGGATATCTATCCATCATCATTGTCTCAACTTCTGAAAGCTCTGACAAAACATCACTGTCCACAAGAAAGGACCCCCCCTTCTTCATCAAAGATTAAAAGGGTGTCGCTGCCCTGGATAAATCTAGTTCAAATCTCTAGTAGTACTCATAAAAAGTAGATGTCTCTCTCCTTTCGTAGAGTTAATCCTCGAAACATCTCTTGAAAAGATGTCCCCACACTCTGCCACTACTGTTGGGAACTGAAAACTGAGAACTCCTACATCCATGAGGGTAAGGCTGGCCGACTCAAGAGTGATCGGTTGGACCCTTTTATTAATGTGTTTATCCTGTACTACCAGGGATTCCTTTTTCACTGACCAAGGAAAACCCCATTCCAATATTGAAGATAAATCACAACCTTTTTCCATAATACTGTCTATCTGATTATGAACTATTGATGTCTAGTTCATACCCAAACTATCGCCGTAAGGTCTCAGTGGTGCCACCATAAGGTTCCAACAGAAACACTAACATCAAGGGTCAGATCACATCGTTGTCATATGTCTGATTATCGAGTCTCCTCCCAAATGTATCCCAAGACGTGGGGGTCAAGTCAATGGCCTAACCAGAAAATATAGGTCTTTGTAAAGATTCATGGAATGATGGAATGATTGGTACATATGTCTATTAATATGACAGCTAGTAGTAGAGACACACCGTTCATAGAATCATTCCTATATCCCTTGGCGCCAGATTCCTGCTTTCCCAGTACTAACATTCACTATCTATATCCACTAAGCCAATGATCATTCAATTGTAAAGATTCTATATAGCACCGTAACATAGGTAGGAATGCATAGAGGAATATTTCTTTCTTGGATGTCCTTAAACACACCATGATTGGATGTTCGATCCCCAAAGCACTAATCATATCATATTCATCGAGTACCAGGAATGATCAGTATGCCTCGATGAATACTCAGCTATGGAAATTTCATCCTACCAAAGCTGTAGAAGTCCAATGTAACTCTCATCCATATCTTCATGCCAGTCCTCAACCACCTGTGATTCAGGCATGCCTTGGAACCTGAGGGCTATTTGATGCTAAAACATGTGTAAGGAAAAAATCTTAAATGTGTCTTCTGCCGATACTACAAGTTATAAATTCTTCCCAACAGGTAGTGATATATTTGACACGCTACCAAAAGGTACTATCTCGGGAATCGGTCCACATATCGAAGCCTCATCACTATGTGTACCATCCTTGTGGTCACTCACTAAAAAATACTAGAAGTTATGATCACCATCTCCTCTACCGGTGTCTCCACTAGGTAGAAAATTGTAGCCACCAACTCCTGCCAGTCCTCAACTTCCTGGGAATATGTCTCACCTCGAAACCATAGATGCCTCTACCACTAGATCTCGTGCAATGTACTCAGTCCGTGTGCATCCTCTATTAGTGGTGTTGGTGGAAACGACATCCCAATACGTAGTGGTGATACTAGTACACCACCCAAATGTGCTAACACCATAAGAGGGCCCTGCCCCGAGGCCTCATCGCTCAGTGGGCCGCCAGCATGAATCTCTTAGGAAACATGGGTGGCTGTCTAAGAAGAGAAATATTGATAAGGAATAGGTGTGCCGTAGTAATTATGGTATACCTGGTGGGATGACATCAAAGAATTCAAAATAAATTTTTTTAAAAAACATATGCAATCATTGTTTTTGTGCGCTGAGTCGGAAATCAGAATTTCGGGTCCTGGTGTATTGATACGTTAGCCACTGCACCAAAAATAGATTCCCCAAACTGAAAACCACAATCACAACACATAAAATTATTTCCGCACAGAAATGATCAGAGTCCTAGTTCTTTGGTAGAACCGAACTCCTTTGATACAACATTTTCACGACCCATCCCATGGGGCCCAGGCCTTGACTATCCCAAACCTGCCTTCCATTGTCCAGGGGCTAACATCTAGCACTGAAAAAGAATATCCCTTAAACAGAAAGGCATTTCTATTTTAACCTCTATAGACACACAGTCAAAGAACACAACAAGAACAAACCACATAGACTAGAATGCAATAAGATGCAAACACAAAGTAAATTGATGTTGTAAAAGAGTGTTGAAAGTAAAAATTAGTTGGAATATAATACCAACAGTAAAAGTACATGTACGACTAGAAGTAAAATACCACTGAATGTACAAGGAAAACATCTACTGCTCTATCCTTCAAGGTTCCAACCTGTAGGTTAGGTATATATCGCATCCTCAACACTCCACATCAGTCAGTATCCCCTGTGTCACGTCACATCGAATGGTCCACCACCGAGCACCGTCTAGTCAATTCTCCCTCTGCCACAATCAATGATGTACATCATCTACACCAGACAGGACAAGGTGTGCACGAAGCCCATGCAGGGGTGAGTATAACGATATTCAGTAGGGACCCTAAGACCCTCGTAGGTCTCTTAGAGTTCCACATAGGAAAAATCACAAAGAAATACATCAACTCTACTTAGGTATATTTTCATACATATACCAATGTTATCAATATATACTTATCTCATACATGTTGGAATGAAACTTCATAGGTAACACCACGAAGGTAGAAGTACCACATAGGTAACACCATGAAGATAACACCATGAAGGTAACTCCTCAAAGGTAGAAGTACCACATAGGTAACACCAAAAAGATAGAGGTATCACACAAGTAACACAACGAAGACAAAACCACAAAAGCAGAAGTTCCACACACGTAACACCATGAAGATAGAAGTACCAAACAGGTAGCACCACGGAGATAGGAATACCAAATAGGTACCAACACGAAGATAGAAGTACCACACAGGTAACACCATGATGATAGAATTAACATGCAGGTATCACCATGAATATGATATTATGAAGGTAGAAGTACTGAATAGGTAACACTATAAAGCTAGAAGTGCCACACATGAAACATCATGAAAATAGAAATACCACACAGGTTACACCGAGAAGCTAAGAAGTACAACACTCGTATCACCACAATGATTAAACAACCACACAGGTAAAAGACTCTTCTCAAAATCAGGAATAACTTTAGTATAGAATTATAGATGATTAGTCAAAACTAGATCATCATATTCTGTTAAGGAGCATAACTGCTGACCCACACAGGACTGATAGGTAACTAACCCCCGCTGACCCACACAAGGTGGATAGGTAACTAATCCTCACTGACCAACATAAGATCTGTCCCTCATAGGATAGGTATGCGCTGACTCACACTGGATCTCTATGCACTGAAACACATAGGGTCTGACTGACATATGATCTATAGATGTTGAACCACATAGGATAAATGTTCATTTTTCATGTTGCAGCCTGTCATAGGTTTCCTCGCACCTGGTGCGCTTGAGTTCTGTAGAATCTTCCCCTCGAGATATTTTTCATACCTCAACCGCCAATATGTTCCACAATGGAGTAACCTCAAGGACCTCCATGTCGAAAGGGTTTCATCTTGATAGACATAACATCAATTAGATGCCTGGTTTGTGAGTTGTAAGCATTTCTGCTCTGAGGGCCCAGTTGGATTCGTGTTCCATCCCAACCGGCCATAATCTATGTTTTCCCAAAATGAAATTGGAGTTTACAAAAACTAACTTCATGATCAATGGAATCATGTGCTATAGATGGTTTATCAAATGGATGCCTGGTTCTCATTATATGGCCAAAAAGGTGTATCTAGGTCTACATGGGATTGGGTCTGATCCAACACGGCCCGACCTGACCTAGGCCGACCCGACCTAGTTCGGGCCGCCCGACCCGACCCACAGGGCATGGACCGGTCAGAGCGACCCACCAGACTTGGCCGAGTCAAAGTGGCCCACCAGGCGTGGACATCTCGGTGCGGCTCGCTCGGCTGGTTGCGGTCCACCGGGCTGGGTGTCGTCCTGCGTGGCGGGGCCCACCCTAGCCGCACCAGGGGGAAGCGCCCCTGGTATTCATAATGGTCAGAAAACCCATTCTTCTTGGCCTACCTGGTGATTCCAGGTGGCACCACTTGTTGGCATGCGAGACCCACCGGAGAGATCCCGCTAGGCGTGACGTGGCCAGTCGGCGGTTCTTGACAGTTCCCTCCTTCCAAGGATGTGACGACACCACTATCCTCATGTGGCCAGTTGGATGTCAGCCGCCTAGGGGTGCTACTGCGGTTCGATAGACACGACCTCCTCTTTATCAATAGTTTCGAACACATTCCTCCCATGTTCCCCATGGCCGGTCGGGGTGTCGGCTTCCAACTTCCTCCATCACGGCCTACTCGTAGCAGCCTCCTTCAGCTACCATTAGTGCGGACGTGTGCCTCCCCGTTTCCACATGGCCGACCAGCATGCCGACCACCATACTCCTCTACCATGGTTGGCGGGTTGTGGCCTCTTGTGGGGGCGCGTTTGTGCCGCCACAACCATCACGGCTGGCCAGTGTGTCGGTCGCTGCCTCTTCCCCACCGGCATTGGGCGCCGACGATGTGGTCGGGTTCCACACACCCTTCGATCTACCCATGAAAAACACATAAACATAGAGAGATCAAAGGGATCAAGCCGAGTTTGTTTGGCATACACCCTTTGCATTAGATCGACAGTAGGGGTTCAAGAGGATTTGAATCAACGTAAAACCACGAAGAAAAAAATAAACATTTCCTTACATAGAATAGATGTCCACTGATGATGGTCGACTGAACCTCCTTCATCATTTTCTTTGGTTTAGGACGTAGTGGCACTCTCCATTTCTCGTTGAAACCAGTATCATCCTCTAGGTGGATAGTTTCACAGTACTTTTCTAGGGCTTCGACATTTGGTGATGTCGTTCCAACACCCCTTCCCAAGCTCGGTATAAATTAGAGGGGAGAAGAAGTGTGCAACGCTTATGAAATTAATGAAGTTCATTTAATTAATGAACCTCACGAATTCCCGATGGTGCGGTTATAAGAAAAAAAGAGTCGATCCATTTATTGGCTTGACACATCGTCGATCCTGCCAGTGCCATTCGTCTGTTGGAGGAAAGAAAGAAAATAAAATAACAAAACATATTATTTTATTTAGCTTTCAAAATTCAACAAAAATAACCTTTTCACCCGATCTACTATGGTCAGAGTTATGGATTTTTAAGAGAATATCGGCGTTGTGGATTCAACAGTGCCCTCATATTTTTAATCCGTGCACCGGTTCAGTAGATACAAAACACAGCTTGGGTGTTTACTGAACGTGCCTGAATAAATGTTCATAACATTATTAATAGTCACCGTCCACAGATGACGGTCAAGGTTAGGCACTCCCTATGTGAAACATGCCCTAATGAACCCAACAGTACTCTAGGATTTCAATTCGAGTTACTGTTTGAATGTTATGAATTTTACAATAAAATAATTTTCAATTAATTATTTTATTTAAAGCCAAAAACTAACATTCACTGGTAGCCCACGCCGACCAATTTTCGTATCTGTAAAAAGAGAGCAAACACTCACATGTTTACTAGTGGTCTCAGTTTTATAATACAAGATACCATTTGTGATTTAGAAGCATTTGAAAAATAAAATAACTTCATTTAATTATATTATTTACTGTTATACCATTTCTGAGTTTTCTCACTGAAGGCCTGCGCCGACTAAACATAAGTCACGTCTAGGGTAAACCCTCCTTTTGATCGCAATGGTGCCCTCATATTTCTAATCTAGTAAACCATTTAAGAGTTAATCAAATTTTTCAAGAAAAACATCTTACACAAGCCAATTAAATCTTAACAAAACTTCGACGAATCATTTCAGGCTCTTCAGGCCTTGGAATCACGCACCGTTAGATTTCAAGGTTTGAAATATTTTCATATAATTATAAAAATATATATAGAAATTATGGGAAATTAAACAAGGGACATTATAATCATCCCTCTCTGGATAAAAGTGAATGGATTAGACATATTATTTTATAGGGACATTGATTTATTTTACCTGGGATTTTTTCATTTGTATTCGGATTACTTTCACACATAATTGAAATTGTCTCTTATTATTCATATCTTTCTTCATTTTTATTTAAAATTTTTAATCTTTTTTTATTATCAAAACAGGTGGGGAAATGATGTGGAATATACATATGACCCTGACCTTATCCTTTTATTTTTTATATTTGATTCCATAATTATTTTTTATATTATATTATTCTTTAATATCAAATTATTTGTTGGTATTTTAGTCATTGATGTTGTACTTATTTGGAAGCAATTTAAGTACTTTTATTTTTTAATTTGATGCCATACCATGGATAATAAATATATTTCATGTAATTTTTTTCCAATTTAATATCCAAACCACAAATTAGTTGTTTGAAATGTTAATCAGAATGTTACTCATCAAACTTATTTATTTACACCTACTTGGGTTTTTAACATAGTTTATAATATTCCGTGATTTTTTATCATAACAATGGTGGATGTAACACCTTGAGTTTCTTAGGAAAATTTTCTCAAAAAAAAAATTCGTAGATTCATTTCATTGAATTATACACTATGATATGATCTCATTATTCACTAAACCATGATATATATGTGCTACATGGAACACCATCATAACATGATTTACATGAAACACTTTTTTTAAAAAAAATATAATTTTATTAATTTTATTACTAGAATAAGATAGTTATAACTTAAAAATAAATTATTTAATATGAATAAAAATAAAGACATTTTAGTATGGTTTTTAATTTTTAATATAAATAAATCATATTTATAATGAAATATATAAATTTGGTAATGAATTTATATTTTTTGAAAATACAATTTTCTCAAATAACTTCTTTTATATCCTAATTTGAGCGGGGATAAAATTAATCTTAACACTAATAAAAAATTTAATACGATAAAATAATTTTCTTCTTGAATATAGAATCTTAGAATTACCTAAGGGTGAATTTATGGTATCTTATTAAAAAAAATCGGTTTTGATGACTAGTTAAAATATTGATTTTTTTTAAAAACACATTTTTTCTAATTTATTTCAATAGTTAAATTATATTTTAACTTCATTTCATTGTATATTTAGGTAAATATAATATACATTAGTCTGATTTCAGTCAATAAAATCAATTTCACATTGATATTTGATATAAAAATATTTCATGCATTTCAACATTTTATCCTAAAAACCCATTTTTTGACATATTTGTAAAATTAAAATTTCAATTCATTTCTAAAAAATTTGTGAATTAAATTTTTAAAAATTGATTCCATATTTGGAATCATAAAATTATTTAATTTATAATACATTCATCCGAATTTTCGACCATAATTATTAGTCAAAATGCATATAATTTATCAAGAAAAGTAAGATAAAATGTGTTTACTAAGAGGCTAAACATTTTTCTTAAAGAGATAATTTACCTGGAATCCTTTCCCACATCTACTTTATAGCCATATTTCGACCTTACCAATTCATGGATCAAATTTGGTATAATATTGCAAAGGTAAAAACGTTAGTAAACCTGAAATTCTCGTCAAAAATAACAATTTTGCCATCTTCCCAACTTATAAAAGAATTCCACCTCTTCCCCTCTCCTCCCCCAATAAAAACCAATTGTTATGGACAATCACAATACAAAAAATTCTTATTTTATGAAATTTATTTCGACCTTATCACATATAAGTTTTTTATAATTATTCTTTTTTATCCTTTTTATGTTTAACAACATGAGTATAAAATTTTATAATAAAAAATTTCATGTGTCTCCTCTCCCCGACTTATAAAATGGCACCCGTATCCCCACCTTTTTACACATAAAAACCTTTCTTCATCATAAAATATCTACCCAAATTCATTTCTTATATCCCTCATCATGTCCTAGAGTCCTTATTTTAATTTTTAAATTATCCAAATAAGGATTTTACTTCAAAGCTATGTTTTGATTTTTAAGAATATTTATCCTTCATAATTAAATATTTTTATTTTATTTCTTCTTCTACATAAAAAATATGTTATTAAAATCAAATGATATAAAAAAAATTTATGTTATAAATTCATAGATGATATTATTATTTCTGATAAACCTTCACAGATCTCATCTTCTATCTAATGGGAATTGAACTTCAACACTGTGTATAGAGGACTACTATGTCACCAACTACTATAATTATTTTTCAACATATATGTCACCTCACTGAAAATAATGATGCTTTGAATTTTAATATATCCTATTTATGACATATTTATGCTCTCTTAATTATAATGACAGATATACCTTCTTACCTTCCAATCAGTTGGAAAACAACATCATCTTTGCTGCGCACATGGGGACTATCGCCTCCACGAAGAGGTGCGATAAATTCATCATTTCTTAACATGAATGTAAATAATAGTATTTTAAATAAATATTTATCATTTTTATTATATAAAAATTAGTATGTAAATTGGAACTAATATTTAACATTCTTTTGATTCTCCCATCGAGAAAATGGAAATAGAGTCCATTCGTGTGTAAAACATACCGTCTCCATCAATGGTTTAATTAATTTTCCATCACTAAAATTTATGGATTAATATAAATACATGAATAATTAATATATATTATATTTAAATAATGGTTTAAATTAATTATATATATGAATAGTGATCTATTTAATGAGACTAAAAATACCAAACCAAAGGATACATGAAAAAAAAGAAGTTGTTATCTAAAATGTGATTTTAACAATGGATTGTTAAAAATGGGTAATAAAAAGAAGTATATAAATAATATATGGTATGATATATAAATAATTTTTTTTATAAAATATTTACAACATACCTATATTTATTATACCTAAGTTTTTATTTTGTTGTAATAAATTTTATGTGTGAAGTAAGGATAATTGTGTCACACTTTTACTTTTATAAGAAACATTGAAAATTCACCACTTGGTAATTTTATGTGGTTCATATTATTCCCATGAATGATGTTTACAATTTTTATTATAGTATTTTTTTTATTTAATATATATTTATATGACTATATGTTTCAATGGTTTTATGATTCAAATGTAACAAAAGTTGTAAGGTTTTGATGTTACAATATCATTGTTCACTTAGATTTTGTATAATTTTTATTCCACCTATGAGATATTATCATATAACTCTCAAGAAACAATTGAAATTTCTTATCCTATATTTATTTATTTAAATTAATTATTTTCTCTTTAATTTTCAAATATTATGATCTCATGATTCAGAATTAAATTTTTAATGAAAATGTAAATTTATTTCTCACATCAATCGAACATAATTTTTCTTCTATATCCATGTTTTGTAAAGATGATTTAAAGAATATTTTTACTAAAATAAAATTATTTATTGAAATATTTTTTACACATTATTTAAATTTAATGAAAAAATTACACTGGAATCATATTATAATGAATGAATTTTTAAATTAATACAGTCAAAGTTTATTTTCAATGTAAATTTATTATTTAATATTTGTGAAGTTTATTGATTTTTTATAAGTGAATTTAAATTAGAAATTATATATTCCTCATTAAATGTTTAATGATATCTTCCTAAATCAATTATCATATAAGATAAAATCATTTGATGTTACATAACCTTTCAAGGGGATATGATCAGATGATATCATCTAAATTATTTAATTTTATGGTTTTTATTTATAATGTAAATTTATTTATGGAAGTCATTCATTATCAATGGGTAATAAAATGATGAAATTATAAAAATTTTGTCGAACCTCATTCTCTTACAAAAATTACACATTGATTAAATTTTTATGAAAACCAAATCTTTTATCGAGTACTAAGATTATGAATTGTTTATGATATTAATGAAAATATATTTATAGATTATTATGTCATCAGTGTTTTTATAGTAAACTAAGTATTAATCATTTTGTTACAAACCAAGGATGTGTGAAAATATTATAACTCTCCAATGTATTGGGTAAAGATAGATAACTCATGAGTTAATTATGTGATGCATGAATATGATTACATGTTCACTATTTTTTATTTATACTATGTTTCATGCCCATTAATTTATGTGTGGACATTGTTTCATGTTCATAAGTTATATACTAGGTTTCATTACCACAAGGTTATGAAAGGGAATGATATTATGTCCATAACATAATTAGTGAAACTCTTTCTATTTATACATGATTAAAATGTTCTATGATTTTTACCATGTTCATATATTTATATTATTCAATCATGTATTATGTACATTGATTTTATTTTTTATTCATGTCCTACGAACATGAAATATTTATTAAATGATTCGGGATTATGATATATTTTATACAGAGTATATTTTTTAAATGATAAGATCATGCTATCATAACAATATTATCCTGATATGATTATGTGACAATTTATATCTTTCATTCATACCCTTACTAAGAATATATGGTCGCACATTATTAAATTTAGTTTCCCTATATCATAAATAATGGTTTTAATTATGGTATGTATAATAATAGTACCAAATAAGAAAATATTTGTGGGAGATATTGACAATATTTTATGAAATTTGAAGATTGTGTGTATAGTATCCGATGACACTATTACATTATATTACATGGTCATGTATTTTAGAAATGTATTTAATATTATTCTAAAAATACAAAATATTTATGTATGGAAATATAGTTCATTATAAAATGCATCAAATTATAGTTCGATCCATGAATAATCAAGGATGGATGGGCCAATTGCAAATCTAGAGAGTCTAAAATGTGTTTAACTTTGAATAGAGATTAAGAAAGCTAGATTATGTTTTAACAAAGAGAATAATAATAGGATTAAACAATTACCTGTCATATATCAATTACATTAATATCATTGGAATTTTTTGGGCTCCTATAAGATAGTCATTAGTTATAATAAAACATCATATTGGATTTCGAACCCCGGTAGCAATTCGACAGGCTTCCACAAGCTTGAAAATGGGCTTCTTGTTGGAACTATGATTCTAAAAATGGTCCATTAAATCCCATTGAACCTAAAAAATTTACCAATGGGATTATTATATAAAGACCCCACATATTCTCTCCCTCTTACCCATCGGTGGCCTTCACTGGACAGATGGGGGAATCTTATAAATATCTTAGCTACCTGACCACATCTATTCCTAAGATAAACCCCTCGTCACTCTTCTTGCCTCTCAAACATAGATAAACATGAATATACTAACCCACCAAAATGATTATACATGGTGAAAAGATCAATAACCAAAGATATTAATGATGTTTCAAACTAATGAATAAGAAAATAAAAAATAAAATAATGTACATACCTATAATATAGTGTGGGGTGATACAATTATATCCAACATAAATACTCCCCCCTTTAAATACTATAATGAAGACTCAAGAAAAGAGAAATGAGGAAACAATTACCACATTAAATCCTCACTCTCTCATATCTCTGGAGAATCAGAGACATGCTATTAGAACACCTAATCAAAGGTTATGAACTTTCTAACAATAACCCATATCTAAAAATAAACATTATGAATTGTCTCCATAGTTCCATCCACATTCGGTTCAACATTAAGGTCCTTTAAAATCATTATATGAGGTGGATCAAAAATACACTTCTTTGTCTTGGATACTTGTAACATTTCATGGATAGATGTCATCTATGGTGAAAATGATAAATTGCATTACACTGTTTCAATATTCTCAAAAACCATAAATGATATCACATATCTATGTGAGAATTTACCCAATAATCTACGTCATCAAAGACTCAACCAAGGTTAGACTCCAAAAAACACATGGTCACTGACAATGAAATGAATATTTTTTCATCGAAGATCTTAATAAGACTTGTATATAATTTTTTCCTATGACAATTGACTAGAAAATAATCTAAATCGTTTTCAACATATCTTATAAAAAATTAGGCCCCAAAAGAAATTCATTACATATATCTTACAGAAAAGTGGACATTTACATTTCATCCCTTTTAAGGTCGTAAATGTATCGAATTATTGGGATGAATAGTGAATATTTTTATTAGAAAACCCAACCATCCCCAAATATATTTTTTATCCTCCTCAAAAGTCAAGGATGTCAAAATTAACAATGTCCTCTAGAATATATGTATACTGATTCTTCTAATCATATTTTTCAGGATGTTATGTTATTCCCAACATTACCTATGTTCCAATAACCATCTAGAAGCCTCTCCAAAATTTATAAGTGAACTAGGGATACCAATCAGAAAATATAGAAGACAAATATCCATGTAATATAATGAACTCTTACATTTATTAAATACTAATGACCTCAAATTTACTAATATCTTGAAAGGAAGTGAAGTGATATGATTGTGTTGATTTTTTATTCACCACCCAAATCGAATTAATTCATAAAGGGTTTTGTTGAAACTAATAAAAAAATTATATTGATAACCAATTACACTTATATGTCTATATAAGAAGTTGTTTATATAGACCCAAATTTTTATGAAGGTCATTCTTAATCTACTGACTAGTATAAGAATGAGAAGAAAAAATTTTAATCTCTTAAAAAATACTCAGACAATAGAAGTGATTGTCATATCATAAAACATTAATATCATTATAAGTTGCATGACCAATTAGAAATGATGAAAATCCATCACGATATCATTCTTCATTGGTAATGTAACAACCGGGACCTGATGACTGCAAAACCACCCTACCTTAACGTGGTCATCAAATACTGGCCCTCCAGGTACCACCAGTGGCCCCATAGACACGTGGTCCCTACCTTATGGTCCACCCATGTGTCCGAACTGGTCATCTGACTAATCACTTACCCCACAGGCCAACACATGTCATTTCCAGTTTGTTTTGTCCACAATCGCACAAACCCTGGGAATCTTCCCAGAAGGTCACATATCCTAATCACTAGTCCAGGCCACACAAGCTTAATTGTGGAGTTCTAATCAGATAGGCTCCCATAAAAGAAGGTTCACCTTGTTGACATGAGTCATATCATTTAGTCATTTATCCCTTTATCATTTTAGGGTGTTACATTTACCCCCAGAACACAACGTCCTCATTGTCGTCCCAACATCACATCCCAGGTAGTGCACCACACATAAGGTTGGGTACCACCTCTGATACCAAATGTAACAACTGGGGTTCTAGTGACAGCACAACCACTCCGCTCTAACATGGTCATCGGGTCCTGGCTTGCCATGTACCACCAGTTACCCCGCAGACATGTGGTCCTCACCCTAGGGGCCACCCATATGCCTGAATGGGTCATTTGACTAATGATTGTCCCCACTGGACAACACATGTCCTTTCCAGTGTGCTTATTCCTTGCTCGCACACACCCCGGGAATCATCCCAGATGGTCACCTGTCCTAATCACTTATCCATGCCAAGAGTGCTTAACTATGTAGTTCTAATCACATAGTCTCCGAAAAAGGAAGATGCACCTTATTGACATGAGTCCTATCATATATCCATTTAATTCTTTATTATTCTTGGGTGTTATAAATAATCGGACTAAAAACTTGTTCTTGAAGTATAGGATATCGTCAGTAGATAGAGAGCATTCCCCAATAGTCTATAAACTATATACAAAATCCTTAATGTCATAGAACTCATAATCAGGATGGATTTCTTGAAGAATAATATTGTGAATAGAATATTGAAACTAAACACCTAGAAAACCTACCTATGTATCATACTCTCTGACTCATAAATGCATATGAGTAAAGACATGTATCACATTCCATTTCATAGATTAATCTTTATCATCTTTATATTTAAGATTTCTACTAAGAAAATAAGAAATAATATGTCCCATAATTAAGGTGTACACAATATCAATGATAATAGACTATAGGAAATCCACCATTAAACTCTATTAAAGGATTAGATATTTTTGTTAGATGAAATAAATAATGATTTTAAGATCATTTTTTATGTTAAATCATTCAAGAAAATGTTAATGCCACCAACTATTGAGAGCCAATATCATAAATTTACGTTCGAGATCACATATTTGATAGTTCATCTCTTGAAGCTAATGATGATGATAACCATGAACCAGAACATGATCACTCAGTATGAGAACATAGCCAAAAAACATACATGATGCTTTATATAAGACCACATAGCCCTAACCTAATATTGTAATAATCAACACCAATGCTGAAGTCAAAATATGCTTCAACTCTTCAATGGAATCCTGAAATATCGGGTCCCATAATAAATTCACTCCCCTTTGAGTGAGAGTGGTCCATGGGGAAGAAAACATTGATAAATTATTTCATAATCTTTTGTTAATACCCATATTAATCCAAAGAAGCATTTAATATCAAAGAATTTCTGTGGTTCCTCTCAATTCATTACTTATTTCAACATAAATTAATAATCTCACCCATATCAGAAACCACATATCCTACTAACACATTCTCTTGATTCAAGAAATTTAATTTTGATATCTAAGATTTAATTCCGTAATTACTCATGTTATTCATAACATCCCTCAAATGAAACCCATGGACCACTTCATTTTTATAATAAAAAAAATTTTCTTACACAAATTCCAAAAAAACTAATCAATGTATTAGTGTAAAATCATGGTAAAAAATTCCGTTAACAATGAATAAAAATGGTTTAGGGAAAACGGTAAAATAAAGTACTCAAATTTATAATACATTATATTGAAAGTGTTATAAAGGAAATTGGACACCATGATCTCAATTTGGTAAAAAATATATCAAAGAAACAATTTTTTAAACTATAATTCTATTTTTATCAAGAAAAATAAAACATCAATAATGGTCAATTAATACTTATACACGACCATTAATCAATTAAGATTCAATGATCAACACATAGATGAATGATTCAGTAAACATCCCAGGTAAATAAAGAATAAGACTTATTTCATATTTTTGAATATTTTTGAATTAAATATTAATTTTACTTTAAAAGGTTTGCTATGTTTGATAGTGTACCTGATACACAACAACGGGTTTCTTTAAAATCATACGATACACACAAATAATATAATATTATTATTTTAAATGGTATTCAAATCCTAAACGTTTTATTGGAAGTAATGAAAATAACTAAAATATTATTATACATGTTTTTTAAATGTATTTACATTTAGACAATAAATGTTAGAGTCTTAAATTGTGAATGAATCTAATTTTAAGCATAGTTTACCTTAAAAGGTTGATTTATCTCTTTTTAATGATGAACCCTCTCTAAATATCATTTTGGTCACTTTAATACATTCTAATTGACCAAATAAAATCCTTCTTTAGAATTGGGAAATTGAAATTTACTTTGTGTAAATTTGGGGAATTTTTCCGATAAAGTTCATATTTTTAATTAATAGCGAAAAATATTGTATTTTAATTCAAAAGTGCATTTAAATATAATTTATTTATATGGTTAGATTATCTTTTTAATTGATTTTAAAGTGAAATTGATATATATTTTTACCATTTAATCCAATTTGGGTCATTATAATTAATTTCACATTGAAATTGGATATAAACAGTTATTAATCTTTTGATAGTTATTGTTTCTTTAAAACACGCTATTTGATTTCATAATAGGGATTAATTTTTAAATTAATCAATGTCACTTATATGTTTTAAATTTGGAAAAATAGACATCAATCATGAATTTGGAATATCAAATAATGCTTAGGCTAATGTTTTGGTATTTTTCTGAAAAACATCAATTTTTGATGAATAGTGAAACCACTTAGAGGTAGTTAAAAAAACTGATTTTTCATTTAAATAAAATTTTACCACTTTTGTGAATTGAATTTCAAAAATCTGACATACATGGTTGTTAACAATAAGTTAAATGTGGTTCATTAAGATGAAAATAATTTTTTGGTGAATAGTTACTTTTGACTTTTTTTTACCGCGATTAAAGTTAAATAATGTAATTCAAGATTAAAAGAATACTATAATAATTCAAAATTACCTTAAAACTTGTCCAAACCTTATTTGTTGAGTCATTTACCTCCATGGACGTCTTTGGGTCTATTTTTGGACCCCATTGAGCCACTTAGGAGTGATAATGACATTTTAGATTAACTAATTTAATGTGAAGATAAAATTGACATTAACAAAAATCTTTTAGTAAGTAAAATTTATATGGCGTTATATATGTCCTATATTCAACTATAAATATTCTTTGGAAAGTTAAAAATATTTCCTATATCATGGTATATTTTTTATAATTTTTATACATCACATAAATTAAATTGTTTATGACAAAATAATGATGCAGTATTTATCTCATTAATAAATTTTTTAAATATATAGGAATATAATGATTAATATATTATCCAAAACATGTAAAATTATTATTTTATGATTTTATTTCTACCATGACTCATCATATATTCTACTATAATGATTTTGGGACCATTATAAACCTAATATCATTATATTATAAAATAATATTTTCACACGTTCGTAAAGAGGCCCTCCTCTCCCTTATAAAAAGAGACCACTTATAACCAATTACTCACACCTCTAAAGCCATTTTTCTAGTCCATAATCTGTACAATTAATCTCCCTAAATCCCTCCCCTCCTCTTAAAAGCCTTACCTTAGTCATAAGGCACTGAAATTAGTCCTTAGGTTAAAATCAAAGGGAGTTATCCAAATTAAAGGTAACAATTTCTCTTAAATTGTTTTCTTTAATTTTACTTCTCCATCCCCAAAACTATTTTTATTACATTCATTTGTAACAATACCAGAATCATAAATATACTAGGATTTTTTATGAGAAATATTAGAACTACACTTACACACACCTTCATTTAATGGACGAAGAACATAATGTTTCTGTGGATGGAAAACTAACGGCTCACGAAACGATGATTGTTAAAATATCTCCAACTGCCTCTAATGGTGTCCATTATGATGGAATTGTATTTATATATGATATATATTATTGTTTTATTTCATTATTATTCTTTATATTCCTTTTATAGTATGCCTTTATGGTTTCCATAGTGGGTAAATATGATAATCTCATTTGAGGAAGCGCAGACTACCGCCCTCTCAAAGTGATGCGACTCATTAATGCATTACGTGTGACGTATAAAGGATAGATTTAATGATATTATATATGATATTATACTTTAATTATAATATACTAATGTTCCATTATGTTTTAATTAAATTAAAAGTTTAAATAGAAATGAAAGTACCGCTCATGCGTACGTACGGCTTACCGTCTCCATGAACGGTGCATTTCATTTCTTACCTCTAAATGTTATGTACTATTATAAATACATGTATATACTAGATATATATTATATATATGATATCTAAATCATTAATATCATTTTGGATATAATTAATCTTTTACCACATGAACATCATGTAATTATAAGAAGTCCATTTTTGACTCAAGTACCAAATATCGACAAAACGAACATTATTAACATAGATGATTACATAATGTTTATAACATGGTAATAAGTGATATAAAAGGAATAATAAACATAAAAAATGTTCTTAAGAAATTATAAATTAACTTTAGTTTATTATTCAGGAGATTAAAGAATGGTAGAGTCAAGCCGGACAGAGGTAAGGGATCTGACCTCTCTCTTTCTTTACAAGTACACTCTTTTATGTCATTTATTTTAAGCTCCTTATTATTATGTTGGAGGATTCCCTTTAATATTCACCATACTGTAATTTTAATTTTCATGTGATGAGAGACCCCCTCTTACTCTCAGAAAATCATTTTATTAATTTTTAAGTGGTGCCGTTAGGCTGTAGAATTTTTGTACGGGATTTCTCATCTCACTTTTAATTCTGTGGGATTTTTATTATTCACCACCAGTTTATTGCATGCTGTGTATAGTGTACTAACATTTACTATATACTATCATGATTATGTTTATATTCATGGTATTCTGTGATTATTTTTGGGGTTAATAACTTTTGGTCAGACGACTCGATTGAATTACATTGTGGTAAGGGGTCTTCATACCACTTGTTTTTATTCCCATGAGATTCATGCTATATTTTCCACTATCTCCTTTTGTGTGGTGTATTTACATACCATGATTTAACTATTTGTTTAATATACATTCATTTTTTAGTATTTACGTATTCATTTTATGATCCTTCTTTCATGTGTTATTTGTTTTGTAAGTGACCAAATCGGTAAGGGAACTCCTTAACCCAATTCCCATTCATTGGGTTGATATTCTATTTTTATTTATGTCATCCTATGAATATGTGTGAATGGCCTCTTATTGTTTTACACTTAATATCCAATTGTATTTGGAGTATTTATATTTTTCACACATAATTATGGGATTGATTCATCCTTAATTTAAAGATACCATCTTTATAAGGGATTTTATCTCAATTTACATTTCCATTGGGATTTCATTGTTGATATGAACCAATTCACACTTTTATGGTATATATACTGTAATTTGAAATATTATATCATGAATCCCTTTATTCCCATGATATTATATATTTATTATTAAAATTTATCCTTCAATTAGTTGTATTCAAGTGTCTCCTTTTTTCTTAAAAAACTCTTCAACTAAAATATTGATTTAAATGTTTTAAAGATTTATTCTTATAAATATTTCTAATTAATGTCCATGTTTTGAAAATGGGTTTTAGGATTTATTTATATGGACATTAATTTATTAAAATTATAATTCATTTAAAATATTCCAATTGGTATGGGATACATGAATTCAGAAATCTTTTTTTATGAGGTTTTGAAAATTATTTGATAAAACATTGTTTATTTTAATATCTTTATTTGATGTATTGGAATGTGGAAATGTTATCTTTCATTTATATATGTGTTATTTGTTATGATTATGTTATGATTATTGGGCATTGTTTTACGTATACGGGTGGTTTTGGGATAAACATAGGGCGGGTGAGCCCGAGATAGCTCTCTAATGCATTGGGTAACATGACGGAGGTAAACGTGATGTGTATCCTAAGAGATTTATGAAATATACCATGATGGGTATTCCAAGTGTAACTACCTATGTAGATGTTATAGCTACCATGTAATTTTGATATGGATTCCACAAGTAACGTTCATGATTTATGATTTTTGTGTTTTATTTATAAATCTCATGATTTCATAAGGTATGTTATGATTGAAAAGTATGGATTCATTTATTTGTATTTATTAATAGGCTAATGTTTTCCTTCATTATTTTATACACCTTAATGAGATTTTTATGCACATCCATGGTTTTTTAAATGTATTCCACAAGACTTAAAGATGAATAGGGTCAAGGATGGGATCAATGAAAAGTCATGCTATCTTAAACATGGAACTAGACATGACTCTTTTTTTCAAGAGTTCATGTTTTGTAAAAAAATAGATACTGGGTGGAAGTGTCTACATTGTATTTTTTTTTGAAATGTAATTTTATGGCCTAATTCTCTAAAACACTAAACCTAAAAATATCCTCAATATAAATTATTCATTTAATTCAATATTATGTAATTTTTAAGGTTGGGTCCTTATAGTTGGTATCAGAGGTCGGATTAGATAACTTTAAAGGATAGGATACAATTTAAGCATAAGTAAAATTACCATAATGGTTAGGATTTTAGAAAGAGTCATAGTTATTTTTATAAAGTGAATGATTTTAAGATAACATGAATAAGTATATCTTAGTGTTTACCCTCCTCATAAGATATTATATGATGATTTTACAAATATACTCACACTGACCATTTTGGTTATAGTGAATGGCTATATCTAGCTGGGACCAAAGTAATAGTAGATGTGAAGAAAACAATGACAGTTTTCTGAATAAGAAGCTGGATGATATGGGTGCTGCAATGAGAACTCTTGTGGTTATTCTCAACCAACTATCTGGAGTCATGATTGACCACCTGAACCTTAGTGATTTTTATAAGACAACATATATACGAGAAACAATTCCCTATGCTTGTTCAGCTAATAATCCTAAAGGTAAGTATGTTCAAAAACCTATGTGTCAAAGATGTGGAAAGAAACACATAGGAAAATGTTTCAAAGGGGAAGAAATATGATTTAGATGTGGAAATGAAGGTCATAAAGCAAGAAACTTACATGTAAAAAAGGAAGCATCTAGTTGACTCTAGGAAAGGGAAAGAAGTTCTTTCTGAATGATCAATTGAATGTTTTAAATGTGGTGAGATTGATCATTATGAAAACACATGCCTTATAAAGAAGTTTAAAGAATGGGATAACGAGGATCATACAAATATTCATTTACCAATACCTAATGCCATTCTGATTGAGGATGAAGAAAATGACAATGACCAATGAAAGGTATGGATTATTTCTTAACATATGTTTTCCTATTATTGAAGTCATAGGATATGATTCATGATTTTGTTTGTAGGAAATAAGTATTTCGGAATAAGTTGTTAAAGAATGGTTAATGGATCATGATGAACGTTTAATGAGTAAAAGGTCAACATATAAGTGATTCAAGAGTTATGGTAGATTTTAGGATGGTGAAATGCTTAAAAGTATTAAGGCTCTTTTGATGATGGGATTACATTATAAGAATTTTTATAGTATGTGTAACATTGATGTTTGATATATGAAAATTTTATTCATGGAATAATTATCTTCTATTTTTTGGATAGAGTTATAAAGAACCATTTGGGTTTATATAATCCTTGAATTTGAGGAAATTATAGTTTAATTCATTTTTTGATGCAAAACAAAAGTTATTAGATACACTTTGTTTTTCAAATATGTTATGTTTATTTTTGATGAATTTATCTCTTTTTGTAATGTTATAAAATTATGTAGTTTTTGAAAATGGATAACACGCAATCCGTGTGAAAACCCATCGCGTGGGACGATGCTGTGGGAATCGAACCGACAACCAAAGTGTGACTGGTATTTATCACCTACCACTGGACAGCGTGAAGTCCGTGGTTAGTATGACTAATTATTTTTAGTAAGATGATCTTATGAATTAGGAATAATTTGATTTTGGGATATCTATGGAAATTATTAACCTATCATGGAGGATATGTGATTAGGGTAATTAATTTTCAGTATGAGACTTTAAGAGTAACTGATGTTATTTGGAGATAAATGTTACGATTTTCCTTGGAAGACTATGTGATTAAATCCTATAGAGATTTGGGTTCCCATCTTAGTTTGTATTACATTAAATAATTTTAAGGATAAATTTTTATCTAATGGTCTTTCTTGAACCTTGGGTTCTTTTTGTTTAATTATGGAGATTATGAGTAGTGTTTATTTTAATAATGGATTATCATTTTGGTGATTATCTGATCTTATACTAAAAATTTTCTTTTTTGTTAATATCTGAAGATATGGGAAATATATATTTCATCTTTTGTGGATTATGTGATTCTCACAAAGTGGATTATAGCGCTCTTAATGAAAAAATGTCATCATGAATATTCATCGTTTGGATAATATATGACTTTATGTTAGAAATATAGTACTAGATGAATGTCTACATGAAAATTAAATATATTTCATTATTTTTTTGGTTCAGCACATAAAATAATTCTTTAATGAAAAGTAACATAAAACAAAAACCATGTCTGTTAACTTTTCCTACTGTGGAATCAAATACTATTTTAGTCATCCTAGGTTTTTGATTTTCTGGTGGTTATCTTTTTCGTAAACATGTTACCTAACACTCTTCATCAGAACATGACCCTCTATTTTCTCATCCATATCCATGTTTTCATGTAATCTTAATATAGGTTAACTTGGGTGACATTTTTACTTCTCTTTCTTTCATTTAATGTGATATTTTACTGACTCTTTTTCCTATGTGGGACTTTCAATGAAGTTTACGAGCCCTTTTTTTAAATTGCGAGGAGGCAATTCCCAAAAGGGGGGAAGGATGAAACATCCTATGTAAATGAAGAATAAGACATATTTCATATTTATTTTTATTTTTGAATTAAATATTAATTTTACATTAAAATGGTTGCGATGTTTGAAAGCGTACCTGATATGCAACAACGGGTTTCTTTGAAATCATACGTTACACACAAATAATATAATATTATTATTTTAAATGGTAGTCAACTCCATGCCGTTTTATTGGTAGTAACAAACAAAACTAAATAAAATATGATTATACATGTTTTTCAAATGTATTTACTTTTATCCAATAAAATTTAGGGGCTTAAATTATGAATTAATCAAATTTTAAGCATAATTTACATTAAAAGGTCGATTAATTGCATTCTAATGGACAACCATCTTTAAATATATTTTTGGTCACTTTAATACATTCTAATAGACCAAATAGAATACCTCTTTACAATGGGGACATCAAAATATACTTTATGAAAATTTTTGGATTTTTTCGGATAAAGTTCATTTTTTAATGAATAGTGAAAAATATTGTATTTTAATTCAAAAGTGAATTTTAATATAATTTATTTATATGGTTAGATTATATTTTTACTTTGATTTAAAGTGAGATTAAAATATTTTTTTACCATTTAATCCGATTTGGGTTATAAGAATTAATTTCACTTTGAAATTGGATATAAAAAAGTATTACTCTTTTGATAATTATTGTTTCTTAAAAACACGCTATTTGTTTTGATAACGAGAATTAATTTTTAAATTAATCAATTCCACTTTTATGTTTTGAATTTTTAAAAATAAAAATCAATCTTGAATTTGGAATATCAAATAATTCATAGGATGAATTTTTGGTATTTTTCTGAAAGACTTCAATTTTTTATGAATAGTGAAACCACTTAGTGGTAGTTAAAAAAACTGACTTTTTCATTTAAATTTTTTTTACCACTTCTCTGATTTGAATTTAAAAAATCCAACATACATGGTTGTTAACAAGAAGTAAAATTTGGTTCATTAGGATGAAAATAATTTTTTGGTGAATAGTAACTTTTGACTTTTATTTACCGCGATTAAAGATAATTAAGGTAATTCAATGTTAAAAGAATATTATAATAATTAAACAATTACCTTAACACTTTTCCAAACCTTATTGGTTGAGTCATTTACGGCCATGGGCATCTTTGGGTCGATTTGGGGACCTCATTGAGCCACATGGGAGTCATAATGACAATTTATATTAATTAATTTAATGTGAAGACAAAGTTGACATTAACAAAAATCATTTAGTAATTAATTTTTATATGGTGTTACATAAGTAATATTTTCGACTATAAATATTCTTTGAAAGATAAAATGATTTCATATATCATGGTATTTTTTATAATTTTTATACATCAAATAAATTAAATTATTTATGACACAATTATGATGCAGTATTTACCTCATTAATAAATTATTTAAATAAATAAGAATATAATGATTAATATACTATCCAAAACAAGTCCAATTAGGATTGGATGATTTTATTTCGACCATTAATCATCTAATATTAGACTAAAATGATTTTTGAACCATTAGAAACTGAATATCATTATATTATAAAATAATATTTTCACACTTTATTAAAGAGTCGCTCCTCTCCCTTATAAAAGGAGACCACTTCTAATCAATTCCTCACACCTATCAAGACATTTGGCTAGTTCAAACTACTCCCAATTAATCTCCCTACATCCCTCCCCTCCTCATAGAAGACATAACTTATGCATAAGGCACTTCAAGAAGTCATTTGGTTCAAACCAAAGGGAGTTATCCAAATTAAAGGTAATAGTTTCTCTTAAAATGTATCTTTTATTTTACTTCACCATCCCCTAAACTACTTTTATTACTTTATTTTGTAACAAGAAAAGTATCCTAAATAAACTAGGATGTTTTTATGAGAATTATTCGAACTACACTTACTCACACCTCCATCTAATTGATGAAGAACATAATGTTTCTGTGGATGGAAAACTAACGCCTCACGAAATGATGATTGTTCAAATATCTCCAACCGCCTCTCATGGTGTACATTATTATGGAACTTTATTAATATATGATGTATATTATTTTTATGTTTTCATTATGCTTATGTATTTTTCATTTATAGTATGCCTTTATGGTTTCCATAGTGGGTAAATACGATAATCTCATTTGAAGAATCCCAAACTACCACCCCCTCAAAGTGATGTGACTCGTTAATGACTTATGTGGGACGTATAAAGGATAGATTTAATGATATAATATATTATATTATACCGGAATTATAATATAACAATGTATCATTATTTTTTAATTCAATAAAAAAAATAAATAGAAATGAATGTTGTGTTTATGCGTATGTAAGGCTTACCGTCTCCATGAACGGTGCATTTCATTTCTTTCCTCTAAATATTATGTACTATTATAAATACATTTATATACATGATACATATGATATATATGATATCTAAATCATGAATATAATTATTGATATAATGAACCTTTGACCACATGAACAACATGTAATTATAAGAAGTCCATTTTTTACTCAAGTACAAAATATCGACAAAAGGAAAATTATTAACATAAATGATTACATATTGTTTATAACATGGTAATAAGTGATATAAAAGGAATAATAAACTTTAAAAAGGTTCTTAAGAAAGTACAAATTATCTTTAGTTTATTATTCAGGAGATTAAAGAATGATTGTGTCATTTCGGAGATGAGGTAAGGGATCCGACCTCTCTCTTTCTTTACAAGTACTCTCTTTTAAGTAATTTATTCAATGCTCCATGTTATTATGTTGGAGGATGTAATTTCATATTCACCATAGTTTAATTTACATTTTAATATGATGATATACCCCATAATGCTCTCATCAATTCATTTTATGAATTTTTAAGTGGCGTCATTAGGCTTACGAATTATTGTAAGGGATTTCTCATCTCACTTTTAATTCCGTCAGATTTTTGTTATTCACCACCTATTTATTGCATGTAGTGTATTATGTAATGATATTTTCTATATACTATCATGATTATCTTTATATTCATGTAATTATGTGATTATTTTGGTGGTTAATAACTTTTTTTCATACAACTTGATTGAATTACAATGTGGTAAGGGGTCTTCATCTCACTTGTTTTTATTCCCATGAGATTCATGCTGTATTTGCCACTATCTACTTTTGTGTGGTGTATGTACTACCCATTATTGTACTCTTTGTGTAATAAACTTTCATTTGAGAGTATTTACATATTCATTGGATGATCCTTCTTTCATGTGGCATATTTTTTGTAAGTTACCAAATCGGTAAGGGAACTTTTTAACCCAATTCCCATTGTTTGGGTTGATCTTCCCTTTTTTATTTATGTCATCCTATGAATATGTGTGAATAACCTATGATTGTTTTAAAATTAATATCCACTTTAATTGTGTGTATTTATATTTTCCACATATAATTATGAGATTGATTTATCTTTAATTTAAGGATACCATCTTTATATGGGATTCCATCTAAATTTACATTTCAATTGAGACTTCATTGTTGTTTTGCACCAATTCACTATTATAGAGTGTATATATTGTACTTTGACATATTATATCATGAATCCATTTATTCCAATGATATTATAATGTTCTGATTAAAATCTATCCTTCAATTATTCGTATTCAATCATCACCCTTTTTGTTAAAAAACTATTCAACTAAAATATCATTTTAAATGTTTTAATGATTTATTCTTATAAATATTTATAATTAATGTCCTTGTTTTAAAAATGGGTTTTAGTAATTATTTATATGGAAATTAATGTTTTAAAATGATAATTCATTTAAAATCTTCCAAGTGGAATGGGGCACTTGGATTCAAAAATCTTTTTTTAAATGGTTTTGAAAATGATTTGATAATACATTGTTTATTTGAATATCTTTATTTGTTATATTGGAATGTGGAAATGATATCTTTCCATTATATATTTGTTATTTTTTATGATTATGTTTTGGTTATTGGGCATTTTTTTACGTATACGGGATGTTCTGTGATAATCCTAGGGCGGGTGAGGTGGAGATAACTCTCCAATGCATTCGGTAACGTGATAGAACTAAACGTGATGTTTCTCCTAAGAGATTTAGGGAATATACCGTGATGGGTATTCCAAGTGTAACACACTATGTAGCTGTGATAGCTACAATATATGTTTGATATGGATTCCATATGTAACCTTCATGATTTATGATTTCTGTTTGTTATTCATAATTCTCACGATTTCAAAAGTTTTGTTATGATTGAAAAGTATAGTTTCATTGATTTTTATTTATTAATGGGCTAATGTTTTCCTTCCTTATTTTATAACCCTTACTGAGCTTTTTATTCTCATCCCATGTTTTTGAAATGTTTTCCACTTGAATTAAAGATGAATAGGGTCAAGGATGGGATCAAGTAAAATTCATTCTATCTTAATCATGGAACTATACATGGCCCTTTTCTTCAAGAGTTCATGTTTTGTAAAAAAATAGAAACATGGTGGAAGTGTCTACTTTGTAATTTTTTTTTGAAATGTAATAGTTATGCCCTAATTCTTTAAAACACTAAACCTAAAAATATCCTCAATGTGAATTATTCATTTAATTCAATATTATGTAATGTTTAAGGCCAGGTCCTTATAAATTTTTCCCAAATCAATAGAACACATAACCTCCCTTACTGGCATAAATCCAAAAAAATTATTTTAAAAATATAGGGAAACCCGTCGGTTTTAGGGGAAGATCACCATGTGATGATTCTTAATATAGTTAAAAGTAAAACATGGATTTAAAACTACCTAGACATGTGAAATCATGTATGGTTCAAATCTACCATATATCGCATTCTCCCAAAAATACATGTCATTTCCCAATATGGAAAATAACGGAGACCCACTCAATACAACATTTGATATGATTATTATAAGAATTCAACCAATCCATCCTCAAAATATCATCCAAAAGTATAATATTTATATCAAAATTGTAACAAATAATATCATATTCCAAAAAAGAAAAAAATCAAAAGAGGATCCTAGATTATACTATTATATCTTTTTCTTGAGATTCGTAGTAATGTCCATTATATATGGAATGATATCAATTTGAAGATTCAATAGTACCATAATACATGTAAATACAAAGGAATGAGACACACTACTCTAATATATTGAATTACATAAATCTTAGTGATGTTAATGTTACTTCTTAATTTCACATGACATGCATTAGCCTCAACTATAGACTCATACACATCATTTAAATACCACATTCCTAGTGATTGTGGAAAGAGATACTTTGTTCATGAAAAATATGACTAGACCAAAGATCCTCCTGGTAATATCTAGAACATACCTATACATGGAGTGTTAAAAATATGGTAAAACCTCCCACGTGACATGAAAATCCACAATGGATACATTTCTTTGATTCCTCAAATCATGAATTCTTCATGTTCCCAATTTTTAAAAATTCAAATAAATTCAGAGTTACATTATTAGATACTATAGAAAGTTTATAAGAAGTACAGTAACAAGATAAACCACTATTTTCTACACCATGAGATTCTTATTTATTTATCTTCTTTTAAAAGGTACCACTAAATCTACCACTATGAGTAGGAGGAACTCCCATAAACCCTATTATACCAGCTAGGTCATGGTCCCATTTTAAAACATTATCCGAAACATGATAATAAAAACATGATCTTGGATATCTAATAAAAACCCATATCAATCATCTTGGATTTTTTTTCTCATTCTATATTTCCTCAATTAATAAATGATTATTTTTACAAAAAATAGCTGGTATACTGAGACACTATAAATTTACCTAGATAAATGTTTAAAAGCTCCAATTAAATAACCAATACCATTGATTCTAAGAATAATTTATCTAAAAAAAATGAGAAATAAATTTATTACCCTCCCATAAATTTTTTTATCATTCTAGAACGATTGAATCACACTACATTCAACAAGGCACTTTATGTTTGAAGATGGAATATTTCACCTTAATAGAATCAGGAACCTCAATAATCTAAAAGTGTCTCTCACCAATTTTCATGTAATAATAAACCTCATGATGTTAATTAGTAGAATGTATATACTGTATCTATGGGAATATAAACTACTAGAAATGATCTGTATTATCTTCCCCCCAATGTAAAACCTCTAGATCATTAATTAGAATAGGTGTAGCTACATGGATCAGAGCATATACCACATGAAAATAAATCCCTATATAGTTTTGATCATGTTGGGTGTTTTCTTATTGTATTTTATCAATTGATTTTTCATATGGTCTACTAAAACATCATCATGGGTTCAGATCACTATAAAATATATATAGATAATATGTTAAACATCACCCAAAAAATCACTAGTCCATCAAATCTATCAATTAAAATTCAACTCGGAAACACAAGTCTCCAATAAATGATTTGAAAAATCTATATAATGAGAATAGAAAACTAAAAAAAGATAATTTTTTCCAAAAGGAAATGGTATCTTAAAGACATTTTCAATGGGAGTTAAAAAAAACTAAATCTTATCCTACCCCGTACATCATAAAATTCATTTTTCATATCTATATTTTTTTCTAGAGCAATATATTGATATCCATGAAAAAAAATAATCTCATTTGATACCAATTTTTCATGAACTTTCATTGATAAACCACATAAATGGTACCCATGTTAGATTTGACATAGGCTGAATAGTGTTCTCAATCCCCACAGGTTAGTGACTACTACATGGGAATCAAATATTAAAAATATGGAATAGTTTCACTGTAAGTAATAATCATACAGACAATGTACCAAAAAAATAAAAAATAACTATATGTAAAACACTACTCAATATAAAATATTTACCAGTAGGTAGTTACATGACTAAAAAATGGTATGGCATCCAAATTATTCACCTCAACCCATCGAAGAAAAAGATCTAAAGATATTCGTGGAGAATATTATCATATGCTCCTCCAATCATATAAAACTCATTGGTCTTGTTAATCAATAACATCATACAAATCCATATCATCACTTTTTATTTCCATGAACTAGAATAATAAAATAAGAATGTGCTTGAAGGTAAAGGTATTGTGTGACAAATATATCCCAGTAGGATATCAACAACTATTCCATAAGAAATACATATCAGGTAAAAAATATGAATCCTTGTATAAAAAACAGGGAATTGAATTATTGTCACAAATCATATCAAAACATTATTTACCACAACTTACAATTTATAAAATAAAATTGGTAAAAATGTAAATCACAATAAAAAAAGAAACATATTAGTATTTTTTTTTGAAACAACTATAAATAATAATTTCTATCAAAATAGAGAGATATGAATATGAATATCAATCAAATACTGGAATGTTTAATCATTTTCAATCATGAAACTATGGTAATAACACTCGGGTTTAGTTACTTTTTTTCTCATGTTTCTACACAATACCATTGAAATAAAACTCTCAATCTGAACACAATCTGTATTTCCCAAAAATAGGGGAAATATGATAGACGCTTTATGGATAAAATCCCTATAATCTTGATATTTTAGTCAAATTTTAACAGTCAATATATTTCCATATATTGGTTTATCCAGAATTTATATCTTTTTGTTAAGCTACTCATGATCCAATGTGCTTCAAGGTGATCAATCATAATTGGCTCTATCATTCATTTCAGTCAATCATAAGTCATTTCAATTAATCATCAATTTTATCTGGCCCAAAGATCAAATTTTAAATAATTCCAGTTAATTTCAAAAACCAATATCTAATGGTTTTTATAAATAAATGTTTTGTTTCAAATCACAATATATTTCATTCCAAATAAAATAAAATTAAAGATAGATCAGTTCTAATTTTATTATCAGAATAAATCTTTTTATCATTATATTCAATTCATGATCACTCTTATCTAAAAGGAAACACATTATTTTTAAAATACTTTTTCAAATAAATTTCATCCCAACTTCAATTGAATTTCAAAAAAATTTATCAAACACTCAAATAAATATGTTTAAATAA
The DNA here is from genome assembly GCA_963277665.1 of Viscum album. Lineage (NCBI taxonomy): Eukaryota > Viridiplantae > Streptophyta > Magnoliopsida > Santalales > Viscaceae > Viscum > Viscum album. Next base: position 1,695,466,579 of record OY728147.1, read on the forward strand.
ATCGATAAAATACTTCCAATTAATAAAAAACCATAGTTTAGATGACATTAATTTAATTTATCAAACCACCAAACTCAATCGATATCAATAATCACCAAACAAAAGAAAACCAATAGAGAGTTTAGTGATGGAATAATCATGGGTAAAACATATGATCAATTCATCATGTAAATATGGAGATCATTAAATAATATGAAGATATATCTCTATTAACGAGGGAAAGATATGGGAAATAAATAATTCAATATCAAACTGTGATTTCACTTACCAGATGATATCATTGTATTAAAAAAACCTTTGATCCATAAATAAAAAAATTTGGGTGTTAAAAAATCATCTCAAGACAGTATCATTGTTCAGTAGGGTATAATTGTGTTTGAGGGAGTTTAAAAAGGTTATTATAAAACATTGAATTCTGATACTACCATTCCACTTCTTTGACGCATCAGCATCACCGACAACCCATAGTCTTCCCTGGCTTGCCAGTGGCACAAGGAAAATTGGATATTATCTTAGGAACCCTAATGAATATCTATTAATGTTTTATATGAACTACCTTTCTAATATAAGCTCATTTACTAGTTAGTGGGCGTCCTTGGGTGGTCGGTGGACTTTATGTTGGAAGACCCCACTACCATCCACCCATCGAATTGCTAGTGGCCTTCACCAACAATCTGGTAGACCTCATGTAGATTTTTTATCTACATTATTATGCCCTCTCCTATGATAAACCACTCAATCATATCCCAGCCTCTACAATATGTATCAATGCTACTCATCCAAATTCTCACAAGGCTCATCCATTGTGACAAGACTTTGAATCAAAGTGATTATCTAGATATCAATGTATTGAAGAAGAAAAGACAAAAATACAAGGTTCGAACCAGATATCTAGAGTTGGGATGTTATAGGGTATTCATGGGATTTTGAGAGGATACCTACTAATCATTTTTTCTCATGATTATGATATTACAGGTCTATCAAGTTCATTTTGGACAGGATATTTGATATCATTTTCATGGATTGATTTAATGGTTTCATCATGTAGGGATGTTTCACCTTTGTATGGATATGGGTAGATACAAAATATCTTTAATTGTTTATCCTCGTATCACCCTTGATGGAAATTACCCAATGGATTTCCTTAATTTTTAGATATTTTTACTTTTAATTGGGTATTTACTAAAAATATAGTTTATAATTACTATTATATGAGAATTATTTATCTTCTATGACTTATTTGATTTTCAAATTATTCTGTATCAACTTACTTTATTACAAGTCCTTATGATACATTGAAGGTTCATAAAAAATATTGACTGTAAATTACCATTTATATATTTTATTCATTGGAAAAAATCATTACCATTGGTTTTAATTTGATTTGATGGTATTTTTCATATTCCCATGGTAATTAAGAACTCTCATCTGGTATATCATGGGCTCACTCAGTTTCCAAGACCATGGGTGGCCCAGGTTGGTTCTTTCCAGAACCATATCAGTGCTACACATAAAAATATAATATATTAAATGAAAATTATATTTTAATAAAACAATAAAATGATGTACATTTTAATAATTAATTTCCCAAAAATATATTATTTAGGATGCATATTTATTTCAAACATACTTTTTCAAAATTATATTATACGGATTTCTTGAAATTTATCCTTAGAAATAATATTTTATAATTATTAATGAATATTTTATTTAACCTTTTCCATTTTATTCATAATAATGAGTAATATTATCTATAATTGTAAATATTTTTACTATTTATTTGATATAAATTTTCATAGGATAATTAAGAGGTAAAATGGGTATTTTTTATAACATTGTTTCTGTTGGGATAATGATTTTTTACATAAAAATCTAACAATATCTGTAGGTTTTATGTAATCCCAATAATAATTAATGATGAATATTTTATATTAAATGTATGGATTATATATATAAATATTTTAATTTAAATACATCTAATTATTATTACTAATCATATATTTAATATTATATTATCTTATGCTTGAAAAAAATTCATGAAAACCTGTTTTCCAATATGATATAATGGATTAGAAATTAAAATCAACTGATTTTGTAATTAAATATTTATAAATGGGATTTCATATTTTTAATCATTATAATTAATAATATTTAATAATTTAAACATTATTTTTTATCATAGTGAATATTAAAAACAATATAAAATAATTTTCATGGTTAAGGCTAAAATGAGGTTCTGTGTGTAACTTGCGTTTATGCTAAAATTAATTTTCCACCCAAAAAGATTTTTTATTTAAAAATATTATTTTTTATTTATAAAATTTTTTTAAAAATTATCAATCAAAGATCATTTTAATTTATGCATAACAGATTTATTATAATGATTTTTAAAAATGTAACCACCATGAAAACTAAACTATAAAAAGTGAGTAACCAAGTATATAATGGAAATTAAATATGTAATTTATGTTTCATTTTAGTGGGGGTGGTGTGGATAGACCATATTCTCCCTCCAACCCTTTATTCATTAATTAGGGTATTTCTTTTATTGAGTGTGTCCTCCCATTATTGAATTTTTTTATGTTTTAAAAAAATGGACCTCCTCTTCAATTATGAAAGGGAAATCCTTTCCATAACTTATTCACGTAAATAAACCCATTTGGGTAATCCAAACCCCTAATAAAATATCTCCCAAACATCATAATTACAATTGTTTTGATATTTTTCTTCCTAAAAGATATTCACTTGTTTTTGTAATAAGTGATCCAGGGATGTTATTCCAAGTTAATTTAATAGTCTTCACTAAACTCATTCATTTTATTCTTCTTAACATTCATTTGTGTCATAAAAAGTTAAATATAATATAACAATTATAACCAATATAATTATATTTTTTTTGTGGAATAATTTTTTCAATCTCCATTCTCCTAAAACCGGAATCAAATTCATCGCTCGTGTGTACAGTTGACTACCACCTCATGAACGATGTAAATTTATTTCCATCACCAAATCACAAGGATATAAATATTTATTTATATAATAAATATATATGAAACATTTGAAATGATATTAAATATGTAAAATTAAATTTTCATCAAATTTATTACCCTTATTCCCATTATGGAAATGATATTGTCACTTATTCATGTACACAACATACTGCCTCCGTGAAGTGATTTTATTCATTTTCCTTGTCCATATTTCAAGAATAGTTTTAAAAAAAATTTAATGAGAAAATATTTATTTAAAATATATATATATATATGTCTTAATATGATGAAACTATATCTGATATTCAGAACATGAAATTTCATGACAAAACCTGTATGAGAAAACATTATAACTAACACATGAAACAATAGTAACAACAAAATATTAATATCGAACAAGTGGTTAGATGTTATAAGAGGATAATATAGGATATTATAAATATGAATATAATTTCATTATTAATTAATAACATGATTAAAACCATTATATATCAGTTTCAATCATTTCCACCTTATGGTAAGTCTTTCGTAATAGATTTCAACCCAATTACCTATCCATTGAGACATATTTGTTAGTATGCACCTACTCACTTTTATAAGGTTTATATACATCCCATTTTATGCATTTAGAATGAATACATATTTATTTCATTATAATACTTTCTCACTTAACATCTACTTAATCAAGGGGTTACAATTTAAAAGTTACCAACTTGGTAATAATCTATTTGAAATTCCCACTTTATTTTGGAATTTTTTTAAATGTTTTGAAGGAATATTATCATTTTTACATCATATGCTCTAAAATTTTATTATCCACTATATAATTAAGGTTATTCCATATTTTAAACTAGTATGTATTATCTTTTAAACTTGAATCAACTAATGAATTTCTTAAAAGGGAAAAGAATTTATTTTTTTAAATATGATATATTTTTTATTATGATGATGTTTCCTAAAAAAAACATTAAAAATGTCCTTTTATTTATTAAAATTAATTATTATGTAAATTTTTTGTTTTTTCATACCTCTAGAATGAGTTTTATTGTATTTGTCTACTATTTTATAAAGTTTATATTTTTTTATTTCTTTGAAAAAGAGTCAAAATGAATGTTTTTACTTTATATACAAATAGAAGATATCCATTATATCATCAATATTATAAAAAATATATATTATTCTAAAAGTTATATGTTATTTTACAAATAATTATCTTTTATGGGTGATTTTTTAAAATTTAATTTATATCCCCTTTATTCTTCTAAATGTCATTATTTTATTGAAAACCCTTTATTCATGATGAATAGTTGGTCACCTATCATTTTTGATTAATTTTGTTGTTGTAAAAATTCTCTTGAGATAATCCCTTTCTTATAATAATTCTCATTAGCAATTAAATTTCTATTAAATACCCATATTCATTTTATTGTAGATATGATTATTACATGAATCATATACCATTTTTTACATATGTTTTTTACTTTGAAATTTATTTTATTAACTACGTAAATTTTGAAAAATCCATATTATTTACTCAATAATGATTTTTTATGATAAAAAATATTATTAATTAATTAAATCTATGATTTTATATTTGAGGTATTATTTTGTCGTATAGTGATTGGTGGGGCCCAAATTTATGTATCCCTTAAAATAATTTATAGGTTCCCTGAGACAAATCAATTTGAAAAACTAAGTAGTTTTGTACCCATTGGTTTTTTATATTTTGGATCAAGATCGTAAAATTATAAATATCATGATTTCTATGATCTTGAAATCTAACATTATACATTTCCTTTATTTCGAATTTATTTATTATTATCTATGGGATTAATTTATTGACACTATCCCCGGATTATAATCATGATCATTTGATTACATATATGGAACTGATTGATCGTCTTTTATTACTACTATATTATTCTTCCTGATCATGATATTAATTAAATTGATTGTTTTTTATATTAGTTAACTATCCTTAATGATATTTCATTATCAATTCATGAAATCTTCAACAACACATAACCCTTACTGAGAATTATAGGTCGCCCAATTTTTTACTTTTCCAAAACATATGAAGAATAATTCATTGATTGGGTTCAAGGATGATGGATTTTTTCTATTCATATTTTCTATATTTTATTACAATGTAATGTTGAAATATTTTAGTTATCCTCTTTTCAGGACTTTTAAATTTATCAGTCCATTGATATTATAATCCTTTTATTTATTCTAATTTTATAAATTAAACACTGGATCTAATTTACTAGTGTCAGATTTGTTACATTTGGTATCAAATAAAGATTAGTAGAAAGCTGATTAAACAAATTTTTAAAAAAACTATTATGGAATAAAAACCTATAATAGACATTAAAGATATTCAAAATTATGAATAATATCATTAATTTTTGTTAAATTGGATATTATATGGTATCTTAAAGCATAAAATCTATATTTGGATACTAATAGTGTACATCGTTATGGAATTGTTATTCAAAGGGAATATGTTTTTTGGATAAATGAATGTGGGGCCTATTTTAAGGAATAACATAATATATTTTTCAATTCTCTAATTTTGGCTTTATATATATTAAATTATCATATTTTGATATAAAGTGATTCATCAAATAAGGGTCTTGGTTGTGTCACTATGAAAAATGATAATTTTATTTCATATTCATAAAAGAAGGTGGAAAATCATGAAAAGAACTATCCAATTAATAATCGTAAGTTGGAAAAAATAATATTTTCTTTGTATATATAGATAGATTATCTCTATGGTGAACAATGTGGGATTTAAAAATTCCATAACAGTCTAAAATAAAAATTCTTATAGAAGGATCTCAACATGAAGAAAAGATGTTGGCTCAATCTACTAAATGATTATGATTTATCAAAAAACTACAAACTTGGAAATGAAAATAATATATTGTTTTCATTGAGTGGTAAATATTATGAACCAAATAAATATTTATATGGATCTTTTGTTAATTTATCTAATAAATATGAATATCCAAATTATTGTGGAATGCGATAAAAATATTCCATTTTTAAATAACATCAAAATTCATCCTATAAGATGTAAAATACTTTCAATAAAATTATGAGGATTTTCGTCTAAGATTAATGTTGTGGTAGGTGGAAATAAGAATGATATTTTTGTGAAGATGACATTAAAAAATTTAGGATACTATGTGTTCTAACAATACATGATCTGAAAAGGTATTTATTAAAAGGTGATCATTGCTCAAATTTCTTTATAGACCCTCATGGTTCCAATATTTATATGTATTTGAAGGAGTAATTTTTTTGGATATAATGAGTTAGTAAATTATTGATTATGTGTCCATTTGTACAATTTTTCTTCAATTGTAGGATGAGATATAGAATCATTGTGACGTCATTCATCATCTTTCTATTCTTTTATATAAATTGGATAACATTACTATATAAGTTTTCATTAAACAACAAAACACTCTTATAAGTAATGATACTATAAGGGTTATTTTTAATTTACTTACAAAATCTATAAATTTTCATGCTATATGATAATATTTACCAATTTAGTACCTTTAAAGGATATATATTAATGAATTTATAAACATAATACTGCACTTATTTCAAATTTTCTATATTATGATCCTTGTTTTAAGACATTAGAATTCTTTTAATGAATATATAATACTTCACACTCCAAGAAGACTTGTGAAACAATGGCTTATTTGAAAACCACCTATCACCCTAAAATAATGAAAATAATGATAGTACTATTCAATTATTGGAATACATATCTAGGTATATCAAATTTTACATTCATGGTATGTGGGAATGATATTTATCATTGGAAGTGTTTTTTAATAAGAATATTTTTAATTAAGGTATTAAAATTATGTCGTATACAAAATTATATGGAATGAGATGTTGAACTCTAACTTATTGGGATGATATTGGTGAATAAAACCTTATTTTTCTAGAAAATCATGAATAGGAAACCAAAAATTTAATGACAAATTAGGCTCATACTAAAAAACTAAAATCTATAAATAATCTATTTCATATCCAAAAGAAATATTTGGATATTCATGTGGGATGTTACGTTTTCATGAATGTTTCATTGAAAACCCTTTTCATTATTAGACATTAATTTATGATTTAATATATTAGAATAAAATCATAGTTACTAGAATATAGATATGTCTAATATCCTTGGGTAATTAATTATATTATATAACGACATTAATAAAGGATGTGAATTAGCAATATCTAAAACATTATTATCAGGATCCTTATATTCCATCATTGTTTAAACAGCATGAGATAACCTAGGGAGATATATAAGAAATGGGTGAACTATAAAACCTAGTAAGAATGTAAAAATGAATTATTTGAATAAATAATAACATGGGAGAAAAAATGAATTCAAGTGGGACATAAAATACAAATAATAATAAACATGAAAAATGTGTCATGATATAGCATGATAACATAAGAAAAACATGGGAATGTGTAATCAATATTAAACATGAAATTATAATAATAAGTCATGGTTAAACACAAATACATAATAACATAATGTTCATAGGATATGCTCTCATACACCATACATAGATTCTCATGACACTAAAACATTACCCATTGTGTTGGAGTACTATCAGTGTGCACCCATCATTATCATATCATGTAAATGCATAATTTTTTGACATATATCATATAACATAAACACATATTTCCTCAAATTTAATATCATGATTAAAGACTTCTGGTTAAAAAATATGTAATTACCCCACCAAATATGTATAGGTGAAAATAGGTGAATACCCTTGAGTGTAAATGGGAATGGGTATACACCTCATGAATGATTTCCATGGAAAATCATATTGACAATTTGATAATGTAACAACTGTACATGAAGTTTCATAAAATTTACCAATGAGAGATAAAGGGGAGTCTCATCAGTTATAATTCAAAAAAGAATTAATAGTGGATATTTATGAACATAATACAATATAAATGTTTTGAAATTAATATGAATAATATAAAGATGTAGTTTGAATAAAAACATGGCATGGAAAAATCACAGGATAATTTCAACTGCATATAGGGGATACAAAATGAATAATGGGAGGGATTAATAAGAGTTAAAGGGGTCACTGATCACATGTAATTTAATAATTGAAGTAATAGGTAATTTTAAAATAACATCTCATCAATATGAATTGAAATAAAATTTTAATTACCAAAATAATGTTCTCGAAAATGAGAGAAAATAGTGGATCCCTTACCTTGAGATGTTGATTCTTAATGCATATGAGGAGCTTCTTGAGATCATTTCAGAAACATGGGAGGACTATAGTGAGTGTATGGAAGATTAAGGATGGTATTTCTAGTTTTTTGTGAATATTAATTGAATTTTGGGTGTGTTTATATTTTAAAAGAGAAGTAATATTCTTATTATTTCCCAAAACAATGGTTTTTCAATATATATAATGAAGTAAAAAAGCATAACATGGTTCTTTTCCATGATCTCTTCCAAATATGAGTGTTTTTTTATTTTATTATAAAAATGAAAAAACACATTAAAATATTACCCTTGTTGATGATAAAGTGAGTCATGTTTATAAATATTTGATTTTAAATCCTTAAAATACAATATAGGATATGAAGGATTCATAATGATTTATAAAATTAATAAAATAACTAAAAACATTTTTAAAAGTTAAAAATATATATTTTCATTTATATAATTTATTACATAGCATTTGGGGCATTAGGATTTGATAATAAACTCCATATATTTGTATCATATTTTATTTTGATGTGAATGATTGAATTTTCAAAAAAATATTAAATCCTTTCTGTTGGATAATTTTAAAATATTTTTCTAATAATTTTTTTTAACAAATAATTCCTAAATATGTGAATTTTCACTCTTAAAATAAGAAGTGACATTAATTGGGAAATTCTTGTTTTTTCGATAACTAAAATATTTCAAACGTTATAATAATTATATTTTACATAATTAAAAGATTATTATCTTCTTATTTAAAGAATATTATTTAATTTTATTATTTAATTAATATATAATTTATTTTATAATTCATAAATTCCTAAAAAATGAATTCCTTAGTTTAAATTTAATATTACACAAAAAATAAATTTTTTGTTTTATATTATCAAAAAAATCATTAATAAAGTAGTAAAAATAATAGGTAAGTATATCTATTATTCTATAAATTATACCTTTTAATAATATTATTGTCACTATATATATCCCTTTATTACACCAAAAAATTCCATGAGGGTATGTTGTTCAATGTGGATATTTTTATTGGTTGGTTCGACAAACATGGTGTTGGTTGTGATCTCAATAAGTATGAACTTCTCACACAAACACATTCTATAATTATTTGGTTATTGGATAATGATTTGATTATAGTCGAGGTATAATCTGTGTATTTTTAACACCGTTATATTATTTGATAAATGGGATTTATATGGTATGATCCTATTAGTTGAGCTCATTTTTTATTTTTGGTGTGTCAATTGAATTTATCATAACCTTATATATATGATCATTGTTTAAGGGATATTTTATCTACTATTAAGGTGATTAACATTAATTCATTTCCAATATGATATTCAAAAACCAAATATGTGCATTTTTTTATAGAACCATAATTGGGAATTTAATTCAATCAGAAAGGGTATTTTATTTATAAATTTTATGGTCATTACAATCCTCCCCCTTTCAAAAATTTCCCCCATAAACTGTCCATTTCACACACAAGTAGAGATAAGGATAATTCTATTTCATCACTTCCTATACATCCCAAACCACTTCATCAATCATTTCATCTGTCCATTGCTCTTTGACTAGGATAATTGTCATATCTCAACGAAATTTTTCTCTATAGTCAAAGATCATCACATGATGCTCCTCATTTGAATGATAATAATCCAATGGTACCACCTCATGATTCATCACATGTAATGGTTCTGGTATGTACATCATCAATATGGATACATGGAGCACATCATATACTAGTGATATGTTAGGTTGGAGTTTATATTGATAATCCACTTCTCTGATTCAATCAAGGATCTAAAAGTTACTTATGAATCTTTGAATAAGTTTTCTATTTTCCATAATTATCAATATTTATTCAATTTACATATATGGATGAATAAATTATCACTAACCTCAATCTATAGCTATCATTCATGATTTTGACCCTAGATATTCTATAGTCACTATGAATCCCTAATGTGATGCCGAATGTTTTTGATATCTTCCACAATTTATTCTACCATTTCATGACCAAGCAGTTTCTATTCTCCAAAATCATCCCATCATACATGTAATCTATATCTCTAATCAGGAGTGGAATCATAAAAAGAGATTTTGATTATCGAGTAGATACTATTATTGTATTATAACTCGCTAATAAGAAGTTGTTGATACTAACCTCCTTTGAATTCTACATTGAATGCTCTCAATACGTCATTTGGTTTCTAGATGGCCCTTTTAGACTGGTTATCATTTTCAAAGTGATAAGTCTAGATAATGTTCGATATATTATATAGATAATATTGTATACTCTTCCAAAAAATTTAGATAATTCTTGTATCTTGACAATATTAGATAGATAATGGTTTTCCATGTATCATCACCACGTATATATAGTATATCCTTACAAGCAGGTCAGGCAAAAATCCCTCTATAAACACAATAATGTGGGATGTCTTTATAAGAGGATCCACCACAACCCATACAGAAATATTTCCAATTTATGTTTTAAAAATATTATGTCTCACAAAGATAAGTAATAAATTCTATGGATATGTTTTCCCATTTCAATGTACGTATGGGTAATAGTTTCATCATCCCCAAGGATGTTCTTGTTTCATCCTTTACTTGTAGACATACACAAACCCTTAATGTATATTTTGTGATCTCTTCCTTTATATTGTCCACCCAATATTTCTCATTGCTATCTCAATATAGTTTATTGATCCTTGGATTCTTGTAAGATGGTAGAGTTTTTATGATCATCCAACATCTCTTTATTTAAATCATGATTTGATGATACAAATAATCGCAACCAAAATCTTAAAACACATTCTTAATTTATTTTGAACACTAAATATTTCAATTTTTATATAAAATACACCATCCTCAAAACATCTTCAATTTATCTTTGATCCTAATTTATCTTCTTCATATGGTATGGATGAGATATTATTTGTGAAATTATTGATGATGTTACTTCATTTTTTATTTCCTGGTCCATCAATTTTAATTCAATGATGTTCAGTTTCTTATATGATCTCATTAATGAAAAAATGTGGGATCCTTCCTACTTAGTGAATCTCCTATATTATTTTATTCCCTAGGATGGTAGTGTATTGATAATTCATATTATATATCAATCTCTCACCATCATAATTCTTTCATATTTATCTCTTTATGTCTGAATATATAGTTGAGGCTCTTATGATCCGTATATATTTCACACATATCCCTAAAAAGATAATGACTCTATATTTTTAATGTGATGATTACTGCAACAAACTATTGATCATGTGTTTAGTAGTTTTTTTTATTGAACTTTAAATTCCATTTAGTCATATTCTTTCACGTCTTCTATCTTCATTATTAGAGTACCCAATCCATTTTTCAAATCATCACTTTATACCATGAAAAGATCCCCACATTTGGGTACCATAATGAAATGTGTATAGGTAAGACTCTTTTTGACCTGTTGAATCATTATTTACATCTATTATTATAAAATATATGAATCCATTATAATATATATTGGTTGGAGGGTTTTATAATCATGATAAATTTCATACAACTCATCGAAAATTCCCAACCACTCTGTGAAAAATAAGGATATTGGTCACAAGTATTGTCTTCGACCATCCATAAAGTGATTCTATCATTCTGGGGACTATAATTATCCCATTGATGGTGAAAAATTACTAATTAATGAGACATCCTTCAACCAAAACACACATTATCGAAAAATTCCATTAATCTTCACCTTTAATATTGTATTTAGTATAGTACTCAGATACTCCTCATGATCCAACCTCTTTTAGAGTGTATTAGAATATCACAAATAAAGACTAGGATAAATTTGTTAATATAATATAAAATGACTATCTTTATCATGTCTATAAAAATTTCTAGAGAATTAGTCAGTCTGAATGGAATTTCTATGTACTCATAGTTCTTGTACCTTGAATAGAAAACAGTCATGGGGATGTCCTTTTTAGTCACCCTTACATGATAATACTTTGACCGAATATCCACCTCGGATAAATTTTTGTATCTATATAGATAATTTAACTTGTCATATAATCATGGTATAGGATACCTTTTATTTATCATTATCTTATTGGGAACCTGATAATCAATGCAAAGGCTCGTTGATCCAAACTTCTTCTTGTTAAATAAGACTAGTGCACCACAAGGTGAAGCACATGGGTGTATAAAGCCATTATCCAGACATTCATATAGTTGCTTCTTCATCTCATCGTGATGAACAATAATCATTATATATGGATTCATAGATATATTCAATGCCCCAATTATATACACTATTGAAAATAAATCCTTTTTAAAAAGAGGATGACTACAAAATTCATTGGGAAACATCATTGTATATTCCATGACAATGGGAATGTTTTCAAGTGTGATAATTTATATAGACACAATCTTTTTTTCGCGATACTCTCTCTTATAGGGAAGAAATATCCATGATTGATATGGTATTGTTAATGTAAATTCAGCATCCTTTGTAGGATTTTACAAAATCGGAGGACGGTACACTGTATGAAGAGTAATTTTCTTCTCATAGAAATTTATGTTGGCTTTATGTATGTAATTCCAATCCATATTGATATTTTCATCATATTCCACTAATGGGATTATCATAAAGATTGATTGGATGTTCATCTGTTAAATTTTTATCATAGAAGAGTTATACACTAGGTATCAAATAATTACCCAATTTATAATCTCCCTAAGCATTTGTGATGTAATATGCTCACCCTTATTACCTTTGATGTTGTTCGGGTTAATTAGCTCCAACTGCAGTAGGAATATGGTTGTGGTTCGCATAGTGAAATTATTTATTTCTTTATAATCATTAAACAATATATTAAGACTTAACCATATTATTCCCATATTCTATTACATTAATGGTATTATCCCTTCAATAATCTCTTGCTTGGTGCCCTTCCATTTTGTACCTAATTAATTTCATTATCTCCTTTAAGAAATTTTTGAATTACTTATTTCCGCACTTTTAAAATTTTTGATGTTAAAATTTCTTAAAACCATTATATTTTTCAATCGCACTTCCATATTTATTCATCACTTGATTATTATTATCCCCATGAGAACCCTCAAAAAAAATTTACTTTATTTTAACTATGAGGGTGAATAAGATAATTTCCTCATAGATTTTGTTGTTCTAGCTCTCTATGGATTTTCATATACTTTGTTTCTTCCCCAAAAGATTCATTAATATATTTATTAGAGGGTAATGAAAAATTTGGAGGTGTATAGTGCAGGTCTATAAAATATTTCCTCATATTCCCTGATGGATTCATAATCTTATTCACCAAGGGAAACGAAACCCATTCCCATTTTAAGATAGAGAGTTGGAGTGAAATATATTTCCAAAACAATTATGGAATTTCTCCTGACTCATAGCATAGATCTCTTCCTTAGGATTTGTATTCTTGATAAATTTCCTCAACATATCATCTTATCCCTCTATAAGATAAATTTTTTGTATAAACATCTCTTTCTTAAACATGTAATGAAGTTGAATATCTATTAAATGGTGTTAATCCATTTTTTCATGATTATTTCATTGGATGATCCATTGAAATTTAGAGGCCTTTTTCATATAAAGGGCTCTGATGCATGTGTATCATTTTTATGGGGGGGGTTGGGGTATTTTTGATGATTTAGGTTAATATTTATATTCTTGGTCAACTAAGACTGAATCATTGACAAAATCACGATTTCTTCTTCCATGGGGTTGGGTTACTCTTTTGGACTGTAATAAAATTTACCTTCACATTGGTGGTTTACGTGGTTCCATCTATTTATTACCAATTTCTAGAGTAAAGTGAATGTTATGGATGATTACATTAAATCTATTAATCACACTATTGGGAATATGATAACATTAAAGATATAATTTTGTCATGAAATGTATTTCTTTAACTTATAAATTTACATGCTTCAATCTATATCATTAATGGTCTATTTTCTAAAATATACACTTTTGGTAATTTTTCTTCCCAGAATAATGGTTTGTAGTGAGATTATGAATTTAATATAGCATATCCCTCAGGAGGTTCAAATTATGTATGCTTGAATTTGGATTTTCATTCATCATGTGATTATAGATTCTAGCTAAAGTTGTAATTTTAGGCTTATTACAACTAGGGACCTCTATGTTGGAGCCACATCTAATATTTGTATCCATAAATGGATTAATATTCTATGAAGCCACATTATATATACATTAAAAATAATCTGTGACGTTTTTTTCTTATTAATTTACTTATAGTGTTCTCTTTATTTTACAAATCCTAATTTGAAAAATAACTAGGCATCCCTTCAATGCCACCTATGAAAACCCTTTTCCTTATTACACATTAATCAATGATTTAATACATAGGAATATACATAAAAAACCTAGAAGACTGAGATGTTGATTTTGTTTTTATATTTATTTTAATTACATAACATATTAAAAACATGTTGTATATCTGTATTATTGGGGGCTTCCTTAACATGTTAATAATATTCCATCATTCTTAAAATAATATGAGAGAATGTGGGGACATACATAATAAAGGGGTGAAATATAAATAAAAATATTGGAATAAGGATTTCATAACATAAATAAATTATTACATGTTATGAAATAGGCATTTAAATTTGTTATAAAAGGGGTGATAATCCTAAACATAGACAACTAGGAATGATATGACATGATCATATAATGTCGACCTGGGAATGTAGAAAAACAATTAAACATGATATCTTAAGCATAAGTTAAGGATTAAAACCACGAAATCATAACATAAAAGTTTAGGGTAACCTTCCATCTTGCATAAATGGAATCTCAGGAAACAAAAACTATGACTAATTTATTGGAGTACTATTTGGATACCACTATCATAATCATATCTTGTGCATTCATAAGTGTTCAACATATATCATATAAAATAATAACATGTGTCTTCACATTTAATCCCATGATTAATTATTGTGGATTGTGTATATATATAAATTGAATAAATGAACTATAGGTACATCTAGGTGAATACACATGAGTGTAACTATGTATGGGTATACACCTCACAAATGTTCATAATTGAAAATCATCTGGATATTTTTGTGGCAGAACGATAGTACATGGGGACTCATAAAATTTTTCAGTGATAATTAAATGGGTAAATAATCACATGGATGGAATACGGATCATATAACGGATATGTATGACCATAATGAAACATAAAAATTGGGAGTTAATATAATTAAGAATATATGTGTTGTTGAATAAAAACATGTCATGGAAAATTTGAAGGATAATTTCTATAGTGTGACTGGGGTAAATAGTGAATTCAGGGAGAGATTGATGAGAGTTAAATGGGTCACTCATCACATGTAAATAATAAGGGAATTAATATGTATTTTTAAATTTATATCCCTTTGAAATTATTCAGAAAACAATTTTAATGACATAAAATATGGTCCTTTAAAAAGAAGAGAAATATAGGATCTCATACATTTAGAAGATGATTTCAAAAGGATGGGGGATATTCATGATATAATGGTAGAATCATAGTAGTATAATACAAGGGGTAAGAATGATTAAGTATCTATGGAAATTTTTTCGAGTGAACCATAAATGGATCATGGGTGGGTTTATATATAAAAGGAGTTGGGAGTTGTTTATTATTTCTAAAAATTGAGTTTTGGAAAATATATATTAATGTAAGAAAAAAACACCTTTATATTTTTATTTCCAATGGATTCTATCAAATAGAAGTGGATTTAATTATTGTATAAGTCTAAGAGATGAAATCAACAATATATTACCCTTAGTGATATTTAAGTGTATCAATTTTATAAAGAATGAAATTTAAACCAGTAAATTTAAAATTTGTTCTAGATGATTCATAAAGGATTTATAATATTAATAAAATAATCTAAAAACATATTATATTAAAATTAATACATATATTAAGTCATGGAAATGCTCTATAGAATTTTTTACATCACATTTAGGTTACTGTGATGTCTTAATACACATTATATATTGAAAATGCATTTTATTTTTTACATAAAAATTCATCTTTCTTAGAAAATTATGAAAAAATAAACATTGGAAAAGATCAACATGATAATTCAAAAAAAACATTATATCAAAATAATTATATTAATATATGTATTTTATCATTTAGAATAGAAATCGACATTTTTTAAGAAATTCATTTTTCAACAATAACATTTCTAAAAACATTATAACAACTAAATTCTACTTCATAAATTTTATAATATCATTTATATTGATTTATTATTTTCTGATTGTATTATTTTAAAAATATATTCTTTTGTAATAAATAATTATTTCATCAAAAATCGATCCAATGATTAAAATTTCATATTTCCCATAAATTTGAATTTTCATTTTATCTTATCATAATCCAAATCATTTACCATGCAATGATAATCAGATGTAAATATGTCCATTATTATACAAAATATACATATACATATTATTTTTTTTTATATTTATCTCTCTATTGGACCAATAAATATCCTAAGGGTAAGGTGTCTGACGGTGATATTATCATATGGTGGTTCACCATACATATTTTGGACATTAATCTCAATGAGCCTGTTCTTATCTCATAAATGGTTTCTCTCAGGAATTGCTTTTTGGATCTCTTCTGGGATTATTCAAGGAAATATTATATTGTTTCTATCTCCCTTAAAATCTCACGTTAATTTCCTTTATAGATTATGATCTCGTAGTTTGAGGCATTGCTTCTCTTGTCTGTGTCAATATGATTTATCATAACACTACAATTATACTAATCATTTGGTCACTCTTCAACAACTATTTTATCAATAATTATGATGATTAATGGAAATTAAATTTGATATAATATAATAATAGAAAATAATTTAATGTCATTTATATAACCATAATTGGGAATTTCTTTTATAATAAAAGAAATTTTATTTGTTAAAGTTCTTGTTGTTATAGTATCTCAATGGAAGGGTGTCATAAAGATTGGTATGAAAGTAAAACGAATCCCCCAGTAATTAGGTCCCTATAAAAATATAAACTTAATAGGGATTATGTTTTAGATATTGTAAATTACTCCAATCCACTATAAAATAATTGATCTGTTCCTTATAACACAGTTATAGTAGTAAATTCCAAACCCAATGTTTGTTCTCACATCTTAGGAAATAGAATTGGAACCCAATTTGTCTTATTGTAAAGTGCCTATTGATTTTTTCGGTAACCGAGAAAAATTTTAGGGCAATAGAATGTCTTGAATATTAAATTTACATTGTAGATATCATGAAATGGTGCAAGAGACTTTGGAAATAGAGGATGTTATAAAGATTAACCACTGTAATTTTCTTAGAACGTATTATCCAAAATAATTTTGTGGATGAAATATTTATAAGAGGGATGAATATAACACCTAACAAAAAAATTATTGTAAATTAATATTATTTTAAAAAAAACTATATATCAATGTAAATTTAAATATTTCATGGAAGAAAATTATAATTTCTTAGGAAGAGTAATTATAAAAAAATTACTTGTTTAAAATAATCCAAGAATGAATTTTTTAAATTGTCCCTTATAAATAAGAATATATGATTAATAGAAAACATAATATATAACGATTCCCCTAAATATTAGTAATGATGTGAAATAATATGTATAATTACAAATAAATTGATAGTAATGTTTTTATGAATAATTATTAAATCATTTGGAGCTAAAAAGGGGTATTTCCATAAAACTATTTTTGTTTGGGAATCCGTTTTGAGGTAAACAAGGGAAGATGTATATCAAATATAATTAATTAAAATAATATTTAATGAATACATATTTTTATTAAATTTAGAGATTATATATATTAATATATGAATTTATATCTATCTAAGGATGACTATTATTTGTATGGTTATTCTATAATCTTTTTGTTCTTGAAAAATGCATTTCTAAACACTGAATTTTTGACATGATTTGTAGGATTATATTTAAAATGATTTGTTCCAATTTTGTTTTTTGAATTTTAAAAAATAGATTCCATATTATGAGTAAAAATATTAAAAATTTAAAATAATTTTAATAGAATTTTTTTATAATGGATAATAAAATTTATAATAATTAATTTACATGGATATAGTTAAAATGGGGGTTTTTGTGTTCCATGAACATGTATTAAAATTATTTTTCCACACAAATAGAATTTTTATTTGATAAATTTTATTTAATATTTATCATAATTTTTTTCAAATTACCCAATAATTCTCTTTTAATAGTATTAATTGTTAAATTTTCTAGGATAAAAAAAACATTTTTTGATGAAAACTAAAATAGTAAAAAGTGTGTATCCTTATAGGTAAAGGAAATAAAATTTATTTATCATGTTTCAATTTATTAATGGAATGTTGGATCAAAATTAACATCCACCACCCCATTATTTATCAATTTTGCTGGAAATTATTTCGAGAGTGACATCTCATTTTTGAATCGTTTGGGGTATTTAACGAAATGTCATTTCTCCTCAATTAAAAAATATAACTCCCTCCCCTCACTTATTCACAATTACAACGAAATTTTTATCTATTAAATAAAAAATAAATATTTTTCTAACATAAATATTCAACATATATAGATAATTATCATCCCATAAACTAGTATTATGGTCCTTAATAAGTGAAGGAATGGAGGTTCCTTTAAGTGTATGAAATTGTCTTCCCTAGGATCTTTCACTCTACATGTATGTTTTACCAAATATAAATTACGTTGATTGAATTTATAAATAAAAACAAAATTATATAACATATTATAATATTTTATTAAGATTTTATCATAACATTTTTATATATCCTTCTCCATCAAATTGGAAACAAATCCATCTCCTATGTGTATAGTAAATAACCGCCTTTCAAACTAATGTCGTTTGTTTCCCATCACTGACTCAGAAGGATATTCAAAAAGATATTAATAATGAATATATATTTGAAACATTACATTATATTAAACATATAAAGTTAATATATCATCAACTTAAATACACTTTCACCCATTAGTTGACTAATGTCATCAATGATTTATATTTACAATCAACTGTCTCCACGCAGCGACGATAATAATTTTCTATGTTCATCATTCAAGAATGGTTCTAAAAATGTATCCAATTAATATATGTGATATTTATAACCATAATATAATATCGTAAAATTTCACAATATCTTATACATATGAACTGAAACTTTCACGAAAGAACTCACATGAGATAACAAACCGAATAACACCCAAAGAAATAGTAATAATGGAATATTATTAACAAATGGTTAGAAATATGGTATAAGGTGTGTTTTAAAACAGTTTCAATGGAATGTCTATAATATTTTTTGAAGGGTTTTTTTCAACTTCCTTTATATAATGTCTAAATAGATGTTTTCATTTTATAGGTATTCAATGTAATTCATCACCGCCAATTTGATATCAAACAGTTATATTCTTATAAATGTATTCAGTGGTTTTAATATAAAAAATATTTAATGAAATATTATTTCAAAATTTAATATACATCTCATTTATTCTTTCAACCAGCATGATTTTATGTCAAATATCTATATTCTTAATAAGTCTATGGTCACATCTCATTTTATGGTTAATTTTGTGGTGTATACCTCTCAATTGAAATAATTACTTTCTAAATATTATTTTTCATTTGATAATAAATTTTTATTAAATAAACATATTCCATATATCTTGGATATGATTATTTCTTAAATTGTTTTCACTTTCTACACACCATTTTGTTTTTTTTCAATGTTATTAGATAAAATGGGAAAATGATGATAAATAAATATTATTTACTAAATATGGATGTATATTGATAATGTATAATCTTCATGAATTAAATTTCTCATTAGATCAATGAAAAATGATTTTGACATGTAGTGATTGGTCGAGACCAGAATTATGTATACCCTTGATGACACAGTATCTCTTATGAGAAAATTAGTCGGCCTAATTCACTAGTTTTTATATGTCGTTTAATACTGTCTTATAGAATGTTCTTGTCGGTATAGATATCCCAATGCCTGATATCATGATGTCCAATATTATGTTTTTTCTTCATTGAGATTTTAGTTCTTATTATCAATGATATTATTAAATTTATATTAAACCCAGATTTACCTCATGATTATCTTATTATTTAAATGTCATTATTTTATCATTATAAATGTATACCATAATGTTTTGTGAAGAAATAATTATGTTCATTGTCGTAATATTTTTTTAATTTTTAAATTGAACTACTAGTGATGTGTTATTTTGAATATTTTAAAAATATTTAAGTTTGATCTGATTTTTTTAAGATTATTTTTTATTACACCCCAACCAAGACTGAATAGACAATCAATAGTGTGTAATAGTTGGGTTTCTATATGTAAACCTTCTAGTCGATCATGTATTTTCCAATTAAATCATTACATTTACTCCATCCATATATCATGGATATCATTCTATTATAGATTGTCATAGGGATCTCCATTGAGAATATTAGAGTCCTAACCATCCACATTTCAATGAAAAACTTGACTCCAAGGGAGGGAGGATTGGTTATAAGATATTAAAGTTATTATTCTTTAGTTTTATCTTCCAAAATACATTACGATTAATTTTTAAACATTAATATTTGAAATTTCCATGATATAGGTGGGTGATGTAACTTATATAGATGGAACCATATAAAGACCTCCCCTGTTAATATTTCAAGGAACTATTTAACCGAATACACTTCCCTGATTTTATGGATATACTGATATTTATGTGTTTATATGGCCTCCAACATTGTATATCATCAATTTTGGTTATGTTGGTCATTTATCAAAAAAATTTGAGTACCTTACTATTTTGTAATTTGATGATTCCATAAAATATTTGTATTTTGGGTG
This sequence comes from Viscum album, assembly GCA_963277665.1. Classification (NCBI taxonomy): domain Eukaryota; kingdom Viridiplantae; phylum Streptophyta; class Magnoliopsida; order Santalales; family Viscaceae; genus Viscum; species Viscum album. The sequence goes on from OY728147.1 coordinate 1,695,487,840, forward strand.
AGCCCTTTAACTGAATCATTTATCAAAAACATTGTTTCTCATCCTTCACCACTATGATGAATCCTAAAATAAGTTCATTAGAATGTATTAAAGTTTGTATGTTTTTATATATGATATTCATGTGTCCTTTATTCTTAGGGGTAGTGGTGGAAGTCCAAACACAATAATGGGGAAATAAGCTACCTTTGGTCTGGTGGGTGGCTATATGAAAAACATACTTTTATTTTACTTTTTTATTTTTTAAAATTATGATGTTAAACTAGTTTCAACATATAGAAAATAAGATGTTTTATGTTTATTAGATCCTAATACATTTAATAGTTATTGTTTTAAGGGTCATATTAAATGTATTTATAGAGAGGTTGCTCAAAAAAGAGGCGAATCAAGATCTTCCCTTGTGGAAAATTACTATGTTCAAAGTAAATAATTTTAGGTTGATATGGTCACCATTTTAGGTAGTAATTATCTTCAAATTTCTCTATTTTCACTATTAAAACCTATTAACTTTTTTTATACTTATTTTTATGGTTTTTGGGAGTTTTGTTATTGGGAATATGATTTGTTAATTTTAATTCACGATGATGGTGTGTTGTGTTTTAATATTGTTCTTATTTGTGTTTAGACCGTGGATCTTATTAGGATTTTATAGAAATACTTCCTTGTTTTGATGGATTATGAGATTTTATATTGTTGTAGAGATACCATTATATTGGTGTCACTTGATGAGCTCCATATGAGTGATTCATTTTTTCATTTTATTGTTAATGTTCATAGTAATTGGGATTTTCTTTTAAAACTACCCAACCCATGATTTTCCATGTGAAATGGTTATATTTTGGTCATGGATTATTTTATGGATTCTCTATGTGATTTTGAGATGGACAGAATAAAATTATTTCATATATTTTTGTGCCTAGGCTAGAGTATACAATGTTTTAAGATTACCTATTAAAAAATTATCATATTTCATGGATAAAATCATAAAACATTAGATGTTTCCTTATCTATATTCTCAATGGTTCCATATTCTTTAACAATTAAATTCTTACTATTTTTTCAGTTAATCATCTAGTCTTTATCAAATGAATTAAATCTCTTGGAACTATCAACATGTATAATGTATAATAGTGGTTTGAATTATCACACATTAATTAATAGATTCCTTAATATATAATTTATTTTATTTTATTTAATTCTACCTATGATTTTGGGTCCCTCTGAATGATATTTTTATAAAAAAAAATGTTTATTATAACATAATTTGGTTCACTAATAGAAAAAACCATATAAATACCATTCATGATTGGAAACTCTTTAATAAATAAATTTCATATTTTAGGTAATTGGTTTTTTCAATCATGTGTTCATACCATGATTTGTTTCTATGTATACCCAATAAGTCATACATGGTTGGTGAATTATTTTCTAAACCATGGGAATTGTCTAGGTCATCAGAAATAGACATTTACTTCGTTTTCCTTCCCAAACATAATCCCAGGTACCAAATATCTCTTCCCATTAGACCCCCTCATCTTCTGGGTCAACTATCTTATATATTAAATCATCCCCCTAGAAAAATCATTGAGTTCCTCCAAGATTTAATGTGAAATCTTTAAGGAAAATTTTTTTTATCCACTTCTACTTCTTTTTTTATTTTTTAGTTTCTTGTTTTTTCAATAGAAAGGTCTTGAAGAACTATATTTTTAAATGGGTTTAGTTTAATTTGGTTTTTTGGATTCCAAGGTTCATGTAGGTCCCTCATGTTTCTTTATTCTCCTTGGAACTTATTCTTTTGTATTATCACCTAACTTTTGAAATGTGATAGGATCAAGTTTATGTGGTTCCTTGCAAGGATCATTAAATTTAGCTCTATGATTACATATTAGTTTTAATACCTATTTTATTCATTCATAAAATTTTATCAAGTATATATTTTATGTTATATTATTAGAAGATTTTTTGTCTTTTCATTTCTTCATGTGTGGTAGGGATTTCACTTTGTACCACAAGTATAATATCTATTTCAAAAATCCATGCACACTATGTTTTTTTCATAAATGACAGATTGGATCTTTTAAAATTATAATCTAGCTATTATGGATGTATTGGATTTAAAAATAATATTATATAAATATTTCAACAGATATGGGTGTGTTTTTCATTTTTAAAAGGGTTTTATTCAATCAAACGATTGAATTTTCAAAAAATTACCAGTATTTGGTTTTGAAATCATATTTTATAACTAAATTTAAAAATAAACACTCATAGATATTGATTGAAACTTTTGATTTAGTTTTATAAATATGATAATCCCTTGCAACATGCCCCCTTCTATAATAAAAAATAAATTTTTATTGATTCTATGTATATGGATGGTTTCCTATGTAAGGGCATGTGTATTAATGTGTGTGTGTTAGTGATCTTTATTATATATTTTTATGTGATAATTTCTTAATATTCCCTATATTTTCATGTCATGGGAAGCTATGGGTGTCTCTATAGAAGTTCTGAGACACTTTATTCACTATATTATGATCACCATCAATCTAGTCACATTTAGATAAACATATTAGTAATTATGTAATTTTACACCTTGGTTAGTCCAGTAAGGGAAATAAAGGGTGTTAGGACAATTCCATTTGTATTTGGGGAAACCATTTCATTATATTGGTTATATTATCATGGTCATATATTGTCCATTGAAATTATATTATCCCATGATGATTTGTTTTATATGTATTAAATATTATATTTCTTTATGACAATATTATTATTTATATACTTTTATTAAGTTCTGTTTTTTTTATTTGAAAAGGTTAAATTGTTTTAAAAAAATAATAGATTACATATTTTTTAGAAAATTTAAAACCAAAATTATATTTATCATTTAACGTATCAAGAAATGTATTTATCTTTAAAGGATATTCACGAGATATGAGGAGGTTACCAATTTGGTATATTTCAATATTTTCTATAATGTTACCAATCTAGTCAACTTAATATGTATATGAATGTTTTTATTTTTATCATCATTAAGGTTGATGGTGGTGGTAATAGGGATGTTTTGTTTCCATATGGAGATAATATATATGGGTTTTCATCCATAATTTAATTTAGCAACATTGTTAATATATCATCTCGATCATCTTCCCATGTTTTATCGAGCCATGTAATTTTTTTTCATTCACGTTTTTGTAGATTTTTATTATAAAGTGATATATATTTTTCTTTTATTCCTTGTTTTTTAAATAATTTTGTAACAACTCACTTTGTTTCTCAACCTTCAAACACATGGATGGATCTTCAGGAATTCGAGGGGGGGGGGATTATTTGTTTAATTTATAAAAATAATTCCCACTAGTTTTCATTTTGTATGCTACATATTGTCTCCGTCTTGGGGTGATCATGAAAGTCCCTTAGGTATCTCAAAGGTAAACACAAATTTCTATATCTGGGTGGTCCCATTTGGTTCTTGATAAGTAGATCATATTCCAAATGATTCATTTTCCCTGAATCAAATAAATAAATCATAATAACATATCAAAAAAGGACACATGTCATGATTATATCTAAATATCCATAGAGGTAAAATCTTAGAACTATATCAAGGATCTTTTAAAATAAAATTTATAATTTCATAACAATAAATTACCTCATCTTTTGATTTAGTTATTTTATGTAGTTGTTGATAGTTTGAAACTCCATTATGTTTTGAACTCAATTTTTCATGAGGATCTAGAGATTAATCACTTTAAATGTGATCCACACAGGATCCTTTGATCATGAGGCATTACCAATGCTCCATTCGATGGTTGAATAGTGGTACTAATCATCTTGTGTTTCTCATCCTTTATTATTGTAAAATTCTTTAGGATTAATGTATTTATTCTTGTTCCCTCATTCATTAGAGGGAAGAGGTATGTCATATTGATTGTCTAAAGCTTCAGAGAAAAACCATGAGAATTTACTTTTGGAGAAAATTATATATAAATGATATCATTTTACACAACATATATCTTATTATAGTAAATCATATGACCAAGTATTTATAGATATATATTAGATAATAAACAATTTCCTACAGGTCCTTAAAGTACTCTTAATAATTAGAATATCCCACAACAAATAACATTCTTATTATTGTTATTATTATTTCCATGACATGTACATAAATCAAAGAAAAATCAAATATAATTTCATTTGATATATTTATATTTATTTAAATTATATTTAATATATCATTTTCACTAGACCCATTAATCCGGTCCATACATCCTCAACCACATATAATGACCCTCTAAAAATATATTATATTCATTCAATAAATATTCATAACATAATATTCACCTTCGTGAACCTTCCATTAGGGGCCCATGTCATTACTCCACATGCCTGTCTCCAATAGGCCAGGGGTGGGGACCAGTGCCATGTAGTCATATAACTAACATGGGAGGTCGTAGCCTATGTAACTGTATACTCACAGATATCATGGACTATGAATTGATTAAATGTAAAAATAACTGAACAATTATTCATAAATACATCTAAACTCTATAATCATAGTATGATATAAAGTGAAGTAAAAATAATGGGGGAAAATAAAATCCCACCACAAAGAGGATGAAAAAAAGTCTATCCTAAAAATATAATTCACACTTTTATCAGAATACTATAGGAATCCATGTCTAATAGTCTGGTCTCAATAAGAATTTTCTGGTCCTAGTTCATAAAGGGGTCTATCATAAAATTGATCGTCTATATCATACAAGACATGTGCGGTTGAAGGCAGTGAAGGGTTGAGTATTAAAATACCTAGTATGACAACCTAAAACCAAAAATCACACTACTATAGAATCCAGTCATCTCTACATAGGTTTATGTCATCAAAACATATAACAAGAATGTCAATATATACTCAACAAAGACACACAATGAAGGCGTGTGTCACAACCATCATATGGTATCCTAGTATTCCAGCTCAAAATATCTGGAAAGAAACAGTCTAGAAGAACACACCTGAGTTTGATAAAAATAATGATGTTTGTCTGATATATAATTCTTGTCAGTACTTAGCATTATAAGTAAACACTGTAATTCTGAATATATAAGATACATATTTGAGAATCACTCTGAATTCCATGGGGTATGTCAAAAACTCAATCTGAATTATCCTACTATTTAGAGGATAAGTTCTCACATAGTGTAGGTCACAATGATACAATGAACATCACCTAGGTCACAAATATTAATAGAGGACTTCACTATATGCCTCGTAATAGGATTCCAACAACTCTATCCAACATATCCTGGAGAAGTGATTATTATCATAGGAGTAGTAGGTGATTCATACTAACCCACCAAGAAATGATATATGGAACTTAACCTTATGAAACCACTACACGATATAGATGAGAATGGCTCTAAGTAATGTTTTATAGAGTATATCGAATCTATCAGTGTTACGTACCATTTCCCTTGACCCTAGGTCCTGCCCGTGTAAATGGCCCATGTCTCATTCAGATGTCTATGTAATATTTCATGGCATGTTAGCTTATGTGTACTCTTCTCGTGTACCGGAACATGTCTTAGCTTATGTACTGGAACAATCCCTATCCATGTAATGGATTAAACAATATTCTTTAACCTATTTACCCCAAACCATTACATTGTACCCATTGGGGTACATGACGGGTCTCCAAGATGATGTCACATAAAATGTGACCTTGTCATGTTCCATGTGATACATAAATATCCCATAATACCCAAGATGGTGCACATAGGGACCCAAATGTAGTGTCGATCTATATTACATTTTTTGTAGTATAGTATTATCCAAACTTTCAGACCTGGATTCCATGCGTCGCAACCATTTATATGGCCTTTGATTCCATTATTATTTCATCAAATCATCATGATTCAAGCTTTATAGAGTCAATCCATCCTCGAATGACAAGATTTTTCAGTTTAATTATTTTTTAATAGGGTAACATTCATAATTATTCATTTTATGCCAAGTAAGAAGAAATTTGGTATATGATAAAGTCTAATTGTCCACCAGTTTCGGCACTACACAACTTTTATGTTGTTATGATCCCAGTTCTGCAATACCAAATCACTATGCTAATGAATGGTTTCACAATGATCGATTCATTTTAATATATTGAATCATGGGAGAAATGAGAAAATTCCAAGGTGAAATAATTAAAAGGGAAGAAAAAACTAAAAAAATGGATAATTTCCCTTGGTCGATGTCTGTGTTGACCTCGATTCATTGTTGTGAGAATGACAATGAAGAATCAACAATCACAATGTAATTCTCCCAAAGATGATTAATCTATCCCATCCCACTAGACGACTTGTATGTGAATCAATCTTTTAGCCGGTTGATTTATTTTTATCTTTGAAAATAACAATGAGAAATAATTAAAACAAAATAACATTCATCCTCACATTAGATTGATCACTAATGAAGAAAAATGATACATTGTAGTCATTGGAGAGATCCTTTGATTCTTTCTTGCACTAGTCACGAATCTCTGTTATGTTCGTCCTCTATAAACAAAATTCCCTTCCACGAACTCCAAAAACTCTCTAATAATTCATTAGGATATTTATCTAACCCAGTACATTTTCCATAAGCATTTATTTAAAAGAAAAATAAGGTCATTGCATAAACAGATTAATAAAATTATTTTACATAATTATATTATTTATTTTATTCCTTAAAGGCTTTTCTAAAGAGACCATGCACCGATGAAGGTTAGGTCGCGTCTATGGTAAACACTGTGTTCTAAACTCAATGGTACCCTCAGATTTTAGATATGGTACCCTTTATAGATATTATAATACATTTTAGGAAATATATTTATGCATCCTATTAAATATATTTAATATATTTCAATCATTTATTCTGAGCACATCGGGCCTCAAAATTTCACCTAGTCATAGTTCCTCATCCTAGAAACAATTCATATATTATTCAAAAATAATAATTTTTTAAAAATATGAGTCCCTACATTCTCCCCACCATTGGTCTTTACATCCCTTAAAAGAAAAAAGGCTACATAAAGGGATGTGGTTTTTGAGAAAGAATCGGAGCCTGGGTCACCCATGTTCTCTCCAAGAGATTCCAATGCTACCAACAAAAATGTACTGAAAGTATTTCTCTCCAAAATATGATAATTTCTACCAATCCTCAATCACTCTTAGGTTCTATTCAAGGGTATATCCATCCTCGATGTCATTCTCTCCCCTGCTGATAGCATGTGGTGGGTTGTGTGCATACCACCTCAATATTGACACAAGGAAGGCATATTGTACCCAGTCTAATTATAGAGGTATAACTATGTGGTATGAAATCAAAACACTTCTATGTAATATCTATAAAGGGTTAGTGAATCATGGAGATAACATTCCACCAAGAAAAAATATTTTTATAACTTATATTGTGGTGAAACCTATAGGAACACAACATCTCCCTTCTCAAAATACAAAACAATTTATGCATTATAGGAATAAGAATAATGATTGATCTATGAAGTATTTATCTGATACTATATAATCTATTCCTCTTTGGTAGTTTGTCTCACCAACTCTGGGCCCATGAGTCTCTCATATTGTGGGTTACTCCCATAAAGTGGTGACCTATGGGGTCTCCAATACAAACCCTCTAATGGTGCTATACCGATGGTGGAATAGTAACTATTGTAGTATGAAATCACAAGAATTGGTAGACTATCTTACAACATTCAAGCCTTCAATACATTCTCCAAAACATGAATTCTCTTCTCAGATTTTCCATCAATCTGAGGGTGAAATGTTGAGCTCAAGAGTAACTATGTCCTGAAATCCCCCTATGATCCCTTTCACAATCCGTATGTGAAGTGATCATCATATGCAATATTTATCTTTTATGAAAATCTGGGTATTTTTATTATCTCAAGCATGCAGATCCTTCCCATGCTCTCTATTTAACTTTTCTCATGAATAATTATGAATTGGGCCAACATAGTGAGTTGGTATATTAACATCCATATGGAATTCTTACCCATTGATATAAGTTGTAAACCCATAAAAATTCATATGGATATCCTATCCATCATCTACTCTAAAACCTCCTGGGGTTGAGGTAAACGTGAAAAAACAAAGTTCTCAGCCTTCTCTTGCTAACTAGTAAGGCATCGATAGAGAAAATCTGAAACTCCTTTCATCATTTATGGAGAGAAAAATTGATGTCGGAGGTCCTGGTATATATTTTTGACACTTGGATAAACCACCAATGTTTATTTTGTAAACTCTCTCAATAACTCTTACTGCAAAATTGTTGGTTCCACCATTAACTCCCTAAAATGAATGTGTTGATCCAAAACCTCAAAAAAAAATTAGGAGCATGTTTAGTGGATATTTGACTACATGGAGTCTCCCAGTCAATATCCCCATGTCGTGCCTCTCTAACTCACTGCTAGAGTAGAGAGGTGACTGTAGGATCCCAGGACACCCTAATAGGGGAGGGGTGAATCAGGGTGTCATCTTTTTCTTTTCAAAGTTTCGGATCTTGTTACCATGATGGTAGGAACTAATTAAACATGTATGATGGATATGATCAGCAATAAAACATTCACATGAAAATAGAAAACACATCAATTTTACATGGTTCACCACTAAGGTCTACATAAAGGAGCATACACAGACAAGTTGTCGGTCGTACCAAATTCCACTAATCATCACTAGTTATGGATTACAATGTTTCGAGAACATTCACTCTATCCCAGACTCACTGCCTTTACAAAAGGTTCACGGATAGCTCCCTGCGTCCCTCGGGTCACTCCCGTTGACTCCCCCTAGATCACTGCTGTTGGTGATGTCCCGCTCAGTTTATAGACATGAAGGTCTCTTCAATAGATAGAAATGAAGTTCTTTGTCTTCTGTTTAGTATGAGACATTGCTTGCTTTAGGGCTCCGAGAAGATGCTCTTTTCAGTTCAATCCTTCTTCTGTAGTGCAATGATTGTATGCACTAGATCCCCTTGTCTTCGTTTGCCTAAATCACAATCACTTATGTGATTGCTCAATAAATTAAACTCAGCTTACATTGCACTGTCAGAATCAGTTCACCATGAATGTGTGAGATCATGCATATCATTTAGATTTCCTCTTCAATCTCACTTTTCACCGATGGTTCTGGGAAATCTTCCGGCTTTCGTGCAGCTCCAAAAGGACAGGCGTACTCCAAAAACACCCATCACTCTTCTCCAATCCTAGCGCGCATGTCCCAATACGGCGCGCAAGTCTTCAGCGCGCAAGTCTAAACTGGCAGGTAGGTATCACCAGACCACCTGCACGACACTTCCATCCTCAACTTCTAACTGGCGCGACACACTTCCTTTCTCGCCCAAACCGCCTTGGGCGCACAACCAACAACAGGCACGCAGCTTCAAACACTGGCGCGCAAGTCTACCTGCGCGACCACACGTTACTTGCATGACTTCCACACCTACGTGACAGGATCTGTGATTTTTATAAGTTTTGAACTCTGTGAGAAATGAGGAGGGGTGTTCCAGTATTTATAGGCATTTGGAACCCCCTTCGTGAAGGTGTGCAAGTCTCCCCTCGGCGCGCAAGTCACGGTGTGCATGTCTCTTCCCCTACAAGTCACTTGCGCACCCAACTTCCAAACTTGCACGACCCTCCTTCCTTTTCCATATTTTGAGTTTCTGATCTTGAAAAACAAAAGGCGCGTAAGATTCCTCACCTTCAAGTACATGGCGCGCAAGTCCTTTTTCCAAAACCACGTTTCTTAATTTGTCGATTTTCAGGCCGAAAAATTTCGCAAACACTCGGAAAGGGTGCCACCTTGTATCTGCACTCATTTTCTTCTTCCATATCATCCATTCCATTGGAAATGCTTCTTTAATAAAACATGGATCATTATTCACATTCCATGAACTCGACATGCCACCATGGAATCTCCTTTTTCAACAAATTTGTATGTCGTTTGTTTGCTTAGTCAACAAGCACGATCACCTCAAAAGCACTTCTTCTTGGTGATCTGTATCCTTCAGCAACTCTTCTACTTTTATCACAAAATCCTCTATTGTGATATGTATTCTTTGAAGGCATATATTTGGCATCATCATCTTCTATGACAATGTGATGTGCATGGCTATCTTATAATTCCAATCTCCGCATGACCATCTTATAATTCCAATAATTTGCACATTGTCTTCATCATCAACTATCATGATCTACTTCATTCAAAACATATGATTCAATTCATCAAGAAGAATCTTTCATGGTTCTCATGCAATCATGAGTAATTGCATAGTCTTCATCAAAAACATGTGGTTCTTATGCAATAAGGAATAATTGCATGGTCTTCATCAAAAACCCCATTCTTGTTTATTCATCCTCATATGGATTACTCCTCACATTATTCATTGTTGTAGAGAATGTATCACATTAGACACATGTTCTTTGAACTTATGATCAGTACAACAATCCTCTGAATTTCCATTCCTCCACTTCATCGGAGTACTTCATGATCTCCTTCATTTTCATCTCTTGTTCCTCCATTTCATTGGAGTAATTCTTGATATCCTTCATTTTGATTTTCATTGACAACTATTGACAACAAATACAACATTATACACAAAGTGGTTCCAACAATCTCCCCATTCGTATTTTGTTGTCAATACCTTATACATCTTTTGAAATGAATTTTTCAATGTCAAAATGAGAATCTTCTCTTCAATCAACTTTTCTTTTCAAACATTCATTTCACTTTCTCTCCCCCTTATTGACATGAAATACAAAGCTCATGGTAGGGAGGGTATCAATATATACTTAAGCAATGTTTCATTAATCATTTCACTCTATGTCTACTTGAGCAATGCTCGATGTAGAGAACAAGACGATTTGATTTAGATAACAAAGTTGTCCATTATTCATAGGTCATGATACCAAATGAGATGAGAACTCATGAATTATGTCTTCAAGGGTTTACCACTTTCATTTCTGGATAAAGATATCAAATGTGATACGGAAGAGTCAACCTGAAACTCCTACACTCACATCAACAAACAGATCAAACACATTCCATTGCAATTGGCAGGATAAGTGGCCTTGGGTAACTTCCATTATTTTTATGTCACTAATCAATTCATTTCTCCCCATGTGTATAATGATCTAAGTAACCAAGGTTGAGAGATTGAGAAATTAAATACCTTCTCCAATGACATGTTCTTCAAAAAAAATCAATGCAACTGCATTTGATACTAGCTGGAGATGATATTGATTGAAACAATGATTTTGGAAGCTTCTTCATTTTTCTCCCCCTCAAGGAAAACACTCATAATCATCTTCATCAAGAGTGACCCTTCATCATCTTAATATTTTAATATTAATTGAAGAATCTACTAAGGATGGAAACTTCTTTAGATTGGCTATCAAGAGCTGACAACATTCAGTACTTCTTAGGATCTCCCCCTGAGAGCATGCTTCACCTTCAATTCCCTACATTATTAACAACAATACAATACACAAATTAATAAGAGAATAAGTCTGTTCCACCTTGCTTCATCAACATGATCTGTATGGTTGAGGTTATTTTCTAAACCATGTTCCTCTTTTTACTCCAGTCTTCATGCCTTCACATTTGAACATATGTTCTGATATCTGTTGATGTGGCATGGATTTCTTCACATTCTCTTCTACTTATTGTGAGGAATTGTTCTTCTTAACAGCCATCATGAACGATACATTCTTACTCCTCCTAAGGAAGAATTCTTGCTCTGGTATTAAGGTTCGGAAACCTTTTGCAATTTGACCAGATTTCTTGCATATCTCACACAGAACTTCTTTGACGCATGTGTTTCTCTTGGTTTGCAATCTCTCATGAACCGTGTCTTCATCATGTGAAAGTTTTCCATTTCCTTTGGCACCAGCCATGGACTTTTCATCTTAATGTTTCCTCATTCTTTTCAAATATTCGGGCCAGATGACCAATATGTCATTTGGAACTATTGCAGCTAGTTTGGGTCTTCCACAAGGGCTCATCTGAGTTGCATCCCACATAGTGCTTCTTTTGGATGAATGACCCTTCAATTTCATGGATCTAAAATCATGGGTCTTCTCAGCTTCCCTACTTGAGATCTTATTGGGGAAATGTGTGATCGTGCTATTCTTCTAATTTCTACTCAAGGAATATTCTTCCATCTTGGCTGGAATATGTGGTCTTCTATTCCTATCACCTCTGGATATCTGTTGACATAGGCATGCATCATTCTTGTGACCACTGCCGCTGCATACATCACAGATGTTATCAAGCATTCTAAATCTGTTTGCTATAAACAGATGCTTTTGGACCTGCAGATGTTGCTTCTTCTTCTCTGGATTTCTTCCTTTTGACATAGGCTTTCTTTGTGCTTTTCCTTTAAATGGATTGTACCAACAATCCAGTGCACAATGCCCAAATCTGTTGCAGCACCAACATTGACCCACAAATCTTTTCCTCTTTGTATTTTCAGTATGAGTTTGTTGGGCCTTCTTCTTAATATTTTGTGCTCTATTTGAGAATACAACTTCCTCATTTTTCTTCTCATCCACCCTATACATGCTGGAATGTTTCTTCTTCTCACCTTTCATCATCCATACTTTTTTAGAACATTTATTCCAACCTGCACTGATTGTAGGGACGTATTTAGAAACATGAATACCAGTTGGTTTGGATGGTACCTTCACATTCTCAGTTGCTTGTGATAGATCAATGAGTGATGTTATGATCTTCTTATCACATGTTGGAGGTCTTTTGAAAATAGAATCATCCAGTGAGCATTGAGTACCAGCAGCTACTGATTCTTGATGTGGATAATCAAGAGTTGTAATAATCTTCCTGTCACATGTTGGAGGTATTTCAGCTTTAGATTCCTCCAACAAACATTGAGTACGATCATCACTCATTTCATTCTTTTGTGAAGTCTCAGTATGTGTATTATCAATCTTGGTCAACTGGGCTTCCAATTTTTGACCCTCAATATTGAGGATGATCTTCTGATCTTCAATCATGATCATCTTCTCTTCACAACTCTTCTTCAATATTTCAACCTCATCTTCATGCATCTTAACATTGTTTTGTAACAAAGAGTCAAGTTCCGTGAATTTCATGGAAGTTTATTCCAAACAAAAACTATTGACTTCATTTCTCTTCTTCATCTCAGCTTCAAGTACATGGATCATTTCTTTTAGAGTCTTATTGACTTCCCCTTTTTCTTCAATGACTGTCACCTATTTGGTGAGCTTCATACTTTCCATAACTTTTCATTCCAACCCCTTTTCCATATTTCCAGCTTCCCTTTCTAATCGAGTGAGATCAACCTAAATAGATTGGAATAGGCTATAAATAATAGCAACCCGTTCTTCCGGAATATCAAGCAGATATGTTTTTAGTTTTTCCTGAAAGCGTGAATTATGGATGTTAGCCTTTTCACTGGAATAATTCTGAGCCACCTGCTTGATACTTTCCAATCCTGATATTTCTTTATTATTGGAATGGCATGGAAAACCAGACACTGAATCTTCTTTGGATATGAGGTACTTCTTTAGCTGCTTCTTCTCTTTCTTTTTCCTATTTTTCAGGGTCTTGTTAGATGTTGTCTTCTGCTCAGAAATGACTGAATCTTCATCAAGACTTCTCTTCATTGTTGACTTTAGGAAATAAACTCAAAATCCTATTCTGAATAGAATTACTGAAGAATATCCAACATACGTCAACATTTACCTCTGATACCACTTGTAGGACCCCGAGACACCCTAAGAGGGGAGGGGTGAATCAGGGTGTCAACTTTTACTTTTCAAAGTTGTGGATCATGTTCCCACATTGGTAGGAACTACATAAACTAGTATGATGGATATGATCAGCAATAAAACATTCACATGCAAAGAGATAACACATCAATTTTACTCGGTTCACCACTAAGGGCTACGTTCAAGGAGTATACACCGACAAGTTGTCGGTCGTACCAAATTTCACTAATCTTCACTAGTTTTGGATTACAATGGTTCGGGAACAATCACTTTTTCCTAGGCTCACTGCCTTATAAAAGGTTTAGGTATAGCTCCATGCGTCCCTCAGGTCACTCCCGTTGACTCCCCCTAGCTCACTGCCGTTTGTGATGTCCCGCTCAGCTTATAGACGTGAAGATCTCTTCAATAGATAGGCATGAAGTTCTTTGTCTCCTCTTCAGCATGAGAAATTGACTGCATCAGGGTTCTGAGTTGATGCAATTTTCAGTTCAATCTATCTTCTTTAGTGCAATGACTATATGCACTAGATCCCCTTGTCATTGTTTGCATGAATCACAATCAATTATGTGATTTCTCAATAAATGAAGCTCAGCTTACATTGCACTGTCAGAATCAGTTCTCCATGAATGCATGAGATCTTGAATATCATTTAGATTTCCTCTTAAATCTCACTTTGCACCGATGGTTCTGGGAAATCTTCCAGCTTTCGTGCTGCTCTAAAAGGACAGGCGTACTCCAACAACACCTAGCACTCTTCTCCAAGTCTGGCGTGCAAGTCCCAATATGGCGTGCAAGTCCTCGGCGCGCAGGTCTAAACTGGAACCTAGGTACCACCAAACCACCTGTGCGACACTACCTTCCTCAACTTCTAACATGCGCGACACACTTCATTTCTCACCCAAACCGCCTTGGGCGCGCAACCAACAACTGGCACACAGCTTCAAACACTGGAGCGCAAGTCTACCTGTGCGACCACATGCTACTTGCGCGACGTCCACACCTGCATGACAGGAGATCTGATTTTTCTATGTATTGAACTCCGTGAGAAATCAGGAGGGGTGGTCCAGTATTTATAGGCATTTGGAACCCCCCGCGCGACGGCACACAAGTCTCCCCTCAGCGTGCAATTCACGACATGCATGTCTCTTCCCCTGCATGTCACTTGCGCAACTAACTTCCAAACTTTCACGACCCTCCTTCCTTTTACATATTTTGATTTTCTGATCTTGAAAAACAACAGGCGCACAGGTTTTCTCTCATTCAAGTACACGAAGCACAATTACTTTTTCAAAAACCACTTTTCTTCATTTATCGATTTTCAAGCCTAAATATTTGGAAAACACTGGGTAAGGGCACCACCTTGTATCTGCACTCTCTATCTGCCTCTAGATCATCCATTCATTTTTCAATGTTTCTTGAATTAAACATGGATCATTATCCATATTCCTTGAACTCGACATGCCACCAAGGAATCTCCTTTGTCAAAAAATTTGTACGTCGTTTGTTTGCTTTGTCAACAAGCATGATCACCTCAAAAGAACTTATTCTTGGTGATATGAATCCTTCATCAACTATTCTACTTTTATCACAAAATCCACTATTGTGATATGTATTCTATGAAGGCATAGCTTTAGTATCAACATCTTCTATGACAATGTGATGTGCATGGATATCTCATAATTCCAATCCTCGGACATCCATCTTACAATTCCAATCATTTGCTCATTGTCTTCATCATCAACCGTCATGTTCTACTTCATGAAAACAAAATTATTCAATTCCTCATGAAGAATCTTGCATGGGTATCATGAAATCATGATTAAATGCATGGTCTTCATCAAAAACCCATGGTTCTTATGCAATAAGGAAGAATTGCATGGTCTTCATCCAAAACCCCATTCTTCTTTAATCATCCATATATGGATTACTCCTAACATTCTTCATTGTTGTAATCAATGTATCTCCTTTGACACATGTTCTTAGAACTTATGATTAGTACAAAAATCGTATGAATTTCCCTTCCTCCACTTCATAGGAGTACTTCATGATCTCCTTCATTTTGATCTTCCATTCCTCCATTTCATTGTAGTACTTCTTGCTCTCCATCATTTTGATCTTCATTGAAAACTATTTACAACAAATACAACCTTATACACAAAGTGGTTCCAATAGTGACAATGATCTAATGGAATTAATATTCATCAATCCCATCCATAAAGGATATCTTCAATGAGTCCAAATACTCTGAAACCATGTTTAGAATCCATGAATAAGGTCTTCTATTGAGGGAATATGCACCAATGTTCCCATTCCGATGAGTATGGAAAATTATAAATCCATAATCCAAGAGAAACTCTATCCATCAACTCTATGAAATGTTAAAATATTTTTGAAGGAAGAAATTGTTGAGACTATTGTGATCATAATAGATGATAAAATAATTTCCCATTATGTAGATTCAGTGCATCATCAGTGCAAAGAATATTGCTCCTAAATCAAGATCTTGGGACATATTCTTCTGGTCATGTGGTGTCAACTAACACAAACCATATGAAACCCTCATCGGTCACTATTTAAGAACACAACCTTTCCCGGATCCTGATGTATCAAAGAACAATACATACTCAACACCCTTCTCCATCAATCACAATTAGAGAGCACTCAACAAACTCTAACTAAACTACTAAAAATCCTATTTAAATATCTATTTCCACATGAAAGGCTATCCTATTAGGATCAAAGCTATTGTGGGTGATGATATCCTATTGGAATAAGTTATGAAAATATGGTAATAGCCTTACAATCCAAGGAAGCTCCACATATATATCACTAACATAGGTGGCTCCCAGGATAACCCAGCCTCAACGATAGCGAGATCTCATACTACTCCATCATATAAGATAACATGTCCCAAAATGTGGAACTATTTAATCTAGAAATTCAATTTTGAAGTATTTCGATACAGCTTATGCTCTCAATGTTTTTACATATCTATCCTTAAGTGTCTTGTGTGATCCTCCCAAAAAATTAAGTAAACGATGAAATCATTTATGAAGAGTAATATGAACTGTTCTATTAAAGGCCAAATGAATTGGTTCATGAGTCCAATGAATATTTTTGGTGTATTATTTACACCAAAAGGAATCCCTAAGTACTCATAGTTATGGCATCGACATCACTATGTCATATTTGACATATCTTCATCTTGTACTCACAATAGGTGATAGGTTGGCCTAACTTCAAATATTGAGAACCATTGTTCCCCTCTCAAAAGATCAAAGATTTCATCGATCATTGGCATTGTATACTTTTTCTTCCCAGTCACATGGTTCATATTTTTATTGTCCACACAAAAACTCAAGCTCTTATTCCTCTTCATAGAAAAAAATGGGCCCTCTCATGGTGAACCACTAGGTATAATAAATCTATTTCTCTCCTAGTCCACCAACTACACCCTCATCTCATGATTCTCTTTGTGAGCCATCCACTATGATCATGTAGATACTAGTACCTTCCAATGCCTATATCGATGAATAAGTATATCTCTTGTCAGAGTGGTCAAACAGGAACCTCCTCAGGGATGATTTCCTCACACTTTGTCACCACCACAGAAAATTGGAGACTCTTAACATTCTATACACCAATATTCATTCCATATAAATAATGATTTATCATATTCACCTTCCTATGAATGATTTCATCATGTGTTGTCCGGGTTTCCATTTCATTGACAAAGGGGAACATAGTAACATTAGTCTAGAAATACTGAATCCTCTACAAAAAATTTTCAATATCATCATGAACTATAGATAACTAGTCCATAAATATGATGACATCATAATGCCTCATAGATGCTAGAATTAAATACCAATAGAAACTATAACCCCCAAGAGTCAGGTCACACTACCCCAACAAGCCTTTGATCATTGATTCTTTACTAGTAAGAGTCAGCAAGCATAAAGGATGAGGAAATAGCTCAACTAGAATATATATGTATAATACTTGATATGTGGAATGAGATGAAGGAATAAAACATTTTTCTATTAGTAATAAATATATTCTATAAAATATATAGATCATAACACAAGTAATTTAATGAACCTCTGGGATGTAAACATTGACCCCCTACCATTGTCCCTTCCCATATCCTCTAGCCCTTTGAGCCTATCATGTACCAACCATGGCTTGTGGTGCTAACAAGTAAAACCATGTACTAACTCATTATAACCTCCCAAATACTCTACCACATCATCCTCCCTATAAAACAGTGTTCTCGTACTGCTACCTCTACATAAAAATCTCATCTATGGTCTCTCTGTTAGATATATGGAGGGTCAAAAAGTCTGGTTCAAAATTTCCACTACTATCACTTTTGTAGTGTAGTATCTCTCTTGGAAAAGTGTATCTATTTTGAGATCTATGAATCATATATCCTCTATGTTGGGACCACCTCCAATAACATCTCACACATTCAAGACACTATGACTCACATTTTCTCCCTGCTTCCAAGGTCTATACTCCTTCATGACCCCTACCAACAACCACTAGCTATATCTTCTCAACCAAGAAAATATGAACCACCAATACACCCTCATGAAACCCCAGAATATGTAGTAATGCATAATGGTATAACTATAGTTCGTATGTCTTTATGATAAACTCAATCTATGTTACAATACCTGAAGAAATAGTTGTGAACCATATCCATTGAGCACATTGATAGGTTGGTAATCTTCAATGAATACTCTTATATTGAACTGTTATCCAAATGGAGCCACAAAATTTTATTGACACATACAGCCGTAACTATAGAAGGAGAGACCACCTCACGAATGATATGAAAAATCATTATCCACAGTAGAGTTTTCTCATCTTTAGGCTGGGTCTATAACCCCTAACAGTTTCCTTCCGATACATGGATAACTCTCTCCCCATGGACCACTATTTGATCTACTGGTGTCTTGACAAAATGAAACATTTTGGTCATGGTATCATGCCAAACCCCAACCACCTGTAGATTGGCCTCACCATAGAACCTAAGGTGTGTCTATTAGTAAAAATCATGAAGTTCACTCAGCCTGTAGACCTCATCCACTAGTAATAAGGGTACTATCAGCTACAGAATATGTGGTGGGGTAATTGGAACACCACATGGAGATAGAACCTTTGGAACTATTACCTATATTATTTCCTCGTCACTAAAGGAATCATCCTCTAGATCCTAATTTCAAATACTAGATGGCATACATTGTGGAGTAATCCTAAATGTAAAAAATATGTACCATTTTCAAAGACTATATTTAGAGATCTGACTTAGAAGAAAATTGAAAACCCAACACATTCCAATATGATGCATGTTCCAGTATTTTACCAACATCCAATGCCCTCATGTACCATGTCGGAAAGAAAGTTATTGGAGTCCTGGTGTATGTATGTGTCTGGTGTCGTACCAACTCTAGGGCACCTGGCCTGAAATCTATATTCGAAAAACATAACAATATTTCCCCAAACCAATCTCATAGACACTCGTCGTAATGCAGAACATTCCCCATTATACCACTATGTAATGACCTATCGCAGAGGGGCACGCTCAATGACATTCCAAACCCACCTAAAAAAGGCCAGGGGCTTGTAACTAATGCCGAGGAGGCATATCACTATCATGGGATGCCATAGCCTAAGTACATTTGAATCCAAGCATCACTTAAAGCCTATAAAATGATTACATGTAAAAAAACGAAACAATTACGCATGTATCCACCTAAATATCACAAATAATGTATGAAAAGAAGTAATGTAATTTAAATTGTTCCAACTTCAATACCACCACAAAGATTCTGAAAAAAAAGTTCATCCTAAATGTAAAATGTGGACTAATTTCAGAATACCATAAGAACACACCTCAGACTGTTGAGTATCAACAATCATTGTATAGTCTAATTAGGTCAAGGGTTTTCTAAAAATAACGATCATCTTCACTTGACATGATATGTATGGGATAATTCCACACATAGGTGCGTATAATAATACCTACTAGAACAACCCAAATCTATATAGAAGACAATAAAAGAATATTGTCATCTCTACACATGTATATGACTATAACACATATGACACGAATATCTAGATATACTCATAAAAGGAAAACAATTTAATGGTAAGTCATAACTATAATACGGTATCCTATGATTACATATTGATGGATCTAGAAAAGACTCATCAGGGAGAACACACTCCTTAGTATGATAATGCATATTACATTTTCTCGATATGTAATAGTCATCATCACTCACCATTATAAGTACAAGATGGATGTATGAATAGATATGATACATAGAGGAGTATCACTCCATAGTCTATGGGGTATTCCAAAAACTCAATATGGATTAACATGCTATGTAGAGGATCAGTGCACATATAGTGTTGGTCCTGATGATACTAAAAACTCCACCAAGGTCACAAATATAAATAGATGATCTCAATCTAGGCCTCATGAAAGGATTCCAACCAAATTTTCCAAGAATTGAAAGTGAAGGGATCATTATACATGTAGTAAGAGGTGATTCTATAATAATCCTTAGTGAAAAAATATAGGTAATTTACACAAATGAAATATCGAAATATAAAGTGGACAAGGGATCCAATCCTTTTTTAAGGAGCACACAATGTGTAGTAGGGTTACATGACATTTCCATTGACCCTTGGTCATGTTCATTTAAATTGATCATGTATCCTACCTATTTCTATTTAACAGAAAACAACGTATCACCAACCCATTTACTATGAATGTGTACAAGTACACTCTTTAGCTCGTGTGCTTGTCTAGGACATATTTCTGTAGGGGATAACATGGTGTGCTCCCAAATTTGTACCTCAACCTATGTTGGTGTACCATCCGAGGTACATGACAAGTATCCAAGAATATGTTACCAAACATGTGGCCCAGTCTCACATATTCTGATACACAACTATCCAATAAAATCCTACATTCAAAAAGGGGTCACACATGGATTTTGGATCCACAATACATTCATTGTAGTGCATAATTTCCTAGAAATATATATCTAGACTCCACAAAATATGGTAATTCCTCTATCTTTTTTTTGGGAAATTCTTTCACCGAATAATAATAAATTGAACATTTTCAATTATTTCCATCAATGAACAACAAGATTCATCCCTTCAATTCATTCAGAAAATGGGGTCATTCATTTTTCCTCATTTCACCCTAAGAAACATGAAATCACTTATCTAAGAAAATATGTTTCGCATATTCATCCATTGTCACACCCCCATATTTTCATGCCGAACTTTGATCTGTATTATCAGATCAAATTTCCAATATATGGGTCTAAAAAGATTGATTCATAAAAATATGTAGAATCACATAAAAAATTAAGAACACATGTGATGAACAATGAATCAAGGGAGAAAAGAAGATGAAAAATATGGGGAATGGACCTCGGTCTATTGTAATGTCGTCCACGATTCATTTTCATCAAATAACAACAAATAATCAATAATCACGATGTAATTCTACAAAAACACAATTGCTATAACCGATCCCACAAGTCGATTGATCCTTGGATCAATTTGTCAGTTGATTGATTCATGTTCATCAATGAATATTGTAATGGAAGTGAATTTATTTGAAACAAAATTATTACCCCAATTCAGATAAATTGTTTAAAAAAATGATGTGGCATTGTAGTCATTGGTGAGATCCATTGATTATACCTCACATTAGTCATCAATATATGAGTCGATCATCATCCACAAAGGGATCCCCTTACATATTTTCCAATTGCTTTACAATGAATAGATATTTTATTCTTGTAATCTTTCAATTTTTCAATCATCATGTATTAAAAATAAATATTATCTCCCAGCATCAACAGATTAATAAAATAATTTTACATCATTATTTTATTTATTTTATACCCTTGTGGATTTTCTAAAAAAATCCTTGCACCAACCAAGGTAATTTTGTGCCCAGGGTATAACCCACATTCTAGACTAAATAAGTCCCATGGATTTCTTATCCAAGCCCTCATATAAATGTTATTGTACATTTTTAGGAAATTTCATTTGATACAGTTATTTAATATATTTATAATAATTTAAACATTTATTCATGGAACACCGTCCCTCAAAATCACATGTCGTCTCAGCAGATACTCCCAAAAATAATCTATTAAATATCCAAAAATAATGTATGGAAATAATATCTAAGTCATTACATTAATAGATTATGAAGAAATATTTATTTTAATATTCAAATATCATAAAAGAGTGACTGAATATATGTAATCAATAAATCACAAATACATACTATTCATCATTTTGGGGAATAATAATTATTCCAATAATTGAAATATAATATAATTTAGTTATGAACAATGGAATGATTAAATGTAAACATCATTTACTCTTTCATAGTGGCATTATGTGGGAATTTATAATGTTTAAAATCAATGTGTAGAAATACTTGAAGGCATGCATGTAGAAAAAATATAGTGTCACAACACCAAAACTGAAATATGAATGGAAATAGTGTAATATAATCCATCTTTCTTCGAATCTCATTAAGAAGGTAGTATACTAATGTGATCAATCTATATACTTGATAATTAATTTTTTCAATTTCTGAAATGAACAAGTCAATGAACCTTGTCATTTAAATTTAGAACAACTATTCAATTTTAATCAAAGTGACATTGTATAAACCTTCATAATTATAGAAGAGAAAATGATTCCGTGACATATTCATTAATAACCTATAATTCCTAAATTTCCTTATATATCCAAATTCTCTATAATCATATGTCATCACAGTTGATGACAATAAATTTTAGTACCCAACTATTGATATATACAAGTCAATATGAAAAAACTGTGATTTAGTGGGGAGTTTTTTTTTATAATCCATTTAAACTACATTTAAAAGTTTCCACAATGTCATTTAAAAATCATAGTGAAATGTGGTGTCACTAATTACTTCAGAGTGTTTTTAAAAAAACTGTGACTTGATTTTTTGTTCCATTTAATGTTTTAATTTTTTTAATATTTATTATTTTTAGTTTTCGATTTTTATTTATTATTTCCACCATTCCCTGACCAACCCAAAACAATATAGTAAAATCAACCATGTATGTGTTTATTTTAATATTTGAACCCCTTACATCATGGTTATTCAAAAAAGTCATTACCACTTTTTATAACTCTTCATGGAATGACTATAGATACATTTATTTACTTATATCTATGGGTGCATGTGTATATATATTTATTCATAATTTAAAAAATATAAAAAAATTGAAATATAATTACATACAAATATATGAAGATAGATATAAAAAAATTATATAAATAAATGTGAATTAATTTAAATAAATATATTTCATCATATATAAATATATTTATATTTATATATATATACTTTTAAATACATTTCTATATGTATATAATTAAATATAATTGTATATATATACGTACATAATATATATTAATAAAAATATATATATATATATATATTCTTATAAATTTGTATAAATTAAAATAAATATATATAAATACATGTAAATACAGAAAAAATATATAACTAAATATAAATGTTTATATATATGGACAAATAATAAATATGAATAAAAATAAATATATATGTTGCTTAATAAAATTAAATATATAGATAAAGGCATATAAATAAACATAAATACAGACACACATAAACATATATATTCACTTAATATATATATATATAATTTTACATTTTCATATATACCAGCAAGATCAGCCAAAAGCTAAGCTTCTGAATATTTATTAAATAAAGAAAAAAGGTACGGAGGATGTGGGTAGGGTCAAAAAAGGAACTTGTCGTCATCCATCAAACACAATAATTCAGATCATAATAAGGCATGTCATTCCCATAATCAGAGTCATCAGCAGTTTCGCATTCAGAGTGGGACTTATCCTGATTGAAGATCTTGAGATTATCAGAATTGAAGACACCTGAAATCATAGAAGATCGTGTAGACACCGTACAAGTTATGTTAGAATAATCCTTCCTTTGTCGTCTCTTCGAATGAGTAGGATCTAAGACATAGAAATCATTCCCCTTCCCTTTCTCGGAAATAAGGGAATCTTTAAAAGTGCTAGGTGTGCCCCAACCCATCGTTGTCTCTTCTACCTCAGAGATGTCACCCCACTTCCCAGAAATATTAGAGGAGATCAAGAGATTCTGAATTCCCTGATGGAAAACAAAATTTTGAGAAGTCCCAGAAGAAGCCAACTCAAAAGTCTCATCATGTATCAAGCCTGCATCAGGACTATCATTCATACTTACATTTGGAGGATCAATGCAAGAAGGGGATCCAGAGACAGAGAGGTTGGGAGTATGTCCAGCCTCAACTAACCCAGTGGGAGTAACAGCATGACCATCCTTCGAGGGGATCTCCTTGTGATCAACCTGAACATTAGAGGGGCCACTCATCGGAGACGTATCCACTATCAGCCCTTTCCCTTTCACACGAGACACAAGTTTTCTAGAGTCTAACACCTCATCCGGAGTGGCATATGATTTTTTGAGAGAATCCCTTTCCTGATTTGACAAGTCCACATGCTTCCCCTCAAGTATCTTTCTACAGAGAGTAGTCAGGTGACCCTTCATCCCACATCTCTGACAAGAGATCTTCCTCCGACATAACTCCAACGAGTGCCCAACAGCCATGCATTTGGTACAAAAAATTGGATTCATTTCATAATCAACATCAATATTAATGATATTAGTGGGAGTGGAAAGAGTTACCTTATCAATCAAAGTGGAGCTCAAATCAACCTCCACCAACATTCTTGGAAAATGTCCAAACCGAACAACTTAAATTTCTGTGTCAAGGCGAATAGGGGATCCAATCGCTATGCCAATATCATGAAGAATATTTGGATGCCATAGGACCCAGTTAAGCCCATGCAAACAGACCCAGACCTACGAAAAGGCATTCCTTGCACGAGAGGCATTGAAATCAAGGGACCATTCATGAAGATGAAGCCATCCAGGTTTCAAGGAAAGGGACCCAATACTCCTTGCATGAACTTTAATAGCATTTGATGGGAAAATGAAATGAATTAATCCACGACCAAGAGAAACGCACCGCCAATTAGAGGAACCCCACAAGAATGAAACCCGTCGGACAAGATCATCAAATTTCCAGGACGTCACAGCCTTCGCTAAAACAAGACGTTCAATTAGAGAGTTCATACCAATTGCAATCCTCTCATCAAATATTCTAGGACTGACATCAACATGAGTTGTTGAACCCTTTTGAAGAATCATGCTTGAGTGAGAATCAATAAATGAAGTAAACGAAGGGGCGGAGGCAGGACAACCTTCTTGGCCACTCAGGTCCTTTACACTACATTTTGAAGCAGCCTTCAAATTCTCCAAAGAATCCTTCAAATGGGGATTTGACAGACTCATCGGAAAATAAATATATACACTTGTAAATATATATTTATATACACATACATAAATATATGGATATATAAAAAATTCATACATATAAATATTTATAAACATCTATAAATACATATAAGGATAAATACACAGAAATAAATATGTGCACATAAATACTTATAAATATCTAAAAATATATATAATTATAAAGAAGTATACATATAAAAATACATATATATATATAATTAGACATGATTATATTTATACAAAAAAAACACATATTATGATATAAAAACACTCACACAGATATATATGCACACACATACACAGAGACACATAATAATTATTTATAAATTTAAATATTTATTTATATATTAAAATTTAAAAATATAATAATATGTTAATATGTATGTATATTTATTTATTTATTTTTATAGTTATAAAGTAAAAACAATATAAATATTGTAAAATTTAAATCCATAATATATTTAGAAGTGTAATCAAGGGAAATAAATTTAGTTATCACAAAAAAGAATATAGGGTCTCTTAACCGTAGATAAACATTCCTCAAATGTTAAAACATTTGGGTTTCCCTACTAAAAACTCACTTTTGGATTCCTTATAACCCTCTTAACTTAGAAATCATTGTCTATAGGGTTCCCAAAATAATATATGTCAAATATAGTTTTGCAAGATTATATTTGGAAGCTCAAAGAGCCAAAACTGATGTCTGGATAAACATTTATGGTAGATTGAAGTTCAAGTCATGTTTTCAATTATCATAAGACATTCCATAATTTTTAACATTTTTATAGCACTAAATTATTATAAAATGTCTATTACTTAATAATAATTTTTAAATTTTTAATAAATTTAAATTTATACATTTTTATAAACCATTTTCACCAAATAAATTATATAGTAATTGTTAATACATGTTTTGTATTATATAAATTATATTTTATATAATATTATTTATTTATCTCAATAAAAATATATTTATATACCATAATATGATATTAAATGTTATATAAAGTTTTTTTAATGATGTAGAAATTTTATTGAAGTTAATGTTATATTTTTTCATAAATAAAATTTATATATTTAAACAAAATTTTGTAGAAATAATAATTAAAATTATATATATATATTTGTATGTATGTGTATACATATATAAATAATTAATTATTTAATAAATTATTATTATTAAATAAATTTTAATTGAAAATTATAAATTTTTAAATAAATTTAATAATTAATAATTAAAAAGTGATATTAAAAATTAATAATTATCAAATAAATGTCAATTGTAAATTATTGAAAACTAATTTAATTTATAAATAATCATGATAGTATAACGTAATTAAATTCAATGTTTTTTAAAAAGATAAAACCCCACCTCGCAATAGTTTATAAAACAAAACATTTCTCCGTGGTTCTCAAAATTATAGGTAAATACTATTTTTCCTACTGTAAATAATGATTATAAATCCTAAAGATATTATACACATTTACAAATTGGAATATCAAATGACACATAATCATGTTGATTTATTATTAGTGGATCACTACTAAAAATTGATGGTCTTAGAGATTATCATGTGTGAACATCTATTTATATATTCACATCTTCTTGCGAGTACTAGAACCTAATTATGTGCATCGTCTATATCTAATAAAATGATACCCTGAAAACATAATACATATTTTTAATAATATAATCATATAAATATAATTTTCTCATCGTAATGGGTAAATACAATGAACTTTTCATTGTAAAAAGTACAATAGGACAATATCACAATAATGTTTTGTGGATGAATAATCAATTTGAGAAAAGGTATCTATTAATATTCATGTCTAATATATATATGTAATCTAAAATAATATATATATGGTTTTAGGGAACCAACTCTAATAGAATTCATCTTTCACTAGAGAAAAAATTTATCTAATCGGTTAGTTCTCAAATATAAAACAAGCAGATTCTATATATGTCCATAGCTATTAAGCAAACCATGTCTTAGTGGTTCGGGTTGGTCTTGGGATATTTCAATATTGAAACTCTACAAATCATTCCCCCAATACCTTTATAATTCCCTAATGATGTAATATACATACGTATCTATTTTATTCCATTCACATAAGTTTCTCATGATAGGTAATATCGTAGTCAAGGCTCTTTATAAGATGTTAATAACCTTACGATTTTAGTGTATCCCAAATTGAAAAAATAATTATGAAACATATTCTTATGATGTATTGGAAGTCATAATATACTTTAATACTTTACATATCGAATCTCCCATCGTTAATAATATTATTATTCATATTTCCTTATCCTTAATATAATCTGGGATTAAAATGAGGTGAAGGAAAAAAAGATTTATACCTCATTAAATAGTTGAATTCCAATTTCTAATTTCCTTAAGAACTCATATTGCTCAATTTTTTCAAGTAATATTATATATATATTTAACTCTAAATCAATGTAGTTCAACTGGAGTTTTTATATTTTAACTAAAATATCCATGAATATGTAATTTCAAATATAGTTACATGTCAGGAAATATTAAATATATTCTTATCACTTATGATTGTGAAATTATATTCATAATATCCTCCTATTTCCATGTGTGTAAAAATACATATATTTTGTACTTATAACATAGGAAAAAATAAACTCGAATTTGTTTCATTATTTATTTTTAATTAGTGGTCTATATATATACAATGACTAACTTAATAGTCTTTATATATCCAATTCAATTGATATTATTCCCTACATTAGTTTTTCTATTATTTTCCATTCCGATCAACATTTCTTTTTGTAGACTTTGTAATCAAGAAATATTTACTATCTATTTTCATATGTTATGAACATTTCTATCATGGAAAATATTAGTTCTCCAACTAACCAATTGTAGTCAAATTTCACTCCCATAATTTATATTACTATTTTTTGTATAATTTTTTTTCTACAATCCGTAAATTGATATATTCATTGTTCATATACTATTAGCCTTTATTAGTTTTAGAAACACTTTTTTTTAGGGAATATAGACGTGATATATAGGATATCTAAAAAGAAAACTAGCCTTGAAATCTAATATCCTAATAAAGTAATCATAGAATGATAATGTTATAGGAATATTTCAAAATGATTTTATCTTGATGATTTAGGTGAATGTTTTGTCATATACTATATCTTATTCATCCTTTTAATAAAAAAATTCTACTATTAGTTCTAACTTATACCTTCAATATACTATTTCTATGGAATACTCACCAATAGTATGATGTCTATAAAAATTAAAATACGGTGCCTTGAATATTGATACATATATTCCATTACATAATAAATACATATTAATCATAGTAGGATATTATTTATTGCTTATTTTTAGGATTAATTATTCATGTTTACTAATATTTCACCAATATTGGTATGCATAAAAAAATTTTTGGTTTTATTTCATGACATAGTATATGTCTCTTGGAAAAACACCTCCCATTGAGCTTAATGATGTGTATGCTCCTTTTCCATATCACATATCTTTGGATACTATAGTTTATCAAAGTATATAATTCTCCCAATATATCAAAATCAAATTTTTTTTCTCCTATATAATATATTTTATCTACATTAATAATGAATTTCAATTTCAATATTGAATAGAGGATAATTATTTGAGATACAATTTGTATTTTTATTGATTCTCATGTATAGATAAATATAGTTTTTAATAAAAACTTATAATCAGACACTACATGTTGTTCTTAATGGATTTATTATCTTATTTCAATTATCATGATCTAAATTATTCAAAAAAAAATTAAGGGGTAGTTGTTGATTTTCAATTTCTAAAACATGACTTGGTTGAAATTGTTCGATATTTTCATTAAATATACACCATTAATATGATATATTTTATCAACCGTGAAATGTTTTATATAAAATGTAATATGAGTTCCTAATTACCTATACTCCAGATATTAATGATTTATGGATACTTGGTGATGATTAAATCTAACAATATATCATCAAAAATATTATATCCTCAACCAAGTGTATTCATTTCATCAATGGAAATTCAAAAAATATAATTGAAGAATATTAATATGTATAAAATATTACATCTTTGGAATTCCATTATAATAGTTTATACATATTTTTTATCCAACCCAAGTAGAGTTGTGACATACTGTTATTTTAAAAGGATTCTTTTCAAAAACATTATCTTGAATTACAGAGTATACCAAGAGTCTAAGATAATAAATTGACTAAATACCATTTTTAATATAAATGTTAAAATCAATATATGATTTAATTTTAAAATAAATATACTTCCATAATAAGGAATTCTAAGCCTAGTAGGTATATTCATCATTAGAAGACATATTAAAATATATGGGAGTCATGAATAACAAAAAAATTAATTTAGTATGAAACACGAAAAAAACATCTATTGCAAATATGAAATAATATCTTCTTGGGTATAATTAGGAATAAAAATGTTTTTAGTTAAGAATAAATATAAAAAATTGTGCATATATAATATATGGGTAAAAATTGAAGTCATTCACTTCCATATACTGGTCTCGGAATCTACCATTTCATGGCATTAAATAATTCATAATACTTGTTGTAATATTTTTAAACATTACTGGTCCTTGTGTTCGAGTACCTATAAATAATAAATATCATTTTTATCTTCCAAAAATTATATTAAAATAATTATATTAATTAATAATCTAAATATTTAATCTCTTAAATAAATAAATTATTATTTTATTCAAATTACCTTTCATACCACATGGTAATAAAATAGAATAATGCATCTTTGTTTACCACTTGTCCCTCCTTCTCTTGGATATAAATTTTATCGATACCTTATAATTAGAATCATTCTTTGGGGGATTTTCCTTTACCTTCATCTTATTCACCATAATAATTGAAGGAATTCTTTCCTTCTTGCCATTATCAAACCGAAGAAAAGTGAATAAAATGAATAATGGGGAAATTATCAATTTTTGTCATATTAAAATTCATAAAAAATAAAGGGAATATCTGAGGGATTCATGCAATTATGACATATACAGGAAATACTATTCAGGTAGCTTCAAACCAATAATATTGAGTTTCTAAATATAGTCAATCTTATTGACCACATGGAGAACAACCTCTACACTAATCCCATGATTGATTGTAATGAGAACATAGGAAATATCAAACAAGTATTTATTTCATTATCTTAATAAAGATCCAATAGATGGTGGACAATAATGTATGCTTGCATTGTTTCTTGTGACTTCTTATATTCAATAACTAATGAAAATATCTTCAAACACTATACATCTAGATAAATTGAAATGTTTTTTTATCATAGATAGAGATCAATTCATAATTAACCTCCATAATGGGTGAACTATGAACAAGTAAATATTGTAGATAATGTTTTATTAGCTGAAATAGTACAATGTGTAATCACATATAGCAGTTTTAGAATTTATTTCCTGCAAGGGGATTATCTTTATCTAGTATAAATAATAATGATATAGTTGAATTTTATATTTTTTGATAAAATAATGTTCATATCTAGTACATTACATGAATTCATAGATAGATAAGATAAAAATAATTAACTAACTTATTAAGTCTCAAATTGTTGTATAAAATCTCAATGTCCCTCATCGTTGGATTAAAAATGTCCAATCACATTGAAAATATAGTGGAAAGAATTTATATTTCTATTACAAAAACTATAAGAATGTAAACTGAAATTATAATATTGTATTTTAGTAGGTGTTCTTTCCAATAATAATTTTTCATATTTTTAATCAATTAAGTTGACTCGACAATCCTAAAATCGTGATTCATATTTCCTCAACACATTTCAGTAAAATTTTATTTAACATAATATGTCATTAAATCCAATACAGTTTTGGTTACATAATCCCAATACCAATTTTGGAACGTCTTAATAATATAATGTGCTGAAAAAAGGATATAACTAACACTCTAACTATGTGGGCATCTGACATCAGATAATTGAAGGTTTTGAAAAAATATTTTCTGAAGCGGTCTTGTTTATTTTTTGATAAATTTATTATTTCATCATTTGACATCTACTGTTAATATTATGTGTTTTTTAGATAATTTATTAACCTTGTCAAAAAAAATTAGGCATATTCCATATTTTAATTCCATATTTAATGATAATTAATACATTTATTTATTTGATCACAGTAAATAATATATAAAATTAATAATGAGAAAGATAAAAATAATATAAATTAAATTTAACTATTGCGGCCATTATAATTGTAGATATAGTAAATATAAAATTAATCAAAATATGACCATAGAGGAATAACTCATAATTATGTGAAAGGATCATTACATACAAAAAAACTACAATATTTTTATCAAAATTTAATACATCACATAATAATAAAAATACAAAACTAGTTGAGGTTTAGTCTATTTTGAGATTAGATACATAAAAAACTAATTTTGTTAAAAATAATCAACATCTAAAAATAATTTCTTCTCACATGGTACCCTTTTTAATTATAACATAGTTAAAACATGTCAACATAACATAGAGATAATAAATATAAGAAATGGTTAGCATAGATTCATAGTAATGCTAGTCAAGGGATATATCATTTAATGAAAATAAGAATTCATAAGATAAGAATGAGGTTATGAGATCATTATCATTACATAAAAAAATACAATACACAACATTCATATAAAATAAAACATTATTATTTCAAAATACATAACGCGTATGAGTGAGGATTCATCATAAATCAATAATAAAACATGATAGTATATCATAATAATTTGAAAATTCATAGTAACGTTTGGGATAAATCATATGAATAGCTATAATAAAATATTTTTTTATCATACCATCCTAATGTAATTACCTAAAAATGATAGTTAAATAATACTCTTATGTCTAACCTATATCTAGTTAACATTGTCATCTCTTAAGAGATTATTAACTCTATCATCGTTTTTGAGTTTCTTGACCTCATATTTTTCCTAAGAGTTTCTTAACACCTTAATTATCATCCAATAAGTGTTATATAATTGTATTCCCATCCAAATAATATAAATAAATCATTCATATAAACACCACATGATTAAAAATCTTTCATTATATCATAATATCATGATTCATGGAAGGAAAATTGGTTTTGTAAAAACATCATCTCCCTTATAATAATAAATCAATGAAAATTACATGTATAGAGTCATTGGGTCAAATCCCTAGTAAACCATAGGTAACATAAAAGGTTGTTAGCATAAATGAAAAATTTCTTTATATGTTCAGATGAATATTTCTAAAGGAAAATAAAATTTTAATTTTGAAACCACTAAT
Organism: Viscum album; assembly: GCA_963277665.1. Taxonomy (NCBI): domain Eukaryota; kingdom Viridiplantae; phylum Streptophyta; class Magnoliopsida; order Santalales; family Viscaceae; genus Viscum; species Viscum album. The sequence goes on from OY728147.1 coordinate 1,695,520,485, forward strand.
TTTAAATTAGAAAATTTAATAAATAATACTCAAATTTTATAAATGAATCATGTAAATTTAAAAATAGTTATTCGATTCCTTGAGTCGAAATAATGATCATAAATTCTATTCATTCCATTTTAATTAAAAATGAACATTATCTAAAGACTCTTAACTAACTTATTAAAAAAACATTTCTTTAAACTGGTTAATTAAAAACCTATTTAAATAAAATAAAAGGTAACGAAATTTAGAATTTTAGATAATTTTATGTATATTTTTAAACATATATTATACATATTTCTAATAGACTATACATGGAAGAAACAGTTTGATGACCAATGGGGAAATCAGGTTGAATTTTATAAATAATTGCATTTTACCAATATTTTTATGTAACAAATACAAATAAATAGTAATAATATAAAATTATTTAAATAATTAATATAATATAATAAAATATATTATTAAATAAACATGTTTTAAAAGATAAATTAACAAAATTTCCCCAAATGAAAATTTAGAAAATAAAATATCATAAAAGTGATATTGTAACAAGAACCCTTACCTCATGTCTTATATTGATTTATACATTTATGAACCACCAATATAATAATTATAGATTAATTATAAATACATTTTATAAACATAGACATATATATCATACCATATATGATTCATTTATAACATCTTATATTATTTTTATTAACAATACATTAAAATCGTTGCTTCATGTGATAACTATTTTTAAAAAGGTTTTGTTTGAACATCTAAATCATTGTACATTAACCATAGTTCCATAAACATTACAATATTAAAAATTTCCATAATATAATATGAAATAAATATATACATTTTTGTATATAATCTTATTAAGTAGTGATGAAAAATGATTTTCATAACCTCATGGAGATAGTAGACTGTACATACGATTGAGTGATGATTCTAGTTTTTGATGAATAGAAAGAAATAATATTAAAAAATAATTCGCCATTTAATTTATAAAATAATATCATATAAATTTATTAAATCCATATTTATATCCCTAAATTTGAATCGGTGATTAAAAATTAAACAGATTGCTTTGTGGAGGTGGTACTAGACACACACACATAAAGGATATTTTCTTTTCCCATAGATTTTAATGAATGTGGATAATGATTGTTACATCATAATAATAAATTTTAATTATGTGTATTATGATGAATATATTATTTTATAATGTGTAAAAATATTTATAGAAGTTATAATAAAAAATAAAATTTAAATTACTTTGTTAACAATTATACCTCTTTATTTGTGAAGTATCTTTTGTCTTACACCATAATCTATGAATGGATGGTATTTTTTGAATCAAAAAGGATATAGGATGTGTGTATGGAAACATAGAAGATAATATGGTATTAATTGGATGATATTTAATGCTAAGACATCGTGAATATTGTTCGAGTTGTGGTTCCCATTTATAATTGAGGGAAACGACAAACTTCGAATTACTTAAATGATTCAATTTTCATATATATCATATTCATTTAAAGTGGGACCGTGGGACCAAATACTGTAATATAATATAATATATGGAAAAAACTATATCAAAAAGAATATTAACACATGTTTTGGAAATATTTAAATTTTTATCCAAAAGATAAATAATGTTAATCCAATTTTTCTTTAACCGTTATAACCAAACTTTTTACATATATTGCTTAAATATATATCTATAAAAAGGGTCAAAACAAATATCTGTAATTTATGTTTTTAAAATTTTAATATATTTTATCAGATTCAATTTCTCTTATTTTAGGAAATTACCTTTTATGTAAAAAAATAAAACTAATGAAAAACAATTTTTTAGAAAATACATGATTCTAGTATAAAAATCATTTTATTTTGAAATCACGTAAAAAAGTAGGTTTCCTGAGTTTTAATTGGTTATTTAATAAAAAAATTATATTTTTTATATTTTTTTAATATAAAACATAATTTCTCATTCCAACCACACCATTAAATGCAAAGACACCAAAATTGTTTTTAATTTGAAAAAAATTTGATTTATCTTCAAAAAAGTCATGATTGAGTTACCATATTCGAAATATTTTTTTTAAAATTGTTTTTTGAGAAATTAAACACATATTTGGTAGAAAATAACATATCCAATAATAGAAATTCATATTTAATATAATTTATAATTATTTATACCATAATTTCAAAAAAAATAACTTGATTAACCATTACTTAGGTGACAAATATTTTTCATGGATACTATTCATAGTTACTAAAAAATAAGTTGATATTATTAAATTATAATAACTATTCTAATTAAAAATATGGATCATTTTTTACACAATTAAATTTCATTATTTTAAAAATAATTATAATCCAAAATGAAATGGAAAATGTTTGTAAACATTTTCATTTTTAATAATAAAAATGGACATATTATTTTTCAAAGCCTTGTAAAAAATATATGAATATTAAAATAGTTGATTTATTATATATTTTATAAATAAAATTAATGTATTTATAAAATATAGATTAATTTTATCGATTAAGATAAAACATATTTACTGAATAAAAAATATATTCCGAAAAAATATCTTCAACATTTAAATACTACTATTTTCATTTTTTAACAATTAACAACAAATGAATTTATTTTTTATATTTGAAATTAATAATTTTTTATAGATTACCAAGTATTATTCAGAACCCTCAATTAAATATATATTCATTAAAAGTCAAATTAAATATTAATTATTTAATAATATATCGTAGTTTCTTGAAACGTTGTTTTTCATGTATTAAAAACTACTAGAGAAATTAAATATATTTAAACATAAATAGATAGAAAATGGGGGTGTTTCATTATAACTCCATTTAAAAATTTATCCATCAAATTTATATTACTGTGATATAAGAATCTAAGGATAATTTAACCGCAACACATATCAATATTTCTACATTCCTTCCTCCAATTTGGGATTTTTCCACAAAACATTGACTAGGTGTGTATCGAATATTCTATTTTGAATTCTAAATATTTATAATTAGTTCCATGAATAAAATATCATTATCCATTGTTATGAACTATGAGTTGAATACATATAAAATATTATGTATGTACTTCCTCATGAGAGATACATAAAACCCATTTTGAACATGAGAGATGGTTTGTGGAAGTTCAAAGTGATAAGAAGCCATCCCAATTAAATAAAGAATTTCAAAGGACTGATATATAGATTGATTATATTTTTATTCTTTCAAAAAATAATATATACATATTTCATGGGTAAATTTTTAGGAATAAAATATCACCAACATAAAATAGTAGATCTTGTAAATTTTTCAGAATAAATTTTCTATCGGCTTTGAGTTATCCAGATTTGATAATGATTGGATCTAAAATTATCTTACATTTCCTTTGAAACCATAAGTTCAAATTCATTTCCTTCAATAACTTCATCCGAGAACGTTCGAGTTCTTTACTTATTGCCATTATGGGCTTCATAATACAACATTTGAATGCTCTTGTGATAGTAACGGTTGTATAAGAACACCATCAATATAAGGTTTTGATACCCACCAACTATTAAATCTATAGATGAAGATCTCAACATATCATTTATGATTTTAATGGTCTGGTCAAACTAATCTTCTATCTAAGGATGGTATGTAGTGTTAATGTCCAACTCTATATTCAATTTTTAATGATGACATATCCTGAACTTTAATGTAAACCATTGTTGCAGATCAAATACAAAATAATGTGGTTCTCCATGTTACCATAACAATAACATAATTATATCTAGAAAAGATATTCAAGATATAAATAATATCTACCAAAAATGAAATATTTCAATATCATAAGGTGATCGATTACAAACCAAAAAGGATAGTTCTATTTAAATGTTTTTGGGAGTCTAGTGATGAAATTCATTATAATTTTTACCAATTTCCATTTTTTTAAAAGTAATGGTTGTAACGAAAAACTATTATTTTTTCACCTTTCGAAAATATACCAGCGATTGAGATACATACTCTTCAGTATCCCTTTTCTTATTTTCTCATAAGAAAAAATCCTTTAGATATATATGCATCATTGAACCTCTAGACTGGATAGATTATGATTAACTATGTTTTTAAAAAATAGCTCTTTCTATAATTAAAGTATTAAAATTGAAAATAATCTCTTATTTAATCTTATTATTTTATTAAAATCATATCTTAACTAATAAACATTACATTGATTTTTCTATACTTCCACATCGTCCTTCTACAACTTCTTAATCATCACCCAGATTGAAGGATAAACATTCATATGATAAAAATAACATATACTCAATTTCCTAAGGATTTCAAGATCTATATTTTAAAAATAAGTAATTATTTGATCTCTTTCAATGCTCATCATGTAAAAACTATCAATTTCATTCTAACTCAAATCACCAACCACCTTGTTATCCTTCTAAGATTGGTAATGTATTAAGTAGTCAGGATATTTAATCAACAACAACCATCCCATTTGGTTAATATTTAATTCTTTCTATCTTAATATATAAATTTACAATTTATGACCACTATATATATTACATATTTCAACATAATGATTATTCATTTATATATTCAATGGAAAAGTATTATTTTCAACTCAAATCATTAATCAAGAAATTATTCTCATAAATATTCAGTATAAATGAAGACTAATCTATCACTATATCATTTATCATGAGGATTAATCAAATTCCATTTTTAAATTTATAAATATAGATCACAAACCATTCATAAAATAATTTTAGTTTAAGAAAAGGTATATTGACCAATATAATTTTCATCACCCTGAACTTTTCCACAAATTTATCTATCAAAGGAAATATGGATCCCATCTTATCTAACTATGTTAATTCATTAGATATCCATGATAAATCTTTCAAAAAACATCGATATTATTATTCAAACCCAATAAAACTATGGATATCAGTAACCATGGTCATTTTGAGCCATTATTATATAACTTCCATCTTTAAAAGATCAACCAATATACTTTTTATTGTAATTACATGACCATAAAATGAAACTTTTTGTAATAATGATTCACAATTCTTCAATTTAGCATACAACTTATCTTTCCACATTGTCTTCCACATATTATTAAAATGATACCCATGTTCCTATTTTATCATATAATATTTAATAATATCATCGATAAATACAACCACAAACTAATTGACGTAATATTTAATGAATATATTCAATAAATTTGTGAAGATTGTCAGGGAATAAGAAAGGGAATGTTGAATTACTATAAAATAACAATTACCATATGTCACACCGAATTCTATCTTTGGTATATCTTACTTATTGACAATTATTTAATGATTTCTTGAATTAGGGCCATTCATTAAAAATTATTGACCTCCATTTATTTGATAATATGACTAATCAATCTATTGTAGAATATACATATTCATTATAATGATCTTGTTATTATAAAGATCACAAAATATATCAATGAAATTTCCATTATTATAGTTATTTAATATTATGTAAATCACATAAAATCACTCAGATGACATAATAAATATAATATAAATTATTAATGAATAAAATAATATGACTTTATAGAAATATAAGAACCTAAATAAATGCAATAATATCTTGACCTTTGGAATAGTGTTGTGTCCATTAATAATAATAACCCAACTAATTTAATATTAACATCACATATGAATTAATAAATAAATTTTTCATCTTATGAATAAAAATATGATATATTTATATAATGGAATAATTAAATCAATGTCTTAACATTGATAAAATATTTATTGATATTTTTTTAAAACATGAATTTTAATTTACAAATTTATTAATAATTATTTGACATAAAATATGATTTATTTTTCAAAAAAATATATTCATAAATTAATAAATACTTTTTATTATTGTAATTAGACAATTTGAAGAGACATTAATTAATTTTTCAATGTGCTATAATATGAGTTATTATTTCAAAACTAGGTTTTTTTGAAAAACTAATGATATTAGTTGAAAATAAAATTTATCAAATTAAAAAAAAATTTATCAATTAATGGAGTCCATTTTTTAATTGTAAATGAAAAAAAATGATTACGGTGATTATATTATATATCTAAATTTGTTGAATTTTTGGTGAATAGTAAAATGTAGTAACTTATGTTATAAGAAAAATAAATGAATTATAGATTCATGGATGAAGTATGGATGATGAAAGAACCTTTAGTTATAGATCACAGGAATATTTTTTGTATTTCATCACATTAAAACATAATTTTTATAGTCTTGAGCTAAAATGATAAAAAAAATGATTAAAATAATAAAAAACTGTTCTATCCTCCAACTATAAAAACCACCCCCTCTTGTCATACATCTATATCGCTGATGCATGAAAATATTCATCCCAATGATCTCCCACGACTCCCCCTATGTAGATGAGCCTTTGGAATAATAAAAATATGATATCGTTTAAGCTGTGGTTGTTTTCAAGGAGAAGAAATTCAACTTGTTAAATCCAAAATTTTTTTATTTAATCTCTTTTCAAATTATTTTATTTCCATTTTTTATCCTCAAAACCCATTAAGCAAGTGAAAAAATAATTCCAGTATTGTAATGTCCTAGACCCTCCTGGCCCATTACGTTTCCAAAATAAGGCTCCACCATAACAGTGGCACCGGTCACGGTGGCACCGTGATGGTGGGACCATGTCCTCACCCTGCCATCTGTTTTCTGTTTCCAGTCCCACTCCCACGACATTTTTTTTGACATATATTAAATATTTTTCTTTTTTAAAGCGATTTAAAGCCCATAATTTATTCTTGAAAATCCCGAGGAACCTCCCCGATGGGGGATATTAAATAACAACTTAATATCATCATGCGTAACTGCCCAAACCATGTGGGAATCCATGATTCGACTTTCGAGGCATTCAAAATTCCATATCCCATAATTATAGGATCATCTCTTTATACCTCCCGCTAGAGTTTCTTTTTATCTTCTCGGCTGTATTTCATTATTCTCCCTAGTGCTCCTGGAGTTCCTCTCTTCTCATGGATTGGGGTGCCCCTCTACTGGAGCTTTCTTCCCCTCTTGGAGTCCACAGAATTCCTCCCCTGCAAGCCGCGCATCCCATATTCTTGGCGCGCGGAGAAAATCTTCAATCCTTGATCAACCTTGTTGGGATTTTTCCTTCGTCTCTCCATTCTATGTATCATGTGCGATGGGTACTCTAATATTTATGTGGTAATTGATGAAGCCTAACCTTAACGATGTTAAAAAATGGACATTAAATGAATAAATGGGAGGGGTTTGATCGATATGTTGTTGTTCTATTTTCTCCTCTTCCTTGATCATTATTTTGTAAATTGTGCTAGTTTATGCCTACTGAAAATCATGGTCTTTGGTGGTATTTCCTTGTGTACTAATAAACTCTTGTCTTCTATGAATATTAAATGGTTGTAACATGGAAATTGGTTAATCATGAAAACTCGGTTGATTAAATGGATGCCCAGTGAACATAAAACCTTGTGTGGTCACCCCAGCTAACCAACAGAAAGAAGAAAAATATAAATTATGTGCTTGAACTTGGATGTTTTACTACTCTATTTTGGTAGTGGGTGTTGTCCTGTTCGATGCTTATGGGGGAAAGTGGGAGTGTATGGGATCCTCCGTTGTGGTATGGTTGTTGGTTGTGAATCTGAATTTTTTTATTTTCTCTGTTGTGACACGAACTCGGGTGGGATACTCTATTGCTGAGAAATCATTGGTTCCTAGTTTTGGGGACACAAGGCTATGTCTCGGGGTTTCCTTTGTTTCCAATAAATCGAAGGAAATGAATGCTTAAATTACTGTTGAGTTGTTTCTCTTCCATGGCTTGTGGTTGTGCCTTTTAGTTTCCCAGTAGTGTAGTTTTCATCCAAATGGGATCACTTGAACATGAAAACAAGAGTGGATTAAATGGGGAATTGGTTTTTGTGGATGAGTTGTGACATGCTCGCGAGTTTTGTGCCTTTCATTATGAATGAATTTTAACGAGTGTGTTTGTTCATAGGTTTTGGAGCCCCTAGGATGGGATGAGTGCCTGTTACCTATACATATATTGTATTTCTTATGTTTCTTATTTTCACTCCACCCAAGTTGACCTCTTTGTGTCGAACACCCCATTTCATGTGGGGAGGGTGTTTTTTCCAACACGCCTATGAGTGGCTAGTTATTAGCTCCTTTTCTTCTCCCTTTCTCAAATATCCCAAGACTCTTCGGGCAGGCTATGATGGCCTGAAGTCCATTATTAGCCCAAGAATCTTTGGGCAGGGTAGTTGTGGTGGTTGGCCCAGGTGTTTGCGGGTAGTTTGTTTCCCAATTGACTTCAGGATGAGGCATAAGTGCCTTCAGGCGTGACAATAGCTTTCAAGCCCATGTGTCTTCGGGCATGGCAGTAGTTGTTCTGACCCTGGTGTTTGCGGGTGTGGTTATGCGTGGCGGTTGTGGCCCAGGTTTCTGTGGGCGGTATGTGTGGTTGTAGCCTAGGTATGTACTGGATGGTTGTGGTAGTGGGAATGCAGTAAGAATGGATGTATTGGTTCGATGTGTAGGATGTCTTCAATAACCAGTGGGAAAGTGGATTGGGGTAACCAAATATCAATTTCCTATTACTATACTTTACTTGACATGTGTTATTTGGGGAGTGTTCCTTGGTGAGTCTTGGGTGGATAGTTTACTTTGCTAGATGTTTTAGGTTATCTCATTTCTCACAGGGCATTAGAATGCATCTCCACTTGTGCACGAGAGCTTTTAGCTTTCCCTACTAAGTATACTTGTATGCTCACCCTACATATAAAAAAAAACTTTCGGGCTTCCATGAGGACTTCAGGGATCGTGTGGGATCGTACTATCTCAAAACTTGGGCAGTTTCTGTTGTCATTTCCCTTTTTCTTGGTACGTACACATGGCGTTTTTGTGTCTTGTATCTTTTACTTTTTAACATGCATATAGGAATGGGTTACTTTTTTCTTTACCTTTACATTCATCTTTGGTATTGTTGGGGTTTCTACCTTACCTCTCGATCCTATGAAGATAAAAAAGGGTAATTCCTTCCATTTTGTGTGATATTCTATACCCTTGGTGCTATTCTCCACTTCGGGACCTAAGGAAGGTGGGTTTTGGGGGTCATTGTCTCTCCTTCAACTTAAAGAAGGAAGGGCCTGACAATCTGATGTCCCTCCCCTCCTTTTGGTGAAGGCGGGTCGTGACAGAATGGTATCAGAGGAGTGAGGTTGAGAGGAAGGACAGAGTAAAGAGTTAGTCAAAGAGAGGATTGCATGGGGTGGTAGGGAAATAGTGTTGGGTGACCTTGGTGCGTGAATTAGTCTAGGTAAGACCGGCTAGGACACGAGATTTTAGGGGCACCTGTGATCCAATGAAAGGACTCAGGACCTACCGAACAACCAAGTGAGGCTACACTGATTACAGGGTAGAGACCCTAAGAAAGGTACATGCATCATAATTACTAGGGTTATTATGTTTCATGGGTGTATTTGGGATTCAAAATAAATAAAGAAGTATAAGAAAATTTGAGAACAATATTATACACTACTTGGGTTAGGAATTCATTGTTTACCTTGAAGATATGGAACCTGGGAGGCGACCATGAGTAGTGCGGGCGATCGAGGCCGAGGTGGTGAAATTGGCTGATCGGCAGAGGGCTGACCAAGAGGAGGAGGACGATCAGTGGCAAAGGACGCTTCATGCCTTTCATCAACAGACCCTCAGGAAGTATGAGGGAAGCATCTCAGATATGGAGATGGGGAGATGGCTTGATGAGTGGGTGGTAGCCTTAATCTTGATCTGGGCTCCGATTGAGTATTGGGTTCCTCTAGCTGTAAGCCTGAAACGTGGGGCAACGCGTCAATGGTGGACGCTTTACTTTGGGGAGAAGAGGGAGGCTGAGGTGATGTTGACTGATTTTGAGATAGAGTTCCGGGTGGAATTCCTCTCTTCCACGATGATGGATGAAAAGAAGCAGAATATGCTCTCTCTCTCTAGTAGGGGAGTATGTAAGTAATATATTATGGGATCAATTTCAAGGATCTCCTTCGCTTTTCGACCGACCTCTTTCCGAATGAGGACTCTAAGGCGAGACGTTTGGAGGAGGCACTTCGACCTTCTCTTCAGTATGCTGTTACTCTATTCAAACTACAGAACTACTTAGAAGTTAAAAAGAAGGTTGAATTTTTGGAGAGGATGCACAGGATGGGAGGTCTGTTAAGAGAGGGAACCCAGTTGGGCTCGTCAAAGGGGAAGGCCGTTAGCAGCAGGCCTCCAGCATCAAGACCCTCTAGGTTTCGACCTGTAGGGAGTAGGCCTCAGCAGTTCCAATTCCGACCTTCTAGACCTCACCCTTTTCATTTAGGACCAGGGACGAGATGATTCATATGTGGAAGCCATGGGCACCTACAGAATCAGTGCCTGAACAGAGTACAGAATGGTGGGGGTGGGTAGGTCCATCACCCACCTCAGAAGCAGCAGTTCCCAGATAGGCACTTTCATCAGCAGCAGGGACAGAGTGCTCCCACTCCACCGAGGGCAGACATTGTAGGAGGAGTCCATGCTTAGGGTGCTTCTCAGGGACCTCAACCCGGGCATGGTTGGGGAGGCGTCCGATAGTCGATAGGCAAAGAAGGTGGGCGTGGGTAGATGAAAACCGAAGAGGCAGCTGTACTAGCATGGCCAGAGGTCGTTCGAGGTACGATTAGGTTTTTTAGTACCCTTGCATATGCCTTGTTCGATATAGGAGGTTTATACTCCTTTGTTACCCCTAGTCTGGCACATGCTCTGGGTTTAGATGCTGAGAGACTTCCAGTTCCCTTGGTGCTGAGCACACTAGTTGTAGGTCAGACCGAATTGTTTTATGTTTTTTGAGGATTCATACTAGTGATAGGGCCACATCAGTCAGTCAGGAATCTTCTACTGTTGAGGATTCAACCATACGGTGTCCTCTTAGGCATTGACTTGTTGTTCTCTGTATGTTCCATCATTGACTACTTCCGAGGAAGGGTTGTGTTTTCATACTTGGACGGTCGATGGGTGAAATTCATTAGCGAGCAGGGTTTCCAGGGGAGAAACAAGTGAGGGGAACCCCTCCTGTCATTGTTAGCTAAGATATTAGTGGAGTCGGTGGCTGCAGAGATGGTGGAAGTTCCAGGGGTCATCAGTGAGTTTATGGACGTATTCCCTGAATATGTGACAACTATACCCCCCTCAACGTGACATCGAGTTTGGGATAGGCGTGCAACATGGTTCTCATCCGATTTCGATGGCCCCCTATCAGATGGTACCTTCAGAGTTACGTGATTTGCGGATTCAGAGTGAAGATCTGATGAAGAAGTGTTTTGTTCGACCAAGTGCATCACCGTGGGGTGCTGCAGTCTTGTTCACGAGGAAGGAAGATGGTGGTCTCAAGCTGTGAATAGACTACTGGAGACTGAATCAGGTAACGATCAAGAATCACTACCCCTTTCCAAGGATAGATGATCTTATTGACCAGTTAAAGGCAACATGATGGTTCTCTAAGATTATACTATGGTCAGGATATCACCATTTGAGGGTGAAGGAGGGAGACATCTTGAAGACGACATTCAGGTGAAGGTATGGGAACATTGAGTTTGTGGTCATGTCGTTAGGCATCATGAACACTCCAGCTGTGTTCATGGGGCTCATGAACTCCATCTTCCAAGAATATCTGGACTGGTTTGTAGTGGTGTTTATTGGCGACATTTGATCTAATCATGATCATAGGAGGATCACACTGAGCACTTGAGAACAGTTTTATAGGTCCTCTAATGACACCCACACTATGGGAAGTTGTCCAAGTGCAAGTTCGGGATGCGAGAAGTGCACTTCATTGGGAATGTGGTGTCCGACCAGGGGATAGAATTGGTCCCATCGAAGGTCGAGGTGGTTTTTTCTTGGGCAGCACCCATGAATGTGGTGGAGGCTCATAGTTTCCTCGGGCTGGCAGGTTACTACCGGAGATTCATGTCTAACGTTTCCCGAGTTGTGGAACCTTTGACAGCCTCTACCAAGAAGGACCAGGACATCATGTGGGATGAGCAGTGTAAGTTTACCTTCAATTATCTGAAGGAGAAGTTGGATAGAACCCCAGTGCTGAGGTTTCTAGAAGAAGGGGAGGCATATGAGGTGTTCTGTAATGCTTCAGGGCAAGGCCTTGGATGTGTGTTGATTCAGTGGAAAGGGGTGATCTCCTATGGGTCTATGTAAATATTCCCCATGAGCGTAACTATTCCACTTATGATCTGGAGATTGTGGTGGTCATTATCGCACTAAAGTTGTGGTGGCACTTCCACATTGGGGAGTGCTTCGTGGCCTTCAACAATCACAAGAGCTCGAATTATGTCTTCTCCCAGCGGCACCTGAACTTACGAAAACGGAGGTGGATGGAGTTCCTTCAGGACTACGACTTAGAGATTTCTTACACCTCAAGAAATCAGACTGTGGTGGCTGATGATTTGAGTAGGAAGTCACAAAAGGATGTGGTTCGAGAGTTAGTAGATTATTGGAAGACAATGGAAGAGTTGGCTGCCCTACACCTGGATGCAAGTATGGAAGGTGGAAGAGGTTGCATGTATAAAATGACAGTGCAATCCTCTCTACTATAGAAGGTTGAGGAGTCTCAGTGGGGAGTCTCAGAATACGAAGTGGTGCATGACCAAGTTATCCAAGGAGATGGTCCATAAGGGTGGACGGATGATGGTCATAATCGGGTGCTTTTCTGAGAAAAGCTCTTTGTTCCAGAGGTGATTTGCGAGGGAGTTCATAGTGGGTTCCAAAACTCACCCCTAGCGGTGCACCGGAGAGTTTCCAAGATATAACAGGGTCTGAGGAGACAGTTTTGGTGGACCTGAGTGAAATTGGCAGTAGCAGAGTTCGTAGAAAAGTTCTTAGTGTGTTAGCAGGTGAAGGTGGAACACCGTGTTCCATGAATATTATTGAAACCTTTAGACATTCCCAAGTAGAAGTGGGATGACATGTCGATGGATTTCATCACAGAGCTACCCAGGGATCAAGGAGGTTGCGATGCTATCCGGGTAGTGGTGGGCCGATTGACAAAATCGCCTCACATTCTGAAAATCAAGGAGTCTGGAGTAGCAGATTCCTTAACGCGGAGGTATGTAGATGAGGTGGTGTGGATACATGGGGTACTGAGGTCCATAGTCTCGTATAGGGATGCACGGTTTACCTCACGAGTCTGGAGGGGATTGCAACATGCTTTTGGCACCGAGCTACGACTTAGCACTGCCTTCCACCCCAAGATAGATGGACAGACAGAGCGCACCATCCAGATGCTGGAGGACATGCTACAAGCATGTGTCCTAGATATTGGAGGATCTTGGGTGCGACAATTGCCACTAGAAGAGTTTTTATACAATAATAGGTACCACTCTACAATTGGCATGGATCCGTTCGAAGCTTTGTATGGAAGGCCATGTCGCTCACCCGTGTGCTAGACTGAGATTGGGGAAACAAGTGTTCTTGGCCCGGAGGTGGTGCAGAGCACGACGGAGAAAACCAGCTTATATGGTAAAGGAAGAGAGAAACACAGAATTGACAGAAGTCATATGCGAATAATAGAACGAGACCCTTGGAGTTTAAGGTCAGAGACCACGTGTTCTTGAAGGTTTCCCCTCGACATGGGAAATGGAGGTTCTGCAGGGGTGTAGGCATTCTCTCAGGTTCATCAGACCCTTCTAAGTGTTGCGGCGTGTCGGTGAGGTGGCTTATCAACTGGTATTTCCGCCACCGCTTCAGAGGGTGCACGCCGTCTTCTATGTGTCCCATCTCTAACAATATCTACACGATGATCCAATCATCCTCGACCAGGGAAAGCTAGATATCAGGGATGATGCAATGATCATAGGGTGACCGGTGATGATCAAAGGCCATGAAGAAAAGGTGCTTCATGGATGAACCATTCCTTTGCTTCGTGTGTTATGAAGGCACAGTGGTCTTGAGGAGAGTACCTAGGAATGGGAAGCACATATGCGTGCCGAGTACCCATAGTTTTTTTGAGTTTTTTTTCTGTTCTCTTTGTACATGTCTGTGATGGAACGCATTACCCTATTGGCTATGAAAATTGTTTTTTCCTTATTTTATGAACGTGTGTGAAAATTCCTAGCTATGGGAGGGGAGGACTCGATCCCTAATCAATATGCATTAAGGTGGATGCGATTAAAGTCGTGCGGGCGTGTCTGTGCCGCCGGAAGTGGATAGTATCTTGACATGGAGGAAGAGACTCCCCAACCCATATGACTGGGAAGTTTGACCCTTATATATTACCTGGTTTCTTGAGGGAGATGTGTTTCTAGATGACGATGAGGTTCACTCCATAGAGGTATCTTTCGAGATGGTTTTTTGGACCCTCTCTTTCCTTCTGGATTGTTTCTGATTCTCGAGAGAGTAAATAGTTTGAGAGGTTTATAATGTAATGGCCCAAACCCTCATGGCCCATTACATTTCCAAAATAAGGCTCCACCAAAATGGTGGCACTATGTCTTCACCCAGCCCTTCGTTTTCTTTTTCCAGTCCCACTCCTGCGACGTTTTTTTAATTAAATTGATTCTTTTACTTTTTTAAATCCATTTAAATCCAATAATTAATTCCTGAAAATCATGAGGATCCTCCCCGGTGGGGGATATTAAATATCAACTTAATATAGTCAGGCATAACTTCCCAAACCACATGGGAAACCAGGATCCAACTTTATAGGCATTCAAGATTCCATATCCCGTAACTGTAGGATCTTATTTTTATACCTCCCGCTAGAGTTTTTTTTTCTTTTCTCAGCACGATTTCATTCTTCTCCATGGGGTTCCTTGAGTTCCTATATTCCCATGGTTTGTGGTGTGCCTCTTCTGGAGCTTTCTTCACCTCTTGGAGTCCACAGAATTCCTCCCCTGCAAGTCGTGCATCCCCCGTTCTTGGTGCACGAAGAAAAACATCGATCCTTGAACAACAAGGTAGAGAATTTTCCTTCATATCTCCTTTATATGTATCATGTGGGGTGGGTAATCTAATATTTCTGTGGGAATGGATGAAAACAATCCTTAACAAAGATAAAAAACTGACTTTTAAAGAATAAAGGGGAGGGGTGTGATTGATATGTTGTTGTTCTGTTTTCTCCTCTTCCTTGATCATTATTTTTTAAATTGTGCAGGTTTATGCCTACTAAAAATCATGGAAATTGGTGGTATTTCTATATGAACTAATAAAATCTTGTCTTCTAGGAGTATTAAATGGTTGTAACATGGAAAATGGTTAATCATGTAAACATGGTGGATTAAATGGATTCCCAGTGAATGTAATACCTTGTGTGGTCACCCAGGAAAACCAATATAAAGAAGAAAATAATAAATGATCTTCTTGAACCTGGAAGTTTTCATACTCTGTTTTGGCAGTGGGTGCTATCATGTTCGATGCTTATGGGGGAAAGTGGGAGAGGATAGGATCCTTCGTTGTGGTACAGTTGTTGGTTGTGAATCTGAAGCTGTGTGTTTTCTCTGCTGGGACACGAACTCGGGTGGGATCCTCTATTGTTGAGAAATCATTGGTTCCTATTTTTGGGGACACGGGGAAGTGTCTCGGGGTTTTCATTATTTCCAGGACTTTGAGGGATCTCACTTATACATTTTGTGAGGTTTTCTTGTGTTCCAGTACTTTGAGGGATCTCACTAATCCCCTTTTGTTGTTGTAACTTTTCAAGAGAACCGAGTTTGAATTCTTAAATTGCAATTGGGATATTTCTCTTATCTTTCTTGTGGTTGTGCCTTTTTTTTGCCCAGTAGTGTAGTTCTAATCCAAATGTGATCAATGGAACACAAAAACAAGAATGGTTTAAATGGGGAATTGTTTTTTGGGGATGATTTGGGACTTGGCCATGAGTGTTGTTCTTTTCATTAATAATTAATAGACATGATAGTGTTTGTGCTTAGGTTCTGGAGCCTCTAGGAGGTGATGAGTGCCTGTTACCTATACATATGTTGTATTTATTATGTTTCATAATCTCGACTAACCCATGTTGAGAACTTAGTGTCGAACACCCCATTTCATGGGGGTGTTTTTCCCAAAACTCCTATGAGTGGCTGGTTGTTAACACCTTTTCTTCTCCCTTTCCTGAATATACAAAGACTCTTCATGCAGGCTGTGATTTCCTGATGTCCATTATTAGCCCATGAATCTTTGTGCAGGGTAGTTGTGGAGGTTTTCCCAGGTTTTTGCGGGCAGGTTGCTTCCCAAGTGTCTTCGAGATGAGGCCCAGGTGTCTTCGAGCGTGACAGTAGATTTCTAGCCCATGTGTCTCCGGGCGTGGCAGTAGTTATTCTGACCCAGGTGTTTGAGGGTGTGGTTATGCATGGCAGTTGTGGCCCAGGTGTCTCCATGCGGGATATGCGGTTGTGGCCCAGGTGTGTGAGGGTGGGGTGTGGCAGTGGTAATGTGGTAAGAATGGAAGGATTGGTTCGATGCGTAGGATGTCTTCAATAACCAGTGGGAAAGTGGAACGGGGTACCCAAATATCGATGTTCTATTACTATACTTTACTTGACATGCGTTATATGGGGAGTGTCCTTGTTGAGGATTGGGTGGATAGTTGACCTTTCTTGATGTTTTAGGTTATCTCTTTTCTCACAGGGAATTAGAATGCATCACCACTTGTGCAGGAGAGGTTTTGGCTTTCCCTACTGAGTATACTTGTACACTCACCCTATGTATATAAAACTGCTTTAAGGTTTCCAGGAGGACTTTAGGGATCATGTGGGATCGTACTATCTCCTAACATGGGTCAGTTGTTGTCGTTTCCCTTTTTCATGGTACGTACCTTTGGAGTTTTTGTGGATTGTATCTTTTACTATTGAACATGCATATGGGAATGGGTTACTTTTGTCTATACCTTTACTTTCATCTTTGGTATTGTTGGGGTTTCTACCTGAAATCTCGATCCTATATAAATAAAAAACGTAATGCCTTCCATTTTGTGTGAGATTCGATAACCTTGGTGTTAGTCGCCACTCCAGGACCTATTGAAGGAGGGTTTCAGGGGTCATTATCTCTCCTTCAACTTAAATAAGGAAGGGCCTGACAATATGCTATCCCATCTCTCCTTTTGATGAAGGTAGGTCGTGACAAGTATATTTTATATAGTTAATATTTTTCTTAATCAAACAACCCATCATAATTTATCTTCCCCTCCCATTTTATCTAAAAATGAAAACATCATCTGTTATCTGTTAATTTATCACATTCAAGGATGACATGCATTCAGTTTCCATTAACACCTTAATGACTGGTCATAAAACCATTTTTGTTGTTAAATAAGATTATTATATTTGTATTATATGTAATTAAATGTTTTATAACTAGAATATATGCATAATATTGATTAATTAAACAAAACTAGTGTGTGATATTGAAAACCCCTCTAAATAATCTAAACGGCTATCATTAATGTTTTATCTAATAAATCATCCACATATTTAGAAAAAATGATATATAATTCCATTTTATAGTTTGTATTAAAATTAATAGAATATAGTTTCTATTCTATATATCTATTCCAATTTTACACGATCATTCATACATGCATAAAAGTGAACCAATCATGGAAACTAAGGAAACAAACACTCCAGAATGATGAAATTGAATATTATAACTTTTCAGAAAAAGCCATAAATGATCTTAGTAAAATTATAAAAAATAAAATAATTTAATAATATATTCTGAATAAGTTAATTAATAGATCATATTTTAATATCTAGTATGTTGAGATAAAATCCCTAATAGTGACGTACATAATGTATGTGATTCTTTCTGTACCTATATTTTTTCCTTTGAGTTATGCTTTTTCTATGCCATTACCCTAATATAATTATTCCTCATTTTTATAGGATTCTTATAAATTATTTTTATGTGTTTAAAAATCATGTATCCTAATCAGTTCACTTGTATTATATGGGGAAATAAATGGTTTAAAAATGTTCCCTTCCAAATTTATCCTAAAAAGCAAGCCTGACTAAAGAGAACTTCCAAATTCTATAAAAAAATTTCACTTTAATGAATCTTTTATATTTTCTATTAAACTGCAATGAATTCACTCATTTATAATGTTACATAAAGAATATTTTTATATGTTTTATATTATATAGAGAATTAGTTAAAATATCAATTCCTATCATCTCATATTAATTTCCATGTGTGATTTAAATTGTTTTCTTCATGGAATCCTTTATCATCATCATCATCATGTAGATTTTAATTCTTGGAAAACAATAACAATAAGAATGGATAGGCCCAAATCGCTCAGGATGAGAGGCCTATAGTGGAATAAAGTAGTGGAGGCTAAGGGCATCCCCTCTAACCTGGTTGTCACCCTCTATCTTAATTATGATAAAAGAATGAAAACAACTGGGATCTAGATGGTGTACATCATGTGAGGTGAGATGGTCTGTGACTTTATTCCCCTCACACCAAGTATATACCACTCTAATGTTACTACTAATCATGCCCCTAAACTTATTGATGTTGTGACAAATATACCATGGAATTGAGCCACTGCCTTTCATGGAATTGTGGAGGATTTGAGAATCAGTTTCAACCACTGATAAGATGATCCCTTTATGAAGACATAAGAGGATTCCATAATGATTCACCTTTTCCCCACCTAGAGAGAAGATCCATGTACCATGTGAGAAAAAAACACCATGATGACAGACCTTTATGTGTTTTTCACCACCCATCCTCCACCAATGATCCCCATGTTTCGTGACCCTTTGGTATTGGGTTTCAACCCACTTGTCACGAACCGACTCTACACGGGCTCGAGCCGCAACAACCCCAAGCCCACCTCCATAGGCCAGGGGATGGCGACTAGTGCGGAAGACACAACAACTCAGGGAGGCCTTTTCCTAAGTACCTGTACACACACATGCAACACACTTAATGCAAACGTGAAGAGTAAAATAAAAGTAAAGTACCAACTGCTATAAATAAACCACAGAAGTGCATCGACCTCTAAACAGTACAAGAAAGTGGTGAGGTAAATTGAAAAGAAAAGGGAAAAAACATGCTCCCAACAAGAAAAGTGCCAAAACCTAGCAACAGGTAAAAAAAAAGAAAAATAGCTAGAAGGGTACCCCACCTGGAACCTCGACTCCGACCACCACACATAGTTCAAGCTCTTGAACTTCTAAGAACCACTGAAGTCACGACCAACATGTCTATAATCTGCAATGGCACACCAAGTGCGGGCAAAGCCCAAGCAGTGGTGAGTATAAAAATACTCAGTAGGATACCCCGAAGGCTCGAGGGAGAAACAAAGGAAGTACCAAAGGGTGAGAAGTAGAGGAAACAGGAAATGTAATGGAGTACAACCGAAAGGACATAAAAGAGTACAATAAAGAATTCAGATAAACCCAACAAGAAGAAGGAAGGTAGACTTGTCCAGACACAAGGTTCTAGAAACGGTGATAATATGAACTTCCCGTCGAGTCTTTTCTACAAACAGTAGGAGAGTAGACTCCTCTAACCACGAGAAGATAGACACGGATAGCACGTGGCATATCCCGCGTGTCTTCACCTCTCTTGGAAAGAGAGTAACTAAATCCCAAGAAGTTGGTACTGAAACAAGGTATATAAATATCCTTATGCTCAATCAAGAATCCCAAACAACGTCGTAAGGGGATCTCCGTCCCATAGCTCAACCCAAGAAAAGTGAGA
Source organism: Viscum album (assembly GCA_963277665.1). Classification (NCBI taxonomy): domain Eukaryota; kingdom Viridiplantae; phylum Streptophyta; class Magnoliopsida; order Santalales; family Viscaceae; genus Viscum; species Viscum album. The sequence continues at coordinate 1,695,540,276 of OY728147.1, forward strand.
TGCCAACAGTCCCAGAAGTAACACCATCGATGCCCAGCATCCAGCACGTCTGCCCCGAACTACTTGTCAAGGAAATCATATCACCGCACCTTGACACTATCCACTTTGGGTGGCACTGACTCGCCCCCACGGTTTTAGATCGTGTCACAAGAACGCGTCTTGGTTGGGAAAGCACCCCTCGTACTTGAGAGTTCTAGGGAAATTCAAACCTTACCTCGTCACTGCCCTGATGTCGAGAGGTATTCTCAAAGTCAAGGTTGTTCCATCACTGACCCGTACAACCAAGGGTCCCACTCTGGTAATCATGGAGAAGAGCTGCAGACTAGCCTAGTAGAAAGGACTGAGTCTGGAAGGTCAACGGGTGACCCACTGCCTAGCACTGCTGGTGGGTAAGTCATAATATGATATCGGGTGACCCACTACCTAGCCCTTCTAGAGGGTAAACCCTAATACATCATAAAGTGGCCAACTGCCCAGCCCTGCTGGAGGGTAGACCTGGAATAAGCCGTCAGGCGACCCACGGCCCAGCCTTGCTGGAGGGTAGACCTGGAAGAAGTCGACAGGTGACCCACTGCCCAGCCCTACAGGAGGGTAAACCTGGAACAAGAGGATGGGAAAACCACTACCCATACCTGCTGGATTTAGACCCTCAAGAGTCATCGGGTGACCCACTACCTAGTCTATACTAGAGGGTAAACCCTGAACAAGTCGATAAGTGACCCACTACCCAGCCTTGCTGGATGGTAGACCTGAAAAAAGACGACGGGTGACCCACTACCCAGCACTGCTGGAGGTTAGACCCTCATGAGTCATCGGGTGACCCATTTCCTTGTCTCTAATAGATGGTAATCCCTGAGAAGTCTATGAGTAACCCACTACCCAGCCCCGCTGGAGGGTAAACCCAGAACTGCTCTGGCCATCTCTACTGGATGGTACAACACTGGCCAACCGAACACGGAGTGGGTATCGCGCAACCATCTGACTCCGGAACAAGAACATGGGAAACCACTCAGCCTTGATGATCTAAACCTTTGAGCATAGATGCGGGGAAAAAACACAACCCGCTGGACAAAAAACGAGGACTGAGGGAACCTCTACGTCACGAGAGGTCAATGTACCCAAAGCAGAACCTGGAACGAATGTGGGGCCTAAACAACGTGTGGCCCCATCTCAAAGCCACCCAAGAATACAAACGTCTCAGGTACAAACCCCACGTATATCTTTGCACTCCCATATACTCCCAGAGTATACCTCATTTTCAGCCCAAGGGCTATCGTGCACACGACACCCAACGTCAATGCGAAGGCGTGATGTAACATCTCCAACTTGACGCCTCAACGACTGGGTCACAACCAACCACATCTATTCAAGAATTACTTCACTCACATGGGAGTGCACGTGATCACACGCCAAGGGTCCGCTACAAGATCAGTAGAAGAACCGCCCCTCGGGCACCTTCACCTTCCACATTTAATAAGATCACTTAAGATGCTCCGCCCGCCTGAAATGATTACACCGTTATAATCCTCACAGACTAACACGCGAGGTCGACTACTTACTCGCCCCAAATGGGTATCCAACAGAAAAGTCACCAACACCACCTCGTGCCCGAACGACACTCCGTGATCATGAGCCTCGACCTCGAAAACAGTCTGGCACATCACACCATTGCGATCCCCTTGGGAAAACACGTCAAAAAGACTGCTCACTTGAGCGTAACAGATATTCGAAGAAAAAGATGCCTTCCGCTGCACCGCTTCAGAGCGGGGATACGTGGGTCCTGCATCCCGGCCCCGAAACACAAAGAACAGATCGCACTGTTGCGATCCTCTCAAAAAAGTACACAAGTTGGACAATCTTGTATTCCAAAACGGTCGCCCAGTGATAGAGATGGAAAAATCACCGTCAACGCCCAAACAGCCATCACGGGGCCCGCACCATCATGCCAAATTAAAGCAGGCAGACTGCGCCAATACAATGCCCTCAGAAGAACACCCAAAAACGACTGTTCGCATGCCCCAAACAGACGTCTGATGGAAAAGTCGTGAAACTCTGCATGCATCTCGAAAGACGAATCATGGTCCGTGTGCCTCAACATCGGCCTCAATGTATGAAACTGCCCTGGAATGCTACGCCTCAGCTCTAGGGTCACAACACCACTGACGACGCTCAAAACAGACTTCGGACGCGTCCGCGCCGTCCAAAACAAGATCCCTCGAAGAAAACACCAATTCACTTAAAGATGTGTAGTGCCTCTGAGCCCCACGTTTCGGGAATTAAAAACACCCAAAATCATCTCAAACTGTCCTTATCAACATCTGGTCTGCAGCTCCATAGACGGCGCACAAAACGGACTTCTGTAGCTCAAATACGGGCATCCATGATTTTTAAGGGGGGTTACCCTTAGGCCGGACATGCCCGCTCCGGCCAGCCTACTCCGGCCGGCCCGCTGGACCATAGCCCAGATGTAGGGTCTGGTCCAGCCCAACCCGCGGGCCACCGTACCGTGGCCCCCCACATCCCATGAGGCCCGTGCGTTAGCATGACCTCCCCCACCAACCGGCCAGTTGGCCGGTCGCGTCCACGCGGAGACCCGCCAAACAAGGGTCTTTGTCGCCGCGCCTGGGTCGCGAGCCGCGAACCCGCCTCTCCGTCGCGCTAGCAAGAGCTGATGGTTCCTCTCGCTCCCTTGCCCACGACCGCCCCACCTCAGCTGATGCCGCTGCTCACCCGCACAGAGAAGCCAACACACCGCCTCGGTCCGCTGTCACGCCACCTTGGAACCTCGCCTGACCGCTGGGAAATCACCCCAAAACACGCAAATTTCGGCGGACGATTGCGAGTGCGTCAGGACTCATATTTTAAAATAAAAATATGAAATGGGAAGAGAATAAAATCTACTTCCCATTCATGGTCTTTGTTCGATAATTCGACAGAGGATTGATACAAAAATTTGAACTCAAATTAGGTGCGGGAAAAGGAAACAAAAACAACAAATCCTACCTCGATGTGCTTCACCCGAAGATTCACCGTGACCCGTCGAAGCTGCCTCACCGGGGCCGCCTCACCAAAGATGTGGAGGAGGGGAGGAGAGGTTGAGGGTGAGAGGGCTTCTCCAGGGGGTGAACAAGGGAGGAGGAAGGGGAGAAGGGTTTAAATAAAATTAAAAAATTTAATTAATTTAAACCCATAATTTAACCCGCATATGAAACCTTTGACAGATTCAATCTTAAGCCTCCCCTGGGACAAACACCACCTCCTGAGCATAGAGGAGGTCTCATAATCTTAATTCGAGACCCCGTTCAAATGTTTTTAAACATAGAGTCTGAGGCCGCGAAATTACAGATACGACCCTCGGGCAATTTTTCCAAGACGAGCCACACCCGAAAAACATACACCCCTCCTAGGGTAGACGGCATGATCTTAACTCAATGGTTCCCTTAGTTTCCCAATACAATCCACCATTTAAGTGATATTGAGTTTCACCCTTAAACGAATAAATTAATTATTTAATTTATCTGTTTCACGTTCTGAAAGAAAGTGAGGGGTCCAAACGTCCCGTGCAGAAACTTTTAATGTCTTTCCTAGGGTAAAAACCCCATTCTAGACCCATTAGTACAATCAAATCTCTGATCTGAAACTCCATTTAGGATTTATGCCATTTATTTGGCGTTTCCAGTGTGAACACCCTGAAAATTTAATTTCGGCCACTCTAGGGCTTCGAATCGCACGCCGTCTGAAGGTGCTGTTCTGGAATAATATCAAGAATATTCCAAAGTATTTCGCAGAAAAACCTAGGTTCTTAAATAATTCCCTCCCTCACGCTTTTCATCCACGAAAAGAAAAACCTAGGAACAACTCAAGGTACTAAGCCCACACCTGGCTCCCACGTACCCAGAAGAACTATCGCACAGCTCTATGCCACCGAACACAGACCAAAGGATTTGATCTGTTCACGTGAGGTCTGCCCTCACCGATGTCTTTCATAGGAGCACGTACACCACTTCTCGGGTGAGTCACATGGGAGACGTCATGCCCCAAACCAGCCTTTGGGGATAGGGCAAGGTGGTAGGGAACCTCGCCATCCCTCTGCACAGTCTCAAATGGTCCGAAGGACCTCGGGGGTAGCTCACCTCCCTGGTCAAACCTATACGTCGTACGCCACGACATGAATCACCGCATGGACATGGGACAAGGGCCGATGATTCCCTCCTTTAGAATATCCATTTCATGAAGTACACAAGGATATCTGGTCATACATGATTCACAGTCGATCTCCCACGACCAAGACTCTCTTACACGCTGAAAAGGCGAAGGAGTCACCACCATCGACTAAAGAGAAGGGTCTCGCACCTTTTACTTTACCAACACGGGGTTACACCCGACGCCCTGCGTCACCCTGGTATCAACTTAAGCATGGTGCGGGGAGAAAAAGCACTTCACACATGGAGTCTAACAATTATACTGCAAGAAGTAGAAGAGTCGCAAGGGATACCTCTCATCATCCCATGCTCTACAAGATCGTAGACATCCAAGTCTCGTGGTTGTCTGTGGTCCCATATGTCATCTCCCAGAGACTGGCGTGGACCACCTGATGGTTATGGGAAGACCTCATATCATCGTCCCCCACCCCAATCTCCTCTGCTAGCACCACCTCTCTGGGTAATTCTCTGATCATGTTGTTGCCTCTACTGTGGTGGTGCGCCTGCTGCTTGCCCGAAATTCTCAGCAACTCAGGTCGGGTAGTCTCGTTCTAGGTGACCTCACCCATCACAAGAATAAAATCGGCGCTCTCGGGCTTCCCAGGTGCCTTCCAGCACCACTATGGTGTACAACCACGGCCCGAGATCCACTCACAGAAGGTAATCCTCGTCTGAGGCCCGACGCCATTTCTCCACAGTGGCATACAGCCACATCTCTGAAACCGGCAGTGGGAAGGCCACATGCATCGAGGTCCTATCCTCCGGCGCCTGCTAGCTACGACAGACGTCTCGGCTTCGTCATGCCTACTGCCACTACCAACCGAAAAACTTGACAGGAAGCTCTATGTCACCAGCACATGCTCTGGCACCCCGACATATGTGGAAATTCCCAAGGGTACTATGAAAAAACCAATCTCTCTACGGAGACCCTGCTCCAACTTCCGCGCTCTGAAGTTATCATCATGGACCATGTCCGTGTAAAAACGTGCACGGTCTACAAAACTAGCCGAGTACTCGACCACCGTTATCCCTCCCTGCTGAAACTGCATGAGGTCCTGAATACGAATAGATCTCAAGAAGGAGGGGAAAAACTCCTCACGAAACAACAACTGAATGTCACCCCACAAAAGTGACGACTCGTCAAGAAACTGAGTCACCAGACTCCACCAACGCCAAGACGCTCCACGAAAATGGTTGGAGTCCAAAGTCACCATAAGATCCATCGACGTCTGCACAAGCCTGAAATGGTGAACCACTGTCTCAAGCCAAACCTCTGCTTCCTGAGGGTCTGGCTCACCACTGAACCTTAGAGGTCCCTGCCGCTGGAACTCACGGAGCGTGGTCAACCAGCGCTTAAGCTCAGCCTGCTATGATGAATTTGTCTGCTACTCAATAGGTGGGGGTGTTACTATCATCCCACCCAGAGGAAGGGGCTCGCATGATGAGTCCTGGACTGAGGCCTTGTAGCTCACAAGGTCGTCGTCACAAACCAAATCTGGTATCCTGGCTGGCTGTCTTCGCGGAGACATCCTCACTATTATCAAGGAGTGCCACAGTCAGATGAGCATATATGCATATACCAATAAAAACGATGGGGAGCTGACTCAAGAAGGAAAATCAAGGACTCAATCCTATGTGATACACAATCCAATTTTCCCTACAAAAAGTGTCTCAGCATGCCGAGTCGACAAGCGGGTTATCAGGGTCCTGGTGAATGGATACGTCATCCGCCACACCATCACTGGACTCCCTGGCCTGAGAGCCGCTCTCAAGACATGTTAACACTGTTTCCCTAAATCCCAACCAATTCCTTTTATTTTAGGGACGTCTGAACATATTCCCAAGGAATGAACCACCTTTGATACCAATTTTTCACGACCCGACCCTACCCGGGATTGAGCCGCAACTACCCCAAGCCCGCCTCCACAGGCCCGGGGCTGGCGACCAGTGCCGAAGGAACAAAAACTCGAGGAGGCCTTTTCCTAAGTACATGTACACACACACACATCACACTCAATGCAATAGTGCAGAGTAAAAGGAAAGTAAAGTAACAACCGCTATAAATAAACCACAAAAGTGCATCGACCTCTAAATAGTACCAGAAAGTGTTGAGGTAAACTGAAAAGAAAAGGGGCAAAACACACACCCAAACAGAAAAGTGACACAACCCGGCAAAAGGTAAACAAACGAAAAACAGTTTGAAGGGTCCCCCACCTGGAACCCCGACTCCGACCACCGCACGTGGTCCCAGCTCTCGAACTCCGAAGCTCCAATAAAGTCACGACCAACATTTCTGTTGTCTACAAGGTCACACAAAGTGCAGGGAAAGACCAAGCAGGAATGATTATAATAATACTCTGTAGGATACACTGAAGGATCGATAGAGCAATAAAGGAGGTACCAAAGGGTGAGCAGTAGAGCGAATAGTAAAAGTAAAGGAGCACAACCGAAATGGCGGTAAAGAGTACAGTAAAGAGTCTATCTCAACCAAAAAATAAGAAAGAAGGTAGACTCTTCCAGACACAAGGAGAGGGAAATAGTGAGAATATGAACTTCTCGTCGAGTCTTCACTACCTATAGTAGGAGAGTAGACTCATCCAACCACAAGAAGCTAGACACGGTAAGCACGTGGCATACCCCGCACATATTCGCCTCTCCTGGAAAGAGAGTAATGAAAACCCAAGATGTGAGTACTGGAACAAGGTATATACATATCCTTATGCTCAATCAAGAAGCTCGGACAATGTCGTAAGGGGATCTCTATCCTGTAGCTCAGCCCAAGAAAAGTGAGTCGCCAACTGTCCCAAAAGTAACACCATCGATGCCCAGCATCCCACACGTTTTCCATGAACTACAAGTCAAGGGGCTCAAATAACCTCACCTCAACACTATCTGCTTTGAGAGGCACTGACTCGCCCGCACTGTTTTATATCGTGTCACAAGAACGCGTCTCGATGGGAAATCGCCCCTCGTACATCACAGTTAAAGGGAAAGTCAAACCACACCTCGTCACTGCCCTGCAATCGAGAGGTCTTCTCAAAGTCAAGGTCGTTCCATCACAGACCCGTACAACCAAGGGTGCCACTCCAGTAATCACGGAGAAAAGCCGCAGACTAGCCTAGCAGAAAGGACTGAGTCTGGAATGTCAACGGGTGACCCACTGCCCAGCCCCGTTGGAGGGTAAATCATAATACAATATCGGGTGACCCACTACCCAGCCCTGCTGAAGGGTAAACCCTAATACATCATCAGGTGACCCACTACCCAGCCCTGCTGGAGGGTAGACCTGGAATAAGCCGTCAGGGGACCCACTACCTAGCCTTGCTGGATGGTAGATCTGGAAGAAGTTGACGGGTGACCCACTGCCCAGCCCTGATGGAGGGTAAACTCGAAACAAGACGACGGGAATCCCACTAACTATCCCTGCTAGAGGGTAGACCCTCAAGAGTCGTCGGGTGACACACTGCCTAGTCTCTGCTAGAGGGTAAACCCTGAACAAGTCGACAGGCGACCCACTGCCTAGCCCTGTTGGTGGGTAGACCTGAAACAAGACGAAGGGCGACCCACTCCCTAGCCCTGCTGGACGGTAGACACTCAAGAGTCATCGGGTGACCCACTACCTATTCTCTTCTATAGGGTAAACCTTGAGAAGTCGATGAGTAACCCATTTCCCAGCCTCGCTGTAGGGTAAACCCAGAACTACTCTGGCCATCTCTATAGGATGGCACAACACTGGCCAACCGAACATGGAGTGGGTATCACACAACCATATGACTCTGGAATAGGACCATGGGAAACCACTCAACCGTGATGATCTAAACCATCGAGCACAGAGTCGGGGGAAAAACTCATCCATGCTGGTAAACAAATGAGAACCGAGGGAACCCCTACATTCCGAGAGGTCAAAGTACGAAATTTAGAACCTAGAACGCACGTGGGTCCCACACAACATGTGGCCCCATCTCAACCCCTACCAAGAATACAAACGTCTCTGGTACAAACTAGACGTACCTCCAAGTGCTCTCGTATACTCCCAGAGTATACCTCATTTTCATTCCAAGGGCTATCGTGCACACGACACCCAACGTCAACGCGAAGGCGTGACATAACATCTCCAACTTTCCGCCTCAATGACTGGGGAACAACCAACAACATCTATTCAAGCATTACTTCACTCACATTGGAGTTGACGCGATCACACGCCAAGGGTCCGCTACAAACTCAGTAGAAGAACCGCCCCCGGGGAACCATCACATCACACATATAATAAGATCGCGTAAGAGGCTCTTCCCACCTGAACAGATTACACCATTGTAATCTTCATGGAAGAACACGCGAGATCGACTACTTACTCTCCCCAAACTGGTATCAGACGGAAAAGTCAGCAACACTGCCTTGCGCCCGAACGGCATCCCGTGATCCTGAGCCTCGGCCCCGAAAACAGTCGAGCACATCGCACCATTGCGATCCCCTCGTGAAAACATGTCAAAAAGATTGATCACTTGAGCGCAATGGATATCTTGAGAAAAAGATGCATTTCGGTGCACCGCACACGAGCAGTGCTACGTGGGACCCGCATCCTGGTCCCGAAACACAATGAACGGATCGCACCATTGTGATCCTCTCGAAAAAGTACACAAGTTGGACTATCCATTTTTCGAAAACGGTCACCCGGTGATTGAGATGGAAAAATCACCGTCAATGCCCAAACGGCCATCGCGGGGCCCACACCATTATGCCGAATTAAAGAGGGAAGACTGCGCCAATGCAATGCCCTCGGAAGAACACCCAAAAATGACTGCTTGTACGCCCCAAATGGATGTCCGATGGAAAAGTTGTGAAACGCTGCATGCAGCTCGAACGACGGGTGGTGGGGCCCACACCTCAACTTCGGCATCAACGCCTGAAACCACACTAGAAAGCTCTTCCTCGGTTCCATGGTCGAAACACCACTGACGTCACCCAAAACGGACATCGGACGCGTTCGCGCCGTCCGAAACAAGATCCCCTGAAAAAACGTCAATTCAATAAAAGACATGTCGTGCCTCCGAACCCCATGTTTCGAGAATTAAAATTTCCAGAAACCAACTCAAAAATTCTGTATCGACGTCAGGTCCGCGGCTCCGCAGACGGCGCGCAAAACGGACGCCTGTAGCTCAAATACGGGCGTCCATTATTTTTAAGGGGGATTGCCCCTGGGCCGGACCGACCTGGTCCGGCCGACACGCTCCGACCGGCCAGCTCCGGTCGGCCAGCTGGACCTCGGCCTAGCTGCTGGTCCCGGTCCATCCAGACCCGCGAGCGACCGCACCAGGGCCTGCCACCTCCCATGAGGCCGGCACGTTAACGCGGCCACCTCCACTGACCGACCACTTGGCTGGTCGCGTCCACGCGGAGACCCGCCAAACGCGGGTCTCTGTCGCCACGCAGGGGTCGCGCGCCGCGACCCCGCCTTTCCGTCACACCAGCCAGCGCCGACCGAGCCTCATGCTCCCTCTCCCACGGCCGCCCCACCTCATCTGATGCTGCCGCTCTCCCGCTCGAAGAAGCCTCCGCGCCGCCTCGGTCTGCAGCTGCGCCGCCTTGGAACCTCGTCGGACCGTCGAAAAAACACCCCAAAACCCAATGATTTCGGCGGACGACTGCGAGTGCGTCGGGACTAGGATTTTAATACCGAATTATGAGACGGGAAAAGAATAAAATCTACTTCTCATTCATGGGATTTTTTTGATAATTAGACCTAAGTTTGATATAAAAATTTGAGCTAAAAATAGGTGTGGTAAAAGGAAACGAAAACAACAAATCCTACCTCGATGGGCTTCGCCCAAAGCTTCACTGCGACCCATCAGAGCTGCGTCACCGGAACCACCTCTCCGGAGATGTGGAGGATAAGAGGAGAGTTTGATGGTGATAGGGCTTCACCAGGGGGAGAACAGGGGAGGGGGAAGGGGAGAAGAGTTTAAATAAAATAAAAAAATTTAATTAATTTAAACCCATAATTTAACCCGCATCTATAACCTTTGACAGAGTATAACTTTAGACACCCCTAGGCCAAACATCACCTCATGAGCACAACGGTGGTTTCATAATTTTAATCTGAGACCCCGTTCAAAAGATAATAAACTTAGCGCCCGAGGCCGCCAAATTACGAAAACGCCCTTGGGGCCATTTTTCACAGACAGGCCGCGCCCATAAACCTTACACCCTCCTAGGGTAAACGGCATGCTCCGAACTCAACGGTTCCCTCAGTATCCCAATCCGAGCCAACATTTATGTGATACATGAGTTTCAAACTTTAATGAATAAATTAATTATTTAATTTATCTGTTTCACATTCTGGAAGCGAGCGAGGGGTCCAAACATCCCGCGCCAACAAGTTTTATTTTGTTCCTAGGGTAAACACCCCATTACAGACCCATTCGTACACGCAGATCTCTAATATGAAACTTCTATTAGGAGTTATTTCATTTATTTGGTGCTTCCAGTGTGAATGCACTGAAAATTAAATTCCGGCCACTCCGGGGCTCGGAATCGCACGCCGTCTAAAGGTGCGGCTCTAGAATAATATCAAGAATATTCCAAAGACTTTATCAGAAAAAATATTGTTCTTAAAACACTATTTGGCGGTGACATATAGATCCAATTACATCTAATATTCTTGTTACCTGGAAAAGTGATATTATTACAATCATAAAGCCTTTGAAGGGTAGGTTCATTTTTCAAGTTGCTAATGTATATGACTTTATCAAGGAGGAATATAGTTCAATGGATTATTCCCTACCAAGGGGAAATAGTCCCTTCATGTGTGTCCTTATTCCCCACCTTCAAGATCTACTAGAAAATAGCATTAAGGTTTGTGGTGTGTTCCATCTGCTTCGGACCCCTCTCCGAGACACTATGGGAAAATTGATCAAGAAAAGGCACACTAGACATGTGGCTATCATTAATAACTATAAACACACCAAAATACTGCCTCATTGCCCCTTCCCAATCTCATTCATTGAAATAATTCCACACACACTCCTCCTGGTGGTCAGCGCAACAATGGTACCTTGAAGACAATGATATTTCACAATGTTGGATGTTCTCTTCAATTGAAATAGCCCTATGACACGACGTCCAGGTGAGAAAGTTCATTTTAAGGGAGGTTCCTATGGACAAGATGATATAATTACATTTATTGATCTATTAATGGGTGGATAGAGTGTGTAAGATGTATATTTAAGAGAAGGACCCTAAGGAATAATGAAATAAGGTGCATCTTTCAGGTTCAGTGTTCAGATTGATGAGGTTGAATATGTCATGTCGGACCCTTTCCAAGATTACAATGATTAAATGTGGAGTGAACTAGCCGCCTTGAATGTGATTGAATTCATCGTTCACCTAGGGAATGCATGGACAGTCCTGGACAAGTTGTGGTTAAAAATGAGTTTCCCCCCTCTCTAGGATCCATCTAGGGTGGGGTTTCATGGCAGTAATAAGAGGAGAGATAACAAACCCAAATGGAGAAACCAATCCATTGGCCATGGGCTTTCACCCGTAATGGGAGTTGTGCATGGTGATCCCCCATAGCATACATTTTTCTATAATTCTCTAAGATATATTTTCATTAGTGTAATGAAGAGTGTCTTCAAGATAGTGTACATTGATGGTGCCCAAACTAGTTGGTCATGCAACCATGTTCTAGGAAGCCCAGGATGCCTTCCTTCTGAGCTCAGTATTGAAATGAATCCTTTTGGGATATTATTAATATTTTTAATGATACTCATCATAACATTAATGGATAAGAGTGAATAGATGATGTGGTGAGGAGCCCACTATTAACCACAATTATATAACACCTGAATGAATGATATATGTTCTTCCAATTGAGAATAAGGTCAGTAACCCTATTGCTAAAGGCTTCAAAGTTACATACATGGATTCTCCCTGGGGAGATGAGGGATCTCCAGTACACAATAGGCAAATTCCCCCTATACATGTCTAGTCCAAGATGAATAGTATGGATCTGATTGATAATGCATCTTTTAGAGATATAGATGTTTTTTTTGGCCTTATTGATAACCCAGTCGCTCTAGAGGCAGTACCCATGAAATACCCCATTGAGGCCTCTGATGGACCACATGATATAATTCATTATAATTAATGTTTTATCCATGAAAATCAGTTGAAAAATTGTGGATCTTAATATTCTATGATAAGACATTACCTTTTCCCTAGTGATACGCTTGTGCAGAATTCGAATGAGGATGTCCTATGAGAGAATGAAGAAGCTCGGGGATAAAATATGACCCTTCCTCAATCTGTGAATATCCTTGAAAACCCCATAAGGGTTCCCCGTTAAAGTATCCTCCAACCAGGAAGAGATGAAGAACCTAAATATGATGTTCGTACTCCATGAAGAGAACACCATAAATTTCAGCACCTTGTTGTTGAAACCCCACTCCACCCAGTCATATGATTTATTCTTATCATTCATGAGGTCTATATTGGATCCAAGGTACTTGATGTTATATCTGTAATTGTCTCTTGGGATATGAAATTGGTCCCCTAGATCTAAAGTTCCTCCAAAACCCCATGTTGTTCCAAGGACACCCACTATGGGATGTGGGGAGACACCCTCGCATTGATAAGGATAGACAAATCTTGTACGAAATTTGACACAAAATCACCAGCCGATAATGATTTATGGAAGAAGGATTCATGATATTGGGGAGGAAGTTGATGGTTGTGGCATAGAAACCCCTGGGGAGATGGCCCCCTCGAAGAGGCGTCAATTAGTATTTCTGGAATCCATTTTCATGATGTCCCATGTGGCTCTGTAAAACGAGCCAGGGAATCCAACAAGGAAAGGGGTGATCTTGGGGTTGATGATCAAAATTTCTTCCAGTATATCCTTCTAATTAGGGATTAAATTATACTCGACATTGTCCTAGAATGAAATATCACTAGGAATCGAAAAAATTTAGCCCCCTTCCACCCCGTGTATCCATTGGGTAGGTGAGGATTAGGACAGACAAGGAGGTCTTCCACGAAAGACAGAGCCATAACACCAATAATAAATCTATTAATAGTGTATGTACTGTCGTCCATAAAAAATGTTTGGATTCAACATCGTTTTACATTCCATGATACAAGCATAGATGAATGTAGTGTTCATGTCTCCCTCCCAGAGAAACTTGATCCTCAGCTTTTCCCTCAATAATCATTCTGGCTTAAGGAGTATTTCTACCAGAACAGTATTCTTGTTGGTGAGATATTCAAACACCCTATCTTCTCAATCATCATCTAGGATATTCTCTAGGATATTCATGTCAGGAATGTCGGTTTGAATATCTCTTTCAATGGGAGAAGTATCTATCACCCATAACCAGAGCCTTGCCTCGATCCTTAGAATATTATTGTGGAAAACATACATGAATTTCCCTAGGGGGACTCAACCTAGGTGTCTGAAACCATGTCATGGAATCCTAGAAGACTGTCTCAGTGACAATGGTAGTGAAATATTGTAGACTGATACTAGGCTGAGGACAAGGAAACCAGGATAGGGTTGTGATCAGACAAACATCATACTAGGTGACTTAAATTAGTGTCATAGAACACAGAGATGGATATATTGTGGCAAATATATTCATTAAAATGATATTATTGGTTCACCCATATATAACAAAAATTAATTGGTTAATATTTAGTCTCATGAGAAATCATGTTGGAATAGGGAGTGAACAATAATACTTTATGGGACTTTGTCCGCCATGTGAAATGGTATGGGAAATTATCCTTGACTCATTCACATTCACCAGAAATATTCTGGGAAGTTAACCCTATCCATACTTATTTCATTCTGTATATTTTTTCTAAATAACAATGATTATATGATTACATTATCTCATAATATAGATGATGTGCTTCTTTTTTTATACGTTTCCTTTATATGTCATCATGTCATTCCTTCTAACCCATGTTATATGCCTTATTTATATGATTATTTCCCTTACTTTGATTTTTAGGTCATTCATTTTTTTGGTATTCCCTAGGTTATCCTATGAATATGTAAGAGATTAATAGAAATTTGGAGATCATTATGGAGATTAAATGAAATCTATTTTTATTTTTGTTAAATTCTTATAGTTTTATGTACCCAATCTTCTAAAGACACTACAATTTACGATAATATTTTATATTTTATGGTTAATTATTCTTAAAATAACGTAATAATATGTGTAAAATTATAGCTCAGTTATAGTTAGTATTAGAGGATGGCCTAGTTATTTTTGAATATTAACACTATAAAACATCAGTAATAATTCTATGGATAATTATATCACCATATATATCCTTTTTTAAAACATGGGGAATAAAAAATTAGGATAAAATTTTGAATTATAATTTATTCTTTTAATGTTATCAGTCACCCTATTATGTGTTTTGAAATTGAAAAATAATCATACCAGATTATATTTCAGATAATTCAAATGATTAAAATTGGAATAAATTTAAGAAATGTAATATTATCTTCGATGGTTATGCATATTACTTCATATCATTCATGTTTATTTTAACTATTGAAAAACAAACTCAAAATATATAGGTTATGTTATCTGATAGAACAAAGAATGGGAAATTATTTCATTCAATGTATATAAATCCACCCTGTTTATTGTTTGTATACCGGAGCTCTTAGAAAATCCCATATTACTTCTTCTAGTGGAGTTTGATGAAATTTTGGGCATGAATTGGATATCATTATACAAATCCAACATCAGCTATCAGGAAAGGGATATCATTCTTCACATCCAGTGCCATCCTCTAGATATTTAAAAACGTAAAGAGGAGGATGAATCTTATTAATAATAGTCCTCTCAAGTGAAAAATATTATTTCCTTATGAGTAAGAATATCTAACTAAAAGAATAGGGACAATAGAAAGAATTATGATCATTGACAAGACCATTATCACAATGTATATTGATGTGATCCTTGAATAATTTATTGGTCTTCCTCCTGAGTGAGTGGTTTAGTCATCATTTATCTTATACCAAAATCCATTCCTTTATCAAAAAACTCCTTCCAGAAAAAACACCATTGTGTTGGAGGAACTAAAGAAGTAGTTACATGATAACTTGGAAAATGTTTTTATATGACTGAGAGCTTCACCATGGGGTGCAACAGCCATATTTTTCAAGAAGATGGATTAATTAATGCATATATACATTTATTTTCAAGGGAATATTAATATCACAATAAAGAAAAAGAATCCACATCCATGGATTAAAAAATTATTTTATCAACTACATGGGGCTATTTATTTCTCTAAGGAGAACCTTCAGTCCAGATATCACCAAATATATGCGAGGAAGGAAGATATTCCCCAGAATACATTTCGAATGATGTATGAACACTATATGTTCATTGTGATGCCCATTGGAAACAATAATTCTCAATATATTTTCATGGATTTTATGAATACAGTCTTTATAGATTTCCTTAGAAAATTTATAGTCTTTAGTGATGATATTTCAATATACTACTAGATAAAGGACGTACATGAATAGAATTTGAAAATTATTCTAATTTCATTATTATAAGATAAAATATATACAACATATAATAAATGTGAGTTTTGGGTTGAGGAAGTGTAATTCTTGGGGAATGTTATTAGTGGACCTAACCAAAAGAGAAGAATTTAGAGAGTGTCCCATACCAATATCTATAGGAGAGATCCACAATATCCTTGGTCTATCTAGGTATTGCTGAATATTTGTGAAGAAATTATAATGATTTTAAACCCCAATAATCCAAGTAGACTCAGAAAGAGGTATAGTTTTTCTACAGCAGTAAATATAAAGATTGATTCAAATAGATGAAAATAGGATTATCACTTCACTAGTGTTCACAAAACGAACATGTGGGGAACTCATTCGGTGTATATTGTTTCTTCACGGAGGATCTTAGTTTTTTTACTAATTAAAAATGATATAGTTATAATATATCCCTCAATATTGTCAAAAATCATTAGAAAAACTATCCAAGGCATTATCTTGAGTTAGCTGGTGGGATCTTTGCACTGAAAATCTGGACGCATTATCTCTATTTGTAGAAGTGTGGCATATATAATGAATACAAGATACTCAAATATATATTCACACAAAAGAATATTTATATTTTCCAATGAAGACAACAATAGATCATCACAGATTACAACTTCTCAATCTACTACCACCATGGAAAATCAAATAAGTTGGTGGATGCTCTAACTATAAAAAAATCCAAATATTTATAAATTAAGAAAATTTAGATGGATATAATCTTCATAGACATTCAAATTATTGATATGGGAATAAATAATGATTGAATGTCATGAATATGTTCCCAATTTAATACACAATCATCCATCATTTTGAAAATAAATGATGATAAAATTAATGATTAAAGAATTTAGAAAATTTTTAAGTGGTCAGAAATAGGAAATCCACAAAGTTCAAAATCAATTAGGATGGAATTGTAATATTTTATTCATGACTATTTGTACCATCCAATCCATAGATGAAGAATCAGATTCTAAGTGACACACATAGCTCAACATTCTCTATTCACCATGGGAGCATAAATATGTATTGATATCTCTAAGAGAGATATTAATGGGACAATAAGAAGGAGATCACTTAATTATTAACAACATGATTGGAATGTAGAAAAAGAATGGTAAAAGGAAAAATTATAAGTTTATGATGAAACCATTACCCGTACAAAATTGAAAGTGGTAAACATAACTATAGACTTTTTCACTAGACCTCCAAACACATCCATATTAAATAATGAAATATGGGTCATTATGGATTATCTTACAAAGACAACTCAATTTATCGAAATTTGAGAGGACATCTCACTCAACCAACATGCATGAATATTCATCAAGGTAGTGGTTAATATACATAGAGTACAACTATATTATGTATCTGATTAAGATATGATATTTATCTCAATATTCTAAAAAAGATCCCAACATTCTCTAAAGTGTAGGATTAACTTCAGTAAGGCCTATCATCATAAAACTAATTTCAACTATGATTAATATATTAAAACACTAAAATGCATGCTAAGACATTGTTTTATAGACATAAATTGAGGATGGTACCAAAATATACCTCTGGTTGAGTTCTCATAGAACTATAGTTTCCACATATGAATCCAAATGGATCAGTATAAATCCCTTTGTGGGATAATACGTTGAGCATTTTCTTTCTAGGGTGATGTTGGTGAAAGTAAGCTGCTAGGACCTAAAATGGAAATAGAAATGGTAGAAATTATTAAAACCAATCATTAAAATATCAGGTTATCCCAAAGTCATTAAATGATATATACTAAAAAACATCGATGAGACTTGAATTTTATTGTTTGGAGACATTGTATTCCAATGCATGTCTTCATCAAAGTGGATCATGAGATTTCAAGAGAATTGAACAAAATGACCTAGGTACACAATCCCCTTTGAAATTGATGATCATCTTGGTGTTGTGACCTATCGGCTAGCACTTACACCAAACATGTCTCTTGTATATGATGTATTCCAAGTATCCTTCTTGAGGAATTACATACTAGATGCCTCACATGTACTGGATTCAAAGGTGGAACATTTTAGAAAATGATATCGCTTATATGGAGGATATAATAAAGATCCATGAATGTAGAGATAAGGTTATACAAAAAAAGAATAATCTCCATGTCAAAGTAATATTGAGGGACCATTTGTAAAAATAACAAACATGTATGTAGAGTAATTAATGAAGGAGAAGTACCCTTACATATTTTCCTTGTAGTTTGTAAAATGATATTTTGACGAAGAAACTTCAAAAGAGGGGAAGAGTGTGATCACCATGAATTCTATCAATGAAATTTCATTTCATATAATTATATAAAATATTATAGTTCACATAAACTCACATAGATAACTCAATAAAAACATTATTAATTAATAAATTATTAAATAAGAAGTTTTTACTGAAATTAAGAAACCATAAATAATTGAATAGTAACATGACCTTTTGAATAGTAACATGATCCTTAAGAAAATTATACTCGGAAATAGAACAGTAACGTGACCTATGAAAGTATAAATAAAATTTAGGCATCTTATAAATGAAAATATGATATATATATATATATAATGGAATAAGTAAATAACTTTTTTAAAATTTGTAAATTAAGTATTGATATATTTGTGAATCCCAAATGATTATTTAAAATTTTATAGTATCTATAATAACCTAAAAAAGATTTATTATCATAAAATATATTCCAAAATTCATATTTTTTTCTTATGTTTATAAGATAATATTATGAGACCTTATTTAACTTTTCAACGTTTTGTAAAATCAGGAATAATTTAAAACTAGTATTTCTGAATAAATGATTATAATAATTGAAAAATAAATTTCATATATTTAAAAAATTATTTTAATTAATAATTTTTATTTTGAATTTTATTTGTTAAAAAATTGTGAGGGTTAATTTATGTGAATTTTTGAAAATATTATAATCTTCGATGAATAGTAAAAAATGAAATTTACAGTAAAAGATAAATACATAAATTATTGAGTCATGGATGACGTATGGATATTGTAAGAACCATTGTTTTAAACTCAAATCCAATATTTTCTATATTTAGTCACAATAATAAACCCTATTTATATTATTGATCCAAAATAATATACTAATGAATAAAATAATCAAAATAATCCTCTCATCCCACTACAAATACCACCCACACAACTTCATCCCCGAATGCATCCAAATGCCTTGAAGCTTGTCAAAATTATGATAAATACACTCCTAAGGATCCCCCCTAAGAATAAGATCCTTTTTTCTAAATAAAATACTAATCCCTTTTTTCTTATGACGTTCTCAAGGATAATAAGTTCATGAGGAAAAATCCAAATTCTTTTTCTTTTAATATCTTTTCAATCTCCTTTCATTTATTTTCCTCCCTTCACCATAAATTATAAATTGAAATTGTTACTCTATTACCTTTTATATATTGTAATGTTATTGTGCTAATAAAAATTTTCACCATCATTTCTCTTCCTCTCCCCTTTTTCTCCAAAAATGAAAACAATGTTCTAGATGTTTTAATTTATTGTATTTAAGGATGACAAGTTTTCAATTTGCATTACCACATTCAAGTTAGTTAATAATAACATTTTCATAGTTAAATTTTAATTTAATATATGTACTATGGATTTTTTAATGATCAGTAACTAGTTTATATATATAATATTAATTAATGAAACTAAACTATTGTGTAATGATGAAAAAACACTAAAATAATCTAAACGGGTATCATTAACCTTTAATATCAGGAATCATCATCAAATATAGAAATATATATATATATATAAGAAAATTTAATATTACTTATGTCCATTAATAAAATATAATTTAATTTGAAGATAACTATTCTCATCTTACGTGATCTTTCATTTTGTGATAACTATTTCGAACATCCATTTTTCCTTCTAGTTCCACATTCTCTATATTTACCCTAATGAGCTAATACATTATTTTTATATAAATATTATAACTTATGTGTATATTTTTCAAAATAATTTATGCATATCAGTTCATTCTTCATGGATGTGAAAATACATGATTTAAAAAAGGTTCCATTAACAATTCATCTCAATAAGAAATCCCAATTAAAGAGGTATTCCAACTTTCAAACCCATTTTCAAGTACCATCTTTACTATTTATAAGTGAACAATATTGTTATAAAATCAATCATTTTATAATTAAAAACTATATTTTTTCATCTATTTTTTAATTAAATTAATTTTAGCTTTTCAACATTAAATACTCTTTTATATTTTCCCATAAAAAACACTAAATTTGATATTTTCTAATGTTTCTTAGACACTATTTTTATTTGTTTTCAATTGATATGGAAGAAATTAATCACTATTTATTTCTATTTTAAATTATTAATGTACATTTATTATTTAAATCCATTATTTCAGGGAAACCATTATGATACACCAATTTTTATTCTTTATGATATTATTAAGAGACCAATTTCTCTACATAGATATACTTTATGTTTTTCCTTATGTATGATTATTCTAGTGGAACACATATTCACGAATATTTTAGGATCAGTGATTCAAGATAAACCTCTAACGATTGGGTAATGTTATTTCTCGTTAGATGTCTTGCTGGAACATGGATCGAACCTGAGTCCTTTATGGGACATTTTCTTCCACGTGAAATGTTATTTGTAGTTAGTTTGGAATCATTATACTCTATTTTTAATTGTCTTAGAATTATTCCTTGATTCATGTTTTTTCTAGTTTTATATTGTTTCTATATAATTATGATTCCATGATTACATTATCTAATGTTATTCATGTTATTTTTCCTTATGTTTATTCAGGTTGTTATGTCATCATGTTCTGCCTTCTAACCCATGTAATATGCATTATTTCGATGTTTATTTCTATTGCTGGCACATTTATCCCATTAATTAGTTCATCTATTCTCTAGGATAACCTATAAAGATGTAAGATCTCAATGGAATGTTGGATCTCAATAAGTAGAATAAATAAAACTAATTTTCATTCTCATTCCCTTTTTTCATTTTTATGCTCCTATTCTACCAAAGAAACTATACATTATGATCCATGGTTGTATATTATATTTAATTATTCTTAAAATCATTTAATAATATGTGTATAATTCTTGGGTAGTTATATATATATTATAAAAAATAAATCTAATTATTCATCAAACAATATTTATTCATTAAAAAAAACAATTCCACCACATGATGATTCACTAGGGATTATGAGTCCCTTATCAAGATACTCTTAGGGTTTCTTATTTAATTACATAAAATCAATAAAATCCATTATAAATGGAGTGTTTGACATAGTTGTATCACCTCATATGAGTTTAATGTAAAACTAAAATTCAAATTTAGGGGAAACACTAAGACTATATATAGGAAATAAATAATCATATTCCAAAAAAATAGAATACCTTTAATGTTGTGTTTCTCCCCTCCCATATGAGATATATAACAATAATTAATATGTTGTAAGACCTATATATTTGAACTTACTTCCATAAGAATTTTATATTCACACTAAAAAAGAATGTTGACCATATTTCAATTCAAAGTATCAAACCTATCTTCCCTTCCTCAGAAATTGATATAGCCTTTATATAGAAAGAGCCAATCTATACATAAAATAATATCAAATTCAACTAGAGAGAGAATCAGAAAATATATAGGAAGTACATTGCCAAAAACAAATATCAGAGATGATATTTTGATTTGAGATATGAGAGTCATACCATTAATAGTATTTACATAAAAAACATCAAATAATTGAGGTAATGACACATTCCTTTAGAAATAGTTTTAGATAAAATATAGTGGGTAGAGACAGAACCAAATAGATGATTTTCAATTTTAATGTATATGGTAAGTGTGCATTTAAACACATCTTTCTCATGACCTACTCTAGTTATTGTGATCACTTGGTATTTCACTTTCTATCTTTTATTAGGAGTTTACAAATGTAAAGAATCATAATTTACCCTTAGATCTATTCAGTGGTCTATATTATTACTATACTCCAGGAAATTATCACATTGGATTGTTGGTGTCACATTTGGTTTTGAAATTTCTCACTATTCTATTATATAATTGGTAACATTATATTTCATCAACATTCATTTTCCTATAGAACACCTATTCCACACATAAAATATTTAGTAGAACCTTTAAATAAATTTCTTATATGCTTCCTCCCACTATTCTGGAATGATGTTAGATTAATTTTTTTATGGGAATTTTTAATAGAATTTCCTTAAAACTTATTCCTTTTCTTCTTAATGCAAATTACATTTCAATAATTAGGGTCTGTATTATCTATTTCAAGCTTGATATCACATTTAAAATTTAAATCATAACTATAAATGTCTCTTATAGACAATGAATTTCAATGAAATGTTCCAAATATACTTAATAAATGATCAATTTAAATTTTAGGGTTGCTGATAAAACTCAAGGAAAACAATAAATGTTTTCTCAAATTTGACACATAGTTTTTGGAGGATTATGAATACTTTTACGTTAAATATATTAATTAATTATCTATTTTAGTGGGAAGGTTTAAAGGAAAATACATTTTTCAAAATACTATATTAAACTCTTCATGTTCATGGTGTAAATTTATTTATTTTTCTTCATATTCTTGATTATATTCCACCATTGAACTGTTTCACCATCCAAAAGATAAAAAATAAAATTTTCAATTTCTATAAACTATGTCATGGAAAATTTATTTTTTTCAATATTGATACATTATTAGAAAATTAGTCTAACTATATTCCAACTAAATAAATGTCGATTTTTCTCATGAAAATCGTAGTAGTATGTTATTCCCTCATTTGCTCATTTGTATGATTCGCATGATTAATAGCTTGAATATTATAGGTAATTAACAAAATAATATTTCTAATTATTTCCCCCAAATCATTTATTTTATTATAATAAAAATCATTTCACCATCTATCACATTCATTATAATAAAGACACATCTATGATACAATTATTAATTATAATAAAACAACATAGTGTTAGAAAGAAATTATCAATAAATGAAATCATATAGTCATGATAAATCAGCTATAATAAGTATAAATTAGTATACCATATTTTAAATCCACAAAAACGTAGTTTTAATGTAGGTTATCTATGTTAATTATCAATTAAATTCCATCATAATGGTCTTTAAAAATGTGATTTTACTAGATAATAATCCATAAGAGTGTGTAGAAATGTGTTTCGTACTGTTATTTCTCATCATGCACTAAAAAGGATTATGTTAAAACTCAACTCTCCCCTTTCATAGTTATTTCCATTATGTTCACTTGTGAACCAACATCAACCACATTCCAATATCCAAATAGGGATGTATTTTTTTGGAAAAACTACACAATATCTATTTTACTAAAAAATTAGTATATAATAATTTACATATACTAATAACCATGGTATTCACCAATATTCTCTAATATATATCTATAAAAATAACTAAACCCTTATTCGATACTAGTTGAGGTCACATAATAATAAAATACATAAATATTTTCTCATTTTAGATAAACAATCAATACATATCCTAAAAATATATTCCCCAATTTTATAACTATTTTCGTTCGTTGGAGTTCAGATACATAAAACACTATTTCATGAAATATTTTAAATTTCTCCCAAAAATTTATCACGTAGTAAAATTCATATACATTCTCTATATAAAATATTTATTCATAACCTATGAAAAACAATCTTAATAAATGGTGAGATCAAAAGATCAGATAGTATAATCATGTAACCTAAAAATAGATGATCCTATACCAGAATATGATAATAATAATTGAATGATATCATGAATATAACAAAAGGATTTCACCTAAAATAATGAGGTTAATTAAATTAGTTTTTTTTTCTTAAAATTATTTAATTTATTTGATAGTGTGTGTTACATGCAAAACTATGTTTTAATGATCCAAAATAAACTATTACTATTAATATTTAAACATGTATTCATTAAAACAAATGTTAAAATTGGTGGTATGAATATGAAAATATTATTTGAGTGAAAATTATGTATAATTTTTATTTAAGTAAAATGTGTTGATAAATAAGTACTTACTTAACAGTATAAGACATTATATTCTTTAAAAAGTACATTTTTCCTCAAAATAAATATTTTTATTATTCTTTTATAAAAATATAATAAAATACCTTTTTCCATTTTTAGAACATTTCACGGAAAAAATGAAATTAATTTTTTTAATAATCATTTCAAAATCATCATAGAGGTAAAATACTATAATTTTAAGAAAATATTAATTTTTTTGATGAATATTGACAAATAATGTTTTTATTAAATATTTTACTTTTATTAAAGAATATAAAAATTACCATTTATTTAAATGGTATCAAAATTAAAATTAGTTCAATTATATTATTTTTAATCTAATTTAGATAATTTTAATCTATTTTATATTAATCTTTCACATAAAAATGTTTGAATGTTATGAAAAACAATTCGTAGGAAAATCCATTTTTCATCAATCCTATGGGTTTAATTTTATTTTGAATTAAACCAATTATTTTTCATGAATATTTTAAAATAGATTAAATATTTTTAATATTATTATTTAAAATTATATAATATGTTCAATTTAATATAAGGTCATAATGAACAGTTAAAATGTAAATATAGATTACTGTGGTTATTGTTAAAACCGTTTTCTCCAAAGAATAAACTAAAGAGATAAGGGTAAAAATTACCTAAACACTTGTAAAATTACTATATCATGGAAATATTATAAAAATATAATCTATTTGTTGATAAATATATATTTTGGAACCTTTGGGGTGCGTAAAATCATGGTATATTATTCATTCACAAAATTCCAATTGTATCCTAACATTATTTATAAAAGGGAACCCCCACTCCTCTTCTCATAAAACCTATAAACTTTATTCATAAAATACCTAAACAAATACCAAATTTAATTCCATAAACATGTACTATATCAATTATATTTATTATAAAACCCTCATAGGATGTGCTTTGGTGTAAATTTTAAGAGGTTATTTGAAGAAGATATCTCATTCTTAACAGAGTTATTATTTTATATCTTCTTCCACCAATTTAAAATCATTATTAAAAATAATTAAATAATAAAAATAGTATCATCCACATAATTTCATGAAATTATGTTAATTTAATAACATATATCTATCTCTTTTTTTTAAAATCGGAAAATAAAATTGTCCATCGTGTGTATGGAAGAATACCTCCTCCCAAACCGATGTTATTTGGTTTCCATACCGACCTATCACTAATGGATATAATGATGGATTTTATGTATATATATATATATATTATTTATGTAATAATTCTAATTTTTAGTAATAAAATCACATCTTCTTCCTGAACATCTAATTTATTGGAAAACCAAAATGTCGATCGTGTGTATGTGTGGACTACTGCCTCTACGAAGAGATGTGATATGTTTTTCTTTTTTATTTTGAAATGAACAATAATAAGGGTATATTAAATGAATACATATAAGATATATATAACATAAAAAATATTTTTTAAAGGGGAATTTATATATAATTTTCTTTAATTTCATCTGTTTGAAAAAAGAGAGAATAACATTTTGGCATATGTTCAGCCTAACATCTCCATGAAAGGTAATTTCAATTTTCTCAATCTAACTCTGATTGACTAATATATATATATATATAATGATTAAAAAATATCTTTATTTCATGATCTAAATATAATATTTTTTGAAACTATAATTATATTATAATGACTAAAATTAATGAACCAAAATATGTTTAAAATCCAAATTAGTTATTATGAAAAAAATTTATTTTAAGAAACAATTATTAAAAAACCATTGAATAGTGTTGTAAGTATATAATATATAGAATGATATAAATGAGTATAATTTTAGAATATAATCATAATAAACCAATAGTTATTATCCTGGAAGATCGAACATGTATGATTAAAGTCGAGGATTGAGGTAAGGGATCTCATCTCATTTTTCACTAAATTGAAGCATATTTGGTATTATGTTCCAATTTAATTTTATGAGGAGTATATTCACCCCAATTGAGATTTTATATCATTAAATTATGTATTTTCATGACATATATTCTTTAATTTAATGTTCTTATTTTAGGGGACTTTTTATTCAAATGTTACCAAAGTGGTAGTGATTTTTCTATCCCTTATATTTCCTTGAGACACAGGTCATGTTCACAACTTGTTTGTTTTGTACATGGTATAAACTTACCATAAATTTATTATATGATTATTATAATTAAAATTATTCGATACAAATACTCATGTATTTTTATTTCTTTCGTAGGAAATTATTACAAAAAATCTACCAATGTCATAATGGTTGTATATTACATTATCATTATTTAATAGGATTATTTAAGAATACTTTTTATGAAGATTAAATCATGTGATCTACTTATCTTTGTAAAAATTTATTTTATTCTCTAGTTATTTAATGATAATAAATTTTTTCATTTCATTTTCATCCCATTATGAAAAATTAATATATTGGAATAATTATTTTTTAACAAAATCGACTTTATTTTTCTCTTAGGCCTAAAATCCATTTTCTTCCACGTCTATTTTAATAAAAATGCTTTCAAAAAATGTTTTAATATTATATAATTATATATAATACACATCCTACCCAACTTTTATTTTGTAAAAATTTTGTTAATTGAATATTCTTATAATCTTCCAAATTAGGTACTTTTGATTTTTTATAAAAATTATGTGAAATAAATACTTATTTTCACCTCTCTATGTAATTTAAAATATTTTCTGTCATTGTGATTTCTCAATCAATTAATTAATTATTTACAAATTTAAAAACATATTTAAATAAAAAACGTTTTATTTAATATTTGGGAAGTATTTAGAATTTGAAGAATATATTTCGAATTGGAATGGTTATTTTCATCCAGAATGTGTTTGTAACACCCAAACCCTTCACATTGGCATGGGAAGAGGTGAAGTGGTACTTGTCTTAGTTAACATCCACAAGAAAAAAATGGATGGAAATAAATTCTAGAGGAATTATTGTATACTGGGAGATATTTTCATAGATAAAACCACTACTATTCAAGAGACATAAAACATTGAAAAATAGACTAAATGATGGATTTAAATTAACCGTATAACTCAATACACTACCAATATAGAATAACATAATATTAAAGTATAAGAATAAAATAAATTTCAAGGATAATACTCCAGGTAGAAATAAATTGGCATAAATGTGGTGCCATCCAAGATGAAGATATAGACACTTCCATACTCCAAATTCAGTAGCCATAACTTATGTTATAGACTTCCACTAGAGAAATATGACAAGTGAACCTTCCCTGTATATCAGTAGATTTCATCTACAAATGAACAAAATTATCCATGTAGGGGGTCAGCATGACACTCATTAAGATTTCCCCCAAAAAATTCTCAGAAAATTCTACAAGGAAAATAACTAGTTATTAAATTTTAATAAAATAGGAGAAAAGAACATTGGAAAAATATGCCAAACTATTAAAATTATTGACAAAATAAATGAATAAGATACATATTTTAAACTAATTTAATTTCAATTAGAATAATCCACTCACTAAAAACATACACACACAAACACATAATTAATAAAATTATGGACCTACCTTTACTCACGAGTGGAAACTCATCATATCAATAAGAAATCATCATGTAACAAACATGACGGTGGTACTTCTGACAAAGACCCATCCAAAATGATTATTATTTGATGGTGGTACATTCGACCATTACCCGTACCAAATTATTAGAACTTAATGATGGTACATAAAACATTACACATACCATATTAATATGAACACATAACTCAAATTCATTCTAAAATATCTAATAAAATATTGATTTAACAAAATCACATCTTCCAAAACCCCCTGATTGAAATCACATCGCCATGGTTTTTCTAAAAAAAATTATAATTTTAATCTATCAAAACATAAATATGATTTAGAAAATATCAATCTATAAAGTTCCCAAATGGTATATTTGTATAATAGTGACCATACTTAATATTATTGTAACAAAGGATCCAAGATGATTCCACGAATTAAACCTTTTTTCTCAAATTCTTATACCAATGTACATGAAAATATCATTAACCCAAATCCAAATCTATAGATCCAAGTGTATCAACACTAGTATATGGTTCTAATTTAGCCAACATAAAGTGATCAAATAAAAGATTGTGTGATAGAACCCTAACATTTTATTCCACAACCACCTCTCAAATATTTTATGTCACCATACTTCATACATCAAAAAACATCAGAATTCATTTATGGAAACACTAGTACATCATGATGAGATGATTGGAACCTATGAGAAAAATATACGCAATGGTCATATGTTAATATTTTGGTGTGGTAATTTACATAACATGTGTCTCATTTACTTTTTGTTTATTTCTTTAAGTCAACACAAATAAAAATTAACATCACCTCGATTTTATTTTTTGAAAAAAAATTTTTCACAGCATGTAATTGTTAAACATCATGTATTTGTTCTATTGTGTTTTCTATCTGAGAGATAAATAAATAAAAAATACTACTAAATTAAATTAATACCCCATAAAAATTAAAATTCATTAAATGATGGAATACCTCAAACTGATGGAGCGACATTCTACCCACTATGGAATTTCATTCATCAGGAAGCCAGAATAAATGACGCTAGTGATCCCATATAGACATTACCGTCTCCAATTTTTATTATTGATCCTAACCATGCTGTCAAATCCCTATTACAAAGTAAAAATCCCCCTAGAAGGGTATTTTCTTTCCTGTCTAGAACCCATTCTAGTTTGCGGATAAAAGTTGCATCTAGATCACGAATACGATGATCATAACTGATCACATATTGAGGAATGGGGTGATACTTCATCAGTTGAGAAACGTGTAAGAAATTTTCAATATCACTTAATCATGGAATTAATTATAAATGATATTCAATAATTCTAGTCCTTGCAATAACCCCAAACATTATAACATATCACAACCATAATTTACCTTGATTCCCCAAGCATCCATGACCATATCTTGAAGGTATGTTCAAGAAATCATGGTCTTTGACATCAAAAAATAATGTTCATTGATGATTATCTACCTAATAAATCAATTTTATTTGTGCCATTTCAATTATTTTCTGAAACATCTATATTATCTCCATAGTCTCATGTAAAATACTCAATCCATTCATGGATGATTCTCATATTTTTTCACAGCATAAAGGAGAATGATAATTCCATCTATAAAAATACTGAAATGGTGGCATCTCAATTGTTTCCTAATAAAAGTGTTTATAAAAAAATTCATCCAAAGTGATACGATCCTCCCATGAAACAACAATATCCATAACACATGATCTAAGAATATCTTAAAATATTTGAATAGTGAGTTTTCATAATCCATCCTTCTTTGTATGGCATGTTGTGATCAATTTCAATTTACTTCCATGATATTATTATAATGATTTCCAAAAGCATTAAGTGAAGATTGGGTCTCCATATGATATAAAAGAAACTAGAAATCTATGTACCATGTCTAATTATATGATATAAATTTCTGCCAAGTCCTCTACCATGTTGTATTTTCTTATGGGGATAAATGGTGTCGATGTAGTTCGTCTATCCACTATTAACAATATAGAGTCTTGTTTTAATAACATTGCCGATATTACTAGGGAAAAAATCCAACACAATACTCTACCCTTTCAATATAGATATCATAAAAGGCAACAACATCCGAGCTAGCCATTGTTTCTAGGCCTTTATCTGATGGAAATTTAAGTATTGAATCACATAATTAGTGATCCCACATTTATTTCCCAACCACCAGAAATGTTATTTCATTGTCTTATATATGTTATGAACACAAGAATGAATAGCCCACTTAAAATTGTGATATGATGAAGTAATTTGTTCTGTGGATTATTGAGGAACTAAGATCCATTTCTAAAAATGAAATCCTGAGATATCATCCATTTTCCTATTCTCTAGAGTATCCCCACCATTAAGGATTGAACTAATGGTGATGTAGTAAAAATAAAATATTTGGTCTTCATTTTAAAAACTTCACACCTAGAAAAATAATTTCTAGAAAGGAAACATCATATTCATTGTATAAAAAATGATGAAAACTCATATCAACAACCACACTTGATAACTTTTATTGGTCAATAGCTTTTCAAACACCTTCACTATATGATTTTTCACTCAGCGTATCTATCATAAAATTTCATTTATCAGGTGTGTATATCATTTAATAATTGAACATATATATGTACACTATCCATCTTTGTTTCCTTAAGTATAAGTATTACAGAGAGAAGATGAATACAAAATTCTTAGGATTCGTAAAAACTATGAAATTTTCTCTAATGTGATAATTCAACCATGTTTTTAAGGCATGTACAATCAAAACAAATCTGAGGACATGGGTATGATAATTCTACTAATGAGGGAAAAATATTCCATATAACGTGTACTGCAACATGGTATTGATGAATGATATCCCAACCGAATGCAAATCTATATGCATAATAATACACCACATAGTTGATACCTAGTTCTAGATATATTTGGATGGTTGCCAAGTTTAGATGAATCTTATGTTACAAAAAAGTTTTTTGATATTCATAACTACATATGAATGGAATACCATTCCTTGCCAAAATAGTAATGGGAGAATAAAGCTAAGAAAAACTATGAACAAAGAGAAAATAATATCATGTTAATCATACAAAACTGTGTAACTTAAAAACATTATTTGGTGTCTACCAAGAAACTACTACTTATATCATTCCAGGATCAATAGATTTCACTTCTTCAATCATGAAATTATCACATAAAAATTATTTTATCCATAATTCACACTACAAAACTTATAATAATAATTATGTTCTCCCAACGTACTATGTAAAATTCTCATGTGCTCCTCATAGTCATTCATTATTCTAGAATAAACCATGAAATCAATGTAAAAACACGACAACAAAAGAATAAATGATCTTATTTAAGAGTTGGTTCATTAAATCCATGATATAAATTTTTTTTTACCGAAAGGCATGATGATATATTCAGAATTGAAAAAGAAAATACAAAATGTTGTTTTGGGGGTATCCTCTATTTTGACTCTATGTTGATGAAAAAAAAGAGTATATCCATATTTTTTAAATCATTTGTCTCCCATTAATAGGTAAGATATTTCAACAATATGAGGAAGAAAATATTGATATTTAATTGTTTATTAATTCAATTTATGATAATTGAAAAATAACTGGAGAGTACCGTAGGACATATTTAAGAAAAAACACATGCAACACAAGGATATCTACGGGTTCTGATAAATCTATTGCTTTCCGAATAATGTTGTTGATCCTATAGCTCTCACAACACTATCAAATCCATTTTTTATAATATTATTAAAATAGGAAATCTTCCCTAGTGTATTTGGATTGTAAATTTAATTTTCTAATCAGGTGGTAACCCAAAATAAACAATTTAGAAAAACATTTGGGTTTTGATCCAGTATTACAAGAGGAATCTTATTCCATATTACATCTGGAGCTTCCAATGTCATTACATCTAATTGGATTGATAATTTTTCATAAACTATCAATTGAGGTCTTTTTCAACCTATATTTATATCATAATATCCCTTGAATATGAGATAACCACCATCTTGTAAGGTAAAAATTACAAATCGAGAATAGCAGTCTATATGAAATTGAAACCCTATCTACAAGGTCATACCAAATAATAAATCTAAAACATCAATCTCCGCAATTTTAAACTCCCATATAAAATTCATTGCAACAATGATTATGAGAAAATATTGGAATTTAAATCCAATTCACTACGATGGTTACGTAATTTTTTAATATTCTTAATGTGATCTATCATTTCAATAATCAATACAAATTGGTTTACCATAAACTATGTAATCAAATAATTTGATGTTTCATCATCAATCTAGGAATTCATAAGTGTAATTTTTATAAAAATTATGCCTCCCACAATAGAAGGACTTGATTGATTGCTCACAATAACATACTCTTTACCATAAAATTTTCTTTGAATTCATAGGATACCGAATTTCTTTGATTTCATATGATAACTATTTCATTCTTGATCTCTCATTCTTCAATATTTAATAAACATCTATTGTGTTCCTCATTCTCGAGATAGTGATTAAAGGAGGTGTGAATGGTGTATTCATTGTGTATAACAATTATATATTATCTATTTGGATACAATACCCAATAAACATAACCATCTATTTATAGAGTAAGTGTTTAGGTTAATATATTACTTAGTTTCATTTCATCCATTAAATAACATTTAATACATTTAACAAGCGTCATTCGACATAATAATAATAATATTATTTTGTGGTTTTGTGAACATGGAAAAATAAAAATTAATATTTAATAGCTTGAAAATAATTATTATATCATCATATGTGGTCTTATCCATTTCAACTCCTTAGTATTTATAGAATACCCAAACAAAAATTTTATTCATAAATTAATATTTCATTCACATAACAGAGAATAAATATTTATTACATATTCAATAAAATAAACCAATAAATAAATTTCACATGACAATGAATAAATATTAATTTGATTCATGTTATCAAACTAATTTGAATAAAATTTTTCTTCATTATTTTAAATAATATTTATACCAATAAATTAATTGAAATATAATTTATTTGAGGTTATTGGATACTCATAAGGTGTGACCCCCTAAAATGTTCTTTCATTATCATTTCCAAGGCCTGCCAAAACACCATGATTACTTTGTAGCAATTGGTACTAGAACCCAACAGAAAGAATATAATTTCACAATAATTAAATCCACATACGAATGCTCAGTGTGTTATATAATCCTTTTGTCACAATATCTTTTCATATAGGATTCATGACAGTGTCATCAACCTATATTCTTTATACGTCTTTCTTTGAATATTAGAAATACAAAAAATTAATCTATGGCCATTGAATTTAGTTTATAGAAATATTCTAGTAAATGGACCTATATATAAACTCCCACAAATATGGAAGGGGTAAATCCTTCATAAAATTATCAATTAATAACATGCCAATCATGATGTACCCATCATACCCTAATTCAATCGAGCATAGGGTGTGATCGTTTTTGTCAGTAAATTTATGTGTGTGAATCATGGCTTGTAATAATGATAATCATAATGTATAAATACCATTACACACACTTTCACATATTAATATCAAATGACTTTAAATAATTTGGAATTCCTAATAGAGTGTATGTTCACATAATATCTCATATTAGTCATTAAAATGTATATTATTCTTGAATAGTAGCCCCAATATCTTATGATTACTCACACCTGAAGTTCAAAATTCTATCTGTACCAACGTAATACATTATCCAACAATAAAACTTTAATAATAATATTTTCATCGCACTTAATTATTCTTATCATTGTGGGGAACTACTATGACCTTATCAATGTGAAAAATAGTCTAGAAAAATATTACATTAATTCCATGAAGAATAATAGAAAATATTTAATACATAATTTGATTAATAATAATTTCATAAAATATACATGTAATCAAACTATAGTCAGTTGGTCCTAGGAAATCAACACTAATAGACACCACGATTGAATAGATCCAAATACCTCAGATTTAAGTCCTCAAAACCTCACATGATAATCATGATTATGGAAAGTTATTGATTTTTTTAAGGGTCATCCACATTGTCTTACATAGAAACATTTCACAATAAAACCTCACCACTATGAGAAAAATCCATCAATATATTATAATTACAATGTATGTGTTTAATCCATTGATATGGCCTTAGATATTTTGCAAGATCCATTGATTTATTATATTCACAATTGAATGTGATAGGAATATTAATGTTATATGTTTCACTAATCTATTAGATTAATTTTTAAAACCATACTACTTCCTTTTCCACCTTATAAATAATAATATACCTAGATTCTACATTTTAATCTGTGATTATAGACTTGTTTGAGCTCTTCAAGAACACAGTACCTCCACTCAAGGTGATGATGTACCTTGTGTGTGACTTCATGTCATCTTCATTAGTTCATAGACTAGAATATGCATATACAATTAAAACTAGTACCTCATATCCTCCATATACCATGAACATATCCTTAGTACTAATCATATGTGTAGGTATAGCCGTTACTTCCACCCAATGTTAGTAAAATTGAGCATATATGAACCTTCCAACTATAAATAATGTGTAGGAATCCTCTATACTTGTACATAGCATCAAATACTTGACTAAACCAATCACTAATGTTCATGAAATAATTTCCATTATTTTTATTTACACATGTTTACAAGAATACATATTCCTAAACGATGAATTCGATGTGATGCTGGAAATAATTTCCTCTTGGAGTGTTATTTATTGTCTCTCTTTAGTATATTGTTAGTCTATATACATTTACATAGGTTTAGAACCCTCTTTGACCTATCACATTGGATCATAATACCATGAATATATTCTACCACAGCCATGTCATTCCTTGAGAATAATTTATTCAACCCTGACTTTAAACACTGTAAGACTAGTATTTCATTTATAATAAGTAATATATCATTAGCCTATAAAATAAATAAAATGAATGTACTCCCACCAAACCAATTATAGAAACACAACTTTCATTCATTATATATGAAACATAGTTCTATACTTCCCTCACCATAATTATTATTCCATTACTTTAATAGTTTCTTTAACCCATAAATGGATATTTTCAACTTGCATAGTTTGTGTTCATACTTTAGAGCTAGAAACCCTTTGTGTTGTATCATATATAGTTCTCCATGAATGTTCCCATTATGTAATGTTGTTATGAACCCCATTTTACATAATTTTTTATTATTATGGTTGTGATGGAAGGTATAATTATTATGGATTTTAGTATTGAAAATGTTGAAAATGTTTAATCGTAGTCAATTACATGGTGTTGTTTAAAACTTACTACAGCTATTCTATCTAAATACTTACTGAATATTCCATCCATTTCAATTTTTTTCGTGAATACCCATTGTCATCCAATCATATTTACATATTAAATATGTTATAATAAAATCTATACATGGTTTTTTTCATGCAATCCATTTTTGAATTTATATATTCTTTCAAATTAGAATCATATGTTCCACTTACTAATCCCATATAGGTTAGGGGATCATTATTATCAAATAAAAAAGGGCCCTATCCTTGGTGACTTTAAAACCATAACATTATGGTTTTCTAACCTCTCATGTACTCCTACGCTATAATTGTTTCTTTGGAATAGTTTATTCTTCCACTGAGGTTTAGGGAGTCTGTACCTATATCAAATTTTTGGGTCCTTGATCATTGACTTCATTAATGTCTATCGTGCTCCCACAATAATTATTTTTTATTTTCTACATCTATTGGAATTGGAAATTTCATTCTAGTATAACTTTGTTTTTCTCAAATGGGTCGTATAGGTAATATCCCCTTGCTTCCATGGGGTATCCTATAAAGTTACACTTTGTTACTCAGGGTGAATATATATTTATTGAAGTGGACAAAACAAATTATCTTCATCCCCACACATATAAATTTGATAAAAATGTTTTCTTTATACTTAATAAATAATTTGATATACCATTTATCGATATAAAAGGTACATGGTTTAGTAATATTTCTTATGTTAGTAGGAAATATCCTGAAAATGATAATGGAATACTCTCAAGACTCTTTATTGATCTCCCCATGTCCAAAAAGATGTGGTACCTCAATGAAATAACAGCATTCTATTGATGTTTCTCAATAATTGTAAGTTGGGATAGGATTACAAACACCCGTAAGTAATAAATGAATTCTTGATTTAGATATTCTCCACCATGGTCGATGTCTAGTTTCTTTATCATCATTCCATGTTAGTTCACAACATTATTCTTATATTCCATTAATTTATAAAAATAATCTTTCTTATTCATCATTGAGTGGACTTATCCAAATCTACTAAAAATTCATAAAAAATTTATGAAGTATGAGTACCCTCCCCTTGATTAAATAAAAAATTGTCCACACACATCAGTATGAACTAATTGAATATGTTATTTAGCAGTTTCGCCATTCCCACTAAATGAGGCTTTGATCATTTTTTCAGGAAAACATATGTGACATACACCCTGTGGTTTTAATTCAAATGATTCTAAATATCAATATTTATGTAATTTAGTAGAGTGATTTTAATTTTAATGACCACACCGGTGATTTCAAATTCAGGTGTGGTATGAGTCATCTGAAGTAACATTTCAATCGATTGTTGTTACTTGGATCATGTAATCCAACACAAAATTACCATTGATTAAATGTTATTTATAACAACCCTTATTTTTATTAATCATTAATTCATTATTTATTACATGATATCACACATAATAAAACCCAAAATCATTGATAATTATAGTGTATTTGGGAATTAGATACATTACATAACATTTTATGACATGGGATACCAAAAAATAATCGAAAGAATCCTTTACATGGTCATAATAATCCATTAAACTTAAAACTAAATTGGATACACTAGGGATATACACAAAAAGGGTAAAATATAAATATCCAAAATGGA
This sequence comes from Viscum album, assembly GCA_963277665.1. NCBI lineage: Eukaryota > Viridiplantae > Streptophyta > Magnoliopsida > Santalales > Viscaceae > Viscum > Viscum album. The sequence goes on from OY728147.1 coordinate 1,695,576,828, forward strand.
AAAAACAAGTCATGACATGATGAAGATAATACTTCTTTGAAAATATGCATATCGATGGAGCATAAAAGGAACACGAATAATAAAGCACGTTATAGCTTGATAATCATAATATGGGATATGTGAAATATCATAATACACTATATCAAAAATAGATATACAATAAATAATAAATGTCCCTATGGTGGTCAAAGTACCATAATGGAATTGGGTAAACCCCCAATCCCAACGTGACGTATCGTGATACTAATCATTACCTAATACATTAATGAGGTATCTGGGCATACCATTAATAATCATTTCATTCTAATCCTTAATGTGTCACATAGAATATATAACACGGATTCATTCGACTTCCTATATATTCCATGATTAGGTAATGTAGAATAAATACATGTAAGTCTCTAATAAATAATTATATGTTTCTAAAGGTGAATGCACTTTATTAAAAAATTAGTATGGTATTCACTGCACTATTATTTTTCCATGGAAATTCATGGTGTAATTTATATAGTACAATGAATTTAAGTAGTACAATGGCATCATATAGAAATTATTAAGAATGGGTTGATGAGATAAAAATGAGAATCTCATAATTTAGATATTATGTAGTCTGTAAGGTAGATATTTGAGAACATATCCTAAAATCGGAAAAATGAAATTAGGAGACAAAATATAATATTAATGCTTGATAACTGTGTAGGGTGGAAGATTCATTACGAAATTTCAGCATTGTAACAGCTTAGGTAAGGGTCAAAATGAGAACATAAAAATGGTTTTTCATTAAAATAACATTAGATATACTATATGTTAATGATAATAATATAATGAAAATATAACCAATAGAAATCATCTAAGCTAATTTCAAAATATGGATCTTGAATTTTTGAAATGAGAGGAAGGTGATGATACAATACATGATGTGTTACAACTAAGGTTTGGGAGAGACATCATTTGGTATTGGGGGCTACTTGAGAAAAAATCATGGAGTATAGAGAAGATTATTGTGTGATTCAAATATTTTGGTGGGTACAAATGGGATCTTGGGTGGGTTTATATAGGAAAGGAGAGAGATTTTTTTATTATTTTTTTTTCTCGACAGTACATAATAAAATATTCAAAAAAACTAGAATTCTTATGGGGTATTCCCATGTTTTCTAGAAATGGGGAGCGAGTACATTTTTTTATTTATTCAAATGGTTTAATATAATAAAATATTTACCTAGATTATGTGTAGGTCGGTCAAACATTCAATGAAATGATTTTAAAATCATAAAAAATTTAATTCATTGAGGATTCATAAAATATTTAATAAATAAATCAAATAAACATAAAATCCCATATTTAAATGTAAAGAACATATATTTTTCTTTTTATTACTTTATATAATTTATTACATCTCTATTGGTTCTTTATGATGTCATAAAAAATAGAATATTTATAGGGTATTTAATTTTTTTCAAAAAAAAATAAGATGTCTCGAAAAATTATGAAAAATTCCCCATTTGATATTTTATTTGTACTGATTCAAAAATTGATATTTATTATATCATATTAGAATTATAAATATGAAAATTTTCTCATTTAAAAATAAGGAACAACATTTATTGAAATTTGTCAGGTTTTGACAACAACAATATTCAAACACTAATACCAATTAAACTTGACATAAAAATAATTATATAATCATTTATATTCTATAAAAGTTTTTTAACAATCAAATTTTATTGCAATATATTTTATTTAAACAATTTAGCAATTCATCAAAATATATTTCATAATTGAATTTGAATATTAACGAAAAACAATATTTAATCATTAAAAATCAATTTCAAAGTAATAGTAATCGAATGAAAATATATTCATTATTTTATAGAATATTAATGTACATATTCCAAATTCTAGGGTCTAATACATAACCCATTATAAAACTATCATATTATCTTAGAGTATGGGGTGCTACTAAAGAGATTTCATGGGGTTGTTTGGTGAAAATGGTTTCGGTCGGGATCCATATGAGGTTGAAATTCTCCTAGAAATGATTTTTATCATGATTTAGATGTTGCATCTCATCTTGGTGTTGGTCTGAGAAATATTCCAGAGATTTTATCTCCCTTGGATACTCTAATAAATGGGTTTTATAGGGTATGATCATATAGGTGGAGGCCATCACTTCTTTGTCTTTGACAAATGGATTTTTTATAACCCTATATTTATACTAGTTTTGTGATAATTATTCAATAAATAAATTATCATTGGTAATGATACATAATGGATATTTAAATCCAATTGGATATAACAAAACAAAATGTATGCATATCCCTTCTCTAACCAAGTATAATTATATTTTTAATTGAATAAAACTAGAAATTTTATTTAAAACAATTTCTTGTCATTAACATCGTCCCCCGTTTTGAAGTTTCACCATCTAAATTTCCATTCCCAACTCTAAAAAAGATGGGGTTAAATCTTCTTTACCAACTCTAGTGGTTCCCATGTTTCTTCATAAAACATTTGGTTTTCCACAATAATTGGATTAGGGGAATTCTCTTATTTTCAAGAACTTTTTAGTACGATCTAATATATTAACCTACTGGTCCCCATAGAAAAGGTCATTCTCTAATGATACCAACTCTTAATTGATTACATATGGTAGATATGGAATGTATTTTATTAATACAGATACATGAAATACATCTTGTACTTGAGACAGGATGAGTGGGAGTGATAGTCGATGGACCACTACTACGACGTGATCAAGGATAACAAAAGTGTCGATGTACCTTGGGATATGATTTACCTTCTTCCAAAATAACATCACTCCCTTCCATGGATATATGCTATGAAATACCATGTCTGCAACATCAAATTCTAGGTCATGTCGATGATTTTCATCATTGATATTATGTCCACTCTAATCAGCCCTGATAAGATACTAAATGGTCTTAGCATTCTCCACCATTTCTTTGATCATTGAAGAACCTAGAACATGTGATTCCCCAAATTTTTCCAATGTACGGCTCTTCGACACCTCTTCCAATAAAGGGATTCATAGGGATCTTTTTGGATTCTTTAGTGGAAACTATTATTTTATGATAACTCTACCAAAATAAGATTTCAGTTCCATACACTTTTAATGTACATTGGGAAATATCTCAGCATGTCCTCATGTTTTTTGATAGTTTTCTTAGATTGGCCATTTGTTTGAGGGTAACAATACATACATAATTCCAGCTCAGTGTTTAGATGACATATGATACATTCCCATAACACAGAGGAGAATCTTGGATCTTAGTTCGACACAATCAATTTTGGTACTCGATGAAGTGTTACCTCATTTTTGGTATATATATGTGCCATTTGATCAAGTGATAAATCCTCTCAAATTTCTATGAAGTTTGATGTCTTTTTAAGAAAATATATAATAACCTAGATAGAATTTTATCCCTTGGAAGTCTCTAGTTTTTTGGTGACAAATTATGTGGTGATGGTTTCCCATTTCCATGTTGGTATGGGTAATTATTGCATTATCCCCATAGACTTCTTCCCTTCATCCTTCATATAATAACATACTATGTACATTGATATATATTCAAAAATCTACTTACTCGTGTTTTCCCACCAATAGTTCTCTCGAATATCATGATTCATCTTTGTGTGTCAAGGGTGAATATAGAAAGTTGAACTATGTGCATCATTCAATAGTTCCCTATTTAGCTCGGGATATTATGGGACACATAGTCATGACCCAAATATCACAATTCATTCTATATTAACATTGAACTATTAGGATTTTCCATTCCTTATAGTTTCCATTTTATTCTGAATTCGAAATCATATTTTTGATCAGCCTTTAACCTTTACAAAAAAATGGTTGGAAATCATTTGTAAATGGATTGATTATGTTCCTTTATTTATGATTACCATGTCCACCCTCTTCAAACACCGGATGATTATATCCTTTTTAATTCTCATCAATGATTGAATTTTTTGTGATTTTTTATTTAGAGAGACTTCCTCATTATTTTCTTTAAAAGGATGGTTGTTTGTTGAACAGTCAGAATCCTTGATGAGATCTAAAAAAAATTTACGGTGAATATTAATCCATTTTTTCAATATATATTTGAGTGTATTTTGATAAGAATATATCCCATAATTTTCCCCATAGATATGATTCCTCTATATTTCCATTGATATGATCACATATTCTAACTAAAAAACATTTGTGGGATAGTTTGTCTTAGAGAATTGGTTCACAAAGTGAAATGGTTCCTTACATTTGATGTTTTGAATAACTTGCTGAGGGGTTTTTCAGATAATTCCATTCCTCTGCGACATTTGTGGGTTCCTCCTATAGAAAATCATTATCTTGGTACCTATCTTCTTTGTTGTGAAAGAATTTCCTTGTTCACCGCATTTTGTTTATAAGAGATTCATTCCATGACTTTAACATATTGGATGATGAAAAATATTAGCATCATTGGATTCAACGGTTTTACTTCTAGAATTTAACTCCACATTCCACTTCTTATCCTCGTGATACCCCTAAGGTCCACTAATCTGCATTATGTCTTTGATGGTATGTCAAATAATTTCAATATAACTCTAAATGTCAAGGATTTCAAGATATTTTCAAAGACTAATGTTTATCCCATCAATGAAGTGGTCAACCATGAATTTAGCGGAAATAAAAAAAACCATAGGATTATTGTGAAAATCTTGTGATGTTACCCTTGTAAACCCCAATAAATTCTTTCTCCATTTGATTGAGTTCAAGGAAATATCTTTCCATTTAAACAATGATGGTGCATGGAAAATATTTTTCTAAAACAATTTCAATAATTCCTTCTACTCCATTACATCAATATCTTCCTCATGCATTATATTTTTGATCAATTTCCACCACTGATCATCTTCACCCACCATAAGTTAAATAGAAAGGAAAATATTCTCTGGTTCAAAACATTAATGGATAATGAAGATATTTTCAATGAATTTTGTGGTTTTTTGAAAGTGTGTTATATATTTTTTCTTCCTGAATTCAATATTCAATAAACATTCATATTTTTATAAAACGGTTTTTAACAGATTATCTTATTTAATCAAATAGGATATTATCTAAAAATAATAATTTCTTCATTATATATGTGAGTATATGATTTTTTTTATTGTTAAAATGTTAACTATTCTACGTTTTCACGAATAAAAATATTTATTTCATAATCCTTTTAATATTTATTTTATTATATAAAATCTATGAATTAATATAAAACTATCTTTAGGGAATTTATTTTAACAAACGTCCTCTCTTATTATTTAGATTATAATTTCTAATGATAAACTATATCATTTTATGATAAATATGCTCTCATATGTTGATGAATGTCATGCATAATATTATCTTTTTAATATTCTTTAATTATATTTGAAATTTCAGTTATTATAAGATAAGTATTGTAATTATTTTTAATGTACTTGTGTTCATGTCTTTTAAATGTAATTTTTTATTTTAGAAATATATATATCTTGTATTTCATATCAGAAAAGTGATTTTACCAATATTAATGTTAAAAAATTATTTTCATCTATAAAAATAATTAATGGAATCTTATAATGGGTCATGAATGAGAATGACCGATCTTGAGTGAAAATGTATTCATAAAATTAAATATATCACTCGAAATTTAAAAGGGAAAATGAGGAATGGGGAGTGAACCCATGACTACAATGGGGTGATTCCCTACTACTGATACAACTAGTGGCAACATGGTTTTATTAGGATCTTCTATATAATATTTTAATTTATAAAAGAAATATTATTTTCAAATTATCTTTATAGACAAATAAAAAGGTTTTCATGGATTATTTTATAAATAAATTCCCAAAATGATAAGTATTTTTGTAACTTTTTTATTTATAATATAATTTTATTTTATATAATTTCTTTTGAGTAGTTTTAAAAAATAATCTATGAACTAATTTAATAAAATTTTTAAAACCCCTTTGTTGTGAAATATTTTGCTCATTCTAGGTTTTCGAAATATTTTCACATGTCCTTTTGGAGTTCCAATAAGGATGAATTAATTTACGGAGTTAGAGCAATAGAAGTGAATGGCTTAATTTATAATTTCTAAACATAAATAATTTTTAATCCTATTCCTAATTTTCAAGAAAGCATACAAGAAAATTTCATTTGATGTATGATGTAATTTTTATTTTTCTATTAGTTTTTAATAAAAATATACACAACATGTTTTTATCACAGAATACAGAAATGTGGATTTGGGTTGTCATAGTGGTTTCAATGCAATTTTTTTAAAACTCTAGAGATTAGTCATTTTTCCAAAAAAAAAATATTAGTTGTATAATTTTCTTTTGATCATCTAGGAAATTAAGTTCCCTTAATAATATAAAGGTATAGTGATACTAGATTTTCTTAATTCTAATGATGTAAATTCAATGTTTTCTTATTTCTGGGGAATGAATTGTGAGGGTATAATTCATTTATGGGAGGATAAACTAACATCATGAGTTTTAAAGTAACAATTATTCCTTTCATCAAATCCATTACAAGCTTTATTTGAAATTTAATTCAATATTAGCACTAATAATAGTACCAAAAAATGGCAATGAATATTAATATATATATATTATAAAAGTGGTTAATTAATATGAATCACTAAAATAAAAAATTATTCAAATATTTATTTATAACACTAAAAATATTGTTATGGTGAAATATTAAATTTCAAAACAATTTTACATTTGCATAAAAAATAATTTTTGATGAAATATTTTAGTTTATATTATTTAAATAAATGTTTTAATTTAAGGTACAATAATAATAAAATTTTCTATAATGTATAATGAATTATAATTTATCATTAAATTAATTAATTAAAATCTAAAAAAACTAATGTTTTTAAATAATTTAATCTATATAAATTAATTTTAAGAAGTATTTTTATACAAAAGTTAAATAAATTTGGTTGAAAAATATTTATATTATAAAATTATAATTTTTTTATTAAAAATATATATATTAGAATATAAATATTTATTGAATATAATTACATTTTTTGTAGTAATAATATTATATACCTTATCAAATGAAATAAAAAGGATAAGAATAATTATAACATAAATTATTTTTAAATGTCATTATTTATAATTATGAATCTTCAATTCAATATATTTTATTTTAAATTATCAAAAAGTATGGAATTATTAATATAAATATGATATCATTACGATTGATAACGCATATATATAATTAAATATCTAATTTAATGTTGGGATTATAAATATTATTAAATATTTTAAAAAAAATTAAATAAATAAAATTATATATATTTTCTGCAATAACTTGTAATTATAAAAAGTGTAAATTTTGATATAGGAATAATATATTCTATAGATTATAATAGTAATAACTAATAAAAAATGGGGGGATAAATTAGATAAGACGAACCAGAGAAATCAGAGGGCTTCATTTTTGGGGAATCTGAAACAAAGGTAAGGTCTCAACCTTGAGTGAGGGATTGACCACAAAAAATAGGACCGGGTTTTCTTCGACCATATGAGGTCTTTTTCTAAGCCCTAATTTAATGAATAGGATATTCTTGGACATGGATGGTGGAGATCAACTACTTGTAGATGTTTGATTTCCTATAAGTGTTTTAAATGCGGATGTGGTTTGAAATGCAAAGGGGTTTCAAATGCAGTTGGGAAGAAATAGGGTTCGAAGATTTAATCTTCTTACTTTTGAAAATATCTTGGAATAACTATTAATGGTTGGTGTATGCATATTTTTTTATGTTTCTTAATCATATTATAAAATAAGTTTTTCAATGTTTTTCATTATTTTTCTTTTTTTAATGTTTATTTAAAATATCGTTATTAAATCAAAATAGATTTCAATTTTAGTTGGAACATTTTACGGTCGGGTGTATTGAAAACCATAATATATAACCCCCCACTAAAATGTCTACTATTTAAGGATTGGGTATCAATCCTTTTAGTTTTTCATCTTTTTCTTATCGAGAATATATTTATTTTAAATCATTTTATATATATAATAAATAGAAATGACAAAACTAAATTAGTTATATATCTTCATCATAATGAATTTTTAATAGAAAATGTAGTGTCCTTTCATTTATTATTTTTTAAGATTATAATATGTTATAAGTTACACATAGAAAAACTATGAAATTAAAATTTATTATTTTATAGAAACTAAACTTTTTTTCACTTATATGCTACTCCGTTCTATTTTTCCAAGCCCTCGTAGAATGATACACTGTTCAAAGGGAATATTTATAACATTTTCTAATTAAGGAAATACTTATTTTATAACATTATTGGTATTGGTGTGTTTTTGTTTCCAAGGGTGTAATATATATACATTTATTGGAATCTGTTTTCAATATAAATCCTTATTTTTAGAAAAACATTTAAATGGTTTTATCTTAATTAAACAAACATGATTTTCCATTTTAAAAAAATCGTCATGTTTATGATTGAGTATATGAATTTTACTATTTTAATAATTTTAATATTTTTTTATTGAAATTGTTTTCAAAAATCATTTGTAATTTATTTTGTTATATCAGATCAACGTTTTAATTCAAAACTCATTTTTTTGAATTTATTTTAAATATAAACTTATATTATAATTTAGTGTATAATATTAAATGATTAAATTTGTCATTTTATTTGAAATATGACCATCTATATCCATTAATGTGATGCATAATATTATAATTTCCCATATCCTATAATTATTATTTCCATTTCATTTATTTTAAAATAAGATTTTTTTTATAATTTTAATGTGTTATTATCATGTATTTGGAATGTATGTATTTGGTTTTGAAATACGGATGTCTCATAATTATATTTTGAAATGTGAAATTATCAAGATTAAAGATAAAAAATTATTTTCATTTATGAAAATAATTTAGGAAAGGTATTTAATGGTTTTTTAATGTTAAATGAAGATCATTAGTAAAAAAATTAATATAAATTTTGGTTCTTGCATGTTAATTGAGGAATGAATAATGGGGAGTGAAATCATGATCTCAAACGGATATTTTCACATCTTTTATACTGAAAGTGTAAAAATGGTTTTTATAGGATCTACAATGTATCAATTTAACTAATAAAATAAATATTCTGTTTGAACAATTTTTAAGGAGAAATCCAATTATTTTTCAAATATTTTTTTGAAAAGAATTCTCAAAATCATGTGTATTTTTAAAAAATATGTTATATGTCAAATATTTGTATTTAAAATAAATTATTTTAAATTTTATTAAATAAGTATGTATGATATTTTTTTCACTAGTTTTGAAACCCCTATAATGGTTAATTCTGTGCTTATAATATGATTTCAAAATATTTTCCATGATCTTTTAAAAGTTCTAATAAGGATGGGGTTTTTAAGGTGATAGTGCATGTGAAGAAAATTAGTTATATTATAATATTTTTTTTATATTCTGATAATTTTACTTATATGCCTAATTTTATAGAACCTAGACTATGAAATTCCATTTTATTTATAATGTACTATTTATTTTTCAATAACATTTAACTAAAATAAACAGAATATTTTTATAACTAAATTTGGAAGTGTGGGTTTGGGCTATAATAGTACCATTCCTAGATGTGTCATCCTGTTTATAAATTTTCATCAGCTAATATTAATCATAGAGATAATGTGGAAGAAGAGAATACAATTTTTCTTCAATTAATATAGAAGATTATTAGTTCTTTTCAGGATTACAAATTGCGTGAGATATAATATATTAATTGATTTTATTATATTATACCCAATTTTATCATTATAAAATATCCTCTCTATTTAACATATAATTTGTAGTTTCTCTATAATATTAGTGTAAATTATCCAAATTCCCCATTACATAACCCCAACAAGGGATGGCCAAGATACTTACTGTTATTTTGGTACGTATGTCTTTTCCAACAACGGGATAGAAGCTCCCTAATTTGTAGAGTGAACAACCCTCTCATAAAATATGGATGTCAATTTCCTTAACACATTCCTCCAAATTACACCATGTTTTTTCAGGGGATACTCATATTAAAGTAAAATTAGCATGCCAACTAAAAACATTCATAAGAACTCCCTTTATAAAATTATGTTTCCCAACAAGGGTTGGTCAAATAATTGGTTCTTTTGAGTTTCATTCATTATAATGTAATAGAAGTCCATGTTTGACTGAATAATTAATAGATGGATTTTTATCTTATTATGCATGTATTTTATAATGTTTTATCTTTTACTTTACTTTTTAATTTTATGTTTATGTTACATAATTAATTAACCATGTTGGATCAAAATTTAAGGAAAATTTAATTATATAATTTTTGTGTTTTCACATTAATTCATTTATTTATTTTATTGCGAACTTCCATATATAAAATAAATAATTGAAAAGACATAAATAAATAATGAAGTAAATTTCCTATTCATTAACTTTTTCTGGAAGTTTATTTAATGAGTATTCAACAATTACTCAATAAACCAAGTGGAAATAACTCTTATTTCTAGTCATGGAATTAATTACACCATTACACCTATCAGCATGTGTATCACTTGAGTTGGAATCATAATAGTTATTTCATGAACTGCATCCACATTCCTTGTAATGATCCATTAATTATATGTATTTTTGACTCATACATAAGTGAGGGGAACCAGAGGATGGGTTAGAAGTTGATTTGACAAATATCCTTGGACATGCATGTCCTACACAATATGGGAGAAATATATGAATTTTAGTCCATTAATTAATTAGATATAAAAAAATTGAAAAGTCAAGAAATAAATCAAATTAAAACTATCCATCACATTCACATGTTTTGGTTAATCTCAAGAATGGTCAAACATCCAATGAATATGCACAAATTAACTGGATATGATTCATTTTTTATTAGTAATTTATTATTAAGATGAATGTTCATACATTTATTAAAAAATTAATTAATTCCCTTTCATCTTACTGATAATCATAACATAATTGAAAATAACCATCATTTATTACATTCATTATAAATAAACTACATAATTGATAATGACATTTTTATTACAATAAATTAATTTAGCCTTTAAAATTCATTAATATCATTAAAAAAATTCAATCACATAATTGTGTTCCAATCAATAAAATAAAGTTTTAATTCAATAATTTTCCAATTTAATTTATTTTTTAATTATTTTAATTAATAGAACACTTATAGGCATGTGGATCCATCGAAAAGTAATGTATCTCAGTTGACGCATGTCCATGGTACATGAATTAGTCAGCATCATGTACCTAGGAAAGAATATGTTGTATATACATACTAATTACATAATACGTTTTCCACTTTATTTGTGTCCGGAATGCATTCATGGGTTTTTGGTGTGTGTCTCAGTAGACTACCTAGTGTGTGTAAGACATCTATATGTTGTGTATCTCTTTGAGTTGTGTGTCTCTTTTCTCAATAGGTTGTTATGTGTGTTCTTTTCATGTAGGAATTGATGAACTACACATTGGGTTTATTAATACATGCCATGTATATCATAAACTATTCATTTTGTTAGCCTCATGATGTTTTGAATATGTATTAATAACAATATAGATTGTGTGAGTAAGCCACTAGACTATGTAAACTATTTTTCATGTATAATGATACATGTCGTATAATCCAACAACCATGATATAGGTTGGCCCGTCAATATTTGTCGTACACAATTTTAATTAGTTGCATAGTGGAATTTTTATCCATTGGTTCATCCATAAGTATCACACTAGGGTGAAATACATGTACTTCTATGTAAACACAATGTAACCCTATCTTACCGACCAAAAAATGCAATTTCATGATTGAATCTTCATCCATCATTCATCTATTCATAAACCATTTAGAAAATGAAAACAATTGAATGAATTTGATTAATATGTGGAAATTAGATTAACTAATGAATTGTTTGAAATTTAATTCTAACCAAATAATTCATTGATCAACAATCCACCAAATAATTATAAATTTATACATGAGCCCTTTGATAGAACTTGTTATTTCCAGGTGTAGTGGAAGTGTATGACTGTGGGTGATATATTATAATTTCTTTTAACAATTAGTACCCAAAACCCTGAGAGAGTGTCTATCATGTAAATGTTATTATTATATTATTTAATATATGATTAAATAAATACCCCATCATAGGAACTTTATTTGTTGACCAATGTTTATCATCTGAAAAGTCCCTTTTGGATTGCCTTTTTTTTCTTTTGATGATCCAAGGATAGAACCCATCTAATATTTATCGACATGTGCTCCAATGATATCCAAGAGGCACCAATTGATTTCTAAGAACTATAATTGTGAATCAAATGTTGTTTACATTTTATTATTAATATATCATTCATCGGTCTTGATGAAATCTATATTGTTTTCCTCATTCTAGAGAGGTATGGAGAAGGATTTGTTGAGAGAGACTTAATTTTCCACAATAATTCTCCACTCACAACTTGGGATGCATTACACTATAGACCTAACCATCTCATTATAGATTTAGTGTTCAGGTTAATATATTATTTAATTCCATATCCATTAAATAATATTTAAACCATGTAATAAACCCCATTCCACATAATAATATTATTATTATTTTCTGCTACCCCAACATGTGAAAATTGATAAATAATATTTACCAACTTGTAAATAATTATTAAATCATCGGACATGGTTGTATTTTATTTGAAGTACTCGTTGTTTATTGAATACCTAATTAATTATTTTATTTATAATAAATATTTTATTTACATTCCTAAAATTAAATAATTTCTATATATTCAATAAAACAAACAAATATTTTATTTTCACATATGTGTGAGTAAATATGTATTTAATTTATGAGACCCATAAAATTTGAATAAAACTATTCCTTGATCTTGAGAATAATAGTTATTCCATTAATTTTATACAAGTAGAATTTAATAATTATCAATGAAGACACATATTGTATGACCCTATATGATTTATTCTCATTTGCATTAGGTGGACTTGTCTGATGTCCATGATTACGGTATAGCAATGAGTCAAGGAACCCCATAGAAAGAACATAATGTCAAAATAGTGAAAACCTCATATTAACACTCAATATATAACATAATCCCTTGTTCAAAATATATTCTCATTAAGTTTTCACAATAGTTTCGTCAACCTATATTCTTGATACGCCTTTCCTTGACTATCTCAAATAAAAAAATCATTACATTGAGGACCTAGAATTTATGTGATGATTATATTCCAATAATAGGTGAAAGATATCATCTCTTATAATTATGGAATGGTGAATCCTTATTCTCCTTATCCATGAATGACATGTTATCCATGACATATCCAATATACCTAACTTACCGTCAACATATAGGATGATAGTTTTTAAGTAAATATATGGTCATGAGTCTTACCATGTATTAATTATAATCCAAAAGTCTAAGGACCATTACATGGACTTGTAGATAGGAATAACCTATGACACTGAAACATATGTAATTTTTAATTGTGCTTCTATTCTATTGATTTCCTATATAAGAGATTTCTAAGTGAGAACTTCATAATAATTTTCCACATCTGCATATGAGTACTCACACATGAGGATCTAAATAGTGTTGGTTCCTGGTGCAGCGGAAGCGCGTTGGAGGGTTTTTCCAACATTGATTTTATCATTAAACAATGTTCAAACTAATTTATTTCATGATATAAAATGCCAGATAGTCAGAATAGAACTATGAACGAAATACAAAAGAGGGAGTCCCAGAACCATAGAGATATGATCATCATATGTTGTTTATAATTAATTTAATTAATTCACAAGAATTACCTTGGTGGAATTTTTTCTTCGCTGATGTCTCTGGTCACGATCTTGTGATTCGTCATTGCGTTGTTGAATCCAAGTGTAGGATTCCTCTAGCGGTTATCCACATGTGTGCCATGTATCTTTGGACATTGCCGAAGGGATCTCCGGGTGCTATCATGAAAGAACCTTCCCTTGCAATTTCTTCCATCGATAACCTTGATCTGATGGAGGAGGATCTCTCTCATTCATGAGAGATTTCTTGGAAGAATTACTTCTTTCATCCTTGAAATCATTCTCCAGAATTGTTGTGTACAATGATTGGGGAAATGTATTGGGGTTTTGAGGATATTTAAAATCAGGTTTGAGGTTATAGGGTTATGAAAAAAATAAACTTGTTACTCATTTTATTTATTTCATTAACACTTATTGAAAATCCCCATATAGAAATATTAATTCCATGACCTATGCCCATGATGATTATAATAAATATCATTTAATAAAACAATATTATATCCTCAAAATCCCGACTGGAAAAACTATACGTCGTGTAATCATTAATACATGGTGTGTACTCGTTTTCCATAAAACTACACGGTTTGTATATTTAATATACACAGCGTGTAATTTTATTTTCCATCACCACATTTATTAGACCTTGAGTAATGGCTATTTATTTCATAAAAAATGTAACTACATTACTCTCTTATAAATATATTATTTCCCCCACAATATATTCTATCGAATAACTCGTGTCGAAATAAATGTGATCAAGTATCCGTAAATAATTATCAATCCAGAGTCGAGAATAATCTTTATTTAACTTATTACATTAATATTTAACTGAGATACATTGGAACTATTAGTGTGTGACCCTCTAGGTCTTTTTCTCGTTGGCAATAGACGAGCTAGGCTAATGTCCAATATTACTATCTAGTAATGGGTCTAGGCACCCAAGAGAAATAAGTTGATGCCGCATTGTCATGTCACCTCATATGAACACTTACCGTGTAATATAATCCCTTTGTTTCGAAATCTCTTATCAAGCGAGTTGAATGCTAGTTCCATAAACCCATGTGCTCGATTATTCTTTCTTTGAAATTCAAGAAATGAACTTTCCATTCCATACCATGGCCATGAATTTACATAGGCTATATCAATTCTATCAAAGGGTCTGAGATATCTACTTTCGTTATGGAACAGAAGGAAAAAATCCTTTCTCACATTTTCCATTAATGTGGTAATACTCGTGATGCACCCAACATGTCCTGCCTCAATGCGAACAGTGTTTCGTCTTAGTTTACGTCAATACATCTAAGTGTGCGAGTTGTAATACACATTAATAATAATCGTAATGTTTAAGGACTGATAGACACATCCGCAGATAGGAACATCCAATGACACTATGAAATGTGTATTTTCTACTAGCGGGTCGTGTTCTCATAATATCCACATGGATATTACCAAGGGTGCACATCATAAGAAGGTTCCTCAAAGTTTTATGAGCCCTCACCCCTAATGGCCTGTATTATTTGAGTCCCTTAAATAACATCATCTAGACATAAAACATATTTTCATGATCAATGTTATAGAACTTCTATGTTCTCATCATCGAAGGTATTTTCTATGACCCATTAATGTAACAATTATCCTTGGGACATTATCACATGATTTATCACGCAAAAGAACAATCAAGATGTGATAAGATGTTTATTTAATGAATATAGTACAATGTAGTTGCTTCTATGCCAACAACATCAACATACTCCCACGTGGACTTGATCCAACTACTAAGAACTTTTAACCCGCTAACTCTCACATGATATTCATGCTTCTTCTAAGATAGGCCTTTAGTCATGGGGTCCACCATGTTCCCTTTTTTGGACACTCTTCTCACTGTAACATCACCCCTTTGAAAAAAAATCCCTCAAGTGGTGATACTTATTGTGTATATTCTTTTTCCGCTGATGTGACCATGGTTCTTTGGCAAGAGACACCCCTATAGTATTATCCCAATATAATGTAATGGGATCTTTACTAATTGGCACCACATTAAGCTCCTGGCCAAAGTTATGATTCAAGATAGCTTACTTGGATACATCAGAAGCTGCTATATATTCGGAATGTGCTGTAAAATCGGCAAAAAATGGCTTCATTGAACTCTTCCAGATCAACGCTCCTCCATTGAGACAGAAAACATATCCAGATTGCGACTTCAGATCATTGTGATCTGTCTAAAAACCAACTATATTATACCCTCTGATGACAAGATCATCATCTACTCCATACACTAGAAACATATTCTTAGTTCTTATTAGGTACTTATTGATATTTTTAACAGCAGTCGAATGTTGTTCTCCGGGATATTCTTGATATCCTCCTACCATGGTCAGCACATATGCAATATCAAGCCTCGTACATAAAATGTCATACATGATGGATCCTATATCTGATGCTTATGGGATCTTACACATTCTATCATTATCTTGTTGTATCTGAGGACACATTTTCATAGAATGATATAGGACATGTGACACTAGAGCCAATCCCCTCTTGGATTGTTCCATACTAAATCACTTTAGTATGTGGTCAATTAATGTACTTTGACATAGTCCAAGCAGGCTCTTGGAACTATCATGAATGATCTTGATCCCTAGAATGTAGGCTGATTCACCCAATTACATCATGGAAAAACACTTGTTAAACTAGTCCTTAACTAAATATATGACTGGTATGTCATTTCCAATAAGAAATATGTCATCAACATATAATACTAGGATAACGACCGTATTCCCATTAAACCCCTTATAAACACATCTCTCAAATTCGTTCTCAATGAACCCAATTTCTATTATGGATTCATCAAATAGAATGTTCCATGACCTGGATGCTTAAATTAATCCATAAATGGATTTAGGAAACTTGAAAACCTGTTTGGCTTCATCTGGTGTCAAAAACCCATCTGGTTGTGTCCTATAGACATCATCCTGAAGGCTCCAATTATGGAATTCTGTTCTGACATCCATTTTCCAAATCTCGTAATCATGGTAAGATGCTATGGAATGGATGATTATTATGGATTTAAACACAGAAACTGGAGAGAAATATTTATCATATTCAATTCATTGATGTTGTCTGAATCCTTTATCCACTGGCCTTGCTTTATAGGTTCTAACGCAGCCTTCCATGTCCATCTTTCTCACGAATACCCATTTGCATCCAACAGGATTTACATCAACTAGCTCATTGACCAGAACTCAGACATGGTTCTGATACACGGAATCCCTCTCAGATTTCATAGCTTCTAGCCATCATGCATATTCTAAGATTTATACTACTTCTTTGTAGGAGATAGGTTTATCGTTTTCCCACAATAATTATTCACCATCCTCGGTGACTAGGAAAAAAAATCTCTCTCGTTCCCTTACCTATCTTGACCACTTATGCAGTACTTGTTTTTCTGGAATCTCTTCCACAGGGACCTGTGAAACTTGTTCCTTTACTAACTACTGTTTATCTTGATCATAAACATCATCGAAGTCATCCTTACTCCCAATTTACATTTTTAGGATGTGCTCCCTCTTAAAAACGGCATGTATGGAGACAATCTCTTTCATGTCATGAGTGTTATATAAGTAATTACTTTTGTTTCCTTAGGATATCCAATAAAAATACACCTCGTGCCCCGGGGTGCTAGTTTGTTGCATGAGAAGTCCTTATCAAATGCCTCACATCATCATACATGTGTGTTCGACAAAGTGGGTTTCCTTCCATTCCATAACTCCAATGGAATTCCATTTTCCACATTATTTGGTACTCGATTTAATATGTATGCTACTGTTTGTTATGAATATCCCCAAAAGAATAATGGAAGATCTGCATGACTCATCATCGACCTCACCATGTTCAACAAGGTGTGGTTCCTCCTTTCACTAACATTGTTCCACTATGGTGTATAGGGAGGAGTGAGTTGAGATATAATCCCACAATCCCGTAGAAGATCGATGAACTCGTGGTTCAAATATTCTCCACCTCGATCCGATAAAAGTTTCTTTATCTTCTTTCCATGATGATTTTCGACATCATTCTTTAATTCCTTAAATATCTCTAAGGGTTCTGACATATACCTCATTAATTTGAAATATCCATATCTACTCATATCATTAGTAAAAGTGATGATGTATGAATATACACCTCTTTTTTATACTGAAAATGGTTCTCACACGTCCTTGTGCACCAATCCTAGAAGCTCTATGGCCCTTTCACCTTGTCCTCCAAAGGGTGGCTTGGTCATTTTTTATGTAAACATGTGTGACATCTATCAAGTGGTTTTAGCTCAGTAGAGTCCAAATAACCATCTTGGTAGAGAATTATCAAGTGCTTATCGTTTACATGACCAAGATGGTGATGCCCCAACTAGGTGATATATTAGTCATGTGAGTTTGTTTCTTTATTGATTTCCAACACTTGGTTTTTTATTTAATACATACAATCCATTATTTTAAATGTGCCATACCATAACATATGTTGTTCTTATAAAGGAGAAAACCCTTACTTCCAAACACGAAAATATATCCATCTATATCCAATCAAGATACATAAATTATGTTCTTGGTATCAATTTCCACATAATAACAGTTATGTAAAACCAAAATCATCCTAGTCGGCAATGAGAGGTGGTAATCACCAATAGCCAATGCATCCATCCTTGCACCATTGGAAGCATGAAGATCCACCTCTCCTCTAGTAATCTTTCTAAATCTACTTGGTTACTACATTTGAATACAGATGTGAGCCCCACAATCAGCATCTAATACCCAATGATTATAAATAGAATGATTACACACGATAACGAACACAACTTTAGCATCCCCATGCTTCTGGGTGTAGTTCCTCTTCCAGTGGCCTTGGATTCCACATAAAAAAACACAGCCCCCATTCCTTTCTCTACCCCTGGATCTTCCCCTTCTTGGAAGGATGTCGCTCGGAGGCTTCAGACCATTTATAAGCCTTTGGAACCTTTTCCTTGTCCTTCTTTTTATAATTCACTATAAGGATTGTGGGTTTGGACCACCCCATGTCCATATCTACCTGGAGAATTATGTTCAGTAGTTTTGATGGACTCTTCTCATTTTTTCTCATGTTATAATTGACAATGAAGGTAGGGAAGGTGTTAGGCAGTGTTGATAGTATGAGATCTACATGAAAAACATCCAGGAACGTAATCCATAAGATGTACAGGTGTTTAATGTAGCCAATAAGCATGACTACATGAGGTCCAGCTGGCGCAGACTCTCCAAGTTTTATTGTAAACAAATTTTTGGAGATCTCATATCTCTGATGTCTCAGCTTCTCTTGATATAGATCCTTAAGGTGATATTGCATTCTATACACATCCATGTTTTCATGTTTCTTCATGAGCTTATTATACATGGCCAATAGCATGAAACACTGGACATATGTGGAATCATCCATATGTTTCATAAAAGTAGATAGTTCCACATCATAGTCCTCATTTCCATGCTCAATTGGAATATGCTCTTCCAGCACATACAATTTCCTTTTGTGGCAAAGGATGATGTGTAAACGCCTCTACCACTCTTGGAAATTGGTTCTAGTGAGAAGGTTTTCCTTCTCGAGTATGGTTCGCAATGATATGTTTGAATACATTTTTCTTGTCCTTTATACAAATTAATATAAAAAAGGTTTATTAATTTATTATAAAATTGAGACAAATAAATAAATTAATACTTATTAGCCACCCACTATTTTATAGAAATTAAATAGCCCTCATCATTGACTACATAATATTCCGTTTCTTGAATATTCTAGTGGCAAGGATCCATATTGGCCTTCGCATTACCCCAACTAGGGTTGGTCAATCAACTTGAAGGGTTTTAGGTAGGAAACCCAAATTCCAACCGCATTAACTCACATCTCCATGATCCAATGAGTGGACTCCCAAACCCTGATATCCTTTTATTTTGGATTTCCACAACCTTTGCCTCCTGGTCACAGCAAGTCCTACAGTGGATGTCAATCCTTGATGCAAACCAAGTCAAGTCAACTCAAAACCATTAATTAGGATTCCTCGATAATTGAAAGAACCCCAACTAGGGTTGGTCAAGAACTTTGAACTATGGTTCGACTCTAACCATGATTATTGAAGGATATACCGACATAATATTTATTTTGAGGGTTTTATCCTTATATGTAAATTTCCATTTTATTATCTTCGATTACATTCTTGTTAATATTAGGTGGGATATACTAAAGTGATTAACCATGTCAAGATAATATTTACGCATAAGCCGGTCATATTTTAGTTGCATCGTGCATTCTTGATTAATTCATTAATTGTGTGATCTTGACAATACACCCACAGAAAAAAAACCATGAAACTGAAGGAAATAAAATGAATGGAATGATCTTGAGATTAGTTCTATTGGTTAGTTTATATAGTGGATGATAAACTAACCAAAGACCTAGGAGGGAAACACTTTGAACCTTTTGGGTTCATGTTTAAAGCATTCCACCTATCCAAATTTGTATCTCCTTGGATTTGTTTCATTTTGGCTCCTGACTTGAGCCACATCCACTTACTTGGGAGTTTCATCCATTACATATGCATTTATCTCACATGCAGGATAGGGGTAAAAATGGTTTTCTACATTATATACTCTTTGGGCGTGCATGCCCTACATATTAATGAGGAGATGGCTCACATGCCAAAAAATTTAATTTAAATACAAAAATTAAAAGAAACCATTCACAAACCGAGGTATTTGTCAATCTCATCATCATCCATACATGCAACGATATTTAAACATAAATTAAAAATTCATTAAATTATTTATATATTCCTTTTTAAGATAAATCATGATCGAATCAATTAATTATCTTTAATTAATCAATAATTTTATCTTAAACCATTTTTTGAATTTTGTTGAGATTCTCATCAATCATAATTTTAAACAAATAAATTTGTTTAAATTTATCCTTTTACGTAACTTGTACCTTTGAGGATACCTAGTGAATTTCCATTCATTACACAAATGTCAATTTAAACACATATATATAAAACACCTATCACGTGTTGTGGCTCAGCTTTACATTAGCACTATGGTACATGTCTCAAGGGTTTGTATAATATAATATTAAATTTTATTAAACTTTCACAATTTGGATGAGTAAAGGAATTTATTTCTGACTATAGGGTGTGTAATTTTTTCACCGTCCATCCGAAGTACATGCATGGGGACATGGCATGGTGATGTACTTCAGAAAATTTTGGAATACAAGGCATGTTCAGTGGGACACACGCCGCGTAGTTTCTGTGTTACACAGTTTCCATCTGGGAAAGCCATGTATGGGGTGCATGGTCCATCCCTATCCCTAAGGGACTACACATCGTCTTCAGTTGGACCACACATTGTGTAATCCAGAAACCGTGTGCCACCTGTTCCTGGTCGCCACATGGTGTCATGAATAACATAGACATGATCCAACACATGACCTGATTTGGTGGATTAGTCAATGCATTGAACCTAGAATACATGTCGTGTACTTCCGAATACATATCTTGTATTCTGTTGTTGTATGGAAAAGTGTGTTTGGCACCTTCTGATGAGTTCCTCTATTTTATTTTTATCAAAAATAAAATAAAAATTTGTTTCTATAAGGTGAATGAGAAACGAGAGGGGAGGAACAGATCTCGAGATCTACTTTTTTTAAGAATGATTAACATGAATTGAATCAACTAAAATATTATATGTGTAAAACACAAACAAAAATATAAATAATTATAACCAACGATATGATGGCTTTGATACTACTTGTAGGTTCTGGGCACAACGGAATCACATTGGTGGGTTTTCCGAACATTGATTTTAGCATTAAAAACCATTCAAACTGAGATCCGTCACGATATAAAATACTGGATCGTTGGAATAGAATGAAGAACAAAAAAAAGAGGGATTCCTGGAAGCATAGATATAGGATCATCAAATGTTGGTTATAGTTAATTCAATTAATTCATAAGAATTACCTTTGTGGAATTATTTTTTCATTGATATCTCCAGTCACGATCATGGGATCTATCGTTGCGTCATAGAATCCAAAAGTAGGATTCGTCTAGTGGTGATCCATAAGTGTGCCACATATCTATGGACATCAACGAAAGGGATCTCTGGGTGCTAGTGCGAAAGAACCTTTATTTGAGATGTTTTCCATCGATCGCCTTGATCCGATGGAGGAGGATCTCTCTCTGTATTGAGAACATTCTTGGAGGATGTAGTTCTTTCACCCTTGAAATAATTTTCCAGAATTGTTGTGCACAATGATTGGGGAAAAGTGTTGGGGTTGGGAGGATATTTATAATCAGTTTTGAGTTTATAGAGTAATGATAATAAATAAATGTGTTATGCATTTTATTTATTTCATTAACTCTTATTGAAAAACCTCATGTTGAATTATTAATTCCTTGATATGCTCCCACGCTGATTATAATAAATTTCATTTAATAAACAATATTATATCCTCAAAATCCCGAAAAGAAAAACTACACAGCTTGTAATCATTAATACACAACGTGTACTTATTTTCCATAAAACTACATGGCATGTGTATTTAATATACACTGCGTGTAATTTTATTTTCCATTTTTCATTATTTCCTCCACCACATTTATTAGACCTTGAGTAATGGATATTTATTTCTTAAATAAATTCTATTTCATTACTCACTAATATATATATTATTTCACCCACAAATATATTTTCTTGAATAACTAGTGTCGAAATGAATTTGATCAGGCGTCCTTAAGTAATTATTAAACCATAGTTGGGAATAATCTTTATTTAACTTGTTAAATTAATATTTAACTAAGATACATGGACACACTTACTGTGTGACCCTCTAGGTATCTTTTTCTTTGGCATTAGGCGGGCATGAATAATGTCCAAGATTACTTTCTAGGAATAGGTCACGGAACTCATGATAAAAAAGTTGATGCTGCATTGACGTTTCACCTCATACGAATGATTAAAATGTAAAATAATCCCATTGTCTTGATATCTCTAATCATGCATGTTTCATGCTAGTGGAATCAACCCATGTGCTCGATTATTCTTTCTTTGACTTTCCAGAATTGAACTATCCCATTCCATACCATGGCCAGGGATTTACATAGACTATATCAATTATATCAAAGGGCCTGAGATATCATCTTCCATTATGGAATAGAAGGGATAAATCCTTTCTCACATTATCTATTAATGTGGTATTACTCGTGATGCACCCAACGTATCCTACCTCAATGTGAACATTGTGTCATCACATTTTTCATCAATACATCTAAGTGCATGCGTTGTAATACCCATTAATAATAATCTTAATGTATACGGACCAATAAACATGTCTGCAGATAGGAGCATCCAATGATACTATGAAATGTGGATTTCCAACTGGCGGGTCTCATTCTTATTATATCCTCCTGGATATTACTAAGGGAACACACCATGAGAAGGTGCCTCAATTTTTTATGATTCCTCACCCCTAGTTGCATGTTTTATTTTTGTCCCTCAAATAACATCATTCTGCCAAAGAACATATATTCAAGAACAATGTTATGGCACTTTCGAGTTCTCATCATAGTAGGGATCTGCTATGACCTTTTAATGAAACAACTATCCTTGGGACATTATCTCACAAATTGTCACCTAGAAGAATAATGAAGATGTGATTAGATGTTTATTTAATGAATAAAGTAAAAAGTAGTTGGTTCTAGGCCACCAACTGCAACAAATATTATGTGTCCCATCATAGTAAATTATCTAATTGCATATCTATATTACGAATATTATCATAGCACACCTATGTTATCATCACAGAGTCAATGAAAAAAATACTATAGGATATCATTATGTTAAAATCCTGAAAATCAATGAACAATATGTAATAAGATGTTCAATTTCTATCAAATCTGTCAAATATATAATTAACTAAAGTAAAATATGTTGGTCCCGGGACACCAACCCTTACATGATAGTGGATATAATCAAATAAAACCATCTATATAATTTTTTTAGATGGTTTAATATTATGATGAAAATATTTTTGTGAAGCCCATTCTTTTCCATCAGTTACTCCATATTGAAATTTCTATAAAACCCAAACCGTTTCCATGGGTTATAATATGATGAATTATTGAAATTTTTATAAAACCCATTTCATTTTAATGGGTTAGGCCATGAAGAAATAATTATGAAACCCTTTCCTTATCATGGTTTAGGATTTGGTCAACAATTTATACTCATGTTTCACAAATCTATATTATATTTATTATGTGATGGTTGGGTTTGTATATCCCTCTTATTAATTGGATGATGATGGATATCGTATGAGATAAAGAACACTTGAATGGGAGTGAACCCAATTTTAGTATGCTAATCCATAAAATTTGATAGTATTGTGAGTAAACATAATATACTGTAATGTTTTTGGGATTAAATCCAATACATAATAATGGTATTGGAATCAATAATTTATTTCTACAGAAATGATTTTATTTTAATAAATATAAATATATATTCCCCAAATATATATCTTATGAAATTGTTATGAAATCAGGTATCATGTTAATGGATTGCATTTTGATTCATCTCATTTGACCTGTAAATTTTTTTTCCATGACATAAGATAATAATCTATTATATATAGGGTATTGTTTTCAAATGATACATTAATGTTATTATAAAAATTTTCCCATGTTAGAATTGCATATCTCATGTGTGTCCCTTCTGCGAATCAGAGCTGACTCGTTCTATTTCCCTTTCACCATGTTATGAATAATAGTTTTATGAATGATATGACTTATTGGGGTACTAGGTATAATTAAATTTATGGAAGATGATGTAATTCAGTGATGAACATGTTATTTTTGTATCTTTTATTATAAAATAACTAGACCTATATAATTTTGGGATGTATCATTATGTTGTGAAATGAATATTCATCTTTTATGATTTAATGTCTATTTATGAATAGTTTGAATTGTTATAGTTTTTATTAGATGAAGGATTAATAATATATTGGAAACTATGATTTTATCCAATTAGTTGGAACCCTCTGGAAATGACATTGTATATGAAAATGACATTGATTTTTTTGAAATATAGAGTGTGTTTTTTCAAATAAATTACATAAATATCTTGAAATAATAATTGGATATTTATATGGACTGTTATATTTAGTGCTAGTAAATCAAAAAAGGTGACATTGGGATTTGACTCAATCATCACCTGGTGCTCAAAAACAAGCCTTTCTATTCATCTTATTTGACACTCCATGGGGGTATGTTTTAGAAATCCATAAAAACAGTACCAGCCATCGTAAAGCATTATAATAGATGAATACATTTAACTACAAATTCTTAACATAATGTTTCATAGATTAAAAATAAGGTCTCATGATTTATTCATCTTATAGATAATATTTCATGATTATTTGGTTTCTCACTATGATTATCATTTCTTACCCTTCATTTACATTTTAGTTGTTGGATGGAACCTGAAAATATTGTGTTAATGATGAATGCGCTACACATTATAATTGTTTCCCTCATGACAAAAAAAATAATGGGGATGAAATGAAAAGTATTAGTTATATTCTACCAAAACATTCTCAATATATAAATCATGTTGAACCTTTAATCAATAAAAGGATGAGGAATGTTATTTTATGTCTTCTGTGAATCAATATACACCTTCTTTAAATGGTTATGTTAATCCTCTTGTAATTGTGTAATGGATCAATACCATTGAAATGATATTTTATATTATCTAGTAATTGGAGCATGAAAAATTAATATTGTTCATCTATCATTTGGAGGAAAAGTGAATCAATAGGTATATTAATATCAAGAATAGAAGAAAATAGATAGAAATTGAATTTTTTTTTGGTTGAGTTTAAAATATTATTTTTCAATATCAATATCCTCATATTCTTCATATGAAAATTGAGAAGGAATTGCTAGACCTAGAATAAAAGGATGATGAATCTATTGGGGCATATGGGGAACAATTTAAAAAAATTATGAGTTATGATAATAGTTTTATCATATAACATAAATATAAGATTCATCAATTCTTTAGGGGATTTAATACAAATATATAAAGGAAGTTTGTTATAAGGGACTTTATTAACCAGGAATAAATAAATAGATTCTATTAAGGCTGGAATGGAGATTGTAGTTACGATCAATGTCATGGGTTTTAAGAGAAAATGTATATAGAAATCTTCATAAATTCTAGAATCCATAGATAGAATTATATGATATTTCATTCATGCTAAATGTGTAGAAGGAAGAATATTGAAAATTTTATTATAGGGATGTGGAAATATATTATTTCTAGAAGTCGTCTAATTGGAAAACTATATGATAATGTGATTAGAAGAATTTAGATAATTATTTTAATCAATATATATCTTCACAGAATGCACCACCCACATTATAGCATTTAAAATTTAAGCAGTATGGGATTTATGATAAATGATTCTTATATATGACTGTTAATGACAGTGGGAAATATCAGAAACCTTTTAAGCTATAAGATATTGAAAAATATAATAAGATTAAAATTTATTATAATTGGTATGATGATTACATCATGAAAGGTACACATACCATTTACTCTAGAATTTCAAATTTATTATCTGATTCTATGTATATCCACTCTTTTATATCTGATGAATTTTTTAAGGGTATCATTGTACCAACTCAGTGATTGGAAGGTAAAATACTGCTGAAAACCAAAAATTGTATAAAAAACACATATCATGTAAATGATTATTCTCTAGTTTATGTATGTGTGAATGTTCTTCTTGAAAATATTTTTACTTGAACTCTGGTTGAATTTGATGTTATTATAGGCATCGATTGCCTTTACCTGTACAAATACTATAATATTTAATGAGGAATGGAAGTAATGTTTGTTATTACAAACCAACCAATGATCAAAAATAAGTGTGATGATAAATATGACCATATGATGGAAATAAAATCCATAGAATGGGTCCTTATTCCTTTGAAAAAGGGGTGTTTTTCTTATTTGGTTGGGGAGAAACATAACATTGAGGATATGACTATTGTGTGGGGGGTTTTTATGTCATTCTATATGTGTTTAATAGTATTTCACCGAATAATAATATTGATTTCTTAGTATAACTCATACCTAGTGTAAAACCTATTTCAAAGACTCTATATATAATATCCTTTATTTAATTGTACGAATAAGAGAAGAAACTCTATTTTAGTCTTCAAAATGGATTCATTTGGCCATGTGTGTCATCTTGTGGTGATTCTATTATTTGTGTCATGAAAAATATGTATTGATGTGACACTATAATGATTATGAGGAACTCAAAAATATCAAAATCACTAAAAATTACCCTCTACCATACATTCATGTATTCTTATATCAACTACCCATAGCATAATACATTTCCATGATTGACCATTTTTCTAGATATCATTACTTAAGAGTCACGACTGGGGATATACCCAAGATAACATTCCGTAGATGTTATGGACACTATAAATATATAGTGATGTTATTTCTTTGACTAATTACTTCACTATACTCATGGATTTAATTATTATAGTCTTTAGATTTTACCTAGATCATTTTTTTTATTCAATATAAATGATATTCATCTCTTTTTTCTGAGTAAAAAAGATATGAAAATAACATGTGGATTGAATTAGATAGCCTAAGGAAGTATTATTGGAATGAAAACATTCCAAAAGTTTGATTTTTGGTAAGAAATTGTTTTTTGGATATATAATATTTTGAGAGGGTATATTTTTTGATCCATCCACGATTAAAGTTATTGAATGTTTTCCATGAAAACCGCTTTCAGTGAAATCAAAAGGTTTCTCGTTTTTTTATTGATATTATAGATTATTTTAGGGTAGTTTGTTATTAATATCTATTACACTCACATTGTCAACTCGTGATGGAGTCAAGTTCTTTTTTGGTTTAAAAAATTGGAGGAATACGTCATGGAACAGAATAGAAGGTTAGTCGGTTCACCAATTCTTACACTACCCTGTAGTGGTGAAGTATTGATAATATATAATAAATCATTTAATAAGGTTATTTGATTTATCCTAATATAAAATAATTTTGAAATTAAGTATTACTCATGAAAATTGATGATTCATGAGACAAATACCCCAAATCAAGATTTGGAGATAGTTACAGAAATTTAGTATTCCCCATGAATTCTAAATGCACTACCCCTGGTAATTAATAGGTTATTTTATTCGTTGTATTGAAAGGAAGATGATTTATTATCAATGATGATAATTAGAAAATATTTAACAGTTTTGGGTTTCAAAAATAATTATATATAAATCTTTAAGGATATGTAGAATTAATATTTTATAAAATGAATGTTCAACCATCTATATATGTTATTAATAAAGATGAGTAGAAGGAATATATAATCATGCAGAAGATTGTGAGAACTATTCCTAACATTATTATTTATTATGATGGAATGATGTGGTTTAGAAACATTTTTTATGTTCTATCCATAGAATATTTTCATAAGTATGTGTTAGAGTAAACTCATAGTTCTTCCTTCTCAATTCATCCTATACGAATGAAGATGTATATAGATATGAAAGATTATTTCTAGTGGGATAACATAAAGATAGATAGTTTATACTATTTCTCTCATTTCTTCATATTTTAACAAATTAATTATTTTAGATAAAATTATAAGGGGATGTTAAAACCATTACACATACCATAATGAAAATGGAAAATTATCCCCATGTATTTTGTTAACAAACTCACAAAAATATATAAAGCCTATAACTCTATTTGTGTGGTAGTATGAAACATTATAATGTCACTACACTTCATTGATATTAGGGATGAATTCCAACTGGATAATATTTCTATAATGTTCATTAATGAAGTTGAACTGTATCATGGAGTACCATATTCTGTTGTATCTAAATAGGATTCAACGATTACCTTGATGTTCTATGAAATTAATAAGAATACATTAGATAGAGAGTTGAATATCAACACCATATATCATCCTCAGATAAATGATCAATCCAATAAATTTATTCAAACCCTAGAGGAAATACTAATATGAGGTTATATTGATTTAAAAGGTTTATGGTACCAACAACATTATTTTGTTGATTATTCATACAATAATAGTATTCACTAATGAATTTAAAAAGATCTTTATAAAACCTTCTATATGAAGAAGTTTATTCCTCTAACATGATTGGGTGATAGTAAATAAAGGAATATATTGGAAATTTATTTAGTTGATAAAATGGTTTGGAATGTTTGATCCATTCAACATAACATCAATTCAATTTAAAGTCAACAAAAAAGTTATACTGCTAATCATCGACATGATCTGTATTTTGAAGTTGGTGAAATGTTTTTACTATTTAATTATCCCAGGAATAACATTATGACATTCTAGATGAAATGAAAGTTGATCCCTAGTTAAACATTCCCTTTCAATATTCTTCATATACTAGGGATTTTTTATTATATGTTTTCTCTCTCATTGAACCTCCCTCAAGTCCATGATGTGTTACATCTGTATGTCCTAAGGAATTATATACAAGAAGCTTCACATTTATTTATATAACGATCCATTATACATCTAAATAAATTAATAATGATTAAGTGAAAAAACATAACCATGCGAGAACTCTATTGGATTGGTGTCTTTGAAAAGCTAGAAACATAAACAAATGGTTCATAAAACATCTAAATTGTATCCTTCGTATTCCTTTATATCTAAAAACCTTTTTGAAATATCATAGTAAATAGATTTCATCATATACTACAGATAAGAAATATAATAATAGGTTGATCTCATATTCTTAGTAGAGGTAAACAAGGGATGTATCATTCCAAACAAAATAATAATGGAATAGAAACATGATCATAACAATTGAAAATTATATAATGAATAACAAATATCTTAAGCCCGAATCACAAAATATATAATATAATTCCATAAAAAATTAAACATAAAATAAAATGATCTATATGAGAATATAATTGGCACAATATATGGAATGTGGTACACACCCAATCATAGAAAATATTTCTCATATAAGTCAGGTCACTTTTCTAAAACATATCTGGGAACTCTATGGGTGGATACACATCCTATGTGGGACACACCACCATCCCTAGTAAAAAATATTTTCCATAGTGGGATGGTTTCACTCCCTAAACCATCATAGTTCTCATGTTTCACTCTCAATACAATTATGGAGGATGTAGTGACTTAATGAACCAAGATCACTCCCTATTGTAGTCATGTTTTATTGAACCATGTTCACTTTCCATTCCAGTATTGTATTATTGAACCATCATCACAACGAAATTAATTCCTATATATCTCATGAGATATACATTATTACCCAATTCATTCTATGTATATATAGTAACCACCCTTCACAAAATAAAAATATGAAAATGTGCACGACAAAAACATAAAACATTATTTATATCAAAACCCATGAAGAGAAATGGGTTCATAAATATCATGATATACTAAAATTAAAAAAAAAATAATTATAATAATGATAGATTAATTTATTAATATTCCCATTAAATCTTAACTAATATTTGATAAAGTAATTTTATAAGGAATCAAATTTTTAAATATCACTATAAATAAATCGTGAAATGAAACAAAATTTAAATTTTCAAATCATTTAATTTTATACGGACATTGAATTATAAAGTAATGAACTATATTTAAAAATAAACATATAAGAAAATAAAATATAAATAAAATCATAAAATCATAATTAGTAATTTAAAATCCACTATTGTTGTATAATCTAAAAAAAATTCCTTCTGTTTGTTTATCCGAAATGTCAACAAGGACATCGTTTATATTAAGAAAAAAGAATCCTTTAAAAACATTTTATAAAAATTAAAACATAAGTATGATTTAATTTAAACTAATAATAATATTATAGTAACAAAATTTTTATTCCATATTTTAGAAAACATGAACATAGAAGAAAAAGAGAGTTTAAAGGGAATTTCGAAAAAGATAGTTTTTAAAATAATGTCCTTTAAACAATTCATATCTTTAAAGTGATATTTAATTAAATTAACATATGTATTGTAAGTACATAAAATCCACATAAAAATTTTTAAATACAACATAAGATAATCAAATGTCATCTCAATAATAATCTTAACATGTAATAATCAATGAAGTATGGGTTTAACCCAATAATTAGAATTTCAGTTACAAAATCACTTAAATTTTTTTATTTAGTTGAATTTTATTTCCCATAAATGTAATAATTATCATAAAAAACATTTAAAAAAATTAAAAATTTATATTTTTGATAGAATATATCAAATTTTATTATATACAACACACACAAGAAATAAATGGTATGTAAGGAATATATCTCAGAGATGTAAAAGTGCAATGAGAATCCCTAACCGCATACTTCCATTTTTTTTCATACGTTAACTTCCCATGTAATGTTTTATAGAATATTATAAAATCAACAAATCATTATAATCATATTTATAATATATAATATTACACATTTAAAAATCACATGACTAGTTCATCAATAATTTTCCATTATTTTAAATTTTCAGTTGCATTCATTTCATGGTTTCATTATGGGTTCATTTTTGTATAATTATGGATATTTATTTTAAATTTTAAAAAACACTAAATGTAAAATAAAATGGTATTGATGTACTTTTTTAGAATAAATGTTCCCTTATATCCTTTTTTAGTTTAGTATTAGGATAATTTATTAGATAAACTGTTAATGATAAATGATTAGTTAATTTTGTTTGTTTTTCTAACCAACACAAACTAGTTTTATTTTATTTTATTCTATGTCTACATATTAGTTTTTTTAACATTTTATAAGAACCCATACCTTCTTTTCAGGCTTTTTTTTCCTTTTCAGATTGTTTTTTAGAAAATTATGAAATTCAAGAAATTTTATAAATACACGTCGTGTACTTTACGAGTACACGCTATGTACTTCCATGCCAAAGGAGGCCGTGTAGTCGCCACACACATGGTCGTGTGGGAGTGAAGTTGAGGCTTCTTAAACTGGCGTACGAAAAATTCGAGTACACGCTGTGTACTTCAAAAGTACATGCCGTGTACTTTCTTATTTTTCATTATACGCTATGGGG
This sequence comes from Viscum album, assembly GCA_963277665.1. Lineage (NCBI taxonomy): Eukaryota > Viridiplantae > Streptophyta > Magnoliopsida > Santalales > Viscaceae > Viscum > Viscum album. The sequence goes on from OY728147.1 coordinate 1,695,608,946, forward strand.
TCGTGTATAATCACCAAAAATCACTTCATTTAGGTTCCGTTCGACTGAGATGACCTATATAGCCGCAGATCTACAATGATCCCCAGAGCATATGTCTATTCTCTGATTCAAACACCGTTGATTGTGTTGGAATCACGTCGGTGAGCTCTCTATTCTCCTAGAGTAGCATCTTCTGATTCCTCTCTATTGTCATGTAATCATGTGATGAAAATTTTATACGTTTTCTTAGATCTACGACATTCCAATGAGGTTCAAGCTACATGGTTCAAGTATATTGATCTCCAAACCCTAATTTTGGTGGTTTGTGCCTTTCTGTTGAATTTCATTTAGTTTTATGTGAAAATTTTCCCAAGACCCATGAACGAGGTATTGTGTGTTCCTGTTATAGCCCTATTGTTTCTCTTCTTTGCTGGTATGCCGGAGTAGATGATTATTTGTTGTAAATAGGGTGAATTATTGTGACTTGGATATTTTGACCATGCATGTTTTACCGGTTATGATCTTTGGGTCTTGTTTTCCTATTAGGCTTCTGTTTACTTTCCCATGCCTAGTATTATAGGATGGTGTGACTATTGTTCTGTTATGATTTTGTGCTGTATAATGCCAGCTAAATAGTTCTTGATGTTTTCCTTGGTCGTTACGTGCTTCTACACATTCTTGAATTACCAACAGCCGTGAGAACCTGGTGTATTGACCATAGGGAGGATGGATGTAAGGGCTTCTCTAGAGTGTCTTTATAATTTATGATATGAGGATATAGGGGGAATTGACATTTAGTGTTTCCCTTGAGTCTCTGTAGTTCCTCGACGTGGGCTATATGGGGAATGAGACGTTGAGGGATTCTCAAGAGCGCCTTTAGTACGGTTACGATACTATAGGGGGAATTGACGGTGAGTGATTCCACAGAGATTATATGCTTCAGCTAAACCAGAGGTGTTGGACTGATTGTACATCCAAAGGGTTACTTGTATTTGTTAGGTAGGCCAGAGGGGATAGGTTGTGAGTACTTCCCAAAGGGTTACCATGTGTTTAGTTTCTTTCTTGTGTTTCTAGGTAGGACCAGAGGGGATTAGTTGTGGGTACTTCCCATAGGGTGATGTGTTGTGTTATTTGCTTTGTTTAGGTGTTTCATGTTAGGTGGTGATTTGAATGCATTAAATTGTGGATGGTTTACTGCTTAGTGCTTCCCTGTTTACTGCTTTCTATTCTTTTACCTATCATATACTCACGGATTTTTAGGCACAGATCTTTGGGTGGTTGCCTACAAGTATTTAGTCTCACATATTGTTTGGGATAGGATTTTGGGACCAAACATATTATATTGTTGCAAGTATTGATAAGGACAAGCACTCTTCTACTTCAGGTACTCGACTTGCTGTGGAGCTGTAGAGAATTGGACCAAGCTATGTCTTGTGATGCTGAGGAGTTTATCTACTTTCTTTGGCACATTGGTTTAGCACTGTTGTATTCCATCATTGTGAAATTTTTGGCTGCATTAATAGACATCTGTATCACGCATCATTTTATATATGTGATCCAGTTTATTCTATCAGTTTCCACTGTTTATTTTTATATGATATTACTACTTCATCCGATCTGTATGTATTTTTTTACATCCGCGGTGTACTCTGCCAATGAGGGAATAGTTTCCCCACTATCACACACAAGACCATTGCTGTTAGTCGGCAGCCTTTGGCGTTTGGGGAAATGCGCTAGAGGCCATGTGACCAACAGGGTATGGGGCGCCTCTAGGTGGCTTCTGGAATTGGGATGTTACAGAGTGGTATCAGAGGAATTAATTTCTCTAGACTTATTGTTTAGAGCCTTAGCCAGGGATAGAACAAAATAAGTACTTGGTAATAAGATGTGACCCGGGGTAGCTAACCTGTGTACCAGGAAAATTTGATCTACCTCATTTAAGTTAAAAATTTTCTTGTTTTTCAATAAATATAGTTAATTTTATTTCACCTTAATTGATTCACATTATTTGTGTGGTTATTGTTGAGGTTGTTGAGGTTCTATTTCTCTTGAAACCTGTTGAGATAAGGGTATTCAATCTCATTCATCATATAGGCACTAGCTAGAAATCACATGTCATGAATTTTTACAAGTAATATAGGATGCATTAGTGATTTCATGTTGTTGTGATAGATTATGTTTAAAATATTCATGTTGTTGTGAAAGTTTCCCAGATAAAAATATCTGTTGTTTGATAGGGTATTGATTTGTGTAGAGATTTGCTTGAATGAACACTAAACTTTGGTTATTGAGGTGTTATGGGACCTCATGGAGCGGAATTTTGTAGATTATTGCCTTGTTTTCCATGTTATAATGTGTACAAGATGAAAAACATTGATTTGAAGGGAGTATGGGCCCTCACGGATCTGAATTTGGCACTTTCAATGTTCGTTTCATCATTTTTCTAGGTTCTGAAGTAGTTTCTAAGGATTATTGTCCCGAAAAACCAAGAATACACACTGTGTAAGGTTCAGTACATGACTTTTGTTCTTCTGTTCTGGAAGTAACTATTTTACTTAAGCACACACCGTGTAATTTATGTACAAGCCGTATAGTCTCTTACCATGTCATAGGTCGTGTGGGCAGAGACACATGATGAGAAAAAATCTAGAGTGAACACGCCATGTATCGTTTATACACATCGTGTATCATCCATGCGTTGAGTAGGAGGACTCAGATACTGGATGTTCAGGAGGCCAGTAGTGAGTGGCAGCATATTGATCTATTCTCTGATATGCATTTAGAGGTGCATGACAAGCAGGGGTAGGCGTTTCTTTATTTTGTAGCTGTTACCTCTACTCTTCTATATCGAGTTCGAATAAGTCAGCTATCATATTCTTAAAACCTAGTCCTAAGGGAAAGCGTGTTAGAAGAGGACCCCATTTGTGGATGGATCATAGGATAGGATGAGATCATGCGTTTTCAAGGGCGCGTATGGGTGCCAGAAAATATATGCGAGGAGCTGATGCATGATTCTCATTCCTTAGTTTGGGCAGTTCTTCCTGGTATCACTAAGATGTATCGTGATCTACACTGTCAGTATTGGTGTCTAGGTATGAAGAGAAACGTTGCTAGTTTCGTCATGTGGTGTTCCACTTGTCAGTAGGTGAAGGCAGAGCATCAACGACTAGTAGGGCTTTTACAGTAGTTACACATTCACGAGTGTGAGTGGAATGATGTCGTGATGGACTTCGTGACCAGAGTTACGAGGTCACATTGGGGGAATGATGCTGTTTGGGTTGTCATTGATAGACTCATGAAGTTTTGAAACTTCTTCCCAATCAAGTGTACCTTCAGTGTTGATGAGCTGGTATGGTTATATATTAGATTGATTGGACACCTACATGGAGTTCCACACTCCATTGATTCAGATAGGGGTGCACGTTTTACTTCTTTGGTCTGGAAGGGGATTTAGAAAGCATTGGATACACAAGTACTATTGAGTAAAGCTTACCACCCAATGTCGGATGGCCAGTCTGAGCATACGACTCAGGTGCTTGAGGAAATGCTCTGAACATGTATTCTGGATTTTGGAGTTTCTTATGAGAAGCAAATAAATCTTGTAGAGTTTTCTTACAATAATAGTTTTCAAGAAACTATCCAGATAGAAACTTATGAGGCTCTGTATGGTAGGCCATGTTGATCCCCCTTATGATGGCAGGAGGCAGGAGAGGCACCTTTACTGGGACCTCGTCCTGTTCAGGAGATCACAAAGCAAATAGAGTTGATTCGGAAGAGGATAAATACTTTATAGTCTCAACATAAGTCTTATGTTGATCAGTGGAGATGACCTCTGGAGTTCGAGGTTGGGGATCGGTTTTTCCTGCATGTCACACCAAGTTTAGGAAAAAAGAGGATTCAAAGACATGGTATGCTTTCATCGAGGTATGTCGTTTCATTTGAGGTTTTTAGGAGATTTGGGTCTATTTCCTATCGGTTTCTGTAACCTCAGAGGTATTGGGATATGCGCGATGCCTTCCGCGTTTCTCAGCATTAACATTACTTTTCAGACCTGTCTCATGCATTTCAACGTGAGGATGTTGATCTGGAAGTGCATGCAACATTTGAGGAGCATCCTATCCAGATTGTGGATCATAGTACCAAGTTTCTCTTTGGCTGGTCTGTTCCTCTAGTATCGGTGCTATGGCAGTACAGGCGAGTATAGGATGAGACTTGGGAGAGGGAGGCTGATGTATGATCTTAGTGGCCGGAATTGTTCAAGGTTTCCTCTTCTACGGAAAACTGGGTAAATTCAAGGAAAAATTTGTTTAAGGGGGGATGTTTGTAAGAACCTGGATGTTCTTTTCAGGTATGTTCTTCCTTTTCTAGTCGTTTTTAGAAAAAGAGGAAATTCTGGAATTTTTTTATATACACGCCATGTACATTATTAGTACACGCTATGTACTTCCTTGCCACAAGAGGCCATGTGATGGCCATGTATTTTCCACACACACAGCCTTGTGGGAGTCACTTGTAGGATACTTAAATGGGAGTATGAAAAAGGTGAGTACACTCCATGTACTTCAGATGTACACATCTTGTACTTTCTTTTTTCCATTAAACGCATCGGGGTCACGTCTAATAGCCAGAAATCACTTTTTTTAGGTTCTGTTCGACCGAGAGAACTCATACAGCCTCAGATCATCGACGAGCCCCTGATCCTCCATCCATTATCCAATTTGAACACCGTTGATTGCATTGGAATCACATTAGTTAGTTTTCTATTCTCCTAGAGCATCATATTATGATTCCTCTTCTTTTCCGTGTTCTTTTTGGATGAACGTTTAATAAGTATTCTTAAATCTATGATGACCCAAGGAGATTAAAGCATTGAGGTTCAAGCATACTGATCTCCTAACCCCGAGGTAGGTGTTCTGTGCCTTTCTGTTGAATTTCATTGAGTTTTACGTGTAAATTTTCCCAATGCCCAACAACGGGGTAGTGCGTGTTACCATTCTAGCCCTATTGTTTCTCTACTATGCTAGTATTCTTGAGTAGAATAGTATTGGTTGTGAATAGGGTGAATTATTGTGCCTTGGGTGTTTTCCCCATGAATGTTTTGCCTATTATGACCTTCGGGTCTTGTTTTCCTGTTAGGCTGCTGTTTACATTCCCATTCCTAGTATTATAGGATGGTGTGACTGTTTTCCTATTTTGTTGTTGTGTTGTAAAATGCTAGCCAAGATCTTCATGGGGTTGACCTTGTCTATTATGTGATGATACACTAGCATGAATTACATAGGTATGTGAGAACCTGGTGTATAGACCATATAAAGGATGGATGTTAGGGATTGTCCAGAGTGTGTTTATAATTTATGATGTGATACGATATGGGGAATTGATGTTGAGTGCTTCCCCAGAGTGTCTATAATACCTCGACATAGACCACATGGGGAATGGGATGTTGAGTGCTTCCCTAGAGCGTCTTTAATACTGTTACGAGACTATAGTAGGAATTAATTTTGATTTCTTCCCCATAGAGTCAATGCTTTAGCTGAACCAGAGGTGTTAGACTCAGTGTACTGCCCAAAGGGTTTCTTGTACATGTTATGTAGGACCAGAGGGGGTAGGCTATGAGTACTTCCCATAAGGTTACCATGGGTTTAGCTGATAGCTTGTGTTTCTAGGTAGGACTAGATATGATAGGTTGTGGGTAATTCCCAGAGGGTTACCTATTGTGTTATTTTCTTTGTTTAGCTATTGCATGTTGTGTGGTGATTTGAATGCTTTAAACTGTGGATTTTTTATTGCTTAGTGATTCCTTTTTTACTGTTTTTTGTACATTTACCTACCATATACTCACTGACTATTGGGAACCGATTTTCAGGTGGTTTCCTACTATGATTTAGTCTCACACATTGTTTGGGTCATGGTTCTAGCCCCCAAACAATGTATATTGTTGCAGGTATAGATAAAGTCAAGTGACCTTCTACATCAGGTACTTGACTTGCTGTGGATCTAGAGAGAATGGTACCAAGCTATGGATTTTGATGATAATGTGTTTATCTGATTTCTTTTTCACATTGGTTTAGAACTATTGTATTCCAGCATTGTGACATTTTTCGCTGCTTTTCTAGACATATTTATCAGGAATCAATTTATATATGTGCTCCAGTTTATTCTATCAGTCTTCCGCTATATATTTTTAAATGATATTACCAATACTTCTTCTCTTGTATATATTTGTTTACTTCTGCTGTGTACTCTTCCAATGAGGGTATAGTTTCCCTATTATCACACCCAAGGCCCTCACTACTAGTCGGCAGCCTCTGGCGTTCGGGTAAATGTGCATGATGCAATGTGACAAACCGGGTACGAGGCACCTCTGGGTGGCTTCCGGAACTGGGATGTAACACATTAAATAGGTTATAATGTACATATTAATATCTGTTTTAACAAAAATAGTAATTTTTTGACCATCCTTGAATGCAGTAATGGATAAAAAGATCCATAAAGACAGTTGACTTCCATAATTTGATAAATGGTTTCATTTCCTAGAATAAGAAGATATATGAATATGTAAGGATATAATATATTCCATTAGATATATAATATTACACTATATAACTTATAATGTAGATATTATGCTTTGATGAGTGAAATAGGTGATGATAAGGTGTAAATAGAATAGATATTAAGAATGGTTGTTTCAGAGAGTTACCGCTTCAATATCACCTCCATAAAGGGTGCCTTATGGAACGTGGAATTTTTATATGGGATATACGATAAAAATATGGACATGGGGAGAGTCTATATTATAGGTTTTTCGAGATTTTGTTATATTCACAAAATTTCATGAGAATGGGGGTGGTGATGATTGGTGTTTATACTTGAGGGGGTGGTTTGAAGTGATTAAATAATGATTATTATATATTTAAGGCATACAAAATTTAGGTGGATTTAATTTCAAATAATTTGGTTGATAATTAACTTTTAAAAGTAAAATTATGGCTATGAAAAAAATCAACCACCAATTAAATGTTTTAGTTTTAATTTATTTTAATATTTCACCATTTCAATTTAACCCGCTGTATTATATTAAATATAATACAGTAAATATTTTTTTACCATGGTAATGTTTTTATGCCTAAAAATGAACATGAACATATAATATAACTTTTAAATGCTGATTAAAACTATGGAATCTATTTTTTAAAATCCAATTAATATATGTTATAAATTACATTTAAAATTAAACCCTCAAAATCAAATGAAAAAACTATTTTTATAAAATCTGTTTTGAATACCAAAAATGTACTTATACAAAAAAAATATATAAATATTATTCAAATACAATTAAATAGATTATATATAAAAAAACAAGTTATGTTAATTTATTATTAGTTTAAAATCATATAATTCATTTAAATATAGTGATTTGTAGAGTTTTCTAAAAATATGTATTTTAATTACTATTCACCAAAAAATTATCATTTTAATAAAAATATCAAAAACTAATCCAAACGTTATTTTGATTTTATGGGTACAAAAAATATGTTCGTTTTATCAAATAATTTTTTTGAATGTTTCAAACAATATACATATTTTTTACACATCAAATGAAATAAAAATTAATTTTTGATGAAAATATATATTTGAAGAATAAAGTTTATTTACTAATAAAAATGTTTTTATATCCAAAAAATAAATACATTTTTATCAAAAGTGATGTTCATATTTTTCATAACACAGTCAATCCTTTTCACAACCACTGATTTAACACCCTGGTTAAAATGGTCATGTTAAATTGATAATATTTTAGTGTTTGTTTAAGGTATTCAGTGAAACTTATACTATTAAAGAGTTAAATTTATTTGAAGATATAAATTCAATAATATTTTTGGATGTTATATTCTCACCCATAGAAAATTATTTTTTCAACAGAAATTTATCACTCAGATATAAACAGTTGAAGATACCTCTACATTATCAAATCCTCATTTTGTCACATAGATTCTTCAAGTCATTAGTTTAGACACAAATCATTAATATAGATAGAGGTATTTTTTCATAGAATAATTTATCTATGATCGAGAAACTATTTATGTTTTAATTTATAAGAAATATCATTCTCTATAAGTATAACCTCTGATTTTAGTTCATGTGAAGGATCGGGTATGTACTTCCATAAGATAGATATATGGAACAGATCATTAACATGTATGATATTCAGTTATAGTTTTTATCAATAAGATACTATCCTGATATGATCAATATTTTCAAAAAATTATCATCACATTTTTAAATTTCAATTCAAAAATATAATTTGGATATTTAAAATCTCTTTTGTGGGAAACCGTTATTGTAAAAAATTTCAATAAAAAATCAACATAAAAAGTGGGAAAGTAAAAGGATATTGTCACCATAAAACATGGATTATAATTAACAAAAAAAATCAAAAGTATAAATATGGTCATGGAATAGTATTCAAACTATCATGTTCTTATGGATAATAATATATAATATGTTCAAGAAAAGGTTAATGACCAGAAATACCATAGACCAAATAGATCTATAGAAGTTCATTTATATCATTAGAAATAATTATAGTTGGAGAATATTTTATTTAGAAAACATTGAAAATATATGATTGCCTAATATTATTCCATATGTACAATCTCACTCATTGGTTGTACCGTGATAAATTTTCTCTTCATCTTTTACTCCATGAAATGAAGTTGAAATTGTAAGGCATGAAGAAGTAGTGCACCATAATATCCATAATGTTATGAAAATTCAATACATATATCTCTAGTAATCAATATAACATGATTTTTAGCACAGTTTTTTCAATTTAAATAAATTCATTATATGGTTAAGTAATTCATTAAACTCGAAAACCTCTTCCAATGTTCAAAATAAAAAATTCCATAAATGGTTTTAATTATTAACGTTAGTGAATATTAAAATTAAAAAACAATTAATATAAGGTCAAATAATTTTGAAAATCAATATATCATTGATCCACCAAAAATCATTATGTATCTCTTAATTATCACATACCAAAAAAGTAATGAACATTAACATGTATTATCTTGAAACATGTTAATAACTTAAGTTATCATGAAAACATAGTGAAAACATTAATGATTTCAAAAATCAACTCTTTCGGCAAACCATAAATCAAAAAATTCTATATACTTAATCAATAAACTACATTTTCATCATATTACTAATCAGTTCCTTATTCAGCTATACTATCATTTTTTTCCTAATAAGACATCTATTAATTACATTATTATGATAATATCATTTGAATATTATGGTTTATATTAATGTTAACCATTTGTTCCCAAGAATATCACCTTACCACCTCAATGAATTTTCTTGGTTACCAGTTACATTAATAATATACTTTCCAATAATTATGAAAAATTGAAGTGGAATAATAAAAAGATAATTCATTATTCAATAATACAATAAAAGTACTTCTAATACAATATTCCTGAATTCCAATTAATAAATTCTCAATCATTCCACTTCCTTTTTGAATCATTAACCATGATTTTTAGTTTTATTCCTTAACACTTAAATCATATCATATTTCATTGATCATCTCTTAACAATCAATAATATAACAATTACTCACCCAACCATTATGATTATGATCATAATCATTCACCCTAGGGAATATATTTTAATAATTCTAATACATTTCGCATTTAATGTATTCAATTTTCGATGATTAATTTGGAATACCATTATTAATTCTTATCTAATTAACTAAACAGTTCAATTTTGATTTAAAATTACTTGATTTTTCTATTCATTTTCCAAACCCAAGTAATGTTCTGGTTCCTTTCAAAAATTCTCCTTGATACATATTCCTACATCCATCAAATGGGGAAAATTAATCATTCTTTCCTCTACAGCCACCAAGAATCTGAATATTTTAAATGGTTCTGGAAACTACCTATAGATTAGATTATTGATCATATAATGAGATTTATGAGTAGTAATAATAATATGGTTTCACCTTCAGACTCCAATTTCATTTATTCTATCATGGACAATATCATTCCATGGTTTATAACATTAATTATTAACATGAATATTCCAGGTTACCAACATTTTCTAATACCCAAAAATCAAAGTCTGAAAAACAATAATCATAGAGGGAAAAAACATAATCATTATAGATTTTGTATAAGTAATGAAACATTATTTCTAATTAATGACAACATAGGTTTATCCTTTATTTAATTATCAAAATATGATGATTTTATCCTATAATTTTTCATATCTATAAGATTTTCACAAAATGTGTCTTACCCTAATATCCAAATATTTTCTAACCCTACTCTAATAACAACTATAACAACCCATTTTTTTATTCATAGATATTAAATTGAAATAGACTAATATTCATTAAATAAAATAACAAAACTATTTTATAACCTTATAGGTTTAGTGTCATTAAAATCTTGGAAACATAAACAACTATTTAATAAAACATCAACATTATATTCTGATTACTCATTCATAACTATAACCCTTTTTGAAATATCATACTTAATACCATTATTCATATCATGGGGAAATAAATATAATTAAATGGTTATGTTATATGATATTTAAGGGTAAATATGTGAGATATATATCATAACATACTCCTAATGGAATAAGTACACGAGTATAACATTTGAAAATTATACCTTGATATCAAAGTTCAAAATATCGAGTAATGAATAAATGATAACATTCATTAGATATTAATCATAAAATAAAATGAGGTAGGATAAATTAAAATTTTAATAAGATATAAATAAATACCAGTTCATTAGAGGTAGATATAGTTCCCACATATAATATAATGAAAATCATTTGTATGTTTTCCATAAAAACATTAATCATATTAGAACCCATGAAATGAAATCATTTACAAAAATATCATGAAATCATAAACATAAATAAGCCATATTAAGAATAAGGATAGTATACTTGAATAATATCACTAGTAAATCATAGATGACATCAAATAATATTTATCTAATAAGTAAAATAGTTTTGAAGGATCAGTTGGAATATTTCTTGAAAAAACTTTTACAATTTTAGATTATTTCATTTTAAAGACCTGAACAACTATAAAATAAATTTATGTTAATAAATAAAAATTAAATATTTTAAAAGAAACATAAAATATGTAATCCATCATGATGGTTGAAAAATACACTCCTTTTTTATATACTAAAAAACCATCATTCTCTATTTTTTTAGAAAAGTCACATAATACATCATTTAGAAAAATACAAAAAAACATTTAAAAATGATTTGAAAAATTTAATACATGAGTTAAATTTACCATAAATAGATAATAATTTAATAGTTAAAAAAATTCAAAATTTTATTGAAAAACATGTACATGAGAGGAAGAAATAGTTTTAAGGAAAAAATTTAAATCATAATTTTTAAAGATAATCCATTTTAAATATCATACCATGGAAGTGAAAACTAATCAAATGAATCAGTTATATGTGTCATCATTGAATCCAAATAAAAATGTTTTAAATAAAATATATTATATTAAAAATTCATTTCACACATAATATTATAATGTAATAATCAATGATGTTGATGTTCAACCAATAAATTGAAATTGATTAGAAAATATATTACAACTTTATAATCAGCCAAATCGTATTCCCCATTAAAGTAATAATTATAAAATAATCATTTAATACCATGTAAATAATTATGTTCATGATACTATATATCAAAGGGTATTATATACAGTACAGATAAGAAATTAGTGGTGAATAAAGTTTACATCTAACAGAAGTAAAAGTGAGATGTGAAACCCTTAACTCGCACATTCCATTAGTTTTTCATACTCTAACATTATTTATAACGGTTTAAATAATGATAATAATTCATTAAAGAAATATATGAATATTTATAATAAATTTAATTATACTTGTATAACCTCTTACATCACATTTATTAATAATATTTCATTATTTTCATGGTTTCTGGTGTATTTGTTTCATGGTTTCATGATCTGTTCATTTATGTATAATTATGGTTTTTCTTGTGAGAAAAAATTAAAATAGCACAAGTTAAATGAAATTTTATTCAAGAACATAAATAAGGTGAAATGTACCCATATATTATTTTTCATTCTTCTATGAGGATGATTTCGTTGATAAATGTGAACGAGAAATGTTTTGTTTAATTTAGCAGTACTTCTGACAATCAAAAACAAGTTCTATTTTGATTAATATTATATATATATATATATATATTAGGTATATATAATAAAATAGGTTATAATATAACTGTTACAATATGATTTAACCATAATAATACATTTATGGCTATCTTTGAATGTGGTTTAGTTAAAAGAAAAATCATTATCCACGGTGACAGTTAACCTCCATAATTTAGACAATGATTACATTTCATTGAATAAGAGGATATAATAAAACTGATGGATAGTAAATATTTAATTTTAGGTATAAAATTAAATTATTTTCACGATATATTACTTATTATGATTTGATTCATGAAAGAGGTGAATCGAAGCAAGAAATGAAAAGGAAATTAAGGGAGGTGGTTTAAAAAAGTCAACTATTGAATATCACTTCCATGAAGGATGCCTAAAGAACGTAGATATTGTTATATGGTCGAAAATCAAAGCACATAGAAGTATATAGTTTGGCGGGATACGTTTTGGTATATTTTTTATGATCTTCAATTGATTTCATGATAGGGGGGGTGAGGAGTAGTATTTATAGTTCAAGAAGGGTGGTTTTAAGTTATTAAATAATGATTATTATTATATATTTAAATCCAAACACAATATCATGGAATTAATTCCAATTAATTAATTTGAAATTTATTATTTCATATTCATTTTATGTTCTAGATACATATTAACCACCCATTTTTTGAGTTTGTAAATTTTTTATTCTTTTTCCATTTAATATTAACCTGCTGTATTATTATACCTATAATTTGGTAAAATGTTTTTTTACCAAGGTAGACATTTTATGGATAAAAAATAAAATTTCACTATAAAATAGGTTTTAAATTTTTATTCCAAAAATTTAATCATTTTTTACAAATTAAATCACATAATTTTTAAAATTAATCATAAAAAAAATAGTCAAAACTCAACTAAAACTGTTTTTGGAAAATGTTTTTTGTGGTCTAATATTGTACTTATACAAAAATAATTTACAACTATTGATTCAATGTAATTAATTATATTATTAATATCGTAATCTAAACTTATTTTGATTTTATATCATTTCAAAATCATAAAATTACATTTAAATATAAATAAAATGAATGTTTTATAAAAATTCATATTTTAACTATTCGATGATTAATTAATCCATTCATTTAACGTTAAAAAATTCCTCATAATATAATATTGAAATAATAAATAAAAAATTTATTTCAATTTTACAAAATAAATATTCTAATTTTTTTGAAAATTAATTATAATTTTTTCTCATAAAAATAAATAAAATTCACTTATTGAAGAAAACACAATAAATAAGAATAAAATGATATACTCATAATTATTTTATTATTTCTTAAAAATAAATACATTTAATTGACCATTAAATTCACATTTTTAATATCATATATAATCTTACTGACAACAACAAATTAAAAGGCTATTTTATAATGGGCTCATTTAAATAATTTTTTTTGGAGTTTGTTTAGGATTAGTGTTCTATGCAAAGTAATCTATCAAAAAGATTATGTTTATTTAAAAATATATGTACCAAAATATATGGGGATGATACAATTTAATTGAGTGTTCATAAAATTATTTCAATATATTTCTTATGATGAAAAATCTATATTGAATTTGTATCATAGAGAGATATATTTGGGAAATAAGACCACTAAACGAGTTAATGTTTTTTCTGGAAAACCCATTATTTTGATAAAGCTATATGAAAACATAATGATATGGTGAGGTAGAAGTGTCCTAAATTATTTATAAAAATGTGATAGATTTTGAAAGCACATATTCATATAATGGTAGCTAAAATGTTACACCATGAGGTTTTATGAAATATATTTTTTTCAAATATATGTAATTTCATTGATAGCTTGTGATACAGGCAACATCGAGTTTTAATAAACCTCAATATACTATTAAAATTATAATTTAATCATGAATGTTACAACCAAACTATTGAACATGGTATTATGAATAGTAATAAGTACATTTTTGAAAAATCTAATAATGGTTTTATAATTTTAAAATATATTGACAAATAAGATCATATTTTTTAGTAAACTCTTTATTTTATTCAAAAATACATTTTCCCTCAAAAAGGTTTCTATTTTTTTATTTTTTGAAAAAATTTTCTTTTTTATAAAATTATAAAATTTATTTGAACATATTAACGTCTTTGGTGAAATCAACTTGTCAAAATGACATTAGAGTTAATTTTTCAGAGTTTTCTAAAAAGATTAATTTTTTAATAAATAATGAAAATGAAGTTTTTAATAAAAAATCCTTTTTTAAATATTTTGAAAATATTAGATTTATTTTAAAATTGTTTTAAAAATATAAATAGATCAATTATATTATTTTTAATCTAATTTAGGTCATTTAAATTTCATTTTTTATAAACACTTTCTTTTCAAAACTACTTCTTCTTCATGACTAGGGGTTTAAATTCAAATTTAATTATAAAAATTCTATTATTTAGATTTGGTAAAATTGATTATATATTATTAATCATAATAATTAATATTATAGAATACGTAGGACATAAATGTTTTCATAATTAATAGTAAAAACAAATCAAATTAATAGTTATAGTTAATGTTAAATTGAGTTAAAAAGGAGATAAATCAAATAGATATGGGTTTAATGACCTCAAATATTTTCCAATTAATATTGTATGTACAAATTCATAACCTATATCATCCTAGGTCAAATAATGAACCATTTTGTATTTTTAAAACGTGGTTAAAACTTTTTCATTTTAAAAATTCCATGTGGGCCCTCTCCCCCATTTATAAATGGGAAACCCCTCTCCTCTACTATTCACAGTTAAAGGACTTTTATTTCATACAATAATTACCCAAATACATTCCTTGTGTTCCTCCAAAAGTATTATACTTTGGTTATGGGAACATCTGAATTGTGTGACAGGCGGTTTCCATATTTTCTTTTTTCCATAATTAATGATTATAATGATATTTTACACAACGTTGAATATTTTTGTCATTGGAATTATATAAAAAATAAGATAATATAAATCACACCTAAAACAGATGGATAATCATCTTATACTATTTATAATTTGTTTATTTAATTATAGAATTTCCTTTGTTGGAATTCATTCTTCACTGATTAATCCGGTGACAGATCTACGCTGCATCATCATTGCAATGTAGGAATCATGTGAAGATTCCCAATAGTGGTGATCCAAATGTGATCCATGAATCTCAATACATTGGTGAAGGTATCTCAAAGTTCAATCCTGGAAGATCCTTCCCTTCTCTTTGTCCATCTTTCTTCACTTGAAGAACCATTTCCAATGCTTTCTCCTTGATCAGGTAGAGGAATATCAGACTCCATTCACGGGATAATTCTTTGATAAGGGAGCTCTCTATGAGTTTAGAGAAATCTCCAAATCCATTGTGCACTACATAAATTAAAAAAATTATTCTATGGATAAAATAAGATTATTAAGTTTATATATCGCTTGGGTAAAAATAAAATAATTGCCCAAGTTCCATTAATTATTTTTTTAATATACACAAAAATCTCAACTAAAATATTTTTATTTTTTCTATTATTCATCGACATGCACATAACATGAAAATTAAATTAAATATAATTTAATCAAATAATATATAATATTTTTTATTTATCACCTGACCCTTAAACATGGTCTTCCAGTCCTCCGTAATATTTATCAGGCCTTGAATAATGACTATTTATTTTTTAAATAAATATCACTACATTATTTTCTAGTAAATAAATAAATATTATAATCATTAAATAGAAAAATACTATTCATTAAACATTCCACTAACATTGTATTCTCTCCAATAACTGGTGAGATATTATTTGAGATCAATGATACATGAATAATTATTGAAACACATGTTGGAATAATATTAATTAATTTCGTTAAATAATAATATATTATTTAAATGAGAGTCTGGATACACGTAGAATGTGATGTTATAATCCTTTTTATCAGTGGCCTTAGGAAAAGTATCAAAATGTTATATTTTTCATCAAGAAACATGCCAAGGCTCCCATGGAGAAAGAATACAATTTTTTAATGACCTATTACATCATAAAGATGCTTACTGTGCAATATATTCAATTTATCATGATATCTCAAGTCATACAGGTTGCATACTAGTGCCACAAACATATTTTCTCGATGGATCATTCATTGATTTCCTGGAGATTTAAATGACCTATTGAATACCATTTAAATGTATTTATTTAGGAAATATCATTTCCATGAATGTGCCTCAGATATCAAAATCTGTTAAAACAGAAGGGATAAATCCTTTCTTTTGTTTTTCCTTAATCGAATATTAATCATTACAAACCCAACATATCTTACTTCACTATGAACATATGTCATAATGGTTTTTACAATTACATAAAATTAAATTACTAATAATATTACTTAATTATATTATTAAATTGTTATGAACAATATCCACATCCATAGATAAAAATATCCAATTACATATAGAAATATTGATTTCCTGCTGGCGTGTCTCATTCTCAAAATATCCAACTAGATATTCCAAATTTTTTACATAATAAGAAGGTTCAAAAAAGTCATATATATCTTTTAGTATGATATCTGGTATCATTTGAGTCCCTCTATTGATATCATCATACTATATAAGATATATTCATAAATAGTGTCATTTCATTTTTGGGTTCTCATCGCAGAGGGGAACTACTATAACCTTTTTATGTAACATCTAATCTTATGAAATTATCACATACTTTTATAGATAGAATAACAATCATTAATTTCTAATTATTTTATAAATTTTCAAAAAAAAATCAATTCATGCGATTACAAAGTACACAGAAGTTGGTTCTAGGTCGCCAACTCCAATACATACCCAATTTATCTAGAGCCAACTACCAATAATCATTAGTTTTATAGCTCTCAAATGAAACTTCTTCTTCTACTATGATGGTCCTTTATTGATTGGGTATATGATGTTCTCTTTTGTGGGTACTCTTATCACTGTAAATTCACCCCTCTAGTGAAAATCCCTTATGAGGTGATACTTTCAGAGTATGTTATTTGTCTGTTGGTATGACCATGGATCTTTTTCAAGAGCCACCTTTGTAGTATTATCACAATACATTGTGATAGACTCTTTAATATTTTTTACCAAATGATTCTCATGATCAATGTTCTAAATAAAAATGGCTTCCTTGGCTACATCATTAGCCTCAATCTTCTTGGCCTCCACTATAGAATCATAATGAAATTGGATACCATGAAATAATACAACTCATATCTCATCTATTAAGATAGAAAACATATGAGGAATATGACTTCAAATATTTAGAATCTATCTAAAAACTAGTATCATTATTACACATGATGACCATCTCCTCTGCTCCCCCATACACCAGGAACATATCCTTAGTTCTTCTCAGATACATATGCATATCCTTAATAGCAATCCGAATTTCATTCTCCTCGATATTTTTGATATCTACATACCATATTAAATACATATGAAACATCATGTCTAGTACATAACATGGAATAAATTATTTATCTTATCTCTAAATTATATGTGATCTTACTCACGCTTTTATTCTCTTATGGTGTTTGGGGACACATTTTAATAAAAATATTAAAAACATGTGACACTAGATCCAATCCCATCATTGATTTCTCCATACTAAATCTCTTTATTATCTGGTCAACATATATACTTTGACTTAGTCCAATAAGCCTCTTGGATATATAATATTTGATTTTGATCCATAAAAAGTATGCTACATCAACTAAGTATTTCATGGAGAAAAATTTTCTTAACTAGTCCTTAACAAACTACCAGACTGGTATATCATTTACAATAAGTAATATTTCATCAACATATAGTACTAGGATAATTAATACCTTTCCACTAAACAATGTATACACACACGTCTCACATTCATGCATAATGCAACCAAATTCATTTAAAGATTCATTAAGTCAAATGTTCTATGGCCTATATGCTTGCTTCACTCAATATATGGATCTATAAAACATGAAAATCTTATTAGCATCACATGGAGTCACAAAAACTTCTAGTTGTTTCATAGATGAATATTCATGTAGGTTCAAATTATGGAATTTAGTTTTGTAATCCATATTCCAAATATAAAAACCATGGAACACTTCTATATAATATTTAATTCTAGTGGATTTAAATATGGAATCATTCTAAAAGGATTCAGCATATTCAGTTCCTTGTCACTATTTAAACATTGTATCCACTAGATTTTTTTATAGGTATTTACAAAATCTCCATGTTATGTTTTCTACTGAATACCCATTTTCACACAATTGGATTTTCATCAACTGGCATATCAACCAAAACCCAAAAATTTTACTAATACATGGAATCCATTTCAAAATACATGAATTCATTCCATCTTGCAGCTCTGGAGATCTCAACATCTTCCATGTGGGAGAAAGGTTCATCATTTTGAATCAATAATGAGTCACCATCTTTAGTGACTATATAACCATGTATCTCTAGTTATCATACATCTCCTATGATTCTACACAGTGCAAGTGTTTTAGGAACTACATCTTCTATAGGGGCCTTTAGAACCTATTCGTACTCCAAAACTTTTTTATATTGACCATCAACTTCCTCAAAGCCAATTTTCTCCCACAATACTTTTTGAGGATTTCCTCCCTCTCAAGAAATATCGATTGTTAGGAAACAGTATCTTTCGTATCGAAGGGGTTTTATTGTTAGTATCCCATTGATTCCTTGGGATTTCAAAAAATGATAAATTTTTTTCTTTGGAGTTCTAGTTTGTTTCATGATAAGACCATAAAAATACTTCACAACCCCACACTCATGTATGGAAAAAGCATGATACATTCCCCTCCATAACTCGAATGGAATACCATTTTACTATTTAGTT
The DNA here is from genome assembly GCA_963277665.1 of Viscum album. Taxonomy (NCBI): domain Eukaryota; kingdom Viridiplantae; phylum Streptophyta; class Magnoliopsida; order Santalales; family Viscaceae; genus Viscum; species Viscum album. The sequence continues at coordinate 1,695,628,096 of OY728147.1, forward strand.
ATAAATCAGTTTAATGTGTATGCCACGTTTTTTAATACATATCCCCCAAATGATAATGTAATTTCCTCATTACTAATCATCATAATTACCATGTCCAACATGGTACGGTTGGACCTTTCACTAACACCATTCCACATTGGTGTATAAAGTGGAGTGAGTTGAGATAGGGTCCCAAAACCCCACATATATTCAATGTACTCTTGGTTATTATTTTCATAATATTGATCTGGTCGAATCTTCTTTATCTTCATACCAATTAGATTTTCTACATCATTCTGGAATTCATTGAATTTAACAATGGACTCAGACTTATACATCACCAAGTAGAGATAGAAATGTCTACTCAAGTATTCATAAAACATAATGGAGTACAAATATACACCTCTAGCTTCTACTGATAATGGTCCATAAACATTTGTGTATAATAATACTAGAATCTCTGTGGCCCTTTCACTGTGCCCACTGAATGGTGGTTTGGTCATTTTTACATATAAATAGGAATGAAATATTTTAATTGGTTTCAGATCAAAAGATTCTAAATAACCATCTTGACATAGATTTGTCAAGATATTCTCATTTACATGAATAAGTTGGTGATTCTATAGTTTGGTGGTATATGAGTCGTGTGAACATGATTCTTTATCGATTGCTAAAACATGGTTTTCATAATTTAATATATAACTACTATTATTTAAATCATCCATTCCATAAAATAGGTTGTCATTATAGAAGAAACTATATTATTCCAAACATGAAAATAAATCCATATGTACTTCTGAATGAAATAGAAATTATATTCTATGTAACTATTGGTACATAATGAAAATCTTCCAAAACTAAAATAATTTCCATTGGAAATGAAGGGTTGGAGTACCCAATGGAAATAACATACATCCATTAACAATTAGAAACTCTCAAATCCACCTCTCCTCTAGAAATAATTCAAAATCTACATGGTCCCTATATTTGTAAACAGGTTTGAGAACCACAACCTATATTTAATACCCAATGTGTAGATATTGAAATATTGCACTCAATAATGAATTCCACTTTAGCTTCCCCTTGCTTTAGCTTGCAGTTCCTCTTTTTGTGCCATTAATTTCCATATGAAAATAATACTACCTCCTTTTCTTTTCATAGCCTTTTAATATTCATTTTCATGGAAGGATAGTGCTCAAGAGATTTATATTTTCTAACAGTCTTGTTCCCTTTTCCATTGTTCTTTATTTTCTTCTTCATTATTACAATTGTTATTTTATCATGCCATATTCCTTAATCTACGAGGAGAGTAATAGAATGAAATTATGAAAGAATATTCTAATTATTTCTCATATTTTAATAAATAATAATGATGGATAAAATCATGGTCATTGATGAAAGTATGATATGTGTATGAAACTCTTTTAGGAGTTTAATCCCTATCATGTCTAGGAAGTCAATATAGCTAATAATATTTACCACATGGGTCCTAGTAGGCACATACAATCCAAGATTAGTTTTAAACAAAAAATTAGAGATCATATACCTCTCTTTTCTCTCCTTCTCCGGATAGATATCCTATTGGTAATACATCAATCTATAGGAATCAATATCATCATGTTTCTTGGAATGATAAATGGAAATTGATGATATAATGAAATATTTAATATCTATAGAATCATTCAGATATTTCATATATACAGATATATTTTCCTCACATTCTTCATACTTGACACTTTATTAAAATGATCTAACAACATAAATAATTTCTTTTCATGGAGAAGGATGGCACGTAGGAACATTTTCCATTCCTAGAGTTTTGTGCTAGTGATAATGTAGACCTTCTAATGTTTGGATCGCAATGGTTTGTTTGATGTTAGTTTAATTATGGTTTCAGCAAATGAGATAAAATGAATTCACTACATTAACTAAAACATTTAAGCAAAAAAATAAATAAATTTATATTTTTTAGTCTGCCACTATTTTTTCAATACTCCGGAGACCTCACTCTTGGCTTCATAATATCTTATTTAATCGACATCCTAGTGTAATTGATCCATATTGCACTTCTCATTTCCCAATATTTGGTTGTTAAAGAAACATGAATGGTTTTATGAAGGCATTCTAAATGCAAACTGCATTAACTCATAGTTCATTGATCCGCTGACTGGACTCCCCAATCATGATTTACATAAATTGTATTTCCTTATTGATTGATTCTTAGTTACACAAAGTCTTCATTTGGAAAACAACCCTTGATTTGAACTATGTTATGTAAACCTAAAAATTACAGATGGAATTCCCCTATAATTGAAATCACTACACCTTTGGATTGTCAAAAACATTGAACTATATTTAATTTTTAACTGATGTAGTGGATGGATAAATTGACATAATATATACAATTGATGGATCTTGTCTTTTTTTATGTAATGTTAAATTTATTGTCCTTATCAATTGTTTGTTAATATTAAGTGAGTTTACTTAAGAGATTAATTATGGGATAGATAATGTTTACATAGAAGCTAGTTTATTTTTTGTTCTATCATTCATTATTGTTAATTCAATAATTATATGATAAAAAACATCCATAATGAAATAACCATTAAACATGATATAAATAAAATAATAAAGTGGTATGATCATTATATTCACTAAATATTTGTTTATCTAGTAGTTGACATACTGACTATTCAAAAAGGGGGAAATACCTTGAACTAATTGAGGTTCAGGTTACAGCTTTCCACCAATCCACCTAGGTATCTACTTGGATTGATTTCGTCTCATCTACAAACATGAAACATCTCCACTATATAGGGATCCCCATCATATATATATTCCTTTTACTCACATAAAGGTTGGGGAAATTTTTTTAATATAAAATAAACTATAGCCGCATAGACCCTGTATAATAATAAGGGAGAAGGAACGAATGCTGACCATTTCATTTAATATTAAATTAAATGATACCAATCACATAGAATGGACTATAATATCTTATGATAGTAAACATACATGCAATTATTTATGCCTTTAAAAAACTGTAATTCTACTATTAATCATTCTTATTTAAGATAAATCAATATTGATTAAATTATTTATTATCTTTATTAAATAAATTATTTTTTCTTAATTATCTACTGAATTTCCTTGATATTATCATACATTTTAGTTTTAATAAAATTAAATAAATTCTTTTAAAATTAACTATTGACATAAATATACCTTAAAGGAAACTTGGTGAATACACATTAGAATATGCCTAACAGGTATGGCAATCATATATAGTTTTATATTTGTGAAAAATGGAATACATAAACTGTCACATAATTTCATGATGTGAGAAATTGCCTAAATTATTTGATTTTTTGGTTGTGTGTTATGCTTAAATATATGTTGTGTAATGATGGTAATATGACATATAAATGATGTGTAGATCTAAAAATTACAGAGATATTAATTACATATATATATATATATATGATTCTGATCGTTTCAGCTGGGGGAACATCACCATGATATGATATGATGATTGTATCCCTGCATTCCCACTATCCAAGGCAGGAGGAGTCCTTAACTTCTTTAGGTACATTTACCCAATGATCGAAATGGGAGGTTCGGACGTTAGTTTATCCTTCCATGGATTCATCCTCATAATTTCCTGTATAGTTTTGGTCTCCCTAATAGGTTTGAGTCATAGTTCGTGAATCTGATTCCCAGGGCCATATCATTGTGAATTCTAGTTAATTAGGAAAATTCTATCTAGACATTACAAGGGGTCTTGACAGGGTAGAAGCCTTTGGGGAGAGTATATGGTAACATCAGGCATTCCAGTGTGTTTCTAGATGCATGGACATTGGAAGATATTTATTCCTCATAATAAGGCATCTCAAGGGAACATAACCCAAGGCATCCCACATCTTTCATGAGTTATCTTGTGTCAAATACAGTTATATAAGGTTTTCCTTAGCTTCTATGGATCAAGATTGATGATGAGATATTGAACCGAGAATGTTGATTGAGAATGGGATGGATCCATCACGAAGATGACATTAGTGATGGGAATGATCATCGAGAATCCATTTTTACATATACCAGTGAATGGGAATCAAAGTACACGTAGTTTGGTGCAGTTATGTGACACCATAGGAGGAATCCCATGAGAATTGAGAGCAAAGATGGAGAACTGAAGGATGTAGAACCTTAGGTTGAGATGTGATATTCCCCCATAATAGGATTTCAAGGGAGATACCAGGATGAGACATGTATGATATTTTTTAACCTCAAAGAGCCATCAAACATATCCTTATAGCGTGGAATCAAACACCATGTTTTTGAATGTGGTGTATATAGTCGAGGTGTACAAAAAGGACAATGAGTTGTAGACATGTTGGGGCTTACGCATGGTTGGAAACTCATCTCAAGAAGGATAAACCTGGTTGGAGGAGTGTGTATTGAGTACATGGCCTATGCATGGTTAGATTCTAAGAACTAGTCTGACACCACTATGGTCAGACTAAGGATATGGGTCCAAAAAAGGGGGATGTCTAAGTTTACTAGTGTTTGTGGTTGAAACATAGAGAGGATTCCTACGTACCCAATCTTGGATAAAGGGATGAAAACCCCCATAGTCCAAAAGAGTACAATTTAATGTCTTGTGGTATGAAACAATCATATCGTATAATGTCATGGGGTATGAGGGTGAATTGAGGTGAAGTAGTTGGGACCGATGGTTGAGGGGCTTGAACCTCATGGTTGTTTCTTATGTACCTTTCTTGAAAATAAAATGGATCAAAGTCCATGTATTTTGGAATAAGTGGCTTGGGTCTTACATGCTAGGGCATCCCAAAGAGGATGTCATGGTCACTATTTTAGTCTATCTTCACATGACTCAGGGTCAATGTGAGAAATAAGAGGCAACATCAAGACTGACTATCATTACACAAAGGTGCATCCATGATTGGTGGTGAATGGTGCTTACACATTGAAGGAGGCCATGTTCCACTAATAAGTTAATATTATGGGTGGGTATTACACATGGAAGTATCATGTGTACCACTAAGGACTGGAAATTGTGGATGGGGCTTACCCATTGAAGCTGTATGGGTGCCCCTAGAGAGCATCAATAGTGAATGAGGGCAGCACATGGAAGATGTTCGAGTGCCAGTAAGTAGTGGAAATAGAGAATGGGGATTACAAAAGGATGAATATCAAGTTACAATAAATAGAGACAATGGAGAATGGGTCTTAGATATGTATTATTCCTGAGTGCCACTAAGGAGCACCAGTGTTGAATGGTGATTAGGCATGGAAGTTTCTTGGGTGTCGCTAATGAGCGACAATGGTGAATGGGGTTACGCATGGAAGCTTCCCATAATTTCTTCACCATTACATTCCATGAGGAAATAATTTATCATTATTTGGTTGAGGCATATAATTGGGTCATACACATATGTTCTTGTTCACAAGCAGAATAATTACTGGGGCGTTGGAATTAGTCTGAAGAAAGGGTTATTAAATGTGTGAATCATACGACAAACATTTGGAACATCATGAGGGTATAATGAATAAGAGTGGTAACTACTAAACATATTTGAAAAGAATCATCCACATCATGTTTTTATGAGACTGATTCAAACAAACAATGTTTAACCACTAAACATATTCCAAACACAGGGCCAAACTCATAGTGTAGTTAAAGGTATACTAAGGTGTTGGACGAGAATGGTAGGTGAGCCAATGTGGAATGGGTCCAGACTAATAGGGGGTCGCTTCATACATGAAAGAGGATAATTGTTAGAATGAAAGAAACCAGAGAATGATGTTTTGTGATATAATTATCAAATGGTTTCCAAAACTCTTGAAATTACGCCACTATAATCATTACATGAGGCATCTTATACATTTCATGTAAGGTATCTCTTATGTGAAACAAGTGGAATCCAATCTTTGAATGTTAGGGAATCCTGCAGTTTGAATTCATATATTATAGAATATTAAACATTATGCTAGCAATATAAGGAATATTTTATTATGAACCAGAGGCATCCTAGGTTCGTCACATAGGGTGTTCTTCATTTTATAGTCATGTAGAGAGGATTGTTGGAATTTTATGCTTGGGGAATAAGGTATCTCTTTTTGGAAGAAAGAGGCATCCTAGGTTTTTCATATATGGTGTACTACTATTTAAAGTCACATAGATTGGACTATTTGCATCTTATGTTTTTTAAAAGGCATCTCTTGTTTGGATCAAGAGGCATCCTAGGTTTTTCTTATCGGGCGCACTATATTTTAATGTCATATAGATAGGAAAATGTTCATCTTATGCTTGGCACACAAGGCATCACTTCTTTGTAGTAGGAGGCATCCTATGTTTTTTATATAGGATTTATGAGAGTTTAAATTCATATTGATAAGACTATTAGGCATAAGGCGCCTAGAAATGGATGGATTTGGGAATTACCTAAGATAATCCATTTTAGGTTCATCCGAACATAGGATTCAAGTGATTGGTTTTGGAGGAGTTTCTTCAGGATTGGTTGGAATCAATGTCCTCAAGGAAATGAAGATGAGAATATCAACTCAAAAAAAATGAAATAGATGAAGAGGAATATATTGACTCATGGTATTTCATAGAGTGTGGATGAGTATCTCGAATCATGGTATTCCATAGGTGAATGCACAAAAGGGTGCAATAAAAAATATTGACATCCATACCTAATTTTTTTTTGGTGTTACTCTATATATTTATGTGGTGTTCGGTGATTATAGTGAATGAGTTTCCCCAACATTGCTCCCACACATGGGTTCATTGGTGAAGGAATTTCGGTATTGACCGGTGGTTTCTAAACAATGATCTTGTCAATGGATAGGGCTTCATGAAGTAGCTATGTGGATATCAGAGTCTCATAAAGCATGAGGAAACGTATAGCCCAGGGTATCATAGAAAATGGGGATTTTTAGAGCTTAGGGTATTGGGTAGCATGGCGTTTAACAGAGCTTAGGGTATTGTGACGTATAGGGATACATGATTTATAGGGTCTCACAGATCATTGGGCTTCACTAAGCTCAATGTCCCACAGAGCATGCCCAAATTCATAGGGGGCGTACTCTGTGAATGATGAATGCTTTGTGAAGAATCAAGTGCCTCATAGGGCCTTCTTCCTTTATGATGGGAATAGGCCTTTGTGAAAGTAATCTTCATTTCTGGTGGAGGCACTCAAGAACCTAAGGAAGGATATTTCATGGAGCATGAGGGATCCATAGAAGAGGGTGTTCACGGAGCATAAGATCTCCATGAATCAAGAGCACAACGGTGATACCAAGAACTATATCTCACTAAAATGAAGGTATGAGGGGGTATTTGTAGGCTATGGTGTCTTGCAATGCCTAAAAGTGCACTAAGATGCAATTTGTGATCTAAAATCGGAGGCATATCCATTATGTTCATCAGGTTTCTCAGACTCGCAAAGGATACCATCATGGCCTTTTGGAACTCACAGAGGCCCCAGTAAACTTCATAAGACTCTAAGAGGATTCTATCATGGCCTTTTTTAGTTCTCATGAAGGCTATGGTCACGTTTTTCTACTCCGTGTTCACAGAGGGAGCTCCACGAATGGGATATGTGAACTATTTTTCTAACCCAACATTGAATGTCTATATCTCTTAATACGTAACTTTTTTTGGGCTCAACGACTAGTCAAATCGATGCTTTCAAAACTAGATATACTCTTGAATAATGTATGTATGTATTTTGAATATCTTTTCAATATATTTTACAGTTCCAAAAATATTAAAATCCATCACTTGGCATGTCTAATCAACATAATTACCACATGCAAGAGAAAATCTCATTGTTTACATAATATAATAAAAACAATTAAAATCTGTGTAATTTTTTAAATATACATGGAATATATATGTGAGATACATGGAGTGTAAATATTTCACCTTCTATATGAGGTAAATTACAAGGGAATTTTGCTATAAATAGTACCTTGTATTAAATGGAGTACACTATTTGTAAAAGTAACTAAATGGTGTGTAGAATCTGAATTACGTGATCACCAGTTGGGTAGGCCATGTGTTAAATCAAACAAATCATTTGTGACTCAAGGGAACTATATTCCTTGTATGTGGGCTACACGACATGTTCATCGGTTGACCGTGTGCCAGTTTATCCCAGTCAACACATAGCATCATAATTAACTACCCTATGTCTCGTCAATAAACATGAATTTAGTATTTTCCAAATTAACTATTTGTGCATTGAAAAAAATACACATCGTCTAACTATTATTACAACATGTGTATTGCGGTGTTGTTCATCCAAAATCCTTAGAACATCTAGATGAGTTCCTTGATTTTATATCAATAAAAAAATCAATCATTTCAATTAGATCTATATGAAATTAAAGTGTTAGAATTGGATATCGTAATTCAAATCAAATGAATGATTAAACTTGAATTGAAAAACTAAATGCGAAATGTTTAAATCACCAATTCCCATTATAAAATTATAAATAATTATGTGACATCTCACATACCACTTGTATGATTCAGGCATAGATAATTAATGTGATTAGTAGTTTCCAACTATGTTAATTTCATGATCGATGATTTATTTATAGTTTTACACAACATTGAATGTAGCAATAAATAGAATTAAATCAAATAATCAGATAATAGAAATCAGATCAAAACCAGAGGGAGAATCAACCAAATTTATTTACTATTAATTAACTTAATTAAATAATTACCATTGTTGGAATTATTTCTTCATTGATGAATATGGGGACTGATCCATGTTACACCGTCATTTAATTAATGGAAGCATGATCATATTCTCTCTAGTGGTGATCCACGCAAGATCAATGAATCTTCAAAAATCGCCAATGTAATATTTTGGGTGCATTCATGGTAGATCATTCTTCTTACATCATATACTATTGATCTCTTACATAACTATTTATAATGATTTATCCTTGATCTTATAGAGGAATATTTCTCTCCATTCTTATGATCATTCATGGATATAGTAGCTCTTTAGGGATTCAGAGAATTAACCAAATCTACTTTGGATAACCAAAATAAAAAATTTATTCTATTGAGAAAATAAATAAAATTCTGTTTATATATCGCTAGGGATAAAACAAAATAATTTCACAAGTTTCCATAACTATTTATCTAATCCTAGTGAAAATCACACTCATATCCTCTTCTGACTATCCCTGCAAGTCATTCGTAAAATACTTCTTCACATCCTGGAAAATATTAAAACATTAAAAGGGGTGAGCTCAGATGCTCAGTCAGGATAATAATACTGTGGAATCTTTCGTAAATAAACAATAACATTTAAGACAATGTATAACTATAACAAAAGCATGTTTAAACTTTAACTTCAGAATAATATGGAAAAAGTAAAATGAAATAATGCCATTTACGTACTCAAATGGATATTCTACTAGTCGAAAAATAACATGAAATATCAATAACCAATTTCATAACGATGGAATGCATAATGCCAGACTATCATAACCACGTAGCCAAGGCCTCGTGCCAAGACCACAAATAAGATTTTGTCAAGGCCTCATGCCAAGACACTAGTTTGTCTCATGAGACCTGCCGATGCAATTTTTTTAGAAGATAAATATGTTTAAAATTGCATAAATATACTCCAGTGTTTTTCTGAAAACATTATGCAATCTTCTGAAAAAAAAATAACTATTTTTGAGACCACTCAACTAATTACACGCCATGATGGGTCCACGCCCAATCCCTTCCTGTCTACCACACTCGAGAGTCAAGTTTTCTGAAAACATTTTTAAGCTTGCGTTAAATATATATACATTTGCACTGAATTTTCATATATTTGATAGAAATATCTATTTTTTGAAATCATTTAAGAATCTCATAATTATAAAATAAAACCATTTGAATAAACGTAAAAGTCAAGGGGGTTTATACACCTTATAAAGGAAAGTTGTGTATAATACAAAATACGCCTCAATGAAAGGAGATTGAGACGAAGACCCTTAAAAAGATCATTTTTTAAATAAAATAGATCTTTTATGTGTATTCACTATAAGTATACATAATTAATTTACAAATACAAGATAGGATATAATAATATCATGACATAATTTGAAAGTAGGAGATTAACCCAAAGAATAGAAATTGGGTTTAGAAGTTCCCTTACAAAGATAATTTTTAAAATAAAATAGATCTATTATGTGTATTCACTATAGTTACACATAATTTAAGTAAAAATATAAGATAGACCATAATAATATCATGACATAATTTGAAAGTAGGAGATTAACCCATAGAATAGAAATTGGGTTAAGAAGTTCCCTTACCTCGTGTCCGAATTCACTCGACCATTCTTTGATCTCCTGAATAAAAAACTAGAGTTAATTTATAATTTCTTAAGAACCTTTTTCAAGTTTATTATTCATTTTATATCACTTATTACCATGTTATTAACATTATGTAATTAGTTATGTTAATAACGGTCGTTTTGACGATCTTAGGTACCTGAGTCAAAAATAAACTTCTTATAATTACACTTTGTTCATGTGGTAATATATACATTATATTCATAATAATATTCATGATTTATATATCATATACATCATATATATCCATTATATACATTCATTTATAATATTACATAACATTTAGAGGTAAGAAATGAAATGCACCGTTCATGGAGACGGTAATCCATATGTACGCATTAACGCTACTTTCATTTCTATTTCGTATTTAATGGAATGAAGTTTTAATTATATAAAGATATAATATAATTCCAGTATAATATAATGTATAATACCATTTACTCCATCCTTTATACATCCCACATATGACATTAACTATTCAAATCACTTTGAGGGGGCGGTAGTCCGCACATCCTAAAATAAAATTATTGCGTTTACCCATAATGGAAATCATAAAGTATGCCACAAATGATAAATAAAGAAGCATAAGGAAAACATTAACTTAATATATATATCATATATGAAAATAGTGTCATCAAAATGGCCACCATTAGAGGTGCTAAAAGAATATTGAACAATACCCGTTTCGTGAGGCAGTATTTCGACACCCACAGAAACAGTATGTTATTTAACCATTAGATAAAGGTGTGTGTAAGTGTAAACTAAATCCTTATCATAAAAACATCCTATTATATTTTATATAATGGTTTTGTTACCAAATAAAGGAATAAAAATAGTTTAAGTGGTTGGAGATGCAAAATAGAACAAAACAACATTAGAAAAGACATTACCTTAAAATCGGGTAACTCTTTTTTGATTTGAGACAAAGGCTTACTTGTGAAGAATTGTTCCCAAATTGAGGCATCTAGGAGTAAGAGAGTGATGTTGGGAGAGTATTTTGGCAGAGGTTGGCCGAGCCAAAAGGCTTTTATAGTGTGAGTTAGGTGGTAGTGGTGGGGGCCTTTTATAAGTGGAGAGGAGGGGCACTCTTAAAAAAGTAATGAAATGTTACTTTATTATGAAATTCGTTTTCGGATTATAAAGGTCCCACACTTATATATTTAGAGGATAAGGTGATAAGGGTCCGAAATATACTCATCCAATAGGTTTTTTACAAGTTTAAGACTTGGATTTTACATTATCATCTCATTTTATTTAAATCGTTAATTAATGAGGTACTCGCGACATCATCATGGTGTCATCAATAATTTAATTTATTTAATGTATAATAATTATAAAAAAATTATCATGATGTAGGAAAGCTTTTTATCTTTCTAATTAATATTTATAGTCAAAAATATGACTTTTATAACCCCCTTTAATATTTGTTTTAGTAAAACAACTTATGTTTGTGACATTTTTATTTTAACTTTAAATAAAAGTTATTTATGTCATCTTCCTAACGAAGTAGATCCATGGGGTCCCCAAGTTGACCCATGTATTGTCCGGGTCGGCCATGAATCATCCAATAGAGGTAGGACAAGTGTAATGGTCATTTCATATTTTTATAATACCATTTTTACCTTAAATTTCACTAATTACCTTTAATCGCGATTAATTAAACTTAAAAGTTACTATTCACCAAAAAAAATATTTTAATCCCATTGAACCACATTTTACTTCCTAATGACAACCATGTATTTCAGATTTTTGAAAATCTAATCACAGAAGTGGTAATGTTTCATTTAAATGAAAAATCATTTTTTTAACTACCACTTAGTGGTTTCACTATTCATCAAAAATTGAAGTTTTTCAGATCAATGCCAAAATTTCACCCTAAGCTATAATTGATATTCCGAATTCAAAAATGATGTATATTTTATGAAATTACAAACATATAGGTTTCATTAATTAATTTTATAATTAATTCCCGATGTCACAACAAATAGCGTGTTTTTAAGAAACAATATATATCAAAAGATTGACAATTGTTTATGTTCAATTTCAAAGTGAAATTAATTCTAATAAACACCATTGGTTAAAATGGTAAAAATATATTCTAATTATACATTAAAACCACTAAATATTATAATTTATCACTATAAATTATTTTGACTAAAAAAGTTGTTTTATGTATTTTTCACTATTCATACAAATTTGGAAGTTCTCAGAAAATTACAAAAAATTCACCATAGGTTAATTTAGACATTCCGATTCCAAAAATGAAGTCAATTTTGAAATATAAAATATATATAATTTAAAAAAGTGGGTATTACTATTCATAATGGCTATTTTGATTACTCGTGGTGTGTTAGAATCTCGAACTTACGTACAATGCAAGATATTGCATTATTGAAAGACAAGCGTATCGTGGAAGCTCGGGGTGTTACAATAATTCACTGGTATCACATATGAGTTCAAAATGAAGATTCCAATTTGGTTATATCATGATGGGATGATAGGTGAGAGATGATTTGAGGGTTGAGAATGAACCCTCAATGCTTTCTATCAAAAAAATGGAGCATCCTTTACAAGAAGACCACAAAGGGGAGGAGTGATTGAACTAAAGGTCATAATGAATCATCTATAGAAACTAACATGTCATAATAAATACCATACAAACTTGATTGTTTTGGGATATCTAAGGAGAAAAATATTTCCATACATGGATTGATATACTTCAATCCCCCTACATGTGACTATATGGCCAAGGACTAGTCCCTCCTTAATCATGAAATGTAATTTTTCCCAGTTTAGTACCAGATTATTTTCATAAAATCTTTAAAAAAGTCTCTCCATATTCGTTGGATGTCCCTCGAATATATCTCCAAACACATAGAAGTAATCCATGAGGTCCTCTAGAAAATACCCTACAATGTCTGAAAATATTCCCATCATGCACCACTAGAAGGTTTCAGGTGAATTGCATAACCCGAAGGACATGCATTTGAAGTTAATGGTGTGAATGGATAAGAGAATGTAGTCTTATATTTATCTTTTAGGGAGACCTAAAACCGATTGTACTGTGATTACTCATCTATGAAGTGGTAGAAAGAGTGACCTTTCACTATCTCAAGGACTTGGTCCATGAATGTAAGGGGGAATGGTCCTTCATCGTAAATGAGTTTAGCTTCTTATAATCGATGCAGACTCTCCAGCCAGTACTCACCCTAGTTAGGATAATCACTCCATCCCTACTGGTTATCACTGTGTCATGAGACTTCTTTTTAACCACATGGATTGGGTTGACCCACTCACTCTTAGCTGGTGTATAAATGAAACCTGATTTTAAAAAAATTATAAGTTATTTTCTCACTACCTCTAAAATATTATGATTGAGTCACTGTTGAGGTTGATGATATTCCATTGAATCAGAATCTAGAACAATCCTATGAGTCACAATAAGTGGGCTAATCCCATGAATATCAGATAGGGTCCATCATATGTCTTTCTTGTGTCTTTGAAGGAAATCTAGAAGCATCCTCTCATGATTGGATTAAAGTGAAGAATAAATGAAAATAGGATGTGTTCCATTTTCTACAAGGATGGGCTACATATGTGTAGTAAGATTTTCTTAAAATTCACGATTAGGGTGGTTCCAAAGTTCAGTAGAATATTGGGACATTGGCTCAAGATCAATTTTTTAGAGTTTTAGATTTGATGATTCGCGATGAATAGTAGTTTCAGCTACTATATCGGTTTGATCATTGTTTGAGAAGTCAGTTGGAGTGGTCTCCAGGAATGTGGATTATTGAAAGATTTTACAAATTTAACATCTTAACAATACATCATAGGAGCAATCTGAAAGTGATTCTAGCCATGGATAAAAACTTCCTTCACATGAAAAAAGTAATTAATGTTCTCTAGACTTAAAATTTCCTTAAATATTCCTTTTTGTTCTCAGGATTCATTATCAACGCTTCATATAATTTTTACTTCATGAATTTCCACATCATCCCCTATTTGTGATATTTAATTATAGATCTTCAAGTCCAAACACATGTTTCCAAAGGTGATGGACATGTTCTCATTTCACACTCAGATAACAGAGTTTATTATTGAAAAGAAGGGATGGCCAATGATGATTGGGGTTTCATCCTTACTGAATATGTTTTAATTTTTGTTAAAGAGAATGAAGTTAGCATGGTATATGATGTTTTCTACTTTTACCCAAACATCCATTAATATATTCTTTGTATCCCTAATGCTATGATCTGTAAGTTGAAGTGTGATGGATGTGGGGTGGAGCTCTTCAAGGCCGAACTGGAAGTTCACAGCATAAATAATGAGATTGAAACTGGAACCTAGGTCACAAAAGCCTTTGACAACATTCTTATATCCTAGATCAACATTGATGTAAGGGAATCATGTGTCTTTCATCTTTGATGGAAGGGTTCTTGAATTGTTGTGCAAACATTTTCTCCTAGAAAAAATTGGTTCTTATGTGAGAATATCATTTTAAATGTGTAGAGGGAGTTTAGTTAATTTGAGTATGCTGGAATGGGTTGAATAACATCGAGGAGTGTAATGTTCGACTTGACATGTGAGAATATCTTCCTTAATGTTTCACTCAATTTAGGCTCAGTTTTCCCCATCATGCGTTGAGGAAATGGAGAATTTTGTGGTATTTTTTTTCAAAGATTTGTTTATTTCACATTATTATCAGTTTATTTTGTTTGATCGAGTGGTTCATTTAAATTTTAATTAGTTTATGAAGCTTTAAATGGTTACTGAATTATTTGTTTCTAGATTCTCAGTGGATTTGCCTCTTCTTAAAACTATCACAACCTTTAGTTATTCATGATTTTATTGAGTAAAACATGACTCTATCCTTGATGTATACTGTGGAATGGACTATATAGGCATGGGTTCCATTCCATTTTTGGTGGTTTGAACTTCTTGTTTATGGGAAGATATTTTTGAGTTAATTTTTTTCCATTTTAATACATAGCTATTAAATCATTGGGAGAGGGCCATATTGGGAGGGGGATTATGTTGGTTGGTTTATCCTAGGGGGACAAATTTGTTATTGAATGGGCTATTTGATGGGTCCATGGATGGGATGCTGGTATTGGACAACATAATTTTGGTATTGGACAATATAATGTTGGTATTGGACTAGTTGTGGTTGTAATTGGTTATGGTTTAAAAATTTTCTGCAGGGTGGGGGTTCGGTCCTTGTGGTTGGCTAGGTTGTTGGTTATCTTTCAAATGAAAGTATCGGTGGTCATTATACCTTGGAGGAATGTTTTTTGGTATTTGGGATTTTGTAATTTTAGTGAATTGACATCAGTAGGTGGTCCTCTAAGAAGAACATACGTGATGGATGGAATGATATGGAAATTGTCTAGTTTTTTGTCATGTTAGTCACAAACTGTGAAAACAGGGTCTATAGTTCGGATTTCTTTTATTTTCCTATGGTCGATCAATTCAAACATCATAGTGAGTGTTTTGAGATTATCCCTGTGGATTACCTCTTCTCAAAGATAATTCATTCAAATATTTTATGGATTTTTAGAATAAGAAGATGTTCTCCTTGTTTGGTTTTGTTCATAAAGTCTTATTAGATACTAAAAAGAATCATTTGGGTAATGGATTTTAACGGTCCAGTTACACATCATATGAAGGAAAAGTTTCTTCCATTGGCCCAAACCATCATAAAAAATGATCACTTATTTATTAGTTGAAAAAAAATTTCCGTGAAACCCTGTTTTGGGTGTCTTGGAATCTCTCTCGTGTTTCATAGAATGACACTACATATTTTTCCAAAAAAAAATCGATGCTCATTTTATGTGTAATTATATTGCGTTGGGGAATGTATTTTTTGTAGAATTATCTTTATAAGTGGTCCCAAGAGTTTATGGACTATGGTCTCAAATTTTTTAGCCAATTTTAGCTCAATACTTTTATGAAAATGGATGGAGCCTCAGCTTAGTTAATTCAAGTTGATGTCAGGGACACAAGGTTTCTATAATGTAATTGAACTCCATAAAATGAAGGTAGGCTATCTTGAAGTCCATTCCATGGAATGTGGGAATGTATTTTTTGGACCTGGAGTTTAAATATATAGTTGGAATCTCATAGGGAATTGTGTCTAATAAATGAGTGGGAATTGGTCAAAGCTGGAGTGAGGTAGTAATTCATTTTTTAATCGACTAAATTCCCTAGGATTAGAGCTTATTTCATTGGAATTACCATTTGATCCACTATAGGTTTTACAATTTGATTTCATGAAAGACCCTCCATTGGGAATGTTTTTATTGGTATCTTGAGAGTTTCAAGATTAATTTGATCTATTGTAAACAATCCCTTAGGTGAACTTGACTCCCCTATCCAAGGACATTCCTCCCAAACTAATCTGTTTGAGATATTGTGAGTGTAGGAAGACATGAGACAAAAAAACAAGAAATGTAAAATATAAGATAATTTGGGTGATTATAGAATAATGGGGGTGAGTAAAAAATATTGCGGTCTAAAGAACTTACCTGTTACTTGGAAACGGTGCCAAAAGATAGTCTCTCTCCAATTAACCCAAGTTCTAAGGGTTAAGTGATCGATTATAGTGTATCATGGGATATCAAATCCTCATAGGCCTGTGAAGATCCTATAAAACTCAATCTAAAATTTTGTATTTTTTTCTATGAAGTGCCCAACATGGGTTTGTTTTAAGTTGTTTTGAATTTACACCATGTTACCAAATTTAATTAATTTTATGATAAGAGTTGATCTTAGGTTATAACAATTGTTGGATTGGGTGAAATTTAATTTTATAACCATTTCAATTTAATTAACATAAGAAGGATTAATTCAATGAATTCAAACTAACCTCATTACATACTAGTTTAACACCTTCACATGCACATGAAAATTAACTATGTACAAGGAGGATCATTTTCACGACCACACCAAGGTAATGTTCTGAATTAATACATGAAAGGTGTGGTGATAAAATTCAATAATGATGATGAAAAAAGAACATCATCCTACAAAAACCCTCAATTAAATTAACTGAGAAATTATTAATAGGTTATGAAATAACATACAATACGACCCCTTGATACTCCCTTAGATCAACACATAAGAGGGTTATCTCTCCATTTATGATATTATATCAATGGAAGTGGGTATTATACAAATGAGGGAATAATTGAAAAGGGAATAAACAAAAGTGAACTAATTAATTCTCCACCATTATGTGAAATTTTCACAGGCTTTGGGGTGAACATGTTCACACCAAGATATAATAGTATCAACATGTGAATAAAATACCATAAAATGAGAAGAATAAGATGTTTTATAAAGAAAGTAAGGTGAATTAGAACCACTTTCATGTGAAATCCAAAACATAAAAATAAAAATTGGTAGCATAACATTACACATGAAAATAATATAAGTCCCCCTAAACTGCTTCAGCAGTAATACCTTAAATGTGAATTTTTGAAGCCTCAGGTCGAACCCCAAATGGTTAAAATAATCCCACAATGGTATAGTTGTCCTAGGGTGGTGTAATGTAAGGGGAGTGGACTTCTTCACCGTTGAACCGAAATGGCATCCAACATGCACACACAAAATAGAGGCATAGAAGTTAGCTTCTTGATGGAATAATTTGAGTGGGACATAGAAGAATAAAATTAATCCCATGATTTTTACTAATAGATTATAAAATTTCAAAAAAAAGGATTTATTATTTTTGGGATACGATTTACATGGTGGGAAGTTTTTCTATGATGCAGAGTCCAGCCCCGAATTTAATCTTCAACATGGTCTACCATGAACTCCATTAAAACATATGAATTAGCTTTGTACACTATTTAATGAAACGTTCTCGATTATTTCTTATATCTCTATTATAATTTTTAGAATCAATGGGATTGAATCTTGGCTGCTACAGTAGTATTATTGGGCTGATATACAGTTCACTTCGCCCTGAATGTTGTTAGTTCAAGGCCTACTTTGGTGGTTTTACAATATGAATCTTAAAGTACTCCAAAATTATGATGTTTTTCCAATGTAACATGAAAACATAATATTAAATATTAAAATATAATCAACATCGTTGGGTATTTTATGTCATGTTCAAAAATGTACTATGTAATAGAGAATTTTATGAAGGATATACAATCATTATGTGAAATGATGTTCAAAGTGTAAAACTACACTAAAATATTGATTATTTATAATGAAGAACGTCAATATTAAATATAATAACAAAAAAAATTATCCAAATTCGGTGTCTAATGATATGTATTTTAGTGAAAACTCATAGAGGTTGTTCCAAGAAGAGATTTTCTACTTAACACAGTGCTTCTTTTATTTCTTCTTTCACCTCCTACTAATATTCTTAAATTATGATAAAATAAAAAACTTCTCCAATAAATTTCTTTGTTATTCTGTTATTTTTATTACCCATGCACATGTCCTCTTCCATAAAATGGAATATGAAACTACCCATCGCCTGTTCAGCGGACTACGACCTCACGAACATATGTAATTCGTTTTACATCACCATTGCTAGTGGATGGATATAGTGATGGATTTAAATTAAATATATAACAATTATAAAATAATTATACTTATACAACTAAAATATCATATATAACTTACTACTTTCCTATCCATTGAAAAAAATAATGTCGCTCATACATATGTGTTGACTGCCACATCCATGAAGTGATGTGATACATGATTCAATTTATTTTGAATTGGATAGTAATAAAATAATATTTAAGGAATATATATGATATGTATTATAAAAAAATTATTCATGAAAGTGGAGCTGATATTTAAATTTATTTTTATCCATCTGTCATAAAAATGAAAATAGTGTTCTTGTGTTTGTACGACCAACAATCTCCATGAATAATATTATGCATTTTTCAATCTCTAACACTTATGGATGACTCTATATATGTGTATAATGAATAAATATTATAATAATATCATGATTAAAATACTGAAGATTATTTATCTATAATCAATTTACAATGATAAAAACTACAAAACCAAGACATGGAAAAAACAACGTATTTATTACCCAAAACATTGATTTTAATGAAGTATTATTTATATACGGGTGATGGAATATTGTATTTAAGTAATATATGATATTATATATATATGTATTTTTGGTAGATGCATTTATAATAAACCTACATTTATTATACTATACGTTCAAATGTTTACGAATAAAAATAATTCTTGATGTAAGTTGTCTTGTATAACTTCTATTTTAATGGGATACATTTTTATATTCAACACATGTTTCCCTTCTCCGTATTATATTGATCTAATGAGTTTATTTTATGATTCTTCTCATGGAAATTATAGGATTTAAATATATATATAATTTTTTGTCTTTCATATGGATAATGTTTTGAAGTATATAGATATGGTAATGGTTGTATGTTACAATCACATTATTTTTCTAGATTGTCAATGATTATGTCTCCGGTGATGAAATTTTTTGATCTACCTACCATGAACCTCATTTATTTTATTATAACATAGAAATTTTTTGATAATAAATATTATCAGTTAATTTTATTCAATTTAAGAAATAATGTGAATGGAGTAGGTTTTTTAAGAAATCGATTTTATTTCTCTCTTCAGTTGAAAACCATTTTTCTTCTGTGATTATATTTTCTAAAAATGTTTTCAAAGAAAGTATTAATAGTTTAGAATGATTAATTAAAGATACTTTTTTACAATTTATAAAATGTTATTTAAATTTATTTTTCTTTTATTTTTTGTAATGTGGTACTTTTTTCATTTTATCAAAAATGTGAAAGAAATATTTTTTAAACGTGTACAACATGAATTTTATATTAGGTCATCCTGATTGCTTAGAGATTTAGTAATCACTACACATGTTTAAAATTTTATTTGCATAGAAAAGTTTTCTTATAATATTTTGGATGTTTTTTTTATTTTATGTAAGTGATTTCAAAATAGAAAGGATATTTTCTTCAAGAATGTTTTAATGATCATCTGATAGTAATTTTATTAATTATTAACAACAACCCCAGATGTTGTTAATTATATATAGGGGTATCAACTAATGTAACCATAATTTTACTTTCTCTATATGGTATATGATTATGATACAAATTTGTTAATGAAAACCATTTTTTTTCAAGCATTATTCAATGTTAAAATTTGAATGAAACTCATACCTTTTCCATGGGTTAGGATATAATGAATTGAGGAATTGACTTTGAAACTCATTTCAGTTCCACATATAATGACATGAAAAATTATTATAAATCTAATTAAATTTAATGGCTTATGATATGTTGGTTGATTTATAATATTGTGGAAAAATTATAATATATTCTTTATGTGAGGGGTGGGCCTAAAATTTTATGTAACTCCAATGCATTTCTTAAAGATATATATCTCACAAGATATATTGGACAAGAATAGGGAGTTATCCTAGATCACTATGGGTCTCTATAAACTATGAAATTCTATGTAGTTTACCTTGACTACTATGATGTTTTGGGAGCTAACCCCATTCCACTATGATGGTGGTGTAAATAGTCCTTAACTACTAAATAAATTATTTTTCATAATTATTTGTATGCCACAAATTAAAGTCTTGTAAAATTTCTATTCTCTCATGGATCAATGTATTTTATTCTATTTGATTTAGGTCTTATAAACTACCACAATATATATCATGACTTAATATTATGATCTTGTATATTCATTTTATAGTATTCAAATGTTATACACATGTTTTTATAATTTTATGATCATGTTATATTTATGTAAATCTTCTGTTTAACCTTATTAATCATCAGAGATAAACCTTTTTTATGCTTCCTCCCCTCCTGTTATGAATAAGGGTTTTCTTGTATGATAACTCTAAGAGGTATGGTAGTTATGAAAAAAATTGTGGATGATTATATAGATCACTTATGAAAACATTTTTTTTCTATCCAAGATTCCAATGGTCCTAGACCTAAAAGATAATAGAATAGATCATTATATAATTTAATGAATATTAATCTATAAATATGTAACATCAATGTATGAAAATTTCCAGTCGCTATATTTCATTCCCAATATAAATTCGATTTAAAAACAAGATTCATGGCATATAACATTAGTATTTCAAAATTCATGATTCAAAATTGTAAGG
Source organism: Viscum album (assembly GCA_963277665.1). NCBI lineage: Eukaryota > Viridiplantae > Streptophyta > Magnoliopsida > Santalales > Viscaceae > Viscum > Viscum album. The sequence continues at coordinate 1,695,649,655 of OY728147.1, forward strand.
AATCATCATAATTCAAACATTATCCGTGAAATAATATTATAAAAATTTAAACATGTAATAATAATGATGATGAATAATCATAATAATAATGAAAACAACATATTGGGTATCAAACACTCCTCATGTAATTGAATAAATATGATAATATCAATATTATCATAGGATTAACACATATCTACTTAACTATGACTTATTTTATTAGTTTATCAAAACTATCGTCTATTAAGAGTTTCTTAACCCCATCACATTTTATGAGATTCAAAACTATATCAAAATTTCCCAATTAATTTTAGGTCTGTATAATTATATTCCCACCAATCATAAAATCATAATAAATTCACTTGTTTATCACAACATTATAGAACATTCATCATATCATCAAAGCATACACCATGTAAGATAAATATGTATTTTAATATATATTCCTCATAATGAAATTTTTTCCATAGAAATAATATCAATGTTAACATTGGATCGTATCCCTATTAATCCATAAGAAACATCAATGTCTTTTGTCCTACTTAAATAATCCCTATCAAAGTTTAAATGATTATTTATAGGGGAAAATACAATTTTAATTTTGAAACCACTTATTCAAAGTTTATAGTTCCAATATTATTATGTTTAAAATTATCATTGAAATGAAACGTTGAAGCATTTAATATATTAATAAAATTATTATTTTTAATTATGGTGGGAAATTATATTCCAACTATATACAAAGAATGATAACATTATTGCAACACTTTTTCAAAACAATAAAAATTAATTGTTCGAAAAAAAAAATATTTAAAAAAATTATTTCCAAACCATGAATATAAATTAAAACATAATATAAATTTAATTTTAAAAACTGTTCATGTATATGAAAAATTAATTTATTAAAAAATATGTTTGAGCGTGGTCTTGGAAGAAAAATATTGACGACAAAAGAGGAAATTTGGTCAAATTTCCTTAATTAAAACATTTTCTTGAATATTTTATATAAAAAATAGATTAAAAGTGTTTTAGTACATAAAAAAGCAATGAATAACAATAATTCAATAATATAAATGGATTTTATTGGATAATATTATGAAAATTTTCTTAGAAGAAAATATAGAATAGAGAATCCTAAAAAAGAGATTTTAATATAAACCCTTACATTAAGTATTTTCCTAATTCGGGCATTTTTAGACATCCAATATAATAAATTTGGATTCCGTATACATGTATTAGAGAAACATAATCACATATATAATACCATATATATTTTTGTTATAAAATCTTATAACTATTTTATTGACAATTCATTTAAATCATTGTTTCTAGTGATAAATTCCTCATTTGTTAAGCATGTTTGAGTTTGTATGTCTCGGACCATGTAATTTTCTCATGATTACATAGTAAACATAATATTAATAATGAAATTAATTTAATATTGGATCATTATATAAATTTTTATAATAATTAATAGTTACCAGTGATGAAAAATAAATTACATCACTTCTTAGAGACAGTATTATGTAAGTACACATGAGTGATATTTCTTGTTTTCGATGGATGGAACAAAATATGAGTAATTATTAATTAACAATTCTAGAACTATTATAATATCATAAATGTCATATATATATATATATATATATATGTATTGTAAGTAAATAATTATAACCATCATGGTTAACTTTGGAGGAAAAATTAAATGCATCACATCATGAATGTGGTAGGCAATACGTATTAGAAAGCAATGATTTACTTTCCAATTTCATTGATGGTAAATGGGTTTTCTATAAAAAATTTGTTGATTATATTTAATTAATTATTTTATAATGTATATCATAGATTTATAGTAGGTATAAGAAGAAATAAATTTCAATGTACGTAGTTAGGTGTTATATCAATTCTATGTGAATGGTCATTTGGGTTACGACAATACCTTTGAAAGGATAAAATTTTGTGAATGAAAAGACGATCTGGAATATTTTAAAAGAATATAGGATGGTGTTGTGTTTGGGATATTTTTATCTATAACAAAAACAATATAAATATGTTTGGATAGGTGGTTCCATTTCATAAATGAGGGGAGAGACACTCATGGAATTATATAAAATATTGAATTATAATATATATCATAATCATGTAAACTAGATCCAAGGAACCAAAAATTGCAATATAATATATAATATAGTTTATGTAAAATCAACTGATCATATTTATACATGTTTTAGAGACATTTTAATATATATATATATATATATTAATTTATCAATTTTAATCTCAATTTAACGTTAATCGTGATAACAAAACTTTTATTTCAGGGTAACTTTACTATTTGAAAAAAATAAAATGGGTATTACAAAAAAATTGAAAATTATCATTCCAAATGTATAATATATTTTACTATATTCTATTTCTATAGGAGGAAGAAATTAATTATTTTATAATAACACAAAATTCATAAAAACTATTTTAGAAAAACATAATTTAAGGACAAAAATAATTTATCATTGAAATTATATAAATAATATTTTCCTATAATATTATTAAATATTTAATAAAAAAATTCTGTTTTATGTTGTTTTGTATATGTCTAAATACAAATGGAACCTTCCAAAAATATAATTAAATATAGATATATGAAATAATAAATTAATTTTAATTAAATATAACTTATTTTCACAATAGTCAATATTGGTTTCCAAAATGTTTTTAAAATAATGTTTTAAATTGAATTATATAATCGTAAAAACATTTATTTCAAGTATCACTACTCATACAATTAGATATATTTGTGTTTTACTGATATTTTAAAACGTTACCATAGAATTATAGCTATGTTTCACATGTTTTAGCCTTACCAATGGGAAAATCATTACTGTGGTTACAAATCATAATGAAGAAAAAATAATTTGACCATATTAAATTATATTTATTATATTTATATGTCATATAGAATCCATTTTATAATATTTAGTTTCTATATGGTGTTGATATCTATTTTAAAATAAGGGTGGAAAATGAAATAAAAATAGTCTTTAGAAAAAAATCATTTTGAAGCATAGAACCATATTTATTATTTTTCCATAAATAATAAAAACCTTTTAATTATTTTTAAGTAATTGTATTTAATAAATTATATAAATATTTTATTAACATCAATGATTAATAAAGATTAATATAATATGTTTTTATGAAAATGTATTATAAAAATTAAAATATTTTTTTTTGAAATACATATCTTTTACTATTAAATGAATTTATTTTCATTTATAAAAATTGATAAACAATTTATTAATTATAGAAATGTGTATAGAAGATATTTAAATAATTTATTTAGTATTATTTAATCACAAAAAATAAATAGATATGCGATATGTTTCATATTAATGAATATCAATTCAATATTAGATCGTGGTTTATTAAAACATAGTGTTTCATGTAAAGAATGATATGAATGAAATTATATTTATTTAAAGAGAAATAATTTTAAAATATCATTTAGTTATTCATAGAGTCGGTATTAGATCATGGTTCACCATTCCACCATCAACCTTAATTTATCCTTACTTGGTTTCACCATGGCTCAAGTCCTGAACTACCTCCACCCCTTGGAGATCCATCCATTATATTTTTTACTAACATGGAGGTGAGGGGAACCATGTGTAATGGATACAAAAAATATAACCTCAAAATGAATGTTCTCTAAAATAAATTATAAAGGATGAAATCTAGGCCACCGTATTTAATTTAATAAAAACATGATCACTTTATAAGACCCCTGAAATAAAATTAAATTATATAGAAATCAATACATACATTGGTTGGTAAAATCTCAGGATTAGTAATATACATGAAATGATTTAATAATAATATAAACTAGAATTTTATTCATATAAATATATTATTTCACATAAATTTTTATTCATTTAATAATTAATGGACCTATTAACTAATTAATTATTTCTTTATTTCAATTATAAATCAACGTAGTCATGAAGATGCATGAGATTCCATCCATTGAATTTTTTTAAATAACTTATATTAATTATTTTTTGGGAAAATTTATTTATGTGCGTGGTTTGTACTTGGAGGAAACATGACACAAATTCATCTAAACTATGTAGAACCATGTCATCATCGTTTATTATTAACTCACATATCAAGGAGTGTACATGAAGTATCAGGTATATTGTATGGAATGTACTATTAATTTAGGAAACACAAAAACATTTTTGTCTGCATAACACGAAACACTTTTATTAAATGAATAGTATTTTTGTATAACAATGATCTTACATGGTGTAAAGATATAAATTTAATACAATAATTAAATAATTATTTTAATTTATTTAAACTCTATAACATGGAATGTACAATCAATTTATGAATCATGGAACAGAAGTTTATTTCGTGTAATTGAAAACTGAATTATCATTTAGTGTTAATTAATATACATTATTTATTACCAGTCTAGGCATATACAATGTGTAATTGGTTATGAGATATTTTATGTGTATAAATTAATTATACCCACATGTGTTTTAATTATACAAACACTTTTGTATATATTATAAATTAATTTTACTTTAATTAATTACATGTAACATGTTTGTTAATTATACATCATGTGAGTATTAATTATATATCATTTTTATATTAATTAATGAAACATCACATTTTTATTAATTTCACAACATATCTATATTAATTACACACTGTGTCAAAATTAATTATACATTTTTTTTAACTAGTTATACACCCCATGTGTATTAATTAATTACACACCATAATATATTTTTTGTAATCATTTGAATTTATAAGAAATGTGATACATAATAACAAGGACTTATAATAATGAAAATAATTTGGGAACAAAATCCATATCCTAAAAAACCAAGCCAAATAAAAGAATAAAATAACAACCCATCACACACATTTTCCAAAAAAAAAATAGACATTTATTGGAGATGTCACTAACATCATGCATGATGAGTGTGGAATATCCTTTATCCAGTAGTCAATCCTATATAATATAAGAAGAGGGGAAATAAATAGGTTCCAACTAGCTTGTATATTTCTATATGAACATAAAAAATCCAAACCAAAAAACCAAATACTAAAAAGAAACACAAAGAGAGAAAAAAAACGAAAATAGAGAACAATGATCTCCTAACTTATCCTATCATATAAGGAGTCCACATAAGGAGGAAACTTTCCTTCTACTAAAATAACCAAGGAATTATTTTTTCAATGATCAATATTCTATGAATCATTCCATGATTTTAATATCATGAGTACTATTTCATGGAAGCATTCATGACATATAACACTTTATAATAAATATTATTATCCAAGAAACTTGCTTTTCATCTCTGATAATGGTGTTGTAATTCTCTTTCACGTTTTAAATCATAACTAAATGAGTTTTAATTTCATAAAGTGTGAGTATTAATTATAATCTATGTGAATATTAATTACATAACATTTGTGTATTAATTTATTACACATATGGGTTATTAATTACACACTACATCGCTTGACCACATGACCACCACATCAGGTGGGGTTTCATTATGTGTAGGGGAGTTACATGCCATGTAACCATGAATCCAATATTCCACAATTAGATGGTTTGCATTCCATATTTGTTTATTGTTCTTAAGAATCTCAACTGAAATGTTATCTCAAATGTATGATTAAATAACAAAAGTTGAAATGAAAAATTAAAAAATAATAATGATATTAATCAACAATTAATTAAATAATTATATATTTAAACATTAATACTCTGATAACACATTAGGGGTTTTCATAAATAGAAATAGGTCGAAAATATGGCCAAAGATGTTCTTTAAATAAATATATTTAAATTTTCATAATAATATGATTCTAAATGGAATGTCGCATGACTCTACCTTAAAAACAATATAATACAATCCTATAATGTAATAGAACAACCTTGTTATACTGATAAATATACCTGAATTGATATATTACAAGACCCGAAGCACATTTCTAATTTTCATGGGCTAGCGAAAACAACGTGGGTATTATATAAGAGAAGATAAAAATTATTACAACCTCAATATCCATGTGATGTAATGGAAACTGATTATATAAATAGATTATAATAATATATCATATTTCAAAACAACAACCAAAAAGGTTACATTAAACAACTATAAAACAACATCCAAAGACAATACAAGAAGACCATTAACAAATTGGATCTAGAAACAACCCATGGTTCTATCTCTACATGAACAAAAATCACATCCATACCAACCAATAAATAGGTAACAATATCAAGGAGAGTCATCCTATACATGACACACTTCCCATTATCAATATCATCTGAAAACATGGCTATTAATTTCCAATGGAAAAAGTAGGGAGTGTTCACAAATACCCATTGGTATACCTCTGAATAATCTTAACAATTTCTAACCACATACATCCATTAGTTCACATTGAAAACAAATTTTTAATGCACATCATTAGAAATCATTTTCAATTTAAAAAACATCATCTGTATTTATTTTCAAAATAAATCATTATTCAAAAAAATACTGTAACATGATGTATCACAATTTCAATGACATAAAACTCAAGGTTAAAATGAACTATATTTCATTCTATGTTTTAAAAACCATTTATCATTTTAGAACATCTTTGATGAAATTTATCTACCACGCCACATGTTTTCGAAGGTTTCCATCATGAAATCCATTCCTAAAAACATATCATGGGACAAAAAAGTTAATTTATTCATTAAAAACTAATTCTATATTCAAATTAAAAGAAGCATCAATGAAATTAATTAATTCCATGGGTTATAATGTCATTTATAGACACATTCCATGTGAATGATAAAACCACATTTCCTCTTCGCGATTGTTGATAGGAAACTATTTTAATTAGATCATCGAGTACCTATATCATATGAAAACATGGTCAATTACTCATTAATGTGATTGAACTGATGATCTACTCCTATAGGAACTAAAAATATTAAATAAATAGAGGAGAAAATGGGTTATTATGAGGATTATTATTGAATTATAATGAAAGGTAATACGGGCCTTCAATCTACAAAATAATTTTCCAAAATAAAGGGGGTTGGATCCAAAACATCCTGATGAAACATCTAAATTTGTGACAAAATGAATTACATTGGAAGAGTATGATTAAGGGGTAAGAAAAAAAATTTAGTACAAATGACAATTGTCCTCTCACTAATATGAATCCATGGTGATTCCACTTGGAAGCTAGTGGACATAAGAAAAGATCACATTACAACATGACTCCACCATATTTTAATGTGTGTATATCAACAATGAGTGGAACCTATAGACCTATATGATTTTTCCCTCCAATATCATCTAGTCAGTGCACAACCCTGGATATCCATGGGCCACCTACTACCACTAACAACTGAAAATGCCTCTCTTGAGGAATGAGAGACCCTATAAAAATGATATAAAAAATATAGGGCCCCTTAATTAGTTATGGATATGTGAGTGTTCAATATATCACCCCCATAAAATATATTTGTTCCTATAATGGAACATGATCATAAACCTGAGAAAAGATAATTGCATTTCTATAACATATATGATGCATGCTCTAATGTCACATAGTCATCCCAACCACACTTCCATATCACTGAAATATTTAGACCATCTTGTACAGACTGACCATATATTATTGTTCCACCATCTAGACAAGTATTTCAACTACTAAGTTGTCAAATTCAATCTTAACATCCCGCCACTCAAGCACATGTGATAGATTTGACTAATACTTATTTAGTTAGGTGACATGAAACACATCATGCATATACATAAAATGTGTAGGTATGTCAAAATGATATGAAAACATCATGTGTCACTCTATGAATTTTAATGGAATGTCATAATGATATTCTAACATACCATACTTCATCAATCCCCTCTATATCAACAAAGGTGAAACATTGAGAAAAACATAATCACCTACCTCAACTTCTAATGATAGATGAAACTTATTGTAATAATTTTTCAGGAAACTTCAAGGAATCACTAATATATTCTTGGTCCACTATAAAATATATATAATCAACTAAATTATACTTAGTATACCCAAGGACCATTCTCTAAATAAATTTCTATATTTAAGAATCCTACAATGCGACCGATAAAACTCCTCAAATAGATCCACCCATATAGAAGCATAATAACTATTATTATAGTAAAATTTCAATGAGGTAACTTGTTTCTCCAATGATCAACTAAAGTAAAACGAATATTCCCAATATATGGCTTCATCAATACTAACATCCATCTATGAATAAAAATTCATTCTCTACTTTATATCAGTACCTGTCAATGATTACAACCCAATCCAATACTAAGATGTAAATTGGGGGTCTATATAAAAATTATAGATGATGAAGAACAATGAATTCTTAAAAAATACCACACATATATGTTCCTTATTTCCTCTATGTTTATCAACTCATTCATGGATAAGAAATGCATTAATTCAATGAATCGATCTATAATCCCCCAAATCACATGCTTTCCTCTAAGAGTCTATGTAAGTCAAGTCCTAATATCCAGGGCAATCTCATACCATTTACACACTAGAATGGGAAATAGTTGAAACAAAACATCAGTTCTCTAATGTTTTCCTATTTTTTCTTATATAATAATCATTTTGATATAGAACTAAAAAACAACTGACTCATTCCTGACCACTAGTGCTCAATAATTTATTCATAGAAAAACATTACACCTCAAAGGTATAAGGAAAAACTAGATCAATGTATTGTTTGAATCAACATCTACCTCAATACAATCTCAATACCCATTCTACCATGAATTAAATGAGCTTAATTGGAATATTGATACCACTATCCTAAGGTATCCCTACCATAAATGTTCTATCTGAAATGCAAAAACTCTATATCCTCAAAATATAATAGAAAAAATGTTCATGCATGATTGATACATCTAGAGTATAGTTTAGGAATATATTTCTCTGAGTTTTATTTTATTCCAAGTGAATATTAGTGAATAGGCTCACAAATAATAACTCAATTCATTCACTTCCTAGGTTATTAGATCCCTTTTCATAATATATGTGATCAAATTCCCACTACCATGTGTATAAGAAAGATGAAAATAAAAGGAATAACTATACTCCACCCAATATGTTTGTCTCATGTGGATATCCATCTAATTGATAACATACATTAGACCCTTGTGGTTTGAATACAACAAAAACTACTCCATGAAAAGAACTGGCACTAAGTCTTAGGCTCATGAATAACAACCGACAACACAATATCATGACTGGGATAGTAACTCACCTATGGAAGTAAATATCATGAGATATAATCTAACACTATTATTATCTTCATCATAACATAACACAATCCCATACCTAATGAATCACATAATTAATAATAACATCTTCCTAACTCTAGAAGAATCAAGACTCGAGCAGATGTAATTCTTAATATTAACTCCTCAAAGGATATTTTTCACTAATCATTCCAAAAAACCATTACATACATATGGGTAAAATATATCATATGTGTTGAAATTTTTGATAAGTCTTAATAAAAATAACGAAAATATCCATCCAATCCCATAAAATTATTGATATCAAGCACATTCCTAGGATACTCTAAAGATACCTTTTCATAAATATCATTCAGATCAACAGATACCTCCTTCTGAAAAATTACAAGGCCCAAAAATTTCAATTCATGAATCCATAACTAACATTTGGAATGCTTACCATAAAGATTATGTTCTTTTATGATTGTAAGGCTGATATATAAATTCCTAGTATGATCCTACTTTGATCATGAATAAATATTAATATCATCCACAACGGTAACAAAAAAATTAATCTAAGAACCAATTAAATACTTGTTTTATCAAAATCATAATCATCCTGGGAATATTAGTAATACCAAATATCATATCTAAATACTCATAATTCTTATAATTTATCCTAAATTCTATCTAAATAATATCATCATCTAGGACCATGAGATTATAGTACCCATATATTATATCAATATTAATAAACTAATGATCCCAGATAATCTAATGAAAATGATCATGTATTATATGTGAGGGATGTTTTTTCATTATAGTTACCTGATTGAGATTTTAGTAATAAATAAAAATCTAGATACTCCCACATTTCATCTCTTAAAAAATAAAGGGTAAAACTCTAACTACAACTCTAGGATGATAATAACCATTACCCTCATGATAATTGAGTAAACCATTCAATTTATTTAATTTAGTTGGATATATATGGTATTAAAGTATAGAAATGGGTCATGTCTTTGAAAAAAATTAAAAATAGAAACAAACATCCCCCTGGGGTGGTATCCTTAATAAATCATCAAAAAACCAAAGGTATACTCAGATTGTAACACCTGAGACTTTTATGTTATATAAATCATCAAATAAATCTTTTTTCTACACACAACACTTTCTTGGCTTGCTTTACACGAAATCGCAACCTTCCTTGATAGCTTGCGTCGTACGCAATACCGAGTTTCACTAAACAACGATATGCTATTAAAATATTATTAAAACTAGCCGTTATAAATAGTAATAACAACTTTTTAAATTTTATAAATTTTATTTTTTCAAAATGGACTTCATTTTTGGATTCGGAATATCGAAATTATCCTAGGGTGAAATTTTGTTATTTTTCTGAAAACTTTCAATTTTTGATGAATAGTGAAACCACTAAGTTGTAGTTAAAAAACCAAATTTGTCATAAAACATAATTTTACCGATTCTGTGAATGGAATTTTAAAAAATCCGAGAGACACAGTTGATTTCAGTAAGTAAAATGTGGTTCAATGAGATGAAAATAATTTTTTGATGAATAGTAACTTTTTACTTCTTTTTACCACGGTTAAAAGTAAATAGGGTAATTAAGGGTAAAGATGATATTATTATTACCCTAACACATGTCCTAATTCTATTGGATAAATGTAATTCGACCAAAAACAAACTTAGGAATAAAATATGACCATTTAGGCCCACTTGGATTAGATTAGGACATTTATTATTAATTTATTTAAAGAAGGATTAAAATAGTTAAAATCAAAGTTTAATAAGTAAATAATTTTTAATATGGGGTTATACATAAGATTAATTCGACTATAAATATTCATTAGAAAGATAAAAAGATTTCCTACATAATGGTAGTTTATTTTTAATTTTTATATATTAAATAATTTAATTTATTTATGACACAAAGATGATGCAGTAATTATCTTATTAATGAAATATTGACATAATTAATGTTATAAACACCAAAATAAATGTAATTTGAGTCTTTTTATGAATTACACTAATTTTCTAGGTTAATATGACATGTTAGTATTGATTAATGTAACTGTTTTTGAACTAATCATTCTGTTATGATTTTCATAAAAATTAATTACTACATAGTGTCAAAATTGACATAAAATAGTTTTTAAAACAAATATTATATTAGTAATTGTTATTTTATTCATAAAAATCTAATGTTTGGAAAAATGACTTAGATAAGGTTATATATATTAATAATAAACAACTTGGGGTTCGTTTGGCTGCTTATAGTAAGGTTATTAACCTTATAGTATAAGAACACAAGAAGACACGGTAAAAGTAAAATTATTTAACATAATGTTAAATCTAAATGATAAGGTAAAAATAGGAACCTAAACTTGTCTAAATTATATTGGATGAGAGTATTTCGACCCATCCCCACCTTAGCTTAGAAATAAATAAATTTGGAGCTATTTAAAACAGAACTTGACTTTATAATAAAATAATATGTTTAGTTATTCCACAGGTGCCCCTCTCCTCCCTTATAAAAGGGCACCTCCTCCCCCTCTTCCTCACACCACATTGAGCTATCATGCTCGGCCAACCCCTGCCAATTCCTCCTCTCCACTTCCCTAGAGACATCCTAGAGGTCCTGGTCTTCTTGAAAGTCCAATTTTAGTGCCCAAAAAGAAGGTCTCAAAGAAGCTCTTCAAAGAAGAGATAATGTCCGTTACCGATTCTTTCATCTTTATTTCTTCTTCCACTTCATATTATTTAGTTGTTTAATTATTAAGTAATAAAATCAGTATCAATAATATACTGATATCTTTTTATAAGTATTAAACAACCCTATTTCACCATCTATACTTCCTACAGAAAAATAAATCACCGCGCGTGCGTACGTACGGAATACCATCTCCACGCCGTGGTGTAATCTATTTTCCACCACCACCTTACTTGGATGGGTATAATGGTGTAAATAGTGACTATATATGACTATTATAAAGTAATACCGATTCTTAAATAGTATAAATACACTCCAATACAATTCCACGATCATAGGAACGATATCATCACTCGTGCGTACGTACGGAATACCGTCTCTACGATGTGATGCGACTCATTCTACATGATCTTAATTTTAGAATGATTATATAAATGAATATAATGAATTAATATGATATATATTACACTAATAACATTCTGGAAATTATGTATCTATAACCTAAAGAGAAGAATAAGAATTTATTCGACAAGGCACACATAAGAACAAAAAGTTATAAACACCCGAATAACAAGTAGCAATGAAATATTACTACTAAGAAGCTAAGAATACGACCATATATGATATCATAAAAATAAGTATGATTATTTAATAAGTCAATAACATTATTTAAATCATTATACAGGAGGATCGGACACGTACAAAGCATATCGGACCTAAGGTTAGGGAAATATCACAATCTCATTTTTATCTGAGATTGTTTATACGTTGGTATTTACTGGGGTGTATTTTATCATCCATATCCATGTTTCCTAAATATGTAATATTATTTCCATCCACCTAAAATTGTTTAAATCCAATTTTACCCTTCGGTGAGTTTTTAGTAAAAGATATGAAAGGAATCTTTTGTCGTTTTTCATACGAGGTACTTTTTGACTTTTCCGACAAAAGTACGAAAAATGTTTTTTTAACTTATACGGCTTGAATGGATTTTTAAAACATTATTTACAAGAAGATTCCTTTACAAGTTTTCAAGTTTATTTTTAATCAACTTATTTTAGTTTAAAATTGAATGACATGTTAATAAAGGAAAAGTGTTTTTGAAGTAGAAAGGATGTTTTCCTCATGAATGAAGTTCAAGTGTTTTATCAAAATTATTTTCCATCTAAGATAATAAAGGGTTTATTTTTATCCTTATAATTATATTGATTTGATTATGTTGTGATGGAATTATTTTTATGAATTCATTTATTGTATATGAATTGTTATATGATGTCATGATGTTTAAGATTCCCATTTTTATTACATGGGATATGCAATGATGTATGGTTTATGATTTTGTGGCACACATAAGAATGGTATGATTATGAGATGGGTGGGACCTATATCTCCCTCCAATGCATTGGGTAAAGATTTTATATCTCATGAGATAGACATGGCTGGAATGGTAGGTTATACCGGTTCAGTGAAACAGGACTGAAACGAGGGTGACTCGGTTCCAAAATGGACTTTGTCCACTAAGATAGTCTTGGCAATGAGTCTTGACTAATAAGATATGATTCTATATGATTATGTATGTATGCCACAATGTTTCATGTTTTATGTTATGATTATTGTGATTACATTTCACTACCATGATTTATCCCATGTTATGAAATTATGATATCTTTTGCAGGTTAAGATTTCCAAAAGTTATGGGCTTATGTATACGACATGATTGATATTTATTTTGTTTACCCTTACTGAGCATTTGAGCTCACCCTTTTGTATGTTTTCTTTCCCCAGGTCAGGAAGAAGGTTATTAAGTAAGATATGCCAAAAGGGACTATATATATGATGAAATAAATGGGAGACAGTGTAGATGCTTTATGAACCAGTTGTTTTTGTTTCCCAGTTTCTAAAGAAACTATACCTATACGGTCCTTTCGTGGCTTTTTTATATGTTGTAATAAGTATGCTTCAATTTTGAAGTATTAACAATGTATGTAAAGTATGGGTCGTTATAGTTGGTATCAGAGGAAAGGTATAGTCAACCTTTGGAAACTAGGACGTGAAAGCCTTAGTAAGAACCCTAAGGATAAGTCTAAGCATAGAACACAATCTTAGTGTTTTAGAAATGGCCATGAATAACCTAGGATAAGACCTTAAGTGTGAAATTTTATTCTTGATTATGTGGTTTTCCTATTATAATTAGTGTTTCTCACACTATTCTCCTTGGTTTTAGTCAATGGCTAGAACCCGAAGGAACCGTGTTAAGGCGGAATGCGACGGGCAATGCAATGATTGTAATCCTGAGAAATCAAACTTTATGGGAGCTAGAATGCAAAATCATGTAGCCATGCTCACACAACTTTCTCAAGCTATGAATCATGCAGGACTTCCAAACGAGCAAAGGGAGGAGCAACATTCTGTTGAATCCTTCATGAGGCAGCGTCCACCTTCTTTCAGCAGGTCTACTGATCCATTAGTTGCTGAACAATAGATTAGTACTACTGAAAAGATATTTTCCGTTCTTCAATGTTCTAAACATGGTAATGTCATCCTAGCAGTGTATCGTTTGGAAGGAGATGCTGATCAATGGTGGAATCTTATTAAGAATACAAGGCAAAGGGATGAAATTGAGTCCATGGAATGGGACGAGTTCAAGAACTTATTTTTCAATAAGTACTTCCCTCGTATTCTCCGAACAAAGATGGAGAAAGAGTTTCTTGAACTGAAGCAAAAGGATTATGAATCTATTGGTACCTATGAAGAAAATTTTACAAGACTTGCAAGGTACGCTTATGGTATTATTATCCAACCTGAGAGTAAGATCGATCGATTCTTTAGTGGCTTAAAACCAAGTCTTCAAAGGGTGTTATCCATAAGGGACTTCAATAGCTACGAGGAAATCATTCGATGTTCTCTCAAAGTCGATATGTAGATTGGGGTAACCCATCAGTCATATGGGTTTGATAAGAAGAGGAAAATATAATTCAAAGGAAAATATAAAGAGCACACTGAAAAGAAGATGAGCTTTACCTTATGCACAATGTGTGGAAAGAAACATGGAGGGAGTTGTATTAAAGGGACAAGTAAATGTTTCAAAAGTGTAAAGAAAGGTCATCGGGCATTTGAATGCTACGATGATGGGAAGAAGTTGTCTAATGATGCAAACAATAGAAGGGATACACATAATGAACCTACTACACTTAAATGTTTCAAGTGCAAGGATATGGGACATTATGCCAATAAATTCCCTAATCCAAGGGTTGATGATGATGGTCGATGTCAACAAACTCTTAAGGATAAAGACAATGGAATGTCACATCCAATTTCTATCAGCGATGTGGAGTACGATAACGATGTGGTGAAAGGTACACATACCATCCAATCTAAAGTAGAAAATGATTTATTTGATTCTGGATCCACCCACTCTTTTATTTCGGAATAATTTTCTATGGGTATCACCGTATTACCTCAACAATTAGATGTTGAGTTAGCTGGGACAACACCTAATGGCACAACAGTCGCATCAAAAGTTTATAATTCTTCTCCGATCGAAGTTTGTGGGAAAGTGATTCCTGGAAATCTTGTGATCCTTCCTATAGTGGAATTTGATGTGATTCTTGGCATAGATTGGCTTTCTTTATATGGATCTCTATCAATTGCCAATGATGGGAAGTCACATTTCATATTCCAGATCAATCTATGATCGTCTATCAAAGCAAGGATGAACATAACCTTCTAGTGGAAATTTCATCCATCTTATGGGTCTTGATTCCACTAAATGAAGGTTATTTATCTCAAATGGTTGGTGAGAAACTCACTATTAATTATATGCCCATTGTACGGGAGTTTGATGATGTCTTTCAGGAGGAATTATCGGGAATTCCACCAAATCGTGAAGTTGAGTTCTCAATAGAACTCGTACCGGGTGCTTTGCCTATTTCAAAGACACCTTATAGAATGACCCCAATTGAGTTGTAGGAATTGAAGAAGCAACTCCAAGAGAATCTTGATATGGGATTCATACGCCCTATTGCGTCACCTTGGGGAGCACCTATTCTATTTTTTAAGAAGAAAGATGGATCAATGAGACTCTACATTGATTATCGAGAACTTAACAAGATCACTATCAAGAACAAATATCCTCTCCCACGCATTGATGACTTATTTTACCAACTACGAGGAGCTCAATACTTTTCCAAGATTAATCTCCATTCAGGGTATCATCAATTAAGGGTCAAAAGGGAGGATATAACAAAGACGGCTTTCCGTACAAGGTATGGACACTATGAATTTATAGTGATGCCATTTGGTCTTACTAATTCCCCTACTATCTTCATGGATCTGATGAATAGAGTCTTTAGAGACTATCTTGATCAATTTTTGGTAGTATTTATAGATGATATTCTTTTCTATTCAAAGAGCAAGGAAGAACATGAAGATCACTTGAGAATTATATTGAAGACCCTGAGAAAGGAGAAGCATTATGCCAAATTTAACAAGTGTGAATTTTGGCTTCAAAAAGTTTCATTTTTTGGGTCACATAATCTCAAAAAGGGGATATCTAAGGATCCAGCAAAAACAGAGGTTATCGAAAGATGGTCGAGACCAACAACAGTAACTAAGATCCGAAGTTTTCTTGGTTTGGCTGGATATTATCGACGTTTTGTGAATGATTTTTCACGATTATCTAATCCACTCACCAAGTTGACTCAGAAAGGAGTTAAGTTTGTCTGGACGGAGGAATGTGAAGAGAATTTCAAGGATTTGAAAAGAAGGTTATCCAGTGCACTTGTGCTCACACTGCCTTGTAGTGGAGAAAGGTTTGTGATCTATAGTAATGCATCCAAGAAGGTATTGGGATGTGTTCTTATGCAAAATGATATGGTGATAGCTTATGTCTCACGACAGTGGAAAATCCATGAGCCAAATTACCCAACACATGATTTGGATTTAGCTGCGGTAATCTTTGCATTAAAGATTTGGAGGCATTACCTTTATGGTGAAAGGTGTGATATTTATACTGATCATAAAAGTTTAAAGTATATTTTCACCCAAAAGGAGCTGAATATGCATCAAAGATTATGGTTGGAGATGATTAAGGATTATGACTCCTCAATCCATTACCACCCTGGGAAAGCAAACAAGGTGGCATATACATTAAGTCGACAAGACCATGCTAGTTTATCCATGATTAGGATCAAAAAAGATCCAATATTTATGGATTTACAAAGGATGGATCTTGGAATTATAATGGAAGGGGAAAAATCTTATCTTTCTCAAATGAATGTTCAACCATCGATACATGTGAAGATTAAAAAGGCACAGAAAGAAGATGTCGAGTTGCAAAAGAAGGTGAGAAACGTTCCTGAATTCAATCTTGATTGTGATGGGATAATAAAGTTCAGGAATCGGTTTTTTGTTCCTCCCATCCCCGAATTAAAGAAGGAGCTGCTAGATGAGGCTCATAGTTCTTCATTCTCTATTCATCCTAGAAGCACGAAGATGTATAGGGACCTGAAAGAGTAATTCTGGTGGGATGGAATGAAAAGAGATGTTGCTGAATTTGCCTCTCCATGATTGGTTTTCCAACAAGTTAAAGCTGAGAGACAGAAGTCTAAGGGGATGTTACAACCATTACCCGTTCCCGAATGGAAAAGGGAAAACATCACTATGGACTTTGTCACAGGATATCCTAAAACATCCGAACGCAATAATGCTATATGGGTCATAGTTGATTGTCTTACCAAGTCTGCACATTTCATTGCTATTAGAGAGAATTTCTCTCTGGATCAGCTTGCCAGGATATATGTAAAGGAAGTGGTAAGACTTTATGGAGTACCACTTTATATTATATCTAATCGGGATCCAAGATTTACCTCAATGTTCTGGAGAAGTCTTCAGCGTACTCTGGATACAGAGTTGAGCTTCAGTACTGCTTATCATCCTCAGACAGACTGTCAGTCTAGGAGAACAATTCAAACCCTAGAAGATATGTTGAGATTTTTCTCTATAGATTTCAAAGGTGGTTGGGATCAACACATACCTTTGGTGGAATTTTCTTATAGTAATAGCTTTCACTCCAGTATTCAAATGGATCCTTATGAAGCTCTCTATGGAAAGAAATGCAGGACTCCAACTTGCTGGGATGTAGTTGGGGAAAGAAAGCTATTAGGACCTGATCTCGTTGATGAAATGGCAAAAAAGGTCAGATCTATTCAACAACACATAAGAGCAGCTCAGAGTCGACAGAATAGTTATGAAGACAACCGATGAAAAGACCTAGAGTTTGAAGAGGGTGATAAAGTGTTCTTATGAATATCTCCCTGGAAGAGGGTTATGAGATTTGGAAAGAAGGGGAAGTTGATCCCTAGATATATCAGTCCTTTCGAAATACTGGATCGTATTGGGAAGGTAGCTTACCGATTGGCGCCTCCACCGAATCACTCTCAAGTTCACGATGTGTTCCATGTATCTCTCCTGAGAAAGTACATACCTGATCCTTCCCATGTACTCAGCTCAGAAGTTTTACCGCAGGAGAAAACCGTTCTTATGAAAAACAACCGATAGAGATTCTGGATCGTAGCAAAAAAGTCCTACGAAACAAGACCACTCAATTGGTGAATGTTTTATGGAGGAACGACCAATTAGAAGAAGCTACATGGGAGATTAAGGATATGATGAGGGAGATGTATCCTCATCTGTTTGTTACAAAGTGACGAATTTCGAGGGTGAAATACATTATAAGGGGGTAGAATGTAACACCCGAGACTTTTATGTTATATAAATCATCGAAGGAATCTTTTTCTACACACAACACTTGCTTGGCTTGCTTTACACGAAATCGCGACCTGCCTCGATAGCTTGCGTCGTACGCAATACCGAGTTTCACTAAACAACGATATGCTATTAAAATATTATTAAAACTAGCCGTTATGAATAGTAATAACCACTTTTTGAAATTTTATAAATTTTATTTTTTCAAAATGGACTTCATTTTTGGATTCGGAATATCGAAATTATCCTAGGGTGAAATATTGGTATTTTTCTGAAAACTTTCAATTTTTTGATGAATAGTGAAACCACTAAGTGGTAGTTAAAAAAACCAAATTTTTCATAAAACTTAATTTTACCGCTTCTGTGAGTGGAATTTCAAAAATCCGAGAGACACAGTTGATGTTAGTAAGTAAAATGTGTTTCAATGAGATGAAAATATTTTTTTTGGTGAATAGTAACTTTTTACTTTTTTTCCACGGTTAAAAGTAAATATGGTAATTAAGAGTAAAGATGATATTATTATTACACTAACACATGTCATAATTCTATTGGACAAGTGTAATTCGACCAAAAACAAACTTAGGAATAAAATATGACCATTTAGGCCCACTTGGATTAGATTAGGACATTTATTATTAATTTATTTAAAGAAGGGTTAAAATAGTTAAAATCAATGTTTAATAATTAAATAATACTTAATATGGGGTTATACATAAGATAAATTAAACTATAGATATTATCTAGAAAGATAAAAAGATTTCCTACATAATTGTATTTTATTTGTAATTTTTAGACATTAAATAATTTAATTTATTTATGACACAATGATGATGCAGTAATTATCTTATTAATGAAATATTGACATAATTAATGTCATAAACACCAAAATAAATGTAATTTGAGACCTTTTATGAATTACACTAATTTTCTAGGTTAATATGACATTTTAGTATTGATTTAATTAACTTTTTTCGAACTAATCATTCTGTTATGATTTTCACAAAAATTAATTACTAAATAGTGTCAAAATTGACATAAAATAGTTTTTAAAACACATATTATATTAGTAATTGTAATTTAATTCCTAAAAATATAAGGATCGGCCAAATTACTTAGATAAGGTTATATATATTAATAATAAACAACTTGGGGTTCGTTTGGCTACTTATAGTATGTTTATTATCCTTATAGTATAAGAACACAAGAAGACACGGTAAAAGTAAAATTATTTAACTTAATGTTAAATCTAAATGATATGGTTAAAATAGGGACCTAAACTTGTCTAAATTCTATTGGATGACAGGATTTCGACCCATCCCCACCTTAGCTTCGAAATAAATAAATTTGTTGATATTTAAAACCGAACTTGACTTTATAATAAAATAATATTTTTAGTTATTCCAAAGGTGCCTCTCTCGTCCCTTATAAAAGGGAACCTCCTCCCCCTCTTCCTCACACCACATTGAGCCATCACGCTCGGCCAACCCCTACCCATTCCTCCTCTACACTTCCTTAGAGACATCCTAGAGGTCCTGGTCTTCTTCAAAGACCAATTTTAGTGCCCTAAAAAAGGTGTCAAGAAGCACTTCAAAGAAGAGGTAATGTCCATTACCGATTCATTCATCTTTATTTCTTCTTCCCCTTATTCTTATTTAGTTGTTTCATTATGAAGTAATAACATCAGTACCAATAATATACTAATATGTTATTATAAGTATGAAACAACCCTATTTCACCATCTATCCATCCTACGGAAAAAGAAATCACCGCGCGTGCGTACGTATGGAATACCATCTCCACGCCGTGGTGTAATCTATTTTCCACCACCACCTTACTTGGATGGATATAATGGTGTAAATAATGACTATATATGACTATAATAAATTAATACTTATTCTGAAATAGTATACATACACTCCAATACAATTCTATGATAATAGGAACGATATCATCACTCGTGCGTACGTACGGAATACCGTCTCCACGATGTGATGTGACTCGTTCTACATGATCTTCATTTAATAATGATTATATAAATGAATTTAATTAATTAATATGATATATATTACACTAATACCATTCTGGAAATGATGTATCTATAACCTAAAGAGAAGAATAAAAATTTATTCGACAAGACACGCATAAGAACAAAAAGTTATAAACACCTGAATAACAAGTAGAAATGAAATATTACTACTAAGAAGCTAAGAATATGACCATATATTATATCATGAAAATAATTATCATTCTGGAATAAGTCAATAACATTATTTAAATCATTATACAGGAGTTTCTGTTACGTACAAAGCATATCGGACCTAAGGTAAGGGAAATATCACAATCGCATTTTTATCTGATATTGTTTATATTTTGGTATTTACTAGGGTGTATTTTATCATCCACATCCATGTTTCCTAAATATGTAATATTATTTCCTTCCGCCTACAATTTTTTAAATCAAATTTTACCCTTCGGTGAGTTTTTAGTAAAAGATATGAAAGGAATCTTTTGTCGTTTTTCGTACGAGGTACTTTTTGACTTTTCTGACAAATGTATGAAAAATGATTTTTTTAACTTATACGGCATGAATGGATTTTTAAAACATTATTTCCACGAAGCTTCCTTTACAAGTTTTCAAGTTTATTTTTATTCAACTTCTTTTAGTTTAAAATTGTATGACACGTTAAGAAAGGAAAATTGCTTTTGAAGTAGAAAGGATATTTTCCTCAAGAATGAAGTTCAAGTGTTTTCTCAAAATTATTTTCATCTAAGATAATAAAGGGTTCTTTTTTATCCCTATTATTACATTGATTTGATTATGTTGTGATGGAATTATTTTTATGAATTCCTTTATTGTATATTAATTTTTTTATGATGTCATGATGTTTATGATTCCCATTTTTTTTACATGGGTTATGCAATGATGTATGGTTTATGATTTTGTGGCATACATAAGAATGGTATCATTATGAGATTGGTGGGACCTATATCTCCCTCCAATGCATTGGGTAAAGATATTATATCTCATGAGATAGACATGGCTGGAATGGTAGGTTATACCGGTTCAGTGAAACATGACTGAAATGAGGGTGACTCAGTTCAGAAAGGGACTTTGTCCACTAAGATAGTCTTGGCAATGAGTCTTGACTAATAAGATATGATTCTATATGATTATGTGTGTATGCCACAAAGTTTCTTGTTTTGAGATATGATTATTGTGATTACATTTCACTGCCATGATTTATCCCATGTTATGAAATTATGAATTCTTTTGCAGGTTAAGATTCCCAAAAGTTATGTGCTTATGTATACAATGTGATTGATATTTATTTTTTTTACCCTTACTGAGCATTTGAGCTCACCCTTTTGTATGTTTTCATTCCCCAGGTCAGGAATAAGTTTATTAAGTAATATATGCCAAAAGGGACTATAGATATGATGAAATAAATGGGAGACAGTGTAGACGCTTTATGAACCAGTTGTCTATGTTTCCCAGTTTCTAAAGACACTATACCTATACGGTCCTTTCGTGGTTTTGTTATATGTTGTAATAATTATGATTCAATTTTGAAGTATTAACAATTTATGTAAAGTATGGGTCATTATACGGACACCACCTATGGAAGGGTGTGAAAATTTTAGGATTCAACATCGTCATGATCCAACTATAAAAACTAGAAATACATCAACATAGAACTAAGAAACAATGGGATTAATTCTTCTTAATGGTGGAACACACTCAACCATGAAGACATGAGTGACTCAATTGGGAGAGATAATATTTACCAAACTACATTATAAATAAATAAAATATTTATATCAAATTATTCAATCAGTTTTAATCATATGTTCAATGTTATCATGGTCAAGGGATTAAAGGTCCCGTAATGCTTCAAAATTGGAAATATACCTGACACTCATATATTTA
This sequence comes from Viscum album, assembly GCA_963277665.1. Classification (NCBI taxonomy): domain Eukaryota; kingdom Viridiplantae; phylum Streptophyta; class Magnoliopsida; order Santalales; family Viscaceae; genus Viscum; species Viscum album. The sequence goes on from OY728147.1 coordinate 1,695,672,387, forward strand.
TATCCCTACTATAAATTTTTTCCTAGATAATTGTAATGATTCATCATGAAATTAATAAGATCCAAACATAATCTAAAATAATCAATAAGCATGGTTCATATCAATTAATCACGTTCACCTATATCAAAAAATTCATACCTATAGAAGATTCTATAAACACTTAACCTCTAATTTCATATGGTCATGCCTTTTTCCCCTCGGGTTCTCAATATACTTTATATAGACATATAACCTCATCATAGAAATATTATGATCCTAGTAGAATTGATGTAGTTTTTACTTTAATAAATTGTCATAAAATAGAAGGAAATATATCCAAAGGGATGAATAGATTTTTTTATTTGTAATCTAGATCCATATGGGAATCCACGTTACATTTTTATACATAAAATACAACTTATTATTATATTTGGGATCATCCTTATTTCCTCTAGTATATCATTACATATCAATAATAATACATGTATTGGAATCCAAGGGAAGGAAACATATGAAATGTGGGAAATCATATTCTTACTAATCAAATTCATTCAGTGGTAGCTAAATAATCCATAACTAATTTGTAAGGAATTTATGATGACTAAATAATGATCTATTAATAATCACCTAATTTTAAAACTAATAAACGAATATAAAAAATTTCAAATAAACTCGGGTAAAGGAATAACATATTTCATAATGATAAAATGCACAATTACATACATCTAAAACATATCGTCTAATCTATGATCCATGATACCTAAAAATACAATCAAGTTTGCATGATAATATATCAACATAAATGTTTAAGACCTCATCCAAAGACAAAATCCTAATTTTCACATGGGGTCTATTTTTTTCCAATCCTAACCAATACCATAATAAATTTAACTCATTAATCATATTAATAAACAACATAGAATAATCAACATGCCTTAAAAATCAATAAAAATTTTTATTGAAGGAACTATAATATTGAATATCAAAATTATCAATTGTCAAAAATATCATAAATTATCTAAAGGAATATTTTTGGATGCTATCATAATATTATGACCTTATTAAATCATAATATCAAATAAATGAAATTGACATTGATGAAAATAATTTAAAAGGATCACATGAAATTATCTTGAGGAAAATACCCTTTTCACTTTAAAACCACATATTTATAGTATAAATTACATCACAAATCTTAGTGAAATTTTTTTCATTGATAGAAACAGTTTAATATTATAAAGAAATATTCAAATATAGGATCAATCATTATATAAGGAAATTAAATTTATATCATATTTGAAAATAAATTCTTTCGCAAATTTTGTAAAATGTTCAGAAAGAACCTAATTTAAAAAGCAATAAGAATATTTATTTTAAAAAATTATAACAAGTTTAAATAGTGTAATAATGTATATAATAAATCACTAAGGAATAATAAGAACACCATTTTGGACACTGTATAGAATATATGTACATAGAAGAGAAATATTTCCGAATGTGTATAAAAATCATGTTTGTTTTCCATAATAAATGTTTTTCATGATATTCAGTTCTTAAAGAGAGTAAAACAAAATAAAAACTTAATATTTATAGAAATAAATAAAGGATAATAAAATATATTATTTTTAAGGTAGAAATATTAAATTATTCCTATAATGGAGACTCAATCATAAGCAATCATAAATAATGATGAGATTGTGAAATGAACAGTTACTATTGAGGTAAAATTTGTGTCAAAGCCATCAGGAAAAGAATAGAATAAAAAGAAACAATAAATTTTATTAATATTAAAGAAATATGATATAAAATATTAATGGGTAGTTAATAAACCATTTAAAACAAATTTCTACCTAATATTAAAATATTCCATAGTGGAAAAAATATTTAGACAAACACCCTTAACTTAGGTCTCACTTCCTTCAAATGTGTTTGAACATGTGGTATGAAAAATATAGATTTTTTACATATATTAATCAAACATACTCACATATATTTTTTCATATATGATTTACTTGTAAAATTTTATCAACCATTTGTTTATAATTCTTTATTAAAATCACTATTCTGTTGGATAATTGATTTTGTATTCCATGTATGATTTGGTTTGATAGTTTAGGAACTTCTATTTTTATCATGGTTCAATCATCACTATAATATTATTAATGATATTAATATTACATATATATCTACTATATTTATATTTATAGTCATATTTGAAATATATATATATATATATATATATATAAAAGAATTACACCGTTCGTGGGGAGAGTAGGTCATTTGTTTACATGAACGTTATTTAAAATTCCGATGAATTGTAAAAAAGGAATAAATAATTATCCATTCAAGAATAAAAATAATATCATATATATAATATATATATTATATCCATATTATTACCATTTATTTATAATTTAGAAGAAAAATAAGTCACATCGATTCATCAAGGGGGTAGTCTACACATACGGAAGAGCAACATTATAGTTTTCCAATAGATAGAAATATAGAAAAGTGAGATGTGATATTATAATTTTAAAATTATAAATATCATATAAATATCATTTATTAATATTAAACCCACTATATTACCTATCCCTAAACCATAGTGATGAAAAAATTATTACATCGCTACGTGGAAACAGTAAGTCGAACGTGTGAACTACTGATACTTTCACTTCCCATCTGATGGAAAATAGTGTGGGTAATTAAATTTTAATAACAATAATAGGTATGTATATTATGGATATTGGATTTATTATTTTATTATAAATAACATATATTCATTAGAGGTAAGTTAATATTTTAAAAAATTCCATGATTGCTTAATATAATTACATTTTCTAAAATAACTCCTTTAAATCTCCACATAAGTATCCTATAGTTTCTATTTTTTGAAACCATAAACTCTAGCATGATCCTATACATAATTATAAGATCCTTTTTTAGGGTATCATTGAGAAATAATGCTAAACGCGGTGTAAGGAAAAGAGGGAAGTATACCATTCTATTAATGAGGTGAGGGGTTATCTTAGAATTTATTAAAATAATAAATTAATATAAACTATTATCATGAATAAATTCAACCAAATTATATAATTTCATGATTATATTATGATTATTCTAAATAATATCATAAAAAAATTGAATATGTTTCAGTTATGTTCCCACCCTTATATTTTTCCAATTAGTATAATATTAAAATTATCACTCATTAAGTTCTATAATGATAACATTAAAATATTCCCAAAATTTATCATGGATGATGGTTTTAACAATATCCCATAAATTTTTATAGATTAATTTTTTTTTATTTTTTTAAGTCATTTAATGAAAATATTATTTGTTAAAAAAAAATATTAATGTCAATTTTCACACTATTAATTTAATGTGACTTTAAAAACATCAAGAGAATGAATTAATTTGAATATAATCCTTTGATACTTCCATAACATGTAATACAGATCTATAAAATTTGTGTGAAACATTAATTTATTCAAAATATTTAAATTATTTTAAAACCGTTTATTTTTTCCTATTAATATAATAAATACTTTCTTAGTATTGTCTAAGAATTTAAGGTTATTATTTAGTTAAAAAAATTTATAAATAAATTACTATTAAAATAAATTTTTTATCTTTGAAATAAATATGTATAACCAAGAAACACTATTTATACTTATGTGAAAAATTTAACAATAATGAAATAAAGAAAATGACATTGTTGAATTTTCATTAAATAAAATAATATTAATTGTTAATAGACATCCAAACTAAACAAAATATCCTATATTTTAATATTGTATGGTTATGAACTAAATAGGTTCATATAATGAAATTAATCTATGTTTTTTTTAATTTTCAAGTCCATATCAGATTATTTTTAAAATTAATTACTCATTTTACCTTTTCTACTGTGAAAATTATTTACTTTGGTTACTATTCAAAATGAACGAACCTAAAAGGGTTCTATTGAAAACAAATTAACCTACTACTTCCAAATTATGAATAAATTTCAGAAGATACAATTTATATTTGTTTTGGTAAATTATTTAGAATCCCAACATAAAATTTAATGCAATGTAGTATTTCAGAAAAATACATGTTTTTATATAAAAATGTTTTCATACCAAAATAAATATTAAATCCGATTAAAATGAACTTAATTGAATTATTATAAAAAATATATATATAATTTTTGTTTTATTTAATTATAAAAAAATATTTTACATTGTTAATATTTGAATAAAATATATATTTTTCACAAAAATTTGTATTTTTTAATTTTCAACAGGAAATTGATCTTTTTATAAAAATATAGAAATATCACTCTAAGATAATTTTTTTTAGGGTTTAAAACATTATATTATTTTTGTTAATTTTTTTTATTTATATAAATTGATTATAATATTTTCTGACAAAAAACTATAAAAATCATATTTAATGAAAATGTATATCTAAATCATAAATTAACATTACTGAAAATTGTGTACTTATTTCTTAATCATTAATAACTATATTTCTATTTTTTAGTTAATATATATATATATATTATAATTTAGTTAAAATCATTTAATCCTTCCAATTAAATGGATAGGAAATAAAAATATTTTAATAGTAAATTGTGATTCTATTAAACTTGGTGTTGTGTATCCTAGACACTATTTAAAATAGTGTTATTTTAATATATTGGTATACTAAAAATCATTCCCCTTATTTTCCATATAAAAATATCTCAATGAATATGGTTCAGAAACGAAACCTTTCGGTGCATTAGTTTTAAACATAGAGCCCATGGTGAAGGAGGATTCCACTCTACTGCCCCTGGATGCTCTCTCACATAAACATTGAAGATGACTATATTTTCAAGTAGTGTGACACACTGTAAGTGAAGGATAAAAATCAGGATTGGGGTTTATTTTTTACCAAATATAAAATAGACCACCTAATTCTACCATAATATTGATTATGTACACCTTCTTCTACCTTATTAGTGTTCCATCGGCTTCCTTTTCTTACCGGAAATTAAACTCTATCTACCTCCCACTGTCAATGATTCTCCAAAGAATCAGATATTTCCTTACAAGTATACCTCATCCATATATTCCTTATCCATGACCCCTATTTAGGTGTGTAGTAACATAATTATTAATATATATTGAATAATAAATCATAACCCCATTTAAAACCTATGTTCCTTGACAGAATCATTGGAAAGATGATCTGAAGAAAAGTGCACCAAATTAGAAAACCAAGTAGAATAATCCATGACAAGATTATCTCCTTAATCCAAACTAATGAACTGTCTTTACAGCTCTACCTTTAGTTTATTAGGATAGAATGGTTGGTAAAATTCATTCTTGAAGGTTTTATAAGTGATATCTTCTTCAACATGGATTTCACAATAGATTTATGCCACATCATATATATCCGATTTGAGTATATAAGTGGTGAATCCAATGCTCGAATCCTATAGATATTTACAAATTTTTTAAATACATGTGGTCTTTTAAATTCTTTCCTCATAATATTAGGGACACTTTTTACCATAACAGATCATTGGATGCCACTTAGTATACTCTAAAGCATAATCCTCCTTTCATTCCAATCAATATTGGAGACATATCACATATAATATATTATAAAAATGATATTATATACTATAATATGGTCAATTACAGAATTCTTATATGTGGATTTCATTGTAACATCCTCTTAGAAAATCATGGGTAATCTAATTAAAGGAAACATAATTTAAAAATAGGAGGGTGAAAAAATTAAAAGATAATTTCATTAAATTTACTTAAATTAAATTTAAATAACATAATAAAAATTATAAATCATTATAAATTAACCCTGAACAACCCCATAATATCCATGGTACCTTGAGGATTTTCATGAAAGTGAGTTCCCTATTAACAATCCAACATGAACTCTTCTATTTTGATAGTCCAATATTCAATGTATCATCATCCCCAAACACAATAGGTTGATACCCAAGAAAGAGTATATGAATTAATGAAACCTAGGGCTCTGATAAAAAATTTTAATAGACCAACATGGTTACACTAATAAATTCAACTGAATTAATCTATTAAAATAGTTGAATAAATTCTCAAAAACTACAGGTTGGAGGTAAGAACTTGGGTTAAATATATATTTGATATAATAGAAATAGATTCAAACAATATAAAAAAATATATCATATATCAAAATAGTAACTAAGAAGATAAAATCCAACATCTAGGAAACATAGTCTCTAAACATAACAAGAATGCCATCAACAACAATGAACCCAAAACAACACATGGGTCCATCTCCACATGACCCTAAGTCACCTCCATCCCAACCTAGTTGTAGTAATATTGAGTAAGGAGAATCTACCTATACATGGTACTCTTCAATTTAACTATATCCTATAAATCCAAGGATACTATTTCCCAATGGAGAAAGTATGGTGTGATCACAAATACTTAGTAGGATACCACAAAATACATTATATAATTTCTAACCATGGGAATCCATTAAATCATATTAATAATATATTTCTAAAACTCATCATTAGAAATCATATTCTATGTATAAAAATCATTTTTATTTCTTTTCGAAACTTGGACACATTAAATAATATAGAGGAATATGAAATATCACATTTTACTTGGAAAAAATTAAATAATTAGTTTTCAAGAATCACTTCATATAACAGGGAAAGGTGGTCAAGTAATAATATCGAAAGACAATTTACGTAAATTAATATCAAACAAAGCAAGTGGCATATACATGACATGACAGTGTAAAAACAAAAATGACAACATTATCAAATGAAAACAAGTCATCATAGGTGACTCATATTGTTTGGTAATCTTATTCCCATGTAAATTTTACACTCTTATTTCCATAACCTTAATGTAACCACCCATAGTTTTAGCTAAATCCATTAGGGTTTTTCTTCATTTTAATTAATTCTCATTCCACAGGGTCCCCCAATTGTGTTATTAGAGAATTACTTCTTTTTAAGAAACAAAAATGATGATTCATTATGATTTTATATAAAAAAATCCAAAATATTGTTTCATAAATATTTTCTATGTAGTAAGACATTTTCAATCAAATACTATATTCGTAAAAATTAAATTTATATAGAGATCCACAATTCATTCCATCCTTGAAACCCCATTTCCCATTTTAAAAAATATTTTATGCAATTTTTCAAATAGATCACTATTTCAAACAGTTTCAATAAAAATACTTTTTGCATAACATACGAAAACCATCAGAAAATATTTACATCCATAAAAAATTTGTTTCATAATCAAAACCATGTGAACATATCAGTTAATATAATGCATAATATGTTTTATAATATCTGATAAAGTCACCTACCATGTGAATGATAAAATTACGTTTCCTATTCAACACACGAGATGGGAAACAAAGAAATTGGATCATCAAAAACCTAGATCTAATAATAATAAATTTCAATTACCCAGTTTAAGGCATCATCCAATGATCTAGTCTAATCAGACACCAAAATCATAGATAAAGAGTTTTGAAACCAAATTAGAAGGATTCCTCTTACTAGATTATGAAGAACCAAGATCCAGGCATTCAATCCATAAAAAAATATCCAAAATAAAGATGGATAGTGAAAACAATCTTAATGGAGCCTCTAAAATTAAGAGAAAAATAATTTTGATTGAAGATTCGAATTAAGGGTAATTACAAAAAATTGTTTTTCTAAAATTATAGTTCCCCCCTTAACAATATACGTCGCATGAAATTCTACGAGTTTGGTGGTGGCTTCACTAATAAGTATGGAGCATTATGAAGATATCATGATGTTGTACGACTCCACCGATGAGGTGGAGGGAGTTTATTAGAAATTTAATGGCACCTGAAGACCTATAAGATTTTATCCTATCATCATTGCCTAGAAATTGGCCCTATTCTATCACTAACTATAAAAAATCCCCCTACCGACGTAAGGGAAACCTGAAAATAAATACAAAAATACCGAAATATCTCCATCCTTAATTCTGCATACCCATGTTTTACATGATACTCCATATAATATCTTTTAATTCCAAATATATTAATAATTTAAAAAATTAAATTACCTCAACTGTTTTGATCTTTCTTTCATATAGGTATTAATCATTTGAACCTCCATTAAGTGGAACTATATTTCTATTGATATGGTCTAATGTATAACCGATATTTTGGTGATCCCTATATGATCTTTTGATCTTGAAGAATCTTTTTTGGTACTCTGAGGGTTATCATGGTGGAATTGATTATTTTTTGTCAGCAACATTGATAACAACACAATCCTTTTGATTTGAATGAATTATTCTCATTATATCATTATTTAGAGGTATGATGAATTTGGATGAGATTCTCTTCATATTGGTAGAAACCCCGATATAATTTATTCATGGAGTTAATTCTCTAATGAACATATCATTATTCAAATATTTTATATACCACTATAAAATGATATAATATGGTGTTTATAATGCCCGTATGAGGAATAAATATATACACATAAACCCTTAAAATTCTATTAATCCTTAGGGAACCCCATTTCTAATAAAAATATTAATTTTTTTATTATCATGGTATGTTCTTAACTCACAGATAATGTAAATATAATATTTTATAAAAAAATTTATTTACTTAGGAGATATTTAATATTTCATTTCCACCAGCCCAATTAGCACGGTCTTTATTTCCTTCTTCAAATATACAATAAATTTAAATAAAAAATATTTTTAATTCATTAATTGAATTAATATGATATTTGTGGTCTAATGAATAAATATTCATTTTAATTTTTAAATCACATAAAATATTAACTAGATATAGATGACCCAAAAATCATAAATGAATACTATTTATTGGTCTATAAAAAATATTCATTCTAATAATTAAATTAAAATATAACTTAATTGAGATCAATATAGACACCAAGTATGTGACCCTCAAGGTATCATGTTATATGGAATTCAATGGGTGATTTTAATGTCAAATATTAGTTTCTAGCAAGACATAATGAAACCCATAAGGGAATAAGTTGTTGTTTCAATGGAAACATCCACATATGAAAGATCGCTGTGTAAATTAATCAATTTGTATTGATATCTAATCAAAAAGTTTGGATAATTTTCTAAACAACCTATATACTTGATAGGTATTTTTTTTATTTCATAAATTAATCCATCAATACATCATTACCAGGATATTTTGATCAAAATTTCTATTTTAATCAATATGTTCAGGTATCAACTTCAATAATGATTGGATAAATAAATCATCCTAGAAATATTCATTAATGATATATCATTTATGACTCACCCTATATACACAACTTCACGATGCATATATTTTATCATATTTCATTCCAATATATCACTATATACATCTCTAGATATTAATTAATAATAATATTAATGTCTAAGTATCATTTAACATGATTATAGATTGGAATATCTATTGACTTGTAACGTGTCTTTTTATAACATTTTGTCTTATACTCATAATCCCCTAACCTAGATATTTACCCAGGGTAAATTCATAATATAATGACACATCCTTATATTAATACATAGGCTAGATAGTCATCATCATTTTTGTCAAATCATATTATATCATTAAAACATAAGATGTGTAGTTTGAGAATATCATCTTATCACATTGAGGTTCTCATCATAGAAGAGAACCATTATGACCTTTATAGTGTGATATATACTCTTAAAAGATTATAAAATTTATGTTTCATAGAAGAGAAACAATATGTGATAATCTAATTATTAATCTTAAATAAATAAAAATACAGGTAATCTAAGGTAAAAATTAGTCAGTTCTTGGGAACCAACTACAATTTTAAAATGAAAATATCAATAGTATTTTTAGACATGGAATATGATACATATATATATTAGTGAAGTAACTTTAGATATGGTTATATATGATTACCTATTCATTTCCCATGGACTATAAATTAAACAGATAGTTTTTCTATAGACATGAAATTAGAAGAATCTTTTGAAAATTTATACATGTATCTTCATGGAAACTGTTAAATATTCCTTCTCAATGTTTGTGTTTAATTTATTAGGATCATGACCTAAAAAAAGGAAGTATTATGGAATTAATCATGGGTTTTCAGAAATTATTTACCTTCATTCCTGGAACTTTGTACTATCCCGAAAAATATGCAAAGGAGAATGGGAATCCACCTTAATTTGAGAAAATATTCTACCCAATTTCTGTCAAATAATTGGACAAAAATATGAACAATACTCAAGATTGGTGAAGGACCAACCGGTCCGCGTACCAGTCCAACATTGATGGTACGTGGCTGGTTCAGCGAGCCTCCCCCTCCACGGACCAGCGTTGTTCATGAAACAAAGGCGGTAACCCCTCTGCGGGTGCGAAGCAGGATGGGCGCTAGGCCGGTCCACCGTCCCGAACCGCCCCAGCTATGAAATGCGCCAACTAGACCAGACCGCATGCACTGTCATTTGTGGAATAGAGTAGGGGGCCTACATGGCCACAATGCACCGATTTGGTTCACGAATGAGGTCCATTCATTGACCCCCCCCCCCCCCCCCCCCCCCGCGAGTTGCGGTTTGACCAAGTCATCTGTAAACTGGGATTTCGGACATCGACCTCTACAAAAGGCGATGCATGACCACAGATGCATCTTTTCCTCCCTCAATAAAAGGACATCGAGGGGGATAAGAAAAGGGGAAACAGATTCATGTAGAAGGATTTGGAGATCAGGGAACGATTGATCGGACTCCATAGACAAGAAATTTTGGAGATTGACTTTTGAAGGAAGTATTGCGAAGGAAGGAGCTTAGGACTTCGCAAACAGCGAAGCTCCGATTCGTGAACCAGAACAGGTATAAAACTGGAAACTAATTTATAAGGATCCAAAAAACACATAAATAATTTGTGAACCATGAACTTAAAATAAAAATCCGTGATCCATGGTCCCTCCGCGAATGTACTCCCCATGGACCAAAGAGTTTATCCCCCTTTTTCGATCCAACGCACCGCGTAACACCCTCTTACGTGGTTGAATCCCTGACCTGTGAACCCCCGACCGGAGATTCCCCTGACCTCTTCTACTCGTGTGGACTCCACCACGTACCAACCTAGTATGTGGGCCAAAATTGAATCCACATACCTCCCTGGTACGCGGGATGCCAATCAGTCCGCGTACCACCTTGGTATGCAGACGACCTCTCCAGTCGCATAACATCCTCTACATGAAGGGCGCCACTCCTCATGCACCCATGTGGCCCGCAAACTCCTTTAGTGTTCCCATTCCCCAAGCCAGATAAAACCCTTGCAATCTGGCCCGATCCTTCACAATCCCTTCATTTTCCTATTCATCGACCCCGAGCCAAGGCCTCTACCAAATCCACCGGACCCTTATGGTGAAACCTATAGGCACATCAGCGCGCCACGTTGAGTTCACATACACATGGTAGGCGTGGAAAAAGAGGTTTCCCTGGCTCTTGAGTGGATTCTCGAAGCATTCCTGGGTTCACATTCCCATGGTAGTGCAGGGTCCAAGCCTGGGAGTCCCCTTTGTGACTCTCCACGTTCTAGGATTGAGGGACCCTTCTCGCGTTTCCTTTTAACGATTGCCATCGGTGAGCACTTCCCCCCTCTCTAAGGAGTGGTCAGGCATCCCTCCTAGAGTAAGCCCCACACCATCATCGCCGGAATCCAATGGCCATTCCCCTCTCATCAAGTGAGGTTTATTTCTCCGCAGTGTGACTCTTACCTTCCTACAACATAAGGGATAATGAGAGTCCAACGGTCCCGGCCTTCTCCACTGATCATTTTCTTCCTCCCCTTCCCTTGGTAGGGAGAATGTGTGAGGCTTTCCAAGACTTATACATTCTCTTATTTCTCCCACCGAGTGTGACTCACAGGGGCTTATATATTATTGATGGTCATGGCGTTCACAAAATGATGCCCCTCAAAACAAACTATGTGGGTTTTGATACTTGTCTCCTAAGCAGGGTTCGTAGGAAGCCTCCCTAAGGTTCAATCTCAATTCAGGCCACTAAGCATGTGTAAGCCCCAATCATGCCCGTCAAAACGAACTATGTTGGATTTGATCCCTGTTTCCTAAATAGGGTACATTGGATGCCTCCCCGAGGATCAATCCCAACAACAGGCAACTCTCATGTAAGCCCATATCACGGGTTTGATACAAACGATGAAGTCTATATCTGTCACCCTTGGATGAAAATAATCTCAAGAGTTCCCAGTTATGAGGCTTTAAACTAGTGCCATCTCAATGAGTCCAAACTCCCCAGAGTCATTAATCTAATGAGGGATGGTAAACCTCGGGCCTAAATGAATCTGAATCCCTGTGCTCAGCTGACCATTTCTAACCAGGATTAATACATTGATACTATGCTTGGGTATAATCCAAAGATTCGTGAACATATGAATACGTCTTAAATATATAATAGAGTATCAGAAGAGGCAATAATTCCCCCCAAAAGGGTGCGATGAGCCAGACTTCCCATCCTCTCGACCAATGTGAGTTCTTAAATGTCGCTGGCCAAATCACCCAGCGAACTCTCCCATTGGAAAGCAGGTCCATGTATCATTGGATATGGGACCGTTGGGAATTTCTAAATGAAAACACAGCCCATTATATGAGTGATATAGCAGAACCCAACCTTCTCTAATCAACCGCCGGGCAGCACACGTTTCCCCACTCATTTGAAACAAAAATGGTGAACTCGACGTGAATCATTAACCAAGCATGACAGATTTAACCTAATCCCACTCTATTCCCCCTTATACTCACACGGAGGTCCAGGAAAGGTCATTTATTATGCATGGGATTGTGAGATTCTGCTTTGATGGGTATGCTGTTTGTATTTGTTAAAATATTTTACAGATACCAATAAGAACTCCCTTCATTCCAATGGCATCACAGAGGAAATCACAGATGCGTAATTCAAGCAACACAATGTCAATACATCCTCAAAAACTACGGACCCCATAACCTAATTATCATCTTCAACGATTGGTCTCGGATGCATTGATCTGAGAGTACCACTTGAACGACACTCTCCCGACGGTGGAGGAGGCCATGCACGCCCTCCAATCCGCCAAGACTCGTCGGACACCTACCTAGCAGCGGCCACGAAATCTGATCTAAATGACTCATGTTTCCGTATCAAACATTTCCAAGAGTCTATCCCTAGAATGAGACGACTCGTACCTTCCTTATCATAGGGAGGTAGATGAGGTTGACCCTAAGGACTTAATCCACCCTGAACGGGGGTTCCGCTCTAAGGCCCCCTGTAGAAGATGTCATTGTGGTTACGCTACGACTCAATATCCTCACGCTATGCAGGATGTTACCCTGAAGGTCCAGGCCCATGCTCCCCAAGATCTGGCCCCTCAGACCGCCCAACGAGGTGAGAAAACGTGAAACCAAGGACCGGTCAACACCCTTGTCCCTGAGGAGGAGCTCCGCTTCCTAGTCACAGAGACATATTGCGAGGAGGCACACACACTTGTCTTCTCCTCCAAATTCCTCCATGAAGACATGTCAGCTTCATTCGAGCAGGCATGCATCCCCGCTGAGCTCCATCATTCCCATAACTCACTCAAGACAGCACCTACCCGACATGAACCTCTCCCTACCCAAGGTCATGAATCCCACCAACCAGGCGTGGTTGTAACCCAGCCCTACAAGAACATCTCCTATCAGATTCTCCTGACGCCTACCATCCAGATGTGATGGGGATCAACAAAGCCTTCCATCCAGATGTGGTGGAAATTAATAGGTAGGAACATCTCCCTTCCAGCTAAATCCACTGACTCGAAATGGTGGGGAACCATCATCTGCAGGGCCAGATCCCGCCTGATACAAGTAAAGTCTGCCATCCTGATGTGGCAGCAAACAAAGAGATAAACCAGCATATCCAGACATAGGGGCAGACGTGTTCACCTGCCTCGACACAAGAGAATTTTCAGTACCCACTGACCACCAGAGGACTAGATTAGGATATTATTACTCCGAAACCGGAATGGGCCTTCATAACTGTTCTAACCAAATATATCATTCTGCATATCTTGGCAAGGATGGAGGAGTAGGTATCGATCCCAGATCATATCTTTCAGACATTACAAAATGTGATTGCATCAACTGAAACAACAAGGAATAAAGTCGTGAGCCTATCTCCCTAATTGAGGTGACTCATCTAGGAGACGACATTGTCGCCTCAAAGCAGATCTGCATCCCTGCTTTCACCCAGGAGGGTCGTTGGCCATATTCCACAACACAAGGGTAACTGGATCATGTAGCCTCACTCATTCTAAATGGGGGACACCCGTCCATCATGATGGATGCTCCATAGTAGGCATATATCCCTACTAAAAGACAATATGTTCTTCTACATATCTCACCAGCATCATTGGACCCAATTAGAAAGGGACCTGTAGGTGAAGGTGTTATCAAAGCAGACAGTCCCCGCTGCCCGCAAGAAAGCGCCTCGAACACGCCGAAGGAAGAAGGAAAATAAAGAGCGGGTTCATGACTCCACTCTACTAGAAGCTGGGGTTCCCAATGCTGCTAATCACATATCACAGGCTCAGAACCCAGCCTACCTGTTACTATATTATGGGAGTGGCAGTTGTAGTTGTGAAGGTCCTCCCCTCAATATCGCTGCCAGCATCTCTGAAGGTCTTCCCCAGAGCACCTACGGGAGCCTCCCCCATGGGAATATAATGATCTATCATGAGAGATTCTCTTTTTATGCAAGTCATGGAATCCCTCTTCATGACCCGAAGATTAATCATCAAGAGGTCCCTCCACTTGTTGTATTCCACCATGAAGGTCCTATCTGGGGTATACACTGCAAACAGTCTCCGTGCAGTGAGAACACGGATTCGGATAGTATTACTTTCTATCGTAGTGGTAACTGCAGAGGCCCACCCTGCAGTGATGTCTCATCATGAAAAGTAGGACCTCCCCTTGTCGTGGCCCACCCTGATGGTCCACCCCATTGGTTAAATTGCAACGACACTCCATGCATCCAGGCATCAGATCACGTTGGTAGTCCTCACCACTTTGATAATGGAGTTCCTCCCCGTAGAGACATCAAGCAATGAGAATACCATCCCCTTGTGGTGGTACATTCTGAAAGCCCTCCTCAGTGTGTACCCCACAGATATACTCCCTGAAATATTTGTGATGGTAGTCCTCGCCATTTCGGCAGTTGTAATCGTAGTCCTCGCCACCACGACCGCCATTGCAAAAGTCCTCCTTGCAGTGGCCCCAATCAACAAGAAGGTCCTCCCCTTGTCACATTGTGTCTTGAAGGTCCCCCCCAGGGTACTCTTCGAACATCAAACCATGATGTCCATCCTCACCATGATGGGAGTTTTTGTAAATCCCTCCCCATAATAACTCTACACAACTATAAGGTCCTCCCATTGCTGCGACACGCCTTGGGGGTCCTCCCTTGGGTATGCA
Organism: Viscum album; assembly: GCA_963277665.1. Taxonomy (NCBI): domain Eukaryota; kingdom Viridiplantae; phylum Streptophyta; class Magnoliopsida; order Santalales; family Viscaceae; genus Viscum; species Viscum album. The sequence goes on from OY728147.1 coordinate 1,695,687,889, forward strand.
CTACAAAAGACCTCTATGTAGTGAGGCGTCAAGCAGTGATGGTAGCCGTCACCATTACAACATAGATAGCGGAGTTTCTCCCCACCTAGATGTTGATCAACATGAAGGCCTCCCCTCGTTGCGGTACATTCTGAAAGCCCTCCCCAGGGTGTACCCCATAGATTCTCTCCCTACGACAGCTGTAATGGTAGTCCTCTCCATTACGGCCGCCATTGCGAAGGTCCTCCCGGCGGTGAAATATCATATTGACAGGAAATTCCTACTCCTACTGAATCGAGCATAGAAAATACCTCATATGCCAAGGAACTCAGAAGGATGGGATCAAGATTGTCAGATTCCCAACTAGTCTCCAACTACACCCTTCTTTAATCAAGAGATGGTATAGGGCCATGTTCTTCTTTTGAACCACCTCGGAATCATCCACATGATAATTCAATAACTACTGGCCCCACTGCCTCTGAACACACTATTAGTGAGCATATAAGTTGGTCCAACAAGGTAGAGGAATCACTAGCGAAGATGTATGCTTACATGATGAACTTGAGGAAATGACTAGCTAGAGATGATGTACCAATTATGTTTTGGCCCATGACCACCTCTCAATTCGACATACCCAAAATGTTTTCAGAAGAATGTGTGCATGACATCCACCACAATATATGGACAACCCTCCGATGGATGAAAACACGTTTCCTACCCTATGATGGTTATTTTGACCATGAAAAGACAATAAGTGACCTCCTTTGTCACATCGACCTGGAAACTCTTCCTTCGGTGTGGCGACCGAGACCTGAGAGGCGTAATGGAAACCTTGAGTTAGCCTACCTCCGTGCACTTCACCAGTTGTGTCGCCTCATTAGTGATGCTTCAACGGGAGTCCATATCAAAGGATGAGGAGAACATGGAGCATTTCATTTCACTCTACTCCCCACCAAGAAGAACCTGTTCGACATGATATCTAGCAACGTTATCACCTCAGGACATCAATCTAGTAGGGTCCCTATTCAGGAAAGGTGACATATCCAACAAAGACAGGCCTTGAGTAAGTCCCAGAAGCATTAGGCCCAATGGGAGCAATCCATTCACGAAACCCTGAATCAAGCCACCGAAAGCATACAACATGACTCACGCCTAAGAGAGTCCAATCGGATGTCATTTTTTGCCTCCACAGAGGTGATTGATTCACAGGTGAACTCGGAATTATATCTAGTTCACCCTCGAATGGGGGCATGAAAGATTAAGCAGGTTATGATTATAGCATCCACTACTACAATCTAGGGTCAACCGCAGCCTATAGGGATGAGGGAATTTTTTTTTAAAAAAAAATTCCCCTGTAAGACCAATTAAAACGGTAAGAGACTCAACGTCCAAGGAACGGAGCCAACCCCAGCCTCAGGGTTGGGAGAATTTTTAAAAACTCAAGAACGGCCTCCCCCAGGTGAATCAGTATTCTATCATCTGGGGAGGAAAGTCAAAAGAGGAGGTTCATGACCTATCTCATCCTTTGAATCATCATCCACTTCAATAGGTAGGCATACCGTAAGGTCACAACAATGAACTCTCCACGTCACCCTTATTCAATGAGTCTGAAAGGAATCCTGGGATAGGAATAGGAAGACCAGTAAAAGGCATGGAAGATCCTCTTCCTATTTGGAAGATGAAATCTCCTCCACCCCGTGATATGAATCCATTAATGACAGAGTGGTTAAACCCATGGGTGACATCGAAGATGATGCAAATTCGAATAGATCAGGAGACAATGGTTTCGTTCAGGTTGTGAGCCATAATGAACCATCAGGTATGCACACCCAGAACCAGAGGGCCGCCCTAAATATGGCCACCCCTCAAGCTTACCCTCCTCCTCTTACCCTATGAGCTTCCAAAAAGTATAAGAACAAAGGACCGGTTACCCATAACCCACCTCATTCTCTTATTAAAACAATCCACTTACGCTAGAAGAGAGATTCGATCGACAGGAAGTGGAAAGGAAAGAATTGAGGCGGCTTAACACTGACCTACTCCAGAGAAACCATCTTATTGAATGAGATTCCAAAGAAGAGCCACACCTTGCACTCAAAACAGGCACACCTCAAAGAAAAAGGAATTTCCCCGTCCAACTACATGAACATGGATTCAGAAGAATACAAATACTTCCCTCCACTCAGGAAGCAACGAGAGAAAGTACGTCTAAACCCTCTGAAGGTGTCACAAACGGCATATGCACCCTTGATGTCGGCCGAGCCAGAACCGCAAAAAATGATTCGGGCTACACCTGCCCAAGACCAGGCCCAACAGGATGTAAACCAGGGTCTCTCCAACACCATCGAGGAACTAACAGCTCAACTGGAAGAAATGTATGGTTCACGCGCTCTGGTACAGCTAGGGCAAAAGCCCTACCAAGATTGGTTGTGAAACACGCCTCCTCCACCGAATTTTCAGAGCCCAGTATTCCATATTTTGAATGGATCAGGCTATCCGGAATAGCATTTGCTACACTACGCATCTATTTGAGACCCTATGATGGGAACTCTGGAACAACAAGAAGCAGTGAAACTCAGATGCTTCGTGCGGACCTTGCAAGGATCTGCCTTCTTCTGGTATACAAGTCTACCAGCATAGTAAATAAAATGCTGGGAAGACCTTTGACAGAATTTCCTGTTCCACTTCATCTCAACGTTGCCTAAAACAACAGTCAGTGACCTCAAGATTTGAAAACAGAGGGAGAACGATAGGGTCTCAAATTTCATCGCCAGAGGGAAGGGTCTGACCAACTCTCTGAATAGGCCAATGCTCTAAGATGAGATTCCTTCCATATGCATCGATAACCATCAAGATGTGTTGCGAACACCGCTCATACCAGTGGTTTGCACTACTGGATTCTGCAATCTCTCTGCCATTTCCCATAGAATTGAAGACACCATGCATCAAACTAATATTAAGTCATGAATAGCCTCATAGGCTCCTACAAAGAGAGCATTTAGAGCTGAAGCATCCTCTGTCATGCTCAAGCCAGTCCCTATGCCTTCTCCACTACCTAGGCCTCCACCAAATCGCCAAGGCCCCCATGTATATCAGAAGCCGCCTCCACCCATGTGGTATGATCAGAGAGGATCGAATTAGAACCAATTCAAGGAAGGAAGACACAAAGTATACTTGTTTCAAGAGGAAAAAGTCCACAGCTAATTCATCACCGCCATCAATTGCAATTTTCTCCACCTCCCGGAGCCACGAAAGCCTGAAGAAGTCGGCCATGATGATAGGACAAATTATTTTCCCTACAATAGAATTTTGGGGAACAATATCTATGAATTATTCATCTTCAAAGACATCCTTCAATGAATGGTAGACTCCGAGCAGGTCGAGCTGGGACCACCCCCAGCACATGTAATGTATATTTCTACCACTGAATCCGACAAAGGGGAGGGGTGGTAGGAAGTCACCAGCAAGAAGGGGAATAAATTTGATGACTGGATGACTCGAAATACTGTCAATCGAGCTCAAGGCATACTCTGAGCTCAACTAAAGTAGCCGGTGTTGCTTCCAACATCCCCTAATTCCGCACAGTCGACAATATCATCCCCACAACCCTCCACGAGCCGGTCATCCAGGAATAATCGAAAAGGGAGGAGACAAGCGGAAGAGGAGCATTCTGCAATGAGGACAAATATAGCCCCGACACTATCAGATTTTATGCCCTCAAACTAGGCACGGTGGGCACCGACCCACAAAACGACACCATCAGGGACAACTGGCCAGGTTGACCTGTCACAGGACAATGAGATAATAGTTGGTTCCATCAACATAGTCCATCTAATGGAATCATTCCTTACGAAGGCTATGATTACGAACCCGAGTTCCCAACATAAGGGTCCGGGAGGAGGAATCAGAAAATTAGGGGATACCAGGGGAGGCACAGTCATGGCCGAAACCAACCCTATAGTTTTACCCCATCCCAAAACATTAATATCACGGATACCCAAGGGATAACCCTTCAACGGACTCAGCATGAGAAAGAATATACCTCTACCTCCACAAGAAGCCACTCTGGCCCCGTCATTCTGTATTACCCATCAGAGGAGGAAAAATGTCTAGCCGCCTAGTGCGCACAAACAGACCGGCCGGGCCGAGTCCCCAGAACAAGGTAACACCGTCAATAACCGACCCAGCGATTGGTCCTTCCTCTTCACATACTCCAGATCCCAAAGTGCCTGCTAAAACACTCCCGCCAATGGATAAGAGACAGCCGCTAGAGCAGAAATACGATATCCTTAAGTAGCTGGCATTAGTACCAGCCAAACTGCCATTCGTGGATGCCCTGAGTTTGTCATCATATCTCAGGGAGGCTCTTATAGAAGCCTTTCTCAGTTGCCAGGAGTTTCAAGCCGAGGTAGCCACCGCTGTGATTTATCGGACGGAGACTGGCCCGGCTGAATGCAATGCAGTGATTTCCGTCACTGTTCAGGACAATGATGCCATCATGCAAGGACACATCAAACCACTATATGTGTCTGGTACAATAAATGATGTCGAGATTCGGAAAGTATTTATTGGCAATGGCTCTGGAGTTATCCTCCTTCTCTTACGGACACTTCGTAAGTTGGGTTGTAGTGAGGATGATCTAATAACCCCATCCACAACTCTGTTGGTTTACAACAAGAGTGAATAGAAGCCAATGGGACAAATAAAGATAAAAACCCATTTTGGAGACCTTGTGTCCTACTCGGAATTCATGGTGGTCTGGCAGAACACATCATTCAATGCCCTGCTTGGATGGTTGTGGCTCCATAAGCAAATGGTCATTCCTTCATCCAACTACCATCATGTTAAGTATTTCCTTAATGGACAAGGTGGAACATTGCATGCTTAAATGATTCCATTCGAGCTCTCTGAGTCACAATACATTGACACTGAGTTTTATGAGAAAAAAAAGAAGAAGCCTTTGATCGATGGTATTGACTAGATCCCTACTCTAAATAGCCTAGAAATGGTTCTTGATGACCCCCTAAAGAAGCTCGGTGAAGACTACGTACTTCCGATAAACTATGTTGAGGGAAGGAGTTCAAGTTTGGACACGTACTCAGCTATCCTCTTGACTTCAGCCATGACGCCCGAGCACAGGAGTGCAGAAATGACTGCTGACCCTCAATTTGGGGGAGAATACTTGAGCGAGAATGCCCACAATGCCTCACCTCCGGACTCCCAAGAGCCCGTACCGAGAACTCTCCCCCCGTTAGATCAAGAAGATGAGAATGTGGGGGAACAAGAGGAGGAAGATCGCAGGAATGCACCTCTCGCATTTGGGGAAGATATCTCCACCACTATGGATGATCTTAGGGAAATAAACCTGGGTACTGAGGAAGACTCGATGCCCACTCACATTAGTACAACCATGTCTCCTGAGGAGCACAAGGTATATACCTCTTTCCTAAGTAAAAAACAATATTTTTTTTCTAGAATTACACCGAAATGCCGAGACTCGATCCCGAAGTCGCGACACAGCACTTGGGTATGCCAGAAGACCACCAAGGCTATAAACAAGCCACCAGAAGGACACACCCAACACATACTTCCAAAATAGAAGCTAAAGTTGATAATATTATTAATGAAGGAATCATTTGGGAGGTCCAATACCCCATCTGGCTAGCCAAAATTATCCCTATCAAGAAAAAGAACTGACAAATCCATGTATACATCTATTTTAGAGATCTTAATCAGCATTTCCTGAAAGATGATTTCCTAGTCCCTATCACCGAGTTATTAATCGATGAAATGGACAGATAGGAGGCTCTCTCCTCATGGACATCTATTCTCGCTATAATCAAATCAGGATGGCCCGAGAAGGTGTATAATCCACTACTTTTAGGGCCCCTCAAGGATTATTCTGTTATAGGGTCATGCCCTTTGATTTCAAGAATGTTGGCGCAACATTACAACCATCTAAGCATCACATCTTTAAACCATTACTTGGGAGATTCTTCGAATGCTACGTGGATGAATTGGTGGTCATTTCAATACAGCACTCAGATCACCTGTCAAACCATGAAACTGTCTTCAACAAACATCAACAACATAGCCTGATGATGAACCCCTTGAAATGCTCCTTCGGGGATACCTCAGGGAAATTCCTTGTCATTGTCATACTCCATCATTGCATCGAATTCGACCATAAAAAGGAAAATTATATCCTTGGTTTACCACCTCCCCGCAATCTCACCGAGTTGAGAGGATTCTAAGTACACCTGGCCTACATTAGGCAGTTCATATCCAACCTAGCGGGTAAATGTTTTCACATCACTATGTTAATGAAAAAGGGGGTTACGTACCAATGGATAGATGATTTCCAAGAGGCATTCGACAGCCTAAACAAGTACATATTAATCCCAATGGTGCTCATTCCCCTAGTTGAAGGATGACCTCTAATCCTATATGTGACGGCTCTAGAGCAGTCACTGGGAGCCTTCCTCATATAGAAAAATGATGCCGGTAGTGAATACAGTCTCTATTACCTCAATCGAACCACGATCGATGTTGAAGCTCGATACACAAGAATTGAGAAGAGTTTTTTGGCCTTGTTTTTCACAGTTCAAAAATTTTGACATTATCTGTATCATCATGTAGTCAATTTGGTTTCATGTAGTAACCCTCTCAAGTACATCCTTAGCCGCTCGATGTTGACCGGGCACCTATCCCGATGGGTAGTCATCCTACAACTGTCTGACATCCAATTTTTTCCCTAGAAAGCCATCAAGGGCTAGGAATTAGTAGATTTTCTGGAAGAGCACCCCTTGACAGAGAACACCGCACCGGATGTCGAGATACCTGATAAAGACATCTTCTCGGTTCAAGAAGAGTTCCCTACATGGGAAATGTACTTCGATGACGCATACCGAAGCCCGATAGGGAAGATGATGGAGGATCTCAAATTTAAAAAGGTGGGTTTGGGGGGTCATACTCATGTCCTCAGAAAGGAAAGTCTTTCCATATTCCTTCCTCCTGTTAGAAGGATGTACGAACAATGAGGCGGAGTATCATTCCCTCATTGCAGGCCTAGAGCACACACTCCAAGCACTAGTATAGCACCTTAAGGTAAAAGGTGACTCAGAACTAGTCATCAAGCAAGTCTATGGTTACTATGATATTAAAAAGGTGGGTATGATTACCCTTTTTGACCCTGCTCAAGGGTTAATGGATGAATTCTGCACAGAACCAACATTGATCTATATTCTTTGGTATCAGAATGCTCAAAACGATGCATTAGCTAATGCGTCCAAAAACCTAGTTGACCCAGACTAGGATGAAACAATTATTAGTATTACTCATCGTCGAATGGTCTTTTCATTTGTTCAAACTAAGACGGAATAAATCAACGAAGTTAGCTCTGTCCCTGATCCATATGCTCCGGCCATAGGCTGGATGACCCCCATTCCAAACTACCATCAAAGTATAGAAATTCTAATAGACAGGGCTGATCAAGAGAAAAATACGGAGAAGTGAAATCATCTTTGTCTTATTCTGCGGCAATGGTTAGCAAGTGGTCCTCTACAAATAAGGCATCGACGGAGTCCTCCTTAGATGCATTGATCCCGAAGAAACCGTTGTTGTCATAAATGAAGTATATGTCAGAGTATGCAGAGCTCATCAGTCGGGGTCTATAATTTCCAATCAGGTTTGAAGGATTGGGTACTATTGGCCCACTGTGGCATGATATTGCGTGCACATTACATCAAAATGCCACTCCTGACAAATTCATGCCAACTTCATTCACCAACCCCCAACGTTACATCATTAGGCCAAGTACTCTTGGCCATTTTCCATCTAGGGAATGGACTTCGTGGGACCGTATCCTCTCTCCACGACCAAACAACTGAAGTATATCCTCACAGCAACTGACTTATTTTCCAAATGGGCAGATGATGTACCCTTCAAGGAAGTCAGGGAAAGAAAATTTTTTTTCTTTGTGAATGAAAATATCATCCCTAGATTTAGCATCCCTTATACCATACTGACGGATAACGGAACCAATTTATTTTCTGTTGAATTGAAGAAACTATACCAAGAATATGGTATCAAGGCTAACCACTCATCCCGCTACCATGCATCGACCAATAGATAGATATAGGCTTTCAACAATACCGTATCCAAAATTGTCTAGAAAATGGTGGACAAAGACAAAAAATCATGTCTGGATAAACTCCTTCATGCATTGTGGGATTATCGAACCACAATCTGCACCGCTACTCAGGAAACTCCATACTAATTTGTATATTGAACAGATGTGTTCCTTCCCATTGAGCTCCAATTTCCCTTTCACTGTGTTTCCATTTTTGATCAGATATCCAACAATTAGCAATCATAAAAACGGCTATGTCAATTGGAATATCTGGATGTGAAGCGGTTGCACACATTGCACCATCTGGAAGTATATAAGAACCTGATCGTACGAGCCTTCAATAAAAAGGTTTGTCTTCGGTCTTTCATAGATGGAGAATTGGTGTTGGTACTCTAGACCCCAATAATACCTGGAATGAAACCTCCAAATCTAGAGCCCAAGAGGGAGGGACCATATGTTATATACAAGGTCTACTCCAATGGATCATATGCCCTGATCTCCATGGACGTGCAGTTCACTACCGCTCCTACAAATGCAAGATTACTGACGAAGTATATCGCATAACCAAAAGTAGTTATCGTCTGAGTTGGAGGATGTTAGAATGCCAAGCCCCATTGTTCCAAACTCTGTGACCCTAAACTAAGAGTATTTCATCCTCACCACATGATGTTAAACTGCACGGATTTCAGTGAACTACATATGGCTTGATTCCTGCTCTCACATGATATGTAGCGACGCCAGGATTCTGTACCCTGGACCATCCATCCCAAAATAAAGTTAAAAGTGCCCTTTTTTTCTTCTCATGTATGGACCAACCATGTATGAGGTGTATCCCTTTAGGAGAACTACATATGTCTTGATTCCTACCATTTCATGATACATAGTGATGTCAAGGTCCCCCATCCTGGCCCAACCACCCCTGAATGAAGATTAAAAATGCCCTTTTCCCCGGTGTATGGACCAGACCTTCACGGGGTGTATTATATTCTAATGAACTACATAAGTCTTGATTCCATCTCTCACATGATTTGTAGTGATTCCAGAATTCCACACCCTTGCCCTGCCACCCCAAATGAAGCTAAAAATACCCCCTTTCCCCCGTGTGAGGACTAGACCTATGTGGGTCATGTTCCTCATCGTTACCGCATGACGTTAAACTGCACGGATAAGAATGAAAAAAATTCCCATTTCCCCCATATGGACCAGACCTGCACAAGTTGTATTCCGCAAAAGAACAATGCATGGATTGATTCTTTCCCTCGTAGGATACGTAGTGACGCTGGGATCTTATCTCCTAGCCCATACGCCTATAAAATAAAACACAGGTATATATACCCCTTGTCCTAACAACATGACATTAAACTGCATGGTCTATTTTACTTAACACATGAAGTTAAACTACACAGAATCACCTTCTCATGTCGATTCATCTTTTTCCACACTGCATGACGTTAAAACTGCACGGACTTCATCCTCACCACAAGATGTTAAAACTGCCCGGACTTCGTCCTCACTGCACGACGTTAAACCGTACAGACATCATCATGACCCACCCAAGATATACAGGGAAACGGGATGGGAATACTCATTGCGCATATGGATGCATCCTCTCCATACATCAAACACCACGACCAGGATAATTTCAGATCTTCGTAACCACCCATGTCCATCAGAAAAGGAATGTTATCAACTCATGGACACCTTTGTATGACTATTCATACCATGCCCTCAGCGAATCTGCATATTGATAGCCCCTAGCCCATCTACCAAAGGCAAGATTTCCTTAGGCGATACTCTTCCAATATCCATATGCTTACCTACTTTAGAGACCCCATATCATATCTCCCGATCCAAAAATTTATGGAGCAGTGGTTTATATGTTTGTTCCCCTCTCACATCCAAATGTTTCCACAATATCCCTACATGGTTATGCTATGTATATGCTCGTGGTTCAAATGAAGTTCTTTATCTAAAAAAATCAATCCAGGGCATGGGTACATTGACTCAGTGGGAAATTATGGTGAAGATGTTTCTTGAATGCTTGGACATCATTATCACCATATACCGAACTCTGTGCTATGACCAATCCTGGATTTTCATAACCATCCATGGAAATTGGAAGTGAAAAGTCATCAACCCGTGGACACCTTTGTATGACTATGCATACTATTCCCCCAGTGGCTCTGCAAATTGACCGCCCCTGGCCCATCTACTGAAGGAAAGTTTTCCTCAGGCGATACCCTTCTCATCTATGTTGGCTCACCGGTCTCAGATCCCCACACCATATCTCCTGATCCGGAAAACCCTAGAGTTACAATTTACACCCCCTTTCCCTCAGACTTGATTAGAGTATAGCAGAGAATCCTAACTCAACTGCCCTCCGGGTGATTATAGAAATGTTCACCCAATTGTCCGAACTCGATGACCATGGAACTAAGAGTAATTCATCCATACGACGCGACATTAAACATCATGGAGTAAAGGTATACCCCATGCACAAGATAAATCAGCGTAGAGGAGTCTTAGAGTTTTAACATCAACCAGGGACGGACATCCTTGACATGTCCAGATATATTCTTTACCAAATGATATATTTCATGGCCTAGACAATCGTGAATCATCATAATCCATCATGGCCATCAGAAGTGGAAAGTCATTGACCCGTGGACACCTTTGCACGACTATGAATACCATTCTCTCAGCAGCTCTGCATATTGATAGCCCCTGTCCTATCCACCAAAGGTAAGATTTTCTCAGGCGGTACACTTCCTAGCCACATACTCTTAGCGGCCTCAGATCCCCCATATCATCCCTCCAAATCCACGAAGCCCTGGAACCATGTTTTACACCATAAACCCCTCTCCATGTCTTGGACATGCCGAGATATTTGATCCCAATTACATTCCAATCAAGAGTGGCCTTTGGAACCACGTCCTTACCACATGGTGATTAAAACTTGACGAAAAATGCCTTTACCACATGGCTTGAAGATACAATGACCAAGCAATAAACATCCAGGGAAATTCCTCCAACAACAAAAATTTTCATGGATTTAAAAATTCCCATCGTCCTCACTGCACAACGTTAAACTGCACAGTATCTTTAATAATGCTCCCCGTCTTTACCGCATGATATTATACTGCACGGAATCCGTCCTTACCAAATGAAGTTAAACTGCACAGAATTTAAAATTCCCTCCGTCCTCGCCGCATGATGTTAAACTACACAGATTTAGTTATAAGAACAATTACCTTCATCCTTTCCGTATGAATTTAAACAGCATGGTCGAACTCTTCATGGATTCAATTAGGAATAAAGGTTTTCCTCCTTCCCTCAATGTACGGGCCATACCTTCGCAATCCAATATCTCACACCAGCATGAGAAGGGATGTCGTTACCCATTCCTGGAAATTTATCCTTGATGTTTCTCCCATATCCAGGAACCCTCACCTCATAAATCACACCTTGTACCTAGAATGAGTCGAACCCTTGCAGGCCACCCCCGGTGGTCCCAAATATCAACTTCCCTAAAGTTTCTCAGATATAGGAAGAATATAATCATTGACCTATGGACACCCTTGCATGACTATGAATACCATTCCCTCTACAACTCTGCATATTGATTTCCCCTGGCCCGTCTACCAAAGAAAATATTTTCATAGGAAATTATTCTCTTCGTATGCCTCATGGCCTCTGAGCCCCAATGTACATCATGGGATTCAGAAACCCTCTCAGCTGCAGTTTACCAACCTCTTTCACAACTATTCCTGAATATGGTAGAACGTCTCTGACGAGATTACTGATAACCAGTTGAAGCTGTTCCATTTTAAGGAATCTTTCATCTTCATGACATTAAACTGCACCAAGCTCCAACCATCCTTCATGCTAGCTAAATGGGTATTACAGGGACCCTTCGTCCAAACTACTGATTAATACAGATGTTCCCAAACCCTTTCAGAGGTCACATACCCTTTCTGAGCCACCCCTAGATGTTTTCATAATTCTCCAAGCCACCCATGTTGGTTTTCATAATCCGGACATCCATGAAGTCCTCAGGCCATCATAAATATATAGTCATTGTCTTAAGGACATCGTTGCATGACTATGAATACCATGCCCTCAGCAGATCTACATATTTATCACCCCAGGCCCGTCTACCAAAGTCATGTCTTCCTTAGGCATTGCATTTCCTACTTCTTCACGTCAATACTACTCCAATACCTTGTGACATTCCCTACATGTTGTTCAAATCTAAAAATGTTCCTCCCACATGCATCTGAAAGGTATTGAGGCTCTTTTAATCAACCACACCTCATCGGGGCCCTCGATGCACCATATCTGGTCAAATCTATTCGACCTAAAACTTCAATAATGATAGTCTTATTCTGGGACTTTAAACAAATCACAAAAAGAGGCGCAAAGCCCGTTATCCCGAAAAACTGGAAAGGGTGACCTAATAAATAGTTTATTCAAACCAACTAGGTCCACGCCAAATGGTCCCAGGAAAGACCTAGGGTATTAACGAAAAAGGAAAAATGTTTGTAGGGTTTTTCTACAAAACCCTATCAATAGTCAAATTATGCCTGCTGGATCCCATGGTCCAAGAAAAAATTAGAGCTCGTTTCTATTTTATAAATTGTCCTGAACTCTGATAATTCTATTTTCGGTGAATTATCATACACCGCAACCATTTCAAATAAAATCAATCATAGGAGAAGGTAGTAGAGAGCACTAAGAAGAACCATCTTTTTTCCCATTACAGAGTTGATGAGAAGGGATTCCCAAATCCGAAGCCTCCTCTAGTAGTGAAAGGTTATTTCAGGAGACATTCAGCAGATTCACAAAGTTGTATCAGGTGATAATGAGAATCCCCGACTTCTTGATATGGATTCTGTAGAAAATCTGTCTTAGCTTCTGTATCTTCCAGCAGTGCTTCCGCCTCCTGTTCCACCATTAAGCTCACCCTCATTTCCCCCTCCATCTACCACTACCCTTATTCAATTATGGTTGAGGCATTACCCTCCTCCTACTGCAACCGTTGTGTGTCACTCTTCAGCACCTCCAGGCGAGAACACTTCTTAAGGACTTCTCTGTAAAGTCTCACGACTACCCCAGCATGATCATGAGCTTCTGTTAGGTAGAATTGTTGGGTCACAGAGAGGTAAGCTTCAGACTAAATAACAGAAAGGGGAGATTAAAAATTGCCAAGACTTTCTCGGTTAGTGAACGCCCGCTTTAATATATCATAAATTCCATGGAAGTCAAAGTCGTCAAATCCTAGTAGCATAGAAAAAATCGCACAGTTTCAGCAATTTAGTCAGCATTTTGCCCACGGGCATCTGAGAAGTCAGCTTCACGATTTTCTCTAATGCCCTTTGGAGAGCTGGTTAATGACTGGAGAGGACCCATTAATCAGGCTCAGAGTCACTCCCAGAAGAAGATACATACTTTGGGATAAACTTCACCAAGGAGGCACCTGATACGGCATCAACCGCAAGCTCTGACGTTGCGACAACCTCACCCCTGACAGTTGTGGTCACATGCATGATTGGATCTGATGGCACAATCGCCTACGCCAAATATTGTGTTCCTAAATCCCAATGGAAGATATGAAAGATAAGTATCCCTAATAATAAAAGGGAATATAAGGGATTTAGTTGAAATATATAAAGAAGATTACCCCTAATCATCAAGGAATCAGTTCCCCCAAGCTCTACGGCACCGCTGCCGCTCAAGGAAGATGCTAAATCTTTAATGGGAAATGGAGTCTGGGAAACCCCCACAGATACCCAGGACCTAAGGCCACGACCAAGCCACGAAAATCCCAAATCTGTCTCCAAGAAGTCATCTAGGGAGATCAATCATGGGGAAATTACTCCCCCAGTAAATAGAACGATGTCCCACTCTAGGTTCTCAACAATTTTCCTGATAACATGCTCTTCCTCTATCATTATGGGATCCATCGGGTCTGAGGCAACTGACCCCGTCAGATCTAGGTCCACCACGGTTATCACAAGTTCCCCATCCTCCCCCGCAACTATAGAGTCTATTTGATCAATTGGAGTCTCATCTTCCCTGTGCTCCTCATCTAATATATCCCCGGTCAATGAAGATAGAAGGAAAGCGTTCGCACCACTATCACATTCAGAAGGGCCCACCATCTCATCGGGCCTAGGTATGGCCGCAGGTGGACCCTCAAATAATAAAGGGGCATAAGGTACAACCACTTTGGCAGCCATGGCCAGGTCATTAATTGGCCTTGCACCATAGCACCAAAATAGTTTCTAACTGGAAGAGTTAGAACATATGATTTGGTAATCAACGAAATGGGAATCATGATTTCCCATCGTTCTCTGTCTGAGCCGTTCCAATAATCTGGATGCCTGGCGACGTCTCTAAATCGGTCCAGGGGACAATTCTCTGCATGGAAGGCTGGGAGGAGTAGGATGAGGAATGAACTAAGTCAGATCCGCAATGTTCGCTTCCATGTTCTCAACTACACCAGGGGACCCCTACTCGATGACCCCCGTAGTCAAAGGTGCATGTTCTCCTAATGCGGTACCTCAGGGCGTATACTCTAGGGAAAACATTTCCCCTGGTATTCCTCGGCACCCTGTATAAAGGGAAAAAACATTAGAACCTTTAGAGTAATGAAAGAAGAAGGCAAGGATGGACGAGCAGGGAAACCTCTTCCTCGGGATCTGACGATTTGGGATGCTTCATCATCACGGACACCCGATTAGACCTGTAAATCCGGTTTCAGAGTGAATTCACATATGCATCCATTTCCTTCAAATAGGAGACTCTTTCATCCTGATCCTTTTTCAAAAGAAAGTGAGTTTGAGAAAAGATAGTCCTAATAATCGGAAGCTCGAGAGAGCTCTCTTTGAGTAACGCCCAATATTCTTCATCTGAGCCACTGACCCTCAGGTCATCCCAAATCTTCCATGCATCTGGAAATGTGGTCGTAACACAAACAGCTAACCAGGGGGGTCTACATGAGAGGTTTGGGAAGTGAGAGGAGCCGGTGGAGTCGCCAATAGTCGCGGTTGTTTTCTAGGTCTTCCCACCACCCTATAACTCTCAGAAGCTACATGTGGGTGGGACTGAATGGGTAGGGGGGAAATTCCCTTTCCTCAGCCGCAGTAGGGGAACCAGCGGAATCCTCACCCCCTGAAGAGTGATTGATCTCTTCTTCCTCCTCATCAGTCACTAATCACATTAGGGCCTGGACTCAGTGTGTTAACACTGCATAACCCTGGCGGGAATGAACAGAGGCCTCAAAGTCCCATACATACCAATTGACCCTCTCCGGGTTCACATCGTAAAGGATGTCAGCAAGAGCAGATATGCAGCCCAGCCCATTGAACGCCATTTCGGATTCCTGGAGATGCTACCACAAAGAATGGGGGTACTGGCTGTGAAAGGATGATTGTCCTTTGAATTCACCCCATTGGACCAAGGTCGTCGTGAAGGAAGCATTAGCAGGAACCGCCAACTCTCTCCGAGAAGCTTCAAGGGCATATAAGGAGACACCTCTATCCGTTAAAACCTTCCCCGGAAGCATGTGACTGGAAGGGTTATGAAGAACCATTCCCAACCTGTTTAGGGAACTATCACCCTTCTGCTTACTCTTTCTCATCGATGGATTTGGACTCAAGATACTGGGCATGCACAACCCTAACTGACCATTCGGGTATGATTGCACCCAAGAGTCGGCATAGCTTTTGGATAAGAAATTCATGGAGTCTGTATGCGCGAGGGTCATGACATCACAGTTAGTGTCCTCCTGGGTGATCATTAGCCACAATTGTCTGGCTACCATTAGATGGTGGTTCTCGCAGGCACCATTGAGAGTAGGAGGACATAACACCCGGACGCAGCCATATTGGTCTACGAATCGGGAAGGAGCATACCCCTCACAGGTCAGTTCCCCACTAATAGGAGCCACCAGAATACCCTCTCAATGGGAAAAGAGGTAGCCCTGATTGCTAAATTCCTCTGATATGGAGTTCTTGATTGCACTGGTCTGGGAGGGATATGGTCAGAAATTGAAATGATCATTGCTTGAGATCTGGCTCGACAGTATACACATATTCTGATCTGTCTGTTTTCTATCCTTCTCTTGGGAAACCCACTCCACATGCATAACCTCGCTGGCCAATTGAAAATACGGCCGGACTACGGTACCTAGAATCTGAAAATGATTGATGAAAGTATTAAAATTCTAAATATTCGCTCCCAACCATCCCCAGATTATTTGAAATGGGATGACTACCCAGATTGGGTGACTCCCCTTAGTAATATTACCAAGAAACACATAAATCCTCGACAGTACTGGGAAAGCCAAGTGGATGACATCGTCGGCGGCCATCTATGCCACCATAACAAAAGTAGAGACTTGCATTCCACCAATCTCGTGTATGGAAAATATCAAGACACTCATGAACATGGCTAGAAATGCCGCCAGATGGAGCAGATATTCAATGCCAGGCACAAGTTCCCAACCTCAGCTGATGAACTGGCCTTCCTCCAGGATCAGCCAATAGGTGGCCCTCTACGTTCTAGACTCCATCAAAGGACATGTTCTGGGCCTGTGTGGAAGATCCATGGACTTTCTCTCTCTGGAAAAAGCTTTGATCCATTACCGAGATGGGAAAATCTATTTCAGAGATATATCCTTCGAATACTCCTGGGCCCGATCAATGAGATGCTTCACCAAGGGAGGAGTCCTCTCTTCGTTATCCCACTATGATGGGGGAGGAAATAATTCATCATACATGTCTACAAAAATTGGGACCCGTGAAATATGGGAGACATCCCAAAGACTGATACCCACCTCCCCATGGACCATATGGAATGTGATGCTATCTTGACTCCAACTGCTCATAAGATTCATGTCTAGGGCATGGGGCCGATGGGTATCGGTCTAGGACACCCAAGAAGCATAATATATACCCACGGCTCGCAATTCTTCTTCAAACTCCACACATCTCTGGAAAACCCAGAAGGGCCACCCCCAATCCAATGACTTAAACTCCCCTCCAGGATGGAGGTCCCGGTCCACTGACCATCCACATTGGTTGTTTACCATAGCATTGCGGGAAATCCTCTAGTATTAGTTAATTGCCCCATCCTACTGACGTTGTTATCCTATTGATGACACAAGAAGGTGAGTCATCACAGACCCTGTAGTTGTATCCCTTGGGGTAGGCCACCCTCTGGCAGTTATCACAACTCGAGGGATAGTACTGGTAAATATCCATGTTGCCGGATTGTTGTCGCGAGATGACACTGGAATCGGTGTATCAGACAATAAACAGAACCTGTAGGCAAGAAGGCTTTTGGAAAAGGGGTACTCACGTTGTGACTTGGAGAGAAATTTTTGAAGGAGGGGGTATAATGGAGTTTGGAAGACTCCATCCTGAACAGAGCTAATCACATCCATTAAGCGTTGATCACCAATTGGATGAGTCTCGGTAGCAGTCCGGGTTGAGTGGTGAGGAGGGACCATATCTTCTCCATGTATTATAAAAACCAGGAAAATGATTAGTCTGGAATAATAAAATCTTTACAAAATTACCAAGTATTTGGCAAAGTAATCCATCAAGGAGCCTTCATGACGAGATCCGCAGGCTGGCTTCATAGGGTAGTTCGCAATGACTGCATCCTGTGAACTAGCCCTATACGGAGGAAGTCTATGACACTCCGGCCCATGGAGTGTTGTCCAGTAAGCCACAAACCAAACTGCTCTACAAAATCTCAACCCTGGATTTAAATACCTATGTTTGAAAGACTTAAGAAATTTCAAAGTCTAGGTTATTCCAGTTCGCGGACCATCCAAAACCACGTAGCGATTTCTTACACGGGCCGTCGTGAATTACTTTTTAATTGATTAAAAGATTTATTTTGTGGTTGGGAGATTGGTCCGCAGGTGAAGGAAAACGCAAAATGAGAAACAGTTCATGGAAACGAATGCTGGGTCGCGGACGAAGCTTTTCGCGAAGGAGGTAGGAACACGAGACAAAAAGATAGAGCTCCCTTTTTGCGAGGAATCTAGTAAAAGACAAGGGTAGGGGCCCCCTTATTTATAGAAGTGGTCCCATACTGGGTCCCCTCCTCTACCAAAAACTTTCAATGTTTTAGGACCACCATACATTGGAATATACTTCATTTCACTCCGATCAAACCCCATTCCGATTGGGGGCATTTGTAGGTTCCTAAAAAATCCGTAAAGGAGAATGGGAATCTCCTTTAATTTGAGAAAGGATTATACCCAACTTCCCTAACTGAATTGGACAAAAATATGGAGAATACTCGGGATTAGACAAGGATTGACTGGTCTGCATACCTGTCCAACATTGATGGTACGCGGCCTGTTCAGTGAGCTGCCCCCTCCGTGGACCAGCGTCTTTTGCGAAATGGAGGCGGGAGCCCTTCTGAGAGCATGAAGCAGGATGGGCGCCAGGCCGTTCTACCATCACGAACCGCTCTAGGCGTGAAACGCACCAACCAGACCAGACCCGATGCATGATCATTCACAAAATAGAGGTGTGGCCATGCGTGGCCACAAAGCACTGATTTGGTTCACAGATGAGGTGCATTCAATGACCCCCATGGGTTGTGAATTGACTAATTCATCCGTAAACCGGGCTTTTGGTGATGGGCCTCCGAAAAAGGTGTGACATGACCATATAAACATCTCTTTCCCCCTCTATAAATGGACATTGAGTGAGAGTAGAAAAGGGGGAAGGGATTTGGGTAGAAGGATTTGAAAATCAAGGGATCGATTGATCAGACTCCATCGGTGAGAAGGTTTGGAGATCTAATTCTGAAGGAAGGATTTCAGAGGAAGGAGCTAAGGATATCGCAAACAGTGAAGTTCTGATTCATGAACTAGAACAGATATAAAACTGGAAACTTATTGATAAAGAACCAAAAAACTCATAACAAATTGGTGAACTACGAACTAAAAATAAAAAACCACGAGCCATGGCCCCTGCGCGGATGTACACCCCACAGACCAAAGATTGTATGCCCCTTTTTCCAATCTGACACACCACGCAGCACCCTCCGATGTGGGTGAAGCCCTGACTAGAGAACCCCCGACCAGCGATGCCCATGACAGCCGCTGCTCACGCAGACTCCACTGCGCAGCAACCTGGTACATGGGCTGAACCTGGAGCCACGTATCGCCCTAGTACGCGTGATGCCTATCAGTATGCATACCACCCTTGTACGCAAAAAACCTCTCCAGCCGCGTAGCATCCCCTATGCGAAGGGCGCCACTCCTCATGCACCCATGCGGCCCGCCAACTCCTTCAGTGTTCCCATTCCTCGAGCAAGATAAAACCCTTCTAATCTAGCCTGATCCTTCTCAATCCCTTCATTGGAATATTGATCGGTCCCGAGCCAAGGCCTATACCAAAGCCACCAAACCCGTATGATGAAACCTTCAAGCACATCAGCATGCCACATTGAGTTCAGATACACATGGTAGGCGCAGAAAATAAGGTTTCCTCGGCTCTTGAGTAGATTCCCGAAGTGTTTCTGGGTTCACATTCCCACAATAGTGTAGGGTCCCTGCCAGGGAGTCCCCTTTGTGCATGTCCACTTACCCTGATTGAGGGACCCTGCTCGTGTTTACTTTTGACGAGGACCAGTGGTGAGCACTTCCCCCCTATCCTGGGAATGACTGGGCATCCCTCTTGGAGTAGGCCCCACACCATCCTTGACAGAAGCCAATGATGCTTCCCCTCTCATCACGGAAGGTTCATTGCACCACTGTGTGACTCCTAGCTTCCTACAACATCAGTGATAAGGAGAGTCCAGTGGTCCCAGCATTCTCCTCCACTCATCGTCTTCCCCCCTTCCCTTGGTAGGGAGAATGTGTGATGCTTTCCAAGTCTATTGCATTTTCGGTTTTCTCACACCTAAATGACTCATGTGGGCTTATATATTTGTGATGGTCACGACATCTACACAACGATTACCCTCAAAACGAAGTACATGGGTTTTGATCCCTGTCTCTTAAGCAGGGTACGTAGGAAGCCTCTCCGCGGTTCAATCCCAATTCGGGCCACTAACCATCTGTATGTCTAAATCATGCCCCTAAAAATGAACTATGTGGGTTTTGATCCTTGTTTCCTAAATATGGTACGTAGGATGCCCCTCCAAGGTTCGATCCCAACAACCGGAAATTCTCACGTAAGCCCGTATCACGGGTTCCATCCAAACGGTCAAGTCGTTATTTGTCCCCCCAAGATGATAATAAACTCTAGAGTGCCTAGTTACGAGGTTTTAAACCAGTCTCATCTGAATGAGTCAAAACTCCTCAGAGTCATCAATCCAATGAGGGATGGTAATCCTCAGGCCTAAATGATTCTGAATCCCTGTGTTCCGCTTACCATTAAAAACCATGTGTAATCTATGGATACTATGGTTGGGTATAAACCAAATATTCACGAACATATGAATACATCTTAATTCTATAAGAGTATCCCAGAACAGGAAATAATTCTCCCCAAAAAGGTGTGATGAGCCCAACTTCCCATCCTCTCAACCAATGTATGTTCTTCAGTGTCGTTGACCAAATCACCCAGCTAACGCCTGCCTTTCGAAATTAGGTCAACATAATGTTGGATATGGAACCATTGGGCATTTCAAAATGAAAGTGGTGCACCTGATATGAGTGATTAAGCAAAACCCAACCTTCTCTAATCAACTATCGGGCATCACACGTTTTCCCCCTCGGTCAAAACTAACTTATAGTTATATCTGATTGATATTGTGTGTTTGATTTTGTTTCAAAATGATTTCTAATGTCTCTAAATAAATTATAAATGGATTATGTGTTTCTCACATTCTTGGAAGGATGCATGTTTCATGATTTCAAAAAAATTAAAAAAAATAGTTTTTCAAATACGAAATAATTATCATAAAGAATATAATCAAATATATTGAGTGTTTAATCTTGGATATTAAATATATCTCATATAAATACTATATATTAATCGAAAAAATAGTCAAAGGAATATTCATTTATCAATACATAGTAATAATTTAAATATTCGTAATGTGATTGACCACCTTCGTTCAAAATTTTTTATTTCAAAGAAATAATAATATTATTTAAAATTATCATATTACATGGATTAAAGACATTACTCATCAATTAAATGAAATTAAAACCATTCAATGAATATAAAAATACACACGTGTTCCTTTAATTAATAACAATTTCACTATATATCCCAATAAAATTTATTTCATAGATCATTAAAAAAATTTATATAAAACCCTTGGAAGAATATATATATGAATTTAAATTGAATTTAAAATATTTATTTTATGTATGTCTATATATTCTACAAGATTATTTTTATAAAATGTTGGGAATGGAATTCTGGCCAATTAGAAAAAATAATTTTCAAGAAATATAGACCTTTTATATTATTAAAAATGAATACAGTTCCTAAAACATTAATTAAAATAATAAAATGATACATCAATATTTTAGTTTTATTTCTAAAATTTTATTTTCCTATAATTTTAATTTAATCTAGTTATTTATTATTTTAATCTATTCATATATTATTTTTACTTATGAAAACTCAATAACCCCCTTTATAATTATTATAACCATTTACATAATTATATTTCTACATTTAATTAAAACTATAATAACTCATTAGAACCTACAAAATATTTATAAATGTACATGACATTAAAATTATGTATAGTTGGGGTTAAAGAAGGGTATTTTGGATTATTATGTGTGTAAAACATGAATAATAAAATAAATTTATCAATGTTTATAAAATAAAAATTTATTAATAATTATTATAATAATGGACCAAACTAACTAATATAATTTATATACAATAATGGACCTAATATATTTCACATAATTTTATATCATGTGCATTTAGATATATTCATGAAATGTTATTAACATTATAAAATAAAGTAATATTCATAATTAATTAATTCATGGAAACCTTTATTAAATTTAAAATTATTTAAAACTATTATGTGTAAAATAATTAAAATTTATTTTAAATAAATTGGAAAAGTGAATAAAAAACATCAAATGAATGAAAATAATGTCACATGTCAAATAAACACTTCACAAAAAACAAGATAAAATTCAAACTATATTTATTAACATTTATTAATATTTTATTGGAATATATCATTGAAAAGATAAATTATATACTAATGAAATTACTTTCATATGGTTTTTTATGGTGAAAAAGAAATAAAAAAAAATTAATAATACATAGTTTTTAATATAGTTAAATCCTAAAACATTTTATATGGGTGGGGTGAAAAAGTACCCCATATTACATGAATAAAAAATGATAATAATATCATGATTTCTGAAGATATTTTTTTGATAAATATAAAATCAATTTAAATAAAAAAGATATATTATTGAAATTATAGGGTTGATATTATTTTTGGGTCCAAGTAACTAGATAGATTAAAAAAAATGGTGTCCTATAAAATTATAGTGGTCTATTTTCCTAAAATAATCATTAAGGAAATTTTAATTTTCAAATATTAATGTTCATGTAATCCACCATCAGGTGATCATTGGTGTGTGTAAATGTCTATGGATAGAAATTGTGTTCCATAGTCATTTCCTTTAATTTAACATAATGTAGCTCTTCTATGTCTATTTTTCAATAACATACAACGGTTCTTACATGCCTCAATAATGGATTCATTCATGGTCACAATATATTCACAGGTATGTAATGACCAAATCACATATATTAACATTATATTTTTAAACCATCATATAATATATAATAGTTTCTAACAACATCAATAATGAGTATGAATCGTGTAGATATTGGTTCTTAAATCATCTAATATTTTATGATTTTCATTCAAACCATTCAATTTTAATTTATATCAATTTTAAAAATGTATATGTATCAAAAACTATTAAAATAAAAAATACTATATCATTCATGTATAAAAAAATATACAATATATTTTTTTCTAATTATTACCCACCCATTAAATCCTAAATATACTATAAAAGATTTTAGATTATTATTATACTGCCATTTAATTTTTATCATCTTGAACAAAATTACATGAATGATCCAACAATATATGTCCATGTTCTTTATTAGTCATTATTTTATGAATTTATCAGTTTATAATAAGTAACCAATGTATACATATTTTTTTACGATAACCCATTATATTTAGTTATAAAGCATATTTATTTAAACAACTATTAAAAAAATGAAAACTTATATTTAAAAAAAATTCAACTATGAAGTAATTTTATATAAACCATTTACATAAAAATTATATATCACAATTTTCTAGTTTACCTATGATGAAGGTAATTTATCTCTTAATATAATTACATGTGTATTTCACATCTGTTGATTCATTAAGGTTTCCGTATGACTTTTCATTCCATCATGATTGGGGATACTGTTGAGTCAATAAATTTCTTTATTACTCTACCATTCCTTCAAGTTTTGAAAATTACAAACACCTTATCTTAATGAAAATTTCATTTAACTAATTCTTTACTTTCATAATGAAATTTTCCTTCCCCGAGTAAATTTATCCTTACGATACTTTTCATTGTTCATATTTATTCTATGTATAAAATTATCTTTCGTATCCAAAACCCCTGAATCTTATAAATACGTAGATATAGAGCATTCTTTTTTTAGGATCTGAATTTAGGTTTTGAGTCTCTGAATTCTGACACCAAACTTTCTGAGTTCCGACTCCATGTTCTCTGAATTTATAGTACGAACATTCTCATTTCAGACTCCATGCTATCTGAATTAGGACTCCAAACATTATGATTTCAGACTCTGAGTTCTTTGAATTCAGACTACGAACATTCTCAGTTCAGACTCTGAGTTCTCTGAATTTAGACTCTGAACTTTCTATGTGCAGATTCCGTGTTCCTTAAATTTAGACTACGAACATTCTCAGTTCAGATGCCGAGTTCATTGAATTCATACTCCAAATAGTCCGATGTTCAAACTCCAAATTCTTATGAATTTAGACACCTAACATAGTAAGCTTAGACTCCAAATTATTATTAATTCAGACTCCGGATTTCCTTGAAATTTAGACTCCTGAATTCTGCAGAAATCAGGTTCTGAATTCCTTTAAAGACATAATCTGAATATCTATGTGTCATTGAAACCGAATGGTTTTTTGGATAGACTCTGAACATTCATTTTTCCTTACATTCTAAGAAATGACTTAGGTTAAGCAAACATGATTTTTATTACTCATGATTTGGTTATATAATGTTGTCATTCATCCAGTTACTAAATAACTATCGATTGAGTGAAACATGTACAAGTCCACCCAAAATCCAAGGAAAAATATGATCGTTGGAGGAGGGAGATGACTGTTGAAGTTGCACCTATAAATAGAAGCTTATTTGAACAATCTCAATACTTTTGAGGCATAGTTCTATGATTCTATAGATTATATGTTGTTGAATGTAATTTCTAGAGAGAGATGCTCTTTCAACTCTCAGTGCTTCAGGAGGATGTTGTGAACAACTTGTTCAGGTGTGAAAAACATGTTCAGACTTGCTTCATGGAGATTCTGATCTTACTAATCATGGCCTTTTAGGTTTGGAAGACAAAGGTTCCAGTTTCCTTCTAAATTGTGGGCTTGCAGGGATAACAAGACAGATATAGATCATCGGATTGAGGGCTTACCTAGGTTTGGGTAAGATAGACGTTCTTGAATGTATAAATCAAGGGACCTTTATCCAAGGTTGTTGGACACCCTACTCTTTGGGTAAAAAATTTTCTATACTTGTTATTTTCACTATTTCAAGTTTGTTTTCCTTTGTATTTTTGTTTTTGAGGAATGTTTAACTATCTTAAACATTCATACAACTACACTCTGAATAAATAAGGTTCATTATGCTTTAAGGTAGAATCATTGTTGTTGTAAACTTTTGTCAAGTTTAATTTTTTTAATTACATTTCCAAAATAAAGAATATTTGTAGAACATAGTGGTGTTGGGAATTTTGTTTATAAAAAAATCCATTAATGGATTTTTGAAGCATACAATTCACCTTCATCTTGTATATTGGGCATCAACATTATAATTTTGATACTAAAATCAATATCATATTTATCAGACAATTAGTATCAGAGGAAGGTCTCGGAAATACATATATTCACATATTTGTTTTCTTGCTCATGTTTTTCGTTGTTCTATATTTTCATTGTTTAGGGTATTTTTATCCTTGTTTTCAAACTTTTATTTCTCACTTGTTTGTGTGGATAGATTTTCTTTTAAGATGAAAGGAATAAACGTTGGTTCCATAGAAAAATTAAATCCTACTAGACCACCTATTTTTGATAGGAACGATTACGAATATTGGAGAGATCATATGATGACTTTTGTTATTAACACTGGAGTGGAAAACATTGTTATGCTTACTAGAGATTATAATATTCTTGATAAGGATGTCATGAATTTTACTAATCATGAGAAGTCAGAATATCAACTTAACTATAAGGTACAAGACACTTAGTTGTGTTCCATGAATTTGAATATATATATCCAGATTTATTCTTGTGAAGAAACTAATTGTATATAGAAGAAACATGAAATTACACATTTTGGTACTTCCAATGTTATTGAAACTGGAAGAGCTATGCATAGAGCTGAGTACCATGGTTTTTTCCTTCCTTATAGAGAACCTATATGCAAGGTACAAAAAATATTTATGACTATTTTCAACACCTTAAAATCCATTGGTGAAAAATATTTGGATGATGAGGCACTTCTAGCCAAGATCATTGACATCATGAAAAATGAGTGGGAATCAAAGAGTAGAGCTATAGATGATAATAGGAAAGTCTACTAGATTTCCTTAGATGGAATTTTTGGAAGTCTTATTCAACATGAGACTAGAATGAAGAGAGATTCTAATCATGATAAGAAGAAGAATAGTAATGGAGTTGTTTCTTTTACAATGGCTTCAAAACATTTGATATCCAAAACATTAGAAAGAGTTACTAGATCACAGTCAAAGAAAGATAATATTCAGTTCGAATCTAGTGATACAGAAAATTTTGAGAATGAGTTGGCTAATCTTGATCAGATAATGAAAAACATAGAATCCTAGAAGAACTATCAAAATATGTTTAATAATAGAGACTACAAAGAAAATACAGATGGGGGAGTTACTTTTTATGAATTCAGAATAACAGTTCATATCAGACCTGATTGCCTTCTTCTGACAAAGAAGGATAAAAAGAAAAGGAATCCAAAAACAAACAAGAAGAATTTATACCATTATAAGCACAATAAAAGTCTTAAAGCAAATGAAACTTTGAGTTCAAGTTGTGGAGACTCTTCTGAAAGTGAATCTTTTGAATACAAATCATCATCACAGAAAAATATCAGATTCATTGCTACTACTTCTTTCCCAAATATATGTATTATATCCAAGGTATTCTCTTTAGATGCATTAAAAAATTTATATGTAGATAAGAATTATTATTCTGAAGATATTACTTAAAATTAAGACACTTCATCTTTAGCTAATGAAGGAATACCTTCGTATGAAGAAGTATTGAGATTTTCTAAGTTGTTAGAAGTAAAAAATTATAAAATTTCCAAGAATCAAGAAAAGTAAAATACTAGAAACGAAGTTATTATAAAAGATATTTTAGACCCTAATAGAGATATTTAAGATAAGGGTGGGATTCTAGAAAAACTTTCTAATGACCTTGAGGAAGTAAATTCTGAAATGGAAAAACATTATGAAGATCTCAAGAATGCTAGTTAAAAAATAAGCATTTTTGAGAAAAAACCTAACTCTATAGAAATAATTCCTGAGGATAGGAATTTAGTCATAAGAGTAAAATCAAAAACCTATTATCTTAAGAAACATCTTTCCAATTTTACTTATGGTAATGAAAATTTTGATAAGATATATTCTCAAATCAGACCTCAAGTAACTACTTCTAGAGTACGTTATACTCATAGAAACCCTATTTTCCAAAACAACTATTTTATTCCATCTAGATCCCCTTTTTGTACTAAATTTCAATGTGGTTGGAATTGTAATAAAGAAATTTATTCAAATAATGTTCAATCCCTTGGGTTTCATAATGTTTATTTTTCTTAACAAATGTGGATACCCAAAATAATATTTCAAACAATTCAGAATCCAATAATGTTTAGATTCTGAAAGTCTAACATTCTTGTTTACAGAAAAATAAAAATACTGCCAACAAAAAAACATGGTAAGTGGATATTGGATGTTCCTGGAATATGACTAGTAACAAAAACATCTTTGAAAATATTATCAAGAAAAAATGAGGAAAAGTTACTTTCAGAGACATTGCTCTGTGAGAAATTATTGGTATAGGTATCAATGTTCTTCTTGGAAAAACATTGATTTAAAATTATTTATTTGTAATGGTTCTTAAGCCCAAAATCATTAGCATATGTCAATTATGTGATGAAGGATACCTTGTGAATTTTAGGAATGACTAGTGCTTAGAACACAATTCCAAGGAAGTGTTTATTTTTCTTCCAATAGATAACAGAATGTTTACACAATAAACATAGAAGTACTTAGGAGCCAAGATCTACCTTTCCTTAGTGAAATGGAAGATCATTATTGGTTATGGAATAGAAGGTTAGGACACTGTAACCTTAAGAACCTATGAAAAATCTCTATGAAAAGACTATTTAAGGATCTACCAGAACATATATTTGATTCGTCAAAAGTATTTCATCCTTGTCAATATGGAATGAAACATAAATCATGTTTTAAATCAGTCGGTGAAGTATAAACCACTGAATCATTATAGTTAGTTCATATGGATCTTTCAGTTCCAACACAAATTGGAAGCATTGGAGAAAAATATTATGTATTTGTCTTTGTTTATGATTACACTAGATTTAACGTGGGTCTATTTTCTAGCAAAAAAATATGAAGCATTTTTTTTATTTTAAAACCTTTAGAGCTCAAGATCAAAATGAGAAAAACATTCCTTGGATAACTACTCATAGTGATCATAGAAGAAAATTTCAAAATTATGATTTTGATACCTTTTGTAGTAGAAAAGGCGTTACTCATAAATTTTCAGCACCCAGAACACCTCAACAAAATGGTGTTGTTGAATGAAGAAATATATTTCTTCCGGAGATAACAAGAACCATGTTGTGTGAATATTCAGTAGCCCAACATTTTTGGGCTGAAGCTGTATGTATTGCCTGTTATACTATAAATCATGTTTTGATTAGAACATTTCTTAATAAAACTCCTTATGAGTTATAGATTGGTATAAAATCTATACTTTCCTACATCAAGGTTTTTGGTTACAAAGTATTAATTTTTAATACTAAAGATAACTTACAA
This sequence comes from Viscum album, assembly GCA_963277665.1. Lineage (NCBI taxonomy): Eukaryota > Viridiplantae > Streptophyta > Magnoliopsida > Santalales > Viscaceae > Viscum > Viscum album. The sequence goes on from OY728147.1 coordinate 1,695,716,404, forward strand.
AAATTCACACCAAAATATGATGAATGAATTTTTGTGGGCTACTCCACAACTTCTATGGCCTATAGAGTTTTCAATAAAAATACTTGTACTATTGAAGAAACAGTACATGTTAAATTTGATGAAACTGGTCCTTCTGTTTTTAAACGACCTTGACCTACATCCTTGGATGTGTTTTAAAAAACTGATTATCAACCTTTTATAGAAGATCTTTATGATAAGGAAAATGTTCAAGAAAGTAATTCTGAAGCATTTACAGTAGATGACTTCATACCCTATGTTTATGAACAATTTTTACAAAACGCAAATCAGTTGTTTCTAAAGAATCATCCTAGTGGTAGTATCAATGGTGATGTTAATCAACATTTAAAGACTAGAAGTTACTTAAAGAATGAAATAGAATATCTAGAATTCATTTCCCAATTAGAACCAAAAAGCACAGATAAATCTTTAGGTAATGATGATTGGATAAAATCTATGAAAGATGAGCTAAATGAATTCGAAAAGAATAAAGTATGGACCTTGGTTGAAAGTCCTAAGGAAACTTCTGTTATTTGAGTAAAATGGGTCTTCACAAATAAATGTGATGAAAATGGAATAATTGTTAGAAATAAAGCTAGATTAGTGGCTAAAGGCTATAATTAACAAGAAGGAGTAGACTATGAAGAAACCTATGCTTCAGAAGCTAGACATGAATCAATTCGTGTTCTACTTGCCTTTCCATCATTATACAATTTCAAACATTTCCAAATGGATGTTAAATGTTCTATCTCTAATTGTTATGTTCAAGAGGAAGGTTTTGTTGAACAACCTGTTGGTTTGGAAGATACAAAATATCCCGAACATGTTTTTAAACTTACTAAAGCTTTGTATGGACTCAAGCAAGCCCCTCGATCATGGTATGATTAACATACAGGATTTATTCATCTAAATAATAATGTTATGGGAAATGTTGATCCTATTATTTTTATAAAGAAAGGTAATAAAAATGTTTTTATGGTTCAAATTTATGTTGATGATATTATATTTAGTTAAACTCAGAAATCATTAATTTATTCCTCGGAAGATCTAATGAAATCTTATTTTGAAATGAGTATGACGGCTGAGTTAACATTTTTTCTTGATTTTAAAATTTATGAAAAACCAAAAGGAATCTATATATACCAACTTAAGTATATTAAATATCTTCTTAAAAATAAGGATATGATAACACTAAGAGTATAAGAAATCACATTGGTACCTCAAATACACATGATCTTGATGAAGCTGGGAAACTAGTAGATCAAAAATCTTTTAGAGGGATTATAGGAAGTCTACTTTACTTAACAGCTAATCATCCAGACATAATGTTTTCAGTATGACTATGTGTAAGATATCAATATAATCCTATGTAATCTCATTTAAAAGTAGTTAAAATATTTTTTCACAACTTATTGGTAACCATGTATCTAGGACTCTTTTACACTTATGGAAATGATTTTTTTAAATTTTTTTTGGATGATGATTTTGGTGGATGTATAATGGATAGAAAAAGTACATCCAGAACTTGTAATTTCTTAATAGATTCATTAGTTTCATGGTCATGTAAAACGCAACACTCAGTAGAAATTTCTACTACTGAAGCTTAATATATAGCAGCTAGAAGTTGTTGTACTAAAGTATTGTGGATTTAAGACACACTCACAGAATATGGAATTAGTTTTACCAAAACAAAAATTTTGTGTGATAATACTAGTGTCATTGCATTAAGGAAAAACCATACACATCACTATCATGAAAAAAACATAGATATTAGGCATCACTTTCTTAGGGATAGCACACAAAAAGGAGAAATCATTCTTCAATTCAGCGAAACAGAATATCAATTTTCTGATATTTTCAAAAAATCATTACACTCTAATAGATTTGAAAACATTAAATAGAAGTTAGGAAGGATAATTGTAAGTTAATATTCCATGTTAACATCCTTTTTAGACCAATCTTCTTACAGTATGAATCTTTTTTTCATAGGGGTAGTACATTTTTTTGTAAGAAGTGTAAAACTTTTGATAGTCTAATGTTTGTTTAGTTCACAAATTTTCATAATGAAGATTTTTATAGTTAAAAATGTTTTGAAATGAGGTTTTTTTAGTTCAAAATATTTCATAATGAATATATTTGTTGTTTAAAATTTTTCTTAATGAATATTTTTGTAGTTGAAAATTTTTCGTAATGAAGATTTTTTTTTGTTCAAATTTTTTCACAAAGAAGATTTTTGTAGTTTTATTTTTTGTAATAAAATTTTCATAGTTTGAAAATTTTCATAATCAACATTTTTGGAATCTAATGTTATTCAAGAATAATTTTTCCTCACTACATATAATCTTCCTAGAAATCTGAAAGGTATGATTCATTCTTTAGTTTTCGTAATCATATTTTAGTAGTTGGTATTTTTAATATTCTTTTTTAAATTTTGTTTCGGATTCTATTTTACTTAAATCCGAATGTTTTCCTTTAAAACCTCAAATGATCAGATTCTTCCAAAATTTCCCTGTGGGTATCATATCAATCATTAGATCTTATAAAAATGTTTTTTAGTCATTGGATCATTCTTGGATGTTTAGCCTTCACCTAAATTGTCTATATTATGGACCCCCTGATGGTTATCCCACATCAAAACTCATGCCCTCTCATGCTGAAGCTATTCCATTATACATAAGCCCATTCCAAAATTCTCAGATCTGACTCAAATAAGAAATTCTATGGAAGAATCTTCTATGAAATACATGTCAACTCTCAAGCCAATCTCGGAGTGGCAGGTTTATAGAGAAATGTTGGTGCATCCAAACTTCTTCTCCAAGTATGATTCCATTATCTCGATGAACATCAAGCTCAATGGATGGGAAAATGTTTTTATATCGAAACCAAGAGCTAAAGATTTAGTATATCTGTATTTTCTAGTTGAATATTATGAAACAGTATATTTTTTCAAGGAAGAAGGTATAGATAAGTTCTCGTTCAAGATCTATGTGAAGACATATGCTCTTTCATACACCAAGGCTACTAGCTCGGTTGGTATTCCGTATTAAGTAGAAGCTGAGTTTTGTTCTCATATGATGCCTGATAATCAAGAATTTTTCAATAAGGTTAGTGTTATGGCTTGTATTAGACTTTCTAAAGTAAGGACTCCAAAGGTTTATCATCTGTCTACAAATTATCAGATTCTATAATTATGGTTGCAAGGATTTTTCATTCTGAGAAAGGGGGAAAGGATACCTTGAAAAAGAGTGATATGTATATCCTAGATTTGATAATGAATCGAAGACATATTAACTTGGTCAAGCATTTTCTGATTAAAATTGAGAATATATAGAATTGAAATATGAAGGCTTAGATTATCATGTATCCAGCCATTCTCTCATATATGATACATTGGTGTTTAAAATAATTCAAAATGTAATGTAGTTATAAGCCAAGAAATTGAAAATCCATGCAGGTAATTGATGACCCTATGAGAAGGATGAATGTTAAATTTTCTAAAGAATCTAAATAATTTTATGATTTACCTAAGGAATAATCTGAATCCTTATCGAAGAAACAGGATTCCGCTGAGACCTCTAAGAAGGAATCAAGGAAGAGAAAGTTGAAGGAATTATAAGAGAAGGAAAAAAACTCCAGCAACCAAGGAAACCCAATCCACACCACCAAAGCCTAAGAAGAAGAAATCATATCTGGATTAAATTTTAGCTAAATGGAGGGAAGTTAATAAAAATTTAAATGAAGGGGAGCCTATGTTTGGATTGGATCCTTCTGAAGTAAAATCATTTAATGAAAAGGCTGCGTATGAGCTTGAAAGGAAAGAAAGATAAAAGAAACAAAATGAAGAAGATGACTGAAGCAGAGATTATGCAATCTCTTCTGAAGGATGATGTGAAAGCCTGTAAAAACATTCTGGTACCAAAATATTTCTTATTAGATGCTTTTCTTGAGACTTCGGGAAAGAAATATGTGACTCTGGAAAAATTCCAAGTGAATGAAGTTCATGAAATATCATAGAAGAAGCATTAGAAGAATAAGAATAAGTTGGAATTGGTGATACTGAAGATATAATAAGTAAAGTTGAGGAATTTCATAAAAAGGAGATACCTTCATAAAAACTATCAATCAGAACCTCTCAAGATGAACCATCAAAGCTTGCTACTCTTGGAAAGAATGAAGATAAGGATGAAGACGAAGTAAATAAGTTGTCTAAAGAAGACAGCATCAATAGAGATTTCATTCATCCAGAAGATTCTAAGGCAGAAGCATAGAAGGAGGTGGTAGTGGAAGATAAAATTGTTCAGTTATCCGATAGTGAGCATGAATCACCTGACCAAGATGAACATATTCCAAAATCTGATAATGGAAAACAGGTGGTAGTTGATACACCCACTAAGGATGTGATTAAGAAGAATGATATTGGTGTATCTTCAAAGAGGAAACCTATTGAGATAGGGAAAAAATACTCACCATGCAAAGTTTTTGATTTGGAATTATCCTATCGGGGACATGATTTGTTGGTTCAGTCTTTGAAGAATCTTGTTGGAACTATACCTATATTTCCCAGCATTGACTCGAGATGGCAAATTCTTCAACAATACCTAAAACAAAAATCAGATTTAGTGTCTAGTGTGATGGATAAGCGTGTTAAGCTTTAGGAAGACTTCAAAACATTCTTCATAAATTGTGAATCTCACAGAAGATCTTGAAATAAAATGACCACCTGGTCAATGAATACCATAGAATATATGAGAATTCTTAATGAGTTCCAAGAATGTTTCAAGGATGCATTCGACCCTGAAGATGTAAAGATCAAGGATCTCAAAAAAAGTTTCGAGGAGAAGCTTTCTTTGGAACAGTATTCCCTATTTTAAGAAGTAAAAGACCTGAATGGGAAGTGGTATTTAGTTGTAAAGAGTTGGAAGAGAGAAAGGGATCTCCAGATTGAGATATAAGAAAAGCTTGTCAAGCAGGAAGAAGCCTTGAAGGCTCAGGCATAGGTTCTTAATGCTCAAGAAGAAAGAATAAAATCCTTAGAAATGAAAAATGAAGATCAGGATCAGATTCTCATGTGATTAGAAGAATATCACAAGGAGCTCAAGATGCTCAAAACTATTGTGAATAAGTTTATTCCAAAGGAAAAGGAAGGATAAAAGTTCTCAATTCTGGTCTTTTGCTGTATTCTTTCATTGTACAAATTATTCCAATGCAAATAAAATTTTTGATTTTATCTTCATATATTTTATTGTCTAGTACTAATATTTTAGGTACCATATATTCTTATCCATTCCATGTATTCCTTTTTGAAAATCAAAAAGGGAGATAAAGGAAAAAAATAATACTATGAAATTTTTTCCCTATGTAAGGGGGAGTTCATGTAAGTGGGAGTTTATATCCAAGATGATTTTTTTATGAAATAAAATGATAAGTCTCATTCCTAAAATCTAGAATACGATCCTTAGTGTTTCCAAATCCTATGTGGGAGTTATTTATATTCATCATTTCCCATGTGTTAAGGGAGATACGTTTTACTTTCAATGAGTAGAATAATATTTTATAAGTCCTTATATTCTTTTTCGTAAGGAGGCTTGTGCTTTCCAAAAAAGGAGATATTATTGGGTCAAAAATGATTCCTTAAGACTTTTACATTCCTTCACGATTTGGTAGATTTTTGATTCAGTAAGGTACCTTTATTACTCTACCATTCCTTCATGTTTAGAAAATTACAAACACCTTATCTTAAGGGAAATTTCATTTAACCTATGATTTAATTTTATATGGAAATTTTCATTCTCCAAGGAAATTTATCCTTACCATAATTTTCATTGTTCGTATTTTTTCTAACTATAAAATTCAGTTCCATATCCAAAACCTCGGAATCTTATAAAAACTTAGATATAGAGCATTCTATTTTCAAGATTTGGTTTTAGGTTCCCAGTTCTCTAAATTCATACTCTGAACTTTCTAGGATTAGACTCTGAGTACTTTGAATTCAAACTAAGAAATTTTTCTATTCAGAATATGAGTTCTATAAATTCAGACTCCAAAAATTCTAAGTTCATACTCTGAATTCTTTGAATTCAGACTATGAACTTTCTCAGTTTAGACTGCAAGTTCACTGGATTCAGAATTTGATATTTCTGAGTTCAGACTCCGAGCACTCTGAATTCAGACTACGATCATTCTCAGTTTAGACTCAGAGTTATCTGAATTCATACTCTGAACATTTTGAAGATCAGACTCTGAATTCTTATGAATTCAGACACTGAACATTTTATGTTCAGACTTCGAATTTCATGGAAATTAAGACTCCAGAATTCTATAGAATTTAGGATCTGAATTCCTTTGAAGAGAGAATCTGAATATCTAGGTGTCATAGACACCAAATGGTTATTTGGATGGACTCTGAACATTCAATTTTCCATTCATTCAGAAAAATTATTTTCGTTAAGAAACCATGTTATTTTCTTATTCATGTTTTAGTGATAAAACGATGTCGTGCATTCGGTTACTAACTAACCACTGTTTGAGTGACACGTGTATATGTCCCTTTAAAATTCAAGGAAAAATATGATTTTTAGATGAGGGAGATGATCGTTGATGATGTACATATAAATATGAGCTCATTTGAAAGAGCTCTGTACTTTTGCGACACATTTCTATGATTCTAGAGATTATAAGCTGTTGGAAGTGATTTCTAGAGAGAGAGGCTCTTTCAAATCTCAATTATTCGTTTGGTTTTTTTGAACAACTTTTTTGGGTGTGATAAACATGTTCAGACTTGCTTCGCGCAGACTTTGATCATGCTGATCATGTGTTTCTGGGTTTGGAAGACAGAGGTTCCATTTTCATTCTAAATCAAGGGCTTGTATGGATAGCAAGACAGATACTAATCTTCAGATTGAGGGATACATGGGTTTGGGTATGATATACATTCTTGAAAGTATAAATCAAGGGTCCTTTATCCAGGTTTGTTGGATACCCTACTCTTTGTGTTAAATGATTTCAATGCATATTACTTGTATGATTTCAAGTTTTCTTTCGGCTGTATTTTGGTTGTTGAGGAATGTTTAAATATCTTACACTTTCTTATAGCTATATTCTGATTAAATAAGGTTCTATAAGCTTTAAGGTTGAATCTTTGTTGTTTTAAACTTTTGTAAAGTTTAATTTCCGGCATTACATATCTGGAATCAATCAAATTTGCAGAACATAGAGGTGTTGTGAATTTGGTTTATACAAAATTTCCATAATGAATTTCTAATTCATACAATTCACCCCCTATTTTATATTGAGCATCAACATTATCATTTCGATACTAAAAATAGTATCATATCGATCCTATAACATCACTTAACTACTTATATAATATCATGTGATTTAATTTTTTTAGATTTTTATTTCTAATACAATACAGTATAATATTACCCTTATAATAATGTTATTAAATGTGAAATATACTTTCAAAATGGAGAAAAAATTACCCATGTATAACTAATGCATTATGGGTGAAATATATTGGAAACTTATATCAGTGACGCATGATTTTCAATGAATGGTATCAAAATTTCAATATATCCTTTAAAATAATTTCAAATATCAATGTTAAAATATTATCTTCAATAATAAGTATCTATATTTAATTTACATTCATCTTATTTTTCAATATTTATTTATAAAACCGTAATATAACTTGAAAAATATTAAATCAACATTTTCACTTATTCCCATGGGAAAAGAGAGTGCAATAAATCATTTATTTTATATATATAACTCACATAACTCATCATAAAATAAAAGTGATATTGATTTTAGATTATGGAGTCCCCAAGAAAGAGACCACATGGTTTCTTCTAGAACCAAGGGTATGAAAACACAATATAGTATACATTAACCATATATTTTTAATAAAAAAACATATAAAAAACTGATAAAACATCCTAAAATTATTCAATAAACCCCTGAATGACATTGAACCAGACATACTATAACAACTAATACACTGAAATGTAATCTAATGTTGAAAATGAATACATTAACTCCAAAAAACACATCATTATTATACTATAGAGACCCTAAACTCCAATCTACATGAAATTGAATGTCGGAAAATAAATTTATACTCATTAATGGGAGTGTATATAATTATACATTTATTGTATTTAAAGACCTCTCCTACATCATGTGATTGGATGTAATAATTTATCAATAATTTAAATATATTAAGTCATTATATTTATGCACATGAACATTCATGATAAATGCTGACACAAGAAAACCGCAATTTCATGTCGTCTTCTAAATTGTCAACACCACTCATCCACATCACTATATCTAAATTATTTTTCCTATAAAACTAAAAGAACCTCACAAAACTCACTATATATAACAAGTACTTATTTGGGTGTACTTTACTATCTTGGCATAGATGAATGGTTATAGTTTGGTGGTGGAACATGACCTCAAGAATACCTCCCTATATGCTAGTGGTTGTTGACATGCAAAGAGGGTGGATGTAAAATGAGTAGTGAAACTATATATTAAACCATAGAAAATTATAAACCATATAATATGAAATAATAGTAATAATAAATATAATTATTGATAGGCATGGAAATTTAATCTTTTTTTTAACCATGTGATAAAAGCTATGTACACTATAAAATAATTATGAATAATATATTATAAAATATTAATAAAATAATATATGGGACCACCTGTGGATGATCATATACCAAGAAATCAAAAAAAATATATTTTTTTACTAAGAATTCCCTGAATATATTCTCGATCCCATCTTATAGTCCTTCTAATCAGGACACCCATAAATCATAATTAGTTTTACCTTACATGTTACTATAACCATTAATTCTTCTCAGGTATTTGGGTGACCAAATATGTTATGAATACAACTATGGATCTAATCATAGAAATTATAGTAAATAAATGTTCATTATAAATATAAATTTCTAATTAATATTGTAAATAAATAACCTCTTGCATCCTAGAATTCCAATAACCAAACCATGTGAGGAATACATATTCAACCAATGACAGAACAAGATTTTAGACTCGTGGTATGAACAAACCTTGGGAGAGAATGATCTATCACACCTCATCTTATATTTCATGGAGATTTAGTTACCACATTATTCATAGTTTCATGTGTGAGTCATACAACAATCCCATTTCCAATCTATGAGTAATTTATCAACATAAAATATTATCAATTAATGATATGTCATTGCAACATATTCATCAAGGATGATCTACCACTCCAACAAAATCATAGTGATCAAGATATCAATATAAAAATAATAGTAGGTAGAAAATATGCACCATGAAAACGATACATAAAAACAAAAAAACATAGTTTAATGAACCATCCCCAAATCATGAATTTTAGAGGTCTAAGTAACCACTAAATACTACACTTGGTTGGAGGATCCACCGATTATATATAGGGTAGATTATATTCCACTCACACATAACATTAGTGTATAGTGTACAACCAATCCAACTCAAGGTGGATGATCTATCATTAATAAAATCTAATGGGTGGTTATATACCACCATTTCATAGCTTGAGTGGATAATGTACTAGAAATCCAACTCAAGGTGGATGGTCAATTACTATTCCACTCTCAATGGCAGATGATATATCATAAACATATAACTCTGGTGGATGATATGCCACTAATGTTAATATGATTAGATGATATTTAACAAATCCAATTTCTAGGGAGGTCAAGAAACAACTAAAATGAATTTATACCACAAATCAGTGTGCATATCTCTTCATTAATCAAGTATTAGAGGTGAACATGTTTTCACTGAGGCATAAGAAAAGAAAACAAAAATTTAATCATAAATTAATAATTTAATATAAATGGCACAATTTTTGGAAACCATTTTATGGAGAAATATTTATCACTATATAACTAATAATCATGGGTCTCAATTTCTATAAAACATTCCTCACATAAGTGTTATGATTAGTAGGAAACATACCTTATTAAGGGTTAGGTCAAGATGATCCCCCATGAGCCAGAACTATATATATGACCACCTTTACAAAGGGAGATTTAATGAAATACATTTAGGTAATTAGGATTATAGAATAAGTACGAACATAATTCCTGGGATTTGGGTAACAATTCAATATCTCCTTTTATATGTAAATTGGTGATCAATGACCATGGTGATAATGAACTACACTCGTAAGACAGCTCAGGGGTATATCAACTCTTGTTTCTATGATAGTGTATAAAGGATGCAATCTAATAAGACTATATCACACATTTTTTATGGTCACCATATTTCATAAGACACATTCTATTATTCTGAAAATCCAAAATGAAATCTAATTACTAATTAACATAGTCTAATTGATCCATTTATAATAAATACTACTAATTGTTTCTTCCTCAGATGAAATAAATTTAAAAACATGGAATAATTATATAAATTAATACATATGATGTGAGTATATATGAAACAACAAATGAAATATGAAGTAAAAGTGAGATTTTTCTAAAAAATACCAATAACACACCCCAATGATAAATAAAACTCCAAACCAATATTAAATAGGTACGACCCACTATTATATGATTAAGAATATACGTGAATAGGGGGCAGAAGAAACTATGAAAAAGGGGGAGGAAGATAGTGAATTAAAATAAAAATAATAAAAATTTAATTAGTTAAACAAGAAATATATAAAACTACTTCATGAACCCACTGGGTATCCACCCAACCTCTACCATGTGCCTGTTACTCAAAAGGTACCAATTCTAGGGGAACATTTCAATTATTTCTCCTCAAAATGCCTCCGCAATTAGGTATAAGAACAATGGGAACCTAATACCGTACCACTAGGTCCCTAATGGCTTCTCTCACTATGAATGATGTATCAATACTAAATATAAAATCATCATATATACCTTTAATCCCTTACCAACAACTCAAACACAATAAAATATACCAAATACAAGAGGTTTGGTGAATATTAGATCTAATTGGTACATCAATAATATTTTTTTAAAAATATCCATTATATATAATCTCATCCAAAAGTTTCATTATCAATCCTCTAATGTGAATAAATATCACTATTGGGCCCACATATCATCCTATCTTTACCAAGTCTCCTCTTGAAAATTCCCATGAAAACACTCCACAAAAACTAGATAGATTATATTTCGCTTATGGATCATCTCACTCTAATCAATAAAATTAATATTTCATTCCATAAATGAATGTCAGACCCCAACTCAATATCACTAACGTAGATCATAAAGGAATCAAACAGAATATCTAAATATGGGATACATGGAATATTCCATTTATAGCAGTTTATCTCAAAGGAAGAATTTATTGATGCACTATAGATCAAATCCTCAAAACATTCTCAAACATGTCTATGAACATGCGTGAAGACTTCCACTACCTTTAGTTATAATAGAGCCCATATTCAGGTGACACTCGCATGAATACATAGTAACAGACATAAAACACTAGAGGAATACATCAATGGTCACCATAAGATCAATTCATATTTTAGGTGATCACCACATTTATCCTAGTTAAAATAATATTATACGATATCTTTTATATGATACTTAGACAATGACTGTAGACAATATGACTTGAATCCAGTAGAAAGATAATTTATATGAACTGACACATAAGGTTGAAAATAGTACCATCTAAATAAAATTGTATTAGTTAATTTCATAGGTGAACTCATATGGGACAAATGAATCATCCATAAACAACTATAATCAGGGACACAATCCAATAGCATATCCTCTTGTGCCCAATTAGTCTTCTAATATTGATCATATATCATAGTTTGGTAGGATGGGATCAAATTTTCTTCTTTATAATTAATGTTTTGTATGTTGGGATATGTTTGTGATGTCAAATGACCATCCTAATTTGAAACATTTCTCCTAAAATATCCATAAAGCCATGCTATCACTTATACATATATCATTCAATGATTCTCAACAAAATATGTCTTTGGAAATTAGTTGCATATATGTGATCTTCATCAACCAGTATTGAGAAACACTTTTTCCCTAACTAACACAAGGTGACCACAGTTATTCGATAAATAATTTTATAATCCCATCATGCGACATCCACTCGGTAATGTGAAGGATATGATGATTACTTTTGGGTCACTAATGCATAGCCATTACTTTTAAATATGTGATCTATCATAAAACAAGCCCTGTTATTGTTTTATTTAACTCCGACCTCTAATACTACCTAAATTTTCATCACTCATCTTGGTAATCCTCAATAGAATAGGAAATATTGAGCCTTGTAAATAAAACTTCAACACATAAGGAATTCTAAAAAAGGAAACCAGAGAAACTAATACAAATATGATATTATAAAAATCTAGGGACTAGAAATGTGGTGGATCCCCACCATACATAAATCCTCAAATATATACACAATCTAAATTAGATATCTAACTTTTATTCACCCTATAAAGAGTAAAAATGTAAAATCCAAGGGTTTAAGGATTTCTCATTCATTATAATTATAGATATCGACATCCATATTTTTAATGAGACTCATCACCTATCACTAACAACATGTTATATGCATCACCATTGTGTGATTTTTTTACCCAACACGTCATCAAAGAAATTCCATTCCCTAGTGTTATACACAATCTGAAAATAATTATAATATAGATTGTCAACCCAACATTCATACTATAGGATAAATTCATGTTGTGAGAATATATACTTTAGGTATGTATATTAATTAAAATTTATGAACCTCTTTCATTATAGGTAGGGATGGAATATTCTCCTCAGATGAACTATTAATGTTATCTCAAGATCAGGAATTGAGTATTTTACCTAAAGTGGCACAGTCTTCTTCATCTAGTAAGTAACCACTCACCCATCCTATATAAGAACAGGAATAGGACTAACCATTTATGTGTCATAATGAAAAGTATATTTCTTAACTAGATCAGGAAACATTATGATTATTGTAGATGTCATCATCCCTTTTCAATTATGATTTGACCAATTTTAAAAATCCGATAATTCAAATATCACCCAATTCATAGTCAAGGTCATTATTAATGAGATAAAATGGGAGAAGATATAGATAACCCTATAGGAGTAACCGAGTAAATCTAGAAAACTATAAATATTTAATAAATTAAATGGTATCCCATAAGAAAAAAAAATCCAAAACCATATCTTTTTCTCCTGAAATGTGAGCCTCTGATATCAATATCCCATGATGCATACCTCACTAATTCAAAAATGACACTTTCGGATTGTGTTATACAACTAATTGTCTCTTTGTTTAATTAATAAGATATAAAAATAGAGAGAATAATTCTCCCATTACATTAATATATCATAATTTTATCAATGAATGAAACTATAAAATAATCTAAATATTATTGAATTACCTTATTCATAGGTCTGTGAACACATTGGGCATGTTATTATTTTTAAATGACATCAAATGATAATAATATATTTTATACCATATTTTAAAAGTATTGTGCAGCATAGAAGGAGGCATCACACATATTTGGAGATTACTTAAACTTGATTATATCCCGAAGAACCACTTTACTAACCTCAACAGATCATACATTCCATCAATACGATGTAGAGAATATCAGTTTTTGATTATCAAAGGTTCTAGAATTTTTTAATGACTAATTTACCATAATATCCTTCAACCTTCCTAGAAAATATGATATAATCACTCTAAAGGGGTGTGTTTACGAGAATAAACCAATTCTCCTCCAAATCATTTTATTTAACATTTGTCTCTATTAAATTTAGAAGAGTTATCCTATAAGATATAATGGATATGACATTAATAGAAAAGTCAGGATGAATCGTGAACTCAATCTCCCTACTTGGTGGTGACAACTAAAAATCATTAGGAAATATTCCATAAGAATGGTCTATAATAAGAGGAATTGTAATATAATTAATCTCCTCATATCATATAAAATTTTAGAACGATAGTATGTAATCTCCCCAACATAATCAATGTATGTTACCAAAAAGATTCATTGAGATCCCACTCTCTAACATTGGTTTGAAAATGGCTATATATTGTTATAAATATACCCTCTAATGGTATCATTCAACATGTATCAAATATATGTCCAAAAAATTAATTCTGAGGATCACATAAAAACAATGCATCTCCACCTTAAATAAATATAATGGTATAATATAATAATTTAACATGATAAAACAATCAAAACAAATCTAGATACACTTCTTCTATATTCATATGGTTATATCAGCAACACCCTATTTTTTAGTTAACATTTTCTCAAATATATTAAATTTATTTAATTGATTGTGTTGCACACTAATCCATGTTAATATTTCATAATACACTACACAAAATTAAGATTTTACTACATATAACACCATCTTAGATTTCATTACATGAATCATTTAGTTTCTCTGACGTAAAATTTTCGTAAACTAATTATTTAATCAATTGAGTTATAACATAGTAGTTAAACATTGTAACATGAATATGAATTATTAATTTTAAAATATGGTTTATAATGATTGTATATAGAGAAAACATATTGATAATGAAATATATATTTCTTTGTAATGGATTTATATTATTTTAAAATACTATTTCCTCTAATGAAAATACTTTAATATCCATTTATGAAAAGTGATACAAGTTGTTTTTTTGACACTTATACTTTGAATTTGACTAAATAAAAAACAATATTGACCAAAAAATTACAAATTAACTTAGGGTGAATATTGAGATATTTATGAAATATTTATTTATTTGATGAATATTAAAAAAAATAATTCGAGAACGTTATTTTAATATAATAAATTTTACATTGAAATTGGATATTAAAACATTTCAATCTTTTGATAATTTTCCCAATACAAACCTGTATTTTCATCCCATCTATTGGATTAAATTTTTATTTAATTTCATAAATTTTTATTACATATGTTTAAAAAAATGGATCCAATATTTGGAATCATTATAATTTATGATTTCAAATAATTTCAACCTTTTTTTACTGAAATTATTAGTGAAAACACCTAAAATTAATCACGATGATGAAGAGAAAAACCAGTTTACCAAGGGACTAAACAATAATGGTAAGGATCTAAATGACCTAGAATGTTTTAAAACACCCACTTTCTATAAATAGTTTTATAATAAACCATTATGGATCAAATTTTGTGTGTTATTTAACCCCTTTTCGGAAAAAATGTAGGTACATGATACATTATTTTCAAAAAATGCAATATATGTCCTCTCCCCCACTTACAAAAGAACACCACATCTTTCCCTCTCATAACACCTTCAAAACCAATTACATTCTACAATACCAACCCAAATAAAATATGAAATTACCTCCCTTAGTCCTAATAACCTTCCTTTGGGATAAAATAAAACCAAGGAAATCGTTTGGTTAACCCAAAATGAGATACCCGAAGATAGGTAACTTTTATTAGCGAACATTTTTATACTATATCATAATTAAACATATTAAATTGTGTTAATATAAGGATTATATAATAACCTATGTATAATAAAAATAATTTTATGTCTTTATTTTAATTTTACAACCAATAACTTCACAGACATCCATCAAATGGGATATGCAATCATCATTCGTGTGTACATTGGACTACTACCTCGTGAACTGATGTTTTTGTTCTTCCATTACCACCATTAATTGATAGGAATAAGGATGGATTTATAGATTATATATGGTATTTATTAATTTTAATTTGTTATAATTATTTTGTAATATTTATATCACACATACAGCTACACATTCCATTTTTTAGGAATATGATAACGTTAATCATTTTAATGGCAGACTACATCCTCGCGAAGAGCTATGATGTATTCATGTTTTATTGTTATTGTATTATGGATTGGTTAAATAATCATATATGATATATATTTCATTAAAATAATTCTATAATGATAACAAGTCATTTATATTTCTTTTATTCTATCTGAAAAAATTGAAACATCGTTCATGCATACTTATGTCCAACCATCTCAATGAACTGTGTATTTTATTTTTGTCTGCTAACTTGTATGGATCATTATACATACATATATAATGAATATATATGATATATATATCATTTTTATCATTGTTTATATTATTAAATCATGATAAATTTAAGAGGATCAAAATTATAAAAAATTAAAACTTATGTGTATAAAAATTCGATTATTACATGAAACATAACTTGAACATGAAATCATTACCAAATGATTAAAAATTGTAATAATAAAATCATAAATGATAATATATAAATCAATAATGTTTTTTATAGATCTCTAATAAACTAATACTTATTATATATGAATTGCTAAGGAGTATGAAGAAATTCACGACATCAGCTAAGGTATTTCCCTCTCAGCTTTATTTTATTTGAGACATAGGCCATGTTCACCACCTATATCATCTATGTGGTGTGTATATATCCCATGTATTGATTATATGATTCCACTACTGAAAAATATTTTCAATTTAATGTCCATTTTAGGATCTATATTTCATGTGGTTTATGGTTAATCTTTTAGCAAAGACGTATGGTAATTTTTTCACAATTTTCATTCTTTGAGACATACATTATGTTATGCATTTACATTCAATCACAATATGTATATTCAACCAAATTAACATTTAATATAATTAATTATTCATATAATTATATTTTTAGATTCATTTTATGTTATTCCTTTATGGGATATAAGATTTAATCTTAGAAAATTGGAAAGAGTATATTGATATAATATCAACATTTATCTGGATTGTTTATGATTATGCTTCCATTGATGACATATAATGATACCTCTCAAAATAAAATGTCATGAATTTTCTTATCCTATAGTTAATCAAGATATCTTCATGTAATGTTCGAGCTTTTTCTCAATTTTTTACTTATGACATTTATGAAGTTTTTTTATGAAAAATATTAATTTATTTCTTTCTTCTGACAGAAATCTATTTTATTAAAAACCATGTTTTCTAAAAATGTTTTAAAATATGTTTTTAAATTATCTATATTGTTAATTTTCAAGGGAAATTATTTTAAAAATGCCATGTGTTATAATTAGTGTTTATAATGATTTCCAAAACATACTTTATAGTTTTTCTAGGTTATTCTCAATGAAAATGCTTTTAAAATCTTTTTTCTTGGAAAATAATTTTTTAAAGTGGAAAGGATATTTTTCAAATGAAATGTTTTAAACGTACTTTCAAAAAAATCCATCTAATTTGGAATATGTTGTTGTTACTCATTCTTTTCTTGATATGTGATCTAATGGTATCATTCATATTATTTATCCGGCTGTTTTGTTTTTTTTATGTGATCATTATTATGAAATATCTTTCTATTCCATGGGTTATATTATTACGATAGTCATTCCTCTCACATGTGTTATATTCTTATGAAACCATATTATTTTCATATTTTATGCTATAATTATGAATCCTACCTCTTTTCTACATGACAATATATAATTAAATGTTTATAATACCAATTAATTTAATAGATTACGATATTATGAATGCTTATAATCCTTTAGAGAACATATGTATGATTTGATTTTATTATTGGTGGGACCTATATCTCCTTCCAATGAATTGGGTAAAGATTTATCTATCACATGATATAGTGATGACTAAAATGGGATGTGAACTTGGTTCACTAATACAATGTTGGAATAGGAATTGAACACAATTTAGTAGTAAAGGTCTAGAATGGGTCATAAACCTTCTTCAATACATTACATTGTTTATTATGATGGTATTTTCAGTGGGCCCTTAATAATATCGAAATGTTTTTTTTCTTATTTGTATCCCACAAAATTTTATTCCTTTTACCAATGCTATTCTCTCATGGATAATTTTCTTAAATTTCATTATAATTAATTTCATATGAAATTTCATTCATTATGTCATGATTCAATATTATTTTCTTTCATATGATAGGAATGATTTCCAATTGTTATGCTCATGTTTTCATACCTTTATTCTAATACTATACTTATATATCCCCATTTTTACCCCTACTAGAATATGATACCATCCTTAATTATGTTTCCTTCCCTATCTCATTAAGATATGTATTATGTATTATTTATCTAAGAAGGATTATATTCATGGAGAACCTAGTGGGAGATAATTTAATTCTTATACCGAATATGGTTTACGTTGTATTGTTTGAAAATACACCGAACTAATACAGAATTGGTGCATTTGTTTTGGTATTGTAATGAATATGCCTCAAAAATGACATAATGCATATGTATGTAAATCATGGGTCACTATGGTGGGTTTCAGACAAATGATTTAGATAAAACTTGGAAACTATGATGACTAAAAATTAGTGAGATCCCTGAGTAAATGTCTATATATAATCTAATGGATGATTCAATGTATATAAAAATGTTCTGGAATTTTTGAAGAGGATAGAATGATTGGGCTCCTTAAAATGAATCCATGTCTAGGTACTACAAGTTGATGTGTCTTTGTAACAAATGTACATCATGGTAGAAAATCCCAAAATATCTTATTTAGCTAGAGTCAATTGAGAACAGGTTATTGACAATGTTATTTCCTACACACCTCGTTTGACACACTCTCAGGATATGATTTTGAATTTCACAAACTATTTTCAAACCATCATGAAGGATTTATATAGAATATGGCTATAAATATCCTAGGATAATCCTATGGTTTCATAGATTAATTAAAAATGTATCGGTATTTATATATACTATAAGTTATTTTTATGATTATATGGTTCCCCATTATGTTTATTTTTCATACATAATGATTTTTGGTTTTAGTCAGTGGCTTGAACCCAAATGAATTGGGTTTATGATGAATGCAATAGAAAAATCAATAATTGTTCTCTTAAACAACTGAATGTTAGGGGAGATATAATACAAAATATTGTAGCTATTATAACTCAACTTTCCTAATATATGAATCATATCAAACCTTCAAAAAAATAAATGGGGTAACAACATTATATTGATTCTTTCATGAGGTAACATCTCCATTCATTTATAGGAAATTCAGAACCACTGGATTTTGATCAATGGATCAATACCACCGAAAAATATATTTTCCATCATCCAATTATTAGAGAAAGAAAATATAATTTTATATTCCTACCATTTAGAAGGTAATGTGGATCAGTGGTGTAATATTGCCAAGAATACATGGAAACCATATTATATTAACTATATGGATTGGGATGCGTTCAAGAAATTATTTTCCAATATTTAAATTCCTCGTAATATTCATACGGATATGGATAAGGAGTTACTCAAGTTATATAAAAATGATGATTAATCTATTGGTACATATGAGTATAATATTACAAGACTGGTGAGGTATGCTTTAGGTATTAACATCCAACCTAAAACTAAAGTTGAAAGATTCTTCTATGACTTAAATCCATGTCTCCAAAGTTTATTTTCTAAGAGACGTTAGTAACTATAATGATATTTATTGATGAGTTATCATGGGAGAAATGCAGGTTGGATTTATATATTAATCTAATGGTTTTGATGAGAAAATAAATAAGTGGGTCAAAAGAAAATATAATAACCATGGAGAGAAGAATATTATCTTTCCTTTATTATCAATGTTTAGGAATATCCTGGAAGAAATTACCATATGGGGACTGTTAAAATGTTTAAGTATGGATTGTAATCTCATCAAAAAAATTGATTTACAAAATGATTGTAAGAAGTTCGATAAAGATGTCAGTAGAAATAAAGCTTCACAAAATTAACCTACCCCCTTTTAGTGATTCAAGTGTAAGCATAATGATTATAATTTTATCTAGTAAAAAACACAGTGTTAATGATTATGATTAAGGTATTTATCCTCTTAAGTCTACGGACTATGGGAAATCTCATTTGATCATTGATCTAACGATGGTTGTAATAATGACATGGTGAAAGGTACACATGCCATCTACTACAGAATAGATAATGTTCTATATAACCCATGATATATCCATTATTTCTTATTTATAGTAGTTTATAAGGTTTTCAAGATTCCATCCAATGTTTTAGATTTATAATTTTTTATGTAAACCCCTAGTGGTATTATTACCACGTCTCAAGTCTAAAATTCCTCTCCAGATTACATTGGTAAGAATTTTATGTCATCTTAGCCATGGAATGGATTTATCTATATAAATAAAACATAAATGTTCAAGTATGTTATGGGACATTTTATAATAAAAAAAATTGATAATTATCTATCAATGCGACAATATGTAAAAACATTTGATAGAGATTAAATCCAATGTTTCGATATTAATTCCTATTTAGAATGGATTTATATCTCAAATGGATATAGAGAGACATGAAATTGATAATATTCTTATTGTAATAGAATTTGTAGAAATATATCTATTAGAGATTCCTAGTCTTCTACTAAAATGTGATGTTGGTTTTTAAATAGAACTCATACCTGATACAACAAAAAATTCAAAGACTCTAAATTGAATATCCATTATTGAGGTGAATTAATTGAAGGATAAACTCTAATGGATTTTTTATAAAGGATTCATTTGACCAAGTTTTCCACCATTTGATGAACATATTATTTTTGTTAAAAATAAGTATGGATCAATATGACTGTAAATTGATTATTGGGAGTTAGAGAAGTTCAAAAAAAATTAAAAAGTATCATCTTCCCCATATTGCTGGATTGTTTGATCAAATTTTTATTATTATTACATTTATAATATTGATCTTCATTATATATATCTTCAATTGAAGGTAAAGGTGGAGTATATGTCAATACTATAATTATATACAAGTTATAAGCACTATGAAAATATATTGATTTCTTTAGGTCTTATTAATTCCCCTACTATCTTCCTTGATTTAATGAATAGTGTTTTTATAGACTACATTTATCAGTTTGTGGTTGTATTAATAAATAATATTATTATATATTCAATGTGCTGGATGAGAATGATTATAAGATGAGAATTTTTCTATGGTCCATAAGGAAGGTTAAACTATTTGAACAATTTACAATGTGTGAATTTTTCTAGAAAAGGTTTCATTTCATGGAAACATAGTCTCAAAATAGGATATATCTATAGATCTATCAATGAAGGATGATATTAAATGATTTATTAGAAAAACAATGGTGACTGAGATCTATAGAGTTCTTAGTTTAGGAAGATATAATCAATCGTTAGTGGATAATATCTCATGAATATATAATCATCTGACCATGTTAACTAAGAACGGAAACAAGATCCTCTAGTCAAACAAATGTGAAAAATATTTCAAGGTACTGAAGAAAATGACACTAAGTGTACATTTGATAACATTTCCCTATAGTGAGAAGGATTTGTAATCTATAGTGATGTATCCAAGATGGTATTGGGATGTGTAATTATGCAGAATAGTATGGTAATAAATTATTCTACTCTATATATGAAAATTAATGAGAAAATTTACTCAACTCATGATTTGGAGTTTGCAGTGTTTATTTTTTCATTATCATATAGAGGCATTATATTTGAAATGAAAAATTGATATATATATATATATATATATATTGATAATAATATTTTAATGTATATATTAAAAAAAGTGTTTTGAATGTTAAAGAGAAATATGTTAGAGCAGATAAATGATTATGATTTCTCAATGAATTACCACCCTTTGATCATTATAAATTATCAATGATGAGGTTAAAAAAAGATTAAATATTTATGGATTTTTAAATAATGGGTCTTGAAATCCATATGGAAGGGAAAATATTGTATTTATTAATTGAATGTTCAAACATATATCTATGTGAAGATTAAAAAGGCACATAGGGATAATGTAGAGATGCACAATAATGTTACAAATTCATTATAGTATAACCATGAATATGATGGAATAATAATTTTAGGTACCATTTATGCATCCCTTCAATACTAAATTTGAAGTGGTTTTTAGAGGAAACTCATAGATCTCCATTATATACTCATCATGGATGTATAAATATCTATAGAGATTTAAATAAATACTTTTGGAAGGATAGCTTGATGAAATATATCACAATGTTCGTATCTTCGTGTATAATATATCAACAATTAAAGGATAAAATAAAAACATCTATGGGGATGATCTATCCATTAACCATACCGAAATGGAAAATGAATAAAATCACTATAGATTTTTTCTTTGGACCCCCCCGAAACCTCTAAATAGATTATTGCTATATGGTTGGTAGTTTACCACCATACCAAGTTATTACACTTCATCCCTATTATAAAATACTTCTCACTAGATTCTCCTTATAGGATATACATTAACGAAGTGGTAAGGTTTCACAGAGTACCACATTACATTATATCTGAAAAATATCTATGTTTTAACTCAATTTTCAAGTGAATTATTCCCAAATATCATGATACAGAATTGAGATTCATTACTACATTTCATCCATAGAAAGATTGTCTGTCTGGAAGAAAAATTCAAACCATAAAGACTGTGTTGAGATATTTTTATTTGTATTTGAAAGGTGGTTGGGATCAACACTATCCTATAGTTTATTTTTCTTGCAAAATTATATTTTATTCATGAATTTAGATGGATCTTTATGAATCCTTCTATGGGAATAAATTTAGATCTGTAATGTGTTAGAATTAATTTGGATAATTAAATCTATTAGGACATAATATTGATGATGAATGGTAGACAATGTTATATCCATTCAGCAGGTCATCAATGAAGCTTAATGTCGGTAAAAATTTAATGTTGATCTAGAATTTATGGTTTTTATATGAATTAATTTATTGAATAATGTTATTATATTCGATATGAAATGGAAATTAATCACAAGGTATGCCGATCAATTTGAGATTATTGATTTTATTAGAATGGTAACATATCATATTTCTCTTTCTCCAAACCTATCTCATGTCCATGATTTGTTCAATGTATGTCTCATAAGGAAGTAAATACTTGAGTATTCACATTTACTATACTCATTGTTTATACCACCAAATAAATATCTTACCCATGAGGAACAACTGATTAAAATTTTTATTAATAGAGAGAATGTTATACCAAAGAAGAATAATCATAGGATCAACGTTTTGTGGTGAAATAAAACATTTAATGAATCTATGTGAGAACCTTATGTTATTATGAGGCAAATATTTTCTCCATGTTTTTAACCATTTTTTTTGAATTATGTGAGGGAAATTATTTTTATGGGAGTTAGAATAAAACACCCTGGGTTATTATATACATTTTTTTTAATAAATAAAATTTATTTTATGGCATAAAGTTTTTTCTACACCATGATATTATTTCTTCATACACTATACTATGTTATAATTTTTCTACACATAACATCTTCTTACATTTCATTGCACACAACATTTGGTTACTACAAAACAACATTTTGATAATATAATTATTTAAGCAAGATAGTTATGGCATAGCCATTAAACATAGTAATATGAAAAGTAATAAATAAATATTAAATATTATTTATAATGTTTTTATATAAATAAAATCAATTTATAATTGTGTATATAAGTTTTGTCAATATATTTATAAGTTTCGAAAATAAAATTTTCTTAAAAGATCTTCTTTTTATGTCTCTCGGTGAACAGTGATAAATTTAATTTTTGACACTTTTAGAATTTTAATTTGAAAAAATAAAATTATATTTCAATTAAAAATAAAAAAATTATCTTAGGGATTATATTTGGGAATTTTTTAGAAATATATATATATTAGATATATAGTGAAAAATACTGAATTTTAATTTAAAACTACATTTTCATCTAATTTATTTATAAAAATTACTATTATATTTAAATTGTTAAAAATTATATAATTATTAATCCAATTTTGTTTATTGGAATATATTTCACTTTGAAATCAGATATAAAAACCTTCCAAACATTTAAACATTTTCTATTTAAAAAAAATTGTTTTGATACATATACAAACAAAATTTTAATATAATTTAAACAAAGTAGGTTGTGGGATTTTTGAAAAATTAATCAATATATTTGAAATACAAATTATATTTAATTTATAATATGTTCATATTAGTTTTTACCCAAAATTATTTCTAAAAAAAGACAATATTAACCACAATGATTAAGAGAAAAATGTGTTTACAAATGGACTAAAAATTAAACATAAGGATCAAAATGACCTATAGACCTTTCCGACATCCATTTACTAGCCATATTTAATTTATAAACCTTCATTTATATAATCTTGTTCATTTTGGAATTCCTTTTTAGGGTAAAAAAGTTATTACACCTAACGTTCAATTCAAAAATGACATGTGTGTCCTCTCTCCAACTTCTAAAAATACACCACCTCCACCCCTGTCCTCACACCATTGAAATATATTTTTTATCCAATAACTGCCCAATAAACTTCTAAACATCCAAACCATCATCATATATTCCTTATATTGGGCATAAATCCATCCAAGTAAGTTTATTTGTACTAATTAAAAAGAGATTCCTAATGAAGATGTAACTTCCTTCAGTGAATGTTTTTGATTTATTTCATACCAAAAACGCTTCAATTATATTTAAATCATGATTATATATTATCCCCTTTGTATAAAATATAATATAAAAAAGTATGTTAAGGTTTCTACCTATAACATCACACATATCCCACAAAAGGGATTCACAATTGTCGTTCATTTGTACGGTGGACTACCACCTCGTGAACCGATGTCATTAGTTCTTCCATTACCATATTTCAAGGTTTGTAATAATGATGTATTTATATATTATATATGATATTAATAATTTTTATTATGAAATTTTAATTTTTAAAGTTTAACATCCAACATACCTTTATACTTTCCATTTTTTTGGGAATACAATAATGGCATTCATGTGTATATCGGACTACCGCCTCACGAAGCGATATGATTCATTCATGATTTCCATGGAATTTATGAGAGATGGGTTTCATAATAACATGTGATATAGATAAAATTAAAATTATTCTTATATTATAATACCTAATATACGTTTATTTCTTTTAATTCAACTAGAAAATAGAAACAATGTTCATGCTTACATATATCCCACCATCCCCATGACCTTTGTTTTTTATTTTATACCTATGACTTTTATGAATCACTATAAACCCATATATAGTGAATATATATTATATTTCTATCATGTTTATAGTTGTTTATATAATTATGTAATGATCAATTTAAGATGACAGAAAATATATCAAATTAGATCTTATATGAAAAATAAATTTGTTATTACACAAATTGTATCGTTAACATGGAATTGTTAATAAATCGGTAATAAAAGGTATTAATAAAATAATATAGGGTATAATATATATAAATATAGTTCATTTATAGATTTATACTAAACCTATATTTATTATTTAGGATTATTAAATGAATATGATGAAAGTCTAGACTTAGGGTAATGGATTTCTATCTCACTTTTATTTTTGGAGAATAACATGATAGGTTCACCACGTATTTCTTGTATGTGGGGTTTATACATCCCATGGATTTGATTTCTGGTTATTTTAATGAGAATAATTTTTATTTCCTTATTCATATAATGGTATCTCTTTCCTAGTGTTTACAGTTAAAACATAACCAGTGTGGTAAGGGGTTTCTCATCTCATTTTGCCTTCTTTAATATGTATGTTATAATATGCATATATATTCATTCACGTGATGTATATATAGATACTTTGACATGTATTATATTTAATAGTTACATCTTAATAAAATATTAGGTTAAATTTTTTTGTTATTAATTAATGGGTTTTATGAATTATATTTAACAAAGTCATAAGAGTTTATTACAACAATCTCATAATTTTTCATGAGTGTTTATGATATTTCTTCCATTTATAAAATATTATGATACATATCTAAATAATTATCATTAATTTTATTCATCAATGGTTATTCATTTTATCTTCAAGTAGTGGAACAATTTCTACACTATTTTTTAATTAATATAATTTAGATAATATTTGTGATAAAACCTAACATGATTACTTTCATCAGTCCGAAATATGTTTTATTATAAAACCACGTTTCCAAAAAATATCATCGATCTTTTTTTAAATGAAATTTTAATATAAATTTCAAGATAAAGTATTTTCAAAGATTTATTATAAATTAAAAAGTGTTTAAAATAGTTTTCAATTCATCCATAATATTCTGTCAAGGTTATTCTAAATCAAAAAGGTTTTTAAATTCTTTTTGATTTAAAAAGAGTTTTTCAAATTTGAAATGATATTTTCTTAAAAATATAATTTAAATATCA
Organism: Viscum album; assembly: GCA_963277665.1. Classification (NCBI taxonomy): domain Eukaryota; kingdom Viridiplantae; phylum Streptophyta; class Magnoliopsida; order Santalales; family Viscaceae; genus Viscum; species Viscum album. The sequence continues at coordinate 1,695,742,797 of OY728147.1, forward strand.
TTAAAAACCATCTAATATGATGTTTCTTAGTGTTATGCAGGCCCTATTAAGGATATGATCCAGGGGTACCCTTGATATTCATTCTTACAACGGTTTATGTTCTGAGGCCACGGTGATTATAAATCTATTTTTCTTCCATGTGTTATATTCTTGTGAAACACATTTCCCTCCCACTGGTTATATTCCATTGAAACTTTTTTCTTTAAATAGGTTATTCTATAATTGTCAATCCTATATATTTTTTAGTGGTTAATATTTCATGAAATGTTTATGATACCCTTTAAATTTCATTCATCAACATATGATGATATTTTACAATATTTTGGAACATATTTGTATTATTTTTTATGTTGTTGATCAAGCCTATATTTCCCTTTAATGAATGAGATGATGATTTATATATAATATGATTGAAATGAATGTAATTGGAAGTGATATCAGTTTGGTAACACATGGATGGAATCGAATGTTAACTCAGTTCAGTAATACCCGACTAGAATGGTTTGTGAACCCGGTTCAACAATACTATTTTTTTATTATGATGGTCTTGAAATTTATCCTTGAATAATATGGGAGTGATTTTGAATTATTTTGTGTATTCCAAAAAATTCCATGCCTTGTGAAAATGTTATTCTCTCCTGGATCATGTTCATTGATTTATATATGATTCCTACCATATGAAATGTAAATGGTTAATCCATGATTCAAAATTATGTTCTATGATATGCGGGTTTTTCTTTTTATTTGTTATGATCATGTTCTCATACCCTTATTCTTATGATATTCTCACATATCTACCTTTTTTACACTTATTGAGCATCTGAGATCAACCTTTCTTATGATTCCATTCCATTGGTTATGATGATACGTATTATGTAAGATATATATATGAATGATGATGGTAATGGAGAACATTATGAGAGATAAAGTAGTTCACAAACTGACAAAGAATTATGTTTCCATGTTTCCAAATGCACTAAAATTATATGGTCCTTGGGTTCTTGTTTTAATATTTTAATGAATATTAAAAAAAAATTATCAAATTTCTATCTATGTTATGTCAGGGTAAATATAATATAAATTGAAATTAAATCATATAAATAATCTACATAATTCAATAAAAACTGATACAATAATAAAATATGAATGACTTTAATGAAGCTATATTTAATAAAATAAATTCTAGGGTCAATTCTACATGAATCATACCTCAAAAAATCAATGGACCATTTCTCTAGTTACCAAGAGTAATTTTGATGATGTTAATAATAACTAAACCCTAGACCTAATATATTATTTATTAACCCTGTAAGAGGTTTCACCCAACTAGAACAACTTCCCATATCATTGAACACCACTTCTTCCTCAATGAATCAATCTAATAGAGGAACCCAGACTACCAAAATGGTGTTTCACACCTAAACCTACTCTAGATCATTAGGTTTGACAAGAACTATAAATACAATCTAATATTGGCACAACACAATATATACTTTGTCGATTCCCCTTTTCTCAGGAATAATGGTACACCTTTTGTACCATATCGTATTAAGGATGAGTATACACTAGATAGAAATATTGGAAATAATAAACAGAGAGATGTCCTCTTAGAGGAAGATAAGAACCCTGAACCTAACTTGAAGGCATATAACCAACTTATAGAGAATCATAATACCTCTTATTCATTTTTATATTATGAACCTCTCATATTATAATTTAAGAAGCATACATCCTAGATAACCAACACTTAGTAAATTGTATCTCCATGATGAATTATTGGTTCACTATATCTTAGAAATATTTCTACAGAAAATAGTCATATTTGAAAAAAAATCCCCTTTCCGTCATCAAAACTCATGTCCCTATATTTCTTACCACCAATCATCATAAATAAAACCCCTGAAAATTAGTATAACATGATTTAAAATAACTAAAATATATGCCTCAATAGAGAAGATTAATAAACTCATTGGTTCTATCTATTTGGTTTCTAGGTATAGAAAACAATAATTCATGTTAGTAGATATCTTTAGAAACCATAAACTCAAGATTACCATGAATTACAACATAAACTAGTAATTTATAAAATTCAGAACATATACATTTTTATAAATAAGATAACTATTAACATCCATTGAAAACAACCATCTAGGATTTTTCAATAGGTGAAAAATAATATGTGAACATGTTGGTGGGATTATCCATGAAACCATGATATTAATACCTGGGGAGGAAAATAATGTTGGATGTGATTACTTGGTTAGAATTTGTATAAATAGTCAATAGGGTCAAGCACAACCTATTAATTGACAGTGACTCCTTATATAGGCATCAAGGATTCATCATAATTCATCATGATTTTACATATACAACTATAATGTATAAATAAATGGAATTCTGATTAAAATCCATGTATTCTTTTATCCAAATGAATTATCCCAAAAACATGCCATCATATTTAATATTATATTGAAGTGATAGATATTGACGATTCTTTAACTTTAACAAATAATGTTTTACTATAAATATTAGTCATAAAACATCATCATGGATTGTACCTTATGATTCTATTCAATATGATTTTCCCAAGTCATATAATACAACTATCCATGGTTGTGAAACATAATATTTGTAACAACCTGACCCCCCAAGTTCTATTTGTCTTGTGAATGATCGAGCCACCACAACCCAAAAACCACCTCAATAAGCTAGAGGATTTTACCGAGTTATATAAAGGCATAACTAAAATTGAATTTCATTATCTACTTTATCTATATGTACACATATAACCATAAAATGTTACAGGGGCCTTGGTCACGCACTATATTGCAGGGCCCACTCAATTGCATGGTTTTGATCTAACTAGACATAGATCGATAATCCATGTGTATTTTCATGTGATACCATCAAGGATGAATGGCTTTTATTACCACCAGGGGTCTTGGACGCACATATCAACACGAGACCATGTAGTACCATTTGTGCCCATGTACTCTTGTGCACATAGTGTCAGTCCACATAGGGACCGATGCATGTGTAGTTGGCACAGAACATGGACACCTAGGTGGGTTCACACTGTGTGTAAGACTTCTATATGTAATAAAAAATTTATCTTTTTCTGAATCCTTATCCAACGTAGAATTCTAATGAACACATCTTGTGTTCTTCCGCACTACAAGGCATGTAGTTGTGTTTTCTATAGAAATTTATATCTCATCATGTATTTAATATCTATTATCTCCATCATGATTTGTGCCTATTGATCACCCAAAATTGGTTGGATCTACCTCTATACATTGATTCAAAACCTTTGGTGGATGGAAATCGGTAACTGCTAATTCATTCAAAACCCACAAATTGACCGACATCACAACTTCTCAATTTCAAAAATGCATTGGTTCCAATATCCATATATAATAATCCGCAACCTTTAATCCATAAAAATATGTCCTTTGTTTTCCAATTCATTCATCATATTTCGATCATCCACAAATTTAGTCATTTGATTGTTATTGAAACATCCCTATATATTCAAGTGGAAACATCATAGGCCATTAATGAGGATCTCAACAAAAATAGGGGTATGAGAAACATATAAAAGTTAACTTATCATTTTCCAAGAATTATTGGATTATTATAAAAGATTATGTATTATAAGGGGTGATTGCATATGTAAAATGGTGGAATTAAACTAGTTTAATAAATAATTAATCTACAAGTCTCATGTAGGAAACAATATTCAAAAATAAAAAGTAGATAAAATCCATAGACAATATTTTTTATAGAAATTATAGAAATCCATAATTGATGATCCCTAACAAAATTATGGACTGATATTTGGAGAATAACTTCTTCTATAGTGAAGGAGAAGACACATTTCTCCCCCTATCACATGATCCACCATAATATATTGAACTATCATCCTATAATCTTGATCCTCTAGTGAAATATGTCATATATCCACTTCGTTGCCTATTGATTACATAGATAGCCCTAATGAAATTCTTTAAAATCATTTAAAAAGGGGAAATTAGATATGTTTAGAATTCATAATAAAATAACCTTTTTAACTTATTTATTTCATTTAAAAACAACCCCAATGACCGCCTTAAATGAACCTCTAATGTTAACCAGCATGAGGTCACACCTAGGGTAAATCCCAAATTTTGGACCCATCTGTGGTCACAAATTTTAAATCTAGGAATTTTCTTGAGATATATTTCATTAAAACTAAAAAACTAAATGAACATGCTATTAATATATTTAATATTTCTATAATATAAATTATGGACTCAGTAGGACACAAAATATCATGGAATTTGAACGCCTCGATCTGAAAATATTTATTTATATATTTAAGAATCTTATAACGAAAAAGGGTCCCTATATAACTCCCAGATTCAATTATTTTCACCCCTGAAAAGAAAAAACTAAAGGAAAAGGGGAGGATACAGATCCCTCATTTTGATCTTCTATTCCCATGAGCTCTCATGAATGCTCTTAGGATACCACAACACATGTAATGTGATTATAGTCCATCCACACAGTATCCTCTAATATAATTCCTCTATATCCATGGGGTTAGCCATAAAGATGATTCTATCCTCTATTTTCATCTCTCCATGATCAATGACATGCATATGATCATGCATATATCTCCGTAGCTACAACACAATGAAGACATCATACATCCTATCAAACTATGTGTGCAAGGGAAAGTTCTAAGAAACCTCACCAACACTAAATAAAATTTTGAACATAATGATGAAGATTGTGGGTATAATACCACCTCATTTGAGCCCCTGTATTCTTCATTGTGGGGAGACTCTCTAGAATACAAGGTATCCCTACTCTAACTCCAAGGTAATACGATGTCGAACTCCATATGATTTATTTTTTCATTCGACATTCCCCATATGCTCTTAGATCTCCATGAACGTGTATGTTATTATCTAAACCATCATTTTTTATATAACATATCACCCCAATCTCATTCAGAAACAATAATGAATTTTAGGTTCTTTGGTACAAGGACTATCAAGCTTCCATGTAAATCAAAGATTGATATATATTATTATAATAAGACTCTATCAATGTAATGTGATCATCCAACCTAATGTTGATGTCTAGAACTATAACGACCCATACTTTGCATACATTGTTAATACTTCAAAATTGAAGCATACTTATTACAACATATAACAAAACCATGAAAAGACCATATATGTATAGTGTCTTTAGAAACTGGGAAACATAAACAACTTGTTCATAAAGCATCTACACTGTCTCCCAATTATTTCATCATATCTATAGTCCCTTTTGGCATATCTTACTTAATAACCTTCTTCCTGACCTGGGGAAAGAAAACATAAAAAAGGGTGAGCTCAAATTCTCAGTAAGGGTAAACAAAAGAAATATCTATCACATCGTATATATAAGCACATAACTTTTTTTTAAATCTTAACCTGCCAAAGAGATCATAATTTCATAACATGGGATAAATCATGGCAGTGAAATGTAATCACAATAATCATAACATAAAACATGAAACTTTGTGGCATAGACACATAATCATAGAGAATCATTTCTTGTTAGTCAAGACTCATTGCCAAGACTATCTTAGTGGAAAAAGTCCCTTTCTGAACCGAGTCACCCTCGTTTCAGTCCTATTTCACTGAACCATTATAACCTACCGTTCGAGCCATGTCTATCTGATGAGATATAAAATCTTTACCCAATTCATTGGAGGGATATATAGGTCCCACCCATCTCATAATGATACCATTCTTATGTGTGCCACAGAATCATAAAGCATACATCATTTCATAACCCATGTAATAAAAATGGGAATCGTAAACATCGTGACATCATAAAACAATTCATATAAGATAAAGGAATTCATAAAAATATAATTCCATCACAACATAATCAAATCAATGTAATAATATGGATAAAAACAGAACCCTTTATTATCTTAGATGGAAAATAATTTTGATAAAACACTTGAACTCCATTCTTGAAGAAAATATCCTTTCTACTTCAAAAACACTATTCCTTTCATAACATGTCATACAATTATAAACTAAAACAAGTTAATTAAAAATAAACTTGAAAACATGTAAAGGAATCTTCTTGGAAATAATGTTTTAAAAAACTATTCAATCCGTATATGTTAAAAAAAACATTCTTCGTACTTTTGTTGGAAAAGTTAAAATGTACCTCGTACGAAAAAAGACAAAAGATTCCTTTCATCTCTTTTACTAAAAACTCACCGAAGGGTAAAATTGGATTTAAAAACTTTTAGGTGGATGGAAATAATATTACATATTCAGGAAACATGGATGTGGATGATAAAATACACCATAGTAAATACCAAAGTATAAACAATCTCGGATAAAAATGAGATTGTGATATTTCCCTTACCTTAGGTCCGATATGCTTTTTAGTGTCCGAACCTCCTGTATAATGATTTAAATAATGTTATTGACTTATTCCAGAATCATACTTATTTTTATGATATCATATATGGTCATATTCTTAGCTTCTTAGTAGTAATATTTCATTGCTACTTGTAATTCGGGTGTTTATAACTTTTTGTTCTTATGCGTGTCTTGTCTAATAAATTCTTATTCTTCTCTTTAGGTTATAGATAAATCATTTCCATAATTTTATTAGTGTAATATATATCATATTCATTCATTCAATACATTTATATAATCATTATGAAATGAATATCATGTAGAACGAGTCGCATCACGTCGTGGAGACGGTATTCCGTACGTATGCACGAGTGATGATATCGTTCCTATGATCGTGGAATTGTATTGGAGTGTATTTATACTATTTATGAATCATTATTAATTTATAATAATCATATATAGTCATTATTTACCCCATTATACCCATCCAGGTAAGGTGGTGGTGGAAAATAGATTACAGCACGGCGTGGAGACGGTATTCCGTACATACGCACGCGCGGTGATTTATTTTTCCGTAGGATGGATAGATGGTGAATTATGGTTGTTTAATACTTATAATAACATATCAGTATATGAGTGATACTGATTTTATTACTTCATAATGAAACAACTAAAGAAGAAGAAGTGGAAGAAGAAATAAAGATGAAAGAATCAGTAACGGACATTACCTCTTCTTTGACGTGCTTCTTTGAGACCTTTTTTTAGGGCACTAAAATTGGTATTTGAAGAAGACCAGGACCTCTAGGATGTCTCTAGGGAAGTGGAGAGGAGGAATTGGCAGGGTTTGGCCGAGCTGGAAGGCTCAAAGTGGTCTGCGTAAGAGGGGGAGGAGGTGCCCTTTTATAAGGGAGGAGAGGGGCACCTTTGGGAAAACTACAAATATTATTTTATTATAAAGTCACGTTCGGTTTTAAATAGCTAAAAATTGATATATTTCGAAGCTAAGGTGGGGATGGGTCGAACTCCTCTCATCCAATAGAATTTAGACATGTTTAGGTTCCTATTGTAACATTATCATTTAGATTTAACATTTAGTTAAATAAGTTTACTTTTACCGTGTCTTCTTGTGTTCTTATACTATAAGGTTAATAAACATACTATAAGCAGCCAAACGAACCCCAAGTTGTTTATTATTAATATATATAACCTTATATAAGTCATTTTTCCGAACCTTAGATTTTTAGGAATAAAATAACAATTACTAATATAATATTTGTTTTAAAAACTATTTTATGTCAATTTTGACACTATTTAGTAATTGATTTTTGTGAAAATCATAACAGAATTATTAGTTCGAACCAAGTTAATTAAATAAATAAAAACATGTCATATTAACATATAAAATTAGTGGAATTCATAAAAAGTCTCAAATTACATTTATTTTGTTGTTTATAACATTAATTATGTCAATATTTCATTAATAAGATAATTACTGCATCATCTTTGTGTCACAAATAAATTAAATTATTTAATGTCTAAAAATTACAAATAAAATACCATTATGTAGGAAATATTTTTATCTTTCTAATTAATATTTCTAGTCGAATTTATCTAATACATAACCCTGTATTAAAAATTATTTACTTATTAAACATTGATTTTAACTATTTTAACCTTTCTTTAAATAAATTAATAATAAATGTCCTAATCTAATCCAAGTGGGCCTAAATGGTCATATTTTATTCCTAAGTTTGTTTTTGATCGAATTAAACTTGTACAACAGAATTAGGACATGTGTTAGGATAATAATAATATCATCTTTACCCTTAATTACCCTATTTACTTTTAACCGTGGAAAAAAAAGTAAAAAGTTACTATTCACCAAAAAATTATTTTCATCTCATTGAACCACATTTTACTTACTGACATCAACTGTGTCTCTTGGATTTTTGAAATTCCACTCACAGAAGCGGTAAAATTATGTTTTATGAAAAATTCAGTTTTTAACTACCACTTAGTGGTTTCACTATTCATCAAAAATTGAAAGTTTTCAGAAAAATACCAAAATTTCACCCTAGGCTAATTTCGATATTCCGAATCCAAAAATGAAGCCCATTTTAAAAAATAAAATTTATAAAATTTCAGAAAGTGGTTATTACTATTCATAACGGCTAGTTTTAATAATATTTTAATAGCATATTGTTGTTTAGTGATACTCGGTATTGTGTACGACGCAAGCTATCGAGGAAGGTCGCGATTTCGTGTAAAGCAAGCCAAACAAGTGTTGTGTAGAAAAAGATTCCTTTGATGATTTATAAAACATAAAAGTCTCGAGTGTTACATTCTACCCCCCTTAAAATAAATTTCTCCTTCAAAATTCGTCACTTTGTAACAAACAGATGAGGATACCTCTCCCTCATCATATCCTCAAGCTCCCATGTAGCTTCTTCTAATTAGTGGTTCCTCCATAAAACTTTCACCAATCGAGTGGTCTTGTTTCGTAGGACTTTTTCGCTACGATCCAGAATCTCTATCGGTTGTTCTTCATAAGAAAGATCTTGCTCCAGCGGTACAACTTCTGAGCTGAGTACATGTGAAGGATCAGGTATGTACTCTCTCAGGAGTGATACATGGAACACATCGTGAACTTGAGAGAGATTCGGTGGAAGTGTCAATCGGTAAGCTACCTTCCCAACACGATCCAGTATTTCGAAAGGACCGATATATCTAGGGCTCAACTTCCCCTTCTTTCCAAATATCATAACCCTCTTCCAGGGAGATATTCGTAAGAACACTTTATCACCCACTTCAAACTCTAGGTCTTTTCTTCGGTTGTCGGAATAACTTTTCTGTCGACTCTGAGTTGCTCTTATGTGTTGTTGAATAGATCTAACCTTTTCTGCCATTTCATCAATGAGATCAGGTCCTAATAGCTTTCTTTCCCCAACTTCATCCCAGCATGTTGGAGTCCTGAATTTCTTTCCATAGAGAGATTCATAAGGAGCCATCTGAATACTGGAGTGAAAGCTATTATTATAAGAAAATTCCACCAAAGGTAGGTGTTGATCCCAACAACCTTCGAAACCTATAGAGCAAGCTCTCAACATATCTTATAGGGTTTGAATTGTTCTCTCAGACTGACCATCTGTCTAAGGATGATAAGCAGTGCTGAAACTCAACTCTGTATCTAGAGTATGCTGAAAACTTCTCCAGAACATTGAGGTAAATCTCGGATCCCGATCAGATATAATAGAAAGTGGTACTCCATGCAATCTTACCACTTCCTTTACATATATCCTGGCAAGCTGATCCAGAGAGAAATCCTCTCTAATAGCAATGAAATATGCAGACTTGGTAAGACGGTCAACTATGACCCAGATAGCATTATTGCCTTTGGATGTTTTAGGAAGTCCTGTAACAAAGTCCAAAGTGATGTTTTCCCATTTCCATTCGGGTATGGGTAATGGTTGTAGCATCCCCTTAGACTTCTGTCTCTCACCTTAAACTTGCTGACAAACCAAGCATCGAGAGACATATTCAGCAACATCTCTTTTCATGCCATCCCACCAGAAGTACTCTTTCAGGTCCCTATACATCTTCGTGCTTCCAGGATGAATAGAGAATGAAGAACTATGAGCCTCATCCAGCAGCTCCTTCTTTAATTCGGGAATGGGAGGAACACAATCCCGATTCCTGAACATTATTGTCCCATCACAATCAAGGTTTAATTCAGGAACATTTCTCACCTTCTTTTGTAACTCGACATCTTCTTTCTGTGCCTCCTTAATATTCACATGTATAGATGGTTGAACATTCATTTGAGAAAGATAAGATTTTTCCCCTTCCATTATAATTCCAAGATCCATCCTTTGTAAATCCATAAATATTGGATCTTTTGTGATCCTCATCATGGATAAACTAGCATGGTCTTATCGACTTAATGCATCTGCCACCTTTTTTGCTTTCCCAGGGTGGTAATGGATTGAGCAGTCATAATCCTTAATCAGATCCAACCATCTTCTTTGGCGCATATTCAGCTCCTTTTGTGTGAAAATATACTTTAAACTTTTATGATCAGTATAAATATCACACCCTTCACCATAAAGGTAATGCCTCCAAATCTTTAATGCAAAGATTACAGCAGCTAACTCCAAATCATGTGTTGGGTAATTTTGCTCGTGGATTTTCAACTGTCATGAGGCATAAGCTATCACCATATGATTTTTCATAAGAACACAACAGAATCCCTTCTTGGATGCATCACTATAGATCACAAACCTTTCTCCACTACATGGCAGTGTGAGCACAGGTGCACTGGATAAGTTTCTTTTCAACTCCTTGAAATTCTCTTCACATTCTTCCATCCAGACAAACTTAACTCCTTTCCGAGTCAACTTGCGGAGTGGATTAGATAATTGTAAAAAATCATTTACAAAACATCGATAATATCTAGCCAAACCTAGAAAACTTCAGATCTCAGTTACTGTTGTTGGTCTTGACCATCTTTCGATAACCTCTGTTTTTGCTGGATCCACATATATCCCCTCTTTTGAGATTATGTGACCCAAAAATGCAACTTTTTGAAGCCAAAATTCACACTTGGTAAATTTGGCATAAAGCTTCTCCTTTCTCAGGGTCTTCAATATAATTCTCAAGTGATCTTCATGTTCTTCCTTTCTCTTTGAATAGACAAGAATATCGTCTATAATGACTACCACAGATTGATCAAGATATTCTCTAAAGACTCTATTCATCAGATCCATGAATATATCAGGGGAATTAGTAAGACCAAATGGAATCACTATAAATTCATAGTGTCCATACCTTGTACGGAAAGTCGTCTTTGGTATATCCTCCCTTTTGACCCTTAATTGATGATACCCTGAATGAAGATCAATCTTGGAAAATTATTGAGCTCCGCGTAGTTGGTCAAATAGGTCATCAATGCATGGGAGAGGATATTTGTTCTTGAAAGTGATCTAGTTATGTTCTCGATAATCAATGCAGAGTCTCATTGATCCATCTTTCTTCTTAACAAATAAAACATGTTCTCCCCAAGGTGACGCACTAGGGCGTATGAATCCCATATCAATATTCTCTTGGAGTTGCTTCTTCAATTCCTGCAACTCAATTGGGGCCATTCTATAAGGTTTCTTTGAAATAGGCAAAGCACCCGATACGAGTTCTATTGAAAACTCAACTTCACGATTCGGTGGAAGACCCGGTAATTCTTTTGGAAAGATATCATCAAACTCCGGTACAATGGGCATATTCTTAATCGTGAGTTTCTCACCAACCATTTGAGATAAATAACCTTCATTTAGTGGAATAAATACCCATAAAATGGAAGAAATTTCCACTGGAAGGTTATGTTCATCCTTGCATTGATAGACGATCATAGATTGATCAGGAATATGAAATGTGACTTCCCTTCTTTGGAAATTGATATGAGATCCATATAAAGAAATCCAATCCATGCCAAGAATCACATAAAATTCCACTATAGGAAGGATCCCAAGATTTGCATGAAGCACTTTCCCACAAACTTCGATCGGAGAAGAATTATAAACTTTTGATGCGACTGTTGTGACATTAGGTGTTGTCACAACTAACTCAACATCTAATTTTTGAGGTAATATGGTGATACCCTTTGAAAATTCTTCAGAAATAAAAGAGTGGGTGGATCCAGAATCAAATAAAACATTTTCTACTTTAGAGTGGATCGTAAGTGTACCATTCACCACATCATTATCGTACTCCACATCGCTGATAGAAATTGCATGTTACTTTCCTTTCTCTTTAGCCTTAAGAGTTTTTTGACTTCGACCATCACCATCCACCCTTGGATTAGTGCATTTATTGGAATAATTTCTCATCTCCTTGCACTTGAAACATTGAAGTGTAGTAGGTTCATTCTGTATATCCCTTCCTTTGTTTGCATCACTAGACATCTTCTTCCCATCATCACGGCATTAAAATACCCGATGACCTTCCTTTCCACATTTGAAACATTTACTTGTCCCTTTAAGACAACCCCCTCCATGTTTCTTTCCACACTTTGAGCATAAGGGAAATCTCGTCTTATTTTCAGTGTGCTCTTTAGATTTTCCTTTGAATTCCATTTTCCTCTTCTTATCAAACCCATATGACTGATGGGTTATTCCAATCTCCAACTCGACTTTGAGAGAACATAGAACGATTTCCTCATAGATATTGAAGTACCTTATGTCTAACGCCCTTCGAAGACTTAGTTTTAAGCCACTAAAGAATCGATCGATCTTACTCTCGGGTTGGATAATAATACCAGAAGCGTACCTTGCAAGTCTTGTAAAATTTGCTTCGTAGGTACCAACAGATTCATCATCCTTTTTCTTCAGTTCAAGAAACTCTTTCTCCATATTTGTTCGGAGAATACGAGGGAAGTACTTATTGAAAAATAATTTCTTGAACTCGTTCCATTCCATAGACTCAATTTCATCCCTTTGCCTTGTATTCTTAATAAGATTCCACCATTGATCAGCATCACCTTCCAAATGATACACTGCTAGGATGACTTTATCATGTTCAGAGCATTGAAGAACTGAAAATATCTTTTCAGTAGTACTAATCCATTGTTCAGCAACTAATGGATCAGTAGACCCACTGAAAGAAGGTGGACGCTGCCTCATGAAGGATTCAACAGAATGTTTCTCCTTCTTTTGCTCGTTCGGAAGTCCTGCATGATTCATAGCTTGAGAAAGTTTTGTGAGCATGACTACAAGATTTTGCATTCCAGCTCCCATAACGTTTGGTTGCTCAGGGGGACAATCATTTCATTGCCCGTTGCATTCTGCATTAACACGGTTCCTTTGGGTTCCAGCCGTTGACTAAAACCAAGAAGAATAGTGTGAGCAACAGTAATTATAATAGAAAAACCACATAAACAAGAATAAAATATCATACTTAAGGTCTTATCCTAGGTTATTCATGTCCATTTCTACAACACTAATATTGTGTTCTATGCTTAGACTTATCCTTAGTGTTCTTACTAAGGCTTTCACATCCTAGTTTCCAAAGGTTGACTATACCTTTCCTCTGATACCAACTATAACGACCCATACTTTACATACATTGTTAATACTTAAAAATTGAAGCATACATATTAAAACATATAACAAAACCATGAAAGGACCGTATAGGTATAGTGTCTTTAGAAATTGGGAAACATAAACAACTGGTTCATAAAGCGTCTACACGGTCTCCCATTTATTTCATCATATTTATAGTCCCTTTTGGCATATATTACTTAATAACCTTCTTCCCGACCTTGGGAAAGAAAACATACAAAAGGGTGAGCTCAAATGCTTAGTAAGGGTAAACAAAAGAAATATCAATCACATAGTATACATAAGCACATAACTTTTGGAAATCTTAACCTGCAAAAGAGATCATAATTTCATAACATGGGATAAATCATGGTAGTGAAATGTAATCACAATAATCATAAATTAAAACATTAAACTTTGTGGCATACACACATAATCATAGAGAATAATCTCTTGTTAGTCAAGACTCATTTCCAAAACTATCTTAGTGGAAAAAGTCTCTTTCTGAACCGAGTCACCCTCGTTTCAGTCCTCTTTCACTAAACCGGTATAACCTACCATTCCAGCCATGTCTATCTCATGAGATATAAAATCTTTACCCAATGCATTTGAGGTATATATAGGTCCCACCCATCTCATAATGATACCATTCTTATGTGTGCCACAAAATCATAAATCATACATCATTTCATAACCCATGTAATAAAACTGGGAATCTTAAACATCATGACATCATAAAACAATTCATATAAGATAAAGGAATTCATAAAAATATAATTCCATAACAACATAATCAAATCAATTTAATGATAGGGATAAAAACAGAACCCTTTATTATCTTAGATTGAAAATAATTTTGATAAAACACTTGAACTCCATTCTTGAGGAAAATATCCTTTTTGCTTCAAAAACACTTTTCCTTTCTTAACATGTCGTACAATTATAAACTAAAAGAAGTTGATTAAAAATAAACTTCAAAATTTTTAAAGGATGATTCTTGGAAATAATGTTTTAAAAATCCATTCATGCCGTATAAGTTAAAAAAACATTCTTCGTACTTTTGTCAAAAAAGTCAAAAAGTACCTCGTACGAAAAATGACAAAAGATTCCTTTCATATCATTTACTAAAAACTCACTAAAGGGTAAAATTGGATTTAAACAATTTTAGTTGGATGGAAATAATATTACATATTGAGGAAACATGGATGTGGATGATAAAATACACCCCAGTAAATACCAAAGTATAAACAATCTCGGATAAAAATGAGATTGTGATATTTCCCTTACCTTAGGTCCGATATGGTTTGTACGTGTCCGAACCTCCTGTATAATGATTTATATAATGTTATTGACTTATTCCAGAATCATACGTATTTTTATGATATCATATATGTTCATATTCTTAGCTTCTTAGTAGTAATATTTCATTGCTACTTGTTATTCGGGTGTTTATAACTTTTTGTTCTTATGCATGTCTTGTCGAATAAATTCTTAATATTATCTTTAGGTTATAGATAAATCATTTCCAGAATGGTATTAGTGTAATATATATCATATTAATTCATTGAATTCATTTATATAATCATTATGAAATGAAGATCATGTAGAACGAGTCACTTCACATCGTGGAGACGGTATTCCGTACGTA
This sequence comes from Viscum album, assembly GCA_963277665.1. Lineage (NCBI taxonomy): Eukaryota > Viridiplantae > Streptophyta > Magnoliopsida > Santalales > Viscaceae > Viscum > Viscum album. The sequence continues at coordinate 1,695,757,949 of OY728147.1, forward strand.
CGCACGAGTGATGATATCGTTCCTATGAGCGTGGAATTGTATTGGAGTGTATGTATACTATTTCAAAATCAGTATTACTTTATAATAGTCATATATAGTCATTATTTACACCATTATACCCATCCAAGTAAGGTGGTGGTGGAAAATAGATTACACCACGGCGTGGAGACGGTATTCCGTACGTACGCACGCGCGGTGATTTCTTTTTCCATAGGATGGAAAGATGGTGAAATAGGGTTGTTTCATACTTATAATAACATATCAGTATATGAGTGATACTTATGTTATTACTTCATAATGAAACAACTAACGAAGAAGAAGTGGAAGAAGAAATAAAGATGAAAGAATCGGTAACGGACATTACATCTTCTTTGAAGTGCTTCTTTGAGACCTTCTTTTAGGGCACTAAAATTGGTCTTTGAAGAAGAAAAATTCCTCTAGGATGTCTCTAGGGAAGTGTATAGGAGTAATTGGTAGGGGTTGGCCGATATAGAAGTCTCAATGTGGTGTGATCAAGAGCGGGAGGAGGTGCCCTTTTATAAGGGAGGAGAGGGGCACCTTTGGGAGAACTAAAAATATTATTTTATTATAAAGTCATGTTCGGTTTTAAATAGCTCCAAATGTATATATTTCTAAGCTAAGGTGGGGATGGGTCGAAATACTATCATCCAATAGAATTTAGGCAAGTTAGGTTCCTATTTTAACATTATCATTTAGATTTAACATTAAGTTAAATAAGTTTACTTTTACTGTGTCTTCTTGTGTTCTTATACTATAAGGTTAATAAACATACTATAAGCAGCCAAAAGAACCCCAAGTTGTTTATCATTAATATATATAACCTTATCTATGTCATTTGGACGAACCATAGATTTTTAGGAAAAAAATAACAATTACTAATATAATATTTGTTTTAAAAACTATTTTATGTCAATTTTGATACTATTTAGTAATTGATTTTTGTGAAAATAATAACAGAATTATTAGTTCGAAAAAAGTTAATTAATTAATTAATAACATGACATATTAACCTATAAAATTAGTGTAATTCATAAAAAGTATCAAATTACATTTATTTTGGTGTTTATAACATTAATTATGTCAATATTTCATTAATAAGATAATTACTGCATCATCTTTGTGTCATAAGTAAATTAAATTATTTAATGTCTAAAAATTACAAATAAAATACCATTATCTAGGAAATCTTTTTATCTTTCTTATGAATATTTATAGTCGAATTTATCTTATGTATAACCCCATATTAAAAATTATTTACTTATTAAACATTGATTTTAACTATTTTAACCCTTCTTTAAATAAATTAATAATAAATGTCCTAATCTAATCCAAGTGGGCCTAAATGGTAATATTTTATTCCTAAGTTTGTTTTTGGTCGAATTAAACTTGTCCAACCGAATTAGGACATGTGTTAGGGTAATAATAACATCATATTTACCCTTAATTACCCTATTTACTTTTAACCGTGGTAAAAAAGTAAAAAGATACTATTCACCAAAAAATTATTTTAATCTCATTGAACCACATTTTACTTACTGACATCAACTGTGTCTCTCGTATTTTTGAAATTCCACTCACAGAAGCGGTAAAATTATGTTTTATGAAAAATTAGGTTTTTAACTAATACTTAGTGGTTTCACTATTCATCAAAAATTGAAAGTTTTCAGAAATATACCAAAATTTCACCCTAGGATAATTTCGATATTCCGAATCCAAAAATGAAGTCCATTTTGAAAAAATAAAACTTATAAAATTTTAAAAAGTGTTTATTACTATTCATAACGGCTAGTTTTAATAATATTTTAATAGCATATCGTTGTTTAGTGAAACTCGGTATTGGTTACGATGCAAGCTATCGAGGAAGGTCGTGATTTCGTGTAAAGCAATCCCAACAAGTGTTGTGTAGAAAAAGATTCCTTTGATGATTTATATAACATAAAAGCCTCGGGTGTTACAAGAACATACTACCTCAACATATCTTCCAACTCTTAGATAGTGTGCTCGGTCTGCCCATATGTCTAGGGGTGAATCTTCAAACACATCCACAACTAGATACTGATTTTTTTTAAAGCCTATCCATAAACATGAAATAAATAGTCAGTCTCAAATAAAGAAAATTTCTAAGGGGACCCCATGGATCTAGACGTTCTCCCACACATACAACATTCTTAGAATCTGCACCGAACTCTAAACCATAATTTCATGGAAATGTGTCAACTTCATAATTTCATCAACAATCACCTAGATGGAATTGTGTCCTATATCTTGCATTGAATGAACTATAAAAAATTAAAAGTATAATTCTTCCCATTTACACTCGGGGATTTCAGCAACTTCTGTCAAACTATCCAAGACATAGCGCTCAGCCTTCAGTATCTGACAGGTGAGACACCGAGAGATTAACTCAGAAACCTCTACATCATTCCTAAAAACCAAAACATCCATTAAAGGTTGTTTTACATCTCCACTACACCAGGATGAAGAGCCAATGGAGAACTGTGAAAATCCATTATCACATCCTCTTCCATCATGACCAGAACCACCGTCATTCCTTGAAAAAAGGATGATGTGTTATCCTCTTATATAAAATCAATATGTCGAATCTCATGAATATATGTAGTCATGAAAAATATCATATATGATTTCTCCCAATAGAGCATCCTTAAAATTCTATAGAATTAGATGATTCAATACCATTAACTGAAGATAATTTTCACCCCTCTCCTCTACTGGGATAAATTATTTAAAAGCCAAATGCTCAGATGCCGCCTCCACCAAATGAGAATAAGACTTCTTTATAAGGGAATTCACCACCATGATTCCCTTTCTAAGAGTGTAGACTATTTCAATGACATAGTCTTGAGGAAATCATATAATCTCCTCTATTGTAGGTTCATGTCACTCTCTGGGAGGACATACCAAACACTCTAATGGTCTAGGTAAACAAAAATAAGTCCCAGATAAGATATTGCCTCCACATCCTCAAAACAAAAAGAATCAATGAAAAGTCCAAGTTGTGAGCCCTTTACTTATACTGGTGGGGTCTCAAAAGCATTGAACCATATATAACCATTTGTTACATCTGTATAAATATGTAGTTGAGCACTGATCAGTCCAGGGAAACAGAATCCCTTTCCACATCATAGTTATCTATGGAGATACAATCTTAGAAAATTCTTCCACGAACCTCTTATTGTACCAAGCCAAACCAAGAAAAATTTGAACCTATTAAATGCTCTTGTTAATCTCCCAATTGATAACTACATCAATCATCACCGGACCAACAAATAATTTTTTCTAGAAATAACATTCCCTTCATTGTGGACCTCACTATGAACCAATAGTATACATAATGACATCAAAATTACTGCCTCAAATAATAATGCTCACAAAACGCCAACTGGTTGTAGAAATCCTAAGATCAATCTTCACGGACCATATCATGCCCCAATTCTAAACAATGATGTCATAAATCATTGGTAAGGGGTTCTTTTTATATGTCATGTCATGGTTTAGGTGATGGTAATCAACACAAAGACACAAGATCCCAACCACCTTTGTCACGAGAAACACTATATATGTCCAGGGGACACATTGGGTATGATATTAACAATATTTTAAATGTCCTAAAATTACAAAATACTCACCAAATTCTTACAAGGTTCCATCAGGTATTCTATAAAAGATATATGTGTGTTCTTGGGGAGAAAGTAATGAAAAACTAAATCTATTTCTTCAAAAGTATACCTAAATCATTTTCAAGGAATACATAAATTAAATCATCCACTATTGAAGTAATACAAATACCAAAATATACAAATATTATAATGGATAAAAATTCCTACTAATGGTGATGGGTTCGGGTCTCCTGGTCATAAGGCTTACTCATTATTCAATGAGATCACTCTCACCCATAAATGAGAATCTCCCAACATCTATTCATAGGTTCTAACCCATCTACGAAAAAATTAAATTAGGGGTTTAACCATTGATAACTAGTCCACACCCACGATGGCTCAAAATTTCCCATTAATATTTTAAATATGTCCAAATAGAGACTCCCACCACCAAGTGATACTCACACTATCCAAATATATGATATATCAAAGAATCAAACCATTTCAGATCCTCTAGAAAAATAAGATGTACTATTGCCTCTGGGTGGATCTCTATATCTAGAATTATTGATAGAAAAAGAAATTATTTACTCATATATATGTTGATAAGTGATCCATAAAGTTTATCATAACCATATATTATACCACATATCATCCCGTGAGCTGATGACTAATAAGCCTCCATGACATTTCCCTACACAAATCCTTAGACGCTAGCTTACTGAGTGTCAAATGTGTCACCTGTTGGTGATGGAAGTAGTATCTCATAGCATATACCTCTATAGATCATCCTCATGGATCCCTACATGATCCACTTATATCTCCCCCTCCATGGGGTCAATACTGTTATTATGCACAATCCCTATGCAACATGCCCATTTTCATGAGTCTAATTCTATGTATGCCTCATGCTCCTTGATAGTTGTTTTCCCGGATCTACTGTCGATGAATTAGCCTTGGGAAGCCCAATAATGGAACCATCCTCCCTACATCATTCTTTTAGATATCTCTCTATAACTAGATATCACTCCAAAACTCCCACATAGGTGATGAGATATATGGAGATTATGCATGCATGTATGTCCTTTTAGAGACCAAACTCATGCTTGCTAGCCTAGAAGAATTAAACTCTCACTATGTTAAAAGAGTAGCAAATATGGTCAATTAACCTCACAACAGACTCAGATACTAACATACTACCATGTTGTAGCTCTATAACCTTTTTAATTCAAACTGAGAATAAGAATGAGGTGTAGTAATCTAAAAACAATAGGTGCTGCAAATCAGAGCATGAGAGTGTTGACTCATCATGAAACGGAGTGACTAAACTCTACTAGACACTTGCTGCTCTGTCGAAAATATTGCCTACCAGACAAACCGTCCGATTGGTTGGGGACTACATGAACCTGAGTACTTGTATCACTAATTAAATCTAATCCTCTACTTCCCAGGGTTCTGACACAATGTAGAACCTCAACGACCTCTAGCTTTGGAACCCACATAGTTCAATATGTCTGTGTGAATACATAGCCAATTATATTGGTAAATTCTATTACTCTAATGGTGGGGTGATATAACCTACCCTCTAGGAGGAATAATATACTTGAAAGTGTATGATAATTGAATATTGTCTCATTTTTTTTATGTGGGACACATAGCATATACCCTAAATGTTTATTTTTTGTAGTGTATATACTACCCTTGATTGTATTTTATGTGTATTATTCTGATGGTTAAGGTATTTTTATATGCATATAATTTTATTTATTTAATTATTCCTATGATTATATTGATTATAATGTCAGAAGTTTTATTTCAAAAAGTCAATATTATTTAAGATTTTTTATGTCTCTACTAGGGAACATTTTTCTTCCATGTCCATTTTTTATAAAAATGTTCTCAAATTTTTTTTACTGTTATCATAAAAAAATTTATATATTTTTTCCCATGGTAAATTTTTATTAGATTTTTTGAAGGGGATATTTTATTACAAACGCGGTACTTTATGACTTATTCGACAAAAATATGTAAGGAATGCTTTTTTAACTTAAATGGAATGAGCAGCTTTTTATGCCATCATGAGAACTTAATGTATTTAATCTTCATTTAATAGTTTAAAATTTTTTCTTCAAATTGAATTTTTTATTTTAAAATTTTATTCCTTTATAAATAAATCATTTCTATGAGAAAAGGTGTATTCCTCTCAATAAATTTTATCTGGTTTTATGAGAGTATCTTCATCTATGTCAACATCCATTCTTGGAACATATGCATGACTGAGGTTGATCCATTATGTAACCATATACAATTTTTTAGGATCAGTTTGATTATGGATGTGATATTTTGATACCATTCATGGTTTATGGTTAGAGTATTCACATTTCATATGATAATGTTTTATATAATCCTTTATGTTTTATATGTTTCAACTTTTAATTAAATTAATTCATTTGACATAGTATGTGAGGTGTAGAGACTTCTATATCCCCTCTATACACTTATAGGTATCATGAGACAAACTAGTTTTGGTATTGGTTGGGGCCTTACCTGTTTATGTGTGTTGTCTTAGCCTAATAATTAATTGTATGTTTATGAAAAATGATACTATGAATTCCTTAATTATAATATTAGTTATATATATTCCACATAATTATTCGATTAGTATAATATCCTAGTGAATATTTATATAGAATTATCGGATTTCAATTTATTCTTTTTTATATTGTGCTGAAGACTCTGATAAAATTGATGGTGTTTCAGTTATACACCGTGACATATATTTATTCTTATTTATTCATAATAGCTTCTATTGTATGCATACCCTTATTGAGCATCTAATTTCACCACATTCTTATGTTTTATTTTTTATATAAATCCTAGATAGATATTATGACTAATATACATGGTTGAGTTTGGAGAATAATTATATTCTAAAAATACTCTCTACGATGTATTTTATATTTAAAATTGTAATTTATGTTTTTGGTGAGTATGTAGTATTCCAAAACTACTAAACTATTCAGTACTTCAGTATGATATTTAATGTATAATAAGCCAATGTATTAAAGAAACCCTAAAATTTGGTCTACTAGGATCGGGGTATTTATAATAAATTTGATGCAGTTAACTTATACATTATCAATTTAAAATGTGTAGACCTAATAGGTTGATGAATGAATTACATGTCTTTCATCTAATCATATAATCACATCACATTATCCTCCTCAAATTAGATAAGAACATCATATGTTCCATTTTTGGTATTCAATAAATTTCCTATGTCCATTTAAATCAAGTGATTAGACTCCTAACTCATCATACATTTAGACAAATACAATCTTCATTTATATCTAACTAATGTCATGATAAACAACATACCCAACCAACCCATGATTAAAAAATCATAAAATATTATATAATAAAGGTATCAAATTATTAATGTTATCATATTAATAATCATTCTGAAATCTAGTATAAGGATTCAATATGATACATGAACCACAAGTATACAAATCAAATAATTTATGACACTCCACATGTTAAATATTATGGGTTATCTAGGATGAAAAACTGATTTTATGCCTCATGGGAATATTACAAATATATATATGAAATCCTTACAATGATAACCTTAAAATTTCACAACATATAATAATCTATAATGATCATCATTAATGATAACTCAAAGTTACACACTGATATTTGATATATTATTACCATTCATGTAATATATATATCAAATATGAAAGAATGAGTAAGGGAAAAATAATTTTTTTAAAAGAAAACCTTTATTATTATAAAATATTTTAATAATACAATTAAAACCATATATGAAAACCCATCTAATCATATACCATATTATAGAGCACCTGAGGGGCCTTATGATTACTATAATTTTATGGAATTTATAAACTCATTATATCTCTATGTAATTCTCTCCACATATCATTATAAATTTCTCATAAAACCTCTAATTAAACATATTATGTGAGTCACATCTATTTAGAAATGTTTTTTCAATAACATTAAACCCAACAAAATATATTTCTAATTTACATCTCTTTGAACATAGAATTGAAACACATTTTACATCAATAAAACTACTATTGTAGTGTTAGAAAATTATTTTTTCCATATATAACTTTTCTATGATTATCATCACCATCATTATTTGAACACTTTATATCCAAAATGTTAATATAATCCATTGGTAACAAATTTGACTATTTATGTTACTAATTTATTGAAATACCCAAAAAAATTTAGGATATTATGTTATAAAAATTGTAATTTAATTGTTTTATTTCATCAAATTCATGGTATTTCATGTATTTTTTGGTGTTTGGTGGTGTTTTGATAGTTATTAAATGGTTAAATGGGATCATTTCATTTTAACATTCTTTTTAAAATTGTTTTATGATTTTGAAATTCAATTCGATTGTTTAAATTTGTTTTTATAAAATATGGAATTTATCAATAAATTGTTTTGAGTCATTCACCTATTTTGAAGGTAATTGTGATATTTTAAATATAATATATATATTTTTTGACACAACATTTTTTGTTAGATTTTGGTTGCTTAATGGACATATTTTTTCACCATTTTAAATAAATTCGTTCATGTTTTAGTGGTAATACCCATCTAGTACATAATTGTATAATACCTATGTGTGAAATGATAGTCTTTATACATTGTATGAGGGGAAGATGAATCTTAAATATATATTGGACTTTTCCCAATTTTGTAAAGATAGATTGGTTCTTACGTACTGGTTTGGATAACAATCTTTTGTTGATGAGTCATCCAACGCTGGCAACAGTGAGAAATATTGATCTATTGTGTGATATTATAGAACCCGAATAATAATGGTAAGATGAATTGGTAAACTATATAAATTTTCTTCTATTTCCTGTGTCAGTGTCATCTAGGTTACGTGATTGTATTTATATAAGGGTAGATATCACCCTGTAAAATGGTTTAGTGGTGGTCATGGTATTACTATATGGTGAGAAAGGCAAGAGAAGTCAAGCTGAGTATAAATTGAGGAAAACATAAAGGTAAGTGACACTATTTCATAGTCCAATAATTGGTGGTTGGTTCTATCAAGTGGTTTCACCAATCTAAAACATGCACATTGAAATAGCTTATTTGTAGTTATGATGTTGAGAATGAGTGAAATGATAAGGGGGAGGAATATTTTTTCATTTTTGAAAATGGTGACAAGGATACCATTATGTTATTTCCTTTAGCAGGGAAGATTGAAATTTTTGTGGAAATTTCCATATGATGTGGTGTTTCTGAACATTTAATTCATTGTTTTTTACATGGTATAAATGATCACCTAATGAACCGAAGGAGTTAGTTATTTTTTGTATTGGGATCTCAGATCTATTTTGACTTAGTCCACCATGATCATAAAATATTTTTATACATCATGGTGAAGGCTATTTCATTTTACACTATAAATAGAGTCAACTATTCTATTTTTTCACCCATGTTCCCTTGCCTCATTCCATGTCTATTTCTAGGGTTTCTTCTTGGGTGTTTATGTATCCTTAAAAGGATATGTTCACTCATTATTAGTAATTTTTCCACTTGTGATATATGGTATCTATAATTCCCCGACCCCAGTTACCCAGAGTCAGTGCATTATTACATAACATTGGAATGATCACAAAAGATCAAGTCTCGAAATACCGATTAGTTTAGTAGCCTTGGAAACACTAGACATATTCATAAAGTATTACATTACATCATAAGGTAAAAAAACGACAACAACATCTTGTCTTCATATCCTCTCATACAATCCCTGCAGGTCATTCATAAATTACTTCTTCACATCCCGGGAAAAATAAAACATTGAAAGGGGTGAGCTCAGATTCTCAGTAAGGATAACAATATAACGGAAACATTCATAAATAAACATAAAAATTTAAGGCAATGTATAACTAAAACAAAATCCTTTTAATCATTAACCTCAACATAACATGTCAAGGATAAAATGAAATAATTCCATTTACTTTTTCACATGGATATTATACTAGACAAATAATCACATGAAAATATTAATATCCGCTTTCATAATGATGGAATACATATTGTCAGAATATCATAACCACGTAGCCAAGGCCTCGTGCCAAGACTACAAATAAGATTTTTTTCAAGCCCTCATTCCAAGACACTAGTTTGTCTCATGAGACCTACCGATGCATCGAGGAGCTAAAGCGGGATCCACCCATCACATACTAAGTCCAATGTATTCCTCATATGAAAACTTTTAAACATAACATAAACATTCGTATTAAAACTAGCATACTAAATGTCAATACATTATCCACAAACCATGAATGGTATAAAAATTACACATCCACAGTCAAACATAACTCATTCGATACAATATAGAAGATTATATTGTAGCATATTAACCTCAATCGAAAATGATGAAGGATATTGACATAGATGAAAATAATCATCAAAACAATTAGAGTGAAACATCCCCCTTTTTATTGAAATAATTTAAAAGCCACACTATTTGTCAAGAATCCAATTAAAATATATTTTAGAATCCAAGTGTCCCATAAAAATTTGAAGCTTTTAAAACGAATTTTGATTTTAAAACATTAATGTCCATATAAATAAATCCATAAAAACATTTTTAAAACATGGACATTAATGAAAATTATTTAGAATAATCAATCTTTAAAACATTTTAAAATGTCATTTTAGTTAGAGTTCCTAACCAAAAGAGTGACACATGAATAAAAATAATTGAGGAATTAAAAACTTTTTAATATCATCAGAATAAAGGGATTCATGATATGTTATGTCAAAGTACATTATATACACCATATAAAAGTGATTCGGTGTATAACAATAAAGGAGTCTCAATGGAATGTAAATTGAGATGAAATCTCTCATAAAGGATATATCCTTCGGTTAAGGATTCATCAACGAAATAATTATGAGTGAAAAATATAAATACACTCAATATTATTGGATATTCAGTGTAAAACAATCAAAGGAGATTCACACATATTCTTGTGAAAACAACACCAATAAATTGGATGTTTAACTCAACAAATCGAGATTGAGTAAAAATTACTCTTATCAAGTTCATAATGATGAATTGATAATTTATCAATGGAGTGATTATGTCTATCAAAAGTATATACATAGAAAGGAGAGTTGAATTTATGACATAATCAAATGAATAGTGATTCTACACATAATCTCGGAGTAAAATAATCAACGAAGTATGCGTAATTCCAAATGAGTGGAAATTGAAATTTCAAATTCTCTTATTGATTTGGTAACATAAAAAACATACGCCCATGAAAGAAGGATCATACAAAGATGATGTAAATATACATGAATTTAATTATATTACACGATGAATACAAACATTGTCAGTACACACACCACATGTAATAAATAAGTGGTGAACAATGGAATTCTCACAGAATTAAAAGTGAGATAAGAAACCCCATACTTTGTACTTTTTCCTTGGTCGACGGTAGGTTAACCTCCTGTATAATGGTGAATAATTTTTATTGAATTATAAAAGATTCATTTAAATTAATATGATATCATATATGATCTTTTAACGTTGATTTGTTAATAATATCTTAGTATTATCGTCATTTCAGGAGTTAACTTACTTGTTTTCCTTCATATTCTTTGTTAGGTATGCCATGTTTGTTATGGATAGGTTTTATCTTATTTATATCCAGAATTATATCATGTCCTTAAACATTTTTTTAATCATCAAATTAGAATTATACCTGAATGGATACGATGGAGAATGAATCTCATCTGGTTCCTGGAGACGGTAGTCCGTACGTACGCACGAGCGAAAATATCATTCTTTTGATGTTAGAATAATATATAATTGGATGTTATATCATATAGACAGAATAATTATCATGTTATATTTATTATTTAAATAAATTACACATCATTATTATACCCATCCAAATAATAATTTATTGAATGACAATTACACCACGACGTGGAGACGGTAAGCCGTACGTACACACATATGGTGACATGCCATTCAAATGATGGATAGAATACGTAATATTGTCGTACCATCTTTAAAATAAAATAATAGTATATATAATATACATGATTTATTATTTTAGAATGGTAATAACAAATAAAGAAGAAGTGGATGAAGAAATGAACTTGAAAAAAAGTGGTGAAAACATTACCTCTTCTTCGCGTTCTTCCTTTTGATTTGATCAAAAGGGATCCATAGGTTTGCCTTATGATCAATATAAGGCCTCTATGATAGTTTGAGGGAAGTTTAGGGAGTATTTGGGAAGGGGTTGGCCGATCCAAAAGGCTTTGAAGGTGTGAATTAATGAGAAGGGGGGGTTCCCTTTTATAAGAGGGATGAGGGGCACCATTGGAAAAGCTAGAAATATTATTTTATAATAAATTAATATTCGGTTTCTAATGGATCAAAAGTGGATTATTTAAAGTTTAATGTGGGAATGGGTCTGAAACCACTCAAACAATAGAATTTAGACAGGTTTGGGTCATTATATTAACCTTATCTTTTTGTTTTAACTCTTAGTTAATTAGTTTGACACTTACCATGTCACTTTTTATTTTTATATTGTATAGTTAATAAACTTACAATATACCTCCAAGAGACCCCCAAGTGGTCCATTAATGATACACATATCATTATATAAGTCTCGTTTCCGAAAAATCAATTTTTATGAATTAAATATCAAATAATAATATAATATTTGTTTTAATAACTCTTTTATGTTAATTTTGACTCTCTTTAGAAAATTCATTTTTGTGAAAAACATAACAGAATTATTACTTCGAACAAAGTTAATTAAATCATTCCTAACATGTCATATTAACCTATAAAATTAGTTTAATTCATAAAAAGTCTCAAATTTTGTTTATTTGTGTATTTATAATATAAATTATTTTAATTTTTCACTATTATGGTAATTACTGCATCATTGTTGTGTCATAAAAAAATTAAATTATTTATTTTCTAAAAATTATAAATAAAATATAATTATGTGGGAAATCATTTTCTCATTCTAATGAATATTTTAAATTGAATTTACCTTATGTATAACCTTATATTAAAGATGTTTTAGTAAATAAATATTGATTTTAACTCTTTTAACTCTTCTTTAAATTAAATAATAATAATTGTCCTAATCTAATCCAAATGGACCTAAATGATAATATTTTACTCCTAAGATTGTTTTTGTCCTAGATACACTTGTCCAATATAATTAGGACATGTTTTAGGGTAATATTAATATCATTTTTACCCTTAATTACCCTATTTACTTTTAACCGTGGTAAATAGAAGTAAAAAGTTACTATTTACCAAAAATTATCTTCATCTCATTGAACCACATTTTACTCCTTGATATTAACCATGGCTCTCGGATTTTCGAAATTCCACTCACAGAAGCGGTAAAATTATGTTTTATGAAAAATTTAGTTTTTTAACGACCACTTAGTGGTTTCACTATTCATCAAAAAATGAATGCTTCAACAAAAATACCGAAACTTAGGCCTAAGATATTTTTGACATTATGAATTAAAAAATGAGGTCTATTTTACCAAATTCAAAAAATATCAGTTTCATTAATTAATTTGAAAATTAATTCCCGTCATCAAATCAGATAGAGTGTTTTTAAGAGATAATAACTATCAAAAGATTGACACTTGTATATGTCTGGTTTAAATGTGAAATTACATCCCATGACCAAAATTGTATTAAATGGTAAAAATATATTCTAAATATCCTTTAAAACCACTCAAATTAATAATTTATCACTACTAATTATTTTGATTAAAAAAGTTGTTTTTAATTAAAATTTACTAATTTTCACTATTCATCAAAATATGAATGTTCTCCAAAAAGTACCAAAATTTCACCCTAAGATAATTTCGATATTAAGAATCACAAAATGAAGTCCATTTAGAAAGATAAAATTTATAATATTTCAAAAAGTAGGTATTACTATTCATAAAGACTAGTTTGATTGGTTGTGGTGTGTTAGAATCTCGATGTTGCGTACAATGCACACCATTGCATTATTCTAAGGGAAATGTACCGTGGAAACTTGGGGTGTTACATTCTCCCCTCCTTAAATAAATTGTGTCCTCATAATTTTTTTTAAAAATTGGGTTTGAGAATATAATGGAATGTCCCAAATCGGAAAAAGATTCAATAAAACTATCACTTAAAAAAGGAAGAGAGCTATAAAGGTCACCCAAGGTAACTCATACTAGGATTCCATGTAGGAAAACATGGATATGGATGATAAACTAAGTGTTAAGATCTGATGGAGAGGGAGAGAAAACATGATCAGGGGAATGTTAACAATAATAAAATCACAAACTTGTGTTGGGACAAATGATCATTAATCTCCCAGTAAGAAAAGTAAACAGACAACATTTTTTTAAGATACATTACATAAGGACGAGGAATTCATTTATTATATTGAATAATAACATAAAGAGATATACTTACATTTTATGTATATTTTCATTGTTTAATAAATTTTTACCAATAACTTATTTTTTTGAACAATGAGTATTCAAGAAGAATTGGTCACAATGGAAGATCTAGAATAAACTTATATAGAAATACATGATCCACGTAGGATAAACTATATATTTACCTTGTCTTTAGAGATTAATCAAAACCAAAATGGTTAGTATAATATATGATGATCCCCCAAATGGATATTCCATTAGTGAAAAAAACACTCATCTTAATTTCTCAAATTAAACCATCAATACCCCAAAGTTAAATAAATACCATTCAATAATCAACTGTCCTTAAAATCCATCAATATAATCCAAACTAATATTGAAATGGAAAACTTATAAGAATGTAGTATTCCCCATTAAATTGAATCTCCAAATGACATTAATTACTCTTAAAGTCACATACGTAAAAGTAATAAACCTAATTATTTCCATAAATAACCCAAATCACTAAAAATCCACAATAAAAACATAGATAAAAATCAACCATTACTCCTCAAACGAAATCCCATTCTATTCTATTGTCCTTGGGCATATAGTGTTCACAACAAAGCGAACAACTTCCAAAATAACATTAATCACTTAATCACCAAATCATTTTCCTATACTAAGGGTTTATATTTGATAAGACATAAGATCCAAAATAAAATTATTATTGATCAATAAAATGATTTAACTAAAAATAATAGTCACACTAACCAGGGACTTCACATAGTCCGTTGTAGGCGATAAATCCCAATTGCTCTTTGGTTGTGGGTTTGATTCCCACTTCTTTGTCTGACGCGACAGGTTGTCACACGGTCTGAGTGTTGTCATTTTTCAAAAAATATATTTTATAACATTACCAAAATGAGATAAATTCCTCAAAATAACCATAACATAATTTAACCACAAATGTTATCTGATACCGGGCATTTTTATCCCAAATTATAATAACTTGTAATTCCCTCAAACACAATGATCATATAAAACCAAATGGATATTTATAACTATATCCACAAGATAAAAGATAATTCTTCCTTAAATATCATTCTTACATGGAAAACTGCAGGGTTACAAATACAAGAGAATATTATTCCAAAGTAAACTTATCAACAAGGAGCACTAATAATTTTTAAACATTTATCCATCCATTTATTTTTACATAGCTTCTTCTTTAACCAAGAAAATATCCTATAGAATAGGGCATTCAGTCAGGTAATGGCCAGGTCCACTACAATTACGGAAAATGACTGTAAATGGATTCTGGGGACCATTTTTATCTTCTTCCATAGTACTCTTTATTTTTCTTCAGCAATTCTTCACTTTATATCCTTCCTTCCCACATGTAAAGCATTTCTTTATCCCATTGAGTCACATTCATGGCTGTCTCCTTCCACATTTCCTGCATGATGTAAATTGAGGATTCTTTTCTCCATGGTCTCCATTGCTGGAGCTCTTATCATTCATCACCATTCTCTTCCTTTTTGAGTCTGTGAGTTGGTTAATATATATGTTTCTGATCATATTTTTGGAAAACTGATTTGGAATGAACACTATATCTTTCACGCCAATCAACACTCCATTTTGTTTTCTCATTTCCACCACTGCTCCCACCTTGTACATCATTCTCAAAGTTACTATGACTTCCTTGGAATCCAACAATTGACTAAAACCAGAAAGCATTGTTTGAGTAACAGTAGTCACAAAATCATTTAGAGATTAACATGTCACCATATTCTCAATTTGAAACACATTAGGATTAACCAAGGTCATTTACTCTAATATTATATATATAATACTTCAAATCAGTTTGTAAAGAAAATGTAAATTGTCCTAAGCATATCTCCCGAGAGTGTCGTAACCAAGAGTGCAGCAAGGCCTGTTGTCGTGCACCAGTTCTTGTTCGAGTCTAGCTCAAAGCAGTGTTTTTGGGTTTTACCACTAGGTACATTTGTGCCAGATCTACCTCTACCTGCTAGTATCCAGACAGGGATGTATTGCTCAGAAAACTCACAAAATCTCTACAATTCCAAAATTCTAGGATGTTGTTCGATACTAATCCTCAATGTTCATCTTAGGTCTGTGTGCTATAATCAGATTTTATCTAAATCTAGCTTCCAAGGTTTGTACTAAACATCCTCTAATACCAACTGTAACACCCCGACCCCAATTACCGAGAGTCGGTGCATTATTACATAACATTGTTATGATAAAAAACGATCAAGTCTCAAAAGACCGATTAGTTTAGTAGCCTTGGAAACAGTAGATATATTCATGAAGTATTAAATTACATCATAAGAAAAAAAAAACTACAAGAACATCTTGTCTTCAAATCCTCTCATAATATCCCTGCAGGTCATTCATAAATTACTTCTTTACATACTGGGAAAAATAAAACATTGAATGGGGTGAGCTCAGATTCTCAGTAAAGATAACAATATAGCAGAAACTTTCATAAATAAACATATAAATTTAAGGAAATGTATAACTAAAACAAAATCCTTTCAATCATTAACTTCAACATAATATGGAAAGGATAAAATGAAATAATTCCATTTACTTATTCACATGGATATTCTAATAGTTTAATAATCACATGAAAATATTAATATCCACTTTCATAATGACCAAATTCATAATGCCAGACTATAATAACCACGTAGCCAAGGCCTCGTACCAAGACTACAAATAAGATTTTTTCAAGGCCTCATGATAAGACACTAGTTTGTCTCATGAGACCTACCGATACATTGAGGAGCTATTTCGGGATCCACCTGTCACTTACTAAGTCCAATGCATTCTTCATATGAAAAGTTTTGAACATAACATAAACATTCATATTAAAACTAGCATACGAAATGTCAATACTTTATCCATAAACCATGAATGGTATAAAAATAGCACATACACAGTCAAATATAACTCATTAGATACAATATGGATGATTTTATTGTATCATATTAACCTCAATCGAGAATTATTAAGGATATTGACATAGATGAAAATAATCATCAAAATAATTAGAGTGAAATATCCCCCTTTTTCTTGAAATCATTTAAAAGTCAAACTATTTGTCAAGAATCCATTTAAAATAGATTTTAGAATCAAAGTGTCCCATACCACTTTTAAACGTTTAAAAGGAATTTTGATTTTAAAACTTTAATGTCCATATAAAAAATCCTTAAAACCATTTTTAAAACATGGACATTAATGAGAAAGATTTAGAATAATCAATCTTTAAAACATTTTAAAATGTCATTTTAGTTAGAGGTCCTAACAAAAATAGAGACACTTGAATAAAAATAATTGAAGAAATAATAACTTTGTAATATCATGATAATAAAGGGATTCATGATATATTATGTCAAAGTACATTATATACACCATATAAAAGTGATCTGGTGTATAATAATAAAGGATTATCAATAGAATGTAAATTGAGATGAAATATCTCATAAAGCCTGTATCCTTAGATTAAGGATAAATAAATGACATAATTATGAGTGAAAAATATAAATACACTCAATATGATTGGATATTCAGTGTAAAACAATCAAAGGACAATCACACATATTCTTGTGAAAACAACACCAATGAATTGGATGTTTAACTCAACAAATCGAGAATGAGTAAAAATTAATCTTATCAAGTTCATACCGATGACCTGATAATTTATCAATGAAGGTATTATGTGTATAAAAAGTATATCCCAAGAAAGGGTAGTGGAATTTATGACATAATCAAATGAATAGTGATTATACACATAATCTTGGAGTAAAATAATCAATGAAGTATGCGTAAAGTCGAATGAGTGGAAATTTAAATTTCAAATTACCTTATTGATATGGTAACATACAAAACATAAGACCATGAAATAAGTATCATACAATGATGATGTAAATATACATGAATTAAATTGTATTACACAATGAATACAAACATGGACAGTACAGACACCACATGTAATAAATAAGTGGTGAACAATGGAATTCTCACAGAATTAAAAGTGAGATAAGAAACCCCTTACTTTGTACTTTATCCTTGGTTGACGGTAGGTTAAAATCCTATATAATTTTGAAATAATTGTTATTCAATTATAAAAGAGTCATTTACATTAATATGATATCATATTTTATCTTTTAACATTGATTTGCTAATAATATCTTAGTATTATCTTCATTTCGAGTGTTAACTTACTCGTTTTCCTTTATATTTTTTGATACGTATGCCGTGTTTGTTATGGATAGGTTGTATATTATTCATATCCAGAATTATATCAAGTCCTTAAACATTATTTTAAATCATTAAATGATAATTATACTTGAATGGATACGATGGAAAATGAATCTCACCACGTTCGTGGAGACGGTATTCCGTACGTACGCACGAGCGACAATATCATTCTTTTGATGTTAAAATAATATATAATTGGTTGATATATCATATATAAACAATAATTATCATTTTATATTTACTATTTACATGAATTACACATCATTATTATACCCATCCAAATAATAATTTATTGAATGACAATTACACCACGATGTGGAGACGGTAAGTCGTACGTACGCACGTATGGTGACATGCCATTCAATGGATGGATAAAATATTGAATATGGTTGTAACATATTTATAATAACATAAATTTATATATAATATACTGGAGTTATTTTTTTATAATGTTAATAACAATGAAAGAAGAAGTGGAAGAAGAAAGGAACTTGAAAAAAAGTGGTGAAAACAGTACCTCTTCTTCGGGTTCTTCCTATTGATTTGATCAAAAGGGATCCTTGGGTTGGCTTTCTGATCAAACTAATGCCTATATGTCATTTTGAGGAAAGTTGAGAGAGTATTTGGGTAGGGGTTTGCTGAACCAAACGGTTTTTAAGGTGTGAATTAATGAGAAGGGGGAGTTCCCTTTTATAAGAGCGGTGAGGGAACCTTTTGAAAAGCTAGAAATATTATTTTATAATAAATTCATATTCGGTTTCTAATGACTCCAATGTA
The DNA here is from genome assembly GCA_963277665.1 of Viscum album. Classification (NCBI taxonomy): domain Eukaryota; kingdom Viridiplantae; phylum Streptophyta; class Magnoliopsida; order Santalales; family Viscaceae; genus Viscum; species Viscum album. Next base: position 1,695,777,122 of record OY728147.1, read on the forward strand.
GATTATTTAAAATTTAAGGTGGGGATGGGTCGAAAACCACTCAAAAAATAGAATTTAGACTAGTTTGTGTAATTATATTAACCTAATCATTTAGTTTTAACTCTTAGTTAATTAGTTTGACACTTACCATGTCACTTTGTAATTTTAAATTATATAGTTAATAAAAATACTATATACCTCTAAGAGACCCCCAAGTGGTCCATTAATGATACACCTATCATTATATAAGTCTAATGGCAGAACCATAGATTTTTAGGAATTAAATATCAATTAATAATATAATATTTGTTTTAAAAACTCTTTTATGTCAATTTAGACAGTATTTGGAAAATTGATTTTTGTGAAAATCATAACATAATAATTACTTCTATAATAGTTAATGAAATCATTCCTAACATGTCATATTAAGCTATAACATTAGTTTAATTCATATAAAGTCTCAAATTATATTTATTTGGGTATTTATAATATAAATTATTTTAATTTTTCACTATTATGGTAATTACAACATCATCTTTGTGTCATAAATAAATTAAATTATTTATTGTCTAAAATTTATAAATAAAATATAATTATGTAGTAAATCTTTATATATTTCTAATGATTATTTACAATTTAATTTACCTTATGTATAACCCTATATTATATATGTTTTAGTAAATAAACATTGATTTTAACTCTTTTAACTCTTCTTTGACTTAAAATAATAATAATTGTGCTAATCTAATCCAAGTGGACATAAATGATAATATTTTACTTCTAAGGATGTTTTTGGCCGAGATACACTTGTCCAATAGAATTAGGACATGTGTTAGGGTAATATTAATATCATTTTTACCCTTAATTATCCTATTTACTTTTAACCATGGTAAATAAAAGTAATACGTTACTATTCACCAAAAATTATTATCATCTCATTGAACCACATTTTACTCCTTGATATTAACCCTGTCTCTCGGATTTTTGAAATTCCACTCACAAAAGCGGTAATATTATGTTTTATGAAAAATTCGGTTTTTTAACTACCACTTAGTGGTTTCACTATTCATCAAAAAATGAATGTTTCCAGAAAAATACCAAATATTTGGCCTAAGATATATTTGACATTATTAATTCAAAAATGATGTATATTTTACCAAATTCAAAACATATCAGTTGCATTAATTAATTTAAAAATTTATTCGCGTCGTCAAAACAAATAGTGTGTTTTTAAGAGATAATAACAATCAAAAGATTGACACTTGTTCATGTCTAGTTTATATGTGAAATTACATCCAATGACAAAATATTTATTAAATGGTAAAAATATATTCTAAATATACTTTAAAACCACAAAAATTAATAATTCATCACTATTAATTATTTCTATTAAAAATGTTGTTTTTAATTAATATTTAGTAATTTTCACTATTCATCGAAATTTGAATGTTATCCGAAAAGTACCGAAATTTCACCCTAAGCTAATTTCGATATTAAAAATCCAAAAATGATGTCTATTTTAAAAGATAAAATTTATAAAATTTCAAAAAGTAAGGATTACTATTCATAACGGCTAGTTTGATTGGTTGTGTTTTGTTAGATTCTTGAAGTTGCGTACAATGCACGCCATTTCATTATTCAAAGGGAAACATACCGTGGAAGCTTGGTGTGTTAAATTCTCCCCTCCTTCAATAAATTGTGTCCTCACAATTTTTTTAAAATTATGCTTGAGAATATAATGTAAAGTCCGACATCGTAAAAATTGTCAATAAAACAATCACTTTAAAAGAATGGAAGAGAGGTATAAAGGTCACCCAAGATAACCCATACTAGGATTCCATGTAGGAAAACATGGATATAGACGATAAACTATGTGTTATGTTCTGATGTAGAGGGATATAAAACATGATCAGGAGAATGTTAACAATAAGAAAATCACAAAATTCTGTTGGGACAAACGATCATTAGTCTCCCAGTAGGAAAAGTAAACGGACAAAATTTTTTGTTTTAAGTTACATTACATAAGGATGAGGAATTCATTAATGATATTGACTAAGAACATAAAGAGATATTCTTAATTTTTAAGTACAGTTTCATTCTTTAATAAATTTTTAGCACTAACTCATTTTTTTTGAACAATGATTATTCATGAAGACTTGGTCACAATGGAAGAGCTAGAATAAACATCTATAGAAATACATGATCCACGTAGGATAAACTATATATTTACCTTGTCTTTAGAGATTAATCAAAACCAAAATCATTAGTATAATATATGATGATCCCCCTAATGGATATTCTATTAGATAGAAAAAACACAAATCTCAATTTCTAAAATTAAACCATCAATACCCCAAAGATAAATTAAAACCATTCAATAATCAATTGTCCTTAAAATCCTTCAATATAATCCAAACTAATATTGAAACCCAAAACTTATAAGAATGTAGTCTTCCACGTTAAATTGTATCTCTAAATGACATTAATTACTCTTAATGTCACATACTTCAAAGTAATTAACCTAATCATTTCCATAAATAACCCAAATCACTATTAATCCACAATAAAAACATAGATAAAAATCCACCATTACTCCTCAAATGAAATCTCATACTATTCTATTTTCCTTGGGCAGATAGTGTTCACAACAAAGCAAACATCTTCCAAAATAACATTTATCACTTAATCACCAAATCATTTTCCTATACTAAGGGTATTCATTTGATAATACATAAGATCCCAAATCAAATTATTATTGATCAAAAAATTCATTTAACTAAAAATAATAGTCACACAAACCATGGACTTCACATAGTCCAGTGGTAGGCGATAAATCCCAATCTCACTTTGGTTGTGGGTTTGATTGCCACAGCTTTGTCTGACGCGATGGGTTGTCACACGGTCTTCGTGTTGTCCTTTTTCAAAAACTATATTTTACAACATTACCAAAATGAGATAAATTTCTCAAAATAACCATAACATAATTTAACTACAAATGTTATCTGATACCTTTAATTTTCATCCCAAATTATAATAACTTGTAATTTCCTCAAACCCAATGATAATATAAAACCAAATAGTTATTTATAAATATATCCACAAGAAAAAAGATAGTTCTTCCTCAAATGTCATTCTCACATGGAAAACTGCAGGGTTACAAATACAAGAGAAGATTATTCCAAAGTAAACCCATCAACAAGGAGCACTAATAATTTTTAAACATTTCTCCAACCATTTATTTTTACATAGCTTCTTCTTTGACCAAAAAAATATCCTATAGAATAGGGAATTCACTCGGGTAATGGCAAGGTCCCCTACATTTACGACAAATGACTGTAAAAGGATTATTGGGACCATTTTTATCTTCTTCCATAATACTCTTCTTTTTTTCATAGGCAATTCTTCACTTTATTTCCATCCTTCCCACACGTAAAGCATTTCTTTGTCCCATTGAGACACTTTCCTGGGTGTCTCCTTCCACATTTCCTTCATGATAGAAATTGAGGATTCTTTTCTCCATGGTCTCCATTGCTGGAGCTCTTATCAATCATCACCATTCTCATATTTTTTGACTCCGGGAGTTGGTTAATATATATGTTATAGATCATATTATTTGAAAAATGATTTGTCATGAACACGATATCTTTCACGCCATTCAGCACTCCATTTTGTTGCTCATTTCCACCACCCCTCCCACCATGTACATCATTCTCAAAGTTACTATGACTTCCTTGGAATCCAGCCATTAACTAAAACAAGAAAACCTTGTGTGAGTAACAGTAGTCATAAAATCATTTAGAGATTAACATGTCACCATATTCTCAATTTGAAACACATTAGAATTAACCAAGGTCGGTTACTCTCATATTATATATATAATACATCAAATCGGTTTGTAAAGAAAATGTAAATTATCCTAAGCAAATCTCCTGGGAGTGTCATAACCAAGAGTGCAGCAAGGCCCATGGTCGTGCACCAGTTCTCGTTCGAGTCTAGCTCAAAGTGGTGTTTTTGGGTTTTACCCCTAGGTACATCTGTGCCAGAGCAGTATCTACCTGCTCGTATCTAGACAGGGATGTATTGCTCTAAAAACTCACAAAATCTCTACAATACCAAAATTCTAGGAAATTCTTCTATACTAATCCTCAAAGTTCATCTTAGTTCTACATTCTCTAATCATATTTTATCTAAATATAGCTTCCAAGGTTTGTACTAAACATCCTCTTATACCAACTGTAACGCCCCGACCCCAGTTATCTAGAGTCGGTGCATTATTACATAACATTCTCAGGATCACAAAAGATCAAGTCTCGAATGACCGATTAGTATAGTAGCCTTTGAAACACTAGATATATTCATGATGTCTTACATTACATCATAAGGTAAAAAACTACAACAATATGTTGTCTTCATATCCTATCATACTATCCCTGCAAGTCATTCATAAATTATTTCTTCACATCCTGGGAAAAATAAAACATTGAAAGGGGTGAGCTCAGATGCTCAGTAAAGATAACAATATAGTGGAAACTTTCATAAATATACATAAAAATTTAAGGTAATGTATAACTAAAACAAAAGCCTTTCAAACATGAACTTCAACATAATATGGCAAGGATAAAATGAAATAATTCCATTTACTTATTCACAAGGATATTCTACTAGTCAGATAATCATATGAAAATATTAATATCCACTTTCATAATGACGGAATTCATAGTTCCAGACTATCATAACCACGTAGCCAAGGCCTCGTGCCAAGACTACAAATAAATTTTTGTCAAGGCCTCGTGCCAAGACACTAGTTTGTCTCATTAGACCTACCGATTCATCGAGGAGCTATAGCGGGCTCCACTCGTCACTTACTATGTCCAATGCATTCCTCATATGACAAGTTTTAAACATAACATAAACATTCGTATTAAAAATATCACACGAAATGTCAACAGTTTATTCACAAACCATGAATGGTATAAAAATAGCACATCCACAGTCAAACATAACTCATTCGATACAATATATAAGATTTTATCGTATTGTATTAACCTCAATCGAGAATGATGAAGGATATTTACATAGATGAAAATAATCATCAAAACAAATAGAGTGAAATATCCTCCTTTTTCATGAAATCATTTAAAAGTCACACTATTTGTTAAGAATCCATTTAAAATAGATTTTAGAATCAAAGTGTCCCATACCACTTTGAAACATTTAAAAGGAACTTTGAATTGAAAACTTTAATGTCCATATAAATAAATCCTTAAAACCATTTTTAAAACATGGACATTAATGAGAAGGATTTATAATAATCAATCTTTAAAACATTTTAAAATGTCATTTTAGTTAGAATTCCTAACCAAAAGAGAGACACTTGAATATAAATAATTGAAGAAATAAAAACATTGTAATATCATGTGAATAAAGGGATTCATGATATATTATGTCAAACTACATTATATACACCATATAAAAGGGATTTGGAGTATAACAATAAATGAGTCTCAATAGAATGTAAATTGAGATGAAATCTCTCATAAAGGCCGTATCCCTAGGTTAAGGATAAATCAAATACATAATTATTAGTGAAAAATATAAATACACTCAACATGATTGGATATTCAGTGTAAAATAATCAAAGTACATTCACACATATTCAAGTGAAAACAACACCAATGAATTGGATGTTTAACTCAATAAATCGAGATTGAGTAAAAATTACTCTTATCAAGTTCATACCGATGACCTGATAATTTATCAATGGAGTGATTATGTGTATAAATAGTATATCCACAGAAAGGGGAGTGGAATTTATGACATAATCAAATTAATAGTGATTATACACATAATCTTGGAGTAAAATAATCAATGAAGTATGCGTAAAGCCGAATGAGTGAAAATTGAAATTTCAAATTTTCTTATTGATTTGGTAACATACAAAACATAAAACCATGAAAGAAGGATCATACAATTATAAGGTAAATATACATTAATTAAAGTATATTACACAATGAATACAAACATGGGGAGTACACACACCACATGTAATAAATAATTGGTGAACAATGGAATTCTCACAGAATTAAAAGCGAGATAAGAAAACCCTTACATTGTACTTTTCCTTGGTCGACAGTAGGTTAAACTCCTTTATAATTGTGAAATAATTGAAATATATTTATACAATAATTATTTACATTAATATGATATCATATATGATCTTTTAACATTGATTTGTTAATAATATCTTAGTATTATCGTCATTTCGGGTGTTAACTTACTCGTTTTCCTTTTATATTATTTGTTATGTATGCCGCGTTTGTTATGGATAGGTTGTATATTATTTATATTTATAATTATATCAAGTCCTTAAAAATTATTTATAATCATAAAATGATAATTTTACTTGAATGGATACGATGGATAATGAATCTCATCGCGTTCGTGGATACGATAGTCCGTACGTATGCACGAGCGACAATATCATTCTTTTGATGTTAAAATAATATATAATTGGATGGTATATCATATATACAGAATAATTATCATGTTATATTTATTATTTACATGAATTACACATCATTATTATACCCATCCAAATAATAATTTATTGAATGACAATTACACCACGGCGTGGAGACGGTAATCCATATGTACGCACGTATGGTGACATGCCATTCAAAGGATGGATAGAATACTGAATATGGTTGTACCATATTTATAATAACATAAAAGTATATATAATATATAGGAGTTATTATTTTATAATGGTAATAACAAAGAAAGAAGAAGTGGAAGAATAAAGGAACTTGAAAAAAAAGTGGTGAAAACATTACCTCTTCTTCGGGTTCTTCCTTCTGCTTTGAAAAAAAAGGATCCTTATGTTGGATTTTTGATCAAACTATGGCTTGTAGGTTGGTTTGAGGGAAGTTGAGAGAGTATTTGGGCAGTGGTTGGCCGAACAAAAAGGCTTTGAAGAAGTGAATTAATGAGAAGGGGGAGTTCCCTTTTATAAGAGGGGTGAGGGCACCTTTGGAAAAGCTAGAAATATTATTTTATAATAAATTCATATTCGGTTTATAATGGCTCCAAAGTGGATTATATAAATTTTATGGTGGGGATGGGTCGAAAGCCACTCAATCAATATAATTTAGACAGGTTTGGGTTATTATATTAACCTTATCTTTTAGATTTAACTCTTAGTTAATTAATTTGACATTTACCATGTCACTTTGTATTTTTATATTATATAGTTAATAAACATACAATATACCTCCAAAAGACCCCCATGTGGTCCAGTAATGATACACATATCATTATATCAGTCTTTTGGCCGATCCTAATATTTTTAGTAATTAAATATCAAATATTAATACAATATTTGTTTTACAAACTCTTTTGGGTCATTTTTGACATTATTTGGAAAATGGATTTTTGTGAAAATCATAACAGAATGATTACTTAGAAAAAAGTTAATTAAATCATTTCTAACATGTCATAGTAACCTATAAAATTAGTGTAATTCAAAAAAAGTCTCAAATTATATTTATTTGGGTATTTATAATATCAATTATTTTAATTTTTCACTATTATGGTAATTACTGCATCATCATTGTATCATAAATAAATTAAAATATTTATTGTCTAACAATTATAAATAAAATATCATTATGTAGGAAATAGTTTTATCTTTCTAATGAATATTTCCAATTGAATTTACTTTATGTAAAACCCTATATTAAAAATGTTTTAGTAAATAAACATTGATTTTAACTCTTTTAACACTTCTTTGAATCAAATAATAGTAAATGTCCTAATATAATCCAAGTGGACTTAAATGATAATATTTTACATATAAGGCTGTTTTTAGTCGAGATACATTTGTCCAATAGAATTATGACATGTGTTAGGGAAATATTAATATCATTTTTACCCTTAATTATCCTATTTACTTTTAACTGTGGTAAATAAAAGTAAACAGTTACTATTCACCAAAAATCATTTTCATCTCATTGAACCACATTTTACCTCTTGATATTAACCGTGTCTCTCGGATTTTTAAAATTCCACTCATAGAAGCGGTAAAATTCAGTTTTATGAAAAATTCAGTTTTTTAACTACTACTTAGTGGTTTCACTGTTCATCAAAAAATTAATGTTTCCAGAAAAATACCAAAAATTAGGCCAAAGCTATATTTGAAATTCTGAATTCAAAAATGATGTCTATTTTACCAAATTAAAAACATATCAGTTGCATTAATTAATTTAAAAATTAATTCCCGTCGTTAAAACAAATAGCATGTTTTTAAGAGGTAATAACTATCAAAAGATTGACACTTGTTTATGTCTGGTTTAAATGTGAAATTACATCCAATGACCAAAATTGTATTAAATGGTAAAAATATATTATAAATATACTCTAAAACCACTCAAATTAATAATTTATCACTATTAATTATTTTGATTAAAAATGTTGTTTTTAATTAAAATTTAGTAATTTTCACTATTCATCAAAATATGAAAGTTATCTGAAAAGTACCAAAATTTCACCCTAAGCTAATTTTGATATTAAAAATCAAAAAATGAAGTCCATTTCGAAAGATAAAATTTATAAAATTTCAAAAATAATGTATTACTATTCATAACAGCTAGTTTGATTGGTTGTGGTGTGTTAGAATCTCGAAGTTGTGTACAATGCACGCCATTGCATTATTCAAAGGGAAACGTACCATGGATGCATAGGGTGTTACACTACTTATTTCATAAAAATGGATAAAATACATAAAAAAATATTTTGATTACTCAATTCGTCTATCTGATATAAATTTACAATGAAAAGTTATTTCTTAGAGCGATAAGTGTGTTTATGGTGGAAAATGATCAAGAAAATGAATCCATAATATTATATGGAAAACATGGAATATTATGTCTTTTAAATACTAATTTCTATAATATTTTCCATGATAAACATTAAACCTATATGGAGAGTGAATTACTTTTTTCAGAACAATTATAAAATAAATAAATGAGGAATTTTGATATGAAAATTACAAAGGATTTATGATACACTTCATTCTTTTCCTACGATTTTTATAAGAATATCGACCAATTATTTGGAAGACTGAAATATATATATTTGGAAGGAATTTACAATGAATTATTTGGGGAGTTATTAAGAGATAATAATAATTATCTCAAGTTTAAAATTGTGTTCATGGATTTTAATTGGACTCATGGGAAAAATGATAATGAATAAAATATGTATAAGTTTTTTACAGAATCTGTATGGGATGAAATTATAGAAAACTATGTGAATAAAATGTGGGATAAATAATTGGTATAGTTATCATAAAGAATATTGCACGTTCTAAATTTTTTGAAGTGATGTCCATATATCCTAAATCTTTTATAATGATGTTAATACATAACATTTGAACTCCAATGAAAAATGGAATATATTGAAAAGACAACCTCCCATGAAATGATTTATGGGTGGGGATTATTTTAATTTAACTATTCAATGTCAATATTGTAAGATATTGGAGGGAACTACAACCAACCCTAGAAATATCCATGGATCATGGACTTTATTTATTGATCTAATTAGTTTATGTCATGGATCATATGATGTTCGTTTAGGTACAATCATTGTACATTCAATGCTAGAAAGCACATTGTTTGGTTCTAGATCTATATATTGTTTTATTTCATTCGAGTATGTAGAGAACATCATGTAAAGCCTTAAATTGGTAGTGGTATAGTTTTTTAATATATTTTTTGAGTTACTATTCAAAAATCAATGATATATAATTCTTCCCGTTATAAATATTTCATGTGAAATCTCTCCACAAACATGGTAGAAATTCCAATGGTGGAATTTAACAAAATAATTTGGATGGGATTGGTTATAAATGTATAATTCCACGATCAATTGTCTATGGAGATTTATATTATCTTGAAAAGAAAAAAATAAAGTCATCTTCAAAGGAGAGCTATCCCATCACGAGGCATACCATGAACCACCACATATATCTTTATTTAGGGTAATTATTGGTGACCAGGATAAGAATGAAAATTTAAAACGATTATAAATGTATCCATTTTTTTCAAATAAATTTTTTATTTTCCTAAAAAGTTACCTAGAACTCCACTAAAAAGATAGGTATATTTCCCAATTGAACTCGTCACTAGGTACAAACTAAAACATAATAGACTATATAAAATGGATTATGCTGATTTATAGGAATTAAATAAAGAATTACAAGACCTCTTGGAAAATGGTTTTTTCTACCATTTGCATCTCAAAAGGGATAATGTGTTCTCTCTGTGAAATCGAATTATCGATCGATGAAACTGTGAAATGAATATATAGAAAATTTTCGGATCTCAGTAAAAAAGAAATGCCCCCTTATAGGGATTGGTGATTTTTCATCTATCATCAATGGGATCATTTCTTCTCAAATATTGACCTCTAATTCGGATAAAATTAGCTGGAGTAATGATTCATGGTATCCCAAATAGTGAATTATGAATAATATATTGGAATTCAGAGTAATTTATTCATTTTGGTTTGACTAATGTTCCTTTTATATTTACAGATTTGATAAATATAGTCATTAAGGAATACGTTGATACATTTTCTATGGTATTTATTAAAAATATTCAGATAACTTCTAAAATTATTGAAGAGCGTGAGGACCGTCTAAGGGTCATATTACAAACACAATGGAAGGGATAGATATTTTGTAAATGATTTAAATTCTAGATCTAGTTATAAAACGTTTCATTATCTCCCCATATTTTAAATAGTGAAAAATATTTATCGATCCTTTCATGAAAAAGGATAAAGAATTGTGGTCTCATCCAAAAAAAGTATATGAGATTCATACATTTGATAGATTAATGGAATATTGTGTAATGTTTTTGAAAAAAATCATTGATTTTAAATCCACGAACCATGTTTACATGAAAAAGAGTTATGTTAATTTGAAAAAATGCTTGCGAATAATGTTACTATAAATAAATAAAGATGTCAGTTAGTGAAAATTTTCTAACCCTACCCTCTATGAGTGTCATATTTTTATCAATTGTCCTGCATCTAGAAAAGGTATGTATTTATTCTCATGAAAATGATAGTGTAATATCTTATACATTTCTATTGTTAAATCATAATGTACCGAATTATACTACTCTTGACATTGAGTAATCTTCTATCATTTTTTATATAATGGTATAGAGACACTATCTTTATGGGTAGTGTTTGATACATACACATACCTCTAAATATTGAAGTGTATATTCACCAAAAGAAAATGAACATGTTGAAATGAATATGGTTGGAGCATCATAAAGATTATTATTATTGAATTCATTATCTAATGGAAAGAGAAAACAATTTCTTAGATACATTGGGTATCAAATAATATGGGGTTCTTGAAATGATGAGTACTGAATGAGATTTATTGATTAAGGTATTCTTATGTTTGAACATGGTAATCATAAGGGAAGTGAAAACAAAAATCATATTTCATATATTTTCTCAATTATCATTACTATGGAAGATTAAGAAATCTCAATGATATGATCCTTTGATTCAAAAAACGTCATAAGATAATAAAAATGATATCATTCTTGAATTCAATATCGATCAAGAAGGTGCACATAAATTTAGTAAAAGTATATTTATTACGTATATTTTATGGATAAAGAATAATATGATGGATAAATATTATAGATTTCCATTCTATATAAATCTTGAAATAAACTGAATATAAAGCGAACATCATTATAATTATTGTTGGGATAATATTAAAATGGAGAATTTCAATTAAGCCAAAAGTTGAATGGTGTGTCAGCAAGTGAAGAAAAAGCAATAAATTCCAAAAGGGGTATTATAAAAACTACCCATTCATGTATATATTTGGTACATCATCAATATAGTATTGGTAATTGACCTTCCTAAGACATTCAAGGTAATGAATACTATAAAAGTAATTATAGATATACTGACAAAGTCTTCCCATTTCATTCCCATAAGATATAATTTCCCCCAAGATCATGTAGAGAACTAATAGAACACAATTTTATTGAATATTTCATTGATAATAAATGATATAATTTCCTAACATTGTTGTAACTATGTTCATTTATTGAATACTTGGGATTAGATCATTCATTTGAAAATTTTATTTAAATTCAAGTTTTACCTTTAAAAATATAACTGTAGTATTTAGAACATAAATTATTTTATTTTATTTATTATAACATAATATTTTTTAAATGTCTTCCATAGTTAATTTTGTACAACTTTCATTTATGACATCGGAGCTAAATCATGCATTTGGTTGGTGTAAATGAGACATGAAGTCAAAGTTGGGCTGCACACGCCAGATTGGATATTGGTTATGTATTTGGAAATTAACATCTCATCTGTTCTTGGATTAGGCCCGAATATTTAAAGGTGCCCTAGGATGCATTTTCAAACAAATAATCCTTCTGTAAGGAGAGATAGTTCAAGAATTTTGGTGGTAAAATGGGTGGTGGAAGTTTTCTTAAAATGTTTGTCAGAGATTCCCCATTCACACTTGAAACCACTTTGAACCTAGCCTCCCCTCCACTATATAAATTAGATTTCTTTCTCATTTGGAGTGTTTTGTATGTGCATTAGGATATTGAAGGCAGAGGAGACTTGGTTTCACTCAATTTCTCCAACCATTGTAAGAGGGGTATCACTTGAAGTGAGGATCCCCTCATCGAAGACTTCTTTTTATTCTTTTTCAAGTTTTAATGTTTTCATTTGTGTAATAAACTTCTTTAGTCTTCTTTTATTTATTCCCTTTTAATATTTTTGTTCAAATTTATTCTTCTATTAATCTTCATAATTTTTTTTAATCAATGGTAGAAATTATATTGTGTTCTACCCTCTCTAAACTATTGCAAATGCAAAATGTTTATACGATGACTACACTGCCCATGGAAGAGTAATTATTTTTAGTGACCGATCTACCTCTAACCTACATCATTCCTTTATTTTTAATAAATGTGATAATTTAATTAACATAATAACATCTATTAATTTTGTTTTTAATTTAATAGAAACTAGTCAAGAAATTGAACAATAAACACAAATCACACGATGTCGAAAGTTGTGTGATTTGTGAGTGCATGAACATAATTAACTCAAAACAATACAGGATAAATATGTAGTTATCAAATATAATATCTAATGTCAATTAATTCTAATTTACAGAGAGGAAATGTACATTAATTTACCACTTACCATAATGTAACCTTATAACATCAACCAAAGCAGGGTGTAGCGATTGCGAGTTCCAAATTTTGGATAGGGTTAAATTTGCATCCTATTTGTGGTAAAGTTAGTCCTATTAGGGTTCAGAATTTTACAAATTAAGGGATCATAATTAAGTGAAAATTATTTTAAATGATAATGATTAATAAATTATTGAAGAGGTAGAGTTAGATCGATTAAAAATTCTAAAACTGTTTCTAAAAAAACATCTTCTCATTGGGAATTATTAAGAAACAATCATTTCAAAATAACAAACAACGAAATATTATTCCAATAAAATTCTTCTAGTTTTATAAATGATTAAAAAACCTCTGATACTTTCATGTAGTGTTTTTATTTTCTTTTATTTTTTTTGAATACCTTTATGATGTTGTTTTAATTTACTTCCTCCTTTGAGAGACAACCTTGGTCATCCACTCTTCCACACCCAAGTACTATAACGCCTCGAACCTATATTCCTAGAGTAGGTGCATTATTTTAATACATTGGCATGATTACAAGGAATCATGTCCCGAATGTCCGATTAGTTTAGCAGTATTGGAAAATAGATTGCTTATATTAACATTACATTATACCTTCTAACCTACAACACGAAAAAAAAGTTGAGAATGCCATTGTCCCCATAGATTAACCCTGTATATAAAACATAAAACACTTCTTGGGATCCTGGGAAAATAGAATATACGAAATGGGTGAGCAGAGATGCTCAGTAAGGGTAAATAATTTAGCGGAAGCTGTAAAATTTTAAGGCAATATGTGTAATAAAAACAATTTCCTTTTAAACATAAGCTTGAACACAGTGTGGAAAAAATAAATCCAACATTTCCATATAAACACGCAATGGATATTCTTCTAGTCGAATAATTACTTGTAATAACTAATTTCATAATGCGGGAATGCCTACTGCCGAACATCAATACCATATAGTCAAGGCCTTGTGTGTAACACCCCATGATTTTACGAAAAATATTATTTTTAATTTCATTAATGTCTTGTGTTGTATGCTACACCAATAGAAGTTTGCAAAACAAGCATCCCTGACTTGGCTTGCATTACACGCAAGCGAGACCTTCCACGATAGCGTGTGTTGTACGCAATACCGAGTTTCTCTAAACAACGATATGCTATTAAAATATTATTAAAACTGGCCGTTATGAATAGTAATTACCACTTTTTGAAACTTTTAATTTTTTTTTCAAAATGGACTTCATTTTTTGGATTCAGAATATCGAAATTAGCCTAGGGTGAAATTTTGGTACTTTTCGGATAACTTTCATATTCTAATGAATAGTGAAAATTACTAAATTTAAATTAAAAACAAATTTTTTAATCAAAATAATTAATAGTGATAAATTATTAATTATAGTGGTTTTAATGTATATTTATAATATATTTTTACAATTTAATACAATGATGGTCATTGAATGTAATTTCACATTTAAACCAGACATAGACAAGTGTCAATCTTTTGATAGTTATTATCTCTTAAGAACACACTATTTGTGTTGACGACGGGAATTAATTTTTAAATTAATTAATGCAACTCATATGTTTTGAATTTGGTAAAATATACATCATTTTTGAGTTCAAAATATCAAATATAGCTTAGGCCTAATTTTTTGTATTTTTCTTGAAACTTTCATTTTTTGATAAATAGTGAAACCACTAAGTGGTAGTTAAAAAAATGAATTTTTCATAAAACATAATTTTACCGCTTCTGTGAGAGGAATTTCAAAAATCCGAGATACAGGGTTGATGTCAGTAAGTAAAATGTGGTTCAATGAGATGAAAATAATTTTTGGTGAATAGTAACTTTTAACTTTTATTTACCACGGTTAAAAGTAAATAGGGTAATTAAGGGTAAAAATGATATTATTATTACCCTAACACATGTCCTAATTCTATTGGACAAGTGTAATTCGACCAAAAACAACCCTTGGAATAAAATATGACCATTTAGGCCCACTTGGATTATATTAGGATATTTATTATTAATTTATTTAAAGAAGGGTTAAAATAGTTAAAATCAATGTTTAATAAGTAAATTATTTTTAATATAGGGTTATACATAAGATAAATGCGACTATAAATACTTATTAGAAAGATAAAAATATTTCCTACATAATGATATTTTATTTATAATTTTTAGACATTAAATAAATTAATTTATTTATGACACAATGATGATGCAGTAATTACCAAAATAGTGAAAATTTATAAATACCCAAATAAATATAATTTGAGATTTTTTATGACTTACACTAATTTTATAGGTTAATATGAAATGTTATTGTTGATTTAAGTAACTTGGTTCGAACTTATCATTCTGTTATGAATTTCATAAAAATCATGTACCAGATAGTGTCAAAATTGACATAAATTAGTTTTTAAAACAAATATTATATTATTAATTGTTATTTTATTCCTAAAAATATAATGTTCGGCCAAATGACTTAGATAAGATTATATATATTAACAATAAACAACTTGGGGTTCTTGTGGCTTGATATAGTAAGTTTATTAACCATATAGTGTATGAAAACAAAAAGACACGGTAAAAGTTAAATTATTTAACTTAGAGTTAAATCTAATTGATAAGGTTAAAAAAATAACCTAAACTTGTCTAAATCCTATTATATGAGCGGATTTCGACCCATCCCCACTTTAGCTTCAAAATAAGACCCTTTGGAACCATTATAAACCGAATTTGTCCTTAATATAAAATAATATTTTGAGATTTTCCTACGGTTCCCCGCTCCTCCCTTATAAAAGGGCACCTCCTCCCTCTACTTCTCACACCAATTTGAGCATTCATGCTCGTCCAACCCCTGCCAAAATATCTTCTCCACTTCCCTAGTATCATCCTATAGGTCCTGGTCTTCTTCAAAGACCATACATAGTTCTTTAAGTGGAGGTTAAAAAAATGCGCGTCAAAAAGAGGTAATATCCATTACCGATCTTTTTCAATTTGTTTCTTATTCAACTTATTCTTATTGAGTTGTTTGATGATAAAGTAATAACATCAGTATTTATTATATACTGATATGTTATTATAAATATGAAAAAACTCTAATTAACCTTCTATCCATCTTACGGAAAAAGTAAATCACCGGGCGTGCATACTTACGGAATGCCGTCTCCACGCCGTGGTGTAATCTATTTTCCGCCACCACCTTAATTGGATGTGTATAATGGTGTAATGAGTAACTATATATGATTATTATAAAGTGATATTGATACTGAAATAGTATACATACACTTTAACACTAGTTCACGATCATGAGAATGATATCATCGCTCGTGCGTACGTACGGACTACCATCTCCACGACGCGATGAGATTCATTCTCCACATTAACCATTCATGAATGATTATAAAGTATATATAATGAATAATAATGAAATATATGATATTTTAAATCTACTGGATTTATGTATATATATATATATTTATGTCATCTACTTACTTCTATTCAAGACAATAAGGAAAGGAAAACAGTGTTCATGCGTACGTACGGACTACCGTCTCCATGAACGGTGTGTTTCATTTTATTTATCTATCTATTATATATATATATACATACTGAATATATATGATAAATAAATCATGTTTTATATTCTGGAAGTAAGTAAATCATGATATAAGTAATAATAATGTCAAGAACAACAAGTCCAAACACCTACAATAAATGAAACGATTTTACCCAAAACGCTTCTTTAACATGGAATTTACAAAAGAACGGGTAATATAAAGTCATAAGTGAACCATATATGATATCATAACAATGAATATGATTCTGTAATAAGTTAATGACATTATTTAAATCATTATACAGGAGGTTTGGATACGTACAAAGCATATCAGACATAAGGTAAGGGAAATATCACAATCTCATTTTTATCCGAGATTGTATATGCTTTAGTATTTACTGGGGTGTATATTATCATCCAAATCCATGTTTCCTGAATATGTAATATTTACATCATTCTAAAATAGTTTATATCCAATTTTACCTTTCAGTGAGTTTTTATTAAAAGATATGAAAGGAATCTTTTGTCGTTTTTCGTATGAGGTACTTTTTGACTTTTCCGACAAAAGTACGAAGAATGTTTTTTAACTTATACGGCATGAATGGATTTTTGAAACATTATTTCCAAGAAGCATCCTTTACAAGTTTTCAAGTTTATTTTTAATCAACTTTTTTTCCGTTTAGAATTGTACGACATGTTAAGAAAGGAAAAGTTTTTTTGAAGCAGAAAGGATATTTTCCTCAAGAATGGAGTTCAAGTGTTTTATCAAAATTATTTTCCATCTAAGATAATGAAGGGTTTTGTTTCTATCCCTATTATTACATTGATTTGATTATGTTGTTATGGAATTATATTTATGAATTCCTTTATCTTATATGAATCGTTTTATGATGTCACGATGTTTAAGATTCCCATTTTTATTACATGGGTTATGCTATGATGTATGGTTTATGATTTTGTGGCACACATAAGAATGGTATCATTAAGAGATGGGTGGGAACTATATCTACCTCCAATGCATTGGGTAAAGATTTTATATCTCATGAGATAGACATGGCTGGAATGGTAGGTTATACCGGTTCAGTGAAATAGGACTGAAACGAGGGTGACTCGGTTTAGAAACGGACTTTGTCCACTAAGATAGTCTTGGAAATGAGTCTTGACTAATAAGAAATGATTATGTATGATTATGTGTGTATGCCACAAATTTTCATGTTTTAAGTTATGATTATTGGGATTTCATTTCACTACTATGATTTATACCATGTTATGAAATTATGCTCTCTTTTGCAGGTTAAGATTTCCAAAATGTTATGTTCTTATGAATATGATGTGATTGATATTTCTTTTGTTTACCCTTACTGAGCATTTGAGCTCACCCTTTTATGTTTTCTTTTCCTCAGGATATAAAGAAATGTTTTACGTTAAAAAAAAGGAAGATCTTTATGGAAGATGTTGAAGATCTTTCACCCCGATTAGAAGATTACATTCCAAGTTTCCAAAGACACTAAACTATTACGGTCCTTGTGTGTATTTTTTTGTTATGTATTAATTATTCTTCTAAAGTAATGTAATGTCAATGTATGTCAAGCTTCGGGTCTCTACATTTGGTATCAGAGGAAAGGTTTAGTCAACCTTTGGAAACTATGATGCAAAACGTTAGTGAGATCCCTAGAGATATTTCTAAGGTATGACTAGGGATGTCCCTAAGGATAAGTATACGTATAGGATATAGTCCTAGAAATACGGTAACAATCATAGAATATAACCTAATATGTTAGATATTGAAGGTAATCCCCCTTTATTATATTATTTTCCCTAGTGTTATTTTTACCTCTCACACTATTCTTTTTGTGTTTTAGACGATGGCTGGAACCCGAAGGAACCGTGTTGATCAATGTAATGGACAATGCAATGATTTCCCTCCTGAAAAAACAAATGTTATGGGAGATGGAGTGAAAAATCTTATTTCTATACTTACACAAGCTATGAATCATTATGGACTTCAAATGAGAAGAGAAGGGAACAATATTCTATTGAGTCCTTCATGAGGCAACGTCCACCTTCTTTCAGTGGGTCTTCTGATCCAATTGCTGCTGAACAATGGATCAGTACTACTGAAAAGATATTTTCAATTATTCAATGTTCTGAGCATGATAAAGTCATCTTAGCAGTGTATCGTTTGGAAGGTGATGCTGATCAATGTTGGAATCTTATTATGTATACGAGGCAAAGGGATGAAATTGAGTCCATGGAATGGGACGAGTTCAGGAACTTATTTTTCAATAAGTACTTCCCTCTTATTCTTAGAACAAAGATGGAGAAGGATTTTTTTGAACTAAAGAAAAAGGATGATGAATCTATTGGTATATACGAAGCGAATTTTACAAGGCTTGCAAGGTATGCATCTGGATTTATCATCCAACCTGAAAGTAAAGTTTATCGATTCTTCAGTGGCTTAAAACCAAATCTTCAAAGGGAATTAGCTATAAGATACTTCATTAGCTATGAAGAAATTGTACGTTGTGCTATCAAGGTAGAAATGGAAGTTAGTGTTACTTATCCATCTCATAGTTTTGACATGAAACGAAAGATGGAGTTCAAGGAGAAATCTCAGAATAATGGTGAAAAGAATATGAATGTTTCTTTATGCTAAAAGTGTGGAAATAAGCATGGTGCAGATTGTCTTAAAGGGACAAGTAAATGTTTCAAATGTGGAAATGAAGGTCATCGGGCATTTGAATGCCGCAATGATTGGAAGAAGATGTCTAATGATGCAAACAAAGGAAGGGACACACATAATGAACCTACTACACTTCAATGCTTCACGTGAAAGGAAATGGGGAATTATGCTAATAAATTCCCTAATCCAAGGGTTAGTGATGATCGACATGAGCAACCACTTAAGGAAAAGGACAAAGGGAAGTCACATGCGATCACCATTGGCGATGTTGAATATGACAACGATGTGGTGGAATGATTAAGTGTTTATGAAATGGGATTCTAGAATAATGTTGTATATAGTATCATGGAATATTGGAATATTTATGTATAGGTCTATTGTGGTTTTCAATAATTTTATGGCATCAGAAACCAGAAAAAGTGATTGAAATATTTTTGGAAAGCAGATGATATGCACATAATGAAGGGATAAAGAGAATCTAATATGTTTGATAGTATTAATGAGCTCATGATTTATATAAGGACTAAGTGATATCAGGGTTTGAGTATATAGAATTTTGAGGATTTGGGTATGTGAAATGTGTTAACTTTTAACTGCATTCATGTTTTCACTAAGTTTCAATGGGTATTCAAGAGAGTACATGATTAAGGCTTTTGAATGTTTGGAATGTGGCCAACAAGATATATCTTATGATATATGGGGATCAATGATGGTATTAAATCTCTGTTAATCGTTTTCACTATATTATGAGAATGGACTGCAGTATTATGGATAAGCCTAAAGATTGGAATGGATTATGTTAGACATAAGTTAGTATTGTTAAAGGATAGAAGTTTTTTTCGATATTATTGATGGGATTTTATAGTAATATAGTTTTAGAAAAAGGACAACCTGCAGGACGGGCGACAGCCCATTGCGTCGGACAAGGTTGTAGGAATCGAACCCACAACCAATGTACGACTGGCCTTTATCGCCTACCAATGGCCTAAGGGAAGTCCATGGTTAGTATAAACTAGTTTTATTTTATTAAGCGGTATGATATATGAAGTATAAGTTCATTTTTGGAACCATATACGATTAATCTAACCATAAGATGGACTTATAACTTTTGCTAACCTTTTGTTTGAAAGAGATGGAATGACCCATCATTCTATCACATGATCTGCTAACACATCACAAATAACAAATTCAACTTCATTTCTTTAAGGGATGAAGTGGAAATTGTTCAATTCACGAACAATAGTGAGATTGTACCAAAATCATGCAAGTATTTCTTTTAATTCATCAACTTTAGGGAAATGATCTTGAAAAACAAAAATGTTGTCCTAGTTCCCTAATATTTGATTAATTAGATGGTACCATAGATCATCACAAATCTATAGATTTGTGATTGTTGGCTTTTTCATAGCCATGTTCTCTACCACTCTCCATCAGAACCTGATGGTTAGATTTTTCATCCATATCCATATTTTCACCTATATTCTCATATGTGGAAACCCAGTGATGAGTTAATTTGGGTAACCGTTACATTTCATACTTTAGTTTTTAAAACCCATGTTTTGGTATTCCTTTTTACGATGTGGGTTTCAATTAAATAAACTTTCGAGTAGTAAACCATTTATAACCCCGATGAATTTCGAGGGCAAAATTCATTTTAAGGGTGGTAGAATGTAACACCCCAAGAATTTACGAAAAATATTCTTTTTAATTTCATTAATGTCTTGTGTTGTATGCTACACCAAAAGAAGCTTGCACAACACACATCCCTGACTTGGATTTCATTACATGCAAGCACGACCTTCCACGATAGCGTGTGTTGTATGCAATACCAAGTTTCGCTAAACAACGATATGCTATTAAAATATTATTAAAACTAGCCGTTATGAATAGTAATAACCAGTTTTTGAAATTTTTTAAATTTTGTTTTTCAAAATGGACTTCATTTTTTGGATTCAGAATATCGAAATTAGCTTAGGGTGATATTTTGTTACTTTTCGGATAACTTTCATATTCTGATGAATAGTGAAACTTACTAAATTTTAATTAAAAACAACTTTTTAAATCAAAATAATTAATAGTGATAAACTATTAATTTTAGTAGTTTTAATGTATATTTAGAATATATTTTTACAATTTAATACAATGTTGGTCATTGTATGTAATTTCACATTTAAACCAGACATAAACAAGTGTCAATCTTTTGATAGTTATTATCTCTTAAGAACACGCTATTTGTGTTGACGACGGGAATTAATTTATAAATTAATTAATGAAACTGATATGTTTTGAATTTGGTAAAATATACTTCATTTTTGAGTTCATAATATCAAATATAGCTTATGCCTAATTTTTGGTATTTTTCTGGAAACTTTCATTTTTTGATGAATAGTGATACCACTAAGTGGTAGTTAAAAAAATGAATTTTTCATAAAACATAATTTTACCGCTTCTGTGAGAGGAATTTCAAAAATCCAAGAGACACGGTTGATGTCAGTATGTAAAATGTGGTTCAATGAGATGAAAATAATTTTTGGTGAATAGTAACTTTTTACTTTTATTTACCACGGTTAAAAGTAAATAGGGTAATTAAGGTAAAAATGATATTATTATTACCCTAACACATGTCCTAATTCTTTTGGACAAGTGTAATTCGACCAAAAACAACCCTAGGAATAAAATATGACCATTTAGGCCCACTTGGAATAGATTAGGATATTTATTATTAATTTATTTAAAGAAGGGTCAAATAAGTTAAAATCAATGTTTAATAAGTAAATTATTTTTAATATAGGGTTATACATAAGATAAATGCGACTCTAAATACTCATTAGAAAGATAAAACTATTTCCTACAAAATGATATTTTATTTATAATTTTTAGACATTAAATAAATTAATTTATTTATGACACAATGATGATGTAGTAATTACCATAATAGTGAAAAATTATAAATACCCAAATAAATATAATTTGAGACTTTTTATGACTTACACTGATTTTATAGGATAATATGACATGTTATTGTTGATTTAAGTAACTTGGTTATAACTTATCATTCTGTTATGAATTTCATAAAAATCATGTACCAAATAGTGTCAAAATTGACATAAATTAGTTTTTAAAACAAATATTATATTATTAATTGTTATTTTATTCCTAAATATATATGTTTCGTCCCAATGACTTAGATAAGATTATATATATTAATAATAAACATCTTGGGGTTCGTTTGACTTGATATAGTAAGTTTATTAACCATATAGTGTAAGAAAAAAAAAGACACGGTAAAAGTTAAATTATTTAACTTAGAGTTAAATCTAATTGATAAGGTTAAAATAATAACCTAAACTTGTCTAAATCCTATTGGATGAGAGTATTTCAACCCATCCCCACTTTAGATTCGAAATAATACCCTTTGGAACCATTATAAACCGAAGTTGACCATAATATAAAATAATATTTTGAGATTTTCATAAGGTGCCCCTCTCCTCCCTTATAAAAGGGCACCTCCTCCCTCTCCTCCTCACACCAATTTGAGCATTCAAGCTCGGCCAACCCCTGCCAAAATCTCTTCTCCACTTCCCTAGTATCATCCTAGAGGTCCTGGTCTTCATCAAAGACCATACTTAGTTCTTTAAGTGGAGGTTAAGAAAAGGCGCGTCAAAAAGAGGTAATATCCATTACCGATCTTTTTCAATTTCATTCTTCTTTAACTTCTTCTTCTTTAGTTTTTTCAAGATAAAGTAATAACATCAGTATTTCGTATATACTGATATGTTATTATAAATATAAAACAACTCTAATTGACCTTCTATTCATCCTACGGAAAAAGGAAATCATCGCTCGTGCGTACGTACGGAATACCGTCTCCACGCCATGGTGTAATCTATTTTCCACCACCACCTTAATTGGATGGGTATAATGGTGTAATGAGTAACTATATATGATTATTATACAGTGATATTGATAATTAAATAGTATACATACACTTCAACACAAGTTCACGATCATGAGAACGATATCATCACTCGTGCGTATGTACGGACTACCGTCTCCACGACGCGATGAGATTCATTCTCCACAGTAACCATTCATGAATGATTATAAAGTATATATAATGAATAATAATGAAATATATGACATGTTAAATCTACTGGATTTATGTATATATATATATATTTATTTCATCTACTTACTTCCATTCAAGACAATAAGGAAAGGAAAACAGCATTCATGCGTACGTACGGACTACCGTCTCCATGAACGGTGTGTTTCATTTCATTTATATATCTATTATATATATATATAAAGAATATATATGATATATAAATCATTTATTATATTCTGGAAGTAAGTAAATCATGATATAAGTAATAATAATGTCATGAACAACAAGTCCAAACACCTACGATAAATGAAACAATTTTACCCAAAACGCTTCTTTAACATGGAATTTACAAAAGAACAGGTAATATAAAGTCATAAGTGAACCATATATGATATCATAACAATGAATATGATTCTGTAATAAGTTAATGTCATTATTTAAATCATTATACAGGAGGTTCAGATACGTACAAAGCATATCAGACATAAGGTAAGGGAAATATCACAATCTCATTTTTATCCGAGATTGTTTATGCTTTAGTATTTACTGGGGTGTAATTTATCATCCACATACATGATTCCTCAATATGTAATATTTACATCATTCTAATATATTTTATATCCAATTTTACCCTTCGGTGAGTTTTTATTAAAAGATATGACAGGAATATTTTGTCGTTTTTTGTACGAGGTACATTTTGACTTTTCCGACAAAAGTACGAAGATTGATTTTTTTAACTTATATGACATTAATGGATTTTTAAAACATTATATCCAAGAATATTCCTTTAAAATATTTCAAGTTTATTTTTAATCAACTTCTTTTAGTTGAGAATTTTATGACATGTAAAGAAAGGAAAAGTTTTTTTGAAGCAGAAAGGATATTTTCCTCAAGAATGGAGTTCAAGTGTTTTAACAAAATTATTTTCCATCTAAGATAATAAATGGTTTTTTATGTCCCTATTATTACATTTATTTGATTATGTTGTGATGGAATTATATTTATTAATTCCTTTATCTTATAGGAATTGTTTTATGATGTCACGATGTTTAAGAATCCCATTTTTATTACATGGGTTATGCTATGATGTGTGGTTTATGATTTTGTGGCACACATAAGAATGGTATAATTAAGAGATGGGTGGGACCTATATCCCCTCCAATTCATTGGGTAAAGATTTTATATCTCATGAGATAGACATGGCTAGAATGGTAGGTTATTCTGGTTCAGCGAAACAGGACTGAAACGAGGGTGACTCGGTTCAGAAACGGACTTTGTCCACTAAGATAGTCTTGGAAATGAGTCTTGACTAATAAGAAATGATTCTCTATGATTATGTGAGTATGCCACAATGTTTCATGTTTTATGTTATTATTATTGGGATTTAATTTCACTACAATGATTTATCCCATGTTATGAAATTATGCTCTCTTTTTCAGGTTAAGATTTCCAAAATGTTATGTTCTTATGAATATGATGTGATTGATATTTCTTTTGTTTACCCTTACTGAGCATTTGAGATCACCCTTTTATGTTTTACTTTCCCCAGGATATAATGAATGGTTTTAGGTTAAAAAAAGGACGATCTTTATGGGATATGTTGAAGATCTTTCACCCCAATTAGAAGATTACGTTCCAAGTTTCCAAAGTCACTAAAATATTACGGTCCTTGTGTGTCTGTTTTTGTTATGTATTAAGTGTTCCGCTAAAGTAATGTAATGTCAATGTACGTCAAGCTTCGGGTCTCTACATTGTTCCAAGAATACAAATAAATTTTTTTCCCATGCCTTGTGGAAAGACACTAGTTTGTCTCATGAGTCCTACCGATGCATCGAGGATTTATAGTAGGATCCACCCATCACTTACTAAGTCCACTACATTCCTCGTATGAAAAGGATGAAATATAAAATAAACATTCATATTAAAACTAGCATACGAAATGTCAATACATTATCCATAAACCATGAATGGTATAAAAATAAGACATCCACATTCAAACATATCACCAATCCTTCAATACAATATGGAAGATTTTTATCATAATAAATCAACTTCAAACATGATTAAAATCCATCAAATGAGGTTGAAATAGATGAAAATGATTTGTAAAACTCTTTGAGAGAAATATCACTTTTTCATGAAAACATTTAAAAGTCACAAAATTTAAAAATGAATACATTTAAATAATTTTGTGAATTAAAGTGTCCCATACCACTTTTAAACTTTTGAAATGAATTATATTTTTAAAAACATTCATGTCCATATAAATATATCATTTAAAACCATTTTGAAAACCTGGATATTAACGAGAATGATTTAGAAGAATAATTATTTAAAACATTTAAAATGATGTTTTAGTAAAAAGTCCCTTAATATAATCCCTTTGAAAATAATTTTATGAAACATTGACATGGATAATAAATATGTCCTAGTATATACTTACGTAAAAACAACCTCAGATAATAATGAGATTGTGACATTAACCCTTCCCTTGCATATTCCTTTGGTTGAGGGTATGTTTAAAGTATTGTATAATGATCATTATATGTTATTAGATTATAATATGACCATATTCATATTTATTAAATCATAAATGATTCATTTATGACTTTATACTACCTAATTAATAAAAATTTCCAAGGTAAATTAACATTTTGGGAAATAATCGCTTTCTTTATCGTGCGTGTTTTAATTTTTTTTTCATGATTGTATCACTTAGATAATGATTTAAATACATCCAAAATATAAAACATCATATATATTTAGAATAAAAATATCTTTAATAGACATATATATTAAATGGAAAACACAGTTTTTGGAGATGGTAGACCGTACGTACGCATAAATGTTATTTCCGTTTTCATATCGTATTGCATGGAACTAAGTGAATAAGATATATGTATGCACATATATATATATATATATATATTATATTTATTATGTCATATATTAAATACTTATTAATGATATATATTTTATAATAATCGTTGAATGGTGAATGTGGAAATGAATCTCATCGCGTCGTCGAGACGGCAATTTGAACATACACACGAGCGAACATATCATTATTTTATGGAAAAAGCGCATGTAATTGGATTTTATATCATATATTCAGAATCATTAACATGTTATATTTATTATTTACATCAGTTATACTCATTATTATACTCATCCAAATAATGAAGTGTTTGAATAACAAACTACACCAAAACGTGGAGACGGTAATCCGTACGTACGCACGTATTATGAATTTGTCATTTATAGGATGGATAGAATAATGAATATGGTTGTACCATTTTTCAAAAAACATCATAGTATATAGAATATACTGGAGTTATTATTTCATAATGGAAACAATAATGAAAGAGGAAGTGGAAGAAGAAATGATCTTGAAAGAGGGTGGTGAAATCATTACCTCTTCTTCGGGTTATTCAATATTATTAGATCAAAATGGATCTTTAGGATAGATTTATGATCAATTTAATGCATCTAGGATGATGTTATGATAGTTGGTAGGTTATTTGGGTAGGTTTTGGCCGATCCAAATGGCTCTGGAGGTGTGAATTTGAGAGAAGGGGAAATGCCCTTTTATAAGACGGGTGAGGGGCACCTTAGTAAAAACTTAAATATTATTTTATAATAAATTCATTTTCGGTTTCTAATGGCTCCAAAATGAATTAATTAAATTTTAAGGTTGGTATGGGTTGAACACCTATCAACCAATATGTTTTATATAGGTTTACGTCACCATATTAACATTATCATTTAGATTCAACTCTTAGTTAAATAGTTTGACATTTACCATGTCTCTTTGTATTTTTATATTATATGGTTAATAAACATACTATGAAATTACAAGAAAACCCAATTGGTTCATTAATGTTATATATATTATTATGTTATTCTTTTGGCCAAGCATTAGATTTTTATGACTATTATATCAATTAATAATATAATATTTGTTTTAAAAACTATTTTATGTCAATTTTGACACTATTAGGTATTTGTTTTTTGTTATAATCATAATAGCACGATTACATCGAATAAAATTTATTTCACCTAACATGTAATATTAACCTATAAAATTAGTTTAATTTATCATAACTCTAAACTTATATTTTTTTTGTATTTATAATATCAATTATTGTACTATTTTATTAATAAGGTAATTATTGCATCATCATTGCGTCATAAGTAAATTTAAATATTTAATGTTAAAAATTATAAATAAAAAACCATTATGTATGAAATATTTTTATATTTATAATTAACTTTCATAGTCTAATATATATTTTGTGTAGCCCTATATTAAAACTGGATTTGTCATTAAACTTTGAATTTAACTCTTTTTATGTTTCTTTAAATAAAATAACAATAAAAGTCCTAATCTAATACAAGTGGAAAAAAGAGGTTCATATTTTATTCCTATGGTTATTTTGGTCTAATTATACTTATCCAATATAATTAGGAAATGTGTTATGGTAATAATAATATAATTTTTACCCTTAATTTCCCTAATTACTTTTTAACTATGGTAAATAAAAGTAATAAAGTTACTATTGAATAAAAATTATTTTCATCTTATTGAACCACATTTTACTTAATGATATTAACCTTTCCTCTCAGATTTTTAAAAATCACCTCACAGAAGTGGTGAAATTAATTTTTATGAAAATTTGAAAATGCTCCTAGGAGGTGGGTATAAGACGGTCAAAAGATCAATAATATTTTTATATATCTAAACATATTATAAAATGACCGAAATGAATTATATTGAACTTATATAGGTATTATGTATCTATTTTCACCTAAATAAATTTAAATAAATTAAATAAGTATTTAAATTAAAAGTCTATTTTAACCAATAACTCAGTGTTTTTCACTATTCATCAAAAATTGAATGTTTTCAGAAAAATACCAAAATTTTACCCAAAGATAATTTTGATATTATGAATTTAAAAATTATTTCTATTTTTCAAAATTAATAACATTAATGTTTCATTTATTAATTTATAATTAATTCCTGTTGTCAAAACCAAAAAGCACGTTTTTATGAAATTATAACTAACAAAAGATTGATACTCGTTTATGTTCAATTTCAATGTAAAATTATTTATTATAAATAAAATTGGATTAAGGGTTAAAAATATAATAAATTTATACTTCCAAAACATTAAAATGTATTATTGAACACTATAAATGGTTTTGATTAAAAAAATTGTTTTCAGTTAAAATAATTTATTTTTCAATATTAACCCAAATATGAATATTTTTAGAAAACCCCCAAAAATTTATTAAAACTAAATTATTATGTACCTATTCTAAAGAAGAAGTTTATTTTTTCAAATTGAATATATAAAAGTTTAAAATATTGCATTTAAAAAGGGTTCACCATTAAAAGGTTGTAAAAGTGCATTTTTTTAAAATACTTCTTTTATCTAAAAAAATGAATTTTTTCTTATATTATGTCTAAAAAACTCATAATATGGATTGTAAAATTATTAGGATTATATAAAGTTCAAAATTCAGTTAATAAAATTCATAATCGTTTTTTGAACGGCTAGTTTGGTAAGTCGTGGTGCACTTGAACTTGGTGTTGCGTGTAGTTCAAGTTATTAAATTGCTCTGAAGAAATAACCTACTATAAAATATTGGGGTGTTATATTTTTACCTCCTTTAGTAAATTTCTTCCTCGCAATTTTAAATTGTTTTTTTGAAAATAAATTGTGAAAAAATAGTAAAATACCTTTGTGGAAAACCCAAATCAGAGACTGGGTTAATAAAATTTATTCTTAGTTAGAGGAAATGAGCAATGAAAAAGTCAATGCCAAATTATGATCATTGTTAGGAGAACATTAGTGGAAATTAGAGACACATAATTGGAGGAAAAATGTAAATATTTATAGAGAGTGATTGAGGTCATCAGTCACAAAGAATTGTATCATTGAGGTCCTTAAACCCATCAATATATGATTATTTCAAATATCATCAGTTCAGAAAAACATAATGTATTAGGATAAATCATTTTTAGTTTTAATATCCGTTACCTAAAATTTAATAATTAATTTCTTCATATAATAATATAAGGAAAAAAATATATACTCAACAAGTAGAGTTCCATCCTTTAACTAATTTATACTACAAACTCATCTTTCACTCTAAAAGATAATTTAACTTAAATAAATATTTATCCAATTCGTATAGAGTTCCAAAATAATGAATTTAAAATTAAACTACCACACCTCTTAAGAAAACTACATTATCCAATCCAGGACATTACACGGGCAAGTGGTAGGTGTTACAACCTTGTCTCCCTTCGATTGCTGGTTTATGTCTCGTGGCCTTGTCGGACGTGACGGGTTTCTGCCCGACCTCCGGGTTGCCCTTTTTATGGAAATACATAAATAATCTCAAACTTGACTTATCCAAAATACTTCTGCCCAAACATACAGTAAACAATTAACAAGGAAGGTAAAAACAATGGAGATCATTTTTTCTACATAATAACATGTGAACACCTTCATCATGTACTCTATTAAAACAGTGCAATATCCTAAATTACCATAAACCCTTATTGATTACATTAATGATCCCTTATTCTTTATAGAATACTATATATACTTATTCTATCCAAAAAAGTTGTAAACTCCAATAATGATCGAATATACAAATCATTAATCAGTTTCATGTTTGTGAAGAATACCAAATAAAATTTATCCAAATCAATCATGTATTATTCCCAAATCACTAACTAACTATCAAAACCATTTTATGATTATCTTTTTCCCAACCGTGTATTTTCTAAAAATTTATCCTGATATTGAGTCACTTTTCTTTATTCCACACAATCTCAAGCCCTTAATGAAATAGTACTGTAGTACCATCCGTATATACATTATAATTCTTATAACATGTACATACTTAATAGAATGCCCAAATGACACAATACTTTAATAACAACATAAGAAATCTAATCATTCTTCTTCATCTTTGGTGGTATCATAACATTATTATTATCCAATATCATCATTTGGGATATACTCAGATGATTTGGACATTGATTTGCGAAGTGACCCAACTCCTTGCAGATAAATCATTTTACACATGAAACCTTTTTCATATCCTGGTAATCACATACTTGGTGTCCTTTTTCTTCACACTCTTAAAAAAATCACATTCCCTTCAAGAATTCACTAAGGTTATTCTTTCCACAATTATCATATATGGGAAAATCCTTCTTTCCCTTCATCCCATTATCCATCTTTCTCTCTACTATCCTTTTCTTCTCTGGCTTCCCTTCAAAGACATAGGACTTAGAGAATTATTTACTTATCTTATAAACACATGATACTATTTATTCATATGTTGATAATACATGGGAGACTATTTCCCTTCTAAATGTTTGATTAATACTGTGAAAGATATGATAGTTCATACTCTTTTGATCATTTGTATTGCGGGAGATCACATTCCTTCTATAGGGGCGCCATTTATATACATTGGCATACACTATGTCTGTTTATGAATTGCAATGAATAATTCCAAACTTGTAAAATATCAATGGTAAATTGAACTGTTTAAGAATATAAGCCATAATCATAAAAATATTTTCTTTGAGGAGTTATATACTCATAAATCATTTATAAGGATTTGTAAAGAAAATGAGAATTATCCTAAGCATATCCCCCGAGAGTGTCGTAACCAAGATTGCAGCATGTCTCATTGTCATGAACCAGTTCCCATTTGAGTCTAGATCAAATTGGTGTTTTTGGTTTTTACCACTAGGTACATCGGTGCCAGAGCTGTCTCTACCTGCTCATATCTAGATAGGGATGTATTTCATGGAAAAATCACAAAATCTCTACATTACCAAAATTCTAGGACGTTCATATATACGAATCCTCAAAGTATATCTTAGGGTAATGTGCTCTAATCAGAGTTTATCTAAATCTAGTTTCCATGTTTATTACTAAACATCCTCTAATACCAATTGTAACACCTCGACACTATATTCCCAGAGTGAGTAAAATATTTTAAAACATTGGCATGATTACAAGGAATCATGTCCCGAAAGATCGACCAGTTTAGTAGTCTTGAATAATAGATTTCATACATGAAAATTACAATACACTTTCTAACATACAACACAAAAAAATCCATTGATAATGCCACTGTTCCCAAATCATTATCGTGTATCTCAAACATAAAACACTTCTTGGGATCCTGGGAAAAGAGAACATATGAAAGGGGTGAGCTCAGATGCTCGGTAAGGGTAAATAATTTATCAGATGTTATAAATATTTAAGGCAAGATGTGTAATAAAAACAATAACCTTTTAAACATAAACTTGAACATAATATGGATAAAATAAATCAAACATTACCATATATACATACACATGGATATTCTACTAGTCAAATAATCACATGTAATAACTAATTTTATAATGACGGAATGTCTAATGTCGGACATCAATACCACATTGTCAAGGACTTGTTCCAAGACTACAAATAAATTTTTTGTTAAGGCCTTGTTCCAACACACTAGTTTTTCTCATTAGACCTACCGATGCATCGAGGAGCTATGATAGGCTCCACCCGTCACGTACTAAGTCCACTTCATTCCTCATATGAAAAGGTTGAAACATAACATAAACATTCATATTAAAAATAGCATACGAAATGTCCATACTTTATCCATAAACCATAAATTGTATAAAAATAACACATCCATAATTAAATATATCACAAATCCTTCAATACAATATGGATGATTTGTATCATAATAAATCAACATCAAACATGTTTAAAATCCATCATAGGATGTTGACATAGATGAAAATGATTTGTAATACTCGTTTAGAGAAATATCTCTTTTTCATGAAAACATTTAAAAGTCACAAAATTTAAAAAAGAATACATTTAAAGACATTTTGGAATAAATGTGTCCCATAACACTTTGAATCTTTTCAAAGGAATTAACATTTTAAAAACATTCATGTTCATATAAATAAATCATTAAAACCCATTTTTAAAACATGGACATTAATGAGAAAAATATAGAAGAATAAAATTTTAAATCATTTAAAATGATGTTTTAGTAAAACGTCCCTTAAAAAGAATCCATTTGAAAACAATTTTATGAAACATGGACATGGATAATAAATATGTGCTAGTAGATACTTACGTAAAAAAACATTAGATAATAAAGAGATTGTGAAATTAACCCTTACCTTGCACATTCCTTTGGTCGAGGGTACGTTTAACCTATTTTATAATCACAATTGTATGTTATTATATTATACCAGAACCATATTCATATTTATTATATCATACAAGATTCATTTATGACTTTATACTATCAAATTAATAATAATTTTCATGTTAAATCAACATTTTGGGTAATAATCTCTTTCTTTATCATACGTGTTTTAACTTGTTTTTCTTGATTGCATCACATAGATCATGATTTAAATACTTCAAGAATATAAAAAATCATATATATTTAGAATATAAATATGTATAAAAGACATATATATGAAATGGAAGACACATTTTATGGAGATGGTAGACCGTACGTACGCCTAAATGCTATTTCTGTTTTTAAATCTTATTCCATGGAACTAAGTGAATAAGATATATGTAATTACATATATATATATATATATTAGAATTATTATATCATATATAACATACTTATTAATGATATATATTTTATAATCATTGTTGAATGGTGAACGTGGAAATGAATCTGATCGCGTCGTGGAGACGGTAATCTGTACGTACGCATGAGCGAAAATATCATTACTTGATGGAAAAACCATATGTAACTGGATGGTATATCATATAAAAATAATAATTAACAAGTTATATTTATTATTTACATCATTTATATTCATTATTATACTCATCCAAATAATGACGTGTATGAATAACAAACTACAACACGACGTGGAGACGGAAATCCGTACGTACGAACGTATGGTGACTTCGTCATTTATATGATGGATAGAATAATGAATATGGTTTTTCCATTTTAATAATAAAATAACATGTTATAGAAGATAATGGAGTTATTATTTTATAATGGAAACAACAAAGAAAGAGGATGTGGGAGAATAAAAGAACTTGAAAGAGGGTGGTGAAATCATTACCTCTTCTTTGGGTTCTTCCTTTTGATTTGATCAAAAGGGCTAGTTATTTTGAAATTCTGATCAATGGAATGCCTCTAGGATGAAGTTTGAATATTTGGGAGGATATTTGTGCATGTTTTGGCTAAGACATATGGATTTTGAGGTGTAAATTTGAGAGAATGGAAAGTTCCCTTTTATAAGAGAGTTGAGGGGCACCTTAGAAAAAACTTAACATATTATTTTAGAATAACTTCATTTTCGGTTTCTAATGGCTCCAAAATGAATTATTTAAAGGATATGGTGGGGATGGGTCGAATACCTCTCAACCAATAGGTTTTAGACAGGTTTAGTTTACCATATTAACCATAAAATTTTGATTTAACTATTTGTTATATAGTTTGACATTTACCATGTCTCTTTGTATTTTTATATTAATGGTTAATAAATATACTATAAAATGCCAATGGAACAAAAATTGGTTAATTAATGTCATATATATTATTATATAAGTCTTTTTGTCGAACCATAGATTTTTATGACTATTATATCAATTAATAATATAATATTTTATTTAAAAACTAATTTATGTCAGTTTTGACACTATTTGGTATTTGTTTTTGGATAAAACCATAACAGCATGATTACTTCAAAAAAATTGTTTTAATCAACCCTAACATGACATTTTGACATATAAAATTAGTTTAATTCATTATAAGACTCAAATAAAATTTATTTGTGTATTTATAATATCAATTATTTAAAACTTATATTAATAAGGTAATTAATGATTCATCATTGTGTCATTAATAAATTTATTTATTTAATGTATAAAAATTATAAATAAAATATAATTATTTAAGAAATATTTTAATATTTCTAATAAATATTTATAGTAGAGTTTATATTTTGTGTAACACTATATTACAAATGGATTAGTTTTGAAACATTGAATTTAACTCTTTTAACTTTTCTTTAAATAAAATAATA
This sequence comes from Viscum album, assembly GCA_963277665.1. Lineage (NCBI taxonomy): Eukaryota > Viridiplantae > Streptophyta > Magnoliopsida > Santalales > Viscaceae > Viscum > Viscum album. Next base: position 1,695,811,846 of record OY728147.1, read on the forward strand.
ATAAAAGTCATAATCTAATCAAAGAGGATAAAATATGCTCATATATTATTACTCAAGTTGTTTTTGGTCGAATTATAATTATCTAATAGAATTTGGACATGTTTTAGGGTAATAATAATATCATTTTTACCCTTAATTACCCTATTTACTTTTAACAGTGGTTAAATAAAAGTAAAAAGTGTCTATTCATCAAAAATTATTTTCATCTTATTGAACCATATTTTACTTACTGATATTAAATGTGTCTCTCGGATTTCTGAAATTCAACTCACAAAAGCGGTAAAATTATGTTTTATTCAAATTTGCAAATGATCCTAAGATGTTGGTAAAAGAGGGTAAAAAGTTCAATAAAACTTTTATATATCTAAAATTATTATAAAATGACTCCAATGAATTATATTGAACTTATAATGGTATTATTTATATATTTTTAACTAAAATAAAATTTAATAAAAAGAAAAAATTATTTAAATTAAATGTCGGTTTTAACCAATAACTCAGTGTTTTTCACTATTAATCAAAAAATGAAAGTATTTAGAAAAATACCAAAATTTCACCCTAAGATAATTTTTATACTCTGAATTGAAAAATTAATTCCATTATACCAAATTCAAAACAAAGAAGTTTCATTTATTAATTTAAAATTAATTCCCGTTGTCAAAACCAAAATGAGTGTTTTTAATAAATTATAACTTACAAAAGATTGATACTTTTTTATGTTCTATTTCAAAGTGGAATTATATACAATTAAAAAGATTAGATTAAATGGTAAAAATATAATCAATTTATACTTCCAAACCATTAAAATGCATAATTGAACACTACAAATTGATTTCATTAAAAAAGTTCTTTTCCGTTAAAATATAGTATTTTTCACTATTCACCGAAATATGAAAGTTTTTAGAAAAAGACCAAAACATTATTGAAACTAGATTCTTAAGTACCAATTCTAAATAAGAAGTTAATTTTTTCAAATTTAATAGATAAAAGTTTCAAATATTGTATTTAAAATGGGTTCACTATTAAATTGCGGTAAAAGTGCTTTTTTAAAAAAATAATTCTTTTCTCTAAAAAAATGAATTTGTTCTTACATTATGCCTATGAAACAGATAGTATGGATTCTAAAATATTAAATATTTTATAAAGTTCAAAATGCAGTTAATACTATTCATAACCACTTTTCAACGGCTAGTTTGATAAGTCATGGTGCGCTTGAACTCGGTGTTGCGTGTAGTGGAAGTTATTAAATATTTTTGAAGAAAGAACCTACTATGAAATCTTGGGGTGTTAAAAGTAACCCAGAAAACATTAATCATTTGAGGTTTCCCATGAATGTTCCTTTATAATTGGTACCATTACTAGGGAGAAACATAATTATTTCAACCATTTAGAGTTATTTATTTTATTTTACATTTTATTCTCTTCTTCTCTTATTTATTCCTTCATTACCCATTCTGAATTTTTCATCTTCTTTGGTTTTCTTCTTTTATTATTTTTGGACCATCAAATCAATCTTCTCATTTTTATTTTACTGTTTTCCACCTTCTTTATTTTCAGGTTTATATTAATTATGAGATGAAATGCTCCCAAAGATCTTTTAGATATTGACCCTGAGATTGAACACAGCCTTCGGGCTCCAATCAAACATTCTCAGTCTACGTGAAGTTTCAACATTCAACCAATTCAAGAATTTCTCCACTCCCAAAACACTGAAATTGGATGAAATTCAAATTCAAACATTAAACAATATCCAATTGCCGAAAATAATTGAAATGAACTCAATAGAATTCTTTTATAATTTTTGGCACCTGATATTAATTATCAAAAAAATTTCATTGCATACCAAAATCTCAAATCAGATTTTGTACTGAAATATGGGTTAATTCACATGATTCCAAAATTATATGGCCTCTCTAGTGAGGATCCAAATAATCATCGTAAATAATTGAATGTGGTTTTCTCATCCTTTAATCCATGAAATGTTACTGAATATCATATCAAACTAAGGTAATTTCTATTTTCACTTGATGGAGCTGCAAAAGACTAGATTTATTATTTATAACCTGATGATGTAAATTGTTGGAATGATTAGAAATTTCTTTTCGTAAAAATAGTTTTCCAATATTAATGACCACTTCCATTTATAAAAAGATATCAGGGATTAGGCAAGCACAAGGGGAGTCAGTGTATGAGTGCTGAGAGTGATTCAAGAAGTGGTACGCTAGATGCCCACATCACCAAATCAATGAGAAACTCCTCATCTAATAATTAAATGATGGAATAATACCTATAGAGAGGATCATGATGGATGATGCAGTTGGAGGGGAATTGGTTGACAAGACACCAGTAGCTGGAAATGCATTGTTTGACCATATGGAATAAAACTCCTAACAATTTGGTGATCGAGGTACACCACATGTTAGGGGAGTACATCATGTATGTCATTCCACTAATGAAAATCATATTATTGATACTACATTGGAATAATTTACCACTATTTTGAGGAATATTTCATTGTCTTAGAAGACATCCCAACCCCCTCCTTCATGCCCATGTGGAATTTTCACTGAAACAGACCACCCAACTGACTGGTTCACCCAATTATAATAGTCCGAGGATTGTGTAGTGGTATTTCCTGGGAGACCTTTTCAGAAACAACAACTGCCACATCCTCAAAACAAGTTTGATTCATTTTCAAAAGAATACCATCAATGTTAGAAGGATCAACTGGACCTGATGTATTCCTCTGCACAACAACAAAGGACCCCTTCCAAAAAAACTTCCAACTACCTCCACCCTACTAAAAGGGTTTCCAGCAACCCCAATGGAGATTCGAAGCTCCAACATCCACCAGTAAAAAACAAGGGGATCCCCAAAAATCATTTAGCTTCTAACACTGATAAAATTTTGAAATAAATTGTACTCAATCAACAAAATTAGGTGATGAGTCAAGGATCGATGTTATGGGAGTTGAAGACTCAAATGAGCCAGATAGCCACTACCCACCATGAACTGGTATGTAAGAATTGTGTAAATATAACTTCACAACCTACTCAAAATCCCATGTGTATTTCCATTGTCATCACATTGAGAAGTGGGAAAAAATGAATTATACATCTGAACCTACAATTCCAACATGACTCACCTCAACTCCAGAAAAGACCGATTCCACAAAAACTACTGAGGAACCCATTGAGAATGACAAAGGTAAGAAAATGATTATTGATATTCCCTTAAAACCTCTTCCTTTTACAAATAGAGTTGTTCAAAACAAAAAGATGGATGAAGAGGTGATTAAAAAAGATTCTTTGGGTACATTCAAGCATATGGAGATAAAAATACCTCTACTTGAGTCCATCAAGAAAATCCCTATGTATGAAAAATTCCTAAAAGAACATTATACCATTAGAAGAGGGCTCACAGAAAATGAGAGGATCAATATTGGAATGAATTTGTTAGCACTCAATACACTAACACTAGCAATTCCAACAAAGTGCATGGATTTAAGGACATTCACCATCCCATGCACCAAAGTGGAGTAACACTTTTCTGATTATTTATGTGAATTAAGAGATTCCATAAATATAATGCCACACTCTGTTTTCTCTTTTTACAGGTTCGTGAGTTGAAACCAACAAGAGTAGTGGTCGGGTAGGAAAATAGAGATACAACATATCCAACAAACGTTCTTGAGGATGTACTTTTCTAGGAATTAAACATGATCTTCCCAACATATTTCTATGTTCTTAACATGATGTACAATAAGGTATGTTGAAATTCACCCATTATCTTTGGTAGGACCTTCCTGAAAACTTCAAAAACTATCCTAAATTTAAATAAGTGAAAACATTCCATGGAGTTTGGGGATGAAGTTGTGATATTTAATGTTAGGGACTCCATAAATTACCCCTCTAGGGACCATTATGCCTTTTTTATCAAACATTTTAAACCATCAATTAAAAACACCATTTAATTTTATTGTCCTAAGATTAGGTATATTATAATTAGTTGTTCCAGGTTAATTTCTAAGAGTAATTTGACACATTTTTCTAATGCATAGTCCTCTCTTAGATTTTATTTTTAAATGGATTCATATTCTGATTTTGATAATTCTCACTTTGATTATGACATGGTGGATGAGTATGCTGATGGATTTGATGATTTATTCTATGATTTTGATGATGTATATTCCGATACTGATGTTCATTGTGAACATATTTCAGTTTCATCAATTCCTCTATCCATACATCACCCCCACTCATTGAAACTCAACAAATTTTCACCTAATCTCAAATAATCAAACATGTTAAGAGGAAATATATTACGTGTTATAATTTAAAATAATCTTCCTTTTGATTAAGAAGAAATGATTTTGAATCTTTTGAGGGAGAACATCCTGGAAATCAGATGGATCTTGGCATAAAAATCGGGTATTTGCACCTCTATTTCCATACAAATACTCTTTTGAGGATTTGGATAAACCGGTTAGGCGGCCAAAAAGGAGACTCAATCCAACACTTTTGGATGTTGTTAAAAAATAGGTTGAAAAATTTCTTGAGGCAGGTATAATCTGTCCTATTTCAGATTCTCAGTGGGTGAGCCCTATTCAGGTTGTGCCAATGAAAAGTGTTGTTATTGTTGTCAAAAATGAGAATGATGAGTTAGTTCCAATGAGGGTGAAAAATAGTTAGCGTTTGTATATTGATTATAGGAAACTTAATCAATCTACTCGCAAGGACCATTTCCCCATCACATTTATTGATCAGATGCTTGAGATAATAATTGGAAAACACACTACTATTTCTTGGATGGTATTTTAGGATATTTCGAGGATCCTATTGCTCCATAGGATCAGGATAATAAAACATTCACTTGTCCATTGTGTATGTTTTCTTACCAAAGGATTCCATTTTTTACTTTTCAATGCCCCAGGTACCTTCCAAAGACGCATGGTGATTATTTTTTCTGATCTTATTGAGACATTAATGGAGGTATTTATTTGTGATTTTATATTGTATGGATTCTCATTTGATGAATGTATAAGTAGTTTGGGAAAGGTGTTGAATCATTGTATTGATTATAATATGTTCTTGAACAATGAAATGTGTCATTTCATGGTAGTCCATTATATTGTCTTAGGGAAGGTAGTGTCAAAACATGGGATAGAGGTTGATAAATCTAAGATATGAATTGTTTCATCATTACCCTATCCTTCATCTGTGTGTGGTATTAGATCATTACTAGATAATTAAGGCTTTTATCATAACTTCATCAATGATTTTAGTAATATTTTTAATCATTTGTCATGATTACTTCAAAAGGATTATTACTTTTTGTTTGATGTTTCTTCCAAGAATTGTATTGTTGTGTTTAAATAGTGTCTGACCACTCCACCTATCATGAAACCTCCATAGTGGGAGCATCCATTTGAAATTATGTGGGATGCCTCAAAACTCACGGTTGGAGATGTATTATCTCAGAGGTTGGATGGACGTTCACATGTGTCGCCTATGCTATGAGGACATCAAATTATGACCAATAAAATTACACAACCATTGAAAAATAGTTTCTTTCTCTCATATTTTGTTTAGATAAATTCCATTCATATTAATTGGGTTCTAAATTAGTTTTTTTTTTTCTAACAATACAGCTCTGAGGTACCTTTTGAAGAATCCAGATGCAAAGCCCAGGATAATCTGATGGATGCTCCTTCATCCGGAATTTGACATTGAGATGAAGGACAAGAAGGTGTCGGAAAACCTAGTGGAAAACCACATGAGTATTCTTATTCACACACTAGAGGATGACACATTGGACCAGGTACCACTTTGGGACACATTCCCCAAGGAGCATAATTATTCTATCTTAGGCACGCATCCTTGGTATGATTATTTATTATACGACCATGTTTTATATGAAATTCTTGGAAATTTAAAGAAACATAATGTCCAAAAGTTAATGAGTGATTCAGTATTTTATGCGCGGGATGATCCCTACTTATGTTTCCCGTGTAGTGAAAAAGTTATTAGGAGGTGTGTTCTTGATCATGAGTTTGAATCTGTTATGAAATTCTGTCATACACATGTTTGTGTTGGACACTTTGGACCCCAACAGAGAACTAGTAATGTTTTGCACGCTGTATTGTATTGGCCTAGTTTGTTCCAGGATGCCCATGTGTTTTGTATGTGGTGGTCACATTGCCAACATAGTGGTAATATTTCTAGGAGGCACGAGATTCCCAAATAACCCATATTATTATGTGAGATTATGGATGTATGGGGTGTCGATTTTATGGTTTATTTTTCTAGTTCCTTTGGTTTTTTGTATATTTTGGTTTTAGTTGATTATGAGAGGAAATGGGTGGAGGCTAATGCCACCAGGACTAATGATTCTAATGTTTTAGTGGATATTGTCAATGCGATTTTTTTTGCAGGTGTGGAGTATCGAAGGCCATAATCAATGACCAAGGAACACACATTTTCAATTGGAATTTGTCTTCCCTCCTTCAGAAGTATGGAGTGACACTCAAAAACAACAACACCATACCACCCCCAAACAAATGGGCAGGCTAAGGTTTCAAATAAGGAGTCGAAACAAATTTTGGAGAAAACCGTTCAACCAAGTAGGAAGGATTGTACCTTGTTCTTGGATGATGAATTGGGTTCTAATAGGATAGAATACAAGACACCGACTGGTATGTCCCCATTTTGGATTATTTTTGGGAAAACATGTCATCTCCCTGTGGAAGTTGAGCATCATGCTTATTGGGATATAAAGAAAAATGTAACATGGAATTGGCACAATATGGAATCCAAAGGAAGTTTCAAATTCAATATCTTGATGAGATTCTATTGTCTTCTTTTGAGAACTCAAGGATTTACAAGGAAATATGAAAAAGCAAATCCTAAAAAAATGATCCAGAATAAAGAATTTCATGTCGGAGAAAAATTCTGGCTCTGTAGTTCATGACTGAAGCTGATTCCTGATAAGTTTCATTCCAAATTGTTAGGATCTTATGTTGTGACTAATGTTTTTCCTTATGGTGTAGTGGAGATCACACAAGAAGACACATGGTGTATTTTTACAGTCAATGGTAAACGTTGGATGAAATACTTTGAGATAATTCTTACAGATGTCGTGGATTTCATCACACTGCATGACCCCATCATCAATCGAGCTTATCAGTATATTCATAACCCTTTCTCTTTCTTATTATTTTTACTATTTAAAATTATACATTTCATGTTCATATATCATCCCATGGGTTCACATTGAGTACAATGCAATATTTTAAATGTGTGGGAGGGAACCTTTTAGTTTAGTAATTTCAATTGTTTTCCAATTTTTCTATGATTTAAAAAAATGTGTGTTTTTTTTTAAATTTTATGGGTTTATTTTTAAATTTTTTGTGTGTTTTTGAAACGTTTGATCTGAAATTATTCTCATCAGTATTGTGAAATTCATAACATTAAGTGAAATAATTTATCCCATGAAACCGAGCTTAAATGAATGATGAAAATACCATTGTTTCAACTACAAATCTTTAGTAATTTCATGAAAAGTAAGTGGAATTTTGAAATCCCATTGCCAAATCTCACTATCTTTATATTTTAAATCACTTTATTATGTGTCTCCTAAACCACTCCTTTCATATTATTTACATTTTCCTAATTTACTGAGAGAACCAAACCATGATTGATTTAACCAGAATTTGATTTACTCCTGTCAAAACATGATGGTTTTAGGTACATATGTAATAAATTATTGAGGAATTTGTTTGATATTAAAGCCCATATTTCAAAGAATAATTTTTTATAATGGACTAGCTTGAACATGTAATCATTGTAGCCCTTATAATCCATAAATAAACTATTAGGTTAGCCACATTACAAGCCAATTTTCTCTATCTAGACAACCCTTGATGTGAAATTGCATAATCTAGTTGATCATAAGTGTGGGGGAATCTATATTATGTTTTGATACAACATTTTGTGTTTCTTTTGGTGGAAAATTAAATTCCAAAGAGATGTGTATTCTATTGAAAGAAATAACTTTTTTAATGTGGGGTCTTTCTCGAGCGTTCATGATAAAAGAAGATGTGCCTTTTTGGAGATTCTGATGAAGAAAGAAAGATGGACTTATTTGGAGCATTAATGGAAAACCATTTTTAAAAGGATTGAGAAAACAATCCCCCATTCTCTCCTGGAGCACTCTCCCAGGCACGTTTCTCTTTTCTTCCTCAGCTTCCTCCTCCAACGATGTAGTGATCTTCCGAAATCTATTCTCCTGATGGGATCCCTAGAGAAATCTCCTTTTTTCTTCCTATGGTTCCATTCCCTGATGTTCCCTCTCGGATTCTAAGTTATTCTTTCCTATTCCTAGGGTTTCATTCTCTCACAGTAGTTTCCTTTTTTAGGGTTTCATCTCCATCCCTTCTTCGATTTTCCCTTTCACCTTTTCTTCCTAGGGATTCAGTCCCGTGCTCATTTATGGTTTCAATCCCATTTTTTTCTTCCTCATTATATGGTGGTTTTGAGTTGTAGATATGTTTATTCTAGAGATTTTGATGGCGCGGTGAGTTTTGCTGGTGAAGGTTCATTGATGCTATTTTTTGGTGAGTATTTTGGTGCTTGATTGGTCATGGATCGATTTGGAGGTTCCGTCCACTCATAATACTCTCTATCCTATGGGTCCATTGCGCTCTTCCTGGTTGGTTGGGTGTGTTGGATTCCATGATGCTCTGGGTTGGGTTGTACATTGCGGTGGGGGGTTCCAGCTGGCTTGACCTGTGTTCAGGCGACTGTGGGTTCTCAGTTTGGTTTGGCGGTGTCGGTGATGATCACGACTCTCTGTGAATGATCCTTCTTACTCTTAATCTGATCTGGCTCCATGTCCATCTCTCATCCCCATGTTGGTCTGGTGAGCTGTTTTCACAAGATCTTTGGGAGGTTTTGTTTTAGTGGGTTTGGAATTCCAGGAGTCGTGATCCTCGCTCTATGGTGTTTGAACGGCGAGGATGTTGGTGATTTCGGTTTGGAATTGATGACAATCTTGGTTTGGGAGTTAACAATGGCGATGATGGTTTCTGGTTCTGGTGGTGATGGTGTTGCTGGTGGGGAATGATGGTGACGATGTTTTCTAGTTCAGGCGGCGACAATGTTGCAGGTGGAGGACGTCAGAGTGGTCGATGGAGACGAGCCAATGAGGGTGATTCCCATGGTAACGTGACGACATGATGGCAGAGACGGTGATTTTCTGGAGATGTTATGATGGCTGTGAGATGAAGGATGGTTGGTTTCTAGGGTGGCACACCATGACACGTGGGTCGATATAAGTTTGGTTTTGGATTTTTAATTTTGAACATTCATAGTCACGGTTCATGAAATGTGGGTGAAAGATGCATTTTATTTTCTTGATGGGTTGAATGTTTAATGTGGTGGTTTATGATAGGGTTCACACTTTGTCATAAAAGTGTCATTATAAAATACAAAAAAAAAATATGAATTGTGGGAGGATGTTTGAGAGGATTGACATTTTTTTCTGAAATGATTAATGGTGTAAAAATTCCATGTGTTTTCATGATGATGGAGTTGAATTGATTTTAAAAGGAGTGAGGAGGAGACCATAAAACATTGACAATTAGAATAATGAAATTTGGATTCAATAATAGTCATGCAGTACTCATTCAGCCTCAAAATGTTTCACATCTAAATCCTACCAACCGAAACTGATAGAACAACAATAAAAAGTCCCCCTGATATAAATATGTCCTTGAATCGCATCAGTTGCTTAATTCATAATTTATCAAGCCTATGGTTACCCTTGAATGAGTTTCGATGAGAATGAAATTTCAAAAAAAATAGGCATTTGTTTTATAAGAAACAATTCATGTGTGGTAAGTGTTTTGTGCATTGGAGGATAAATGAAGTGAAAATATATGGAATGATATAAATGGAGAACAAGAATAATGGATTTTTATGAGGCATGGTATCTTTTTTTTCTTGGTTCTAAAATTTTTGGATCTCAAAGATATGTGTTTTAAAATTTGTTTTGTTTTGATATTGATGTTTACTTTTCACAATTTTTCAGAATAAATGATATGAGATTATTCCTGGGAGTGAAAAAGGGAAGTGTGGTGGAGTAGATAAAAAACAAGATTATTTAATATTTTATTTATAATAAATGATATAATTTCTTCAGATTGTGGTAACTATGTTCATTTATAGATTATTAGGGATTAGATCATTCATTTGAAAATTTGATTAAAATTACAATTTAACCTTTAAAAAATTTGGTTTATTATTTATTACATATATAATTTAATTTGAATTATTAGGACATAATATTTTTAAAATGTATCCCTGAATTAATTGTCTTTAACATTAATTTAGGATATTTGAGATAAATCATGCATTTTTGTGTGCAAATTGGCCCTGAAGTCAGCGATGGGCTGGACTTGCCAGATTGGATATTGGTTTTATATTTGGGTGAAAACATCTTCATCAGTGCTTGTATTTGAACCAAAATTTTAGAGGAGCTCTAGGAATACATTTTGAACAAATAATACTTATATAACGCGATCTAATTAATGGGTTTTTGTGGTCAAATGGGATGTTCAATGTGGCATAAAATATATGCCTGAGATTCCCTATTCACACATGAAAACACTTTGAATCTAGCCTCCCCTATACTCTCTAAATAAGTTTTTTTTCACATTTTGATTAGCTGGGACGTGCATTATGAGATTGAAGGAAGAATATATTTGGTTTCAATCATATTCTCCAACCATTATATTAGGGGAACCTCTTGAAGCGAGGATCCCCTCATCGAAGTCTTCTTCTTCTTCTTCTTCATGCAGTAATATTTGAATTTGTATAATAAACTTCATTTTTATTATATTATTTATTCTATTTTCTTATATATTGTTCAAATTTCTTCTTCTCTTAATATTTTTATTTTTTTTGTAATCATTATTAGAAAATAGATTGGGTTCTACCCTCTCTAAACCCTTGCAAATGAAAAACGATCCTACGATGACTACACTGTCCACGGAAGAGTAGTTCTTTTTAGTGATAGATCTACCTATATCCTTATTCATTAATTTATTTTTAATTAATGATATACTATAATTATCTTAATATGATATATTAATGGAGTTTTTAATTTAAATGAAACTAATAAATAAATTTATCAATAATCACAAATCACGCGAGGTCAAGAATTGCTTGAATTGTGAGAGCATGAACATAATTAATACATCAAAAACACAAGTGATCAATTTGTAGTGTTAATATATATTCCCTAAACTCAATTAATTTTAATTTTAATAGAGGAAATGTGACTTAATTTACTACTGACCATAAGCTAACCTTATATCATCAATCAAAGTGGGGTGATGTGATTTCATGTTTAGAAGTTAGACTATGGTTAAATTAACATCATATTTGTGGTAATGTTAATTCTCATAGGGATAAGTATTTATAAAATTAAGGGACCATAATAAAGTTAATATTAACGTAAATGATAATTATTACTAGATTATTGAATATGTAGATTTTGATTGATTACACTTTCTAAAAATAGTTTTTTTAAAACATCTTCTCATGGTGCTTTGTTAATCAACTTTCATTTCAAAATTAATAAAAATGAAACCTTCTTCCATAAAACTTCTTCTGGTTTTATAAATGATAAAAAACCCTCATCCTTTTAAGTAGTGTTTTTATTCTCTTTTATTTTATTTTTAGAATATCTTTAAAATTTTGTTTTAATTTACTTCCTCTTTTGAGAGACGACCTTGGTCAGCCACTCTACAGCAACCAAGTACCTCAAAAATCATTAATCATTTGAGGGTTCCCATAATAGATCCTTTCATGAACCACTATATAAAAAATGTATAAATACTCCATAAAATATTACTTTTGAATATTTCTGAGTAGGAATTAATATTTACTTCTAATTTATGTGGGGATCATCAATTGATTTGAATATATAGAAAAATAGAGAACAACCTTTCTTCTTCATACTAATCATAGTATTAGAGGAAAATTCATTAATTATAGACACATATATTTATTTTAATTAATAAGGGAGAATTACAAGGGAAAATGTATATTACAAATAAAACAGGGAGGTAAAAATGGAGACTAAGAGAATCTATTATAATAATGCCCACTCCTCCCAGAAGGAAAGACCCTAATAATGAAAACACCCTTATTGGAATTTCTATAGTAGTTATGGATGCTACTAAGTCTTCGACCTAATTTCCATCCCAAAAAGTTTGGGTGATTTCATAGTCATTAGAAAGGATTTTGTGCACTTAGAAGATGGTATGAATACAAAAAATATCTATATGGTATATAAAAGTAATAAATACATTATTTTAGTGAATAAAATTAAAAACCATAAAATATTTACATTCTAAAAATTATTTTTTTATCATATAAAATAAATCATGTAAATATGTAATACATGAATTTTTTTCACAATAAAACCCATCAAAATCCATATAATGAATATACAGAATCATATAGTCTTCTTAGAGAATTATATTCATAGCCCATGTTCGCTCCTATCAGAAATGGATAGATATCAACTAAATCCACATGAGAAAACTCTCAGGACATCTCCCCCTTCTTTTCATTAAATACATGGATCCTTACCCAACACACTTAATATCTATATCAGACTCACCCATTGTATATGTTGTATCTAGCTCACCCACTAGATAAGATGTATCTAGATCACTGATCGTATTAGTTTTATCATGTTCTCCCATCATATAAGTTGTAATGGGATCACCATTCATTATCAATTATTATCACGTACAATATCCTAAAAAACATTATACTTTTCATCATAAAACCATGGAAAATATATTATCATCTCATATGACATTTTTTTCTATATCAAAATAAACATTCCTTTTAAACCCCCATTTTTAAAATTAATGTTCCCAAAAAAAGGGAAGATTGATTTTCATTGAATAAAAATGTAATCCTATAAAGGAATCAAAATATCCAACAATGTTTGTGGTGGATAATAAATCATTCAATTTCATATATATTAACATAGAACATTCCTTTATTCTTTTGGTAAATAAAGTCAAAAAATAAATTATAAAATATATAAAACATTCATTATGAAAACATTCAAAATAAATTAAAAATAATGATGAAAAAACATTATAATTCATTTAGGTCAAAATTATTTTCATAAAATAATATAAAAAATATAAAAATTGAGTAAAATGGTTTTTTAAAAATAAATCCTTAAAAGCTTTTAATTGTGGTTTTATGTAAAGTTTTCCTTACCATGACTCTGACTCATCAGGTTCATTATTTAACATCATATATAATAAAATCTTATTTATTATTTACTTACACAAAAACGATTTTATAGGTTTTTATTCCTTTTATTTTTTTTATCTTCCAGTAATATTTAATTACTTAACCAATTAAGTCCATGTAGAACATTTTGAAGATATTTACCCATATTTCCAAAATGAATTCAGCATATTGATTTGTGGAAATACATCATGATAATATAATTTATTTAATACTAATACTTATAAAATTATAATTTTTATAAATTCTTGATACTTTTAAAAATAAAATATTTTAGGTGGTTATTAAAAATGAATTATGATATGATCTTGAAGACTGTATGGTATATGTATGAATCTGTAACAATTTTATTTTTCGAAAAAAAAGAGAAAATAAGGTATTAATTATATTTAAAAAATTATAACTAAATAATAAATATAATAATATTTCTTTAAATCCACATATAACTACAATCCTTATTACACAGTGATAAAAAATAAAATGTATCGGTTTGTGAAGTAGCAGTCAACACATACACACAAGTGATGTTTATGTTTTTCATTGTATGGTAAAGAAGTTTTTAGTATATCTATCTATCATTAAAAAAAATATTTTATATTATATATAAAATTATTGAATTTTTTCCTTCTTTTTTAACCACCTTAATAGTCAATGATTAAAATGAACAACATCATCTCATTAGGTAGTCATCAGCATGTACAAACGATCAATATTTTTATTGTTTTCTTATATGGTTATGTAGATTAAAAGGTTTTATAAAATATACATAATAAATATATAATATATGGTAGATAATTATGTAATTATTTTAGAATTTTTGATGGATATCTATTGTATATATAAGAATAAGTAAAAAAAATTCTTGGTTAAAAACTATACACCTAGTTTGGATAACCATTGATTTACACCTTCAACAATATAAAGAAGGTATTATAATAATCCCACAGACTATTGGAAATGGGGAGGTATATTATGAATGGATTTGGGTTGGTATTTGATGATATTAGATTATCTATATTATATAGAACAGAATAGAGGTGAATCCCTTTTATATGTGAGTGAGAGTACACAATTGGATTTTTTCAAAAGATAAAAAATAATATTTAGAGATTTTTATAGAAATGTGTCCCATAAATAACAAACTAATTAAATTATGGTGATAAGGGATGAAATAAATATATCTAATAATTAATTATATTAACATTTTTGGACTCATCCCTTATTCTTATCTTTGGTTAACCAAATTATATTTTTTATTGTAGTGACACATTTTTTACTGAATTTACTATTCATGAAGTCCTAAAATAAATTAACCTCATTAATAAATTTGAACATTTTTATTCCAAATATGGAGTCCAATTTTCAAGATTCAATATCTATAAATTAAATAAATTAGTTTAATATTAAAACACAAAATTGAAGGTAAAATATTTTTCTAAAAGAATACATTTTTGAGTATAAAAGTAAATATATGAAAATATTAATTATAATAATGATAAAAATGTTATGAATTTAATAATTTTTTTGAAAAATAAAATATTTTAATTTTGAATCCAACCCATGTAAAAAATGGTTCTTTTAACATAATTGAATGGAAAACATAGTTATCTTTAAAACCATGTTTTCCACTATTCACCCAAAATAAACTTTCTTTTTGAAAATATCCTAAAATTAACAATTACATAATTTGAACGAGATTAATTTAAAATAATATACTTTTTATGATATTTTTTCCTCAATTTTTGAAATTATTATTTTAGAATAAACCATATAATACCTGTGAAATTTTTTTTAAGAATTAATTTTATTGTTTTTAATTGAATAATTACAACATATTCATATAATGAATATAAATATATAAAATATAATCCATGAATATGAATAAGCGATTAAATTGATTTATTATTGATATGAACTAGGTTGTTAATTTTTTTTTCAATTTTCTCATAATGGGGGTTATCACATGAAATTAGATACATTGAATGGATATGGTTCACATTCATTTGAAAAAGAAAAATAACTTTATGATTGAGATTTTAGAGTCGAATTGAGATAAGGTTCTTTTTTCTAGTAATGATTATATAATATAAATTAGAAAATGATATTGAAAATATTTAAGGTATAATGTTTGTTCCTTTATTTATTGATTTAACTTTTTTTGATAAGTCTATATGACACTAATTTTTCTATTTTAACAATAATTGATTCATTGGAATTGTAATCAAAGTTAATGTAATTTGTGATTGATATATCTATTCACATAGGGAAATAAGATATCCAGGTTTTAAATACTCTTTATTTCTGATGCTTTTGGCCAACGTTTAGTTGGATTAGGATTTATGGTCTCTAATATAGATATTTATGACATCATTTTTTGTATGGATTGGTTAGTGAGTTCTAAGTCATAGTATTATTGTTACCATCATATGGTACTATTTATTTCCCCTTATAAGAGTCATCATGTGTTTAATAGAGAGTGGAATGAAATATTAGTTCGGTAAGGACATATATTTATTGTCATTGGATCACTCCCATGTTAGATATCATGATTTCTTCTTGATGTTGATGACCAAATATTAGGTGGTCAGCTTTTTTGGGTGGGGAAGAGGTATCATAAGGTGTTTCAAGATGATTTTTGAGGGATTCTTCCCTAGATTTATATTTATTTTTCTATTTACATACTTTTTTAGTTGTGGTCTATTTCATTTCCTATATATCGTATGACCTCTAATGAGTACAAATATTTTTATGTTTAACTATAATATATCAGGTGCATGGTTAATTCAACATGGTGTATCTTTTTATTATTTATAAATCATTTGTAATGAATGATGATGGAAGTATCAAGACCATTATTGATAACTAAACCATTAATGTAGATGTAGTTTGGAATAGGCACCAATTTCCTCAAAATTGAATAAATATTTGTGTGGATTAGTGGAGGGAAATGGTTTTCTAAAATTGATAAGATATCAGGATATCACTAGGAATGGATAAGTGGGGTGGATATCTCTATAACCTCTTTCTGGAGCATTTAATATAATTTTTTTGTACATTTTAATGTGGTTTATATTCACTAATTCAACATCTATATTTATGGAATAATGAACCAGATCTTCCACTAGTAAATTGATTCCTTCATTGTGGTATTTTTTTAAAATATAATTGTCTGTTCCAAGATTATAGAGTTGTATAAGGACTATCTGAGATTTATGATGTGAAATTTGATTGATCACCATTTTTTTATAAACTGATAAAGATATAGTTTTGATTGTGGGAGATACTTTTATTGGGTAATGTTATTTATAACAAAGGAATATTCATAGACCTAGAGAACACTCATGACAGGGTATTCATGGAGAGACCAATGAATGAATATGAGATATATATTTTTTTGGGGATAGTACGATATTAAGGGGAATATCATTCTTAACTTCACCATGGTGGCATCCCCCTATAGAGAATTTACCTATAATGGTGTGAAAATTGGATTGGATGAAAAGTGACATTGGTCATTAAAGGATTTAAAATAACATTTGACTTGAGATACAGTTCTAGATCTACTTGAGTTGGGCATAGGCTATATGATATAATGTGATTCTTCAGGTATAAGGATAGGGTGTGTACTGATGCAGGAGGCTCACAATCTCGGTTTAGATCCTAAATATTATTCCCATTAGAGAATAACTAATCATGAAATGAAATTGTTTGTATAAAATGATACATTCCTTGAATATGTGATATTACTACCTCTTATTGGTTAAATTCCAAATATACTCTAATATTAAATGTTTGTTTTATATTTTCACATAGTGATACTTGGACCTAAGGTGGATAATATGAGTGTAATACTTGTAGAATATTGGTTTTTGTTTGTTCATACATCAATTGAGGGAAATGTGATGAATGAGGCTTTAATTGTAAATATTATGACTTAGGTAGTGATATATTTATAATAGGAATAGTTCATATTTAAAATTTTTATTCAATTTCATTTATATATAAGAGAAGAACATGATCTAGATGTCTTTTCCAATTCTCAATCAATATCATGTATTAATGATCAAATATAATAGTAGAAGAAGGTGGTAGATTATGAATGAAAAAAATTTAACAATGTTCTAAATGGTGGGGATACTATGGATGTTATGTCTCATTCTCTTGAAGTTAAAATTAATTTACATATTAGTATTATGTTTCTATTTTTACATGAGGTAGGAAATGGTGAGTGATGACTACCACTATATCTTGAATAATCACTCAACCTGTAATTTGATTTATGAACTGTTAAGATGATATTTATGGAGCAAGATTACATGTTTAATTTCATATCTTTTGATGAGTTTTATTATATCATATAGGATTAAAGCCACACATCAGAAACTAACTAGTTTATTATAGCCCATTCCTATTTTTTATAGAGTTATGATGATATTACTTTATATTTTTATCATGTTTCCTCAAATTTTTAGCTTGTTTAATTTAACATGGGTGGTTATTAACCAACCAAAAAAATCATCATATTTACATTACTTTAATTATTCATCTAATTTTTAGGAAATGATATAATTATATATCTCAGATATCATGAACCTTTATTGTGTTCCTTCATCCCTCATGTCATACAGGGCCCCACTCTTCACTTTTAAATTTTGGAATTCACATATGGTGGTGTTTGTTTCTTTATTGAATATGATCATGACATATTATCCAT
This sequence comes from Viscum album, assembly GCA_963277665.1. NCBI lineage: Eukaryota > Viridiplantae > Streptophyta > Magnoliopsida > Santalales > Viscaceae > Viscum > Viscum album. The sequence goes on from OY728147.1 coordinate 1,695,829,903, forward strand.
ATGTATATGATCAGACTAAACATTCCATTTGGGTTTTTGATGGTATGATTTAGAAATTTGACATGGTATTTTTGGAGAAGAATCATTCATTGCTATTTTTTTATAATATCAATTATCAAGGAATGGACAACATTGTTCTCTTAAATTCATGTTATGAATCATAATGTAAATATCATATTTATTGTACATAAGGGGTGAACTTATCTTTTTGAGAAAAAGAATCATTTTGGAGATAAGGAGTCTGATTTATTTGATCCATAAAATATTGGAGATATTGTTGGGCATGTATTGTATCAACAACACTCTATATTTTATGAATATTTTGATGATCAAAAGTACCCTTGTTTTTTTACTAATTATTTTACATTAAGATCATTTTTGTAAATTAATATTTTTTATATTCTTAATTTTGGAACAATGTTAAATATTAGTACATATGAGGAATATTTGTCAATTTTTTCAGAAATATTTATACTGTGTTATGTAAACATTGTCCATACAATAAATTGAAGAATGTAATGTAAGGAATAAACCCTACATTCATTTTATATCTAATGTCGATGAATTGACACATATAGTTAATCAACCTTACGTTGACAAAAAAGTATAGTAAAAGAAGCTTATGTTTTAATGGAACAATACATTTGACATAAGTGAAAATTATGGATGAATAATCTTATGTAAGTGTGGAACCACACATTTGAGAAGAAAATTAATGGATCATGAACAATACTTTTTGTAATGAACCTTACATTAACAAAAATGCATGGATCATATAACTTATGTTCTGAATTCAAAGAAGTATGGATCATCAAACTTACATTTTGATGTTTTATTAGCTTATGAAAAGAAACCTAAATTTGAATCCTTCAACCATTGGAGATTTAAATTTGCTCATTTCCTAGAGATTTTTTGTAATATCCTTTTTACGAAATATCATATTGATTTCATGTTTGATTATAAACTATATTTCCAATCTCATCGATGACTGATTCAAATCTGTTTTTATTTGATTCAAAGGATTGATATACGAGGTGGAATTATTCCCAATTATTAATGGAAGTTACAAGTGATCTATTTTCAAATTTGAATTATCACTGTCTTTATGGTGATCTTTTTGGAACTATATTTATGAATAAGGAGATCATATTTATTTTATATATTTGTTCATATGATTTGAAAATAAAAATATAGAGAGATAAACATCCCACGAACATACAGAAGAACATACGACGATCTATGCAATTCATTTATTAAGAAGTTATTTTTAAGATCTTCTATAATGGAAATGTACAGACATTTTTTTTACAGAAGAAGAAAAAAGTTCACGATTTACTTGATCAACATCAATGATATTTTTTAAGTATACTTATGATTTCTTGATGGGAATTGTTCATGACCTATTGCAAGCATATTTTTTTTATAATTGTACCTTTTTGAAGAAATCCTTCTCTAATGATGATGATCCATCTACAATCAGATGCATTTTACTGAAACTACATAGAGAAATCGAAAGCATTTTAAAAAAATACCATTTTCATTTAAGGAGTACCCTCTTCTCGATCTAAGATGTTTTTTTATGGTTCATGGTCTGAGAACCATAAGGCTATGCTTTTAATCCTTACATTGTAATTGTGTCAAATACCTACACTCAGTTGTTGATAGTCATGTGATAAGATGGTTGGCTAGTAGAAATCACCAAGCTCCTGGAGAAGAGAGTTAGTGGAGTGGACTAGGGGATTTTAGTTCCCTGAAGCACGATATATCCTCATGTCCTGTACTTTGTTTATTTATACATATTAAGTATATTTAACATCACTAAAGAAAATAATGAGTTCGGTTAAAAATTCTCGTTAATTTTTTTTGAAGTCACAATTTACACCCCCCCCCCCTCTTGTGGTTATATCATATATTCTTACCTAATAATTAGTATTAGAAGAGATATTTTGAGAATACAATAACAAGAAGAAATTATTAAAGTCAATATAGAGATATATCAATGTATGATACTTGAGAAAAAATTTAAATGGTTCATTTTTATACTTTAATGGTGAAAACTATGGATGTGGGAAGTCAATAATGTTTATCAAATTTAAGAATATTGGGATAAAAATATACTAAAAGATCCCTTCTCCCTAGAAGGTTCTTGAAAAACCAGAAACATGGTATTCTACAATAGAAGCTGAATATGACATGAATTCTAAAGCATTGAATGCTATTATCAGTGGCCTTGGACTAGATGAATTCAACCTAGTTTCGTAGAGCCCAAGTTCATATGAGATTTGGAAGACTATAGTAGTTTCCTTTGATGTAATTGATAATTTATGAAAGATGATGTATGAAAAAAATCAATAATTTTAGAATGTTTGATTGTGAATGAATCACCAAAATTAATAGAAGTCTTACTGAAATTTTCAACAACATAACATCCTTAGGAGATACTATCAAACAAGCAGATATATCCTTGAACATATGGAGATTACTCCCTACCAAATGGAATGTAATGTCAACTTTCATTATTCAATCATCACTTATTAAGGATTTTCTAGTGAGATAATTGATTGTAACTCTAATGATGTATAAATCATAAATTCTAGATGATGTTGATTCTCATAAAGTATTGGTGAAAATTTAAAACATTTCCTTAATGGTAACATCTTAGAAAAAATAAGAAATATGAAACAAGAAATCAAGAAGGAAAAAAATTCAGATTCATCTGATTCTAAAATAGAACTAGCACAGTTATCTAGAAAATTAAAAAAATTGTATAAGAAACTGAAATGATTCATAAAATCCCATCATGAAATATGAGAAAGAATCAAGTTAAGTGAGTTGCTATGTGTGGAAGAAAATAGTTCATATAATACCTTACTATCCTTTGTTAAAAGGTGAAAAGAAAAATAGATTCCATAAAATACTGAATATGAGTAAAGAGATAAAAGTGCAATGAAAGGTACATGAATTAATTCTAAATAATCCAACAACTCATCTAAATCTGACTCAAAAAAATAAGAATCTATCCAAAAAGAAAACACATGTTTCATGGATGATGATGATCAGGTACAATCCTATTACTCCTCTAATTTGATTCTAGAAATTTAATGACAAACTTGAAACCCATTGAAAAACTCTATAATAATGATTTGATTCAATATTAAAGAATCATAAATAATATAAGAATACTAACAATGTAGTTTTAAGATAATGATACACTTTACAAAAACAAAAAAAAGTGTTAATTGATAAATTTAACTCATCAAACACTAACAACACAGAACATAAAAACAAGATTTACAAAATAAAAGATAAATTATAAAGCAACAATAGTTATACACTCTTATTTTAAAAAGGAAAAATACATTAAATTAAATTATTGGAAAAATGTCATTAAAAGGGAAAGATAAGGTAAATGAAGTAATAGTGAAAAACCTAAACAATATAAATACTATTTTGTTCCCAATTCAAAAAGTTTAAAATGTGGTAACTATGGAACAAAATATAATATAACCAAGAAAAATTATCTAAGAAATCCTAAAATAAGTGGAATTAAAAAGAATCCTTTTTAAAACAGTGTATTTGATTGAATTGATTTGAGTTATGAAAAAAAAATCTTGGTTCCCAGATTCCTGATAGCTAACACTATTAGACCAAAGAGAATATGGGAACCAAAAAAATTTTTGTTTACTTTGTCTTTATTTGAAGTAGGTCACAAAAGATGAAAATAAATATAGTACATGGACATTGGTTGCTCTATGAACATGAGTGGAAACACATCCTACTTCAAACCATTAACACAAAAGGATGGAGGATTAGTCAAATTAAGTTACAATTCCAAAGGAAAAAATTATGGGTTTTGGAACTATTAGAGATACAGAAACAGTATCAATCAAAAAATTACTATATATTCAAGTATTGAAACATATCCCGATAGTTTTCTCTCAACTCTGTGATGAAGGATATTATGTATATTTTCCTAACAACTCATATTATGTATTTAAAGATAAACGGTTTAAATTTTGATCACCCGGAACTGACCATGTTTATACCCTAGGACTAAATTCATTGTGTGAACAATAAATGAGTTTTTTAACTGGTAATAAATAATAATCATGGATCTGTAATAGAATACTGGAACAATGTAATATTTATTCATTACCAAATTTATCTAAGAAATAATTAGTTTATGATTTTCCTAGTCTTATGTTTGAAAGTGACAAATTCTGTAATGAATGTCAAATTGGAAAACAACACAAATATTCCTTCAAATCTACTAAAGAAAATTCTACATAAAAACCTTTAAAACATAACCAAATGGATTTTTTTGGACCATTAATTGTAGAATATTTAGATGGTAAATTATTTTTATATGTTTTAGTTGATGAATATTCTGGATTTACTTGGATATATTTTATAAAATATAAAAATAATTATTTTACTGTATTTAAATGTTTTTGAAAATTCATTCAATATGAAAACATTTATGAAATAATTTCATTAAGAAGTGATCATGGTGGAGAATTGGGGAATCATATATTTAATTACTTTTTCGCAAATATGGGTATTAAACAGACCTCCTCCCCACCAAGACAACCTAAAAATGGAATTGATGAATGAAGAAACAGAACTATTCAATAAATAGATATGACTATTCTAAATTAATACAATATTCCTCACAATATCTAGGAAGACTCTATAAGCACAACTATCTACATAATGAATAGAGTTTTAATTATAACATCTTTCAAAAAAAACCCTCTGAATATTAGAATAACATAAAACATAATGTAATGTACTTTAATTTTTTTGGATGCATGGTATATATCTTTAAATTCAAGGATAAAATTGGTATGCTTGATTTAAAATCTAATACATGAATATTCTTAGGATATTCTAATACTTCCAAATCCTATAGTGTTTTCAATTAAAAATCAAGGATTGTAGAAGAATCTGTTCATGTGAAATTTGATGAATCTAACCCTTTTGTCAGAATGAAATATAAAATTAATGAACCTAACTCTATTGATAAAATGATACTTGAAAATGTGAAATATGATTTTAAAAATGATATAATCAAAAAATAGTCCAGTTCATAAGAACTTGACACTGATGAACATAATAGTGTTTGACCCCGATAGTATTGAACCCTAAAGAATAATCCCTTATAAAATGTTATATGAGACCTAGAAACATGAATAAAAATTAGAATAAATGTTGGAAATATAGTTCAGTTCTCTAAATTTCAATCCTAATTAGATCCTAACTCTATATAAGATTCCACAAATGATGAGAGTTGGATGATAGGAATGCAAGAAAAAATAAATCAATTCAAATGAAATGATGATTGGGAATTATGTGAAAGACACAAAATCCATCATGTTATATGAACTAAATGGGTCATTAGAAATAAAAAATTTGATCAAGGAATTATGACTTGAAAAAAATCAAGACTATTTGCTAAAGGATATAATCAGGAGGAAGGTATATATTATAATGAAACCTTTTCCTAGGTAGCTAGACTAGAAGCCATTAGAATCCTTTTATCTTATGAATCACATATGAATTTTAAATTATAATAGATGAATGTCAAATCTATCTTTTTACATGGTTATTTAATGGATGATTTCTATGCTGAACAACCTCCTGGTTTTGAAAATTATCAAAACCAGATTTTATTTTAAAACATACTGAAGCACTTTAGGGACTTAAAAAAGCTCTTAAAGCTTGGTGTGAAATATTGAGTTCCTTTCTATTGAAAATTTGACTTACTATTGGTATATTAGATCAATAATGTTTTATGAAAATTGAATATTTAAATATTTTATATGTTAAAATTTATTTTGATGATGTAATTTTTGGGTTAACTAGTAAAAAGATTTGTCATGAGTTTTCAAATATAATTTAAAAAGAATTTGAAAAGTGTATGATGGGAGAACTACATTTCTTTTAAGGGCATCAAATTTAACCAAAATATTTTGGAAAGGTTTTGAATAAAATAAAATATATTATTTATTTACTAAATATGTTTGTACATGAAAACAACAAGACAAATACAACTCCTATGTGAACTAATATAAAAGTTGATTTTGATGAAACTGAAATACCAATTGAAGACAAGTTATTTAAAGGTATGATTGATATTTTTTTATATTTTACTGGTAGAAGTTTAGAAATTATGTTTTTAGAATGTTGTTGTGCAATATTTCAATTAAATCTTAAATAATCTCATCTTACTACTATAAAAATAAATTTATATATTTAAAAGGAACTATTTTTCAATATCATCATTATCAAAAAACATCTGATTTTAATTTAATTTCAAACTCTGATACTGATTTGGTATTTTTTAGATTAGATAAAAAATTTAACTCAGAAATTATGTTGAATTTCCCGTGATATCTGGTAATATTTTTGAACTATCATTGTCATATTGAAGGAAGGATGTGTTTTTATCCATTTGGATAGATAACTTCAGAACTGTTTTTTAAAATGGACATGATCTGACTTACTAATAAAAGGGTGAGATGTTATCATAGAAATTATTTAATTATAGAACCATTATGAAGTTATGATTTTTCTAGAGCACATTCAAAGGGAAGACTACGTCTGTCGGAGTAGGTGAGGACTAGATCTCTACTCAAGGGGAGAAAGTAGCTAAATATAAATAAATATTTGAATAATCCATGACTGTAGAGGTTTAAAAAATCACAAGGAGATTATGATTTTTATCTAATGATTAAAAAAAAGATGAAGATTGTTAGTAAGGATTGGAAAGGTCAAGGAGTAGAGAGGTTCCAAAATAACATGCTCATGAAAATATTCTTGGTTAAGTGGAACCTATCAGTTGTAGAATATTTAATGAGTCTGTTCAAGTTGATAGAGAATATATACAATAGGAAAGGAAATAATCAGTATTGGTTCAAGAAGAAATATCACCTCATAAAGAAGTGACACCCCAAGCAGATATGGTTTCTAGAATAGAATAAGTAGCTCAAAAAATTACCAGTGATTGACCTGTAAATCAATATGTAGATGAAATTTGAAATGACTTGTATGAAGAACTGATTCAAGAATATATTTCTCATGAGGATCAACATGATATATAAAATTTGAATCATGAAGTATAAAATTTGTTTAGAATTCGAACAGAAGTTTTAACTGACAATTTTTCTGTTGAAAAGTCAGAAGTGGAGTTTGTTGAAAAATTATTAAAGAAAGATGTTGAAGAGAAATATGATGCTCAATCTTTACCCTTGGAACTAGTACATAAAACCCTAAATCAACCATAGGATTCCTTTAATTCACTAAGATATCTTGTGAAAAATATAGTTATGGTGTTCAAAAAATATCGAGAATAAAATTATTTTCTAAAAACTGAGATGGAAAAAGAAAGATAGAAATTGGTAGATCTGAATGAATATACGGTTTCAAAAATGGAATTTGATGAATTCAAGAGGAAAGTGTTAAATTAAATTGGAAATTTGAAGTGATAAGAAGTTTGAAAATATTTTTTTTTGGATTTGAAAAGATAAATGGAACAACAGTTTGATTCTGTCAAAGCAAATCAACCAAGTACATCATGTACTTCGCATGATCTGGTAATGGGATTTCAGGCCATTATATTTTTAACGAGCAATACAAATTAGAAACTGTAAGATTCGGATTGTATTAATTCTCTCATTTCATTTCATATAGAGAATCAGAGATAACTTATTGAGAAAATCACTACTAGGCAACTAGGTACAAGAGACCTTATCAAAATGTTTATTGAGAAATTGAAGGTTTTTATGGAAAAAGATGAAATTATGTATTCGTTTATAACGAAAAATATAATAGAACATCATCATGTGATTCGGGAAGCAATTTATATAGTTTTTACTCTGGGAGAAGCATTAATGAATAATTTGATGTTGTATTTGGAAGGATTTAAGGAAATGATTTAGAATCACTGAAAGACCTTATCCAACATGTAATCTGAAAATGTTGATTCCTGGTCATTGTGTATCTATACACTACGCGATGAATGAAATATTTTTGATTCATATTTGATGTGTTTTATTTATTATACTGTTTATGTCTATTTTAAACTACCAGAAATCCAGATTTGATTATTAATTAATTTTTTATCATAACATTTACAAACAGTTCTATGCCTCATTAAATGTGTTTTATTCATTATTCTACACTTTGTTTTTGATATCACAAAAATACGAAAAAAATTGGATAAACACAACATTTATTTTCTTTGCAAATCCCTTAATAAGAAGTATACATTTGAGAAAATATTTGAGATTTGAAAAATTCTCTGAGATATTGATATTTATTAGAAATGAAATTTTTATTGAAAAAGTGGAGAAAATGGACAAATGTATAAATATATCAATTTTTTATTTTTATATATTTGATGGAGAAATATGGATAATCATATTATTTTTCAAGGAAGAAATTCCCTTTGAAATAATTTTCTCAAAAGTAAAAAAACATTTATACATTTTCAAAATTCAAAATTTATATAAATAATTTTATGGGTTTTGTGATCATTAAAAAGGGGGAGCTTTTTTGGTATCTATAGTCTCAAAAATACTATATATTTTATGATGATTTTGATGCTCCAAAATACACTTTTTTGTTTTACTAATGTTTTTAATTTATGTGTATTTTAGGAAATTAATATTCCTTATATTCCAAAATTTTGAACTATTTTAAAGCATATTATTTGCATGGAATGTTTTTCAAAGTGCTCATATTGATTTTTAGCATCTTCTGTAAACATTATTCATATTGTATGATGAATAACATTACATTAGGAATAAACCATACATTCGTTTTGTCTCTGATGTCGGAGGATCAGAATGTATAGTTAATCAACCTTACATTGATAGAAATGACTGGTAAAAGAACAATAATTTTGGATGGAACATTATGTTTGATATATGGAATAATTATGGATGAAGAATCTTATGTAAGTATGGAACCTTCTGTTTGTAAATAAAATTTATGGATCATCAACCATATTTTTGTAATGACCCATACCTTAATAGAAAAGTATGAATCATATAACTTACATTTTGAATTCAAATAAGTATGAATCATCAATCTTATATTTTTGATCAAACCTACTTTTTGATGTTTTATTATCTTATGAAAAGAACCCTACATTTGACTTCATCTAGTGTGGGAGAATTGAATTTGTGACTTTGTCATAAATTTTATGCAACGGACATTTAAAAAATATATCGATGATTTCAAGATCGATTCAAAACCATATTTTAAAGCTCATCTTTTTATAATTTAAAACTGATTTTATTTCATTCGAAGGATCCATTAAAGAGGAGGAATTATTTCTTATTATTAAGGTAAGTCACAACTACTCTATTTTGAAATTTAAATTATTTTGGCCTTTGAGGCGATCATTGTGGATCTGGATTTATAATGTATGAGATCATATTTTTTTGTATATATATGTGCATATGATTTATATATTAAAATAAAGATACATACAAATCTCCTATATATATATATATGAACATATAGTGATCTTAGAAATTCGTTTCTTGAGAATATATTTTTTAGATCATCTACTACAAAAACATACAGAATATATTTTCTACAGGAAAAGAGAAACACTAAATATTTTCTTATTATACATCAGATATCTATTGTAAGTGTAGTATAGATTTCTTTCTAAGTATATTTTAAGATTTATTGCAACTGGATCATTTCATAACTATACCTTCTTGAGGAAATCCATTTCTGAAGATGATGATTTATCTACTGTCAGATGTGTGTTACCGAAACTGTGAAGAACAATCGTATGCATTTTAATAAAATTACCCTTTTCTTTTAAGTATTAACATATTCTCGATCAATGTTATGTTTTTACGGTTCTTGGTTTGAGAACTAGAAAGAAATGTATTTAAGGATTACATATTATCAGTGTCAACTGCCTATACTCAGTTGTAGACAGTCATGTGATAAAAGGGCTGGCAAGTAGAAATCACCACGAACATAGAGAAGAGCGTTGGTGGAGTAGACTATGAGAGTTTTGTGCCCTGAACCTCAATATATCCCCATTTCCAATTCTCTAATTATTTCCACATCTTAATCATATCTAATAGAGTAAAATGAAAGAATCAGTCTGTTCATGATTCTCAAGAAGTTTTTTATAGTCACTGCTCACCCCCTCTTTTGGTTATCTCATATATTCCGACCTAAAAAATATCTCAATATTGTTATAATTTATTTACAAACCATTATTACAAAACATTTTAATTCATAATTGTTGATATGGTGTTTTCTATTGTGTATCCTTATATGGGACTACATTTATTGGGAGGGAATTTTAATTTGACACCATGGAAGGTCAGACACTTTTAAATTATAGATCACTATGGGAAAGTAGAATACATGTTAATATTTTAGTCTCAACATATGTATATTCATGATATATTTCAAAAGTCTCATGAAATAAAATATTTTATAAAATCAACTTCTGTGATAGAATTGGATGAATTTTTTTGGAGCACAACACCTCATTGATCGTCCAATTGATTTTATCATGAATTTTTATAACAATGTATTCTTGGAAAAATTATTAACCTCAGTAAATGTTCTATAGAAGTGTGTTTTGAAAAACTATAATTCAAGGGAGTGGAAAATATTTTTATTGGATTACTGGATAAACTTTATCTTAGATACAGAATTTTGAGGTTGTTCTGGTGGTAGACAGTGTCATAGCGGTGAGAGTTTTGATAACGTTCTGGTTACTAGAAAGTTTATATATTATGTTTTTTATTTTTAATCTATTTATTAACATGGATTCACATAATTGGGGTTCAAATTTTTGAGTTTATATAAAATATTCTATAATTCCCTATTAGTGCATATTTAGTGATTACCATGCACTGAACTACTTATAAAGGGGTTGAGGAGACAATAACCATTCTTTAGACTTGTATAACAATCTTTTAAACCATGGGAAACCTCCAATAAAACCACAAAACAAGATATTATCCCTATTGTGGACTTGAAATATTTTTCAATGGTAAAAGTAAACTATGTTCTAAAATAGTGTCACATCACCTGAGAATTCTAGTGGCCCATATATGTTTGGTGCACAGTTTTCCAAACCATACTAACAAAACATTCAGTTTACGCATTTCCATAAAAAACAAAAAATACTAATTTTAATTTACCATTTATAACTTACCCTAATTACACATTCACTACCTATCATGAAAATGATATACACATTGGATAATACCCTCCTTTTTCCCTTGCATTAGTGGTTGATATCATTGAATCTCATCATATTCCATTGGGGTAGGACTAGAATTTCAAGAGTTTTTTCCTTTATTCCTATTATATTCTTAATTTATTCCATCATTTTCATGTTAAAGAGACCAACATATCCATGTGGGATTAAAATTATTTCTTAGAATAATATTTTTGGGGTTTATTGATGGTTTAGTTTTATATGTATCTTTCTTCCTCTCATATTTTAATTTTGGGTGATGATTATGTGTTTTATTAAAAATTCATGGTAGGTGTCTCTAAATAATTGTTCTCTTCATTCACATACCTAGGGATATTGATTTTCATTTTTTTGGTTATTATTTATTCATTAAATTAAGTTCGTAAGGATTTTTCTTAAGACTTATCAATGTCTAATCTTGTGATAAGTAAATTATTGGTTTCATGGGGATTTTTAAAGGAATTTATTTATGTTCACACCATATGCATAATAAATCATTGTAATGGAATCATTGATTTAAGAATTTGTTTTAAAAAATTGAAGATATTGAAATAATTTTTTATATCCAAAATTTTTAACATATTGGATAATTTATTTTCTTATTTAGTATATATAAATTTCATATGGGTTCAAATGGGTGATATTTGGAGTGTGGGTATATTGGAAGTTTCAACATTATCATAGTGTGTGAACTAGAGAGTAATAATTTTCAATAAAATATTCATAAATAATAGGATATATTAATTTTGTTAAGACACATAAGTTTTCCTATGTTATTAAAATGATTCTTATTTACCATTGGAACATATAGGTTAGATCTCTCTCAGGTTGAATATGTTTTGAGTTTATATGGTTGTGTTATTATTTTATTCCCATTATTATTTATATTTTGTTATCTGATTAATTTTTGATTTGATTTAAAAGTTTAATAATATTTATATTGAAAAATTTATGTTTGGTTGTTATTATTAAAAATACATTATGTCCAAAAAATTGTTTCCAAACAAAAATTCACTTTAAAAGATGTTTTGAAACTAGAGCTAATGGATTTTAAGATGAAATGCATTATCTATTTTGATGGTGGTATCCTACAATAATTTTCTTCACATCCTATATATTTCATGGGTAATATGTAGACATAATTATCAATTAGATAGGAAAATTTAATGAAAATGGGGTCACATATCATATTGGAATTTCATGAGACTCTAATCATCCACTTTTGTGAATGATGTGTGGTGACCCTGATTCACAAAAACATTATTTTTTTGATTTTTGTGATCCAATATTAATGGTATGTAATTTGGTAAACTATTAGACTAAATGAACATGGATCTATGTTGCGTAATTTTGTGTAATTTTGTAATGTATGTAACACATTATATGTTTATTTGAGTATGTTGACATGGGTTTACTACCATTTTTTATTCTATATTTCTTTTTTTATTATCTCTGATATTGTTTTTTTCAAAATAACATCCAACTTCGGAATGGGGTATTCCAATAAATGATATGAAATCCATGAAAAGGTTATATCACTCTCATTGGGTAAAATTGTTTTGACATGGTTAGTGTTATACCTTGGTTCTAAAATCTATTTCATGGTGTTTGAGAACATGATTCAAGCCTTGTGGAAGACCTATTTGGGTGATAGTTCTGTTTTAATGGGGCCAGGTTATTAAAATCTATATTTTACATCTCAATGACCAAGTGAGGTATTAGTTAATTACATGAAGGTATTTATTTTGTATTTCATTCTAAAGAATGGGTAACAACTCATTGATCTATTGAGCAGATTCCCCAATACTGAAATCCTAATTCGTATTTCATCAACACCTTCTACATAACAGTATGTCTAGTAAGGGATATATCTCTTGATGCATTATTGGTTAATTTAACCAAAATCATTCATAAAAACTCACCAAAAAATTATATTTCTTGATGAAGGCAAGAATAACACTTTGTTCTATGGTGTCTTCCATAATCAAGTAATGGAAGGTAGTTTGACCTAATATTTTCTTGAGGTATTTTTTTTATTATTTTTAAATTTCATTATATTAACATTTTCCATCCTTGTTAATATTATGTGTATTTTAAATAATTAATGATCCATGTGTCTATAATTTTTTTTATGAATTATCCAATTTATAATAATTCCATCATTCACGCATGGCAAATAATTTATTTATATGATCATGACAACAAATCCAAAGAAATTAACAATGAACTAGGTAAAAATAATATATATAATGATTCATCATCATGATATTTATTGTTGTCAGTTTATTGAGTGGATGAAAAACTAACCCTTGAACCTAGTGGAGAAAAATCCTTGAGTTGGTCTGAACTCATGTTACTGTATTCGACCATTCACCATTGTGTATTTCTGAGTCAATTACACCATAGATAAAGTCATGAATAACAGTCATTATGTGGAGATCCATTCCTCACATATGGTTAAACAAACATAGTCTAGGGAAACCATTGTAATTATTAAGAGGTTTGCATAAAATAATCTATGCACATGCAAGTCCAATATCATAAATGAGGATGGGTGACATATCGTCCATAATATTAATTTAATAATAAAAAACCAATTAAAATAAAATTAAATGAAATACAAAATATATTTTAGTCTATTTAATATAATAATCATTCAATGATAAAACCAATCGAAATTTAAAAAACTTGGTAGAATTCATTTAAACCATCATTATTATCATAATCCATGTGAATATATTAATTACCATATTAATTAATTAATTACATTAACTTTTATCTATCAAAATTGTCTTAGATATTACCATCCATTATGATTTTAATAAAATTACATAATTTAATTTTATTTAAAACTAATTATCTACATGATGTTTATATATAAGAAACACAACATATACCAATCAAAACTACTCGGTATCTTCCTCTCCATTTATTATGCACTCACACAATATATATTGTATATAAAATTTCAAATACGTAAATTACATGTATAATCAATAAATAATATAGAGACATGTGTTTAATTATAAAGAGTATACAACTTTTAATTAAGGAAAATTATATATTTTGTGAGGACCATATACATCTTGTATTTTTTATTTTTTCAAATACTGTAATTTAGAATTTAATAATATATTAATCCAACCACAATTTATGTACATTCAATAAATGAGTTATCATTCTTTTCTATTTTTTTCATTGTGTATGTAATAAATTTTTAAATTTTCACGTAAACATTTAAGACATAAACATAAATTATAATCATGGAAAATTTCATGTATTTCACTCAATCTATATCAATGATAAATTCATTGGGACTCAACATGTATTTTTCATGGAAATTAATGTAGGAAAAAACATGTGACATAACTAAATTTCATGTAACATCAATGTTATATGGATATTAACCCCATGTGTCAGGTAATAAATAAAGAACACATCTTTGATCATCAGTTTTCTTTGAATTTCACTATGAAATAATGTTCACATCATGACATGTATTCCATATAGACTCTATGTAGTCTCGAAAATCATGTGCTAGTCTGACCTTATCAACCTAAAGTGTGTAATGACACTATTTTACATTTTATTCATTTCATACATCTTAATTAATTCTAGAATATACATAAAGTAATGAATCTTGATACAGGATGTGCACCTATTGGCTACACACTATGTAGTTCCATGCTATCTATCCATAAGGCTCAACACCTCACTATGGACTCTTTAGATAATGTTAACATATTTTCAACCCATTATTTGTCATATAAAAAAATGAAAAAAATAATAAATATCAATTTGTAAAGAGAATACTTCATTTAAATATATTTAAAATTAATTTCAAATTGAAATATTTATCTAGGAATATTAAATAATAATAAATTTTAATGAGACTACTATGATACGAGTAGATGGTTCTAAGCATAGTGGGTTCCAGATGGGTATATACACAACAATGTTTTTCCTTGAATATAATGAATAAAACATTTGACCATAACAAAATTGATATATAACCTTATTAAATTTGAGTGGTAATAATAATATAACCCATAACAAATGTCAGGACCTTCGACGATAAATTTAAATTTAATATAATAAAAAGAAAAATACACCAGTCTTAGGTAATTTCTAAGAAAAATGTGTCAATAGATCGAATATCTGTTCAAGTTATTACATTGTTTCATTGGTAGGATCAGTATAATAATCCCTTAGAGGGGGAAACACATTACCCCTGACCATTATGAATCATAAATGGTCTTCTAGATGCAGTAAAAGTGGTACCAATTTTCTTGCATGGACACCCTCTGAATGTAGTACAATCCCTTAGGTTTAAGGGATTGACTATATATCTCTCATTATAGAGAATGAGGAGTATTGTGGAAGATTTATCTCAGTCATGAGATAAATACTATAGGTTATCTTAATTCATATAGAATTATATTCGGTGGATAAAAAAATTTCACAACAAATGATTCTCACACATTAGAGAAATAATATAATGGAGTATATATGGATTCTGTGTTACAGGATTTGTAATTTTGCAAAGTTCATTACCTAATATTAAAATACATAGTGAACCATACATCTAATGATAATAACAATATTGTTATTAATATCATTCTTATTATTCTTATTATTACTATTTATTTAGCACACACCTTGTGGATAATATAAATATCACTAATTTATTCAATACATATTTAAATAATATTTAGTATAAATTTTTTTAAATATTTCATTACATAGGTTCATCCAATATTTATCAGAACTATAATTATAAATATTAGTTATTTGATCTAAATTATACATTAAAATTATAGTATATATAATGAATATTTATTTTAGTATTTTTCTCATAAAAATAGTTATTGAATATATAAGATAAAAAATTCCATAATTAATATTAATCCTAATTTTGGAGAAAATTATTTATTTTGATATTAAAATTAAAATAAAATAAAATATAGATTGATGTAAATACTATGTGGGTGGCTCTATATGATTAATCATCTATGGAATTAATAAGGTTTACATAAATCTTAATATCAACATCTAGAAATATGTAACGATACCCATCAAGGAAGAAGTTAATGTCAGAACAACCTCAACCACATATTAATTATCATTGTGTTATATAATCTATCTGTGTCAATATATCATCAATGAGGTTTTATAATTATACCATTAATACGTATGCTTGTTATTTCTTTTGTTTACATCATTAAATGAACCTGTCTATACACCATGTACATGGATTTTATTTTAAAATTTTCATTTTAATCAATGTGTATAGATATAAAATTATGTTAATATATAATAAAAAATTCATTCTTCGAAATATTCACTAATAATATATAATTTTGACATATAAAATGTACCCAATATCTCCATGAAGATATATCATAATTGATTAAAAAAATCTATCTTTGTACGCTACACATGACAGGTATTAAAAAGATAAATAAATTCTAACGATCAATACACATAATTATAAATACTAAAATCCAATTAAATGGAATCATTTTGACTTCTTATTGATTAATTAAAACCATAATGATATATTCATGAAAAAAATTTAGTATTAATTTACTATTAACCTTATCTTTAACATATATGTCAATATTTCAAATCTATTAAGAAATTGGGGCATATTGGGATTCACATGGTGGGAACACATTTTTTATTAACCACAAGGAAACCAAACTAAACATGATATTGTTTATTAGTGGTTATTTCCTTGGATGGAACATGATTAGTCTAAACATATGGTAAAACCATGTGATATCCTAGGTCTGTTTAGTACCACCTGCCTATTTGGTGTATTATTTTGAAAACAATGTAACAAAACCATGAAATATATCTAGACTTATATAAACATTAAAATTAAAATTCTAATCCTATTTAGATTTAACCCGCAAACCCCTTTTTTCAAATACCGCTCATCCAAATCCTATTCCAATCACATCGATACCACATATCCCTTCCCTTGGCATGATTTCATTCTTTTTTTCATCAAATATATTTAATAAATCACTTGGGGAGTGCCTCTAGACACCTTTATTTGGGGTTTTATCCCTTTATTCATGATTTTATTCCAAAACTAAATTAATACCATCCTTGTGTATTCATTAATGTTATTTAATGGCAGGGATTCTTAATGTTTAGGATAATTTTCCTTCTGGTATCAATCTCTTAATTTTTTAATTGTATTCAATATCATTCCATTTTTAAAAATGTTTGTAGATTGTGGTTTTATTTCCTTACATTATTATTTGAGCCATTATTTATTTCCCTTGTAAATTATATTTTGGAAATTTTATAATAGTATGTTATGTGTGTTTCATGGGATGATTTATATGGGAAACCCCATTTAAGTTTCCATTCATGTTTAGAATTGGAAAATAGAATTATTTTTATCTATATATGAAATGTTTTATAAATTATTTGATGAAATTATAGTTTTAATGATGAGTATTTGTACTAATAAACCTATTGGGAATGTGAGTACATGTGTAAAAAATTCTATAATAGATTTTCCCCCTTACACTAATTATCTCTGTCTCCCAGCAGGTGATATAATTTATTTTTTGAAATCATTGTCCGGTGAAGCAATTATTTATTCAACCCACTAATTGATCATCCTCCCTAATTAGGGTGGTCATATCAGTAGCCGAACCTACACTTATTAAATTTAGGGGTCATTACGATTATGTCTATTTGACATAATTGTTTTTAATATACAGTTTCATAATTTTTTTTAAATATATATATATATATATATCTTGATACTTGGATTTATGTAAATATTTAAATTTTATTTTTATAATGGTTCTTCCACAATTATATTTTAACTATATATGGTCTTATTTGATATTTTTGTCAAAATATTATTTAAAATATATATTCATGTACTATATTTCAAAGTAGCATGATTTTTGTCATCTAAAAAAGGTTTTATGTTGAATACATGTTGGGATCCCACTGGGCTCGTTATTCTCATACCCAAAAAACTCCAATGGGTGTATACAAACATTGTTTTCTATGATGCTGGAATAAGGAAAATGAACCACTTAGAGGTAGAGAGTAATTTGGTTACCTTTGTTTGAGGTGAATAGTGTTGTAATAGAGGGATTATTCCCTTTATTAATTAATGTTGTAGATTGCAGTATTTAGTGTATCTTGTTTTTTTTGTGTCGATCAAGTACTTCCTATGAAATCTCTCTATTAAATCCAACATTTTTATTAAATAAGGTTTCTTATTGATCATTTTTAGTTTATATAATGTTATATAGTATCTATTGAAATATATTCTATTCATATTCATTTGAAATTTTGTACTTATGAATTCATTCATAAGAAATGTTTTAGTAATATAAGGTGTATTCATGCTGGGTCCTTAGCTTGGTCCCTCATGTTTATCTAATTATCCTTGTTGAACTATTCAAAAAGGAATACTCCATAATCTTACATATTTATTTAAAAACATGTGGGGATTGAGAACACACTTTGGACTATGTTATAGATCAGTTCGACTGCCTTGGATGGGTATAGTCTAGTTATGTTCTTGAAAAATAAATATTATTATATAGTTTTATTTTATATTATTTCTGTTGTCACATTTGATAAGAGGTACCTTAATTAGAACTCAAGAGGTTGGTATATAGAGGTTTTCAACTAGCACTTTTAGTAGTGAACATGTATTTGTTAGGGGATGTTGTGTTGTATCATTATGGTACATAGAATAATTCAGCCTTCAACTGCGATTGCACCCCAGTCATTGAAACAAGTTGAATGTGATTCTAAAATTTTAATTTTCATGGTTTACTAGATGTAGCTAATGTACTCATATCAGGAATATGAAAAGGATATAATTTTGATATTCTAATATTATATGTTGTTCTCTAATGTTTAATATAGTATTTATCAATTTATTATGATTAATATTAATGATTCTTATATGATTTTATGTTTTATTATTTTAAAATATTCTAAATTTAAGATAGACTGAGGATATTTTCCATTGGGTGGTGTCAGTTTTAGAATTATTCCTTTTTAAATTTTTACATAATTAACATTGTGTAGAAATATAAATATCAAAATATTAATATATATTTTTAGAAACTTCAATATAAGTCACATTTTTTATGAAAATTAACTTAATGTTGATTATAATTTTTTGAGTTAGTAATTAGTGTTTTAAAATTGAGTTTGAAGGATTTACTTTTATAATGATACAAAATATATTACAGTATTATTTTTGATCTGATGGTTTCCTTTATTATTAGGTGTATTAATAATGAAATTATAATTTTATTTTCCACATATTTTAAAATATTTTTTATTATAACGAGGGTTTTTGAGAAGGGATATTGAATATAATAAAAAAATTTATAAATAATTATTTTTTTTATTGTTTTTATGAAAAAAAATGGATTCAAAATTGTGGGATATGTTTTTTCTTTTTGTTGTGAACGTATTATTTTTTAGTAATTTATAATTTTAGTTATTATTCCTTTGCATAATTTTAAACTATTACATTAATTTTTTTTATCATTACTATGAAGAAATTTTCTAGAATGAGATTTTAGATGTTGTGTTTCCATTTTTGAAATATTCAAGAAAATTAATGTTACCCGTAATGATTTTTCAATGGGATTTCGTATGTCTATTATTTATAAGGGGTTACCTGGGAAGGGATTCAAAATAAAATAAAAAACTACTATAATTAATTTTTAATGTATTATTTTATGTGTACATATTTTATTAACTAATTTTTTCATGGGAAAATATTATTCATTGGAAGGATGATGATATATATATTATGTGATGTTTTTCCTTGGATAGGTATTTTTTCCATAGAAAAAGGATATAAAATGTAGCGAGGACTGTATTAATTTAATCACCACTAAATAAGTAAAATTCATATAGTAAAAAACATATTTTTGGTACACCTAATATCATATATTTATTTTTTATATCAATATTAAATGATGATTATTTTTTACAAAAAAAAAACAAAATTATCAACCAATGTCAATGTTCTGATCATGGAAATTTAAAAAGATCGTTGTTCAAATTAATTAAATTCTCATGTAATTTAATATATTGATCATATATACTACTATACTAATCCATATTGTGTGAATATTTTTTTCCAAGGTACCTAATTACTATTTCTATAAATTATTCAAATGATGCCTTCTCTAGTTCATCCATTTCAATGGGAAGATTGGGAAAATAAAATAAACCCAACAAATCTATGATGAAAACTATAAAACAATGAATAATTAATTTCAATGAACATTACTAAAGACCTAATTTGATTAAAAATTATAATATGTATGAGAATGACCATATAAAACATGTATGAATATATAATTTTTGAATTCATCATTTTTAAGGCCCAATACAAGTATGAAATGTAGACCCATACTTTTGATCGATACTGAAAAACAATAAAAAATTCTTTAATTTTTTCCACATAAAATTTTATAATTGATTTTTAATATTGTGGATATAAATTGAAGGGTTGTGGTCATCAATTATATTAATAATTGGATTTGAGATGGTGACATACTATTTTCCTAAAAGTCATTAACATTTAGGCCTCTAAAAAATGTTGGATAAACAAAGATAACAAAACATGTATTATTAATATAGCCATATCATTGGCCCCAATGTCAAATGGTCATTAAATTTTGAGGGAGAATTTTAAAAATCCTTATATACCAGTTTTAATAAGAATAGTATTCTATTTAATGAATGATTGTTTGTTAAATCATATTGAAGACATGGAGGGAAATTTCTGGAATGAAAGTAGTCCACCACCTATGGAAATCAATAATTCCAATAAAATACTTATAATATTTAGCACATAATAACATAAGAGGAAAAAAGTTCTTGAAAATAGCCAATAAAAATGATTTAGAAGAACTTAAAAACTCAGGTTTTTATCGTAGAGACCACTGATCTACTCATTTATTTCATATAATTCATTTATTTTTAATTTCTATCATGTAAGTGTCATTATAATTAACATTGATGCTTAATTCATGTATCGTTATCATATAATCTTATTGTAATGATACATTTAATTTCCAATATTCATGTCTTAAAATATCATAAATCAATTCTAAAACCCGCCCCTAATTTTACATTCACATTAAATCAAAACTGTGTATTTACTCCTCTCCATTTGATTGTGTTTGGTGTTGAACATTTTATTTTATTATTCCATTCATTTTTCATTTAACTAATCATCACAGATATACCAACTAAATTGTTAATTAATCAAATGGAAAAGTAAATACCCCCTAGGGTGAGTCATAATTATTATGTGTAAATTTACTGAGGTATTTTTCTTATATAACATTTTTTGAAGTTGTATAGTGTGTGTTGAAGTTGATATTTCATGTATTAATGATATGTTTTATTTGAAATATTTATTCAATGGATTATTATAACAAAAAATTCATATTTGATAATTTAATATTAATTCATCCATCCAAAAAAATTTCTTTGGATCAGTTTCCTAGTTGAGGCTTAGATTAAAGAATGGACATTTTAGAAATCCAATCAAAATCATATTGTGATTTGGATGTAAGAATAATTTAATTTTTTTCAAAGCACAAGGATATCATAAGATTATATCTAAATAAATACAATCACCCATATATTTTTAAATTCATATAATTAAATTCATTAATCATTCATTTCACATAGGCTATACACCCCCTCTTTATTTAAATGATAAAAATAAAAAACTAATTCAAAAAAATTTTACAATAAATGAATATTCGACCACAGTGTCAGTATACATATTATATAATATCACTAATCCTTAAAATGTAAATAGAAATCAATTATATTCACTTTATATCAACTTGGTTTGGGTTTTGTGTAATTATTACATGGCTGATTTTTATTTTCATAACAAAAATTAAAAAATTTCTAAAAAATTATTATAAAAAATAAAACACCAAATTCTTATAAAATACTTATAAGGAAAAGAAACTGTGAAAACCCCTTCTCCCACATCCTTATAAATTTGTAGGGAATTACACATATCCTATCCAATATTTTGACTAAACTAACAGATCCATATATTTAATGTATCATAAATCATAATAGGGGAACCATGAGGGTTAATAAAACCAAACATGAAACATTATAAATGATTTCTTAAAATATGAAGTAGACATATATAGGGATATCCTTAAAATTACTCGATTCCTCATATATAAATTACTAACATATTAGTATTCAATATCCCAAAATTTAATAATATTTTTAACTCAAAAAAGGTTTGATTCATCTGTCCTCATTTACATGGGATAGATGGTGTGGATCCTCATATTCACCTTCTAGATTTATAAGTGTTAGTCTCTACCATAATGCCTCAATAGGTTTCTGATTAACAAATGATATATATAGTATTTTCTTCCTCCCATATCAAATATACAAAATCATTGATCTAATACATCACTCATGGTTAGATAAATTCTTAGAAATATATGAAGTGGATATTTTTAGAGAAATTAGTTCATGATTATTGAAATTACTCTATAAAAATAAATTTTTTACATTCAGCAATTCTTAAATAAATAACTCCAATGCGACTAAATATGATAAATAAACTTATTTCCACTTATAGAAACCAATAAAACCAAAACAAAATACCTATCCATACCTTCTATAATGGATTATTTGTAATGTATATAACCCTCATTAATTCTATAAGTGGTGGTTCTATTGTAGAGAAAACTTTCACAACAACACATAATATCATAAGTAATATGGTCATAATCATGAAACTATTATATAATAGTGTTCCCAATTATGTTAGAAAATCCCAAGAGAGTCATTCCATAGATACCAAAAAAAGTAGAATGAGTCATTTAGTGAGATATATAGTCTAATAAGACAACATTTAGTAGATACTAATGAACTACGCACTTCTTTTTCTCAATCTGAATTCTATTGACCCATCCAAAATTATGGCATCTTCATCTCACTAGCTCATCCAAATGATAAAATCCCTAAAAAATAGGATATTAAAATATATTATTTAGAAACAATGGAGATCAATAAAACTTATTCTCAAAATAATACAAACTATTAACAATTAGGTCAGTTTTTTAGAATCTCTTGCAAGTCCCACTATGACCCTTTCTCTGCTACTTATAATCCTTGCATGAATGACCAAGTTGGATTGAAGTATGGAAATATTGTCTCTAAACCCTCTAAAATACCTCCTAAAAAATCAACTATGTTCAATTTGGGAGTAACTACTAAAAAATGTATCATGTTTTCCTCTATATTCCATGAGTAATCCTCTTCCTCATAGTTTCCACCATCCTATAATGATTTTTCAATTTAAAAATCGGTTTAATTGATATCCTAAATAACCCCCAAAAAGGAAATCCTAATGTGGGACATTTCGATTTTTCTAATAAAATATGAAAAGGTGTAAATAATTCATTTCCTCCTTCAGCTGTTCTAGCCTAAATTAAATTGAAAATATGAATAGAAAATTTTCATCCCACGTAATCCATAATCAACAACCCAATTATTCAAAACACACTACTCATATATTTCATAACCACAATTTAAATATAAGTGGAATTAAATAATATCAGTAAAGGAAATTATTATTCCTCATACTGAATACATTAAATCCTTAATCTAGAAAAATAAAATATAGGATAAAAATAACCTGAAGCCACTCCCTCACCTCCTTCCATCACTCAATGGAACTCAATTAGTTTTTCATAAGATATCTATAATCCTATTAAAACCATTTAAATAGATAATACAATTATCCACATGTTTAGACATAGTAATTTATATATTAAATTTTTAGAATTCATCAAATAAATTTGAATATATTTATATTTATTTAATGAATTTAGAACCCAAAAGAGATATCTTAAGAACATTGAATTTGTTTTTCCACAATATTTCATTCCTATGAATTAAAATATCATGGGACCTTTGAGGTTAATTGAATTTTTTTTACAAATTTGGTGATGAAATTATAGACCTAAGAGAATAAATCAATGTCATTCCAAAATATATATTCTCACAACCTAGTTTAAGACCCTTGTACCCTATTAGTGTAATCATATATATTTATAATCACATCACTACCAATTTTTAGGTAATGGTCAAGGATGAAATTATGGGGGTCAATTATCATATCATACAAGATTATTTCTATATCAATGACACGGATGGTGAGATAATGTATATCAATTATACATTTATTTTTCAGAATAACATTTCTCATGAAATATAGAACCAAAATCAGTGTACATGATGTCATATTACCCATTGAATTTGTGAATAAACTACTCATGTTAAATATTTTTCATTACATGTCATAACCTTATATAATCACTCTATATTATCTATACATTATTATAAAATTCTCCCTATGAGTGTGTTAAACCATGATCCACCATGATATTTATTTTCTAATGATAGAGAAAATTTTGAAGTTTTCATCCAAATTAAACAATTCATAAATGTATAAGTTTATATTGAATTATAATATATAAACTCCACTGAGCAAAAATATCATTAAAATTCTCCTCAATTCATTGTAACCTGTGATATATTCTTTAAAATTGTAGAAATTACTATGGAAACATAATGTAAAAAATATGATTTACAATTTCCTGATCCCATATAGAATATCCCACAATATCTATTATACATGATTCTTAACATTATATCAAGATTGAAGTGATCCATAAATGAATATTCATATCATGTTTCAATGAGTTTAATGTTATTGAGATTTGTTCTCATAGTAATAAATAAATATATGGTGATGTTGAAATTTTCCATTCTTTAGAAAAGACCATTGGAATAAAGGATCTCAAAATATATATTGTGTCTTATTTCATATTTAATCCTCATAAATATAAATTAGAAAGTGAAGAAAAAAATATTTGAAAGAATTTGGGATATCTTATTTTGGATTTCTGTTTTCTAAAAAACATATATATACACCATCAAAATTGAAATATCTTCTGGAACATCTATGCATTCTAAAAAAACACTTATTGGACAAAATAATTCATCAAGTAAAAGACAAAAGGGAGGATCCCATATTCTTCTTTCAACCCCTATGGAATTAAAATCACATAAATACTAAGTGGAAAATAATCTAATGAAAAATGGGTCCTCAAAAAGGTGATGTTTTTTTAGAAGCACACTAGAGGTGAGAAAATATGGTGTCTATAATTGGATAAAGGGGGATCCAATTCTACTACCAAAAAACAAAAAAAATTAATGGAATGATTTTTGGAAGACTACCTCTTTTTTCGTTTAATTTTTCTAATATTAAATTTATTTATTTTTTAAATAAATTAATAATTCTTTTTATTTTCGAAATTCCTCTATGTAATGGGTGTTGGCTGAACAATCAGCATGAGAGGACACATGCCCTACGAACCACATTGAATTCCACATAATCCAAAACTAACTGAATAGATCCAACATTAGCTCAATAAAAAAACCACAGAATCTAAATTAAAGGGTATCTCTTTCACTTTGAATTTATCATCTTCCTTGCCTCTCTCTACCTCTACCACTTCCATAATTCCTCATTTTCATTTTCATTTTATTATTTTATTTCTTCATTTTTTATCCCTTTATTCAAGAAAAATATTGTGTACATTATTATATATTTTGTGATTATGTGTTTTTTAAAAAGAGACTCATAATTACAAACATTTATATTTTTAAATTTTAATAAACATTTTTTGTTGAAGTGGGAAAAATTATTTTCATGTCATATTTTTTTAAATCTCACAAAGAACATGAATAAATGATTTTTTTTCAAGATAAATATGTTTCTCAATCATTTATTGGAAAATTACTTTTCACCTAATAAGAGGAATAATAAAAACATTCATTCCAATGTCAGTTGTGACCATCTTTTTATCTTGGGTGTTTTCCACCCCTAATTGTGTGTCTAGAACATATTTTCCATTGATATGAATTTCATAGTTTTTTCAAGATTAATATGATATTGTTATTTTAGTAAAACATAAAGAAACTCATTACAATGAAATATATTAAAATTACACATATATATATCCCCCATTTGAAGTCTATTTTGAGCCTATGAAAACCCATTTTTTATAAACACATTACAATCACAATAACTATTTACTATCCCATATTTACATTGATTTTATTTTAATAATATTTTTAAAAAAATAATTAATTTGGGAATTGATTTCATTTTTGTCTTACATTCCTTTATTTTTAATTAATTTTCATATTATTATGTAAAACCAATATTATAAGTGTGGGGGATAGGTTTTCATATTCATTGAGGTTAGTAAATGTATTTTTAGTTCATTTGAAAAATATTATAATGAATAATGATTAAAAATTGAATTTAATGCCAAAAAATATAGAAAATTGAAAAAAAAATTGATATATTTTGGGAAGGTGATAACCTAATTTTCCAAAAAAATTTATCATGTTCAAAATATTATAGTTACTACCATAAGGAGAAAATATATATTTTAAGATATGAGGATGCTATTTTTTCAAGTAAAACATTCAAAAAAATGAAACATTGTATATTCGTTTCTTGAGGAATTAGTAGATCTTTTGTGTTTTGTACGTACTTCCTATATTATTAATATTTATATTCTATCTCTCTCTCATATATTTTATAACACATTCATTCCCTTTCTAATATGTTTCATAATATCCTTTCAGGTCTTATTTCATTAATTATCAAATTATTTTTTCATGTTGGTTTTTCCTTATCTTCCTCCCTTTTATCCACTATATTCATATGGTCCCATAACCATAGAAAAATAGAAAAAAAATATCTACATTATTCTACACTTTAGTATGGTTTGTGGAGTTAATATCTCTTAAAACAATAAGATTCTTACTTTTCTAGTAAATACGTTAACCTCATTGATATATTCAATTCATTTTGAGTGGTTTAAGTTTTGTGCGGCCGAATATTCTAAATATAATTTTTAGCATGAAAAATGATTAATTTTTCAAAAATAATTGTGGTAATAGTTTTTATTATGAGTGAACTATTCTAGAACTCTGATAAAAGAAAAAAAATTTAATATTCAATTGAACTATAAGAGATTTTATGTGTGTTTGTTTCTGAGACTGAGGATGTGCACTCTATTAATTATAGAGAAGATGATATAATGTGTTTTTTTTATTATTTTACATTACTCTAACAACTAATTTTTCATTGAAAAATACCTAATTTTCATCTAATGTTCATATATTTCTCATTAAAATTAATAAAGGAAATTGTTCAAATTTATTCAATTTCTAGTATGTTTACTATGTAGTTAATTTATTTCAATATATTAATCCAAATTTTGAAAATATTTTCTTATTGGACACCTAATTAAAATCACTATTATTTATTTAATAAAAATGATTATTTTGACCCTTTTAGGGTCCATATAGATCACGCAATAAGGCCCATATACTTTGTGATGAAAACTAGACAAATAAAGAATATTGAATTTATAGGCACAATTCCAAATGCCTAATTTGATAAATAACTAGAATATATTGTATGAATTTCCTATAAAATGTGGAAAAATTCAGGTAAAAATAAAATATTTTTGATACTAGTGAAAAAATAAACTAAGACCCATACTTTTGATAAGTATTGAAGAACAATCTACAATTATTGACTTTAATCTCAATTGATCAATCCAATTGAGCAGATAATTTTATATTAAAAAATATATATATTTATATGAATATATTTCTAGAATAATTTTTTTTAATATAGTGTAATCTGATTTTATAAAAAAACAAATTTTTTGATTAAATAAAATGTGATAAACCATGACAAAAAATTCGTTTTTTAATATAACCACAAATTTAGATCAAAAGGTCCAGTGGTGGTGCTATTTTTATGAAAAAATAAAAAAATATATATATTTCTATAACATTTAAATAGAATATTTTTTGAGATAATGACATTTACTTGCAAAAATATTTGATCTATCTTGGAAATAAATTTTGGAATGAAAATAGTCTACCACATGGGCTATAAATAAGTTTCACTCAACCCCTAGAAAGAGGATGGCACTTTATAACATTTAAGGACATAATTGAATTACCATGTCCATTCCAAAATCATGTCATATCCTTATAAACTCAATTTCATACATAATGAACATCTCCTAAACTATTTCTTTACATGTACTTCATTTTTTTCAGTCGTAATCATGTAATTTTGATAGCAATTTCACTTTATGTATAATTAAAGACCCATAATAATACTCTATTATTATCATAAACCTTATATTTTGTAATATTAATGATCATAAAATAGTCTAAATCAATTAAAAACCCGCTATTATTTCACTTTTTATTCAATCAAAACTGCTCATTTACCTCTCTCAATTTGTACATGTTTTGTGAAAAATAATTTTCTTATATTGTTCATTTATTTTTTCATTTACAAAATCATCATAAACATCCCAAAAAAATTATTAATCAGAAAAATAGTTGATTAATTATTTTATTATCGTGATTCATTATTTGGGGATGTTGAGTGATTGAGTATTTTCTCGTTTATCATATTTAATGTTACAATGTGCATATTAATCTTGATATATCATTAATTAATGATATATTTTTAACTTGTGTATTCCATGGGTTATTTATTGAAAAAATAAATTCACGTTCATGATTTATATTACCTTCTATCTGTAGTAAATTATTAATATTAGAACCATATTTGAGAATTATATTGAAACCATAACATTCATGAATTAAGATATAAATCATCTTGTGAAGTGTAATTTATCTCAGTGAAATGTTTTATTAAGATAATGGATACCATACTATTATATCCTAAATAATGAAATCATTAAAAGATTATTAAATTTTTTAATTTAATTCATTAATGAATCAATTCCAATAATATCCTTAAAAAGAAACTATATTCAAAAGAAAAAACCAAATAATATAATTCAAAATCACAGTACCACCATTGATGAATCGTTCCAAGTGTTTCTAAAAAATTCATAAAAGAGAACTGAACAATTTTTGGTAAATATAAGAAATATGGACATTAATCAAAACATAATTGGCAAGAGGATTTGAGATAGTTTTATGGATTTTATTAAATTTCTAATATGGAATATACTAAAATTATGTATGTGTATGATTTAATTTCTTTTATTGATTACATGCTTCATTGTTTACTAATATGAATTAATGTATACAGTTTTATTGTATTACATTTTCCTAAAAAATGATATTTTTCTTAAAAATGGTTTGATTTGATAAGATATTCACTATTAATTCAATAGAAATTGGGTTTACCAATGCATACATGTTTTATACTAAAATCATTTATGATGTGATTTTTAAAAATATATTATTATTTAAATGAGAGATATATTATTCTATGTTTGATTTTAAATTACAGTGGTTTGATTTGATGAAACCCAAAGATTTCATTTTAAATTGTGAGTGATATTCGATGGAATCTAGAATTATTTAATTCAAGTGTTTTAAAATATGTTTACTATATGAATTTCTTCTAAAACTATACATTTTATAATTTATGAAGATATTAATTTTGAATAAAAATATTGAATATTTTTAAAAGTGTTTCTTCAATTTCTCCAAAATTTCCCTTGGTTATTCTCATTTTTAATAAGTCTCTATATTTTTTTATGATTTGATACTTTAATTTATTTTATCACAAAATTATATAGTGACATATGTTATAATCAATAAATGTCTTACAAATGAGTAAATCTTATTTTTGGATGAATTTTTAATTTGATAAAAAAACTATATTTAGTTTATATGGTTTCTTCCATGAGATATGTAAGGTATTATTATATTTTTATTAAATAAATATATTACATTTTTAGTTAAAATATTTCTTTTTTATATTTTTTAATGTAAATTCAACTTCAATAAATTATTTTTTATAACAATGTTTTTTATACTTAATTTTCCAAGGTGTTAATGTATTTATTTAATTGTGTTTCTTTTTTGGAGTAAGAATAAGAAGAATATGGTGAAGAGGACCACCAATGTATTGCCATTTGAAAAATAGTTCTATCATGTTTCAAGGGGTTATTGAAATATATATATTGACATTTTGTGATTTTAAAAGAATTGTTATCATGTATGAGTTAATTATTTTATATTTGAGGACATATTTGGTTATTCTAATACTAAAAATACCAATGGAAAAACCTCATTGATGTTATTATGTTAATTAATTAACAAATCCTTTGACTTGTTTCTAGTAGATGAATACTTTGGGTATAAATATAGTTTAAATTTAGATTATATTTAGTTGTTAGTTTTTAATGAAACCATTGTGTTTGAGGTTAGTTTTTGATTTTGGGATTAATAATGTTTTAATATAACCATTAAATTATTATATATAAGGTAAAATAGTGCAATATAGTTTTTGTTATCCTATATTAACACAATTATATGTGATTTGTCATAACTGGTTTGGTTATTGATATATTGGGAATTGATTTTCATTACAATCATTTTATTATGAATTGTGCCTTTTGAATTTAAGTATATCAGAATTTATATTCAATGATATCATTTTTTGGTTTTGGAGTTTAATATTTTTAAAAATGATTTTTCTATGAACATATCCATTTTTTGATATATTGTAGGAAAAAATTAGTATTTAAGGATGTTTGTTTTAAATGTTCTATTTTATTTGTTGGTTTGGGTTTGGTTTATTTTATTAGTTATACTTATATTGTTGGGTTCTCACATATCATATTTAATGGATTTATTAGGTTAACCATTTACTTTTTATGGGATGGAGGACATGATGTTTAAGATGAACTTATTATAACAATATGCCTAATAGTTTGTGGAGAGTCCCCACATTATGATTATAATTGAGAGAGTATGATTTGATTGATGATTTATTTGGTGTTTCAACTTATAGAGAAGTTGAAGGGGATTTATTGGGATGAATATTTATATGGTTGTGGGAATATTCACACCCAAAATTTCATTTTTAGATATTAAATTATTTATATAGTTATTTGCATCCTTCTCATTCATTTATGGGTCAATTTATTAAAATATTTTGAAAATTTAGGGCACAAACGAATTTACATTATTGGCACATGGTGTGTACTTACTGTGAAGAAACGATAAAAAACATGATGTCTTTTATCATTACTAATTTTCATAGTTTCAACATGGTTAGTATAAATATGTGTCCAAACCTTAGGACTATATATTCACATTCAAAACCACACAAATATTTAGTATATGGTTTGAAAATGAAACATACAAATCATATGGTAGGCCTATATTTTTTTAGAACACTGAAATTAATAATCTACCCCAATTTGAATTTAACCCCCTAAATCACATTTTTCTCTCCCTATAATCCCCAACTTCTATCTCATGCATGAATTTACATCATTTACCCTCTCAAAATTTATTTATTTGTGGTTTTCACCAAGTTACTTTAATTAATCACTTAGTGAGAGCTTCTACTCCTAGTATTTTAGTTTCTTAACCTTTATTCATGGTTTTCATTCTACTCCAAGGTCATTGAGACATATGATTTTCATTTATTTCCTATATTGACATGTATTCTTCATGTTTATGGGTTTTTGATTTTATTATCCAATTTTTATATTTTTAATTATATTCTATCACATTTCATGTGTTTATAAATTAATAATGTAGGTTTTCTCATTACATCACTTTTTTATTTGATGAATTGGTGCTTTACATATAAATTTAAAATTTTTAAATACTATAAATGAATTTTATGCATGCTTCATTGGCTATTTTAAATGAATAACCCAATTTAAATAATCATCAATGTTTGAAAATTGAAAAGTACATGCTTTATATTAGAATATTAAATGTTTTATCAATTGTCTTAAGAAATTACATTTTTATGATGGGTATTTGTACTAGTAATCCTCCTGGGAATCTGTATAATTAGGTAAGATAATATAAAATAGATCCTGTCACATCCACAAATTATTTAGGATTCCAATACTAATTAAGTAACTTATGTGGTTCCCCCATTCAACAATAGAGTCACTATTTCGTGACCTTTCTAGTTAGGAGTCCTCTATAATTTCTAAAACCATCACACTATATGACCACAGCCTTAGTGACCTTAGGAAAAATACCATGATCTGTGATTAATAGAACATTTTTCAAATATATTCCATAATTTTTTTTATTAAACTGGTGAAATATAATTATTTAGTGATTTATTTTCATAAAAATAGTCAAATATTAATTTTATAATAGATCATTTACTCTTAAAATTTCTAAAAAATAACTTTACCTTATTATTTCATTCTAAAAAATGTTTTGAAATATATATTCAGGTTTTATATTTGATTTTAGTAGGCCTATGTTTATATGACATGGCTTGGATATGGAAAAATTGTTGGATTCTATACGGCTTATTGTAATCACACCCTTAATACATTAATGGGTGTATATAGATGTTGTTTACTTTAATACATTAATATAGAATGGGTTTTCTAAAATGTGAGGAGTATAAGGGATAGATTGGTTTTGGGTGAATGGGTTGACCTGGTTGGATGAATCCCTTTGTCAATTTAAGATGGGGGTCATATTAATTTTTTATCTTGTTTATTTTGGTCAGTTGTGCCAATCAGGTATTGAATCTTCATCCTCTTTCTAGTTTCTTTCATTATTTTTGGATTATGGTTTTTTTTAACACTATACATTTATAAAATTCTATGTGGTAACTTTTCATACTTATTCTATTCATATTCATTAGAGTTATTATTACTTCTTTATTCATTTATAAGACCTGAATCTCCAATGTACAGTGTTGTAATTTTTAGTCCGTATCTTGGACCCTCATAATTAACTTATTATTTGGTTAAAAACACTCCAAAAGGTATATTAAGTCATTTCCAATAAATATTTACCTACTCATTGGGTTCCGGAATTCCATTCATGCCATTCCATGAACAAATTTATGTTCCTATGATAAGGGTATCCAAGGTTAGTATGTGACATGATTGGTTAATCCCAATAATATCCAATCCTAGATATTACTAAGTGTGAATTTCATGAGTTATATCGGTTAAAAAATACAATTATAGAGAAAAGTGGGGAACATATATAACCTTTTCAATAAAAAAAATACTTGATGAAATTGTCACATAAAATTAATATAGAATAACCATAAATATGTGATGATGTATATATTAATCTTCATGTATATGAATATATAGGAAATAATTTTCACATAGAATTTGATTACATCACTAGTATAAAAATTTGACTTTCCATCAACATTTTAATATTTTTTTCTTTTTAAACAAAATTAAAATGCACCCATTTTGAATTTTAATGTATATTTTCAATAAAATCGATCTTAAAAGTGATTTGGATTTAATTTTAACATAAATTTTAGTTACAATTGATGTTAATTTTTTTTAAATTAATTCTCACTTCATTTTAATGTAAAGATAATGTTAAATATAAGAAAAAAAACGTTTAATGTAATTTTTAATAAATAATAATGTTATGATCTTTTTAAAAAAATATATGAAAATGGATGACATAATTTTATTGACTATTTTTTATAAAAACTATGATGTGCGACTCATGACTCTCTAATGATTCCTCCTCATCAGTAATATTCTCCTTTTAATCTATTTTTTCTTGGTTTTCATCACTTATCATCTTTTTTTCATTTATCATCCTTAGGCATGGAAACATTCATCCTATCATTCTTGGTACCACATATTTCATTTTATTTTCTTTTTGGATAGAATTAACGATATATGTTTGGGTTCATTATTTATTTTCTCTTGATATAATGTTTTTTAATTTTCATTTTCTCCCTCTTTGTCATAAATTTTCCACCTAGATCTCTATAGTTTGTTAGTTAAATATTTATTTATTTGTTATATATTTTTTACTTTTTATAGATATAAATTACATTAATTAATTTTATTATATTTACATAAGTCATTTTCAATTAATAACTTTCTAACTATAACTAGTTCTAGAGTGTCATTTTTTTTATTAAAATTTGATTTTTTTGTGAAATAAATTGATTATGATTCAAAAAAATTTATTTTTATATTTTATATTTTTTATAATATTTATTTTATTATAACTGTTTCAATAAATTTAATATATATTTAGATAATGAAGGATTCATAAATAGATATTAATTTGGTTTTTTTTGTATTAGGTAGTGGCAGATCATATTGATAAATACGATCATGTTTTATCAATCCATTAACTTCTAAAAACTCATCTAATGTAGTTGTATCTGAATATTTCCTATTATGGTTTATGATAGTGTATGCTTAATTTGTGTAAAATTATATAGTTAATTATATTATTATAAATTTTTTATTAATTAACACTTCATTGGTCATTGATAAATTGTTTATTAATAATTGATCTTTGATATACATGGAATGTGATCTTTATAAATGAATAATTTTTTGGAAAATGTGTATAACTGTAAGAAATTTAATTTATTTTTGCGGATTATTTCTTAAACATGATAAAATTTTTAGAGTTTAATGATTTTAAATAACCCCCTTTGTTGATTTATTTTTCATATATGTAGTTAATTAATAATTTTAGAAATTGGTTGAATTGATTAGTTTTCCAAAATATATATATCTTTTTTTCTATGGATTCATGTTTTATTTATATGGTTTTTGTCCCAAAAATGATTTCATTAATCATGGATAGAAAACATTTGGAGTTATTTTGGGTTATCCTATATTGTATATTTAAAAACCCCTAATGAATATTTCATCGTTTGCATGAAAATGTTTTATTTAATTTTCAGGGTAATGGAATATATTCCTTTTTCATTATTAATTTAATATTTTTAGTTAATTAGAGCTATTGAAGAGTTTATGTAATATTATGAAAGTTTCATTTTTTATATTTGATAATTTGATGGTAATGACATCATTTTTATTTATATTAGAAATTTGAATTATTTATTCAATTGTTTCCAATTTCTTTATTTTCTTTCATTAC
The DNA here is from genome assembly GCA_963277665.1 of Viscum album. Classification (NCBI taxonomy): domain Eukaryota; kingdom Viridiplantae; phylum Streptophyta; class Magnoliopsida; order Santalales; family Viscaceae; genus Viscum; species Viscum album. The sequence goes on from OY728147.1 coordinate 1,695,865,214, forward strand.
AAAATGTATACTTCTTATAGATAATTATATTATTTTACTATAAATGATTACCCATAGGGGTTTTATATTATATAATTTTTTAATTTTTATAGTTTTTTATTTTTATTTAATATGAATAAATAAATGGTTAATTTATTTTATAGATTACATGCCTTAAATTTTTATGTTTATGAATATGTTTAAATTTTGATATGTTTTAATATATTAAACATTTAAAATGTGATCTTAAGTAATTAATGGATAGTAAATATATTAATGTATGAAGAAGAAGATAAAATTTTGAAAAATGTGTTATTGATTTCTTGAATATTTGAAAATAATGTTTTTGAAACAAATATTTGATTTTCTATATAGGCATGAGTAATATAATATGAAAAAGTTATGTACTAGATAAATAAAATAATATTTAACTTTATATGGTTGTAATCATAATTATACATGTCAGATCTATAATTTTTAAACAACCAAAAATTAATGATCTTATTTTAATTAAGGAATTCATCTCGAGATAGAGATTCATCTTGATGAATTACTTGATGATGTAGGCATTGAAGTAATTGAAAAATAGAACCTGTTGAACATCTATATGTGGATAATTGGAAACTACTATTCATAGGTTATAATAAATTTATAGTATTATTAGTAGTTATAATAATGGTGTACTCGAATGGATTAAATGGGTGAGGTGATAAATGTTTAACTGAATTGTTTAAACTTTTAGTAGTGGTACATAAAGAAGGAAATATGAATCCATATTCTAATTATGATGAAAATAAATGATTATGCATAATGGGATTGGGGTATTAAATAATCATGTCGTCCTCCAATGATTATGTGCTTTATATTATTGAATATGATAGTTTATCAGAATTTTATAAATATGGGGAATCATGATTAAAAATGGGTAAAAATTCAACTATGATTCATTCTCGAGAATAAGAACCATTCCTTCTGCTAAGTCCAATTATTATCTTCCAATAATTATTCTTTGAATTGTATTTTTTAAAATTTAAATTATGAAAATAGGTTAATATAGAATATTTATGATCATGTATATGATAGAAACTAATGCCCCACTAATGATTCATCTAAATAGATGTGATTTTATAAAAAATTATAATTATAGTATGTGATGCTGTAAATTTTATAATGGTATATTAAATATATGGAAACAATCCATATCTAATCCTTAATATCCCTCATAGTTCAAAACTGGTTATTTTGGTAGTTTTAAACTTATACCCATATATATGAATAAATAAAAATATATATAATAATGGGATATATTATTTATGTGATGAAATATCTGTGAAATAAGGCTGATGTCTTACTATCATCATTGATTTATGATTTAAAATTTCTATGGGATACATGATTTTTAGTTTTTAAAACATATAGAAAAGAATATATTAATATGAATGATATAATATTGTTCAATGTAAACGATTTTCTTCCATATGGAATCATACCAAGATACAATGTTAAGGGACATATGTCATTTACAATATTTGAATAAAAGACTTATTATTATCAATTTCAGAATGGAAGAAAAAATATTATATAGAAGATATAATATTTTTGTGAAAAAATCATCTATATAATTTATTTGAAAAATAAATATATGGATTTACATTTGTACAATATCCCCACAGAACAATTTTAACTGAAAAATAATAAACAAAGGTGGTGGATATAGATTTCTATTATGGAAATAAAATAACATATAGTCTTCCAACAAATAAATGTAAGAAACGTTCCACATTATTAGATCTACCTTGTTGGATATTTTTATAGGTAAAACATAAGATTAATGTTATATACATTGAGAAAAACATATGGGATAATTTAATTTGAACATTGTCAAACATAAAATGAAAGATAATAGTTATATATCTTGTAATATGGGACTGAATATCTGTTAAAGCACATTAGGAGTAATCTCCCACTGTGAAAGGAAATATAACCTATTTACCTATGGCTTGTCACACATTAAGATGTGTGAGAAGATGGATATCACTAAATGTAACATGGTATTAAAGTACACAATGGATATACATAAAATACGATAAAAATTGTGTTACTAATGTATTTATAATTGATTGGTATGAAATATCATGCATATTATTGATTTCAGTAAGTGTTTCATTATAGATACCAATCATACAGTATGTCATCATGGTACGTTATTTTTTTATTTCCAATTGTAAAAATGTTCTGCATCCAAATTTGATAGATTTGTTATAAAATGAATATTCCATCATAATTTTTCACTTATATGTGTTTTTTCTCCCATCGTTTTTGAATAATAGTTCATCTGGTGATTCTTTTGGTGTGAAAGATAATAATATTTTGGGATATTTGTTTATGTTAGAATCATCCTTATTATAGATATATGATACATTTTAAGGGATATGTCAATATTATACATCAACTACCAGACACTATTGTTTAAAAAGAAATACTAGAATATGTGAATGTGTTTTTGTCTGATTATTTATATGAAGTGAAGAACATTGGACTCCCTATATATTAACATTTTATATTTGATATTGATGGTAAATAGATTAATTTATTATAGGTAATGTAAATTCCATGTGGTGAAGTTGTGTTGGAACATTTTAATATTGTGAACTATATAGATGTGTTTCAAAGATATATATCATCATATATTTATTTATTGATTGTGTGATATCCAAAAAGAAATGATTTTTTCGAATGAATTTAAAAATAAATATGTTTTATGGAAAAAATTTAAATTAAACACTAATTTATCTACCATAGAAACATTTATATGGTTATTAGGGGACCTTTTGTTAATATGATAACATGGTATGTTTTCTATATTAAATGATACATAATTTACAAAAAAATCATGATGATAAGATTACAATTCAAAAAAGGTAGAGTAATGTTCATCAATGATGCATTGTAATTTTTAAGTATAAAAGATAATATCCCAATTTCTACATCAATAACATATTTTAGTGTTTTTTAGGGTATAATTCATTATATAAAATTTTCTGTATTAGCGTTTAAGTGTATCTTGGATGATTGTAAGAGAAATATGAAACTTAATGATTATTGATTTACACTCATTGATTAGAAAATATTTTGTTTTAGAGAGAAAATATTTGTTATAGAGACATAAGAAAATCATATATTAAAGGTTATTGACCTGCCAAATGATCTGTGGTTTTCATTTTTTCATGGTATTATATTTAATTAAGGTTGTGAGGATGTTGATGATGATGTGTAATTATATATGGTATCTCAATAAATTCCATGATTTCATGATGATTTTAATGACTAAAATAAAGGAATAGTCTATTCTTTTTGGAATGATCATGCAAAAGGGATATGGTAAAACACATCATTACACTGTTAATTATTTTGGTAAATATATTTTTTGTTATTTATTTGAAATTAACAATTGAAAACAAAATACATTTTTATTATATAATTACATCTATTGATATCCATCATTTATTTTATTTTTGTTTCATAGTTCATATACATCATTTCTCATTAAATATTTCTTCACTGAAAAATACTGAAATCATTAATTTTTTTCGAAAATGTACACATATAAAATCATTTTTTTTGTAACAATGATATTGAAATATATAAATATTGATCATTTTTCTATTTTTTAAATAACATCCATATTTATTTATTTTAGTTACATATTTTTTTATTAAGAATCCTAAAATCAGATTTTTTTTGTGAAACAAACATATGTAATGACACTTTTTTACATGGCCATTTTTATTTAATATTCTTAGATACTCACTTTTCAAAAATTATTTTACATTATGTTAGATTTTTAAATTCAATTATTTTTCTAAAAAACATTTTTAATTTTTACAATCATTTTATTATAATAATTTATAGGTACAAATAATATCTTTATACTCAAATATTTCAATGATAATCAAAATGGAAGATGAACATATACTGAGGTATCAATATGTTTTTTCACATTAAGGTATTCCAAAATTGAAATTATTTAAGGAGTGGAATATTTAATATCCATAATTATTTTTAGCACTATATATGAGACAATTTTTATGAAGTATTAATTCACTTATGCGTGTATGGAATTTCATTTCTATTTTGATTATTGAAAATGGTTGTTTTGATCAATTTTCATGTTTTTACCACCTAAATATGACGTGATAGGTGATATTTAGTCATCCAATGAAGGGATAAGAATATTTGGAATTAACTGGGAAATTTAGAAGGAAATAAGTTGATTTTAGACCTCTTTACTAGGGATCATAGTTAATACTGAATCTCCTAGACTGTGCACCCCATCACAGATAACTGTATGCACCTTGGAGCATCGTGAGAGGACCAGTCGCACTCCCTCCCCGTGGTTTTACAAATATTATAGATCCTCTAGGAAATAGTGCAGAATATTAGTGTAAGAAGGTAGTGGAATTTCACTCAGTCTCTACATGGTTATTTAAACCATGCAGGACAGCCCAATAAATTGTACACATCAAATCCCAAAGCCTTAACCATAATTTTGTTTGGCTCATGGTAAAACTAAAAATTCCCCTAAACCATGTGAAGGTCAACATGTTTCCACGCTCTTTCTATTTATCTACCTAACAACCATCTAACCTATGATGTGGAACCCTAACCACCCCTTAACACTGGGGGATAACTAATTAATTTTCGGGGGATTTTTTGAGGGGATGGTAATCTCGTAGTTAATCAATATTAGAGGAAGAGAGATTGAAACTCCTTCGATGCACTTTTGGATATTTTTGTCTTTGATTTTTAGGAGAAAAGTTTCAATTCATTATCACCTACAATGAACACAATATATATGAAAATCTTGTTTTTAATTAATTATATATTTATTATTTAATCTTTTTAATTCATTTGGGATTGTGCTTAATTATTATTATTTGGTATTATATCAATTTATTGTGTTTATTATTATTCATATGATATCTCATAATTTCCTACATATATATTCTTTCTCTGATAAGAAATCCCATATCAAATCAAGAACATAGGTTCTCGGGATCATTAGGGGAATTACCACAAGTAATCCCATTACCATTCAGTGCAGTAATCATCTCAAAATGGTTTTTTCATGAATGATTTTAAATAAATGATTCTAGAACGAATAAGCTGATTTATATTAACTTAATCAGAACTCACCAAACCAATGTAATTATATTACATTTATATCACATATATTTGAGTTATTTTAAAATAAAAAACATGAAAAGCTAATCAGTTATCTAAAATCATTATAACCATCCACTCCATAATTCATCACTTTTACTGACAGGTAAAAAAAAAGTTTGGTGTCTTACTTTTTTAGTGAAGCTAAATGAATTTTGGAATTGAATCACTCAAACTTCTGAAAAAACTCCTATATCTGAAATAATATAAACTCTAAATTCAAAAAACATTTAGTTAATTAATCCTGACACATGTTATATATCACATTTAAATATCCTTGTGGATCGACACCATACCTACGCGATACTAGTTTTGAGAGTTTTTAATTCAATTTGGACAAAAAATTTACACTTCTTCTAGAATGACACAAAATTCTATAACTATTCCCATGGATGAATTAAATGGATTTTTTTTCATATTGAGTTTGTATTAGTCAATTTAAAACCTATATTTTAATTTATGAAAAATACTACTATTAACCTAATTTATATTTTGTGTTACTATTAGTATTCATTTTATGCTTGGTGTGTTGTTTAGTGTTGTGAAATACCATAGGTTCCTGAGCCACAACATTACCCATTATAAATACATTGAGCTAGCAGAAACACTCCTGTTTGACCTCGAAATGGAATGAACGATATCAAGGAGACATCAAACACCTATGGAAGAAAATAAAAATAATTACCACATTGATAATATGGAAGAGGATGAACAAGATACTATCCATGGAGGTGGATATTAGTTTACACTTTATGGTAATTAGAACCAACAACTTGCTATTGATGGTGAACCAAACAAGAAACTATTGGCCAAATTTACGGACTATGTGCCATAGAACCATCAACATTGATATACCTTGTTTCACTAAGGATATTATCAACAATAAACCATGAACTATCTTCCTCTAGATAGGCTACCATATATTCTTTTGAATCAATGTCTCTACAATTCACTTGAGCAGCAATATATACCCAAACCACCACAATAACATATACCAAATTTTTTTAACCTTATGGAGTATGGTTTCCCGTTAATTAATTAAGATGATAAGAGAGTTTAGGACCAAAATTCCAAAATCAAGACATCCATTTTGAAACTCATCCAGAATACCATTGGGTTTGGGGTTTTTCTAAATGAGGACCCTAATCGCCTTCTCTCAAATTTTTAGAAGATATATGATCCATTCCATTACCATGTTGTGTCAAAAGATTCTATTCACCACTGTTTATTTCCATTTCCCTTAATGTAAAAAAAATATTGGAGAAAAGTGATACCCTAGAATTCTATCCACACCTTTGAATTATTGTCTCAAACATTTTTATCCAAGTAACCCCCCTCCAAAACACTAACATTAAGAGATTAGATTGATAACATATAGTAGTGTGAGCCCAATTTGTTGTATAAATCATAAGAAGGTTTCAAATTCATATTGAGTAAATTCCCTCATAATGGAATCCCAATATGGATGCATTTTCAAACAGTCTATGGATTTCTCACAATGAACCCATAATATGTGGTGGATGTTTCTACTAGGTGAAATGTCATGAGGAAATATCATAAAGAACACTTTCACCTTTTGGAAGATATGAAAAAAAAGAATCTAGAGGAATTATATGTAGGGGAATACAAAGAGTATAATTTATAACGTTGATCCCACTATGACGTTGGCTACTCAACTTATTTCCATGTCAGAAAATTTTAATGATTTGAATTTGAAAACAATATCAACAATTTAAGCAATAAACCATCCAGCTTGCAGCGAATGAGGTGACAACCACATCCTTGGTGAATTAATGAGGATACATGTCATCCATTATACAAGTGAAGTGAGTTGCTTATCTTAGTAATGAATAAAAAATATATTCCCTACATATTAAAACCTTTAATGGAAAGATAAGGAAAGTATTTTTTGGATATAACAACAAAAAAAAATTCTATCATGACCTCAAATACTATTATTTATTTCCAAAAGTAATAACAGAATCCATATAATATAAAATAATAATAAAACTATTACCATCCTAGATCATATATATATATCAAGGGTTTCAAAACCATCATAAGGAACATCCTCATTAACCACTACAATATTATAATGTAATTTAGTAATAAACTCAACATGAAAAAAAAGTCAATGTTAAAAGATATGATTTCTTTGTTGATCAACACAATTGAAACTATATTTTAAAACAAAAAAGGATCCATTCAATGAATTAAAACCCCAACTAGATAGCTATTAAATCAACTCCATGTGAGTAAATTTACCACACAACTAAGTAACATAGAAAAACCCCATTGGAGGAAGCCAATGTAGTAAACTTAAGAAGTGGGAAGGTGATATCATAACAAGTTACATACATGCAAGGGGGAGATGAAGGTAAATACTAAAAATGAATATTTAGAAAACAAAAATGAAGTATAAAATCTTTCCTCATAAAAATAGGTATCCAATGGGATGAGTGTAACATGTGATAAATAATATGAGGTTTCCAAACCTTATGAACCCAACATAATATTTTTAGAATGTATGAATTAATGGAAGGTTGACTAGAAGTTCAAAAATTTGTAGAAGTATTTAGAAAACATTGCATCAAGATTTCCTTTTGGGATTCATTGACTCAAATTCATACAAACAAAATTATAATAAAGGAAATTATGTTAAAAAAAAATTATAGATGATTTTGGTACGGTTCCTCTAAACAAATAGATCACTAATGTGGTCCAACATTCAATTTCTCCCACGACTCATGATCTTGAGAGATTTTATTTTCAATGTAATATTTTATCTTGTGTGTTTGGGAAGGGCCTTTGTGACTTGATGTATAATGTGAATTTAATTCCTTCAGGTGTTTTCATGGAAACGGGACTGAATGAATTGAAGCCTAGTCATATTGTGATACAACTAGATGATAAATTTGTCAAATATCTAGAAGGTATATTTAAAGATGTGATTGTGAAGTTTGGGAATTTAATTATCCTTATCAATTTCATTATAACTAACATTGAGGAAGATGTATAAGTACCATTAATTTTTGGGAGGCCATTTTTGGATTCAGCTAAAATCGTTATTGATTTTTTGGGTGGGGGATGAATGAGTGTCCTACAATGTAATCAAAACTGCCAAATAAGCCTCTTGTGTGGAAAGTTAGGAATATCATTCCTTAGACATGGTCGAAGATTATGTTGACTTCATAGAAAAATATGGTGGATATTTTACTTCTATCGATGTTATAGATTAAGTGGAAAACCAATCTACCCATGATCAAGAAGATCATTAGTATATTTTCGGATAGGGAAGAAATTTTTGGTAATGAGAAGTAATCCCAAATATATTGTAAAGGGAATATATTGAACCTACCATGCCTTCAATTATTATATCTCATCAAGTTGAAATGAATAATCTCAAACCATCTTATAATTTAGCGTATTTGGGAGACAAGAACACATTGACTGTTATTATCAATGCATCCCTCACACAAGAGAAAGAGGAAACACTATTTTGGGTTCTCAGAAGAATAATGCAGGCTCTTGTTTCAATGGTGGTTGACCATAAAGTAATCATTCTAACTATTTTTACCCATAAGGTACTTATTGAAAAATGAGCTAAGCCATCTCAAAACCCACTACGATGGATAAATCCTCCGATAAAAGATGTTTTTAAAAGGTATGTGATCAAGTTATTAGATGTTTGAATTATATACCCATTTTATGAGAGTCTGTGGGTCTGCCCCTTGCATGTGGTACCCAAATGGGGGTTATCCCTGTGATTTCAAATGATAAGAATGATTTGATCCCAATTCGAGTCGTTACAGGATGGAGGGTATATGTCAATTAAAAAGAACTAAATGAATTGCCATAAATAGACATCTTCCAACTCCCATTCATGGATTAGATGTTGGAGCATTTGGTCGGGCATGAATTCTGGTAATTCTTAGATAGTTATTTTGGATATAACCAAATATCTATCACCATGGAAGATTCGGATAAGATAACCTTCACATGCCCATATGGATCATTTTTCTACCATCTTATTTAATTTGGTATGTGTAATTCACCATCCACCTAATAATAGTTTATTTTATAAATTTTCCATGACATGGTGGATAAAATTCTGTAATTTTTTTATGAAGAATTCTCCAAACATGGGATGTCATTTTTTATTGCTTAAAACACTACGAAGTGGTACTAGAATGGAGAGAACTGACAAATCAGGTTTTTAATACGTAAAATACCATTTTTGGTGAAAATGGTTTTTTATTGGGCCTTCAGATCTCTAATAATGGAATTGAATTGTATCCCATGAAGAAAGATGTAATACCAAACATGCCCATTACCACTTCTTTCAGTAAAATATGAATCTTTCTGTGGAATGTGGTATTTTATAAATGGTTTGTGCATGTTTTTTCAAAGTTATATTAACTCTGGACTAATAATATTTAGAAGAAAAGTATATTTAAATTCAATGAATCTTATATTTCAATATTTCATCTTTTTAAAAAGATATTTGAGGAATATAAGAACATGTTTTCTCTAAATGGGGTTGATAAATTCATGATCATGTTCGATGCTAGTGATTATTATTTGGGGGAAGTCCTTGTGTAGTGAATTAATGAAATGTTCCTGACAATTTACTATGATATTCATGCCTCAAAAAATTATCAAATCGATAAAACGACCATAAAGAATGAAAAATTCTTGTGGTTTTTTCAATTGAATTATTTTGATCATACTTCGTATGGTAAAAATTAATTTTTTATACTGATCATTCGACCATCAATTATTTGTTAAACATAAAAGATGAAAAAACATGATTAATTCATTGGGATATTCTTATCAAAAAATTTGACATGGAAATTCATGATAATAAGTATATTAAAAATTTAATGTTGATCATATCTCTCATTAAGAGTTTCCCCACATGGAGAGATAATAACAAAGGGAAATCATTGAATCCTTTACAAAAGAGCATATATTCTCAGTAGTTTCTACACCGCATCCATAGTTTACTAATATATCCAATTTTTCAGATATGGGAGTGCTCCAGCCTAATCTATCTTAGTAGAGGAGTATAAACTTTTTATATAAGGTAATGAAGTATTTTTCGGAATATCCACTTATCCAGTAATCTTCCGGATATGAAACAATTATCTATTTCATTTTTGAGGTTAAAATCAATGTAATTATACAATTTTTCTTCTCATCTACTACTGGAGAAAATCATTGCAAAAACACATAGTTGTGAAATTATTGAAATCTGGAATTTTATAGAAAATAATTAACAAGTATTCTTAACACTTCAGGGAAATATGTGATATGATCTAGAAGATAGGAAATATATGGTTCGTAGTTGAGATTCCTTAATACCCAATCCATGAAGTAGAAGTATTTGATATGTGGGGTATTGATATTATGGGGTCTTTCTATAACACCCTTGGTAAATAAAGAATATTGAATTTTCACATTTATCCATATTTGTGAATAAAATATTAACATTACTTTAAAGGGGATTCTATGCTCGATGGCGTACCCAATACGCAATAACGAGTTTCTTGGGAATCTTACGTTCCACTCTAATAATAAAATAATATTATTTTAAATGGAAGTTAATGCCTAGAACTTTTAATGGAAAGAATGAACAGAACTAACTACAAAATGAATATATATTTTTGTCAAATATTTTTACTTTTTACAATAAATTTTATAGGATTAAAAATGCGAATGAATCCAATTTTAAGCGTAAACATTCTAATATTCTTTAAAAGGTCGATTAACCGCCTTTTGATGGAGAACCCCTTTTAAATCAACTTTTTTACATTTTTATGTGTTATATTTGACAAAATAAAATTATTCTTTAGAATCGGGGAATCAAAATTTACTTTGTGTAAATTTTTGGTATTTTTCCGATAAAGTACATTTTTTAATGAATAGTGGAAAATGTTGTATTTTAATTCCAAACCTCTTTTTAATCTAATTTATTTATATGACTAGATTATCTTTTGAATGGTTTTTAAATATAAATTATAATATATTTTTTCCATTTAATCTAGTAGTGGTCATTGTAATTAATTTCACTTTGAAATTTTGAATTAAATTATTGTCAATCTTTTAATAGATATTGTTTCTTAAAAACACGCTATTTGTTTTGACAGTGGGAATTAATTATTAAATTAATTAATGAAACTTATATGTTTGGAATTTTTTAAAATATAAATCATTTTATAATTCAGAATAAAAAATATATCTTAGGGTGAATTTTTGGTATTTTTCTGAAAGACATAAATTTTTGATGAATAGTGAAACCACTAAGTGGTAGTTTAAAAACTGTTTTTTCTTTTAAATGAAACATTACCACTTATGTGGTTTGAATTTCAAAAATATGACATATATGGTTGTCATTATTATGTAAAATTTGGTTCAATGAGATTAAAATAATTTTTTGGTGAATCGTAACTCTTATGTTTTTAATCACGATTAGAGGTAATTAGTGAAATTTAAGGTAAATATAATGTTATAATAATATGAAATGATTTTGACACATGTGATACCCTTATTAGATGAGTCCTGGATGACCATGAAAATCTATGGGTCAACTTGGGACCCCATGGAGCCAGTTCGGTTGGAAAATGACATTAATACCTTTTTATTTAATGTTAAAATTAAAATGTCACAAACATGTGTTGTTTTACTAAAACAATTTTTACATGGGGTTATATAAGTCATATTTTTTACTAAAAATATTCATTAAAAATATAAAAATATTTCAATCTTCATGATATTTTGATAATTTTTAGACATTAAATAAATTAATTTATTTATGACACCGTGATGATGGAGTGATTACATCATAAATGAATGATTTAAAAAAAATGAAAGATAGGGTGAAATCTAAGTCTTACACTTGTCACAAACCTATTGGATGGGTTTATTTCTAAACATTATCACCTTATCATCGAAATATATCCTTTTGGGCCCTTTAAAATATGAAAATCATTTTATAATAAAGTAATATTTTATAACTTTCCAAGAGTGCCCCTCCTCTCCTCTTATAAAAGGCCCCCACCTATACCACCTTACAAACACCTATCAAGCCTTTGGCTCGGCCAAACCCTTCCCATTTAATCTCTCCACATCTCTCTCTTCATCATTGAAGCCTCACATTGGTCATAATCCTTTCCAAGGAAGCCTTTGAGCTCAAATCAATGAGATTTACCCGATTTAAAGGTAATGTCTTCCCTTGTGTTATTTTGTTTTATTTTGCTTCTCCAAACCACTAAACTCGTTTTATTACATTTTTTGTAACAACACAAGTATATTAAATATACTAAGATGTTTTTATAAGAGTTATTTGAGCTACACTTTCACACACCTACGTCTAATGGTTAAAGAACATACTGTTTTTGTGGATGGCGAATTACTGCCTCATGAAAGGATGATTGTTCAATATTCAATTAACACCTTCAAAGGTGGCCATTAAGATGTCACTATATTTATATATGATATATAATATGTTTATGTTTTCTTAAGATTATTTATTTTTCATTTATGGAATCTCTTTATGGTTTCCATTATGGGTAAACGTGATATCTTCATTTTAGGAAGTGTAGACTACTGCCCCCTCAAAGTGATTTGATTCATTAATGCCATATGTGGGACTTATAAAGGATAAAATTAATGGTATTAAATATTTTATAATACAGGAATTATAATATACCATTATATCTTTATTATTTAATTCCATTGAATACAAAAAAAAGAAATGAAAGTAGTGTTCATGCGTACGTACGACTTATCGTCTCCATGAACTGTACATTCCATTTCTTATCTCCAAATGTTATGTTCTATTATAAGTACAAATATATAATGGATATATATGTAATATATTACATCTAAATGATGGATATCATTCTGGAATTATAATATACAATATATATATATCTAATTTTGTTTTAATTCCATTAATATGACAAAAAATGAAAGTAGTGTTCATGCGTACGTACGGCCTACCATCTCCATGAACGGTGCTTTTAATTTTTTATCTCCAAATTCTATTGAATGGTATAAAATGAATATATACTGGATATATATGATATTTAAAACACCATTTCTATCCTGGATATTATGTACCTATAACTACAAGGAAAATTCATTTCCAACAAGTTCAATTTTTACTCATGTATCGAACATCGACAAAAACGTCTGATATGAACTCACATTATTAAACAATTATTATAACATTATAATATGTGATATGAAATGAATAATAATATTTAAATTAGGTCCTTAAGACATTATAAATTGACCAAATATTATTATTTAGGAGATTAAATAACGATCGAGTCATGTCGGACACGAGGTAAGGGATCCTACCTCTCTCTTTCTTTTTAAGTACTCTCTTTTATGTCGTTTCTTTTAATCTCCTCTTTCTTAGTTCGGGGATGTTATTTTACATTCCTATTACTGTACATTATATGTTCATATGATGATAGACCCTATTTGATTTCACCAATCCATTTTTTTAATGTTGTAAGTGGTGTCGTTAGGCTGCTGAGTTTTCATAAGGGGTTTTTCATCTCACTTTTATTCCCATGAGATTTATGCAACATTTACCACCATTTCCTTTGAGTGGTACATGTAATTCCCATTATTTTACTTTTTGTGTAATATACTTTCGTTTACGAGTATTTACATCAATGTTGTATGTTCCTTCTTTCATGGGGTGTATGTTTCGAAAGATACCCAAGTCGGTAAGAAAACCATTCACCCTCCTCTTTTTAAAAGACTTATTTTGTTGGGTATTTTAATTTATATATTTTAATGTTGGTATATGTTCTTATATATCCTTATTGATTTAAATTTTATGTACAAGTGTTTAGTTACCCTTTTTATCTCTCATCAACTCATTATCTGAATTATGAAGTGATGTCGTTAGGCTGTTGAATTTTTGCAAGGGAACTTCGTAACACAATTTTGATTCTTTGGGATAAACTTTCACTCCTTGAATATGTAGTTCTATGAATATGTGTGAAGAAACTATGATTGTTTTACACTTAATATCCATTTATATTTGGTGTATTCGTTTGTCACACAAAATTATGTAATTGATTTATCCTTAATCCAAGGATACCGTCTTTTTATGGGACTTCGTCTCAATCTCCTTTCAATGAGGCATATTTTGTTTTATACACAACCTTCTTTTATACGGTGTATAATACCATTTTACTTTCATGTTTATCCAAAAGGAATCATTTTATACGATGCGTTTTACTAAAGGACAAAAGGGAAATTTTTGTCGTACGTATGCGGCGACCAAAACTTCTTCGCCGCCGTGACCATTATTTGAGTTTCGGCTTCCTCTACAAGCCATACCTTTTTTAAATGAAATATAAATACCATGTTTTACTTTAATTTTTTTTGTATTGAAAATGGTTTTCATAATGGTTCTATATCAATGTGTTGTATTGATATCTTGTGGTTGAAAAGTGGAAATGTTATGTTTCCTTTGTGCATTTTTATGTGATACGATTATTTTATGGTTCTTGGGCATTATTATGAAGACGGTTGGTTCCGTGATAATCTATGGGTGGGTGACCCCGATATAGCTCTCCAATGCATTAGGTAATTTGAAGGAGTTAAATGTTAAGGTTTCTCCAAATAGATTTAGGGAATATACTGTGATGGGTATTCCAAACGTAACCAAGAGTGTTACTCCCAACGTAAGAATGTTATGAATGCCACAAGTTACCTTTATGCCTTATGATTTCTATGATTTATTTATGATTTGATGAGGTATGTTAAAATGATTATGTTTTATGAGTAAAGTATGATTTCATACATGGACTAATGTTTTATTTTCGTACTTTTATAACCCTTATTGAGCTTTCTATGCTCATCCCATGTTTTTGAAATGTTTTTCATAGGTCAAGGGAGAGGTGCATGATATGATGATAGTGTTAATGAAGTGTCAAGAAAGAATCCATGTTTTATTTTAAACTCTAAACCTGAAAAGATCCTCAATGTGAATTATTTATTTAATTGAATATTAATTAATGTTTAAGTAAGGGGATTTATTATAAGTCCCCAGCCTTAATCCTTACTTAAACATGAGTTATTACAAGATTACACATTGAGGATCATTTCAGGTTTAGAGTTTTAGAGAATTAGATCATAAAACATGCATTACATTCCACATTTAAACAAAGTGGTAACATAAAACAATTGTATTCATTTTTCCCATCAACAAATTAATATTAAAAAATAAACCATGGATTCTTTCTTGACACTTCCTTGAAATTATCATCATAACATGTACCTTTCCCTTGACCTGTGAAAAACATTTCAAAAAAAAAATTGGACGAGCATAAAAAGCTCAGTAAGGGTTATAAACATATGTAAAGGAAACATGAGTTCATATATACATAATAATGAAATCATACTTTACCCATAAAACATAGACACTTTAACAGAACTCATAAAATCATGAATAAATCATAGAAATCATAATACATAAAAGGTAACTTGAGGCATTCATAACATTCTTACATAGGGAGTAACCCTCTTGGTTACGTTTGGAATACCCACCAAAGTATATTCCCAAAATCTCATCAGATAAACCTTAATTTTTCACTCCTTCGCCTTACCCAATGCATTAGAGAGCTATATCGGGCTCACCCTCCCTTAGTTTATCACGGAACCACCCGTATTCATAATAATTCCCAAGAACCATAAAATAATCATATCACATAAAATCATGCATAAAGGAATCATAATATTTCCACTTTTCAATCACAAGATATCAATACAACACATTGATATAAAAACATTAAGAAAACCATTTTCAATACCATAATAAAATAAAACTAAAACATGGTATTTATTTTTCATTAAAAAAAGTAAGGCTTGTAGAGGAAGCCGAAACTCAAATAATGGTCACAGCGGCAGAGAATTCGTTGTCGCCGCATACGTATGAAAAAAACATTCCCTTTTGTCGTTTAGTGAAACTATTTATATAAAAATATTCCTTTAAGATAAAAATAAAAGTCAAAGGGGTTTACACACCGTATAAAAGTAGGATGTGTATAAAACAAAATATGCCTCAATGAAAGAAGATTGAGAGGAAGTCCCATACAAAGATGGTATCCTTGGATTAAGGATAAATCAATTACATAATTATGTGTGAAAAACTAATACACAAAATATAAGTGTATATTATGTGAAATACATCAGAGGACATTCACATATATTCGTAGAAAGACATATTCAGGGAGTAAAATTTTATCCCAAATGAATCAAAATTCGGTTAAGAAGTTCCCTTCCAAAAATTTGACAGCCTAACGACGTCACTTAGAAATTCAGAAAAAGAGTTTATGAGAGATAAAAAGGGTACCTCATCACTTGGAAATAAAATTTAAATAAATAAGGATATAGAAGAAAATATCCCAACATAATAGTATGTGAATTAAAAGACATTACAAAGGACGTCTTTTAAAAGATGAGGGTGAAAGGTTCCCTTACCGACTTGGGTAACTTTTGAAACATACACCCCATTGAAGAAGGGTCATACAATGAATATGTAAATACCCATAAATGAAATTATATTACACAGAGTATAATAATGTGAAGTACATACACAAATAAAAGGAAATGGTGGAAAATGTAGAATAAATCTCACGGGACTGAAAGTGAGATGAAAAATCCCTTACGAAGACTCGGCAGCCTAACAACGCCACATAAAACTTCCAAAAATGGATTGATGAGATAAAATAGGTTCTCTAATAATATTACAATAAAATTTAAATCAAGAGAAATATGAAATAACATCCCACATCATAACAAAGAGGAGCTTAAAATAAGTGACATAAAGGAGAGTACTTAAAAAGAAAGAGAGAGGTTAGATCTCTTACGAAAATTCGGCAGCCTAACGGCGCCACTCAAAACTTCCAAAATGGATTGGTGAGAGAAAATAGGTTCTCTCATAATATGAACATAAAAATTACAGTAGTAGTAATATAAAATAACATCACAATCATAAGAAATATGAGCTTAAAAGTAATGACATAAAAGAGTGTACTTAAAAAGAAAGAGAGAGGATAGATCCCCTACCTCGGGTCCGACATGACTCGATCATTCTTTAATCTCCTGAATAATAAACATGATTTAATTTCTACTTCCTTAAGAACCCTTTTAACGTACATTATTCCTTTTATAACACTTATTACCATGTCATGAACAATATGTTATTATTTAAGTTAATAACGGTCGGTTTAAAGATCATTGGTACTTGAGTTAAAAATACTCTTTATAATTACAAGTTGTTCATGTGGTAAAATATCCATTATATCCTGAATTTTATTCATGATTTAGATATCATATATATCATATATATCCATTATATTCATGCATTTATAATATTACATTACATTTAGAGTTAAGAAATGAAATGCACTGTTCATGGAGACGGTAAGCCGTACGTAAGCATGAACGCTACTTCCATTTCTATTTCATATTTAATGGAATTAAAACATAATTATACATAATAGTATTTTAATTCCATTATTTTATCATATATAATAGTAGTAAATATATCCTTTATACATACCACATATGGTATTAACGAATCAAATCATTTTGAGGGGGCGGTAGTCCGCACTTCCTAAAATGAAGATATCGTGTATACCCATAATGGAAGCCATAAAGGTATGCCATAAATGAAAAATAAAGAAGCTTAAGGAAAAAATAAACATATTATATATCATATATAAATTTAGTGACATCATAATGGACACCATTAAAGGTGTTAAGAGAAGATTGAACAATCATCGTTTCGTGAGGTAATAATTCGCCATCCACAGAAACAGTATGTTCTTTAACCATTAGACGAAGATGTGTGTAAGTGTAGCTCTAATATTTAACATAAAAACATCCTAGAATATTTAACATTCTGGTGTTGTTACAAAAGAAAGGAATAAAAATATTTTAGGGAGGGTGGAGAATAAAAATAAAACAAAAGGACTCAAAGGAAGACATTACCTTAAAATCGGGTAACTCCCTTTGGTTTTAGCTCAAAGGCTTCCTTGGGAAGACTTCTGACCAACGTGAGGCATCTATAAGTTAGAGATGGATGTGGAGAGAAAAAATGGGCAGGGTTTGGCCGAGCCAAAGGCTTTGGATGTGTGGGTAAGGATGTAGAGGTGGGGGCCTTTTATAAGAGAAGAGGAGGGGCACTCTTGGATAGTAAAGAAATGTTACCTTTTTTTAGAATGAGTTTCGGATTTTAATGGTCCCACATTGATGTGTATCAAGGATAAGGTGATAAGGGTTTTAAATACTCCTATCCAATAGGTTTTGGACATGTGTAGGTCCTAGATTTTACATTCTCTTTCCATTTTATTTTAATCGTTAAATAATGAGGTCATTACTGCATCATCATGATGTCATAAATAATTTAATTTATTTAATGTATAAAAATTAAAAAAAATACTATGATGTAGGAAATCGTTTTATCTTTCCAATGACTATTTATACTCAAAATTTGGACTTGTATAACCCCATTTAAAAATTGTTTTAGTAAAACAACTCATGTTTGTGTCATTTTAATTTTAACATTAAATAAAAAGGTATTTATGTCATTTTCCAACCAAAGTGGCTCCATGGGGTCCCCAAGTTGACCCATGGATTTTCTTGGTCGGCCATGACGCATCCAATGAGGGTAGGACATGTGTCTAGATCATTTCATATTATTAAAAAATTATTTTTACCTTAAACTACACTAATTACCTCTAATCGCGATTAAAACTTAATAAGTTACTATTCACCAAAAAAAATATTTTAATCCCATTGAACCACATTTTACATTTTAATGACAACCATGTATGTCGGATTATTTGAAATTCAAAACACAAAGGTGGCAAAATTTCATTTAAACAGAAAATCAGTTTTTATAAGTACCACTTAGTGGTTTCACTATTCATCAAAAATTAAAGTTTTTCAGAAAATTACCAAAAACACACCCTAAGCTATATTTGATATTCCGAATACAAAAATGATTTCTATTTTAAAAAATTCATAACATATAAGTTGAATTAATTAATTTAATAATTAATTCCCGCTGTCAGAACAAATAGCATGTTTTTATGAAACAATATATATCAAATGATTTACACTAGTTTAAGTCAATTTTCAAAGTAAAATTAATTCCAATGACCACTATTTGACTAAATGGTAAAAATATATTCTAATTTCAATTTAAAACCAATTAAAAAGATAATATAATCATATAAATAAATTATATTAAAAAGAGGTTTTAAATTAAAATACAACATTTGTCACTATTCATTAAAAATTGAACTTTTTCGGAAAAATACAAAAAATTACACAAAGTAAATTTTGATGTCGCGGTTCTAAAGATGAATTTTATTTTTTCAGATATAACACAAAAAATTGTCAAAAAGTGGATTGAATAGTGCTTCACCATCAAAAGGCTGTTAATCGACCTTTTAAATAATATTAGAATGTTTACGCTTAAAATTGGATTCATTCGCATTTTTAATCGTTTAACATTTATTGTAAAAAGTGAAAATATTTGACAAACATATATAATAATTTTTTAGTTAGTTCTATTCATTCCCACCATCACAACAGCTAGGCGTTAACTACCATTTAAAATAATATTATTTTATTATTAGAGTGCAATGTAAGATTCCCAAGAAACTCATTGTTTCGTGTTGGGTACACCATTGAGCATAGCGTCCCCTTTAAAGTTATATTAATATTTTATTCACAAATATGGATAAATGTGAAAATTTCATACTCTTTATTTACCTGGGGTGTTACATCCTTCCCCCTTTTTGGGAATTGCGTCCTTGCAAATTTAAAATTGGGCTTGAAAACTTCATTGAAAACCCCACATCGAAACAAGAGTCAGTAAAACAATCACTTTAAAATAAAGAAAGATAAGTACAAAGGTCACCCGAGTTAACCCATACTAGGATTCCAAGTATGAAAATATGGACATGGAGGAAAAAAGGGGTTATGTTCTGATGGAGAGTGATAGTAAACATGTCTAGGATAAAGTTAACCATAAGAGAATCACAAACTTGTGATGGGTTAAACGTTATTCGATTCCCCAGTTGGAAAAGTTAATAGACAAAATTTTTATTTTAAGTTACTTTTCATTGAGGAAATTATTTTTGAGCTTAACAAAATCATAATGAAACATACTTACGTGTCATTTAGACTTTCATCTTTTACTATATTCCTTAATCAAACTCATATTTCTCCAAAAGATGAGTATTTAGGAAGACTTGTTTGCATTAACAGTAATATAATCAATTTCTAGAGAATCACCTAATCCACAAAAGATAACTATATACTTTCCATGTCTTTAGACTCTATCCAAAACCAAAAACAAAAAGGTTAGTACAAGATCAGATAATCTAGAAAAGGATAACCATTTATAAAAAGAAAATCTATTCTTATTCACTAAAATTTATCCAAAAAAACCCAAAGTTCAACGAGGACCATTCGATAAACAATTTGTCCATAAAATTATTCAATGTAAACCAAACTAAGATTGAAACCCAAATATTTGAAGAATTTAGTCATATAGTCTTCCAAGATAAATCATAACATTTATCTCCAAACAACATCAGTTGCTCCTAAAGTCTCGTATTGAAAAGTAATTAACCTAATCACATATCCTCCATGATAGGTTAATCATTTTCATAAATAACCCAAAATCAACTTACTCTTAATTAATAAAGGCACCTAACTAAAAAAATAAGTCATACTAACTAGGGACTTCATGTAGTCCAGTGGTAGGTGATAAATACCAGTTTCACTTTGGTTGTGGGTTCGATTCCCGCAGCTTTGTCCGACACGACGGGTTGTCACATGGTCTGTGTGTTGTCCTTTTTCCAAACTATATAATTCTCAAATCATTCCCCAAAAAGAGATAAAATAATAAAAATTAACCATAACATAATTTAACCTCAATTTTATCTCATGCCTTTCACTTCCATCATAAGATATAGTAACACATAATTACCTCAAAATTAAGGATCATATAAACCCAAATGGTTCTTTATAACTATGTCCACAAAAGAACAGATAACTATTCCTTGAATAAAATTTTCATATATTAAACATCAGGGTTACACATATTATAAAATGTCTTCTAATGTAACCCCATCATCAAAAGAGACTTAATACTCTTTTTAATTTCACCATAACCCTTGAAGCCCTTAAATGTTGACTTCTTACTCATTCAACATTCTTCGTGATCCATTAACTATTCCATTCCAACTTATTATTAAATACTTCTTTCATACAAACAAAATCATGAATCATATCCTAATATTCCATAATAGGAAAACAAAAGTTATGAAATAATCCATACCTTTGATTGGTCATTGTCAGTTTCTTCATCCTCAATCGGAATGGAATTAGGTATTGGTAAATGAATATTTGAACGATCATGGTGATCCCATTCACTAAACTTCTTCATAAGACATGTGTTTTCATAATGACCATGCACACCACATTTAATACATTCAATTGATCCCTTAGAAATAACTTCTTTCCCTTTCTTCAAGTTAACTGGATGCTTCCTTTTTCAATGGCAGGTTCTTGCTTTATGACCTTCATTTCCACATCTATAGGATATTTTTGTCCCTTTGAAACATTTTCCTAGGTGTTTCTTTCCACATATTTGACACATAGGTTTTTTAACACACTTACCTTTGTGATTGTAACTTGTAGTTCCGTAGGGATTTGTTTCTCGCATATATGATTCCTTAGAGAAATCAAAAAGGTTTAGGTGGTCAATCATGACTCCAGATAGTTAGTTGAGGATAAACACATGAGTTCTCATTGCACCTCCAATATCATTAAGTTTCTCGCTCAAAAGACTATCACAGTTTCCTTCACATCCACTTTTACTTTGGTGCCTGCTAGATCCATCCATTTACTAAAACCAAAAAGGTCAGTGTGAGTATATCAACAAAACCATCATGTACTAATGAGGAAGATAAACACTAAGATATAGTTACTCATTCACTTTATCTAAAAATAGGACTCTATATGAAATCCTAACCATTATGGTAATGTCATTTATACTTAAAGAAGACCCTAACCTCTAATGTTATCTAAACCGACCTCTGATACCAACTGTAAGGCCCCAGCCCTAATCCTTACATAATCTTGAGTTATTACAAGATTACACATTGAGTATATTTTCAGTTTTAGAGTTTTAGAGAATTAGATCATAACACTTGCATTAAATTCCCCATTTAAACAAAGTGGTAACATAAAAAAATTGTATTCATTTTTTCCCATCAATGGAAAAATTTTAAAAAATAAAGAATGGATTCTTTCTTGGCACTTCTTTGACACTATCATCATATCATATACCTTTCCCTTGACCTGTGAAAAACATTTCAAAAAAACGTGGGATTAGCATAAAAAGCTCAGTAAGGGTTATAAAAATATCGAAAGGAAACATGAGTTCATATATACATAATAATGAAATCATACTTTACCCATAAAACATAAGAACTTTAACATACCTCATCAAATCATGAATAAATCGTAGAAATCATAAGGCATAAAAGGTAACTTGAGGCATTCATAACATTCTTACGTAGGGAGTAACCCTCTTGGTTACGTTTGGAATACCCACCACAGTATATTCCCTAAATCGCTTTGGAGAAACCTTAACGTTTCACTCCTTCACGTTACCCAATGCATTGGAGAGCTATATCGGGCTCACCCTCCCTTAGTTTATCACGGAACCACTGGTCTTCATAATAACCCCCATGACCCATAACATAATCGTATCACATAAAAACATGCATAAAGGAAACATAACATTTCCACTTTTCAATCACAAGATATCAATACAACACATTGATATAAAAAAATTATGAAAACCATTTTCAATAACATAATAAAATAAAAGTAAAACATGGTATTTATTTTTCATTAAAAAAAGTTATGGCTTGTAGAGGAAGCCGAAACTCAAATAATGGTCACGGTGGCAGAGAAGTCGTTGTCGCCGCATACGTACGACAAAAACATTCCCTTTTGACGTTTATTAAAACTCTTTGTATAAAAAGATTCCTTTTCGATAAACATAAAATTCAAAGGGGTTTATACACCATATAAAAGTAGGTTGTGTGTAAAACAAAATATGCCTCAATGAATGGAGATTGAGATGAAGTTCAATACAAAGACTATATCCTTTGATTATTGATAAATCAATTACATAATTATTTGTGAAAAAAGAATACACCAAATATAAGTGGATATTAAGTGAAAAACAATCAGAGAAAATTCACACATATTCATAGAACAACATATTCACGGAGTACAAGTTTATCCCAAAGAATCAAAATTGGGTTAGAAAGTTCCCTTGCAAAAATTCGACAGCCTAACGACGTCACTTAAAAATTCAGAAAAAGAGTTGATGAGAGATAAAAAGGGTAACTCATCACTTGGACATAAAATTTACATCAATAAGTATGTATAAGAACATATCCAAACATAATAGTATGTGAATTAAAAGACATAACAAAGGAAGTCTTTTAAAAGAGGAGGTGAAAGGTTCCCTTACCGACTCGGGTAACTTTCGAAACATACACCCCATTGAAGAAGGGTCATACAATGAATATGTAAATACCCATAAATGAAGTTATATTACACAAAGATTATAATAATAGGACTTACATACACCACTCAAAGGAAATGGTGGAAAATGTAGCATAAATCTCACGAGACTAAAAGTGAGATGAAAAATCCCTTACGAAGACTCAGCAACCTAACAGCGCCACATAAAACTTCCAAAAATGGATCGATGAGATCAAACAGGGTCTCTAATAATATTACAATAAAATGTACAGAAAGTGGAATATAAAATAACATCCCCCCATCATAACAAATAGGGGCTTAAAAGAAGTGACATAAAGGAGAGTACTTAAAAAGAAAGAGAGAGGTTAGATCTCTTACCAAAATTCAGCAGCTTAACAGCGCCACTCAAAACATCCAAAATGGATTGGTGAGAGAAAATAGGGTCTCGCATAATATAAAAATAAAAAGTATAGTAGGAGTAATATAAAATAACATCCCAATAATAAGAAAGATGAGCTTAAAAGTAATGACATAAAAGAGTGTACTTAAAAAGAAAGAGAGAGGTTGGATCCCTTACCTCGGGTCCGACTTGACTCGATCGTTCTTTAATATCCTGAATAATAAACTTGAGTTAATTTATACTTCCTTAAGAAAATATTTCAAGTTCATTATTCCTTTTCTATTTCTTATTACCATGTCATGAACACTATGTTATTATTTAAGTTAATAACGGTCATTTTAACGATCATTGGTACTTGAGTTAAAAATACTCTTTATAATTACAAGTTGTTCATGTGGTAAAATATCAATTATATCCAGAATCGTATTCATGATTTAGATATCATATATATAATATATATCCAGTATATTCATGCATTTATAATATTACATAACAATTAGAGTTAAGAAATGAAATGCACCGTTCATGGAGACAGTAAGTCGTACGTACACACGAACGCTACTTCGATTTCTATTTCATATTTAATTGAATTAAAACATAATTATACATAATAGTATTTTAATTCCAGTATTGTATAATATATAATATCACTAAATATATACTTTATATATATGTCATATGGTATTAACGAATCAAATCACGTTGAGGGGACGGTAGTCCGCACTTCCTAAAATGAAGATATCCCGTATACCCATAATGGAAGCCATAAACTTATTCCATAAATGAAAAATACAGAAGATTAAGGAAAACATAAACATATTATATATCATATATAAATGTAGTGACGTCATAATGTCCACCATGAAAGGAGTTAAGATAAGATTGACCAATCATCGTTTTGTGTGGCGGTAATTCGCCATCCACAGAAGCAATATCTTCTTTAACCATTAGAAGAAGGTGTGTGTAAGTGTAGCTCTAATACATAACATAACAAAATCCTAGTATATTTAAGATACTTGTGTTTTTATAAAAGAGAGGATTAAAAAGTTTTTAGGGGGGTGGAGAAGCAAAATAAAACAAAAGGACTCAAGTGAAGACATTACCTTAAAATCGGGTAACTCTCTTTGGTTTGAGCACAAAGGCTTCCTTGGGAAGACTTCTTACCAAAGTGAGGCATCTATCTGTTATATAGGGATGTGGAGAGAAAAAATGGGGTGGGGTTGGCTAAGACAAAGGCTTTGGAATTTTGGGTAAGGAGGTAGAGTTGGGGGCCTTTTATAAGAGGAGAGGAGGGGCACTCTTGGAATGTAAAGAAATGATACTTTATTTTAGAGTGATTTTCCGATTTTAATGCTCCCACATTGATGTGTTTCTAGGATAAGGTTATAAAGGTTCAAAATCCACCCATCCAATAGGTTTTGGACCTGTGTAGGTCTTAGAATTTACATTATCTTCCGATTTTATTTAAATCGTTAAATAATGAGGTCATCGCTGCATAATCATGATGTTATAAATAATTAAATTTATTTAATGTCTAAAAATTAAAAAAAATACTATGATGTAGGAAATATTTTTAGCGTTCCAATTATTATTTATAGCCAAAAATATGACTTGTATAACCCCACTTAAAAATTGTTTTAGTAAAACAACTCATGTTTGTGTCATTTTAATTTTAACATTAAGTAAAAAGTTATTTTTGTCATTTTCCATCCAATATGGCTCCATGGGGTCCCCAAGTTGACCCATGGATTTTCTTGGTCGACCATGACTCATCCAATGAGGTTAGTACATGTGTCTTGGTCATTTCATATTATTAAAACATTATTTTTACCTTAAACTACACTAATTACCTCTAATCGCGATTAAAACTTAATAAGTAACTATTCACCAAAAAAATATTTTAATCCCATTTTACCACATTTTACTTCTTAATGACAACCATGTATGTCGGATTGTTTGAAATTACACACACAAAGGTGGAATAATTTCATTTAAATGGAAAATCAGTTTTTATAAGTACCACATAGTGTTTTCACTATTCATCAAAAATTAAAGTTTCTCAGAAAATTACCAAAAATTCACCCCAAGCTATATTTGATATTACGAATTCAAAAATGATGTCTATTTTACATAATTCACAACAAATAAGTTGAATTAATTAATTTAATAATTAATTCCCACTGTCAGAACAAATAGCATGTTTTTATGAAACAATATATATCAAAAGATTGACACTAGTTTAAGTCCAATTTCAAAGTGAAATTAATTCCAAAGACCACTATTTGATTAAATGGTAAAAATATATTCTAATTTCACTTTAAATCCAATTCAAAAGATAATCTAATCACATAAATAAATTATATTAAAAATAGGTTTTGAATTAAAATACAACAGTTGTCACTATTCATTAAAAATTGAACTTTTTCGGAAAAATACCAAAAATTTACACAAAGTAAATTTTGATGTCCCGATTCTAAAGAAGAATTTTATTTTGTCAAATATAACACATAAAATTTTCAAAAAGGGGATTTAAAAGAGCTTCTCCATCAAAAGGCGGTTAATCGACATTTTAAAGAATATTAGAATGTTTACGCTTAAAATTGGATGCATTCACATTTTTAATCCTCTAACATTTATTGTAGAAAGTATAAATATTTGACAAACATATATAATAATTTTGTGGTTAGTTCTTTTCATTCCCGCCATCACAACAGCTAGGTGTTAACTACCATTTAAAATAATATTATTTTATTATTAGATTCCAACGTAAGATTACCAAGAAACTCGTTGTTGCGTGTTGGGTACGCCATCGAGCATAGCATCCCATTTAATGTTATATTAATATTTTATTCACAAATATGGATAAATGTGAAAATGTAATACTCTTTATCTACCTGGGGTGTTACATTTATAGTTGGTATCAGAGATCGGTTTTGATAACTTTAGAGGTTAGGGTATTCTCTAAGCATAAGTGACATTATAATAATGGTAAGGATTTCAGAAAGAGTACTAGTTTTAGATAAAGTGAATGAGTAAGTATATCTTAGTGTTTAAATTCCTCATTGGTACATGATGGTTTTTTTTTGATATACTAACACTGACATTTCTGTTTTTAGAGAATGGATGTATCTAGCAGGAACCAAAGTGACTATAGGTTTCAAGAAAACTGTGGGGGTTCTCTGATTAAGAGACTGGATGAAATGGGAGATTCAATGAGGAAACTCGTGGTTGTTCTTAACCAACTAACAAGGATTCATGATCAACCACTTGAACCTTGGTATGTTCTGTAATGCATCGTGTATGAGATGAACAATCGATGTGGAAGTTCAGGTAATAATTATAAAGGAAACCATTAGAGTTTATATGATCCTTACTTTTGAGGTAATAATGGGTTATTATATGTTATGATGTAAAATGAAAGCAATGAGATAAAAATGAGGTTAAAATATGTTATGATTATTTTGGAAGATTTTATCTCGTTTTGGGGAATGTTTTAAGAATTATATAGTTTTGGAAAAAGGAAAACACAAAGACTGTGTGACAACCCGTCGCGTCGGAAAAAGTTACGGGAATCGAACCCACAACCAAAGTGCAACTGGTATTTATCGCCTACCACTGGACTACATGAATTCCCTGGTTAGTCTGACTAATTATTTTTAGTTAGATTATTTTAGGAATAAAGATTAAGTTAATTTTGGGTTATCTATGGAAATTATTAACCTATCATGGAGGATATGTGATTATGTTAATTACTTTTCAATATGAGAATTTAAGAGAAACTGATGTTATTTAGAGATAAAAGTTAATTTGTACATTGGAAGACTATGTGATTAAATCCTTCAAATATTTGGGTTTCAATCTTAGTTTGGTTTACATTGAAGAATTTTATGGACAATTGTTTGTGGAATGCTCTTCGTTGAACTTTGGGTTTTTATTGGACAAATTTTGGAGATTAGGAATAGATTTTATTTTTATAAAGGATTATACTTTTTGGATTATCTGATCTCATACTAAAAATATTGGTTTGGTTTTTGTCTAAAGACAAGGGAAATATATAGTTCTCTTTTGTGGATTAGGTGATTCTCAAGAAGTTGATTATATTACTCATAATGCGAACAAGTCTTCCTAAATACTCATATTTTGGAGAAAATATGAGTTTGATTAATGAATCCAGTAAAAGTTAGAAGTCAATGTGACAAGTAAGTATGTTTCATTATGATTTAGTTAAGTTAAAAAATAAATTCCTCTGTGAAGAGTAACTTAAAACAAAAATTTTGTCTGTTAACTTTTCCTACTGGGGAATCGAATACCGTTTAACCCATTAGAGGTTTGTGATTTTCTTATGGTTAACTTTTTTCTAGACATGTTTACAATCACTCTCCCTCAGAACACGACCCTTTGATTTTTCCTCCATATCCATGTTTTCGTACATGGAATCCAAGTATGGGTTAACTCGGGTGACCATTGTACTTCTATTTCTTTATTTTAAAGTGATTGTTTTACTAACTCTTGTTCTGATGTGGGATTTTCAATGATGTTTCCAAGCCCAATTTTAAAATTGCGAGGATGCATTTCCCAAAATAGGGGAAGGATGTTACAACCCAGGTAAATAAAGAATTTTAAATTTTCACATTTATCCATATTTGTGAATAAAATATTAATATTACTTTAAAGGCGACGCAATGCTCTATGGCGTACCCAATACGCAACAACAAGTTTCTTGGAAATCTTACGTTGCACTCTAATAATAAAATAATATTATTTTAAATGGTTGTTAATGCCTATTCGTTGTAATGGAGGGAATGAACAGAACTAACTACAAAATGATTATATATGTTTGTCCAATATTTTTACTTTTTACAATAAATGTTAGAGGATTAAAAATGTGAATGAATCCAATTTTAAGCGTAAACATTCTAATAATCAGTAAACGGTAGATTAACCGCCTTTTGATGGAGAACCTCTATTAAATACACTTTTTGACAATTTTATGTGTTATCTTTGACAAAACAAGATTCTTCTTTAGAATCGGGACATCAAAATTTACTTTGTGTAAATTTTTGGTATTTTTCCAATAAAGTTCATTTTTTAATGAATAGTGAAAAATGTTGTATTTTAATTCAAAACCTCTTTTTAATCAAATTTATTTATGTGATTATATTATCTTTTGAATTGTTTTTAAAGAAAAATTATAATATATTGTTACCATTTAATCCAATAGTGGTCATTGGAATTAATTTCACTTTTAAATTGGACTTAAACTTGTGTCAATATTTTAATAGATATTGTTTCTTAAAAACACTCTATTTGTTTTGACAGAAAGAATTATTTATTAAATTAATTAATTCAACTTATATTTTTTAAATTTTTTAAAATATACATGATTTTTGAATTCAGAATATCAAATATTTCTTTGGGTGAATTAATGGTATTTTTCTAAAAAACTTTAATTTTTTATGAATAGTGAAACCACTAAGTGGTAGTTTAAAAACTGTTTATTCGTTTAAATGAAAAATTACCACTTCTGTGGTTTGAATTTAAAAAATATGACATTCATGGTTTTCATTAGGATGTAAAATGTGGTTCAATTGGATTAAATTATTTTCTTGGTGAATAGTGACTCTTAAGTTTTTAATCGCGATTAGAGGTAATTAGTGTAATTTAAGGTAAAGATAATGTTATAATAATATGAAATGACCTTGAAACATGTGATACCATTATTGGATAAGTCATGGCCGACCAATACAATCCATGGGTCAACATGGGGACCCCATGGAGCGACTTTGGTTGGAAAATGACATTAATAGCTTTTTATTTAAAGTTAAAAATAAAATGTCACAAACATGTGTTGTTTTACTAAACAAATTTTTAAAATGGGTTATAAAAGTCAATTATTTGACTATAAATAATAATTAAAAATATAAAAATATTTCCTACATCATGATTTTTTTTTATAATTTTTAGGAATTAAATAAATTTATTTATTTATGACACCGTAATGATGTAGCGATTACCTCATAAATGAACGATTTAAATAAAATGAGAAGATAGGGTGAAATATAAGTCATAAACATGTCAAACACCTATTGGATGGGTGTATTTCGAAACCTTATCACCTTATCCTAGACATATATCATTTTGGGACCTTTAAAATCCGAAAATCATTTTATAATAAATTAATATTTTATATCTTTCCAAGAGTGCCCCTCCTCTCATCTTATAAAAGGCCCCCACCTCTACCACCTTACACACACCTCTAAAGCCTTTTTCTAGGCCATCCACTTTCCATTTAATATCTCCACATCCCTCTCTTCATCATTTAAGCCTCACTTTGGGCATAATCCCTTCCAAGGAAGCCTTTGAGCTCAAATCAAAGAGAGTTACCCGATTAAAAGGTAATTTCATCCCTTGTGTTCATTTGTTTTATTTTTCTTCTCCAAACCCCTAACCTATTTTTATTACTTTTTTTTGTAACAACACAAGTATATAAAATATACTAGGATGTTGTTATAATAATTATTCGAGCTACACTTTCACACACCTCCATCTAATGGTTATAGAACATACTGTTTCTGTGGATGGCGAATTACTGCCTCACGAAACGATGATTGTTCAATATTCTTTTAACACCTTCATTGGTGGCCATTAAGATGTCACTATATTTATATATGATATATAATATGTTCATTTTTTCCTTAAGCTTATTTATTTCTCATTTATTTCATACCTTTATGGTTTCCATTAGGTGTAAACGCGATATCATCATTTTAGGAAGTGCGGACTACCGCCCCCTCAGAGTGATTTGATTCGTTGATGCCATATGTGGGACGTATAAAGGATGGAATTATTGGTATTACATATGATATACTACTGGAATTATAATATAACTTTATATCATTATTATTTCATTCCATTGAATACAAAAAAAAGCAGAAATGAAAGTAGCGTTCATGCGTACGTACGGCTTACTGTCTCCATGAACGGTACATTTCATTTCTTATATCCAAATGTTATGTACTATTATAAGAACATATATATAATGGATATATATGTAATATATTACATCTAAATTATGGATATAATTCTGGAATTATAATATATATATCTCTCATTTTGTTTAAATTCCATTAATATGACAAAAAATGAAAGTAACGTTCATGCGTACGTACGGCCTACCGTCTCCATGAACGGTGCTTTTAATTTTTTATCTCCAAATGCTATGGAATAATATAAAATTAATATATACAGGATATATATGATATTTAAAACATCAATACTATTCTGGATATGATGTACCTATAACTACATGGAAAATGCTTTTCCGACAAGTTAAATTTTTACTCATGTATCGAACATCAACAAAAACGTCTAATATGAACTCACTTTATTAACCAATTATTACAACATTATAATATGTTATATGAACTGAATCGCAATCTTTAAAATAGGTCCTTAATAAATTATAAATTGACAAAATTTTATTATTCAGGAGATTATAGAACGATTGAGCCATGTCAGACACAAGGTAAGGGATCCTACCTCTCTCTTTCTTTTTAAGAACTCTCTTTTATGTCATTTATTTTAAGCTCCTATTTCTTAGTTGGGGGATGTTCTTTTATATTCCTATTACTGTAATTTCTATCTTAAAATGATGATATACCCTCTTTGATTTCATCAATCCATTTTTTGGGACGTTTTAAGTGGTGTCGTTAGGCTGTCGAGTTTTTGTAAGGCGGTTTTCATCTCACATTTATTCCCATGAGATTTATACAACATTTTCCAACATTTCCTTTGAGTGGTATATGTACTTCCAATTATTTTACAGTTTGTGTAATATACTTTCGCTTATGAGTATTTACATCAATGTTGTATTGTCTTTATTTCATGGGGTGTATGTTTCGAAAGATACCGAAGTCGGTAAGGGAACCTTTCAACCTCCTCTTTTTAAAAGACATATTTTGTTGGGTATTTGAATTTACATATTTTAATTTTGGGATATGTTCTTCTATATCATTATTTATGTAAATTTTATGTACAAGTGATGATTTACCCTTTTTATCTCTCATCAACTCATTTTCTGAATTTTGAAGTGATGTCGTTAGGCTGTCGAATTTTTCCAAGGTAACTTCTTAACCCAATTTTGATTCTTTATGACAAATTTTTCACTCCTTGAATATGTCGTTATATGAATATGTGCGAATAAAATCTGATTGTTTTACACTTAATATCCACTTATATTTGGGCTATTCATTTTTCACACATAATTATGTAATTGATTTATCCTTAATCCAAGGATATCGTCTTTGTATGGGACTTCATCTCAATCTCCTTTCATTGAGGCATATTTTCTTTTATACACAACCTTATTTTATATGGTGTATAAACCCTTTTTAGTTTTACATTTATCCAAAAGGAATCTTTTTATACGAAGCGTTTTACTAAATTAAAAAAGGGAATGTTTTGTCGTATGTATGTGGCGACAACAACTTCTCTGCCGCCGTGACCATTATTTGTTTTTCGGCTTCCTCTAAAAGCCATAACATTTTTTTAAATGAAAAATAAACACAATGTTTTTCTTTTCTTTTATTTTGGTATTGAAAATGGTTTTCATATTGTTTTTATATCAATGTGTTGTATTGATATCTTATGATTGAAAAGTGAAAATGTAATGTTTCCTTTTTGAATGTTTTATGTGATATGATTATGTTATGGTTCTTGGGAATTATTATGAAGACGGGTGGTTCAGTGATAAACTAAGGGTGTGTGAGCCCGATATAGCTCTCCAATGCATTGGGTAATGCAAAGGAGGTCAACATTATGTTTTCTCTGAAGAGATTTAGGGAATATACTGTGATGGGTATTCCAAAAATAACCAAGAGGGTCACTCCCAACGTAAGAATGTTATGAATGCCTCAAGATACCTTTATGAATTATGATTTCTATGATTTATTCATGTTTTGATGAGGTATGTTAAAATTCTTATGTTTTATGAGTAAAGTACAATTTCATATATGGAAAAATGTTTTATTTTCGTACTTTTATATCTCTTACTGAGATTTTTATGCTCATCCCATGTTTTTGAAATGTTTTTCACAGGTCAAGGGAAAGGTGCATGATATGATGATAGTGTCAAAGAAAGTGTCAAGAAATAATCCATGTTTTATTTTAAATATGTTTCCGTTGATTGGAAAAAATACTATCTTTTATGTAACCACTTTGTTTAAATGTGGAAGGTAATTCATGATTTATGATCTAATTCTCTAAAACTCTAAACCTGAAAAGATCCTCAATGTGAATTATTCACATAATTAAATATTAAGTAAGGTTGAAGGCTGGGGCTTTATACTTTCCCCCCATCATACAGTAACACATATATTATGGTATGTGTGGATTATGTTTCTAAGTTAGACGAATATGCTTCCACTTCCAGAAACATAGAAAAATGTTTCATTAAATTTCTGAATAATTGTAACACCCCAACCCCAGAAACCTAGAGTTGGTGCATTATAACGTATCATTGGCATGATCACAAAAGATCAAATCTATAATGACTGATCAGTTTAGTATCCTTGGAAGTACTATATACATTCATTAGTTTTACATTACAAAATAAAATGGAAAGCTACAAAAACATTTCTTCCAAAGAAAACACTAGGATCCCATAGACTATCCCTACAGGTCATTCATAATATACTTCTTCCTATCATGGGAAAAATAAAACATAGAAAGGGGTGAGCTCAGATTCTTAGTAAGGATAACAATATAGTGGAAACGTTAATAAATAACCATAAATAATTAAGGCAATGTATAAGACTCAAACAAAATCCTTTTAAACATTACCTTCAGTATAATATGGAAAAGATAAAAAACAAATAACTCCAATTTACTTATTCACATGGATATTCTACAAGTAAAATAATCATGTGAAATATTAATTTCCACTTTAATTATGATGGAATGAATAATGTCAGACATTCATAATCACATAGTCATGGCCTTGTGCCAAGACTAGAAAAACAATTTTGTCAATGCCTTGTGCCAAGACAATTGTTTGTCTCATTAGACCTACCGATGCATCGAAGAGCTATAGCAGGCTCCACCCATCACTTATTAAGTCCAATACATTACTCATATGGAATGGTTTAAACATAACATAAACTTTCTTTTTAAAACTAGCATAAAAAATGTCAATACATTATCCATAACCCATGAATGGTGTAAAAATAACACATCCACAATCAAAAATATCACAAATCCTTCAATACAATATGGATGTTTTGTATCATTATAAATCAACTTCAAATAATCTTAAAATCCATCAAAGGATGTTGACATAGAAGAAAATCAAATCCTTTTTATAGAAATATCTCTTTCTGTTTTGAAGTCTTTTAAAATTCATATAATTATAAAAGAAAATATTTATTTTGGAAATATTTCTTATAAGCTTTTAAGGGAAGATTTTATGATTTTATAATAGTAGAAAATAGATGAACCTTCTGTATAAGTTAAAAAAATACATTCTTACCTTAATTTGGTCGAAAAGGTTATAAAGGACCTTGTTTGGAAAATGAAGGAAAGATTCCTTTATAAACATTTTATAAAAAGTAAAACAAGGGTATAAATGACTTCAACCCATAGGCTATAAAATAGTAATAATTTTTTAAAATATATTTTTAAGAAACATGGATGTGGATGATAAAGAGGTCCCAGTAGATACTTATGTAAAAACAACCTCAGATAATAAAGAGATTGTAAAATTATCCCATACCTTGTACTTTTCCTTGGTCTATGGTTAGTTAAA
Organism: Viscum album; assembly: GCA_963277665.1. Classification (NCBI taxonomy): domain Eukaryota; kingdom Viridiplantae; phylum Streptophyta; class Magnoliopsida; order Santalales; family Viscaceae; genus Viscum; species Viscum album. Next base: position 1,695,900,238 of record OY728147.1, read on the forward strand.
ATCTTTTATAATGGTTAAATAATTGTTATTAAATTATACTACAACCATATTTATTAATATGATATCATATATGATCATTTAACATTGCTTTGTTAATAATATCTTAGTAATATCGTCATTTTGGGAGTTAACTAATTCATTTTTCTTTTATATGCTTTGATACGTATGTAATTTTTGTTATGGATAGGATGTATCTTATTAATATTCAGAATGCTATTAACTCTTTAAACATTATTTTGAATCATCTAATGAATATTAGTCTTGAATGTATACGATGGGGAATGACCCTCATCGCATTCATGGAGATGATAATTCGTACGTATGCACAAGCAACTATATCATTCTTTTGATATTAAAATAATATATAATTGGATGGAATATCATATATACAGAATCATTATCATGTTGTATTTATTATTTACATCAATTACACAACATTATTATACCTATCCCAAAAATAATGCATTGAATAGTAATTACACCACGACGTAGTGACGGTAAGCCATACATACGCAAGTATGGTGACATGTCATTCAATGGATGGATATAATAATTAATATGGTTATACCAGATTTATAATAACGTCACAGTATATATAAGATACTAGAGTTATTATTTTAGAATGGAAACAACAATGAAATAGGAAGTGGAAGAAGAAAGGAACGTGAAAGAGGTGATGAAATATTTACCTCTTCATCGGGTTCTTCCTTTTCATTTGATATAAAGGGCTTTGTAGGATGGATTTATGACTAATGTAAAGACTCTAGTATGAAGGGAAGATATTTGAGAGGATATTTGATCTGGGTTTGGCTAAGAAAAATGGCTTTTATTGTGTGAATTAAGGAGAAGGGGGAGTAACCTTTTATAATATTGTTGAGGGGAACCTTAGGAAAAGCTAGAAATATTATTTTATAATAAAATATTTTTCTGTATTTAGTGGCATAAAAATGTATTATTTAAATTATAAGGTGGGGATGGCTTGAAAACCACTCAACCAATAGGTTTTAGACAGTTCTGGGACACTGTATTATCATTATCTTTTAGATTTAACTCTTTGTTAAATAGTTAGACATTTACCATGTCTCTTTGTATTTTTATATTATATGGTTAATAAACATACTATAAACTTCCAATAGAACCCCATGTGGTTAATTAATGATTAAAATATCATTATATACATCTTTTTTTTAACCTTATATTTTCTGGAATAGAATATCAATTAATAATATAATATTTGTTTTAAAAACTCTTTTATGTCAATTTTGACACTATTTGGTATTTTGTTTATGATAAATTCATAACAACATCATTACATCATAAAAATTCATCTAACCAACAATAATATATCATATTAACCAATAAAATTAGTTAAATTCATAAAAAGACTCAAATTACATTTATTTGGATATTTATAATATCAATTATTGCAATATGTCATTAATTAGTTAATTACTGCATCATCATTGTGTCTTAAATAAATTAAATTATATAATGTCTATGAAATATAAATAAAATAAATTTATTTAGGAAATATTTTTATATTTCTAATGAATATTCATAGTCTAATTTATCTTATGTATAGACCTATATTAAAAAAAATAGTTATTAATCTTTGATTTTAACTCTTTTAACATTTCTACAAATAAAATAATAAATAGTGTCCTAATCTAATACATGTGGACCTAAAGGATCATATTTTTTTCGTAAGGATTTTTTTGTCGAATTACACTTATCCCATAAAATTATGACATGTTTTAGGGTAATAATAATATCATTTTTACCATTAAATACCGTATTTACTTTTAACCATGGCACATAAAAGTAAAAAGTTACTATTCGCCAAACATTATTTTCATCTTATTGAACCAAATTTTTCTTACTGATATCAACTGTGTTTCTCGGATTTTTGAAATTCCACTCACATAAGCGGTAAAAGTATGTTTTATTTAAATTTGCAAATGCTCCTAAGAGGTGGGTAAAAGATAGAAGAATGTTCAGTAAAATTTTTATATATCTAAAATTATTATAAACAGACTCCAATGAATTGAATTGAACATATATATTTATTATGTATCTATTTTGACCTGAAATAAATTTAAATTAAATAAATAATTTTTTAAATAAAAATTCGGTTTTAAACTATAACTGAGTGTTTTTCACTATTCATTAAAATTTGAATGTTTTCAGAAAAATAACAAAAATTCACCCCAAGATAATTTCAATATTATGAATCCAAAAATAAAGTCCATTTTAAAGGATACAATTTATAATATTTGAAGAATTGGGTATTACAATACATAACAGCTAGTTTTATTTGTTGTAGTGTGTTAGAACTCGAAGTTGCATACAACAAACGTTGTTGTATTATTCAAAGGAAAACGTACTGTGGATGCTTGGGGTGTTACATTCTCCCTTCCTTAAAATAATTTCTTCCTCGAAATCCCTATAATATTACTACATAAAAAGACTCTGGTGGTTCTTCATCATATGTTCCTGGGGTTCCCACATTGCATCTTCCATTTTATGGTTTCTCCATAGAACTTTTACCAGATGAGTCGTCTAGTTTCTCAGCACTTGTTCTCTTGTATGAAGAACCTTGAAAGACTCATCACAATAAGACAAATTGGGTTCCAGTTCTAATTCCTCACAGGTGAGTACATGTGTTGGGTCAGGCTTGTATTTTCTCTGCAGTGATACGTGGAACACATCATGAACATCGTAGAGACTTGGCGGTAATGTCAACCGATAATCTACTTCCCCCATTTGTTCTAGAATTTCTGAAGATCTGATGTACCTGAGAATCAATTTACCCTTCTTATGGAAACGTATAACACCCTTCCATGGAGAAACATTCAGGAAAATATGATCCCCTCCATGAAATTCCAAATCCTTTTTTCAATTATCAGCATGGAACTTCTGTCTACTTTGAGCTGCCTTGATGTGGTTTTGGATTGCATTCACCTTTTCCATCATTACCTCCACAAGTTTTTGGACTATGAGTTTTCATTCACCAAAATCATCCCAAAAGGTTGGTGTGTGGAATCTCTTTCCGTATAACGCTTCATATGGTGCCATATGAAAACTTGAATGGAAGCTATTGTTATAGGAAATTTCTTCCAGTGGAAAATATTGATCCCACATACCTTGAAAGTAAAGTTATCATGATCTCAACATGTATTCTAAGGTTTGAATAGTCCATTCTGATTGTCCATCAGTTTGGGGGTGGTAGGCAGTGCTCAAACGAAGTTCAGTATCCCAATATTTCTGAATAATTTTCTAGAATTATGTGTGAAATTTGGATCAAGATAAGAAACAATCGACAGGGGTACCCCATGAAGTCTTACAACATCATTAATATATTGTCTTACTAAATGTTCAAGTGGTAAATCATCTCTTATAGAATGAAAATGTGATGACTTGGTAAGAAGATAAAAAATGACCCATATTGCATCGTTCCTTCTAGGAGTATTTGGTAGTCCCGTGACAAAGTCCATTGTAATATTATCCCATTTCCACTCTGGTGTGGGAAGAGGTTGCATGACTCCTCTAGGTTGTTTCCATCCAGCTTTCACTTGTTGAAAAACCATACATCATGATACAAAATCAGAAAACTCCCTCTTCATGTTGTCCCACCAAAAATTTTCCTTCAAATGTCTATACATTTTGGTCCTCCCAAGGTGTATAGAGAAATTAGAGCTATGATCATCATACAACAATTCTTTTTTTAGATCAGTTATATCGGGAACACAAATTTTGTTCCCAAATTTCAAAATCCATATTCATATACGAAGCCACTCTATATCCCTTCATTCATAGCTTTAATCATCTTTTGAAACTCTTCATCACCATTTTGAAAACTCTTTATCCTTTCTAGAAAAGATGGTTTGGCAACCATTTGAAAAAGTATTGATGTTTCACCTTCCACAGTGATTCCCATATACATATTTACTAGATCCATATATATAGGATCCTTTTCAACTCTCATATTGTTCAAATCTCTATGATCCTTTCTACTCAAATCATCTTCCACCTTATTTTCCTTCCCTAGGTGGTAGTGTATAGTGCAATCAAAATCCTTGAGTAGTTAAATCCATCTCTTTTTATTCATGTTGAGTTCTTTTTGAGATAAAATATACTTCAATATCTTATGATCGGTATATATAAACCATTTTTCACCATAGAGACAGTGTCTCAAATCATCAAAGAAAATATTATAGGTGATAACTGAAGATCAAGAGTAGGATAGTTTTTATCATGAATTTTTAGCTATCGTGATGCATAGGCACTAACCCTATAATTCTCCATAAGGACACAACCAAGTCCATTATATGAAGCATCACTATAAATAACAAACCCATCATTCCCTGATGGTAGAGTCAATATTGGAGAGTTGAATAATCTTCTCTCCAGTTCTTCAAAACATTCTTCACACTCTTTTGTCCAAAATAGTTTCTCCCCTTTACATGTGAGCATGGTTAATGGGTTAGCCAATCGGGAAAAAATTTGGACAAAATGCCGATAATAACCTTCTAAACCAATAAAATTGTGTACCTCAGTTATACTTGTCGTTGCTGGACATTCATGGATTGCTCTTGACTTAGAAGGATAAATGGAGATTCCATCCATTGAGATGACATGGCCAAGAAAAGAAATCTTCTGACAACAGAATTCACACTTTCTAATCTTCCCATATAATTCATGTCTTCTAAGAGTCTTCAGGATAATGCCGAAGTGATTTTCATGATCTGCATAGATTTTGGAGTAAACCAAGATATCATCAATAAATACAACTACAAAGTCTTTATGATCTTCCTTGTAAACTATGTTCATCAGATCCATGAAAATAGATAGTGCATTAGTCAATCCAAAAGGAATTACTGTGAACTCATAATGCCCGTACCTGGTTTGAAATGCTGTCTTCAGAATGTCTTCCTTCGTTACACACCACTGATGACATCCAGATCGAAGGTCAATCTTTGAAAAGTATTGATCTCCATGAAGTTGGTTGAATAAATCATCAATGCAAGGAAAAGGATACTTGTTCTTTCTTTTTATAGCATTGATCTCCCTGTAGTCAATTCACAACCTCATTGATCCATCTTTCTTCTTAACAAAAAGGACAGGGGCTCCCCATGGAGAAACACTAGGGTGAATAAATCCCTTATTAATCAATTTCTGTAGTTGTTTCATTATTTCCACTAATTCAACTGTGGCTATTCTTTAAGGGGTATTTGATATGGGCCATGAACCAGGAATTAAATCAATGGAAAACTCAATTTCTTGTTCTGGAGGATGTTCCGGTAAATAATCTGGAAACACATAAATATATTCTTTCACAATAGGTACATCCCTTATTTTAAAATTCCTTTCCTCACCCATAGTTATTTAATTCTTTTCATCCATAATAATTGAATATAGTTGAGCTACTGGGGGTGGATCTTGATAAGAATCAGGTGGTGAAATTTCTGCTCTAAAGATAAGGTTTTCTTTATCATCGTCATCAAAAATAGTAACCTCCTTTTTCTTACCATAAATTTTTTCATCATGTTCTGAATGACAATCCACACCGAAGATTATATCAATTTTAATCATGGGTATGATGATAATATCAATCGATAAAAAACATTTACATACTCTAATGGGGGCTGATTCACAAAACATTGTTCCAATGACACTTCCCTTAAGAGTTTTGACTGACAACTCCCTTGTAAAATCAAATTGGAATGATCTAATTTTCATAGAAAACTGGGAAGATATGAAATAAAGAAATGATCCAGAATCAAATAAATCATTTGCTAAACTTGAGGAAACCATTAAATTAACTGCCACCATGTCTTTCGAAGCATCAACATCAGCAGTAGTGAATTCATAATCATGGCCTTGATCCATTGGCCTTTTCTGTGGTAAGTTCCCCTAACTGTTAGGAAATTAATTTTCATAATGCCACATTTATCTAAAATTGTAGCATTCAACATCTACAACCTCTTTCTTCCCCATGAAATCACAAGCTTGATGGCCTTTTCACCATACCTGTAACACACTTCTATTCCCTTCAGGCAAGTTCCATATGTTTCTTCCCACATTTACAACAGGATGGATATTCAACTTTTCCCTTCTTCCCGTTATTTCCATTTCTAGAGTGTTCACCAGATCTCTTCTTCTCTTTTTTTCTTTAAAGTCATAAGACATACAGAATTATTTTTCTGTCTAGATAGCACATGAGACAATATCCTCATATGATGAGAAGGATTTCGAGAATAATTCTCAATGGATAAATGGATTTATCCCATCAAAGAAATGACCAACATTACTTCTTGGGTTACATATATAATATGTTCCATGCCTCGCTAACCTTGTTAGGTTTACTTCATACTTTGTGACATTCTCATCCTCCTTTTTCCTCAGACTCAAAAATTTCTTTTCCATATATGCTCGATGGTTATGAGGAAAGTATTTTTATATAAAAAAATATTTAAACTCACTCCCTTCCATATTTTATACTTCATCATCATCCTTTGTGTTTTTAATCAATGACCACCATTGTTCAACATCTCTAGTGAGGCGGTAAACTGCCATGACAACTTTTCCCCTTTCTCTACTCCCCAAGGTGTGGAATATTTTATCTAAGAAATTTATCCATTGCTCAACTACTAATGGATTTGTAATACCATTAAATGTTGTATCTTTTTTCCTCATAAATCAACATTACATTGATCCTCCACACTGTTGATTAGGGTTCTCCATACGGGTGAGGTTATTATTCATAACTTGAGTGAGTTTTCCTAGTATGGTGATTTGCTGATCAGCACCAGTTGTATCTGCAAATCCACTATAATTATCATAATTAGGAGAGAAATACCTGCATGGAGTGCATGTATTGATATAGTTTCCATTACATCCACTATGATCCATTTCTAAGCAATGGCATAAACTAGATTAGTTTATGAATCAAAATACATAAATATAAACTTGTAAAACACTTTACATAAATTGAACTGTTTAAGGATATAATCCATAATCATAAAAAAATGTTTACTTTGAGGAAGTATATACTCATAAACCATTCATAATGGTTTCTAATGAAAATGAGAATTATCCTAAGCATATCCCTGGTAGTGTCATAACCAAGAGTGCAACAAGGCCCATTGTCGTGCACCAGTTCCGGTTCGAGTCTAGCTCAAAGCGATGTTTTCATGTTTTACCCCTAGGTACATCTATGCTAGAGCCACCTCTACCTGATCGTATCCATATATGGATGTATTTCTTGGAAAACTCACAAAATCTCTACAATACCAAAATTCTAGGATGTTCTTTTATACTAATCCTAAAAGTTTATCGTAGGGATATGCACTCTAATCAGTGTTTATCAAAATATAGTTTCCAAGGATTGTACTAAACATCCTCTAATACCAACTGTAATTCCCCCACCCCAGAAGCCCAGATTTGGTGCATTATTATGTATCATTGGAAAGGTAACAAAAAGATCAGATCTCAAAAGACCGATTAGTTTAGTAGGCTTGGAATTACTAGATACATTCATAAGGTTTACATTACATATTTAAATTGAAAACTATAACGAAATTATTTATAAATACAAAACTAAGATCCCATATACTATCCATAAAGGTCATTTATAATATAATTCTTCACATCCTGGGAAAAATAAAACATATAATTGGGTGAGCTCAGATTCTCATTAAGGATAACAATATAGCATAAACATTCATAAATAAGCATAAACATTTAATGAAATGTATAAGACTAAAACACAATCATTTTAAAAATGACCTTCAACATAATATGGAAAATATAAAAATCAAATAATGTCATTTACTTATTAACATGGATATTCTACTAGTTGAATAATCACATGCAATATCAACAGCCACTTTCATAATGATGGAATTCATAATGCTAGACTTTCATAACCACATAGTCAAGGCCTTATGCCAAGACTACAAATAATATTTCTTCAAGGACATGTTCCAAGACACTAGTTTGTATCATGAGACCTACCATGGCATTGAGGAGCTATAGTGGTCTCCACCTGTAACTTACAATGTCTAATTTATTCCTCATATGAAAAGGTTTAAACATAACATAATCATTCATATAAAAACTAGCATACTAAATGTCAATACATTATCCATAAACCATGAATAGTGTAAAAATAACACATCCACAATAAAACATATCAGAAAACCTTCAATACAATATGGAAGTTTTGTATCATAATAAATCAACTTCAAATAAGCTTAAAATACATCAAAGAATGTTGTTATAGATGAAATCAAAACCTTTTTTGAGAAATATCACTTTCTATTTTGAAATCATTAAAAATTAATATAATAATAAAAGAGAACATTTAGATTGTAAATATTATTATAATCTTGTAAGGAAATATTTGATGTTGTAATAACGACAGAAAATAGCTTCACCCTCCATATAAGATAAAAATGAAATTCTTACATAAATTTTGTCGAAAATGTTATAAAAGGCCTTTTTGGAAAATGATAGAATGATTCCTTTATAAAAAACTTGTAAAAAGTGAAACAAGGGTCTAAATTACTTTTAACCATAGTCTATAAAATATTAAAAAAAATTGAAATATATTTTTAAGAAACATGTATGTGTATGATAAAGAGGTCCCAGTAGATACTTACGTAAAAACAACCTCACATAATAAAGGGATTGAGAAATTAACCCTGAACATATACATTTCTTTTGTTGAGGGTAGATTAACCTCCTGTATATTGGTGAAATAATATTTATTAAATTATTCAGGAATCATATACACTAATATGATATCATATATGATCTTTTAACATTGCTTTGTTAATAATATCTTACTATTGTCAACATTTTCGGGTGTTAACTGATTTGTTTTCCTTTATATGGTTTGTTATTTAACTAATGTTTGTTATTGATATGATGTATATTATTCATATTCCTCATGATATTATGTCATTAAACATTATTTTTTATAATATAATTAAAATTTTCCTTGAATGGATATGATTGGGAATGAATCTCATCAAGTTCGTGGAGACGGTAATTCGTACGTACACAGGAGCGGCAATATCATTTTTTTGATATTAAAATAATACATAATTGGATGGTGTATCAGATATATAGAATCATTATCTTGTTATATTTATTATTTACATAAATTACACATCATTATTATACCCATCCAAATAATAATGTGTTGAATAACAATTACACCACGACGTGGAGACGGTAAGCCGTACGTACGCACGTATGGTGACATGTCATTCAAAGGATGGATAGAATAATGAATACAGTTGTATCATATATATAATAACATCAAACTATATATAATATACTTGAGTATTTATTTTAGAATGGAAACAACAAAGAAATAGGAAGTGGAAGAAGAAAGGAACATGAAAGAGGTGACGAAATATTTACCTCTTCTTCGGGTTCTTCCTTTTGATTTGATCAAAAGGGATCCTTAGGATGGATTTCTGACTAATGGAAGGACTCTAGGATGAATGGATGATAGTTTATAGGGTATTAGGTCAGGGGTTGTCTGAGAAAAATGGCTTCAAAGGTGTTAATTAGAGAGAAGGGGAAGTTTCCTTTTATAAGAGGGGTGAGGGGCACCTTACGAAAAGCTAAAAATATTATTTTATAATGAAATCATTCTCAGTTTCTAATGGCTACAAAAATAAATTATTTAATATCTATGGTTGGGATGGGTCTAAAACCACTCAAATAATAGGTTTTATATAGTTTTGGGTCACTATATTAACTTAATCTTTTAGATTTTACTCTTAGTTAAATAGTTTGTCATTTACCATTTCTCTTTTTATTTTAATATTATATGGTCAATAAACATACTATATACTTCCAAGCGAACCCCAAGTGCTTAATTAATGATACAAATATCATTATATAATTCATTTGGACTGACATTAGATTTATAGGAATAGAATATCAATTAATAATATAATATTTATTTTAAAAACGCATTTATGTCACTTTTAACACTATTTGGTATTTTGTTTTTGTTAAATTCATACCAACATAATTAATTTAAAAAAAATTCATCTAACAAACCTTAATATTTAATATTAACCTATAAATAAGTTCAATTCATAAAAATTCTCAAATTACATTAATTTGGATATTTATAATATCAATTATTTTAATATTTCATTAATTAGGTAATTATTGCATCATCACCGTGTCATAAATAAATTAATTTATTTAATGTCTAAAAAATATAAATAAAATACCATTATATAGGAAATATTTTTATAATTATAATTAATATTTTTAGTCGAATTTATATTATGTATAACCCTATATTAAAATGTTTTAGTTATTAAACATTGATTTTAACTCGTTTAACTCTTCTTTAAATAAATTACTAATAATTGTCCTCATCTTATACAAGTGGACCGAAAGGATCATATTTTATTCCTAAGGTTTTTTTTTTCTAATTACTCATATCAAACAGAATTAGGACATGTGTTAGGATAATAAAAATCTCATTTTTAACCTTAAATAACCTATTTACTTTTAACCGTGGTAAATACATGTAAAAAGTAAATATTCACCAAAAAATATTTTCATCTTATTAAACCACATTTTTCTTACTGATATCAACCGTGTCTCTATGATTTCTGAAAATTACACTCATATAAGCGGTAAAATAATGTTTTATAAGATTTTGAAAATGCTCCTTGGAGGTGGGTAAAAGACGGTAAAAAGTTCAATAATATTTATATATATATAAATTTATTATAAACTGACTCCAATGAATTAAATTTAACATATATAGGTATTATGTATCTATTTTGAGCTAAAATAAATTTAAATAAAATAAATAATTATTAAAATAAAAATTCTGTTTTAAACTATAACTCAGTGTTTTTTTACTATTCATCCAAAATAAAAAGTTTTCAAAAATATACCAAAATTTCACCCTAATCTAATTTGGATATTATGAATCCAAAAATGATGTCCATTTTGAATGATAAAATTAATAAAATTTCAAAAAGTGTTTATTACTATTCATAACTACTAGTTTGATTGGTTATGGTGTGTTAGAACTCGAAGTTTCGTACAACACGCGTTATTGTATTATTCAAAGGGAGGAGTACTGTGGAAGATTGTGGTGTTACAAGAATAAATTATTTATAAGGTTTAGTGTTCCCTGAGTCTACATTACTGATAAGGGGACAAATTTTGATAATTCAATAATGATAAATGTTCTGATGAAATATAGAGAAAAGTACAATATATGGACACCATTCCATCCCCAATATAGTGTTCATGTTGATGTTTCAAACCATGAGATTAAAAAATATTAGAATAGATGGTGGGAGCATCAATTAAGGATTGGACTAAAAAGTGAGACAATGTTCTCTGGGATTATCGAACCAATTTCAAAACATTGTTAGCCTTGTCTTCGTTCTAGTTAAACTATAAATATCCTTATCACTTTCCTTTAGAGCCCAGACATAATGTGTAATGGGATTCCATATCAATGAATTATGATTTGGAAGCCATAGGGTACAATGAAATTAAAATTTTCCAAGAATTTTGAGATACATAATGAGGAATATGAGATTACCGTGATTTATAAGGAGAACATGAAATTGGATGAAGACCACATCATTTCTCAGAAATTATTCTAGACTGGATATTAGGTATAGTTATTCAACTCACAGTTGATATTGTTTCTTGGTAATTTTATGTTATGATAGTTGTGACCATTTAATGTAATCAATGTTTTACACTGTGGTGCGGTGTAAGTTGCTGAGGAGGATGGGAAAACATTCAAGGTAAACAGAAAATTTCTCCAACCATACTTTCAAATAGTGGATGTGGTGGGAACAATCTCTAATATGAAATTTGAGACATCAAGGGGTCCACATATGTCATGCTCAATACAATAAACATAGCATTGTCCCGGAGGTAAGATGACATTTAAAACATTCTCAAAATAATTTTTTTTGTTTATTATTTATGGGACTGTGTCAGTTTTTTTTTATTTTTTTGTTTTAATTATATGATTCCTTAAAAGTGATAGATGAATTATAAAATATATAAAATTCTCTACTTATTCATCATATGTAAATATGAAATCTTATTTTAAAATAGTTGGGGACCAAGTGTTTTAATTTTAAAGGTTTAAATTTCATTCAAATTGGGATAATCCCAAAAAATCATAGAAAGTAAAATACACATGGTTTGCACATGGCTAAACAAACTATGTGCATTATTGGAGTGATTTATCTCCCATATTCCAGTTTCCAATAACATGGTCACTACAAGGTTTGTAAAACCGTGTGAAGTCATCATTATCCATTTAAATGCCAAAAAAAATTAAAATCAAAAAACAATATTACCCCAATTTTTAACCCACAAGTCATTCATTTCCTCCCCTCCCACCCCACCAAAACCTAGGAACCTCCCTCTCCTTAAACACTCAATCTCCCTTCCTTCTTTGTCATCCAATTCTAACCCCATGGTATGTTCCTCCCCCTCCTCTATTTCTTCATTTCCCTAATTCTTCTTCATCATCATCTACTTCTTTCATTATCATTCCCTTATCCTTTATATGAACGGTTATTCTAGAACAACGTTTTCCTCATACCGATCATTAATTTTTTTTATTCAGTCTTGAGTTTTTTTAACGATTTTTCAATGAAATTATTTCCAAAACCACCAACCATGCACTTTCACAAGTGATATTTTCCAGAAACCTTATTTTTTGTGGAACTTATTATCCCAATTTTTGGGTTTCCATAGGTTTTTTAGGATATTCATACTAAAAATTCAAATTTTTATATCATTTTTTCCAAATCATCCATTTATATTCTTTGTATTTCACTAAATTAATTACAACCAAACCAATCTATATGGAATATTCAAAACATCCCAATGTTTTTGGATCCAATAATCTTTTATCTCCCCACTGTAAATTTTGCAGGAAAGAAGATGTTAATAGTTACTGAGTACTTGTCACTAGTGTGGTAAAGAACCCACCACTTCATTTCACCACAACATATTGAGGCCTTCATATTTTCTGATGAACTATAGAGGCTATTTTCCCTGGGGAACAATAATAAATAACTTTCTGTTCACAAACCCACATGTAGAGAACTAATGTCATAGTTCCCTACCACTTTTCAGTGATGCAAAATATATATCATTGCTGAGTAGGGAGAATTGGTAGAGGATATAGGTAATGTCACATTCAACCGTATGAAATTTCACTATAGTTTTTTTCTATGATAATTTTCCACATTTGATGGCCTCTATGATAAATATTTTGTTCAATTCACAGATTATTCCACAGAATCATGGGATATGGACCTTAAAACCACTCGGGAATTTTGGGTTACTATTCCCCATCCCAACTGACCATATATCCTACACACCTCTAAGGCCTCCTGGATACTAAACCCCACACATTGAATTGACCACTAGATTATCACCACCTATTTCACTACCCCACTAGATAAAAATTGCAATTTTGTCCAATGAGATTTTTTCAATTTGAAATCCTTGATTACTAGGGAACGAATCAATATTGAATTTTTTTGTTACACAATACCTCCCACACATGCTCTCAAACCCATAGGAAGAAATTTTAGGGGGGCCTTATATTAATCTTCTCATTGAGCGACTTGGGATTTAATTTGATGATGTTTCATTCATTAATCATCCCTTCCTCTCCATTTTTTTCTCACTATGGTACATCACATGTGCAGGATGATTATTATCTGTTATGAGGTCAAAAAACAGAATCCCATGCTAATAGGAATCATTCCTCATCCCAAATGATAGCTTTTTATATCATTCCTCACAACATGTTCAAGTCAACCAACCCCCACTCCAACAACCTCTATGAAACCTTCAATCCAATCATCCTATTTATCATACCCACACCATCAAAAAATTATTTTTGGTGACTCAGATCTCCAATGCATATAGGATGACTATTTCTATTTTCTATTAAACTACCAGGCTGAGGCCACTTAGGGATATATGGCATGCATCACCATGAAGGTACTCTCTAACCCTAACATCTACCATCCCCTACCCATCGAGTCTAATTCCTATTACCTATATGGCGATGCCTATTCTCACACGGATCCATCTTGGAAATCATATCCTCTAATGAACCCATCATCAACACCTCCTACCAATTCATTTGACACCAATCTGACCATAAAAGATCCATCATGGACCAAGGGAGCATGATCCTAGTCTTGATATACATTTTTTATTTATTCATCCATAGTTTGGCACTAATTTTCATTTATATTATTCTGATTTACCAAATTTTCATCAGTTTGAATATATTATTTTAACTTTCTCTAATCTTTCAGATGTTTTCTTTGTGTGGTGTTATTACATGATTCATTCTCATTCCAATTTCTTATACTATGCTATTTTTTCTCCACTTTTAATGGTTTCTTTTTCAAGAAATTAGGTGGTTTTTTATTATTTTCGCATGATGACACTCTTCCTCTTAGTGGGATCTCATAAACAAACTAATTTCTTTTATTAAACCTCTCTTTAGGGGACCCCATTTTGTTTTTATCCCTCCACCTAGGCATTTTTTTGCGGAAAAATAACCAATCATGTGTGGGGAGTTTGATGTACTTATTTTCATATGTCATTTTATTTTACGATTATTGAAAATGGATGTTTGGATAGATTTTCATGTTTTTTAAACATAAACATGCCTTGATAGTTTGAATTTAGTCATCAATGGTTTGTCCAAGAATATTTGGTATGAACCAGTTAATTCTAAAAGATATTAGTGGATTATGGAACCTTTTCAAGGTGTATGGTTAATACTGAGCTTCCTAAACCATGCACATAGTCCATATAATTGGTAACACTGAGGATACTAGAGACATAACAAGTTTCAAACCCTCCACGTGGCTTTCCTAACCATGTTGATCATCAAGGAACCCTTGAAGAATATTATTATAAGGAGGAAGTGATATTTATAACAGTCTCTACATGATTACCTAAACCATGTGGACTAGACTAGAAAACGATGTGCCACAAATCCCAAAGACAAATCCTTAATTATGTTTGGTGCATATTTAAACTAACCATGTGCCTAACTCATGTGGGGGTCAACAAGAAACCACCCAGAATCTATCTACCTATATAACCACCATTTAAACCATGATTTGGACCCCTAAGCACTCCTTGACACTGGGGGATGGAAACTTAATGTAAGGGTGACTATTTTGGAAGAGAGTGTCATCTGGGATGCAATTCATCATCGAGGAAGAATGATTGAAAGTAATTCTACACACTTTTAGATATTATTATAATGATATTTTCTTGAGAAATTGTTCAATTCCTTCTTAGCTGTAATGAACACCATAGGTATTAAAGACACTTTTGTCATCATTATTTCAATGGGTAATAAATTCCTTTAATGTGTTGGGGATGTGGGTAATGAAAATTCATTGGTAGTTCAATCCACTTATTTTGTTTTTTAGTTCTTTTTATCTCTCATAATTTCCCTGAATATCCTTTCTTTATCTGACTAGAATCTAAATATCAGATCAAAAATGGATAATTCTAGGATATCTAGTGTAATTTTGATGATTAATCTCATGACCATTGGGTTCACTCATCATCTAAAAATGGATTTCTTTTCATGCATTTTTTAAAAACAATTTTCAGACCAATAACATGATGTATATTATATGAATCACAAATCACAAAACCGATGGAGTTTTATTACTTTTAAATTCCAAACATGTGCGTTGTTTTGAACAACACAACCTGATAAGCTAATTGATTTTCAAAAATCTCCATAACCATTCATATCCCTTATTTATTTATTCTGTGGATTGTTATAATCAATTTCAGTGCCTTCAAAAAAAAATTATACCGTAATGAATCAAGAAATTGAATTCCTGAACCATTAGAAAAAAATCACAAAACAAAAAATATAGAGCCTAAATTCAAAAAACATTCCGTTAATTAATCATGAATAATGGTACAAAACACTTTTAAATCACCCTATGGATCAACCTCATACTTAAAATATACCAGTTATGAGAGTGGGTAATTTACTTTTATCCATCAAAAGTAACACATCTTCCAGATTGAAACCAAGTCTTCTTTTTGTTCAGAGTATAATATTCCTAGAGTTGGTAGACATGGTATTCCACATTTACCAAAAATGTCAACTTCTAATGTAGTGTAAAAGATATATATTGAATTTGATGAAAATAATTACCTATATAGACTGATTGAAATGTTTTATTGAAGATAATTATGAATATAGATTCATTTTGGGATTCATATATTACATTCAGAATGATGTTCCAGTGAAAATAAAATGAATGTGCATATTATGGAGTCCATATAGGTATGATATCTAACCAAATTTTTTTTTACTTAAAATAACATATATTTTACATAACTATATATAATATACACAATTACAGATGAAATAAAACTTTTGAGAGATGAAATAAATTATAAAAAAGTGTCAATTTCTAGTGGTAGTTAGATAGAATGATTTTAAAACCAAATTTTATTTTCATTGAGAAGCTAGATGATGAAAACTTGTAAATCAGGTACATGTTTTTATTTTTAGAGACCTAGGAGAAATTTGTTTCTAGTTAACATGATGAACCTTTTCTGATTTTTTAATTATTGTATATAAATTCAATTTTTTATTTTTCTTATTATCACCTAAAGATTTATATCTTTATTTTCATGTAAATAACCCCAAGAGATTTCAAAAAGTGATAATTTTTTAGAATATATACCCTCATTATTTATCCAATGAAAGGTATCATTTTTGTGAGGAGAAAATGATATTAGAAAATATTGATTAATTAAAAGTTAAATCAATTAGTTTCTTAGAAGATGTCTAGTTGAGGCCTACTTCTTGTCATCGTACTCACCATGAAAAGTAAAAAATATATATAATGATAAAAAAATGAAACATTCATATAGATCCATCAATTAGACTAAGTGAAAAAAATTACATGAAATTAATTTTTAGTTTGATTAAAAAAATGATATTTTTAAATTAATTTCATAAATATAAAATTTTAATATAAAATTTTATGATGATCATTTGGAAAAAGTGATGAAATGGAATTTTATCCCTGAGGATGTGATAAATTATTTTTATAGTTGGTTAGGAAATACATAACAGCCAAACCCATAATAGGATAGGGTGTGGGTGTTAGTATTTGGAATGGTTTTGGCCATTCTAGTATGAATTTGATTTATTTAGAAGTATATTCCATGAAGGTTGATGTGAAATAGATGATATAGTTGACGAATGATCAAATAGTATTATTTGGGTAGTATATTTTGATGAAATTAAGATATATTCATAGTATATAATGAATTCCCACCCAGATCCTCCACTTCCCCATTTTGACTATACCATGTACTATGAGTTTTAAGATGGATATCTACATTCATATTGTAGGATAAAAAATAACGCACATTTTGGGTGATAATAGATGTCACCAACCAATAACTATATGTTCAGAATGTGTCACACCTGGCATTTAAATTTATTTATTTATCTTGGCTCCAGGTTCTCTCTCTAATGGCCGGCCAATGCCCAGTAATAAAATTTTGGTCGTTTAACTATTGTTATGGGTTTCAGACCCCTGCGCGGTGACCGTACGGTTGATAGTAGCCACACAGTCCGGCCAGGAGTTGGGAAATTACTCATTATTACTCATTATTATTTTTTTTTTATTATTATTATTATTATTATTATTGGTTTTATTATCATTATATTTATGATTATTATTTGTATTATTATTGTTATTAGTATTATTATTTACTTTGGTTTTATTATTACAATTGTTGTAATGAAATATTATTAAAAGAATGAAAAAGATAAAGAAAAACCCTAACCCTAATCCAACCAAACAACCCCCTTGTTTTGCATTGTGCCTCCTGTGCCTAGGCCCTCCTCTGCCTCTTGCCTTGGTTCTGGACTTCCACAGCCTAGGCCACCCATTCCACAACCCTCCATTATCCATTTCATGATGTCGCCTCCGCCCTAAACCCCTAGCTCAGTGCTCACCCTCCCTTACCATCTTCTCTCGCGAAACCACACTCTCCTCACCCTTGGATCTCGGTGTACCCCTATAGGATCTCATCTCTTATTTCCCTCTACCTCACTCATTTCCCCTCTCCAGCCTCTTGTGCACCCGACATCACCCCTCTTTCATGCGGTGCTACACCCAGCCCCCTCCGTGCTCACACCTCCTAATCTACCTACACCTCACCTCATCCCCCAGTATGGGATTTCCTCCTACCTTTCTAGAATCACATTCTTATGGTTTAATCCCCAGTTTTCGGTGGTCTTTTAACACAAATCGTAATGCCTTCACCTCTACACTAGCACATGGTTTCCTCCCATTCTATATTTCTTCCTTTTTAATTTTTGTTTTCAATCAATTTTATAGAACTTTAATGGCGATGTTGGAAGTTGGTTTCTTTTTTTCATTGTCTAGAGTTTACGAGTGGTCAGCGGGGCATTGTTCCTCCTTCCACTGATGTTTTTCTCCATCCGCACTTTATTTTAGCATGTAGAATCCTCATTTTCCTTTCCAAATATGTCTATATTATTCTTTCATGATTTATACAATTCCATTTCTTGATTCACGCCTTTGAAAATGAATTGGTCAATTTTTTATAGTATTTTAATGTTAGGTGGTTTTATTAAAAATAGTTTGCTATTGTTTTTTCTAGTTTGTGTTATATTTTGATCTATTTATAATATTTTTAGTTAACTGTTTCATTTTTTATAGAATTTCTAGTAATCAAATTGGGTTTCAAATAAAATAATTTATACTTTGTTCATCTTTCTTATAAAAATTGTTTATAAACATTTTATCTTTTATAATTTTTTAACGAGTTTGGTTGTTTATATAATTTTTGATAAATGTTTTGTCTTATTTTATAATGTTGTCATCATTTTAGTGCTTTGATTAATTTTATGGAAATGATTTGGTGTGTCTATTTGGAAAGGATAAGGGCACTTTTCAAAATTGTGAAATGTTTCGGTGTTTGTGTGTTCATAAATCAAGGGATTGTTTTGAAAATTCATATGCTTTTTGTGTTTTAGATTAGCATAAATAGGTACTTGGACACTTTTTGGTAAATCCTTGGTTTAAAAGACCATTTTTCCATATTTATGTAAAAGTGGAATTTAAGGTTTAGGAAATGGTTTTGGAGTGTGTTTGGCCTTTCAAGAGGGACTTGGGTGTGAATAGATATAGAAGAATTGGGGTGTTACTTAAAATTGTTTTATAAAGTGATTTAATAGATTACTAAATTTAAAAAAGTCGAAAACATCATTGGAATATGTTTTGGTTGTGTGTATGTTTTCAATGTGGTTTTAAATATATCATGTGTTTTTTGTTGGGTTTCTCACCCCAAATGTTGGTTTAGTTGCCCGGTTGGATCTTGCATATGGTTTATGATATTTAGAACTATATTTTTATTTTTATGAGTGTAATTTCCATGCATGTAAATTGATGATATGTGTTTTCTAAGGGTTGTTCACACTATGTGTTTGATTCGATTCCTTTTTGGCCATTGTAAAAATGTGTGGAACTAATGTGATAAGTGTGTCAGGTTGTTTATATATGTATGCTTATGTGAGAAAGTCGAAAGACCCAATTGTAATATTCGAGATGGTTGTTTGGAAAACCCCTCTTTGGTTAGGTCACTTACCTCATATCTTGATTATGATATAGGAGGGTCATTAGTATGGGCCTCTGTTTGAGAATATTTATTTATGGCATGATAATATCCTAGATGTGTTCGGGGTGGTACCGAATTGTCTAGAGAGATTTGGTACATATATATGGCTTGTTGATTGAATGTGTTGCACACCTCGTTGTGAGAATTTTAGGGAAACATATCATAGAAAGGTGGTTATTGAGAACGATTTTTTCACTAGAAGATCATGTACTATCTAGTGGACCATAGTGGGTTGATATTAGGGTTTATTTCTATGGGAGTGGTCCCCTTGGTCTGACCTAAGAATGGGTAGTGGAGAATTAGGGTGTTTGATTCTATCATGTATGGCATGCTACTAGGATGGAGTCGTAGGTATTACCATGTTCTGAACATCCTCTGAGTTCCACGTTTTCCATGACATATTGATACGATTTCTAATAGTACCATTTCCCTTTCTGTTTGTGTAGAATCATACCGTTGAACTTGGTTTTGGAGTTTTATTGGAAAAACAATGTATGTATGGTTGGTTTTACAAAGAATTTCAATGTAACTATTTTGGAAATGTTGTCTGCACCCCTCTTTATTTCTTTTACCTATGTTTGAATTATAATGGAAATGGAATTGGGATTGATAGTTTTCAAAGTACATTTTATATGGGAAAACCTTTTTTTAACCGTATTTCAAACTAGTGTTATTGGTCGATATTACAATTAGAAAAAGCCTGAATTTCATTGTTCACATGTGGCATCCCTACTAAGAATATTAATTACCATGACTATTTTTTATCATTTCAGTTATAGGTTTCCTTTTCTCATGTTTTCTTGGCTGAGTTTCTCTTTATTGGAGCAAGGTCAGCCTTTGGTTGTGGGGTGACATGGAATGTCACGTGGAGGAATTTTGAGTTATTTTGTTTATTTCTTTTTCTACCAAAAGGTTTTTGTTTTTTATTTGTTTTTTCTTTTTTATTTATTTTTATTTTAGATTCCAAATCATTCCCAGTGATTAGATTTTGATTCTCATTACTAGTATCCATTCAAGGGGATCTAGAATGCCATTCGGGCCATACTGTGGATCAGCTCGGGTGACTAGTTTAGGGTCAACCAAGTTTCTTTCATAAAAAAATGGTATCAAAGGTAAGCCTTTATTATTTACGGTGTTTAGTATATGTTAATTAAGATTTTATGGAATCAATAGGTAGGTACAAGATTGACGTCATGAACCCTCTCCAGTTCCGAACCTCGATTCACTAGGGGTAGTCACTGAATTTAGCCCATGTTTAGTTATGGTTTGTTTTAGATTGAGGGATGAAAACTGATGCAAGAAGATGTTACATATTGATATCACATGGAGTAGTGACCCATGTGGAGTCTGAGTACATATATTAAGTTCCTCCTAGTTTTTTATGTTTACTTGGGGAATGGCCCACTACCATCTCTCCAGGTTTAGCGCGACTACTAGTCCCTCACTCTGGTAGTTTGATGCAAGTTTGGTGTCTTCATGGTTCTGGATAGTGAAAGTGTGATTTTAAAAATTAAAAATTTGTTTTGAAATAAAAAATAATTATTTTAAATGCCTTGAAATTAATCAAATAGTTTTTAACACTGAATGCTCTTGGTCAAAAAAATGTGGTGTTATCTTGGAACTTGTAGAGAAATGGTTTGTGTGCAACCATGGGTAGTCCTTATGAAAATTTTCACATATGATAAAATTCATGGAAAGTTTAAGTTGGTTTGTATGTATGATTGTGGATGAAGAAATGTTCATCATATTCTGAGATTACATGGGTGTGTATTAGGAATTAAAATCTAGAACTTTTTTTTCTAATGTGATTTTAAAAAATAGAGAAAGGTTTTTGAAAATTGAATTTGGATTCAAAAGTGGGAATGGTATTTGAAAAGTGTCCTTGGAAGTAGGTTCTGAAATAAAAAATAAATGTGGGATTTTGAAAAATAATTTGTGGGTTGTATTTTTATTTTTTTGGTTTTTGACCTAGTCATTTTGGCTATAGAATTTTACTTTGAATTATACATTGATTTGATATCGGTTTTTTCTATGGGTTTTATATGTCTTTTAGAAAATTCCACCCAGAAAGGTCCCCATGGTTTCTAATAAGTCATGCATATCTTTTTTCCCCTATCAAACATTGTCTATCCTTAATGGTGATTTGGGTTTGTTAAATTCAGTTAAGCATTTTGAAGAGGATAACTGTGTTTTTAGGATGTTGGGAACTCCCAGGTCTATTAGAGTCCAAGATATCCTATGATTGTTTAAGGGTTCATCTCGGAAAAAATGGGAGTTGTTCTCCCCACCATCAGTTCATGTTAGTATGACGTGGGATATCTTTAAATCTGTATTCATTTGATGGTTTATACTTGAAAATGTGACGATAAAGAAAATTGAAGAGATCTTGTGTATTCAACAAGGCCAACAGAATATGAATTCATATGCTGACCATTTCAAGGAACTTGTGTCCTTTTCTCCAAAGTTATAATTGTAGGATTTGATGAATACTTCTCTCATCACCGTGGGTCTTCATCCAAAGATTAAGGATTGAGTCCCCCTTTATAGGTAACATCGTTTTGAGAAGACAATAGATGAGTCATTATTTGAGGAGTTGGTATCCAGAGCACAGATTGTTGCAAATCCAGTGTATCCATTTTCTCATTAAGGTTCCCTATCTGGCGAGCAGGGTGTGCCAGAAGAAACTATTTCTAATGATTCCTCTGCTATAGTACTAGATTCTAGTATGTCAGACTGTTCAGTGGTGTACCACTATTGTTGTCTATTCGTGCATGTGAACATGTCATGTTGTACCCCTCAGAAGACGTGCCATCATTGCAGCCAATTGGGTGATCTAAGGAAGTTCAGTAGGAATCATTGATTGATGAAGATGATATGACTGGAGGATTCCAGTGCCAAACTATGAGATAGGAGATGCATCAACCATCATATCCCTAGCCACATGTCTTGGGGTGAATCTCTCACATAATCAGGGGTTGCCGGGGGTGTGAAGCATTGGTTCGGGTTTTGTATTCTGTGTTGGTAGTGGAATAGTTAATGCATTTTTGTTCATTAATTTATACTACTAATGTTTTTATTTCATTTCTAGTTCATTATTTCATCATGGATTTATGATTGGTATGTTCTTATTGTATCCAACTAGTTTTTTTTTCTGATTATGATTACTCTAGTCGTGAATTTTTCTTATAAGTTTGTTTGGCCCTTGTGTGGGTTGATTTCAGTTTAGTTGTGTTCCTTTATGGATTTAAGTGCATATGGGATAATCTATGTTTTTATATAATATTGGGTTCACTGCTTGGGTTATGTTCTTCTCAGATGATTTTCTCTAGTGTTGGAGGCTTTTTGTCTACGTAGACACTTCCATGTTCTAGTGGATGTGTTGTTTTTCTCATTCCATAGAAGTTAGTTTGGATCAGTGGGGAGTTCCCATGTCACCCCCCTTACTGGGAGATATGTTTGGGTGATAATTTTACACACTGGTTGAGCTTTTGTGGTGGTATGAAACCCCTCATGTTCTTTTATTCTCTTGTATTGTGGTTTCATTTGGTTTCATTTGTTCATGGTTTTTTGTTTTATTTATTGTTCATTTGGGCCACTTTCTAGGGGCATAAAGTGTCTGTTGTGGGATAAATTATGACACCTAACATTTTATTTTTTTTCATATCTCCGGGTTCTCTCTCCAAGGGTCGATCTGGGTGATAGTTTAAAATTTTAGACGTTTAGTAATTTTACTGGGTTTCGGACCCCTGCGCAGTCAGAGCGCAGTGGGTGGTTGCTGCGCAGTAGGAATATGAATTAGGAAATTGCTCGTTATTCTTATAATTGTTATTTATTTATATATTATTATTATTTGTTTTATTGTTGTTATTGTTATTATTATTATATATGGTTTTATTATTATTATAATTATTATTTGTATTATTATTATTATTATTAATGGAATTATTATTATTATCTTCGGTTGTTATTATTATTATTATTATTGTAATAATATTATTATTAAAATAATGAAAAAAATAAGAAAAACCATATCCCTAATCTACCCAAATAACCCCGATGTTCTATGTTGCACGTCCCTTGCATAGGCACTCCTCCGCCTCTCACCTTAGTTCCGGCCTTCCCCAGCCCAAGAATCCCACTCCACGGCCCTCCATTCACCCTATCCTTATAATGCCTCCTCCCATGACCCCCCATCTCTGCACTCTCCCTATATAACCCTCTTCTCCCACGTGACCATTCTCCCCTCTCCCCTCGCTCCTGGTCGCCCCTACAGGATCCCACCTCAACCTGCCCTCTGCCACTCTCATTTCCCAGCTCTAGCCTCCCACGAACCCAACCACACCCCTCCTTCATGCACCACTACACTTGTCCCCATCCACACTCAACCTTCATGATCCTGGCCTCCACCTTTCCTAGACCTCAGCACCGGTCTCCGGCCTTCGTCCTCCCCTTCCAGTCTCACCTTCTGGCGGTCCGAACACCGCTGTCTAGCGGTCTTCCAATACGAATAGCAGTGCATCTGTCACCTCCCCAGCATGCGATTTCCTCCCCTCCAGTGTTCCCGCCTTTTGAATTTGTGTTTTCCTTATATTCTACCTATCTCTACTGACTTAGTTTGTAATTCGTTTTATTTTCTCATTGTCTACTATGTGTGAGTGGTCCTTGGGGCATTTTTCCTCCTTCTGCCAATGTTTTTCCCAATCCGCACATTATTTGAGGTAGGTGAATCTGCATTTTCCATTATGAATAAGTAAATAAAATTATTATGGGTTTCTAATAAATTCTTATACATGATTTGTTCCATTGAAAATAAATTGGTAAATTTTTAATAGTATTTTCATGTAAGATGGTTTTCTTAATAATAGTTTGTTATAGGATTTTCTAGTGTTTGTAATTTTTTTGATCCGTTTATGAAAGGTTTTATAAATTTGGTAATTTTTTATAGGATTTCTAGTAAACTAATTGGGTTTCGTAAAAAATTACATACACTTTGTTCCTATTTCTTATAATTTATTTTTCATAAACTAGTTAGCTTGTTATAAAATAATTTATAAACTTGTTGGGTTGTTTATAAAATTGGTGATAAATTTTTTGGATTTTTTTATGAAGGTGTAGTAATTTTAGAGCATTTATGGTGTTTTATATAAATGATTTTGTGTGTGTGTTTGGAAAGGATAAGGTCCCTTTTTTCAATTGTGAAATATTTGGGTGGGAGGGTGTCTGAATCTCAAGGCCCCATTAGGAACTTTCATATACTTTGTGTGTTTTAGCTTGGCTTAAATAGGTACTTGGAAACATTCTGGTAAATTCTTTGTGTAAAGGTATGTTTGTCCATATTTCTGTAAAAGTGGTATTTGTTTTCATGGAAATGGTTTTGGCATGTTATCTTCTCTTTCAAGATAGATTTGGGTGAGCATTGATATATAAGCTTTACCCAGTTACTTAAGATGATTTTATAATGTAATTTAATGGATTACTAAATTAGAAAAAGGTTTGAAACATGTTTTGAGTATTTTTTAGGGTGTGTATGTTTTATTAATGTGGTTTTTAACATGTCATGTATTTTTTATGGGTGTTTCACACCAAATGTTGTTTTAGTTTCCCAGTTAGATCTTGCATATAGTTTATTATCATTAGAAATATTTTTTTATTTTTATGATTGTAATTTCAATGGAAGAAAAGTGATGATAGGTGTTTCCAATTGGTTTTGCATGCTATGTGATCAATGTGATTCTTTATTGGTCATTGTAAAAATGTTTGGATCTAAAGTGATTTGCGTGTCTCGTTGTTTATAAAAGTATGGGTTTTTAAAAAAGTTTAAAGGCTCGATTGTCATCTTGGAAAGGGTTGTGTGGAAAACCCCTCATAAATTATGTATCCTTCCACGTAGTTTGATCATGAGACATGAGGGTCCTCGGTATGGTCCTCCTTTTGAGAATATTTAATTTTTGGAATGAGACTGACCATGAGGTGTTCGAGGTGGTTCTAGATTGTGTAGAAAGCTTGGTTATATATATATATATTTGGCTTGTTGTTATAATGTGTGGAAAAACTCTTTGTGAACATAGCATGGAAAGACAGTATAGAAAGGGGTTACTCAGAATGATTACTGCACTTGAAGTTTATGTACCGTCTAGTGGACCATAGTAGGTGGATATTTGAGATTATTCTTATGGGATTGGGCCCCTCATTTAGACTTGAAAAAGGTGACTGAGCATTAGGGAATTTTATTCTATTGTGTGTGGCATGCTACCCACGATGGAGTCACATGTATTAGTATGTTCTGGTCATCCTTCGAGTTCCAAGGTTTTCCCTAATATTTTGATGCAAGCATTATTATTAACATTTCCCTTGGTATGTGTGTAGAATCATACCCTTGAACATGGTATTGATGTTTTCATGGAAAAAATTTGTATGTATGGTTGGATTTAAAAAGGATTTCAAAGTATCTATTTTGGAAAAAAAATGTGCGCCCCTATTTATTTATTTCCCATATTTTTGAATTATGAGGCAAGTTGAATTGTTATTGTTAGTTTTCCAAATAAATTGTATATGTGAAATCTTTATTTTATTAAATTTAATTCAAACTAGTGTTATTATTCAGTCATGGAATTAAAAAATACATGGATTATGTTGTTAACTTTTGGAATCCCTACTGAGCATTTTAATTCTCATACCTATATTTTTACAATTTTATTTGCAGGTTTCCTTTTCGTAGGTTTTCTTGGCTAAGTTTCTCATTATTGGATCAAGGTCGGCCTTTGGTTAGGATGTGACCTGGATGGTCACGTAGAGGTTTGTTGAGTTGTTCTATTTTTTCCTTTTCCACTGCTAAGTTATGTTTTTTTCGGATTGTTTGTTATTATTTATTTATTTTTCTTCTATGGGACAAATCGTTCCTAGTGATTATGTTTTGATTCCTGATATATGTTTCCATCCCGTGGGGATTGGGAACGCCCTTCAGGAAATGCTATAGACCGGTTTGGGTGACTGGTTCGAGGTCAACCTATGTGGATTCATTACATAAGGGTAACTATACATGATATTATTGATCTAAATTCTCTTTTTTCATCACCTATCAAAGTGGATTAATGCTTTTGATATAGTCTGTGTAGTTTTTTACTCTAACCAACTATCTTAATTTATAATCGTATATTTGAGATATGGGTTTTAAAAAAATTAGATACCTTTTATTTTAAATTAGGTCAATTTTTTTCTTATATTTCCCTCATATATGGGTATCTTAAATTGAAAGAACCAAAAAAAAAGAAACTTGCATTTCAGGAACTGGAACTTTGATGTACTTCTATGGTTATAGATTTGATAAAAATGTTATATTGTATTTTATTTATCTTGGAATCTGATTATGCGTTTATGGTGTTTTTTAATAAATGTGGTAGAGTGTATGTATTAAGAATATTTTTTAAAAATATAATGGTATTGTTATTTTTTATCAACTCATCATACCCATATTGATGTTTTTTTCTTTGTTTGTAATGTTAAATTTCAGTTTATATTTCATTAAATAAATATTAATTATATTAACATAGATTCTAACTTGAATACTTAGGTATCATGACACCAATTCAGTTCTAATAGTTATAACTATTTTAAATGTATTTAATGATATATTATACCATTCAATAAATGAGTTATATTTGAGTATTAAACCTAGAGTTTATTATATATGTGAAATTGTTGAAAATATAGATATTGGGTATTTTTTTCTTACATTACATTATGGTTAAGATGAAAAAAATAATTCTCAGACAATATTATTTATAATTTCATTACTATTGAGATTTTTATATTATCTTATTCATTGGAGGAATGATCCCAAAAAAATAAGCCATGGAAAGAATTTAGTTATATTCACTTGTCGATAACGGATCCAAATTAAATTATATATATAAAATTATCTGTAAATAAATTTTATATTATATAATACATTTATATATATATGTTTGTGTGTATATATATCTAATATTTCATTCTAGGTATTGTCTCATAACTATAGTTTTGTTGAAAAAAATAAATTTGTATTTTTTTTATTATTTTTTGAGAATCATGTTTGGGATTATCACAACCAATATGGTCATTGTTTTTATACAATTAGTTCTATTTGAATTTTTATTAAATCCGAATGATAAATTTGTTTTATTTTATAACATATATTATTTTTGAATTTTTTCCATTATAGTGCATCATATAATTACGGGTACATTACCCACCATCGAAATTTGTTTTCAATCTATTTTTTATTACGATTAATCTATATATAATCTCCATGTAAATTTTTTGAATTGATTGAAGTATAAATATTGATTATTTCTATATATTAAATACATTTTCTATACTTTACAATCAATTACTTGTCTATAAAGAATGAATGTTTTCAATTTCGTTATAAAATTGAAAAAAATTATAGTTGTTTTCTATAAAACTATAATTGAAAATGAAATATTTGACTTTAAATGTGGTGTTTATAAAAAAAATATATTTCAAAAGTCTATTTTTTTACTTTTATCATTACTTTTAAACAAAATTAACATTTAATGACTCAAAAGAAAATTCTCTTTAGAAGTTATTCACATTTTTACTAAAAACATATAATTTGATACATTTTTTACATTAGCATCAATTTACCGCAATTAAAACTTAATTTTTTAACATCTTGTGTTTCAAAATATTTTTAAACAAATGTTAATAATAGAAAAAATGATGTTAAGAGGTTGTTTTCTAGTACTATGGTTTACCAACTCTCGTATACATCACATTCGTCTTATGATCAATTTTACAATGCCACCTGACCATGATGTCGGGTTCAACATTCATGATTTGGATTTTAAAAATGTTATTAACCTTCAAAAATTCCCATTTAACTCTATATATGGACTTTAAAAAACAATATTTTACCTTAGTAGTGAAATTGGTGTTTCAAAATCATGAATACATACTAGGTAATGAGGTAAAAATATAGTTTAAAAGAAGTAAATCATTAAAGAAGATAGAGAAACTATCTTCAGTGACTACCCTAAGCATTCACTAACAATCCCCTTGTTATTATATACAAAATACTGAGTCACTCACACTAAATATCTCTCTCATGACACTTCTATTTTTTTTATTTTTTAATAAACCCTTTTTTCTCACCAATCAGGTTCATCGAAATCATCATGGCTACCTTCCACCACTAGCCTCATGTTTCTCACCATTGTTCAAAGAAAAAATAACATAAACTATTTTTCAACTATTATACACCATAATCAACAATATCTATGTTGTATAATAAGATAGAAACCATTAATTCACACTCTATTTTTGGATTATTTTTTTTATCTTACCAAAAACATCTATTTAGACCCCTACCCCACCCTTCCCTATCCCTTATCAATGCCTCTATCCCTAACCATATTTCCCAAATTTATTTTTTAAAACTTTAAACTCAATATAATTACCTTATGTCAATTATTAATTAATTTGTTATCAAATCTATGATGGATTGTTTTAGGATTTTTATCTTGAATCATTTTATTTATTTAAAAATTATTTACATTTTCACTCTATGATTTATTAATTTATTTCTGTTTAAATTTTTATATATTTTGATTTATTTTTGAAATAGTTAGAATATATTATATTAGTGATGAATATGAAATTTCTGTGATTGTAGCGTTTTATGATAATATCGGGAAGATTTGATAAGTAATCATTATTATTCAATACCACTATTTTCTCTCTATGTTCCTATATTAAATTGTGTAAGTAGTCAACCAAGATTAACCCTTCTACTTGAATACTAATCAAGGTAATTAGTTTTGATTATTTTTAATATTTTTCAGGGACTAACAACATTTCACACTCATTAATTGAAAATATTTGTAATGATATTTTCCTAATGTGAAAATAATTTTATTCTTTACTATGATAATTACTAAATTTAAATATTAACATTATGTTTTGAAAAAATTTAACTAGGAATTGATTTTGAATTTAATTTCATGAAATGATTTAATTTGATGAAAATATTAATTAGTTAGATATTATATATTTAAGTAATATCTTAAGGTTTTAACCTTTTGAATGATTTTATTCTTGTGTTTGTAGATGTTTTTCACTTATTTTCTTTTTTAAAATTTTTATTACTATATTTATTATGGTCTTTTGAATGAAAATTTTATATATATGGGTATTATAATTTTTAATCAAATATTAAACTGTGTGGAAGGCATCCCTAATATATTTTAATTTTTTTTACATTTAAATCAGTAAATTTTTCTATATTGAAACCATTAGATTTAATTCAATTAGTTTTTATTGTTAGATTTTGTAATTTATATAGACATAAATTTTAATCTATTATTGTCACTACATTATTTTTTTTAGTATTCCATGTTTTTAAATAATGTTCACCAAGAATTGGTGAATACTTTTTCATGTTTGTGAACCCCTATATGAGAAATTTATATGGATATAAATGTACACATATTTAATTTAAAGACTAATGTTGGTGGATGAATGAACTATCCATAATATATTAAACTGTTGTTTTATTGGCTTTCCTATTTGGAATTAATGTTTAAGAAAGAAATTATTATATAATGAGGAGATTATTAGAGGATTGTGATATATTCATATTTATTTTATTATTATTTTGGGTGATGTTTTGTAGGTGACTATATGTTCTTGAAAAGAAATGGATAGGATTTAAAATTATATTGAACTTGGAATTATGGAAAATATGGGAATGTTCAGATCTAGGTTTGGATATGATCATGTATCAAAAGGATTTGGTAAGAAGAATTAGTGTGCATAGATCTATATAAAGGGACTAACATATAATAAAATATTTTATAGGAAAAACCACATAAACGGACTCCCAAAATGATAAATCATGTAAAGGGATACTATGGATAAATATCCACGTCATAAGAAGATTCAGAAATAACATATCTATGTATGTGTATTCATAACCCAGTTCTCACGTAAGGGGATCATAAAACATAGATAAATTAATGATATCCCAAAGTAGACTTCGATTTAAGTGTAATAAAATATGTGAATCCTTAAAAGAATATGGTGTCCCCATCATTTCATACATAAATATGACATATTATTAGATGAATATTCATTAAAAACATTATAATCCATGCAAGAACCAAAACGTTTTTGAGTATTTAGAAAATTAGATACATGAATAACTGGTACATTAATGATCTAAATAATTTCCCATATAGTTCATCACAAATGGAACCCTTCTTAGAAAAACCATACATAAAACCATTCATTATTTCCATGTCAAATGGAAATGTAATAAAGATTGAGCTCATATTCTTAGTACTGGTACAAAATAGAGAAATCAATGATATTTTTAGAATAAAATTATAATCAGGGTATCATAACTAAAGATTAGAATTTAAATATAATACCTAGTAATTCAAAGATCTAAATCATGAGTCATAGAATGAACATTAATTGTTTTTAAGACATGAATCCTAAAGAAGTGAAGAACAAGAGCCATAATAACAAAACATTAACATAAAATAATTTAAAAAAAAATTTCCATAAAATCTGGAATAATCAAAATATTTGAAATCATATATTAATGATACCCACCAAAACATTCAACACATGTTCTTATTGGGACAAAAATCCATGTTCATATTTTGGGATTGGGAAAATCAATCATGTACCAAATTTTAGGCATGGGATAACCTCTTGTATAACATTTTTTGGGATTTATATAACCACTTTTGTACTCTTTCATATCATAAAACCATAGTATTTAAAAAATTAAGTGGATTTATATAATTTATCCACATATCACACAATAATAATCCATTTATACATATTTCATAGGATTATTAAAACATTTACTATTCCATTATAACATAACCCATGAAAAAAAGGAGTTTCATCAAAATTTCTTCAGTATAACCATAATCGATTAATTAAAATAATTATGACAAGATCATAGAACAATATATCTAGTGAAGCATAAGTAACATCAAAGTATGTTATCATAAATGAATAACACTTTTTAAATTTACAGTGGAACATTTATAAAGGACAATACCCTTTTCATTTTATATTCACTAATTTAAAATCCAAATCATTATAAAATATAAAGAATTTCTTTTTTATTGAAATGGAACATGAAAAATTGAAAATTAAGTCTCAAATAATTGGTAGATCATGATATATAGGAATTATAATAATGTATTGTAGATTAAATCATATTCATGTAAACATTATTATTAAAAAGTCAAAAATAACTTGTTTAGAGAATTGTGAGAATATTACTATTATATATATATATATAAAGTCAAATTTGGGTGAAAAGGACATAAAAATCATATTAATGTATTAAAAAATTCTTCAATTATTTTAATGAAAATATGGACTTTGAAGAAAAATATTCCCGATAAAATAGTAAAATAAAGTCATTTTTATTAAAAAACATTATTTATGTATCTAGAATTCTAAAAGAGAGAAAACGTTTAGGAAAACTTTTATTCTCCATAAATTAAAATATTTTAATAATTTTATAATATTTTTGGGTGGAAGAGAAAATAATTTGTCATTGTAATTTTAATCATAAATAATCACTATAATAATTATATTGTTACTTAAAACCCTTTCCTCATGTTCAACGTACTTCATAAGCACTCTATCCGCTGGTATAATAAATTTAAATTTATTATAATTAAATACCACAACCATATTGATACCCTTGATACAATATATGGTTTTGTTATAAAATTTTAACATCCATTTTTTAATAATTGTTATTCTAATGTTCGTTTTTGGGTTTAACTGTATTATTTTCAAAAAATTTGTTAGTATGGAACTTAGAGTATTTTTACATTGATCGTGATCAAATAATTTAAAAAAATTAATAATGATATAAATATGGTATATATTTATTGCATACATATTAATAATCATCCATAAAAGTTAGATATATAAAAATATATGACAACGTTTATAGAGATGGTAATCTGTATATATGCATCAATGTTGTTTTGATTTTATAATGAAAAAAGAAAAAGAATTTTTTCATTAAAAAATATTTATTTGACCATAAATATCATACATATTTAGTTAAACCATTTTTATAAACATCCTAGAAATATGGAAATGAAATAAATGAATCAAATCTCTTTTTGGAGGAAATAGTCCACACAGAGGCATGATCAATACTTTAAATTCCAATTTGATTGAAAAGAGGGGGAAATGGTTTTTAAATTATCATAATAATATTTAATTCCAGTAAGGAGACACTATTAATCATTTTATGATGGATAAAAACGGATTATATAGTGTGGAACAAGAAATAAAACCAAAATAATGCGGTAATGAGTTATAAAATTTGTTGATAAACCTCCTTTGGATTACACCATAATATTTGATAGGATGGAATTATGATCATATAAATAACAATAAGAAATAAGAAGGGGTTATATTATTTTATTATGCTATAGATTTTCTGGGATACAATGCTCAAACATTGTCAGTTAGAGATAATAGGAGGTGACCTTTGATAAGTAAGTGGCGGGGCACCCATTGAATTATCTAAATTGTTATAATAATGAAAACTTATATTCATTTTATTATGTCCCAAAAAATTTCATTTTTTAATCTAGAGTGATTATGATTCAAATAAATCTCATTAAATAAAAGTTAAACAATATTAGGGTTTTTTTATAGTTATCACTTAGTTTTAATACCCCTTATTAACTCTTTTTATTAGTGCCATGTTTTCAATGATTTTCACTCTTTAGTTGTTGTGATACTTTACATAAAATAATTTGAGACCTATAAGTGGAAAATATAATATATTCTAGACCATATCAATGATGATGCCCAAAAAATGGGATTAAAAAATCCACAATGTAAGAAATACCTAACATTGGGAATTATTTCCCCCATAATAAAAATAAAGAAGAAGGTGTCCATGATCATGCAAGTATTTTGAACTTCTAAGAGAGACAAGAACCCTAGGACTATAGAATTTAATGTGTATGGTCAATTGTAACTCATATCCTACAAAATATTCCTCACATCCCCTTTTAACAAGTCCATTTCTCTTGAAAATTCATCCCTGAAACTCACTGATCTTGTAGTAGTGCCAAAAAATCACTCCTAGGGCTTGAGAATTGTTAGGGGGGGAGTTCCAAACTTATCATCCAATATCATTTGTAAAATGGGAGGGAAATATCCAAAAGGATGAATTTGTTTGCAGTCATAAATATAACGCAACACATCACCTATTATTAGAATGATTGTATTTGAAAACACTCATACACCTCATGAGATTCCCACCCTTTGTGAACTAAACAAGTAAAATAAAAGGGGAAATATGAGATCATATTACGGTTGTAAAAAAAATGTGATACGACCAAAGAGGTTAAAAATAAACCAAAAACCCCTAGCGACATGTCCACCTCAATAATCCATAGTCCACTGTATTTCCACCCTCACCATGTCAAAGGCTCTAGATATGTTCGAGCTGTCTTATACTCCCCATTTGGAACCAATGGTGTGTTAAAGGTATTTTCAATGATAATTCATGTGGATCACCATAAGGCTTTTTTTTGTTCAGATAGAACACAACTGGTAGGAAAAGTTATTTCTTAGACAACACACATGAATTCTCACAAATACCCTAGCATTTGAAAAATAAAATAAGAAATAAAAGTGGAAATTTGGGTGCCTCTTACGGTCATAAAATTTACATGACACACCCATGTACATCGAATGAATTTGAGAAAGATGTAAAACAACAGGATTTCTTGATTTTTTTATTTAATATAATATTTTTGATATTTTTAATTCATAAAACCCTGAATATTCCTTTTTTTATATAAACTCACAATGTTTTTATTACGTTCTATGAAACTCAATTCTATTATTTCACTAGATGCAACAATGACTTATCTTACGTTATGCGCAACATTATGTTTCTGTGAAACAACCCATTCCTATGATAATTATTTAAATAATTTTATTATAATCTATCCATTTAACATATTAATATGAATAGTGATATCTAATACTTTTTTTCACATAAATTAAAAATATTTACAATGAAATGTATATTTTCCGGTATAATATTTATATGTTTTGAAATTCTATTATCTTAAATGAACAGATTTTTACACCCATTTAAGAAATGAAATATAACTAATTCTATACAATCATAATAATTTTATTTGATTAAACGAATATCATTATTAAATGTTGGATTCCAATATTAACTTAGGGTGAATTTTTATTATTTTTCTAAGAAGATTCATTTTTTTGATAAATAGTGAAAAATACATCATTGTAGTTAAAAACATTTATTTTTTTAACAAATAAGGATATTTTTCACTAATTTATGAAGAAATAATAATTAAATTATAAATTTATTAACACAACATAGGTCACTGGAAGAATTTTTATATTGAAAATAGATACAAAAAATTAAATAACTTTTGAATGTTCTTTTTACAGGCCTTCTCACCACGTCTACAAGATTAGGATTAAACATAATTTTCCCATTTTAGTGATTTGAATTTCAGAAAATAGAAATAAACGGTTTTAATTAGTATGATATATATATTCAAATAGGATCAATTTAATACTTTTATTATTATTATTAGAAACTTTTGTAAATTTCTATTAACAATGGTTTTTGGGTAAATTGGATAAATAAAGGTACGAATAATATTATAATATTATTAAATCACCATAAAACGTTTCTTATATTCATTGTATGATTTTGTTTCCACAAAAACACACCTTAAGTCTAAATTATTTCCTTTTTATTCCACTTAGGTATTAATATTACATTTATAATATTTTATTTAATGATATAATAAAAATGTTGCACTTTAATTTTAATAATTAAATCATTTTTAAGATGGGGTAAAATATAATATAATTAAAAATATAAATATTAGTTTAAAATATAATAAATTTATCTTCATCGTGATATTTCTTTTAGTATTTTGATATTATATAATTTGATTAATTGCTTTCATAATGATGGTGCATTAATTTTTTAATTAATAGGAATATCAAATAACCGATTATTAAAATGTATATAATAAAACAATAAAAAATATATGACATAATAATTATAATGGTATAATAAATATATATATATATATATATTTCATTTACCTTCTTCTGTTATGCATAGAAACAAAAAGGAAACAACGTTCAGGCATACATACAATTTACCACCTCTATGAACGGTGTATTCCATTCCACATATATTATATATATATATAATAAATATATATGATAAATAAATAATTTTAACATTATTAAAGTATTTATATCATTATATAAGTAATAGGATGAAGAATAACATGTCAAAACATCTATGATAAACAAATTAGTTATTACCCGAAACATTTCTTTAACTTGGATTTGTTAACAAATGGGTAATATACAGTCATAAATCAATCATATATGATATTATAAAAATTATTAGGATTAATTTTTAGTTAATAATATGTATAAAACCACTATTCACTATTTTGAGACATGTATCGATGGAATCAGACCTAAGGTAAGGGATTTTGGTCTCACCTATACTTCTGTGAGACATATGCCACATAAACTAATTGTTTTCTCTAAATGTTTTATATACTGTCATTGAATGTATTTTATTATTATTGAACATAATATTAAGGTGTTTTCATATCTATATAATTTCTTAAATTTCATGGGGCATATGATTCGATCGTTTATAATGATTTAAGTTTTAATTTCACAATCACATTATCACTAGGAGAGATTATACGTAAGTATATTTTGGGAATATTTTTCTTCAATATGAATGTTTCTTAAAAATTATTTCAAAAAACATTTTTACTATTCTTATATAATTTTTTAAATTAATTTTTACCCATGAATTAATTTTTATTATATGGTTTTAAAAGAATATATTGTCATTTTCCAAATGAGGTAATCTATAACTTTTGAAAAAAAAAAGTATGAGAAGATTATTTATTTTTAACATATACATTAAGAATGCATTTTTTCACTTACTTGAAATAATAAATACAAGAGGATTCCCTTATTATCTTACAAGATTGTTTTTAATAAAAAATTAATTCTAATATTGCATGGAATTTTAATAAAAGAAAATGATTTCATTGAAGAAATTATGTTTTCCTCGTGAATTGATTAAAACTATATTTCATGATTCCGTTATATAGTTTCAATTTGGATTCAAATAATAGGTTATTTAATGTTTTTTGTTTTAAAAATTTTTTTTTATGTAAAATTAATTTTCCCAGTGATAATTTAAAATATTTTCCCATAAAATATTGAATACTTTGTTATAGTTCAATAATACCATTAAAATTCATTCTCTAAATGGATTATGTTTTCAATTAATGATGTTTAATAAACCCTATTATTTTCAAGGGTTATAATTATGAAGAAATTATTATTAAACATGTATCTTATTTTTATGTTATGATATGATTACATGTTTATGACACCCATTCCATTACACTGGATATGTTATGAGTTTTTATGATCTTGTTTCATATGTAACATACCATGTATGTAATGAATAATAGATATTTTTATCTATGTGTATTAATGAATTAGATAGTGTTTTAGAGGCTTAAAATGAAAATAAATCCAATCTTAAGAATGGAATACACTAATATTTTTTTAAAAGATTGTTTTACTGCCTTTTGATGGCAAATCATTTTTAAATATATATTTTGACAATTTTATCAGCTATTTTTGTAAAAATAAACTTATTATTTATGATTGGGACATCAAAATTTACTTTGAGTGATTTTTTGGTATTTTTCTGACAATGTTCATTTTTTAATGAATAGTGAAAAATACTGCATTTTACATCAAAACTGCTTTTTAATCTTCATTATTTATATGATTAGATTATCTTTTTAATTGTTTTTAAAGTTAAATTAGAATATATTTTTACCCTTTAATCCAATGGTGGTCATTAGGATTAATTTCACTTTGAAATTGGGCATAAACTAAGGCCAAACTTTTCATAGATATTGTTTCAAAAAACATGCTATTTGTTTTGACAACGGGAATTATTTTTAAATCAGTTATTTCAATTTCTGTGTTTGGAATTTGGTAAAATGGATTACATATTTGGTATCATTAGGTCCAAATTATGTAATCAAGACTCCTTGTTTTTGGACATTATGAATAGTAACGATGGTAATTATCATTAATTATCTTGATTAATGAGTAATCGGGTAGTTAAAGAAAATAAAATAATATCAAAATAATACAAAATGAACACAAAATGTGTTCTAAGGTTAATTTTTGTCTCATGGCCGACCATGGGATGCCTTGTGCCAATCTTGGGGGCCCCATGGAATAACTTTTGTGAGAAAGTGACTTTTTATCTTTTTATTTTTAAAGAATGTTAAATGTGAAAAAGAATGTATCACCTAAGTAAAATATTTTTAATTTTGTATACATAGATGATATTTTGGATTATAAATCTTTATTATAAATATAAAAATATTTCCTACATCATGATATTTTTTTTATAATTTTTAGACATTAAATGTATTAAATTATTTATGACATCATGATGATGCAGCGATTACCTCATTAATAAAGGATTTAAATAAAATGGAAATATAATGAAAAATCTAAGACCTACACATGTCCAAAACATATTGGAGGAGTGTATTTAGAACCCTTATCACCTTATCCTAGAAACACATCAATGTGGGACCATTAATATCCGAAATTCATTCTAAAATAATGTATCATTTGTTTACTTTCCAAGAGTGCCCCTCCTCTCCTTTTATAAAAGGCCCCCAACTCTACCTCCTTACCCACACTTCTAAAGCCTTTGGCTCGACCAACCACTGCCCATTTTGTCTCTCCACATCCCTCTCTTACTCCTTGAAGCCTCACTTTGGGAAGAAGTCTTCCCAAGTAAGCCTTTGATCTCAAACCAAAGGGAGTTACCCGATTTTAAGGTAATGTCTTCACTTGAGTCCTTTTGTTTTATTTTGCTTCTCCAACCCACTAAAATCTTTTTATTCATTTATTTTGTAACAAATACAGTATCTTAAATATACTAGGATTTTTTTATAAGAAGTATTCGAACTACACTTACACACACCTACATCTAATGGTAAAAGAACATACTTTTTCCGTGGACGGTGAATGTATGCCTCCCAAAACGATGATTGTTCAACATTATTTTAACACCTTCAAAGGTGGCCATTAAGATGTCACTATAATTATATATGATATATAATATGTTTATGTTTTCCTTAAGCATCTGTATTTTTCATTTTGGGCATACCTTTATGGTTTCCATTATGGGTAAACGTGATATCTTCTTTAAGGAAGTGCGGACTACCACCCCTCAAAATGATTTGATTCATTAAATACCATATGTGGGACGTATAAATGATGGAACTGTGATATTATATATGATATTATACTAGAATTATAATATACCTTTATGTAATTATGATTCCATTCTATAAAATACGAAATAGAAATGAAAGTAGCGTTCATGCGTACGTACGGCTTACCGTCTCCATGAACGGTGCATTTCACTTCTTACCTCTAAATGATTATGTAATATTATAAATGCATGTATATACTGGATATATATGATATATATGATATATATATCATCATTATAATTCTGGATATAATGGACACATGAACAACTTGTAATTATAAACGGTTTATTTTTTACTCAAGTACCAATGATCGTTAAAACGACCGTTATTAACTTCAATAATTACATAGTGTTCATGACATGGAAATAAGTGATATAAAAGGAATAATTCACTTGAAAAAGGTTCTTAAACAAGTCGAAATTAACTCAAGTTTATTATTCAGGAGATTAAAGAACGACCGAGTCAAGTCAGACCCGAGGTATGGGACTTCGTCTCAATCTCCATTCATTGAGGCATATTTTGTTTTATACACATCCTTCTTTTATACAGTGTATAAACCCCTTTGACTTTTACATTTATTAAAAAGGAATATTTTTTATACGAAGTGTATACTAAATGACAATAGGGAATGTTTTCTTGTCATACGTATGCGGTGACAATGACTTCTCCGCCGCTGTGACCATTATTTGAGTATCGGATTCCTCTACAAGCCATACCTTTTAAAAAAAAGAAAAATAAATACCATGTTTTACTTTTCATTTATTTTGGTATTGAAAATGGTTTTCATAATTTCTTTATATCAATGTGTTGTATTGATATCTTGTGATAGTAAGGTGGAAATGTTATGTTTTCTTTATGCATGTTTTATGTGATACGATTATGTTGAGGTTCTTGGGAATTTTTATGAAGATAGGTGGTTCCGTGATAAACTACAGGCGGGTGAGCCTGATATAGCTCTCCAATGCATTGGGTAACAAGAATGAGTGAAACGTTAAGGTTTATCCGAAGAGATTTAAGGAATATACTGTGATGGGTATTCCAAACATAACCAAGAGGGTTACCTCCTACGTAAGAATGTTATGATTGCCTCAAGTTACCTTTATGTCTTATTATTTCTATGATTTATTCATGATTTGATGAGGTATGTTAAAGTGCTTATGTTTTATGGGTAATGTATGATTTCATTCTTATGTATATATGTACCCATGTTTTCTTTCCATATATTTTTATATCCCTTACTGAGCTTTTTATGCTCATCCCAAGTTTTTTTGAAATGTTTTTCACAGGTCAAGGGAAAGGTACATGATATGATGATAGTGTTAAGGATGTGTCAAGAAAGAATCCATGTTTTATTTTAAATAGGTTTACATTGATGGGAAAGACGAATACTATCTTTATGTAACCACTTTTTTTATATGTGGAATGTAATGAAAGTTTTATGATCTAATTCTCTAAAACTCTAAACTCGAAAAGATACTCAATGTGTAATCTTATAATAACTCAATATTAAGTATGGTTTAAGGCTGGAGCCTTATAGTTTGTATCAGAGGTCGGTTTAGATAACATTAGGAGTTAGAATTCTATTAAATGATTATCCAAAAATATTTTTTTATGGTCAAATTGAAGTGATATAGTATTTGAAGATTACCATGTTGCTTCATCTAAGACATGTTTGTTAAGAATGGTTTTCTGCAGAGGAAACAGGGAAGCATTGCTAGGAAGGCATGCAGAAGGAAATAACCTTCTGTCTCAGCATCCTGAGATGGTCGGAATTGGAACTGAACAGTTTTTGCAGTAATGGCACAGGTTACCCAAGCGATAAATGGTGGTGGTATCCATGCATGAGATCAGTCAGATCAACTGCAGAGGAACATGTCAGTGGTGGAAGATTTCATGAGGCAACATCCCCCATCATTCAGAGGATCATCTGACCCTATTCTAGCTGAAGGGTGGATTATAGAATTGGAGAATATTTTCGATGTCATGGGGTGTTCAGACAATCAAAAGGTTAGTCTTGCTATTTACCGTTTGGAGGGTGAAGCAGATCAGTGGTGGTCGACGGTTAAAAATATCAGGGACGCTGAAGCAAGAGGAAGACTCAGTGGCTACCTATGAAGAAAGGTTCACTCGATTGGCAAGGTATGCTCCAAATTTTATCCGAGACCTTGATAGTAAAATCAATCGTTTTTACTCAGGATTAATGACAAAATATCAAAGGGCATTAGCTTCTTGTGAGTTTAAAAGTTATGGAAAGCTTGATTGATGTGCTGAGAAGGTGGAAATGGAGTTTACCGATGATCAAGTGTTCTATAACAACCAGTAGAAGAAGAGACCGAGGTGGCAGGAGAAAGGGAAGAATTTTTCAAAAAAAAGTCTGATGGTAAGAAATCTAAGTTTCCAGTTTTTGATAAATGTGGAAAAAGGCATGCTGGGGAATGCCTTCTGAATTCTGGAAAGTGCTACTGATGTGGTAAGATGGGACATAAGGCTCCTGATTGCACTGAAAAAGATCAAGGTGAAGGTAAGACCAAATTTGATTTACAGTTAGTGAAATGTTTTAAGGGTAACGAGATGGGTCACTATGCAAACGAGTGTCCGAAAAAGATCTTGAGTGATGGGAAGAAGTTAGAATACAAGTAGAAAGGGGTGGTGAAATCCTTTGCAACTACTTCAGCAGATGTCGGGCCATCAAATGAAGCTGTATCAGGTACTTTGTTTGTTTTTTTAGATTATTCCAGTGTGTTGTTTGATTCGGGGTCCACACATTCTTTCATCTCTGAAACCTTTCCTAGTAAAATGGGAATACCATCTCAAGAAATGACTCCTGAACATTTGGTAAAAACACATGGGGGAAATGTTGAGGCCAAAAGAATTTATAAGAATCTTCCTATCCTTATCTGTGGAAAGAACCTACTTGCAAACCTTATTGTTCTACCTCTAGTAGAGTTTGATGTTATCCTGGGTATGGATTGGCTCTCTATTTACCATGCTAAGATTGACTGTAGAGCTAATGAAGTTTCTTTTCAGAAATACTTTCAGTTTGTGTACAAGAATGAACCCTTACTGTTGATAACTTATCAAGAGGCCAAGAAACTTATAAAATATGGAAATGAATGTTACCTTGCACACATCGATGAAAATAAAGGAACTGTTCAGATTAATGATGCGCTAGTGGTAAATGAGTATCCTGATGTCTTTCCTGATGAGTTTCTTGGAATAATACCAGATCTGGAAGTTGAGTATACTGTTGACATAGTTCCTGATACTAAGCCAATTTCGAAACCCCCTTATCGAATGGCTCAAATTTAACTTTTAGAGTCGAAGGAGCAATTGTAAGATTTATTAGAGAAAGGTTTCATTCGACCTAGCACATCACCATGGGGTGCTCCTATTTTATTTGTTAAAAATAAAGACGGTTCAATGAGACTTTGCATTGACTATAGAGCCTTGAATAACATCACTATTAAGAACAAATATCCTTTGCCTCATATCGATGATTTGTTTGAGTATCTCTAGGGAGCTCAGTTTTTTTCAAAGATTGACTTGAGATCGGGGTACCATCAGCTGAAGGTAAAGGAAGAAGATGTTTCGAAGTCTGTGTTTCATACAAGATATGGCCATTATGAATTTGTAGTAATGCCTTTTGGGATAACCAATGCACCTGCTGTATTCATGGACATAATGAATAGAATTTTCCATGAGTTCTTGGATACGTTTATGGTGGTTTTCATATATGATATTTTGGTGTTTTCTAAATGTAAAGA
This sequence comes from Viscum album, assembly GCA_963277665.1. NCBI lineage: Eukaryota > Viridiplantae > Streptophyta > Magnoliopsida > Santalales > Viscaceae > Viscum > Viscum album. The sequence goes on from OY728147.1 coordinate 1,695,943,205, forward strand.
GGACCATGAAAGACATTTAAGGGTTATTTTGAAAATCTTAAAATAAAATAAACTGTATGGAACATTCAGAAAGTGTGAGTTTTGGTTGAAACAAATTTCTTTCCTTGCTCACATAGTTTCTAAAGATGGGATAACTGTTGATCCTGCAAAAACAACAGTTGGGGAAGACTGTCCAAGACCCACAAATGTAACTGAGATTCGTAGCTTCCTTGGTTTGGTGGGCTATTACCGAAGTATTGTTAGAATTTTTTCACAGTTTTATATTCCAATGACTAAGCTAACTCGGAAGGGTGTTAAGTTTATCTAGAAAAAATAATGTGATGATTGTTTTCAGGAATTGAAAAGAAGATTGGTGAATGCTCCAGTTTTGGAACTACCTTCCAAGAATGGTGAGTTTGTAATATACAGTGATGCTTCATTGAAAGGACTTGGTTGGATCCTAATGCAGAATGATCAGGTAATTGCTTATGTATCACGACAGTTGAAAACACATGAGGTAAATTACCCTACACATAATTTGGAATTAGCTGCTGTTGTTTTCGCTTTAAAAATTTGGAGGCATCATTTTTATGGAGTAAAGTGTGAAATATATACTGATCACAAAAGATTAAAGTATATATTCACTCAGAAAGAGTTAAACATGAGACAGAGGAGATGGCTGTAATTAATCAAGGATTATGATTGTACAATTCATTACCATCCCGGAAAAGCAAATAAAGTGGCCGATTCTTTGAGTCAAAAAAGTAATTCTTCATTAACAATGTTGGGTTTGGAATGTGATCCTTTGGTTAAGGACTTGATGAACTTTGGCATAGAAGTTGTTGGTGCAGGATGTTCTTCTGTTTTGTTTCAGGTATCAGTGAAATGTTCTCTATCAGACAGAATCAAGCAAGTACAGAAGCAAGACAGTGAGTTGCAGAAAAAGGTAGAGTTGGTTCAGAAAGGTAAGTTGCCTGATTTCAACATTGATAATGATTGCGTTTTGAGATTTGGGAAGATATTGTGTGTGCCTTGTGATTCACAGTTGAAGAGAGAGTTGTTATGTGATGCTCATAGTTCCCCATTTTCAGTTCATCCTGGAAGTACTAAGATATACAGAGATCTGTGGGAGTATTACTGGCGGGATGGAATGAAAAGAGATATTGCTGATTTTATTGTGAAGTCTTTGACATGTCAACAGGTTAAAGTAGAGCGACAATTACCGAAAGGGATACTAAATCCTTTACCAGTGCCAGAGTGGAAATGGGAGAATATATCCATGGACTTCGTTGTGGGATTGCCGAAGACCACTCGAGGTAATAATGAAATCTGGGTTATTGTTGATTGCTTGACTAAATCTGCTCATTTCCTTGCTATACGAGATAATTTTTCCCTAGATCAACTTTCCCGTTTGTATCTTAAAGAGATAGTCAGGTTACATGGAGTTCCCCTCTCCAGTATACCTGATCGTGATCCCAGGTTCACTTCTAACTTTTGGAAAGGCCTTCAGAAGTCGTTGGGTACTGAATTAAATTTTAGTACAGCATTTCATCCTCAATCAGATGGGCAGTCAGAACGAACAATTCAGACCTTGGAGGATATGCTACGAGCTTGTTTGATGGATTATCAGGGAAGTTGGGACCAACATCTTTCTTTGGTTGAATTTTCATATAATAACAGTTTTCATTCTAGTATACAGATGGCATCATTTGAGGCATTATATGGGAAGCGGTGTCGAACTCCAGCTTTTTTGGATGATGTGGGTGAAAGAAAGCTGATGGGACCATAATTGGTAGAAGAGATGGCAGAAAAAGTTCAACTGATTCAGAAACACATGAGAACAGCTCAGAGTAGGCAGAAGAGTTACGCACACAACAGGAGGAAGGATCTAACTTTTGATGTAGGTGATCATGTTTTTCTCAAAGTCTCACCATGGAAAAGTGTGATGAGATTTGGTAAGAAATGAATTCTGAGTCCAAGGTTCATTGGACCATATGAAATTCTGGAGAGAGTTGGATCAGTTGCATACCGGGTGGCTTTACCTCCGAGTTTATCTTAGGTACACAATGTTTTTCACGTTTCGATGTTGAGAAAGTATATGTCAGATCCATCTCATGTTTTGAGTCCAGAGGTAGTTCAGCTGGAAGAGAACCTATCTTATGAGGAACAACTGGTCCAGATTCATGACCACAGGGAGCAAGTGTTATGAAATAAGGTGATTAATCAGGTAAAGGTTTTGTGGAAAAACCACATGATTGAAGAGGCAACATGGGAATCTGAAAATGCAATAAGGGATAAGTACCCCCATTTATTCGATAAGTAAATAAATTGCGGGGACACAATTTTCTAAAGGGGGGAAGGATGTAACATCCCAAGTAAGTAATTAATAATAGATATTTTTATCTATGTCTATTAATGAATTAGATAGTGTTTTAGAGGCTTAAAATGAAAATAAATCCAATCTTAAGTATGGAATACACTAATATTTTTTTAAAAGATTGTTATGATGCCTTTTGATGTAAACCATTTTTAAATATATAGTTTGACAATTTTATAAGCTTTGTTTGTGTAAATAAACTTCTTCTTTATTATTGGGACATCAAAATTTACTTTGTGTGAATTTTTTGTATTTTTCTGACAATGTTCATTTTTTTAATGAATAGTGAAAAATACTGCATTTTACATCAAAAATGTTTTTTAATATACTTTATTTATATGATTAGATTATCTATTGAATTGGTTTTAAAGTTAAATTAGAATATATTTTTACCATTTAATCTAATTTTGGTCATTACGATTAATTTCACTTTGAAATTGGGCATAATCTAATGCCAAACTTTTCATAGATATTATTTCAAAAAAACCCGCTATTTGTTCTGACAACGGGAATTATTTTTAAATCAGTTATTGTAATTTCTGTGTTTGGAATTTGGTAAAATGGATTACGTATTTGGAATCAGAAGATCCAAATTATGTAATCAAGACTCTTTTGTTTTTGGACATTATGAATAGTAATGACGGTAATTATCTTTAATTATCTTGATTAATGAGTAATCGGGTAGTTAAAGATAATAAAATAATATCATAATAATAAAAAATGACCACAACATGTGTCCTAAGGCTATGGGTTGTCTCATGGCCAACCATGGGATGCCTTGTTCCAATCTTGGTAGCCCCATGGAATCAATTTTGTGAGAAAGTGACTTTTTATCTTTTTATTTTTAAAGAATGTTAAATGTGACAAAGAATGTATCACCTAAGTAAAATATTTTTAATTTTGTCTAAATAAATAATCTTTTGGACTATAAGTATTCATTAAAAATATAAAAATATTTCCTACATCTTGATATTTTTTTTATAATTTTTAGATATTAAATTTATTAAATTATGTATGACATCATGATAATGTCGTGATTACCTCATTAATAAAGGATTTAAATAAAATGGAAAGATAATGTAAAATCTAAGACCTACAAATTTCCAAAACCTATTGGATGAGTGGATTTAGAACCCTTATCACCTTATCCTAGAATCACATCAATGTGGGACCATTAATATCCCATATTCATTCTAAATATAATGTAACATTTCATTACATTCCAAGAGTGCCCCTCCTCTCCTCTTATAAAAGGCCCCCACCTCTACCACCTTACCCACACTTCTAAATCCTTTGGCTCAACCAAACCCTACCCATTTTGTCTCTCCACATCCCTCTATTACTCATTGAAGCCTCACTTTGGGCAGAAGTCTTCCCATGGAAGCCTTTGAGCTCAAACCAAAGGGAGTAACCCGAATTAAGGTAATGTCTTCACTTGAGTCCTTTTGTTTTATTATGCTTCTCCAACCCCCTAAACTCTTTTTATTCATTTCTTTTGTAACAAATCCAGTATATTAAATATACTATGATTTTTTTAAGAAGGATTCGAACTACACTTACACACACATACATCTAATGGTTAAAGGACATACTGTTTCCATTGATGGTGAATTTATGCCTTCCGAAATGATGATTGTTCAGCATTATTTTAACACCTTCAAACGTGGCCATTAAGATGTCACTATATTTATATATGATATATAATATGTTTATGTTTTCCTTAAGCTTCTGTATTTTTCATTTTGGGCATAACTTTATGGTTTCCATTATGGGTAAATGTCATATCTTCATTTAAGGAAGTGCGGACTACCGCCCCATCAACGTTATTTGATTCGTTAAATACCATATGTGGGACGTATAAAAAATGGAACTGTGATATTATCTATGATATTATACTGGAATTATAATATACCTTTATTTCATTATGATTCCATTCTATAAAATATGAAATAGAAATGAAAGTAGCGTTCATGCGTACGTACGGCTTACCGTCTCCATGAATGGTGCATTTCATTTCTTACCTCTAAATGATTATGTAATATTATTAATGCATGTATATACTGGATATATATGATATATATGATATATAAATCATGATTATAATTCTGGATATAATGGATACATGAGGAACTTGTAATTATAAAAGGTTTATTTTTGACTCAAGTACCAATGATCGTTAAAAAGACCGTTATTAACTTAAATAATTACATAGTGTTAATGACATGGAAATAAGTGATATAAAAGGAATAATTAACTTGAAAAATTATCTTAAAAAAGTATAAATTAACTCAAGTTTATTATTCAGGAGATTAAAGAACGACCGAGTCATGTCGGACCCGAGGTATGTGACTTCTTCTCAATCTCCTTTCATTGAGGCATATTTTGTTTTATACACAACCTTCTATTATACGGTGTATAAACCCCTTTTAATTTTACGTTTATTCAAAAGGAATATTTTTTATATGAAGCGTTTACTAAACGACAAAAGGGAATATTTTTTTTCTCATACATATGCGGCGACAACGACTTCTCCGCCGCCGTGACCATTATTTGAGTTTCGGCTTCCTCTACAAGCCATACCTTTTTTTAAAAAATAGAAAAATAAATACCATGTTTTAATTTTCTATTATTTTGTTATTGAAAGTGGTTTTAATAATGTTTTTATATCAATGTGTTGTATTGATATTTTGTGATTGAAAGGTGGAAATGTTATGTTTCCTTTATGCATGTTTTATGTGATACGATTATGTTGAGGTTCTCGGGCATTATTATGAAGACGGGTGGTTCCGTGATAAACTAAGGGCGGGTGAGCCCGATATAGCTCTCCAATGAATTGGGTAACGAGAAGGAGTGAAACGTTATGGTTTCTCTGAAGAGATTTAGGTAATATACTGTGATGGGTATTCCAAACATAACCAAGAGGGTTACTCCCTACGTAAGAATGTTATGAATGTCTCAAGTTAACTTTATGTCTTATGATTTCTATAATTTATTCATGATTTGATGAGGTATGTTAAAGTGCTTATGTTTTATGGTTAAAGTATTATTTCATTATTATGTATATATGTACCCATCTTTTCTTTCCAGGTATTTTTATATCCCTTACTAAGCTTTTTATGCTCATCCCATGTTTTTTTGAAATGTTTTTCACAGGTCAAGGGAAAGGTACATGATATGATGATAGTGTCAAGGAAGTGTCAAGAATGAATCCATGTTTTATTTTAAATATGTTTCCATTTATGGGTAAGAAGAATACTATCTTTATGTAACAACTTTGTTTATATGTGGAATCTAATGCAAGTTTTATGATCTAATTCTCTAAAACTCTAAACCCATAAAAGATTCTCAATGTGTAATCTTGTAATAACTCAAGATTAAGTAATTTTTAAGGCTGGGGACTTATATCATAAGTATGTATTATTTCAATATGAGATTGTCTGGACATATATGTCCCTCCAATGCATTGGTTGATGATTAATATCTCATGAGATAGACAAAATGGAACTTTTAAGCTAATATGTTTATGGGAGTGCTCCGTGACTACAATCATGGTATGGTATGTGTACCCATGCTACTAGATAGACATTGGATTGATAACTTGAGTACTATGGATTTCATTTTATATTCTTATGTGTACTTCACAATTCAATTTCTTATTCCTTTGTTTCACTTTAATGGATTATGTTTTTTATTTACTTTTGATTCATGTCTTATGAATTACAATTCATTATTCCATGATTCATGTTTATGATCTTTGATATGTTGGGAATGATATTTTATTTTCATGATCATGTTCTCATACCATTATACTCAAGAATATTATTACATATCCCCCTTTTATACCCCTTATGAGAATCTGAGATCACCCATTTTTTAAGTTTCCTTTCTCCCATGATATGAAGACATGAATAATTTTTAACAGGTCTATGTAGGGTGGTATTCGAGAATAACCTTGTGGGAGATAATTTAGATCAATTATGTACCAATGTTTATGTTTTAATGTTTCTAAAGGCACAAAACTAATACTCTCTTTCAGTGTTTGTTTGATTAATGTAAGAAATGTTCTAAAAAAGATGTATTGTCAATGGATGAATAGAGAGGGTCGATATAGTTGGTATCAGAGTGAAGGTTCAGTGAAACATTGCAAACTAGGATGATAAAAGCATAGTAATATCTCTAATTACATGTCTAAGGATAATTCTAAGGATATGGAAAATGTCAAATAATTTTGGTAAAGGATATAGGGTGTGGTTTCCCAGAAAAATAACTCTATCTGGATTCTAAAAGTGGATGTGGCTCTAGCACAGATGTACCTTGGTGTATCAAGTCTGACAAGGTGTGTCTGTCCTGACTTAATCATAACTTGCTACACAATAATAGTACCTATTGTACACCTAGTCTAACACACCCTGGGGATATGATTTTAGAATTCATAACCTCATCATAAACTATAATGAATGATTTAAAATAGAATATATCTATGAATAACCTAGGATAAACCTAATGTGTCATTGAAGAAAAATAGTTCCATAATTTAGACATCTTATAATTGGTTTTCATGATTATGTGGTTTCTCATTATGATCATTACTTATTACTCATTACATTTTGGGTTTAGTCGATCATTTTACCCCAAAACAACCAACTTAATGCTGAATTTCATGGGAAACCCTATTATTGTCCTCCAAAGAAACTGAATGTTTTGTGAGATGGAAGGAAATACATTCCTTCTATAACCACACAAGCTTATCAATATTTGTATCTTATTATACATCAAAATGACCAATGGATTGTATAATGTTTTCTTGAATCCTTCTTAATAAAATGACTACCAAATCTTAGTGGATATAGTAATACACTAGTTGCTGAGAAATGGATCCGAACCGTTGAAAATATATATTTTTATTCTCTCTAGTTCTGATCATGAAAATGTTGTGTTTGGAACATATCCCTTCGAAGAGAAAGTGAATATATGGTAGAAATTTATCAACAATACGGTCCAATAGAATGAAATCGACTTCGTAGATTGGGACAAGTTAATGAACTTATTTTTCAGTAAGTACCATATTTTTATTTTTTAACAAAAAGGAAGATTAAAGTTACCCATCTATCTAATGGTTATGATAATAAATTAAGGACATAATTCTAATGAAAATCTAACACTTATGGAGAGAAGTAGATTATATTTACTTTATTCTCAATGTGTAGAAGGGAACAAAGAGAAAATTTTCTTAAGGGTATTGTCACACATTTTACTTATGGTTAAGAAGTTCAACGAGAATTTTACTACCAAATTAATGGGGATAAAAAAATATCTAAATAGTTCAACTCCTACAAATTAGTGTTTCATGTGTATGTAAAATGTGAATTATGATATCCAATTCACAAATACAAGGGTTAATAATGATGATTGATGTATGAAACCACTTATGGATAATGACAAAGTCAAGTCACTTGCGATCACTATTGGCAGTGTGGTGTATAATAATGAAATGGTGCAATGGTTGACTGTTTATGTATTTTAATTCAAATGGAATGTTATAGAATTACAATTATGGTTTTAATAAATAATGAAACATCTACATATTGGTATATTTTAGTGTTTCCTTATTTATTTTTGAGCATACGTTTAATGTTATAGGTAATCATGATAAGTGATGACATACTGTTTTATTGATCAATTATACCATTCACATTCTTTCTGTGAAATGTTTATGTTTTGATTTCTTGATGTTTGAAAAACCTTATTGTTTTCATGGATTATGCTTTTTATTAAATGATTATGAATCCTGTATTTTTCTGTAACACCCCAAGCTTCTACGGTATGCTTCTCTTTGAATAATGTGATAGTTTGTGTTGTACGCAACACCGAGTTCTAACACACCATAACTAATCAAACTAGCAGCTATGAATAGTAATAACTACCTTTTGAAATTATATATATTTTATATTTCAAAATGAACTTCATTTTTGTATTCGGAATATCGAATTTATCCTAATGTGAAATTTTGGAACTTTTCGGATAACTTTAATATTTTGATGAATAGTGAAAATTACTAAATTTTAATTAAAAACATATTTTTTAATCAAAATAATTAATAGTGATAAATTATGAATTGGAGTTGTTTTAAAGTATATTTAGAATATAATTTTACGATTTAATACAATGTTGGTCCTTGGACATAATTTCGCAATTAAACCGAACATAAACATGTATCAATCATTTGATAGTTATTATATCTTAAAAACACGCTTTTTGTTTTGACAACGGAATTTAATTTTAAATTAATATCTTCCACTTCTGTGGTTTGAATTGGGAAAAATGGATTCCATATTTAGAATCAGGATGTTCAAATTGTTTAAATAGGTAACTTTTATTTTTAGACAATTTGAATAATTACTGCGGTAAATATTTTATTTACCATGGTTAAGGGTAAATCCTGTAAATAAGGGTTAAAAAATAATATTATAATAATACTAAATTGCCCTAAAACGTGTCCTAACGTTATTGGTGGATACAGGTCTGACCATGGGCATCTTTGGGTCGATTTTGGGACCCCATGGTGCCACTTGTAAGTGATAGGGACACTTTACTTTAATTAAGTTAAAATGAATACAAAAATTACACAAGCATATATCTTTTAGAAATGAAATTTTTACATAAGGTTATATATGTTGGATTTTAGACTATAAATATTCATTAGAAATATACAAAGAATTCCTACATAATGATATTTTTTTTATAATTTTTAGATATTAAATAATTTAATTTATTTATGACACAATGATGATCCCGTAATTAACATAATAGTGAAAAATTAAAATAATTGATATTATAAATACCAAAATAAATATAATTTGATACTTTTAATGAATTACACTATTTTAATAGGATAATATGACATATTAGGATTGATTTAATTGACTTTTTCCAAAGTAATAATTCTGTTATAAGTTTCCCAAAAATAAACTATTGAATAGTGTCAAAATTGACATAAAAGAGTTTTTAAAACAAATATTATATTATTAATTGATATTAAATTACTAAAAATCTAATTTTCGGAATAGATACTTATATAATTATATTTGTATCATTAATGTACCACTTAGAGGTCTCTTGTATGTATATAGTATGTTTATTAACTATATAATATAAAAATACAATGTGACATGGTAAATGTCAAACTAATTAACTAAGAGTTAAAACAAAATGATAAGGTTAATATAGTAACCCAAACCTGTATAAATTCTATTGGTTGAATGTTTATCGACCTATCCCCACCTTAACCTTTGAATAATCAACTTTGGAGCCATTATTAAATGAATATAAATTTATTATAAATTAATATTTCTAGGTTTTCCAAAGGTGCACCTCACCCCTCATATAAAAGGGAACTCCCCCTTATCATTATTTGACACATTCAAAGCCTTTTGGTTCGGCCAAACTCTGCCCAAATACTCTCTCAACTTCCCTAAATACAACCTAGAGGCCTTAGTTTGATCAGAAAGGCAACCTAAGGAGCCTTTTTGATCAAATCAATAGGAAGAACCCGAAGAAGAGGTAATGTTTTCACCACCCTTTTTCAAATTCATTTCTTCTTCCACTTCTTCTTTGTTTTTTATTACCCTTATAAAATAATAACTCCAGTATCTTATATATACTGTGATGTTATTATAAATATGTTACAACCATATTCAGTATTCTATCCACCCTTTGAATAACATGTCACCATACGTGCATACGTATGGCTTACCGTCTCCACATCGTGGTGTATTAGTTATTCAATATGTTATTATTTGGATGGGTATAATAATGATTTTTAACTCATGTAAATAATAAATATAACATGATAATTATTCATTATATATGTTATACCATCCATTTATATATTATTTTAATATCAAAAGAATGATATTGTTGCTCGTGCGTATGTACGGACTACCGTCTCCACGAAAGCGATGAGATTCATTCTCCATCGTATCCATTAAAGTATAATTCTCATTTGATGATTAATATTAGTATCTAAGGACTTGATATAATTCCTGATATGATTAAGATACAACCTATCCATTACAAACATGTCTTACATAACAAAACATGTAAAAGAAAACGAGTAAGTTAACACCCGAAACAAAGATAATACTAAGATATTATTAACAAAGAAATGTTAAAAGATCGTATATGATATCATATTAATGTATATGATTCTTGTATAAATTAATAACAATTATTTCACCATTATACAGGAGGTTAACCTACCACATCCATGGAAAAGTACAAGGTAAGGGTTATTTCACAATCTCTTCATTATCCGAGGTTGTTTATACATAATAATCTACTGGGATCTCTTTATCATCCACATCCATGTTTCTTAAAATGTATTTCAAAACATTTTTACTATTTAAAATAATATGGTTTAAAGTCATTTATACCCTTGTTTGACTTTTTATATGAGTTTTATCAAGGAATCTTTACATCGTTTTCCAAACAAGGTTCTTTTTAACCTTTTCGACAGAATTAAGGTAAGAATTTTTTTTAAACTTATACGGCGAGTGCAGTTATTTTCCACCATTATAAAATCGTCGAAACTTCCTTTATAAGCTTATAAGAATATTTTCAAAGAAATTTTTTTATTTTATAAATATATGTCTCTTAAATGATTTCAAAATAGAAAGAGATATTTCTCTAAAAAGATTTTTGATTTCATCTATGTCAACATCCTTTGATGGATTTTACGCTTATTTGAAGTTGATTTATTATGATACAAACCTTATATATTTTATTGAAGGTTTTGTGATATTTTTGACTTTGGATGTGCTATTTTTATACCATTCATAGTTTATGGTGAAAGTATTGACATTTCGTATGCTAGTTTTAATACGGATGTTTATGTTATGTTTAAACCTTTTCATATGGGAATGCATTGGACTTAATATGTGACGGGTGGAGCCCGCTATAGCTCCTCAATGCATGGGTAAGTCTCATGAGACAAACTAGTGTCTTGGCATAAGGCCTTGACCGAATCTTATTTGTAGTCTTGGCACAAGGCCTTGTCTATGTGGTTATGATAGTCTGGCATTATGCATTCCATCATTATTGAAGTGGTTATTGATATTGCTTGTGATTATTCGATTAGTAGAATATCAATGTGAATAAGTAAATGGAATTATTTCATTTTATTTTTTCTATACTATTTTGAAGTTCAAGTTTAAAAGGATTTTGTTTTAGTTATACATTGCCTTAAATGTTTATTCTTATTTATGTAAGTTCCCGCTATATTGTTATCCTTACTGGGCATTTGAGCTCACCACTTTTATATGTTTTAGTTTTCCCAGGATTTGAAGAAGTAAATTATGAATGACCTGTAGGGATATTATGAGGGGATAATAGTGTGGACTATGGATAGAGTATGTTTTTGTTGTAGTTTTTCACTTTATGATGTAATTTAAAACATTATGAATATATCTAGTGTTTCCAAGGCTACTAAACCAATCGGTCTTTCGAGATTTTATCATTCTTGTGATCATGACAATGTTATGTAATAATGCACCGACTCTAGGTAACTGGGGTCGGGGTGTTACAGTTTGTATCAATGTAAGTTTAGTACAAACCTTGGAAGCTAGATTTAGATAAACTCTGATTAGAGCACGTAGACCTAAGATTAACTTTGAGGATTAATATAGAAGAACATCCTAGAATTTTGGTATTTTAGAGATTTTGTGAGTTTTCCCAGCAATACATCCCTCTCTGGATACGAGTAGGTAGAGGCAGCTCTAGAACAGATGTATGTAGGGGTAAAACCCAAAAAAACTGCTTTGAGCTAGACTCGAACGGGAACTGGTGCACGACAACAGGCCTTGCTACACTCTTGGTTACGAAACTCCCGGGGGATATGCTTAGGATAACTCTCATTTTCTTTAAAAATCATTATGAAGGGTTTATGAGTATATACTTCCTCAAAGAAAACATTTTTATGATTATGGCTTATATCCATAAATAGTTGAATTTATGTTTAGTGTTTTATAACTATAGTATTATGTATTTTGATTCATAAACTGATCTAGTTTATGCCATTGTTTAGAAATGGTGCCTAGTGGAAGAAATGGAAACCATATCAATGCATGCACTCCATGTAGGGATTTCCCTCCTGCTCAAGATAATTATAGTGGAGCTGGTGATGCAACTGGTGCCGATCAGCTAATCACCATACTAGGACAACTTACTGAGGTTATGAATAATAACCTTACCCGTATGGAGCAGCCTGATCCACAGCGTGGAGGATCAATGTTAGATCTCTTTATGAGGCAACAACCACCAAAGTTAAATGGGAGTGCAAATCCCTTAGTAGCTGAGCAATGGATATTTTCCCTAGAGAAAATATTTCATGCTTTGGGGAGTAGTGAAAGAGAAAAAGTTATCATGGCAGTTTACCGCCTCACTAGAGATGCTGATCAATGGTAGTCATTGATTCAAAATACGAAGGAAGATGATGAAGTATCAAATATGGAATGAAGGGAGTTCAAAGATCTATTTTTAGAAAAATACTTTCCTCGCGACCATCGAGCTGATAAAGAAAGGCAGTTTCTGAGTCTAAGACAAAAGGAGGATGAGAATGTCACAAAGTATGAGGCTAACTCTACAAGGATAGCAAGGTATGATGGAGATTATATATATAACCCAAGAAATAATAATGATCGTTTCTTTGATGGGTTAAAACCATTTCTCCGTCGAGCATTAGTATCACAATCCTTATCATCGTACGAAGACATTATCTCATGTGCTATCATGACCGAAAAGGAATTCTCTAAGTCTTATGACTTTAAAGAAAAGCAAGAGAAGAAGAGATATGCTGATCAATCTAGGAATGGAAATAATCGGATGAAGGGAAATCTTGAATATCCATCCTGTGGTAAATGTGGGAAGAAACACCCCCGTACTTGCTTGAAGGGAACGGGAGTCTGTTACAAGTGTTGTGAAAAAGGCAACTAAGCTCGTAATTGCAAAAGGAAGAAAGAAGCTACCAATGTTCAGTGCTACAATTGCAGGGAGATGGGGCATTATGCAAATAAATGTCCTAAGCATCAGGGGAACTTACTTCAGAAAATTCAAAGGGATCAAGTCCAATATTATGTTATCACTACTGCTGAGGTAGAAGCTCTGAAAGACGTGGTGGATGGTAATTTAATTGTTTCCTTGAGTTTAGAAAATGCATAATTTGATTCTGGATCATCGCATTGTTTCATATCTTCCTAGTTTGCTAAGAAAATTAGATATTTCCAATTTGATTTACAAGGGTGTTTTCAGTTAAAACTCATAAGGGAAGTATCATTGAAACAAGGTTTTGTGAATCAGTCCCCATTAGAGCAGATAAATGTTCTTTATCTATTGATATCATCGTCATACCTATGATTGAGTTTGATATAATCCTCGGTATGGACTGGATTTCAAACTATGATGCGATGATTTTTTGTAAGAATAAAGAGGTTACGATTCTTGATGATGATGATAAGGAACACCTTATCTTTAGAACATAATCGTCACCACCTAATTCTTATCTAGATCCACCTCCTGTAGCTCAACTAAATTCAATTATTGGGGAGGAAGAGAATGAAATTACTATGGGTGAGGAATGGAATGTTCAAATAGAGGATGTACCTGTTGTGAAGGAATCTGTTGATGTATTTCCAGAATATTTACCTAAACATCCTCCAGAACGATAAGTTGATTTTTCCATTGATTTAATTCCTTGATCAAGGCCTATATCGAAGACCCCTTATAGAATGGACACTGTAGAATTAGTTGAACTAAAGAAACAATTAGAGGAATTGAGTAATAAGGGATTTATTCTCCCTATTGTTTCTCTATGGGGCGCCCCTGTTCTTTTTGTTAAAAATAAAGATGGATCTATAAGGTTATGTATTGACTATAGGGACATCAATGCTATATCAATAAAGAACAAGTATCCCCTACCTCGCATTGATGATTTATTTGACCAACAGCATGGAGCTCAATACTTTTCAATGATTGATCGTCGATTTGGATACCATCAGTTGTGTGTGAAGAAGGAAGACATTCCGAAGACATCATTTCGAACTAGGTATGGGCATTATGAGTTTACAGTAATTCCTTTTGGATTGACTAATGCACCCACTGTATTCATAGAGCTGATGAATAGAGTTTTCAAGGAGTATCACGATGAATTTTTGGTGGTATTTATTGATGATATCTTAGTATACTCCGGATGCTACGAAGATCTTGAAAATCACTTGCGCATTATCCTGAAGACTCTGAGAAGACATGAATTATATGGAATGTTTAGCAAGTGTGAATTCTGGCTTCAGAAGAGTTCTTTTCTTGGCCATATTTTCTCTAAAGATGGAATCTCTGTTGATCCTTCTAAGACCAAGGCAATCCAAGAATGGCCAGCACCTACGAATATAACTGAGGTATGTAGTTTTATTGGTTAAGCAGGTTATTATCGACGTTTCGTCCAGAATTTTGCCCAGTTGGCTAACCCATTAACGAAGCTCACATGTAAAGGGGTTAAATTTGTTTGGACAAAAGAGTGTGAATAATTTTTTGAAGAACTAAAGATAAGATTTGTCAATGATCCTATATTGACTCTACCATCGGGGAATGATGGTTTCGTTATTTATAGTGATTCATCGATGAAAGGACTTGGTTGTGTCCTTTTGCAGAATGATTGGGTTATTGCCTATGCATCACGACAGTTGAAAATTCATGAGCAGAACTATCCTACTCGTGATCTTGAGTTAGCAGCTGTGATATTTGCTTTGATGATAAGGAGGAACTACCTCTATGGTGAAAAATATGTGATTTATACTGATCACAACAGTTTGAAGTATATTTTCTTACAAAAAGAACTCAACATGATGCAAAGGAGATGGCTTGAATTATTCAAGGATTATGATTGTATGATACACTACCACCCAGGGAAAGCAAACAAGGTGGCAGATGCTTTGAGCAGAAAAGATCATGGAGTTTTGAACAATATGATAATTTAAAGGGATCCAATTTTCATGGATCTAGTGAAGATGGACATGGGAATAACCAGAGAAGTTGAAACATCAATTCTTTTTAAAATGGTTGCCAAACCATCTTTACTAGAAAGGATTAAGAGTTCTCAGACTGATGATGAAGAAATTCAAAAGAAGATTAAAGCTGTGAATGATGGGAGATTGAGAGACATTGTGTATGAAGAAGGAATTTTGAAATTCGGGAAGAGACTTTGTGTTCCCGATATACCTGATCTAAAAAGGGGATTGTTGGATGGTGCTCATAGTTCCAATTTCTCTATACACCCTGGGAGCACCAAAATGTATAGAGATTTGAAGGAACATTTTTAGTGGGACAACATGAAGAGGAAAATTGCTGATTTTATTTCAAGATGTATGGTTTGTCAACAAGTAAAAGCTGGAAGACAACAGCCTGGAGGAGTCATGCAACCTCTTCCCATACCGGAGTGGAAATGGTATAATATTACAATGGACTTTATCATGGGGATACCAAAGACTCTTAGAAGGAACGATGCAATATGGGTTATTGTTGATCGTCATGCCAAGTCAGCACATTTTCTTACTATAAGAGAAGATCTACCACTGGAACGTCTAGCAAGACTTTATATTAATTTAGTTGTGAGACTTCATGGAGTACCCCTATCGATTGTTTCTGATCCTGATCCCCGATTTACTTCAAGATTCTGGAAAAGTCTTTAGAAATCCTTGGATACTGAACTTCATTTGAGCACTGCTTACCACCCTCAGACAGACGGACAATCATAATGGACTATTCAAACCTTAGAAGACATGTTGAGATCTTTCTCACTTGACTTTCAGGGTTTGTGGGATCAATATTTACCTTTGGTAGAATTTTCTTATAACAATAGCTTCCATTCGAGTATTCAGATGGCACCTTATGAAGCGTTATACGGAAATATATGTCGTACACCAACCTATTGGGATGACGTGGGAGAATGAAAAATTTTAGGTCCAGAACTGGTGGAGGAAACGATGGAAAAGGTGATGGTAATCCAAAATCACATCAAAGCAGCTCAAAGTAGGCAGAAGAGCTATGCCGATAATTGAAGGAAGGATTTGGAATTTCAAGTCGGTGATCTTGTTTTCTTGATGGTATCTCCATGGAAGGGTGTCATACGTTTTGGTAAGAAAGGTAAATTGAGTCCCAGTTACATCGGACCTTTCGAAATTCTAGAACGAATTGGGGTTGTAGCTTACCGATTGGCAATTCCGCCAAGTCTCTACAAAGTTCGTGATGTGTTCCATGTATCTCTATTGAGGAAATACATGCCTGACCCAACACATGTACTCACCTATGAGGAATTTGAACTGGAACCCGATATGTCTTATTATGGAGAGCCCATCAGGATTCTTGATACGAGAGAACAAGTACTGAGAAACCAGACGACGTGTCTGGTAAAAGTTTTGTGGAGAAACCATAAGATGGAAGAGGCAACGTGGGAACCTGAGGAACTTATGATGAAGAACCACCCGAGTCTTCTCATGCGATAATATTCAGGAAATTTCGAGGACGAAATTAATTGAAGTAGGGGAGAATGTAACACCCCAAGCTTCTACGGTACGCTTCTCTTTGAATAATGTGATAGCGTGTGTTGTACGCAACACCGAGTTCTAACACACCATAACTAATCAAACTAGCCGTTATGAGTAGTAATACCTAATTTTTGAAATTATATATATTTTATATTTTAAAATGGACTTCATTTTTGAATTCGGAATATCTTATTTAGCCTAAGGTGAAATTTTGGTACTTTTCAGATAACTTTAATATTTTGATGAATAGTGAAAATTACTAAATTTTAATTAAAAACAACATTTTTAATCATAATAATTAATAGTGATAAATTATGAATTTTAGTGGTTTTATAGTATATTTAGAATATATTTTAACCATTTAATACAATGTTTTTCATTGGACATAATTTCACAATTAAACCGAACATAAACAAGTATCAATCTTTTGAGAGTTATTATATCTTAAAAACACACTTTTTGTTTTGACAGCGGGAATTAATTTTAAATTAATTTCTTCCACTTCTGTTTTTTGAATTTGGAAAAATTAATTAAATATTTAGAATCAGGATGTTCAAATTTTGTAAATAGGTAACTTTTATTTTTAGACATTTTAAATAACTACTGCGGTAAATATTTTATTTACCATGGTTAAGGGTAACTCCGGTAAATAAGGGTTAAAAAAATCTGTTATAATAATACTAAATTATCCTAAAACGTGTCCTAACCTTATTTTAGGATACATTTCTGACCATCGGAATCTTTGGGTCGATTTTGGGACCCCATGGTGCCACTTTTAAGTGATAGGGACACTTTATTTTAATTAAGTTAAAATGAATACAAAAATGACACAAGCATATATCTTTTAGAAAAACAATTTTTACATAGGGTTATATATGGTGGATTTTCGACTATAAATATTCATTAGAAAGATACAACGATTTCCTACATAATGATATTTTATTTATAATTTTTAGATATTAAATATTTTAATTTATTTATGACACAATGATGATGCAGTATTTACCATAATAGTGAAAAAATAAAATAATTTATATTATAAATACCCAAATAAATATAATTTGAGACTTTTAATGAATTAAACTAATTTTATAGGATACTATAGAATATTAGGATTTATTTAATTGACTTATTTCAAAGTAATCATTCTGTTATAACTTTCACAAAAATCTACTATTGAATAGTGTCAAAATTGTCATAAAAGAGTTTTTAAAACAAATATTATATTATTAATTGATATTAAATTCCTAAAAATCTAAGGTTCTGCCAAGAGACTTATATCATGATACGTGTATCATTAATGGATTACTTAGGGGTCTCTTAAATGTATATAGTATGTTTATTAACTATATAATATAAAAATACAAAGTGACATGGTAAATGTCAAACAAATTAACTAAGAGTTAAAACTAAAAGATAAGGTTAATATAGTAACCCAAACTTGTCTACATTATATTAGTTGAATTGTTTTCGACCTATAACCACCATAAACTTTGAATAATCAACTTGGGATCCATTATAAACCGAATATGAATTTATTATAAATTAATATTTCTAGCTTTTCCAAAGGTTCCCCTCACCCCTCTTATAAAAAGGCATTCCCCCTTCTCATTACTTCACACCATAAAAGCCTTTTGGATCGGCCAAACTCTGCCCAAATACTCTCTCAACTTCCATAAATACAACCTATATGCCTTAGTTTGATTAGAAAGAAAATATAATGAGCCATTTTGATCAAATCAAAAGGAAGAACCCGAAGAAGAGGTAATGTTTTCACCACCCTTTTTCAAATTCATTTCTTCTTCCACTTCTTCTTTCTTTGTTATTAACATTATATAATAATAAATCCAGTATCTTATATATACGGTTATGTTATTATAAATATGGTCAACCATATTCAGTATTCTATCCACCCTTTGAATAACATGTCACCATACGTGCGTACGTACGACTTACCGTCTACATGTCGTGGTGTAATTGTTATTCAACATATTATTATTTGGATGGGTATAATAATGATGTGTAACTCATGTAAATAATAAATATAACATGATAATTATTCAGTATATATGTTATACCATCCATTTATATATTATTTTAATATCCAAAGAACGATATTCTCGCTCGTACGTACGTACGGACTACCGTCTCCACGAACGTGATGAGATTCATTCTCCATCATATCCATTCAAGTATAATTCTCATTTGATGATTTATAATAGTATCTAAGGACTTGATATAATTCTGGATATTTTTAATATAAAACCTATCCATTACAAATATGTCTTACGTAATAAAACATATAAAAGAAAATGAGTAAGTTAACACCTGAAACAACAATAATACTAAGATATTATTAACAAAGCAATGTTAAAAGAACATATATGATATCATATTAATGTATATGATTCTTGTATAATTTAATAACAATTATTTCACCATTATAAAGGAGGTTAACCTACCCCAACCAAGAAAAAGTAAAGGGTAAAGGTTATTTTATAATCTCTTCATTATCCGAGGTTGTTTATACATAATAATCTACTGGTATCTCTTTATCATCCACATCCATGTTTCTTAAAAATGTATTTCAAAACATTTTTACTATTTAAAAGAATATGGGTTAAAGTCATTTATACCGTTGTTGGAATTTTTATAAGAGTTTTATAAAGGAATCTTTTCTTCGTTTTCCAAAGAAGGTGTTTTTTAACCTTTTCGATAGAATTAAGGTAAGAATATTTTTTTAACTTATATGGCGTGTGCGGTTATTTTCCACCGTTATAAAATCATCGAAGCTTCCCTTACAAGATTATAAGAATATTTTCAAAAAAAAATGTTTTATTTTATAAATATATGATTCTTAAATGATTTCAAAATAGAAAGAGATATTTCTCTAAAAAGGTTTTTGATTTCATCTATGTCAACATCTTTTGATGGATTTTACGTTTATTTGAAGTTGATTTATTATGATAAAAAACTTATATATTGTATTGAAGGTTTTGTGATATGTTTGACTGTGGATGTGCTGTTTTTAAACCATTCATTTTTTATTTTGAAAGTATTGACATTTCGTATGCTAGTTTTCATATGGATGTTTATGTTTTGTTTAAACCTTTTCGTATGGGAATTCATTGGACTTAATATGTGAAGGGTGGAGCCCGCTATAGCTCCTTGATGCATCGGTAGGTCTCATGAGACAAACTAGTGTCTTGGCACAAGGCCTTGAAAAAACCTTATTTGTAGTCTTGGCACGAGGCCTTGGCTATGTGGTTATGATAGTCTGGCATTTTTCATTCCCTCATTATGAAAGTGGTTGTTGATATTGCATGTGATTATTCGATTAGTATAATATCCATGTGAATAAGTAAATGGCATTATTTCATTTTATTTTTTCCATATTATGTTGAAGTTCAAGTTTAAAAGGCTTTTGTTTTAGTTATACATTTCCTCAAATGTTTATTCTTATTTATGAAAGTTTCAGCTATATTGTTATCCTTACTCGGCATTTGACCTCACCCCTTTTTTATGTTTTATTTTTCCCAGGATGTGAAGAAGTTAAATTATGAATGAACTGAAGGGATATTATGAGGGGATAATATTGTGGACTATGGAGACAATATGTTGTTGTATTAATTTTTCACTTTATGATGTAATGTAAAACTTTATGAATATATCTAGTGTTTCCAAGGCTACTAAACCAATCGGTCTTTCGAGATTTTATATTTCTTATGATCATGCCAATGTTTTGTAATAATGCACCGACTCTAGGTAACTGGGGTCGGGGCGTTACATTTTCCACATGTTATGATATGATTTCATGTTTATGATACCCATTCCATTACATTGGTTATGATATGATTATTTTTGATCTTGTGGAATAAGTATGTATGGTTTCATTCTAAGATGGGTGGGTCCTATATCTCCCTAAAATTAATTATGTAATGATTTATATCTCTTGAGATAGACATGAAGGACCATGTCCACCATGATGGTTATGGGGGTGAACTCTGACTACCAAGATGGTATAATAATTGAACACATACATCTATGATAGCCTTTGAAGTAATGTTAGGACTTTTATTAAAATAAATTTATATACTTTTCTGTATTCCACAATTCTATGTCTTATTACTATGTAATTATTTTATGAATTATGTTCTTTAATTCATTATGATTCATATATTATGAACCCCCAATATTTAATCCTTTATTCAGGTTTATGATCTTTGATATGCATGGTACAATATTTTATTTTTATGACTATGTTTTGATACCCTTAAACTCATCAATGTTCTTACCAATCTCCCTTTTTTACCCTTACTGGGAATTAATGATCACCTTGTATTTTTATGTTTTCTTTACCCAGGTTATGAAGATATGTATAATACTTGATGTGTCTGAGAAGGGTTTTAATTGATAAAAATTTATTTGGAGATAATTTAGATCACATATGTACCATTTTTTATTTATTCATGGTTCCAAATTCACCAAACTAATACGGTCTTTGGGTGTTTATTGGAGTAATGTATGAAATTTTCTAAAAATAAAATGTAATTTTAATGTAATGAAATTGAGGTTTAATATAGTTGGTATCAAAAATAAGGTTTAGGGAACATTAGTAAACTAGGATGAGAGAACCATAGTGAGAACCTTATGTACATGTCTAAGTATAATTATATTGATAAGGAAAATATCCTTTAATTTTGGTAAAGGAATGAGTGAGAAGTTTCTTAGAAATATTTCCCAGTCTAGATAATTCAAATGGATGTGGATCTAGAAAAATTGTACCTATGTGTAACAAATATGACATGTTTTATCAATCCTGACTCAATTAGAACCAAATATAATATAATGGACCTTTCATCACACCTATTTTGACACTCTTGGGGGATATGATTTGGGAATTCAAAAACTATTCTTGAACGATACTAAACTATTAGAATATTATTTTTCTATGAATAACCTAAGATAAACCTAAAGTTTCATATATTAAGGAATATTGCAGTATTTATACTTATTATATGTGTTTTTTCATGATTATTTGGTTCCTCACCATGATAATTGTTTCTTACTCAACGCCTTTTGTTTTTAATCAATTGATATAACCCAAATGAACAGACTTAATTCTAAATGTGATGGAAAAAACAATGATTATCCTCCAGAGAAATATAATGTTATGGGATATAGAAGGAAAATAATTGTTTCTATAACCACACAACCCTTTCAAGCCATGAATTCTAGTATACTACAAAATGAGCAAAGGAGGGAACACTATTTTTGTTGAATCCTTCGTATGGAATCATCCAACTTCTTATAGAAGACTAATTTATCCCCTAGTTGCTGAGAAATGGATCATTTCCATTGAAAATATAATTTTTGTTCTCCTTGGTTCTAAACATGACAACTTTTAGTTGAGAACTTATCACTTAATAGGTGAAGAGAATCTGCGATTGAACTTTATAAAGAATATGATGAAATAAGATAAAATTGACTCTATGTAATGGGAAAAGTTCAAATCATATTTTTTATTAAGTACCTTACTCGTTTTATTCTTACTAAAATGAAGATTAATGTTACCCATATATCTCATGGTTATGATAAGAAAAGAATTATATAATTAAATGAAAACTCTAAAAAACTATGAAGAGATGAATATTGGATTTACATTATGCTCAAATTTAGAAATTGAACTAGGATGAAATTGTCTTAAGGGGATTTATAAATGTTTTAAATGTGGAAAATAAGGACATAAGGCATTTTACTACTGAATTAATGGGAATATAACAAACTCTTTAAATCATACACCTCCCATAATTCACTGTTTCAAGTGTATGTAAAATAATAATTATGTTAACCAATTCCGAAATCCAAGGGATAACAATGATGATCGATGTCAGTAACCTATTAAGGCCAATGATAAAGTCAAATCATATGTGTTTACTATTGGTGAAGTGGTGCATAATGATTAAATGGGGCAATTATTGAGTTATTATGTATTAAAATTCATTAATATTGCTATCTTTGTACTTTTATGGTATTAAATAATAATGAATCATCTATGGATTGGTCAAATATATTTTTTCCATATGGATTTGAGAACATGTGTTAAATGGTACGGGTAACTATGAAATGTGATTGAGGTGGTAAGGAGATATTTTTCAAAAAAAAACAAGACTAATGTAATGATAACCCATAAGATAATTATATTGGGATATTTATATGTTGGTTATTATTAAGTGAATGGGATGATAATTGTTATATTAGAACTAATTTTTAATTTTTTTTAAAATAAGTTATGCTATTATATATGATGTTTAAACATATTAAAAATATGAAATATATTAAATAATCTTTGTAATAAATAAATACACATGTTTTCAATAATTATGTACTATAAATTTTGTTATTACCATGTTTCAAGAGAATATGTGATGTAGGTATTCGGATGTTTTGAATATGAAAACCATTAGTTACCTTGTGATATATATAGGATAAATGCTAAGCTCATTTAGTAAAATTCTATATAATGATTTGTATTTTCATTAGTATTTTAATGTTATCCATTTATAGAAATAATATGTTAAAATTGATATGATGTTTGTGAAATTAATGTGTTATCTCATCACATGTGGATATATTCATATTTGATAACTTTTGGTAACCTTTTTGTTGTGATGTCCTATCATTATTTATAAGGATCTTATGATCTGTTAGTACATCCTGAATGAAAATTCAAGCTTCATTTCATAGAATAATAGAAAATGTAGAAATTAATTATGTAATGAAAAATTGGTGAGATAATTCTGAAATCAAGTAAGTGTATATTTTCAGGAAAATTATTGAACATTATGAAAATGGATCTTGAAACCAAAAAATATATCCTAGTAATTTTTTTATTAATTAAGTTTCCCCTTATATAATCAACAATTTAAAGCCTTTTTATTTTTAACTTTTTAATGATCATATTCTCTATCATTCTCTATCAAAAAATGATAGTTTGATTTATCTTCAATATCCATGTTTTCACTTCCCACCTATGATATCCTATGTGGAATCCTAGTTATCTGCCACTTTGGGGAACCATTATTTTTTTTTGAAATTCCTTTCTAAAAAGAAGGTTTAGTATTTTTTTATGTGTGTTTCAATGAAATGAACTTTAAATTATTAAACCATTGACAACCTAGATGAATTTCTTGGGTGAAATTCATTTTATGTGGGAGGGGGAGTAGAATCTAACGTAGTGAGATTTTTAAATTTTATTAATTAATTTAATTATTCTGATTTTTTCAATTCTTGAAACACTGAATATATTTATTTTTTATTTTAAAAAACCATTGAGTATTTATTATTTTATACCGAACCGAATGTTTTTCTTGCACTACACGCAACAACGACATGGCTTGTGTTACATGCAACACTGAGCTTCCAGGAATCAACACTTTATTATTATAATTATTAGAACGATATAATTATAAAATAGTCATTAAAAATAGTAATATTAATATTAATAACCAATTTTTAAATGTTTTCACATAAATAATATATATCTGTAATGAAATTTATATTTTTTGTTAAATGTTTTATAAGTACAGAAATACTAGTTTCTTAATGGAACTAATTTTTATGTCATTCTGTGAACCAATATAAAATTAATTTTAGACCCTCTATAAAATTTAACATCATAAAATAATCATCATTTTATAATTTATAATGTAAAAATTATCATTGGGTGAGTTTTAAGTATTTTTTGAGATGTTCCAATTTTTGATGTATAGAGAAAAATAGTACATTGTAGTTAAAAAATGCCTTTTCATTTAAAAATTATTAAATTTTAAATTTACATTTTAATGAATAAATAAATCAGTTATAAATATATTACTCTAAATTAGTTCATTTAAGTCAATTTTTTACTGAAATTAGATATAAAAAACTAATGAACTTTTGAACATGCATTTTACCCGCCTTTCACCTCGTCAGTGAGATTATCATGAAACATTATTTTCTAATTTCAATGATATAAATTTATAAAAATAGAAATAAATGGTTTTAATTAGTATGATATTTAGATTCCAATAATATCAATATAATATGTATCACTCCGACCCCACTTACCCAGAGTCGGTGCATTATTACATATCATTGACATGATCACAAAAGATCATGTCTCAAAAGACGGATTAGTTTAGTAGCCTTAGAAACATTAGATACATTCATAAGTCTTACATTACATCATAAATTGAAAAATTTCAACAATATATTCTTCATATTCAACACTAATATCCCCTCAGACTATCCCTACAGATCATTCATAAAATATTTCTTCACATCCTGAGAAAAATAATACATAGAAGGGGGTGTGCTTAGATGCTCATTAAGGATAATAATATAGAGAAAACATTCATAAATAAGACTAAAAATTTAAAGAAATGTATGACTAAAACAAAATATTTTTAAACTTGACCTTTAGTATGATATGGAAAAAATAAAATGAAATAATTCCACTTACTTATTCACATATATATTCAACTAGTCAAATAATCACACGAAACATCAATAAAAACCTTCATAATGTTGGAATTCATAATGCCAAACTATCATAACCACATAGTTAAGGCCTTGTTCCAAGAATAAAAATAATATTTTGTCAAGGCCTAGTTCCAAGACACCAGTTTGTCTCATTAGACATACTGATGCATAGAGGAGTTATAGCGGGCTCCACTCGTCACATACTAAGTCCAATGCATTCCTCATATGAACAGGTTTAAACATAACATAAACATTCATTTTAAAAATAGAATACAAAATATCAATACTTTCTCCATAAACTGTGAAGGGTATAAAAATAACACATCAATAGTCAAACGTATCAAAAAACCTTCAATACTATATGGATGTTTTGTATGATAATCAATCAACTTCCAATAAGATAAAAATCCATCAAGGGATGTTGACATAGATGAAATCAAATCTATTTGAGTATAATATATATTTTAATACAATCATTTAAATGTCTTATAATTATAAAATAAAACTTTTACTATGAAAATATTATTATAATCTAGTAATGGAAGCTTCGACAATTTTGTAATAGCGGAAAATAGCCACACCCACCGTATAAGATAAAAAACATTCTTACCTTAATTTTGCCGAAAAGGTTAAAAAGGACCATGTTTGGAAAACGAAAGAATATTCTTTAATAAAAATATTATAAAAAGTCAAGCATTGGTACAAATGACTTTAACCCACAGTCTATAAAATTAAAAGAATGTTTTGAAAGACATTTTAAAGAAACATGGATATGGATGATGAAGGGGTCCCATTAGATAATTATGTATAAACAACCTCGGATAATGAAGAGATTGTATAATTAACCCCTACATTTTAATTTTCCTTGGTCTAGGGTAGGTTAAACTCATGTATAATAGTGAAATAATTTTTTTTAAATTATACAAGAATCATATACAATAATATTATTTCATATATGATCTCTCAACATTGTTTTGTTAATAATATCTTAGTATTGTCGTCTTTTTGGGTGTTAACAGATTCATTTTATGTGAGTCAAATTTGTTATGGATGGGATATATCGTATTCATATCTATAATGATATAAAGTATTTAAAAATTATTTTTAATCATCTAATGAATATTATTCTTTAATGGATACGATGTGGAATGAATCTAATCGCGTTCATGGATTCGGTAATCCGTACATACGCACGAGGGAAAATATCATTATTTTGATATTAAAATAACATATATTTGGATTTAATATCATATATACAGAATCATTAACATGTTATATTTATTATTTACATGAATTACACATCATTATTATACAAATCCAAATAATAATGCATTGATTAATAATTACCCCATGATGTGGAGACGGTATTCCGTACGTACCCACGTATGGTGACATTCCATTCAAAGAATGGATAGAATAATGAATATGGTATTACCATATTTATAATAACATCATAGAATATAAAGGATACTGGAGTTATTATTTTAAAATGGAAATAAAAAATAATGAAGAAGTGGAAGAAGAAAAGAACTTGAAAGAGAATGGTGAAATTATTACCTCTTCTTCGAGATCTTCCTTTTGATTTGATCAAAAGGGGTCCATAAGTTGGCTTTTTGACCAAATGATGGCCTCTAAGATAAAGTGAGGGATGTGGAGAGGATAATTGGGCATGGTTTGGCTGAGCCGAAAGGATTATATGGTTTTAATTAGAGAGAAGGGGGAGTGCCCTTTTATTAGAGGGGTGAGGGGCACCTTAGGAAAAGCAAGAAATATTATTTTATAATAAAATCATTTTCAGTCTATAATGGCTCAAAAAATATATTATTTAAAGTCTACAATGGGTATGGGTCGATAAACACCCAACCAATAGGTTTTATACAGGATTTGGTAAATATATTAACCTTAACTTTTAGATTTAACTCTTAGTTAAATAGTATGACATTTACCATGTCTCTTTGTATTTTTATATTATACGGTTAATAAACATACTATATAATTCAAATAAAACCCCAAGTGGTTCATTAATGGTACAACTATCATTATATAAGTCTATTGGTCTAGCCTTATATTTTTATAAATAGAATATCAATTAATAATATAATATTTCATTTAAAAACTCTTTTATGTCAATTTTGACACCATTTGGTATTTTGTTTTTACTAAATTCGTAATAGTATTATTACTTCGAAGAAAATTAATCTAACTAACCCTAATATGTCATATTAACCTATAAAATTAGTTTCATTCATTAAAATTCTAAAATCACATTTATTTGGATATTTATATTATCAATTATTTTAATATATCAATAATTACTAAATTACTGCATCACAATTGTGTCATAAAAAAATTAAATTATTTTATGTCTAAAAATTATAAATAAAATACCATTATGTATTAAATCGTTTTATATTTCTATTGATTATTCATAATCAAATTTATCTTATGTATATCCCAATATTATAAATGTTTTAATAATTAAACCTCTATTTTAACTCTTTTAACTCGTCTTTCAATTAAATAATAATAAATGTCCTAATCTAATCCAAGTGGACCAAAGAGGTTCATATTTTTTTCCTAAGGTTTTTTTTGGTTGAATTATACTTAGCCAATAGAATTTGGACATGTGTTAGGGTAATAGTAATAAAAGTTTTACCCTTAATTACCCTATTTATTTTAATCATGGTAAATAAAAGTAAAAAAGTTAGTATTCACAAACAATTCTTTTTATATTATTTAAGAAAATTTTATTCGTAGATATTTACAGTGTCTCTCATGTTTTTGAGATTCCACTCACAGAAGAGGTAAAATTACCTTTTATGTGAATTCGCAAATTCTCCTAGGAGATGGCTAAAAGATGGTGAAAAGCTCAATAAAATTTTTATATATCTAAAATTATTATAAACTAACTCTAATGAATGACATTGAACATATATAGGTATTATATATCTATTTTAAACAAAAACAAATATAAATAAAACAAAAAATAATTTAAATAAAAAATCGGTTTTAAACTATAACTCATTGTTTTTTCACTATTCATAAAAAATTGAATATTTTTAGAAAATTACCAAGATTTCACCCTAGGATAAATTCGATATTCCAAATAAAAAAATGAAGTCCATTTTGTAATATACAATTAATAAAATTTCAAAAAGTGGTTATTACTATTCATAACGGCTAGTTTGATCTATTGTGGTGAGTTATAACTCGAAGATGCGTACAACATGCACTACTATATTATTCAAAGAGAAGCGTACCGTGGAAGCATGGGGTGTTACATTCTCCCCTACTTGAAATAATTTCTTTATCAAAATTTTTAGAATTTAACTCCATAAAAAGACTCAGGTGGTTCTTCATCATAAGTTCCTAAGGTTCCCATGTTGCCTCTTCCATCTTATGGTTTCTTCATAAGAATTTTACCAGATGAGTCTTCCGGTTTTTCAGCACTTGTTCTCTAGTATCAGGAATCCTGATGGGCTCTTCGTAATAAGACAGATCGGGTTCCAGTTCTACTTCCTCATAAGTGAGTACATGCGTTTGTTCATGTATTTATTTTCTCAATAGTGATACATGGAACAAATCGTGAACATTGGAGAGAGTTGGTGGAATTTCCAAATGGTAAGCTACAACCCCAATTCGTTATTGAATTTCGAATGGTCCTATGTACCTGGGACTCAATTTACCTTTCATACCGTAACATATAATCCCCTTGAATGGAGATACCTTCATGAAAACATGATCTCAAACCTGAAAGTCCAAATCCTTCCTTCGGTTGTCAGCACAACTCTTCTGCCTACATTGAGTTGCTTTGATGTGGTTTTAGATTACCTTCACCTTTTCCATCGTTTCCTCCACCAGTTCGGAGCCTACGAGTTTTCTTTCACCGACATCATCCCAACAGGTTGGTGTGCGACATATTTTTCCATATAATGCATCATATGGTGCCATCTGAATACTTGATTGGATGCTATTATTATAGGAAAATTCTACCAGAGGTAAATATTGATCCCACAAACCTTGATAGTCAAGTGATCCTGATCTCAACATGTCTTCTAAGGTTTGAATAGTCCGTTTTCATTGTCCATTAGTTTTGGGGTGGTAGGCAGTGCTCAAATGAAGTTCAGTATCCAAGGATTTCTGAAGAATTTTACAGAATCTTGATGTAAAATGTAGATCACGATCAGAAAAAATTGATATGGGTACTTCATGAAGTCTCACAACTTCATTAATATATAGTCTTTCTAGTTTTCAACTGGTAAACCCTCCTTTATATAAAGAAAATATGTTGACTTTGTAAGATGATCATCAAAGAACCATATTGCATCGTTCCTTCTATGAGTCTTTGGTATTCCCATGAGAAAGTCCATTGTGATATTATCCAATTTCCACTCATGTATGGGAAGAGGTTTCATGACTCGTCTAGGCTGTTTCCTTCCTACTTTCACTTGTTGAAAAACTATACATCTTGAACAAAATTTGAAATCTCCCTCCTCATGTTTCCCCACAAAAAATGCACCTTCAAATCTCTATACATTTTGGTTCTCTTAGGGTGTATAGAGAAATTGGAACTATCGGAATCATCCAAAAATTCTCATTTTAGATCAGGTATATTGGGAACACAAAGTCTCTTCCAAAATTTCAAAATACCATTTCTATACACAAAGTCACTCAATCTCCCATCATTCACAGCTTCAATCTTCTTTTTAAACTCTTCATCAGCAGTCTACGAACTCTTTATTATTTCTAGTAAAAATGGTTTGGCAACCATTTGAAATGTTTTGATTTTCCCCTTCCATGGTTATTCCCATATCCATCTTTAATAGATCCATGAAAAAAGCATCCATTTCAACTCTCATCTTGTTCAAAACTTCATGATCCTTTCTGCTCAAAGAATCGGCGACCTTATTTTCCTTCCCCGAGTGGTAATGTATTGTGAAAACATAATCCTTGAGTAGTTCAATCCATATCCTTTTTCTCATGTTGAGTTCTTTTTGTGAGAATATATACTTCAAACTCGTGTTATTAGTATAAATCTGACATTTTTCACCGTAGACGTATTGTATCCAAATATTAAAAACAAATATTATAGCTGCTAACTCAAGATCATGAGTAGGATAGTTTTGTTCATGAATTTTCAGTTGTCGTGATGCATAGGCAATAACCCTATCATTCTGCATATGGACACAATGATGTCTTTTCTTCAATGCATCACTATAAATAATGAACCCATCCTTCCCTGATGGTCGTGTCAATATAGGATCATTGACTAATCTCCTATTTAGTCCTTCAAAACATTCTTTACACTATTTTTTTCCAAAAAAATTTAACCCCTATGTGTGTCAGCTTTGTTAATGGGCTAGCCAACTAGGAAAAATTCTGGACAAAACTTCGATAATAACCTGCTAAACCAATAAAACTGCGTACCTCTTTTATACTCATTGGTGCCATCCATTCGTGGATTTCTCTTGTCTTACAAGTATCAATATAGATTCTATCCTTAGAGATAATATGTCCATGAAAAGAAATCTCTTAACGCTAGAATTCACACATTCTAATATTCCCATATAATTCATGTCGTCTCAGAGTCTTCAAGGTAATGCGCAAGTGGTTTTCATGATCATCGTAGTTTTTTTAGTATACCAAGATATCATCAATGAATACCACTACAAAGTCATAAAGATATTCCTTGAAAACTCTATTCATTAGATCCATGAAAATAGAGGGAACATTAGTCATCCCAAAAGGCATTACTGTAAACCCATAATGCATGTACCTAGTTCAAAATGTTGTCTTCAGAATGTATTCCTTCTTCACAAAAAACTAATGATATCCAGATCGAAGGTCATCCTTTGAAAAATTTTGATCTCCATGCAGTTGGTCAAATAAATCATCAATTTGAGGTAGGGTAAACTTATTCTTTATTTTTATAGCATTGATCTCTCTATTATCGATACATAACCTAATAGATCTTTATTTATCTTAACAAAAAGGATAGGGGATCCCCATAGTGAAACACTTGGGAGAATTAATCTCTTATTACTCAATTCCCTTAGTTGTTTCTTTAGTTCTACTAATTCCACAGTGGCCATTCTATAAGGGGTCTTTGATAGGGGCCTTGAACTATGAATTAAATCAATGGAAAACTCAACTTCTCATTTTGGAAGATATCCAGGTAAATATTCAGGAAACGCATCAACATATTATCTCATAATAGGTACATACTCTATTTGACATTCCTTTCCTCACCCAATGTCATTTCATTCTATTCCTCCAAATAATTGATTTTAGTTGAGCTACTGGGGGTGGATCTAGATAATAATTAGGTGGTGATGATTCTTCTCTAAAGATAAGGCATTCTTTATTATCATCATAAAAAATAGTAACCTCATTCTTCATACAATAATTTTTTCCATCATGGTCCAAAAGTCAATCTATACTAAAGATTATATCAAATTAAATCATGGGTATGATGATGAGGTCAATAGATAAAGAACATTTACATGCCCTAATGGGAACTTATTCACCGACCTTTATAGTAATGATACTTCCCTTAAGACATTTGAATGAAAACTATCTTATTAAATAAAATTTTCAATATCTATTTTTTTAGAAAACTGAAAAAATATGAAATAATGTGATGACCCAGAATCAAATAAAGCATTTTTTAAACCTGATTAAACCATTAAATAACCTTCCAACACGTCCTAAGGAGCTTATACCTCAGTAGTAGTGATCACATAAGCTTGGGCTTGATCCCTAGACCTTTTCTAAGGTATTTTTCCCTGACTCTTAGGAAATTCATTTGCATAATGTCCCATCTCCCTGCAATTGTAGCATTGAACATCGGTAGATTCCTTCTTCCCCTTGCAGTCACGGGCTTGGTGGCCTTTTTCATCACACTTGTAATAGACTCCCATTTCATTCAAGCAAGTACCAGGGTATTTCTTGCCACATTTACTGCAGGATGGATATTCAACTTTTCCCTTCTTCCTCTTATTTCCATTTCTATAGTGATTAGCATATCTCTCATTCTATTTCTTTGCTTTAATGTTGTAATACTTAGAGAACTCTTTTTCACTCTTTATAGTGCACGAGACAATATCTTTGTATGATGAGAAGGATTATGATACTAATGAATGATAGATAAATTTTTTTAACCCATGAATGATATGGTCAATCTTACTTCTTGGGTTATGTATATAATCTGTTGCATGCGTCGCTAACCTTGTAATGTTAGCTTCATAATTTGAAACATTCTCATCCTCCTTTTTCCTTAGACTCAGAAATTGTCTTTCCATATACATTTGGTGATCATGAGGAAATTATTATACTAAGAAAAAATCTTTAAAATCCCTCCATTCCATGTTGAATACTTCATCATCTTCCTTAGTGTTTTGAATCAATGAGCACCATTGATTATCATATCCAATGCGGTGGTAAACTGCCATGATAACTTTTTCCATTTTGCTACTCCCCAAGGCATGGAATATTTTCCTTAAGAAATTTATCTATTACTCAACTACTAGTGGGTTTTACCCCCATTGAATTTTGGTGGTTTTTTCCTCATGATGTGATCTATCATTGATCCTCCACGCTGCGCATCAGGGTTCTCTATACTGGTAATGTTATGATTCATAACTTGAGTGAGTTGTACCAATATGGTGATTAGCTGATCAGAACTAGTTGAATCACAAGATCCACTATATCTATCTTGAGCAGGAGGGAAATCTCTACATGGAGTCTCTGACTTTATACGGTTTCCATTCCTTCAACTAGGTTCCATTTTTAAACAATGGGATAATCTTGATTAGTTTATGATTCTAAATAGATAATTCCAAACTTGTAAAACACTTATCATAAATTGAGCATTTTATGGATATAATCCATAATCATAAAAATGTTTTATTTTAAGAAATATATACTCATAAACCCTTCATAATGGTTTGTAAAGTAAATGATAATTTTCTTAAGCTTTTCCCCAGGAGTGTCGTAACCCAGAGTGCAGCAAGGCCCATTGTTGTGCACCTGTTCCCATTCGAGTCTAGCTCAAAGTTGTGTTATGGGTTTTACCCCTAGGTACATTTGGGCCAGAGATGCCTCTACCTGATCGTATCGATAAAAGTATGCATTGATCAGAAATCTCACAAAATCTCTACAATACCAAAATTCAAGGAAGTTCTTCTATAATAATCCCCAATTTCCATCTTAGGTCTATGTGCTCTAATCAGAGTTTATCTAAATCTGGCTTCCAAGGTTTTTACTAAACTTCCTCTAATACCAACTATCACACCCCAACCCCAGTTACCCAGAGTCAGTGCATTATTACATAACATTGACATGATCACAAAATATCATGACTTGAAATACTGATTAGTTTAGTAGACTTGGAAACACTAGATACATTCTTAAGTCTTAGATTTCATCATAAAGTGAATAACTACAACAACATAGTCTCCATATTCCACAATCATATCCCCTCAGACTATCCCTGCAGGTCATTCATAAAATATTTCTTCACATCCTGGGAAAAATAAAACAAATAAAGGGGTGATCTCAGATGCTCAGTAAGGATAACAATATAGCAGAAGCATTCATAAAGAAGCATAAACATTTAAGGAAATGTATAACTAAAACAAAATCCTTTTAAAAATTAACATCAACATAATATGGAAAAAATAAAATGAAATAATTCCATTTACATATTCACCTGGGTATTCTACGTGTCGAATAATCACATTCAATATCAATGACCACTTTCATAATGATGGAATGTATAATGCAAGAAAATCATAACCACTTACTCAAGGCCTTGTGCCAACACTACAAATAATATTTTTTCAAGGCCTTGTGCCAAGATAATAGTTTGTCTCATTAAACCTAACGATGCATCGAGGAGCTATAGCGAGATCCACCTATCACTTACTAAGTCCAATGCATTCCTCATATGAACAGGTTTAAACTTAGCATAAACATTCGTATTAAAACTAGCATATGAAATGTCTATAATTTCTCCATAGCCAATGAGTGGTATATAAATAACACATCCACAGTCGAAAATATTGAAAAACCTTCAATACTATATGGAAGTTTGGTATCATAATCAATCAACGTCAAATATGCTTAAAATCAATCAAAAGATGTCGACATAGATTAAATCAAAACTATTTGAGAGAAATATATCTTTTTTTAAATCGTTTAAAAGTCACAATATTATAAAATAACAAAAATATTTTTAAAATATACTTATAATCTTGTAAGGGAAGATTTGGCGATTTTATAACAGCGGAAAATAGCCGCACCCACTGTATATGTTAAAAAACATTCTTACCATAATTTTGTCGAAAAGGTTAAAAAGGGTCTAGTTTGAAAAACAACAGAAGATTACTTTATAAACATCTTATAAATATTCAAACAAGGGTATAAATTACTTTAACCCATAATCTATAAAATATTAATAATGTTTTAAAATAAATTTTGAATAATCATGGTTGTGGATGATAAAGAGGTCCCAGTAGAGAATTATGTATAAACAACCTCGGATAATTAAGAGATTGTAGAATTAACCCTTACCTTGTAATTATCCTGGGTAAAGGGTAGGTTAAACTCCTGTATAATGGTGAAATAATTTTTATTGAATTATAAAGTAATCATATACAATAATATGATATCATATATGATCTTTCAACATTGTTTTGTTAATAATATCTTAGTATTATTGTCGTTTCGGGTGTTAACAGATTCATTTTCCTATATATATACTATTTTGTGAGTCATATTTGTTATTGATGGGATGTATCATATTCATATACAGAATGATATCAAATCATTAAAAATTATTTTAAATCATCTAATGAAAATTAGTCTTGAATGTATACGATGGGGAATAAATCTCATCACGTTTGTGGAGACGGTAATCTGTACGTACGCATGAGCGACAATATCATTCGTTTGATATTAAAATAATATATAATTGGAAGTTATATCATATATACAGAATAATTATCATGTAATATTTATTATTTACATGACTTACACATTATTATTATACCCATCCAGATAATAATGTATTGAATAACAATTACACCATGACGTGGAGACGGTAATCCGTACATACGCACGTATGGTGACATGTCATTAAAATGATGGATAGAATAATGAATATGGATGTAAAATATTTATAATAATATCACAGTATATAGAATATACTGGATTTAATATTTTATAATGGAAATAACAAAGAGAGAAGAAGTGGAAGAAGAAAATAACTTGAAAGAGGGTGGTGAAATTATTACCTCTTCTTCCGTATCTTCTTTTTGATTTGATCAAAAGGGCTCCTTAAGATGGATTTCTGACCAATGGAGGGCCACTAAAATGAATTTAGGGATGTATATAGGATTATTGGGTAGGGTTTGGCTAAGCCAAATGGCTTTGAAGATGTTAATTAGAGAGAAGGGGGAGTGCACTTTTATAAGAGGGGTGAGGGGAAACTTAGGAAAAGCTAGAAATATTATTTTATAATAAAATCTTTTTCGGTTTATAATGGCTCCAAAAATGGATTATTTAAAGGCTAAGGTGGAAATGGGTCGGAAAACACCCAAAAAATAGGTTTTAGATAGGTTTGGGTGACTATATTATCCTTAACTTTTAGATTTATCTCTTTGTAAAATAGTTTGACATTGACCAGGTCTCTTTTTATTTTTAAATAATATGGTTAATAAACATACTATGTAATTCCAAGAGAAACCCAAGAGGTTTATTAATGATACAACTATCATTATATTAGTCCGTTGGAAAATTCTTAGATTTTTATGAACATAATATCAATTAATAATATAATATTTGTTTTAAAAACTATTTTATGTCAATTTTGACACTATTTGGTATATTGTTTTCGCTAAATTCATAACAACATTATTACTTAGAAAAAAATTCATCCAACCAACCCTAATATGTCATATTAACCTATAAAAGTAGTGTAATTCATAAAAAGTCTTAAATTACATTTATTCGGATATTTATAATATCAATTATTTTAATATTTCATTAATTAGGTAATTACTACATCACCATTAGGTAATAAATAAATTAAATTATTTAATGTATAAAAATTATAAATAAAATACTACTATGTAGGAAATATTTTTAAACTTTTAATGAATGTTTATAATCGAATTTATCTTATGTATATCCAAATCTAAAAAATGTTTTAGTTATTAAACATTGATTTTAACTCTTTAACTATTCTTTAAAGTAAATAATACTAAATTTCCTAATCTAATCAAACTAGACCAAAGAGGTTCATATTTTATTCGTAAGGTTGTTTTTTGTAAAATTATACTTATCTAATATAATTAGGACATTTTTTAGGGAAATAATAATATCATTTTTACCCATAATTACCCTATTTACTTTTAACCGTGGTAAATAAAAGTAAAAGGTTAATATTAACCAAAAATTATATTTATCTTATTTACCCACATTTTACTCCTTGATATTAACTGTGTCACTAAGATTTCCTAAATTTCATTCACAGAAGTGGTAAAATTATGTTTCATGTGAATTTTAAAATTCTCCTAGGAGATGAGTAAAAGACTGTGAAAAGTTCAATAAAATTTTTATATATATAAAATTATTATAAACTGACTCCAATGAATTAAATTAAACATATATAGGTATTATGTATCTATTTTGACCTAAAATAAATTTAAATAAAATAAAAAATTATTTAAATTAAAATTCAGTTTTGAATCTATAACTCAGTGTCTTTTCATTATTCTTTTAAAATTGAAAGCTCTCAGAAAAAT
Source organism: Viscum album (assembly GCA_963277665.1). Lineage (NCBI taxonomy): Eukaryota > Viridiplantae > Streptophyta > Magnoliopsida > Santalales > Viscaceae > Viscum > Viscum album. Next base: position 1,695,980,482 of record OY728147.1, read on the forward strand.
ACCAAAAATTTACTCAATGCTACTTTTGCAATTCAGAATCCAAAAATGAAGTCCATTTTGAAAGATAAAGTTTAAAAAATTTCAAAAAGTGGGTATTACTATTCCTAACGGCTAGTTTGATTAGTTGTGATGAGTTAGAACTTGAAGTTGCGTACAACACACGCTACTATATTATTCAAAGAGAATCAAACCATGGATGTTTGGGGTGTTACATAATATTTTTTATATTATTTATTGAATAATTTGTAAATTTTTATTGAAAAATGATGAGGTTAAATTGGATAAGTAATGGTACAAATAATACTATAAATTATAAAATTACCCAAAAAATTGTACAAATTTAATTAGATGAGGTGGTTTAGACAATAATCAATATTAGGGAGAAATTATAACATTTTTAAACCACTTGGGAATGTATATGAAATTTATTATAATTTTTTTATATGTAAGTTAAAAATGTCATACTCATAACTTTCCTAAGTATATAATATTTAATACAGGGTTATATAAAACATAAATCTAACTAAATATAGTAATTATAAAGATAATAAATTTATCTTCATCATTATAATGTTTTTAATTTTTAGATATTAAATAAACTAATTAATATCTTGCATAATGATGATGGGGTATTTGTTTAACTAATGGAAATACCAACTAAATGATGCTCAAAATATTAAAATAAATATAATATAACATAAGTAATGTAATAAAAGAATTTGATAGATTCATTTGAAATTTTATTCAAATATTGGAAGTTTGTATTAGAATATATTATTTTATTATGATATTTTTAAAAATAAAAATAATTAATAGTAACAAAATTGGCATAAATAAAACATTAAGATAAATTAAATTTTCTTAAATGATATAAAATTTATAAAAAATATAATGATTTGTCAAAATATTTATAATAAGGTTACTAATTTCATAAATGGTAAATTTGGGGTTCTCTTGGAGTTTTATTATAATTATTTTATCCCAAAATATAAATATCGATGTTGTCATGGTAAAAGTTAAAGTGTTTAACTAAGGGTTAAATCTAAAAGAGAAGGTTACTATTGTGACCTAAACATTTCTTAAAATAACTGTATTAGTGGATTTAAAACAATACTTATATTATCTTATAAATAACACACTTTTGAGATTTTTTAAATCTTAAAACAACTTATATTAATTTAATATTTTAAGAGTTTAGTAATGTGTCCTTCACCTCAATTATAAAAGGGAACCTCCCCCTCACTTATTGATATCCCTTTTAGTCTTAAATATTAAAAAACCCTGATCATTTTTCTTATCATCTTCTGTAGTTTCATTATATTGTTTATTATATTCTAAAAATACCATTTCTAGTGTCTCTAAGAGGATATCTAGTGGGAGACCATCGAGCAATATGTAATCTCCTTACTGACTCTTTCAATATTGTTTATTCTTCAATGTCTTATTGATGAATCTATAACAATATAAAGTTATAGATAAAATATAAAAAATAATATTATATTTTATTATGATTATGTAAAAACTATTTCCCACATTTTATTCATTATAAAAAAAATGAATGTACCACATGTGCATACGTATGACTTACCATCTCCACGCTGTGGTGCAATATGATTTTCATCAATAGGTTATTTGGATGGGTTTAATGATGTATTAATATGATATTAATAATAAATAATCAATGATGTCAAATATATATAATTATTATACAAACCAATTACTCACCTTTCAAATTGAACAAAATTATATCATCTCTCGTGTGTAAGTACGGACAATCGTCCCCACAATGTGATGATATTCGTCTTTCATGCTAACCATTTCAAGAATAATTTTAAAAATGTTTATAATTAGTAAATATTAATTATATCAAATAATTGTGATAATTTAATAATATATATATATATATATACATTTAAGGAATTTAGGTTCTTCTATTCAGTATAATAAGAAAATGGAAACATCCTTCATGCATACATATGCCTTTTGATATCCATGAATGGTGTATTCTATTTCATATATTTATATTTTATATACATTTATATACAAAATATATATTATATATAAATAATTTTTTACAATCTATAATGAATTAAATCGTTATATAAGTAATAGGACCAATAATAAGAAGTCAAAACACATAGAGTAAACAACGCAGTTATTACCCGACACATAGCTTTAACTTGGAATTGTTAATAAATGTGTAATTTAATGTTATAAATGAATCATATATGATATCATAAAAAACATTATAATTATTTTTTTAACTTAATAATATGTTTAAAAGAAATATAATATAGTTTAGTACAAGTATAGATGGAGTCAGAACTTGAGTAAGGGATTTTTGTCTTACCTTTAACTTTGTAAGACACATGCCTCATACACTACTTGTTACTTATACAAGGTGTATATACTAACCATGAATGTATTTTATAATTATTAACCTAAATATTATGATATTTTCATATCCATATAATTTCCATTATTTAACGGGTTATATTATTCTACTGTTTAAAATGTTTAAAGGGTTACTTCGACAATCTCATAAACAACGGGATTGTTAATATGCAAGTATCTCTTAGCAAATATTTACCTTCAATATCCATGTTTCATAAAAACTAATTCAAAAATATTTACACTACTCTTAAAAAAATTAATGTCATTTTTACCCATGTGTTAATTTTTAATTAACGGCCTGAAATGAATCTTCATTCATTTTCCTAACGAGGTAATTTTTGACATTTATAGTAAAAGTATGAGAACAATTGTTATTTTTTACTTATTATGAATGAATGGATTTTTCTAGTTTAATGAATTCATAATTAGTTGATTCTTACCCTATAATCTTGAAATGTTATGTTTAAAAAAATTCTAATATCATGAGGCATTTTAATAAAAAATAATTTTTTGAAGAAATGGTATTTTCACATAAATTATTTTAAATAATTTTTCATGAGTCCTTTAAATAGTTTCAAAGTGGTTTCAATGAAAAGGGTTTTCAAAATCATTTATGTTTTAAAATGTGATTTTTAATAAAATTCGTTTTCCATGTGATATTTCATAATCCTTCACCATATAAGATTACATACATTGTTATAGTTCAAAAATAAAATTCATATTCTTTCTCTGAATGGTTTTTTATGGCATGATGTTTAAGAAAGCCACTTCAATTTATGGGTTATGATTTTGATGAAATGATTATGAAACCTGAATATTTTCCATATATTATGATATGATTACATGTTTATGACACCCATTCCATTACAATGGTTATGATATGGTAGTTTATGATTTTTTGGAACTTGTATGTGCGATTTCATAATGACATGGGTGGGACCTATATCTCCCCCCCAATGCATTGGGTAACAATTTATATATCATGAGATAGAACTGATAGTCCTTGTCTTCAAACATGGTTGTGGGAGTGGACCCTGAATACCAAGATGGTATGAAATGTGAACCCATACTACTAGGATGGAATTAGAAGCAATGCCTTTACTACTATGGAAATAATTTTATATGATTATGTTTATGTCACATTTCCATGTCTTATTTATATGTTATTATTTCATAGATAATGTTACTTATTTACTTATGATTTATTTCTGATGAACATAAAATCATTATAAAATGATTCATGTTTATGACCTTTGATATACATGGTATGATTTTCTATTTTCATGATATTGTTCTCATACCCTTATACTAATAAATAGGCTTATATGCCTCCCTAGTTTACCCATTCTGAGTATCTTATCCCACCCATTATTTTATGTTTCCATTCCACTAGTTTATGAAAATATGTATTATGTTTTATGTGTCTAAAAAGGGTTTTATACAAGAAGCACCCAGTTTGATATAATGTACATCACTTATCTACTTTAATTTATGTTTCCATATTTTCAAGGGCACTAAACTAATAGTGTATTTTGGAATTATTTGTAATGTATGATATTCTCCTTAAAAATTATGAAATTAAAATGTATGAAAAGCTAGGGTCACTATAAAAGACCCCTACCAAGACAACCTTCTCTTGAAAATACTCTTAGAAAATAGGTCTGAAATTATAAAAAATTCTTTTAGAAGGCAGAATAATCTCTCAAATTTATTTATACATGTTGGCCTAACAATATGAAAGTCCTTCAGCACGTTTCCATGATTATGAAAGTCCCCAATAATTGGATATAATCTGGTAGATAAGGGGTTTATGGTAAAGTCTTTCAATCTCTTAAAATCTTACAAAACATCTGAAATGACCTACATCATGATCTCATGAAACAAATGACATAAAATCCCTACAAAGACTCCATTATGGATTTGCATGAATACACGCCGCCCAAAGAAATGATTAATTGTGGTGGAATTACCTATAAATCCCCTGGTATATGAAGAAAAATAAACATAAAATTAATTGTAACCTCACAACAGTGAACTAAGGAATCAAATAGTATTTCTCTAAGTCGATGATCTCATGGAAGGGAAAATTTTCCAGTAGTTTAGATTCACGAAACAACCGAATCGATTATAAAACATGAATAGGAACTACATGTGATCAGTTGTCGATCACAAAAAGTACATCTAATAGGTCAGATGATGAAAATCGTATATACATGCTATATTACATGGCACATAAAACTAGCTAACATAGAAATAAATATATGGAATATAAAATGAAAGTATAGAAGAAATTTTAAAAATATGGGAGACTAAAGAAAAAATAGATGTTTATTATCAGATGCTTTGCGTGAACCACATAAGTCATTGGATTGTATCGATACTTGTCAACCATATCACAAGATGATCTTATGACATTCTATTTGGATCATACATAGTCCTATAGACATGTTAGAGAATATCACAAGGATCTTTCCAGGTTTGACACCCATATCTCATGAAACCATTTCAGATTTCCATCCAGACCTCGTGATGACAACAAGAAATGTCTCCCGAATCATACAGCAGAACCTGTGTATGTTAATTATGTCTTAGAATTTAATCAGGACATTTCAATTAACATTCATGCTATCTTATAGACAAGAAATCCGAATCTCACAACGCACTTTGGGTCTGTTAGCTGGTTCTTATGACGTCCCCTAACTATATCTTTTGGATTTGAGAGATGACACCTAGAAAATTCATCCATGAAATGTGAAAACATCCATAAAAGTCACATTAACTCTCATGACACCATCGCCATGTATCATCCTTCTTTTGAGATGACACTAGGGAATGTAAGATGGTCGATGTGATGCCCATAAAGCAAGTGAGCAATGATTATTTGATGGCTTCCATGATCGACCAACAATGTCTTGCATTGTCCACTAGATAATTCATCCTATGTCGTGTGATATTCTCTAGAACATCTATCTTGATTATGTGACATCCCATAGACAATTCAACTAGATCATGTGATTGTACTATTATATGTCATATATATATCCTCATACATGTCAAGAAGACAATCGGGGCATGTTGAGTAGAAAATCGATGTATTTTAGGCAGACAATCATTTCAAATCATGCAGGAATCCTAGGACATAATAACATTATCCATCCAATATAAAATAAAAAACTCAATGTGGAATCCCAGATTGTTGGCATAGTATGATATCTTCCAAATATATGGAAACCCTCAGTGTGCTAGCCTCAATCAGTGGCATAATATGATAGGTACTTCAAATAAGTGAAACATAATTGTGTAAGCCCTGACTCATTAAAATATGATGAGTATGATTACTAGTATAACTATGATATATTGGAATCTTTTATAAGGTCTGAGGTCCATATTAATGTAGTCAAATGGGTTTCCTAGCACATAAGTAATGCATACATATGCAGTGATAATTATTAATTTTTATTCCTTATTTCTCACACCGATCATGGCTCACATGGGATTAGAGAGTTACAATGTTCATATCATTCACATAATGAATTTCCACCGGCAAGGGAAACGTCATTGTGAAATTCTAAAAGAGTTTAATGGAATTATTACCACCATATATGGGAATATAACTTGCTGATAGTCCCAAGGGTGTGAATGAACTATGAAAACTCTAATTCCTACCATAACCAGGATTCATAGGATTCCTCTTCAAGGTTTAAGGTCAAATACCTAGATCCCAATTTGACACACAAATTTACTCTCTAAATTAAAAAAAATATGGTCTTTATCGAACTACAAGGTTTTTTAATCATGTTATACAGTAGTATATGTTGGATTCCACATAATGGATCAATTACATCCTTGAAATATTGATTTCATCCATGGGTAACAACCATCTCTAATGATCCTAGTTATATAACATCAATATATAAGAATTTACCCATCACATGAAAAAATGTTGAATTACCTCAGATTCATATAGATAGATTCACCAAATAGACCCATGTTATCTCTATACATAAAGATACATAACCAATGATCTTTCTATTAGGGTAAAAAATATCATATTAATATTATTAAGAGTTTCTAATAAAATTCTTAAATTTTTAAGAGAGTCCCAAATTAGGTGAAAATTCCCCCCAAAATGGTGTAAGGAGCCCGATCACTCATCCTCTTGATCAATGTGAGTTCCTAAGAATTATTGAGTTTGAAAACCCAATGGATTGCTTTCCATTGGAAAGAAGGTTTGTATGATGTTATAGATAAGGGATCCATTGGGAGTATATGTGAAAGGTTATAAAATTGTGTTCTAGATTCAAATGATTTTAAGACCCCCTAAAATCAGAACAAGAGATGAAACCCTTCCACATCATTCCAAGGAAACAAAAATTGTGAACCCAGTGTGAATCTCTAAAATAATAGGATGACAAATTAATAACTTGTCATTAATTTTTCCTTTCATAATATTCACAAAAAAATATGGTGAACCAAACATGAATCACTCAAATAACAAATTTATTGGGATACTATCCATCCGAACAACATTTTTTTAATTTTCGACACAAAATAATTGTAAACCTGGTGTGAATCTCTCAAATAATAGGATGATCAGTTAATCATGGATTAGTACATTTTTACTTCTATAATATATGAATGAAAATGATATCTTTATGATTCCCTCAGGTAAAAAATTATTGGGTTATTATATATACGTCTATTTTGTTTTCATTTCTTATAAAAATGGTGAACATGACATCAAATACTCAAATAGAAAGATAATAAGTTTGATCTTTGGGATGATCCAATGTTACTGGGGTTCCCAAGAAATAATTCTATCCTATCTTTGAAAAGTTAAAATTATTAGAATATATCTATCATGAACAAAAAATTAATTATGTTACTCATTCATATCTAATTCAGAACATATCAGGAAAAAATAGTGCATTGATAGAGGAAATGTTTCCCTATTTTTGGAATGAATGAATATCATGCCCTCATAAACAAAACCTTGATTTGAGATAATGTCTTTATCCATAGAACATTCAATAAATTCTGATTCAACTATATACCATGTGGTCTACAGAATAAAATCACTCATATGGCATCTTTAGCGTATGGTGGAGAATGAAATTGTCTAGGATTTGCATCAATATGGTACAATATTACCAATTGAGGTTATTAGAAATGTTCTTAAAGTACTAATATAAAATAATCCACATCCTAAGAATATGTTTGTAGTAAATCTAATCCCCCTTGTTTCTAGAACCAATTGCTTTGAATGTTTATCCCCCGAGTGTGAAAATCCCCACCATTACTATCTGATGAAGGTGGATTAGGGGGCCAAATACAGCTCCCTTTCATTTTAGGAGCCACTGAGTAGTGATCCTATCAAACTCCATTTCCAGCACCATCCCATCCATACCCATCAACCGCCTGCGGAGGGTTCTACTCGAAAAACTATCACCTCTAATATCCATGCATGAGAAACATGTATCACTCATCAAGTGAGGAAGGTTTTGGATAACCATGATTGGGATCATATCTCCACTCTTACTGATGATGTTTGTAGGCATATTTTTTTCGTAACCAATGAACTAGATTATACCTATACTCATATTGAAACAGTATGTTGGAATATTTTTATAGTAGGCATTAGGTGGCTCATATCCCTACCCCCAGAAATTAAGTACATCTGCGTATTCTTTTGGAACAGGGAGGAAATAAGTGGTAAAATATCCCCACATTAATCGAAGATATCTGCATATATATATTGGAGTTAGAAAATGTGTAGGCTTGTATCACTATACACACTTTTATAAAATTACATTTCATCCTAGAAAATTCTAATGCACTAGGCTGGCATATTCCATAGCTTATCCTGATACTGGGATGTGAAAATATTATTATCCAAACTATTAGGGTAGCCCGAAACTCTGATTATTGTGAATAAGTGGTTTGTATAGGGCAAGTGTACAATATTTCTCTTGTTTGGGAGTATTATCAGAAAAATTGTGGAAAAGGATTAGGAGTTGGGTTGGGCTCATATTCTTTTTCCAACTGGGGCTCACCATGTGAGAGTAGAATATGTCAGAGGATGGGAAATATTTCTATAAAAAGGACATGTGAAATATTCCAAAGGCCCACGATTGAGTTCATCTCCTATTTTTTGTTGGGGTCACCATGTGAGTGGGTAAAATTCCTTGGGGGAAGCTAAAAGTAATTGTAAAGACCCATAAAATTCAAGGGAAATTTTTTCATCATTTTCTTTGGAATTTTACAAGAGAGAGGTTTCAGACGGCACCTGATTCCGAGGCCCGGAGTACCCGGAATCAATTTCCGAAGTTTGGCTCGGGTACGTTCAGTGAACGAACGAGCGGGAATTTCTAACTTTTCATCCGGTGCTCGGAATTGAAATCCGAGGGAACCGATGAACTCGTGGCGCCGGTATACGCTTAGGAACTCATGTTCTGGAGTTGCGTTCATGCGAGTGTTGATAATAAAAATTGTGGATGTTTACTTTGTAATTACACTACAATTTTTATTATTTTACTCTAAGTGATATCTCTTGTTGGAAGTTGGGTAACCACCTAACCTCCCATGGGAGGTTATGAGGGTGGTGGGGCCCACACGAACCCCACCCCTTCATATCCTCTAAAACCCCCTCAACTCCCACTTATATTATGTTAACTTAAGTTATAAACCTATGACTTAAATGTAATGAGTTAATGAGGTGAGTTGTGTGTGGTTATTGAATTTCAATCCTTTGAAATTCAAAGAGGTTGGGTTGTGTGAATAAAATAAGAAAGAGTCTTATTTTATTTTGTTAGAATTTTATCTCCTTGAGAGAGTAGGGAAGTCTTCTTCATCTTCTTCAAACTCAACGAAGAACGTGAAGAACTCCGTTCTTCAACGAAGAACTTCTCCGCCGAAGAACACGGTCCATCCGCGACGCCGTATCCGCGACGCGACGTACTTCTTCCGCGTCGTCTCTTCCGCGACAGTTTTCCGCGACGAACGCCATCGACAACGACTCTTCCTCCGACGTCAAAGGAATCGACACCGATATTCCACGACTACGTCAACGTGCGACTATCAAGGTAGGGGTTCTTGAGTTCGTTGTTTTCTTTTTATTTGACTTTCCTCAAGACTTGACGAAGAACGCTCAAGTTCCGACGAAGAACGCCGCTCCGCTCTTCTTCGTCTTCCGTGTCAACGAGAGAGAACACCACTTCTTCCTCGGACAACCTTCGTTGGCGTACAAGGTTTCGCCAACGACATGCCTCTTCGGACGCACCTCTTCGTCATCGAATTTGACGAACGACGACCGCGACGCCCGACCTCCGCGACGTCGTCTTCCGCGGAACGTAGACAAATCTTCGAACCTTATACCAAGGTAGGGGTTGTTGATTTATTGATTATTTATTCCATTCTTGATCGTGGATTTTAGCATGTCTAAACGTGAGGCAACTGGATATTCTTTAGTTGTGTTATTATTTAACGTGAGGCGGGCCGGACCGCATGAAGACGGCCGAACCCCCCTCCATCGTTCATGTTGTTTATTCTTGCGAGCGGAAGCAAGGTGGCGTGGTGCCGTCGCACCACGCGGATAATTGTACGTTTAACTTACGCGACGCCGTCGCGCGCGCACCATGGAAGAAACAACAAGAACGCGACTCCGTCGCGCCGCGTTGAAAGAAATCGAGGTGCGGCGGAGGGGCGCGGTGCCGTCGCACCGCGTTGGACGACGAACACCGCGGCCGGTTCCGGGCCGCGGCAGAACGAGGAGAACGGCGGCCGGGCCGCCGGCGTCGGAAGCCGAAGAGGGGACCGGAATTTCCGGTCCCGTTGGAGATAACCGGCCGGCCAGCTGGCCGGCCGGATGACGTTAAACCGGGGGAATTAATCCCCCGGCCAGCGCATAAAAACCCCCCTCTTTAAGAGGGGGGTGGTTTCCATGTAAAGGGGGGGGGGGGGGGGCAGCAGCCCCCCGGTTTTCCTCCAAACCGGCCCCCACGTGGGGGCCGATTTCTTGCAAAGGGCGCGGAAAAAAGGCCGCGCCGCCTTCCCAATCAGCGGGGGCTTTGCCCCCCGCGTTCGGCCACCGTACGGTGCCAGGCCGCCGCGGCCCCCGCGCCGCCGCGCCGCCCCAGGGGGGGTCGGGCCGGGTCGGCCCGGACCCGGACCCCCCCGTTTCGAACCAGATTCGGTCTTTTGGCCATAACTTGAGCCTAGGACCTCCGACCGACGAACCGTCTGCGGCAACGCGATCCTTGGATCGAGACGGTCGTTTCGGTATATCGCACTCAAGGTTTAGGATTACTTTGAGTTCGGCCGGGTTGGTTCGTTCACGAAACCAACCGGGCCCTCGGAGCGGAAACGCTCATATCTTGAGCTACGGACGTCCGATTGACGTGCCGTCAGCCGCGTTGTGTTCCTCTTAGTGAGACAGGTCTTTTGGCATACTCCGACCGAGGTTTGGGCACAGGTGGAGTACGGTCGGGTTGGTTTTTCCTTAAAAACCAACTGGGCCCCGGGGACGAAAATGCCAATAACTCTCAGACCGGGCGTCCGATCGACGCGCCGTCTGTTGCGTTGAGTTCCTGTTGACGATACAGAACTTTTGGATACATCAACTCTGGATTTTGTGACAGTTGATGTATCAGCCTCTCGGCTCGTGGAGCGGACCCTCCGAACGAGCTTGCTGTGTGCGGGGACCCTAGTGCTGGCTGCGACTGTTACAGTGACAGCTACTGCTACTACTGTTACTGTGACTGCTACTGCTACTACTAATACTATGACTATGACGACGACAGTACAGAGATCCTGTGTGGATTCGACGACGACGACTACAGCACTCAGCGATCCTACGTGGATTAGTGCTACCGAACCTGTGTGAGCCGAATCTTCTGTTTACCTTGGGCGGTCGGGCGCTTGGTTGTAGCAGCTTATCCTTGGCAGTGGAGCGCTCGGTTGTAGCGGCAGACCTGCGATACTGGAGACGAGCGTACAGAGTACGGAGACCGTGAAACTGGCTGAGACCTGAAGACTGCTCGACCGACTCAACCTGGAGTGAGTCGACTAGCCCAGTGGACGGAGCGCCCGGTATTTGGCGGCAGACCCACGGCGGACGGAGCGCCTGGTAGTTGGCAGCAGACCCGCGATACTCGACAGGAGGAGTACCTATGTAGGCTATCTGGGTGAGCGCCCGGTATTTGGCAGCAGACCCTCAGCGAACGGAGCGCCTGGTAGTTGGCGGCAGACCCGCGGTACTCGACAGGAGGAGTACTTCAGCAGTCTTAGGTTAGTGAGAAGTACCTCGGAGTCGTGACAGGACCACTGTACACTTCAGAGATGGGGCTCTTCAACAGTTACGGTTTCGTTAATGAAAATCCTGGTTTGAGCTGAATCCTGTTTCTTTCCTATGTGGTTTGTGTTGTGCTATCCTGTGTGGATTACGTTTTGCTTTCCTGAGTGGAATACGTTTACTTTCCTGTGTGAACTGAGTTGTACTTGGGCTCGGAGGTTGGAGCGTATTTGAATTTGATGACTTAGGTATATGTATGGGCATATACCTAAGCAGTGACGGTTGTTACTTCGTGATTGTACCTTTCTTCGTGGTTTATCCTTTGTGGATTTGAGAGACCTTCAGGGGTCTCGGGGTCCCTACTGAGTAGCTTATACTCACCCCTGCACGGGCTTTGCCCGCACTACGTTGTGTTGGTTGCAGACGACGGACAGCGTTGACCTTAGCTGAGGCTTGCAGAGCGGGACGGTACCCGGAGGTGGACCACTGGACGGGACGTGCTCGGAGCGGACGGCGGAACCTGTGGAGCAGAGGAGCTATCTGTACCCACCCTTCAGGTGGGATTTCCAGTGGACAGCTCGGTGTAGCGGCATTTACTTTTCAGTTGCTGTTTTCCCCTTTCGAGTTGTACATTACTTTCAGTTTGGGTTTGTATTCTGGCCTATTTACTTTTCCGCACTTTCAGTTGTACTCTGCTTTTGTTTAATGTTTACTTTCCGCTTGCTTACTCTGTGGTGTTTGTTTACTTTACAAAGGCAATGCCTTCCCTTTTTATCGGGATTTACGCCTTGGTGCTAGTCGCCAGCCCCTGGCCTATGGAAGGCGGGCTTGGGGTAGTCACGGAACGGACCCCGAGGGCGGGTCATGAAAAATTGGTATCAGAGGAGTTCGGTTCTACCGCGAACTCTGATATTTTCTATGTGGAGAAATGATGTTTAGCGTATTGAGTGTGGTTATCAGTCCAGGGAGTCTAGTGTTGGTGCGGCGGCCGACGTATCCGTACACCAGGACCCTGACTTCTGATTTCCGACTTAATGCATGAAAACATTGATTGCGTGTGTGTTTCAAAGTTTTCTTTGTGATTTCTTTGTGTCAGCTCACCAGGTATACTGTTTAACCGTGGCGCACCTGTTTCCTTTCAGGATGGCCCCACGACGGCAGCCAGCTAGGGTTCCGAGAGTCGAGTGTGACGACAGCCCACCGAGCGACGAGGTTTCGGTGCAGGGCCCTTTGTCACCAGTGGCACCGGCGGTAGCACTACCCGCCGAGCCCCTGATGCTTCCAGCAGCAGCCGCTGACGATGCACGTCGCCTCAGCGCACTGCATGAGTTTCAGCGCCAGCGACCGCCCAGGTTTCGCGGGGAGACGGATCCCCAGGCAGTAGAGGACTGGCTGGAGGCAGTGGTACGAGTGTTTAGGCTAGTGAGGACACCAGCAGACCTCATGGTGATCCTCACTGCGAGCCTACTACACGCAGCAACAGGACGATGGTGGAGCTTGATGCTCCAGGTGCACGATGAGGCATCTCTACTTTGGATGGACTTTGAGAGCCTCTTCCGCTCGGAGTTCCTCCCAGCCACCCTTCGTGCGGTGCGTATCCAGGAGCTTCTACAGCTGCGGCAGGGCAGCATGACGGTCGCTCAGTACTCGGCGAGATTTACCGATCTCTCGCGCTACTCGACCGACATGGTACGAGACCCATTCTTCCGGGCCCGGACCTTCGAGCAGGGTTTGAGACACGAGATCAGGGCATCGCTGATCTCCCTCAGCATACCGACTCAGACAGGAGTACTGGAGCGGGCCCTTCTGATTGAGAGCTTCCTTTCTGAGTCTACACCAGCGCAGCGACCCACCGCAGGGCGGCAGATAGCGGAGTCTTCGGCAACAGGTAGCCGACGGATGACTCAGGGTTCCAGGCAGACCAGACCTACCAGTGGCCGACTGCACGACTCAGGCTCAGTTTTACGGGGAAGCCGGGGTGGAGTCAGAGCCAGGCGTGCCGAGAGTGGGCAGTGTTACTCCTGTGGCGGGATTGGTCACATGGCTCGTGACTGTCTGACCCTCCATGCTGATGATCAGCAGTTAAGTGAAGAACCTCCCAGGCAGAGGCAGAGGTTCGACTGTGGCGGTCCGCAGGGAGGAGGCGGACGAGGCAGAGGAGATGGACGAGAAGCCGGTGGTGGGCGACGCTTTGAGGCTCTGCCACCCCCACCACCAGGAGGTCCACCCCGACCACAGGGAGTAGGTGAACATGCGAGAGCTCAGCTTCAGGAAGCCGAGGCCTTCGATCATGGAGCTCTGGGAGCCGATGGACAGGAGCAGAACTAGTGGATACGTCCTTTGTACTTCTGGTTCCATGTTGCTTTTGTGTAGCGTCTTGTATTATGAGCTGCAAAAATTAAAGACGCATACCTTTGTGATATTTTTGTTCCTGTCCTCTTTCGTGATGTTACTAAGAGGTTCCAGTTTTGGCTGTTGACTTTACCCTCACTTGTGAGACATCAACTGGAGGAGACCCAGTTACCACACACTGATGCCGACAGTGTGACTCAACCCGAGGCGAGAGTAATGGTTGAATCTCTTAGTAGTAGCGTCGAGGCCTTACGACGTCATCCTTGGTATGGATTAGTATCATCCGTGTTAGGATTGACTGTATTAGGTAAAGAATGTGGTTCATCCAGGGGATGAGACCAGATTTCTCTTATCGGCAATGAAGAAATCTTGCAGCTCTGGTGGGACCGGAGATGGTCCAGGCCACGACAGAGAAGGTCCAGGTCATCCAGGAGCGGATGAGGACAGCACAGAGCCGGCAGAAGTCATACGCTGACAGGAGGCGAAGGCCACTGGAGTTCGAGGATGGCGACCACGTCTTCTTGCGGGTCTCACCTCGACGTGGTATTCGGAGTTTTGGCCAGGGCGGAAAGTTATCTCCGCGCTTCATCGGACCCTTCCAGGTCCTCAGCAGGGTTGGTGAGATGTCTTATCGCCTGGCTCTACCACCTCAGTTGCACCGGGTGCACGACCTCTTCCACGTGTCTCAGCTGAGGAGATACGTGCACGACCCGACGCACATCGTTGACGATGGGGAGACTTTTACGGAGGTCCCAGTGGAGATAGAGGATCGACAGGAGCGGGTCCTGCATGGGCGATAGATTCCTCTTGTGCGCATCAGATGGCAGCACGGGAATCTCCAGGACAGCACATGGGAGCGGGAGGCTCAGATGCATGCTTAGTACCCTCTTTTGTTTCCCTAGTTTTTGATGTATCTTTACGGGGACGTAAAGCCCTGAGGTGGGAGTAATGTAAAGACCTGTAAAATTCAAGGGAAATTTTTTCTTAATTTTCTTTGGAATTTTACAAGAGAGTGGTTTCAGACGGCACCTGATTCTGAGGCCCGGAGTACCCGGAATCAATTTCCGAAGATTGGCTCGGGTACGTTCAGTGAACGAACGAGCGGGAATTTCTAACTTTTGATCCGGTGCTCGGAATTGAAATCCGAGGGCACCGATGAACTCGTGGCGCCGGTATACGCTTAGGAACTCCTGTTCTGGAGTTGCGTTCATGCGAGTGTTGATAATAAAAATTGTGGATGTTTACTTTGTAATTACACTACAATTTTTATTATTTTACTCTAAGTGATATCTCTTGTTGGAAGTTGGGTAACAACCTAACCTCCCATGGGAGGTTATGAGGGTGGTGGGGCCCACACGAACCCCACCCCTTCATATCCTCTAAAACCCCCTCAACTCCCACTTAAATTATGTTAACATCAGTAATAAACCTATGACTTAAATGTAATGAGTTAATGAGGTGAGTTGTGTGTGGTTATTGAATTTCAAACCTCTGAAATTCAAAGAGGTTGGGTTGTGTGAATAAAATAAGAAAGAGTCTTATTTTATTTTGTTAGAATTTTATCTCCTTGAGAGAGTAGGGAAGTCTTCTTCATCTTCTTCAAACTCAACGAAGAACGCGAAGAACGCCGTTCTTCAACGAAGAACTTCTCCGCCGAAGAACACGGTCCATCCGCGACGCGACGTACTTATTCCGCGTCGTCTCTTCCGCGACGGTTTTCCGCGACGAACACCATCGAAAACGACTCTTCCTCCGACGTCAAAGGAATCGACACCGATATTCCACGACTACGTCAACGTGCGACTATCAAGGTAGGGGTTCTTGAGTTCGTTGTTTTCTTTTTATTTGACTTTCCTCAAGACTTGACGAAGAACGCTCAAGTTCCGACGAAGAATGCCGCTCCGCTCTTCTTCGTCTTCCGTGTCAACGAGAGAGAACACCGCTTCTTCCTCGGACAACCTTCGTCGGCGTACAAGGTTTCGCCAACGACGTGCGTCTTCGGATGCACCTCTTCGTCATCGAATTTGACGAACGACGACCGCGACGCCCGACCTCTGCGACGTCGTCTTCCGCGGAACGTAGACAAATCTTCGAACCTTATACCAAGGTAGGGGTTGTTGATTTATTGATTATTTATTCCATTCTTGATCGTGGATTTTAGCATGTCTAAACGTGAGGCAACTGGATATTCTTTAGTTGTGTTATTATTTAACGTGAGGGGGGCCGGACCGCATGAACACGGCCGAACCCCCCCTCCATCGTTCATGTTGTTTATTCTTGCGGGCGGAAGCAAGGTGGCGTGGTGCCGTCGCACCACGCAGATAATTGTACGTTTAACTTACGCGACGCCGTCGCGCGCGCACCATGGAAGAAACAACAAGAACGCGACGCCGTCGCGCCGCGTTGAAAGAAATCGTGGTGCGGGGGAGGGGCGCGGTGCCGTCGCACCGCGCCGGACGACGAACACCGCGGCCGGTTCTGGGCCGCGGCGGAACGAGGAGACCGGCGGCCGGGCCGCCGGCGTCGGAAGCCGAAGAGGGGACCGGAATTTCCGATCCCGTTGGAGAAAACCGGCCGGCCAGCTGGCCGGCCGGATGACGTTAAACTGGGGGAATTAATCCCCCTGCCAGCGCATAAAAACCCCCCTCTTTAAGAGGGGGGCGGTTTCCATGTAGGGGGGGGGGGGCAGCAGCCCCCCGGTTTTCCTCCAAACCGGCCCCCACGTGGGGGCCGATTTCTTGCAAAGGGCGCGACACAAAAGCCGCGCCGCCTTCCCAATCAGCGGGGGCTCTGCCCCCCGCGTTCGGCTGCCGTACGGCGCCAGGCCGCCGCGGCCCCCGCGCCGCCGTGCCGCCACCGGCCGCCGCGCCGGCCGGGCCGCCCTAGGGGGGGTCGGGCCGGGTCGGCCCGGACCCGGACCCCCCCCCGTTTCGAACCAGATTCGGTCTTTTGACCATAACATGAGCCTCGGACCTCCGATCGACGAACCGTCTGTGGAAACGCGATCCTTGGATCGAGACGGTCGTTTCGGTATATCGCACTCAAGGTTTAGGATTACTTTGAGTTCGGCCGGGTTGGTTCGTTCACGAAACCAACCGGGCCCTCGGAGCGGAAACGCTCATATCTTGATCTACGGACGTCCGATTGACGTGCCGTCAGCCGCGTTGTGATCCTCTTAGTGAGACAGATCTTTTGGCATACTCCGCCCGAGGTTTGGGCGCTGGTGGAGTATGGTCGGGTTGGTTTTGCCTTAAAAACCAACCGGGCCCCAGGGACGAAAATGCCAATAACTCTCAGACCGGGCGTCTGATCGACGCGCGGTCTGTTGCGTTGAGTTCCTGTTGACGATACAGAACTTTTGGATACATCAACTCTGGACTTTGTGACAGTTGATGTATCAGCCTCTCGGCTCGTGGAGCGGACCCTCTGAACGAGCTTGCTGTGTGCGGGGACCCTAGTGCTGGCTGCGACTGTTACTGTGACAGCTACTGCTACTACTGTTACTGTGACTGCTACTGCTACTACTGCTACTGTGACTATGACGACGACAGTACAGAGATCCTGTGTGGATTCGACGACGACGACTACAGCACTCAGCGATCCTACGTGGATCAGTGCTACCGAACCTGTGTGAGCTGAATCTTCTGTTTACCTTGGGCGGTGGAGCGCTTGGTTGTAGCAGCTTATCCTTGGCAGTGGAGCGCTCGGTTGTAGCGGCAGACCTGCGATACTGGAGACGAGCGTACAGAGTACAGAGACCGTGAAACCGGCTGAGACCTGAAGACTGCTCGACCGACTCAACTTGGAGTGAGTCGACTAGCCCAGTGGACGGAGCGCCCGGTATTTGGCGGCAGACCCACGGCGGACGGAGCGCCTGGTAGTTGGCAGCAGACCCGCGGTACTCGACAGGAGGAGTACCTCTGTAGGCTATCTGGGTGAGCGCCCGGTATTTGGCAGCAGACCCTCAGTGGACGGAGCGCCTGGTAGTTGGCGGCAGACCCGCGGTACTCGACAGGAGGAGTACTTCAGCAGTCTTAGGTTAGTGAGCAGTATCTCGGAGTCGTGACAGGACCACTGTACACTTCAGAGATGGGGCTCTTCAACAGTTACGGTTTCGTTAATGAAAATCCTGGTTTGAGCTGAATCCTGTTGCTTTCCTATGTGGTTTGTGTTGTGCTATCCTGTGTGGATTACGTTTTTCTTTCCTGAGTGGAATACGTTTACTTTCCTGTGTGAACTGAGTTGTACTTGGGCTCGGAGGTTGGAGCGTATTTGAATTTGATGACTTAGGTATATGTATGGGCATATACCTAAGCAGTGACGGTTGTTACTTCGTGATTGTACCATTCTTCGTGGTTTATCCTTTGTGGATTTGAGAGACCTTCAGGGGTCTCGGGATCCCTACTGAGTAGCTTATACTCACCCCTGCACGGGCTTTGCCCGCACTACGTTGTGTTGGTTGCAGACGACGGACAGCGTTGACCTTAGCTGAGGCTTGCAGAGCGGGACGGTACCCGGAGGTGGACCACTGGACGGGACGTGATCGGAGCGGACGGCGGAACCTGTGGAGCAGAGGATCTATCTGTACCCACCCTTCAGGTGGGATTTCCAGTGGACAGCTCGGTGTAGCGGCATTTACTTTTCAGTTGCTGTTTTCCCCTTTCGAGTTGTACTTTACTTTCAGTTTGGGTTTGTATTCTGGCACATTTACTTTTCCGCACTTTCACTTGTACTCTGCTTTTGTTTAGTGTTTACATTCCGCTTGCTTACTCTGTGGTGTTTGTTTACTTTACAAAGGCAATGCCTTCCCTTTTTATCGGGATTTACGCCTTGGTGCTAGTCGCCAGCCCCTGGCCTATGGAAGGCGGGCTTGGGGTAGTCACGGCACGGACCCCGAGGGCGGGTCGTGACATTAATATTGAAAAAGACTAGTGGGATTCTTTATAGAACTTCAATCTAGTTCATTTATCTGTTTTTGTCAGGTCTCACCAAGTGATAAAGAAACATGCATCATGTAACGCTCATATTATTATTAGTAAATCTTCTTTGAAAATTTTAGTAGATCATTTAAAGAAAAACTCCTATTCTGGAGGTCCATCGGAATATTCATCCAGGGAATGCATATTCAAACTAGACTCATATTATTCTTCCAACCAAGTACAACCAAATGATAGTCACACATGCATCAGGGAAATATCGTTTCAATTTCAAGAAAACCACACCATATACCAAAGGCTAAGGATATGGATTGTGCTCTTGTTTTGATTTTTGACCACCAATTTAGAATGTTACATGGATCAAGAAAATCTCGTATTCCTATAAATAATGAAGAAAATCATTGGAATATTCCAAAATATTTTTAGTAGTGGGATATTACCCCAACATTACAAAATAGTTATAAACAAGGTCCATAAACTATAATAGAGTATGTTCTTATCCCTTGAAAATTCCAAAATCTAGGTTAGCATATTCCTGTCACAATGCATAACGGGGCTCAAATCCATAATATTCTCAATGAAAATATCCTTGATATTTTTTGAGAAACCTTTTTGAAACCCTGTGGTTCTATCAACACTTCATATAAAATAAAATATGATCATTATTGTCTTAGTACACCTCTAGGTAGAGTATAGATTGATTATATGGACTCTACTCTTAACATTTGTTGTGGTCGACCTCCACATGGGGACATATCCCACACACAATGAAATAATCCCCTTTCCTAGACACCTCTATATAGAGATATGTTAAAAACACAATCACCTTCATGTATAGAAGTTCTCAAATCATCGGTGTTAACTCTAAATAGTTCACCATAATATTCTAGCATCACTCTACTTCATTTAGTTCTAGACCAAAAGAAGAATAATCTATGGTTTGATGATATTGTGACATGTAATTAGGAATAAGATTAAGACGACATTGATATATAGATAGAGTTAGTCAGAAGAAACATCCCCATCATGTTTTGGCCTCATTCAACTTTTTACTATGAGACCCTAGACAATATAGAGAAGAATCTCATGCCTTATCTATGCAAAAATATGTTGTAAAACTATCAATTACTGAATATTAAATTCCTACCTTATCCAGGATTCAAGTGTTACATTTATACCATTAGGATATACTATTATCATCTAGACTCAGCTATTATCTCCCAATCCTTGTATCCAAAACCTGAAAATTACACCGTAAATATGAAATAGTCTTTCCACCATTACCTAAAAATTCTTAGGCATCTTATTTCTGATGGAATTTCATGTATCCGTATTGTGGATGGGTGATATATGGAGCGATACACTTCACTACACCCTTGGAACAAGATAACCCCACTAATATGGTGTCCAAAAATGTCATAGCCTCTGATAAAATAATGGAACTATGTAATGATCGAGACATTTGGCCACTAAAATAGAATTACCCACCTTTAATGATTCCCAAACATCATGAAAAGAGGAAAATAATAGCCACAAATTCATTGAACTCAGCCCCTCAAAGCAAAAAAGAATTCATTTCTGAAAAAAAATAGTGATTCCAATCTACCTGAAAACATCCTATTGAAACATACTCTTATCAATTGATACATTTTCACCCATGTAATGTCCTAGAAATTTTATATAATGTTTTTTAAATAGTATGGAATTTTTTCGAGACCACACGCTTTGACAGCACGTTATTCTGAAACCCGGTGATCCCATAATGTAATTTCAAACTTTTATTCAAATAAGAAAATGTGAAAAATTGTTTTTCAAAATTTTGAACCGTTTCTTGGACAAAATATTTGAGGGCACTGTTGAACTCAGATTGCTGATATTATCCGAGAAAGGACATAAATTTTACCGTAAAGGGTTGAATGGAAATATTAATTTTCAAAATTTTTGGAAAATATCAAAATTACATAAAATGTTTTTTTATTTTCATTTCTCACCATTGAGCAGTAGATGATAGTGATGTGGTGTGTTGATAGGGAACATTAATGAAATCTTCTTAATGGATTATTTTTATTCCACGTAACAACGTGACGTCATAGAGTAATAGAAATAATGAAATTTGTATTCTTTTTTAAATGATAACACATTGGGGAAATGTGAAATAAACTGTGGAAATTCCCTAACTAACCTATGACATGGATTCCCTCCAATAAAAAATGATGAATGTCGATAGGATCTCTAGAAACATCCACACTTTAAAAATAATGGGGCCAAAAAGCAAAGAACTCCAACTAATATTGAAATCTCAAGGGATGATATCTTCAAAGAGGAATATCGATCAAGGTAGGGGTTTATTTGTTTTATGTTTTCCTCATTCTTCATTCTAAATGATGATCAAGAATCAACCCACGAATAGGTTGATCTGTAGATCATTCGTTCTTGCAGGAGAGTGATTTTCTTCGGATTTCTATTAGGGATAAAATTATTGTAGATATTACATCATTCACAAAAACCCATTTTGCAAAACATGAATGTGGAGGGTGCAGGCCCACACGAACAAGGCTCGAGCCCCTCCGCTTGTGCGTTATTCATGGACAATCTTCTTAAAGGGTAAGCAAGGTATATTCAAGAACTTCATAGGGAAGGTAATATCACATGGAGGTCAGAGGCATAGTCGGTGAAAATAATGGACCACAGGTGCGGACCCGGTGGCCCGAGGTAGTGGCGCGCCTAGAGGAGCCTCTAGTAGGGCTAGTGGATGGAAGTAGAGATGTGGGCCCTTGGTCGTGCCAATAGAGTGGCCCGCACCAACGGACCACATATCTCAGGGGAAAAAATCATTGATAGCGTGTGGGGAATCTGGATGACCAGGTTGGTTGGATGCATAACACTATTCATATTGTTTGATCGTTGCAGGTGGAATTGGCCCTACGGATAACCCGCGGGGCGAGGGGAGCTGGATGCAGCCGCCTGCCAAATTCTGGCTAGGCCAAGAACCGGTATGCCTTTAGTAGACTAGGCGGGATAGACTCATAGACAAACACACATGGGGCCCACTAGGATAGAACCATTCCGGGTCGGGGCCGGGTCGGGTAAGAGGATTTGGGTTGTTTTGGTGCACCCCAGGTCGAGTTGGGTCGGCTCGGTCAGATAAGGTTGGACTGAATGTAGACCAAAGTAGCCCATTTTTTAGAAAAATGCCAATATCATTCAAACCAGGTATTTGATTGACGAGTAGTTTGTGGAATTAGAACCCTCACAATGAGGAATGACGTTTTTTCCAAATCTATGGAGGATTTTCATGGATTTATAAATTTTAATAATGGATTGGAGAAAAGTTCTATTTAGATCATGTGTGCTACGTATGAAAACCCTACAATTGGAAGAGACCTAAAGATTTCTAACAAGAACCCCATTGTGTATCAGATACTATTGAATGGTGGGAAGCGGGTTCATTTTGAAATAATGGACCCATAGTGGGAACAATTTTTGTGTGACATGACGGACAAATGGTACTCCATAAGAGGAGTAACTCAGTATGTCTATAGGTGGGAAGTGGCTTCTGTGTGACCTGGCATACCCACGGTGGAGAGAAAATTCTGTGTGGCCCAGCATACCCAGACTAATCATCAGAAATTAGTGAAAAAGTTGTACTAGGATTGTGGGATGCAACTTCTATGTGACCCAGTAGGCCCACTATACTCATTTTTGTGGAGTTCCCTATCAACCCTTGGTGTTCGATGTTATGACAGATGGTCTTACGTCCCTACTCTAGAATATAGCTAGTGGAATTTATATTGCTTCATGGTCATACTTTGTGGTTTTTTGTATATTTATTTATGGTCTTTCGATGTTATTTTGGGTTTTTTCAGAGTATATTGTCACTCACCCCAGCACGGGCTTCACTTGCACATGTTGTGTCTGGTGAAAAGAACTGAAAACATGACAGAGTACATGGTGGCACGAGACTGGGTGGTGCCCAGTTAGACCAGGAATGTCGGGTGTACTTCAATATATTCTATCAGCTAGTCTGTACATACCCATTTGGTGGGTTTTCTAATAGATGACTTACATTGATTCTTTTGTACATTCCTATTTTCCAGCGAGTCATTTTTTGGGTTTGTGTTATGTCCAATTTTAAATTCAGTTTTACTTATACATGGTGGTTGTTAATGGAATTCATGTTTACTTTTCCTTATTTGGTGCATGGTTTTGTGTGTTTGAGTATAGGTACACAGAAAAATTCCTCCCACTTTCAGGTTGACAATGTCAGTGACCGTTTCCAACCCCTAGCCATCGGGAGGCGGCCTTGCGGTATATCACGAAACATTCTATAGGGGATGGGTTGTGACAAAGAGGTATCGGAGGATACGGTTCTACCGGAAAGACTGAGAGTCTATTGTTTTGTTTTTTGGGAAATAATTTTGAATGTTTTGAGTTCGACTTTCAGATTTAGGGTGTCCATTGTTCATGCGGCGGTTGATGTATCAATACACCAGGACCCTGAATTATTCTTTTATGATCTATACATGAAAACCCTTATTACATAAGTGTATCCTTATGATCTTATTGAATAAGGGTCATCTCACCATGTGTAATATTATGACTATGGAATATCATTATCTATTTATGGATTCCTCCATGCAGACAGCCAGCTAGGATTTTGATATGTGATCATACAGAAAGCCCACCTAGGTATGAGGAATCAGTTCAGGGACTAATTCTAGAGATAGCTCCACCGGGTGGTGCATCGGTGTTTCCACCACCTGTTGATTAGAAGTTACTACCGGTATTATTGGTAGAGTACATACACAGACTCAGTTAATTGCACATGTCTCATAGACTGAGACCTCCCATGTTGAAGGGAGAGACAGATCCTCAGGTCATTGTGGACTGACTGGAGGATGTAACATGGGTCTTCCACTTACTGAGGACACTTCTTGACCCGATGTTAATCCTGGACAAGATCCTTATATATGGATCATCAATGATATGGTGGATTTGGTCCATCTAGAAAAATTATGAGCAAACATTCACTTCGATAGACTTCGAGCGACTTCTATGGGAAGTGTTCATCCCCATGACCTTGTGCTCGGTGAGCATTTAGGAGCTTATTCACCTGTCGTAGGGCAACATGTCAGCATTTGACTACTCATCAAGGTTTAAAAACATCTATTGCTACAACATAGACATGGTGTGAGATCTTTTCATTAGGGATAAGACCTTTAATAAGGGACTCATATGGGAGATCAATACGTCCATGGTGTCCCTTCGCATCCCCACTCAGGCTGGAGTGATGAAGCAAGACCTTATTTTTAAGATAATCCTAACAGAGAAGGCACTGATAACCAGAGCCACCAAAATACCTTATGTTGTAGCGTCTTTAGTGGTGAGCAGTAGGAAGTAGACGAGGGGACCAAAGTGGGTCAAATCTTTCAAGGGACAACCCCAAGACTCATGGTTGGAAGTGCGGGGATCCCAAAGCAAAGGGGGTTAGTAGGGAACCCGGGTTTGCTTCACAAGTGAAGGGTAGGGACACATGGATCGTGACTGGCCAACCCACCACATAGATGATCAAAAGAAGGATGAGGGACTACCAAGGTAGAAGATGAGGTTTGATCATGGAGGTCCGTAGTGTGGAATATATTTTAGGGGATCCGGCTGAGCAGTGTGCGGTGGGCGATGGATTGAGGTTCTACCCCCACCACCAAAAAGTTGTACACCCTGGGATCAAGGAGCTGGTTGGTAGGGTGTCGGGAACCCCAATGTGTCCAGCTAAGACAGAGGCAATTCTTTCTACAGAACCACCTAGGAGCGTGACTGAGGATAGAAGTTTCTTAGGGTTGGCTTGGTACTGCTGGATTTTCATTCCTAACTTTTATAGAGTAGTATCACCTTTATTAGAATATATACGAAAGGGGGATCCCTTCATGTGGAAAAAGATGTGCCAGCCTAGTTTCAAGAAGATGAGGCATAGAAAGGCAAGTGCCCCCATCCTGAGACTTCCAGAAGAGGGTGTTTTTTATGTAGTCCTCTTTATTGCATAAGGGACCAGACTGGGTTGTGTCTTGATGAAGAAGTGAGAAGAGATCACTTATGTCTCATGATTATAGAGAATCATGAGATGAAATTTTTGACCCAATACCTGGAGTTAGAAATATTTTTCTTTCCCTTAAAGATGTTGTAGCAGTACATGATGGGTGGAAAATTTACCATCTACTCTAAACATAAGAGTCTCATGTATATATTATCATAGAAGGAATTGAACATGAGACAATGACGATGGGCGGTGTTCCATTAAGACTATTTCATTGAGACAGTATATACTCATAGGAAGGGGAATGTGGTGGCAGACACACTGAGCAGAAGGATTGGATTATAGCTTCTGAGTGAGGAGATGGATTAGCTAGCTGCGATGTAGATTTTCCTTCATGGATGGTGATGGAAAATCATACCTTTATTAAATGAATATAACTCACCCACTCTTAAAGTGATTTAGGGAGAAATATTTTGTGGATGTTGACTGAAATGCCCGACATGCTCAGTTATCCTCACGAAAAGCTCCTGATTGATTTTTTTGGGGGGATCATGTCATCCTTTTTAGAAGATGTAGTGTAGTAATAGTGAATTTGTTGGAGGAATTATTGATGGAGTTCCATACATCCCCATTGGTGGTACATCCTTGTGTGGAGAAGATGTACCATGACCTATGATGAGAGTACGGGTGTCCATGGATGAATAATGTGGTGGAAGAGTTTATTTCATGATGCCTCATTTTTCAGCAAGTGAAGGCTGAGAATCA
Organism: Viscum album; assembly: GCA_963277665.1. Lineage (NCBI taxonomy): Eukaryota > Viridiplantae > Streptophyta > Magnoliopsida > Santalales > Viscaceae > Viscum > Viscum album. The sequence continues at coordinate 1,696,006,250 of OY728147.1, forward strand.
GGTCCCAACAGGTTTGGCATTACCACCAGTTTTACGAGAGTGGAAATGAAATGGTACCTGTATGGAATTCATGACAAGGATACCACACACATATAGGGGCCACGATTCTATATGGGTGATCGATGACAGACTCAGCAAGTCAGCTCACTTTATACCCATATGGGAGTAGGGATCGGTAGAGGGATTCGGGTACCTTTAATATGAGATAGTGTGGGTTCATATGGTACCTTTGATGATTTTCTTAGATGATGATTCATGATTCACATCCCGGTTGTGGAAGCGATTGCAGGAGGTGTTTTGGACTCAGTTGCACTTGAGAAAATCCTTTCACCCTCAGATGGATGGTCAGACGGAGGATCCCATACAGACCATTGAGTACATGATTCATGCTTGTGTCCTTGATTTTGGTCATAGATTAGAGGACCACATACCACTAATGGATTTTGCAGACAATAACATCTATCACTCTACCATTGGCATGTAAGTGTTTCAGGACTTGTATGGGAGACTATGAAAATTACCTATATTCTAGATAGACCCATGGGAGTTAGCACTCATGGGGCCAGAGTTGGTATAGGATACCCCTGAGAAGGTGTATATCATCCAAGAGAAGATGAGGAATACACATAGAAGACTGAAATTTTATGTTGATAGGAGATGGTGACACTTGGAATATGAAGAGGGAGACTATATTTTCCTTCAGTTCTCACCCCGAAAGGGATTGTGAAGACTTGGTCCGAGCGACAAGATATCTCTGATATTCATTAAACCTTTCCAAATTCAGAGTAGAGTTGGTGAGGTGGCGTACCACCTAGCTCTTCCCCCACAGATTCTCCAGGTGAATGATCTTTTCCACGTGTTTTAGCTGAGGAGGTACATGCATGATCCATCGCAGGTCATTGACTTGGGTGAGATGGACATTGACAATGAGGTGATGTTTTTAGAGATCCTAGTAGAGATAGAGGATCGGTAGGAGCGAGTCCTACTTGGATGGTCAATTCCTCTAGTGAACATTAGGTGGAAGTATGGGAATATCTAGGAGATTATATGGTAGCAGGAGGCAATGATTCTTGCTCAGTACCCTCATTTTATTGATTATCCCATGTTTTGGATTTTGGGGATGTAAATCCCTAAGGTGGGGAGAATGCAATATCATATAATTTATTTATATTTTTAAAAATCATATAGATTTTTTGAGACCACACACTTTAAAAACAAATTATTCTATGGCCTGATGAGCCTAGAATGGAATTTTGATCCTTTTTTCACTTAATTAAACAAGCGAGTGGGTTTTATTAGCTTTTGAACAAATGCATGGATCAGAATCCTGAGGGAACCGTTGAACTTGTAATGCTGATATTATACTATAAAAAAATTATCATTTACTTGAAAGGGTCGGATGAAAATGTTATATTTTTTGAATTTTCAAGAAATAATAAAATAAATGAAAAAGATAGTTTATTTTATTTTCTCACCATTGAGTAGTGGACGACGATGTTGTGACAAACACCAACATTGATTGAATCATCGAGGGTAGAGCACTTCAACAATAAACATCTACCAAGGTAGGTGTTTATTTTTTTATGTATTCCTCACTCTTCATTCTAAATAATGAACATGGATCATCCCACAAACATGATGATCTACATATTGTCGGTTCTTGTGGTACGGTGATGTTTCATGAGTTTTCTATTCAGGATTCAATTCTTCTTGATAGAAATTCCTCCCAAAACCCCCTATATTACAACATTAACCTGGAGGGAATGGGCCGACATGAACAAGGAACGAGTCCCTCTGCTTGTGCATTCTTTGTAGCTGTTATTTTGAATGGGGAGACAGGTTAGATTCAGGGCCTCCATAGGGAAGGTGAAACCCCATGGAGGCCAGAGGAAGAGTTTGTGCAATGAAAAAACCAGTGTCGATGGCGCACCACAACCGCGTGTTGGGTAGAGCCACCAGCTAGGTCGTCAGCTGGCAGTAGAGACGTAGCCCCTCAATCACGTTAGAAGAGTGGCCCGCAGCTGTAGGCCATGAATCTCGAGGGGCATGTAGTCATTTCCCATGTGTAAGAAATCATTCTGGACCCATAGTAGCAGCTACAGTCACCTGACTGCAACGATAGGCATCGACCCCATAGACAACCTGCAGGGCAAGGGGAGCTAGACATAGTTACCTTCCATATCCCAACTAGTGGGAGAACTGGTCCGCCTCGGGCGAACCTGGAGGGCCAGACTTGTATCCCAACATGCCTGCGGCCCACCGAGATAGACCCATGAAGAGATAGGTCTAGGTCAGGTCACTGGATCTAGGTCAGGTCCGTAGACCAATGGTTGGGTTAGTTCAGGCCGGTCAGACCAAACCCGGACCCACTAACCCCCTTTTGAAAAAAAACCAATATCTTCCAAACTGAGGATCCGATGGATGAGACATCTGCGGCATTGAAAACCTCGCGACACGACAGATCTTTTGGAATACTATATTAAGGATTTTAATGGATGTTGAAATTAAAAAAATGTCTTGGGTAGAGGTTTTCCCAAGACCTAGCATGCTACATGTTGAAACCCTAGGGTTGGCTGAGACCTATAGACTATGGACAAGTAAACTAGTGTGGATTAGATATTATGGCCTAGTGGGATACAAATTATGCCTGGACCAATATTCCCACAGTGGGGAGTGACTTATGTGTGACTTGACATACACACAATACTCAATAATAGTACCTCAATATGTCCATTGGTGGGAAGCTGATTTTGTGTGACCATGCATGCCCACAGGAAATATATTCTTCTCTAAGACCTAGTGTATCCATGTTACTCATTAAGGATGTGTACAATTGTTGTCCTATGTTAGTGGGAAGTGGCTTCTATGTGACACGTAAGGCTCACTGTACTCATTGAGGAGGATTTATCCCTCAACCCATGGTGTTCGAAGATATGACTGATGGTCTTACCTTCCTACTCTAGAATATACATCGTGTGAGTTGTCTTGATTCATGATCATGCTTCCTGAATTTTTGTAGATTTATTTTTGGTATTTCCTTGTAATTTTGGGGTCTATACTGATTATATTGTTAATCAACTATATACGGGCATCTCCCACACATGTTGTATCTAGTAAATATGACCACCAACTTGAGAGAGGGCTTATTGGCCCAGGACATAGTGGTTCCTAGTGAGACAAGGCAGGCTGGGTGTACTTCTACAGCTACCAGTAGCTACTCTATACCTAATAGTCATGTGGGGTTTTTTTCAAATGGCTTCGAAAGATTTCTTTTACTTTCAAATTTTCCCACTATTCTTTTGTTGGGTTTGTATTCTGACTCATTTGATTTTCAGTTGTACTTGTACTCAGTGGTTGTTAGTGGCATGTTTGTATACTTTTCCATCTTTGAGACATGGTTGTGTGAGCATTAGTACAGGTTCTCAGGAAAATTCCTCCCACATGAATGTTTATGCCTTCGGTGCTAGTACCCAACCATAGGCCTTCGGGAGGTGGGCATGGGGTATGTCACGACATAGGCCACAGGGGATGGTTCGTGACAACCGAACTCCTATATGAGCACAACTACACTACATCAAACAAGTATTAGTAGTATCATCCATGGATCCCATTCCGGATCGAACACACCTCACTACAAAAGGGGAATATCCACCACCACCTGCACCTCTCAAATCATAAATTTCCAAAAGGATATAGGTCATATCATTAGTATCTGAAAAATAACCACAACCCACTAGACTGGGATATTTTATTTAACAATATACATCACCATGTTCATCATCATTCGATAGGGTCCTCAAAAATAAACATTAATTCAAGATAAACACTATATCACGTGGAAGAGGGCATTAATTTCTCCAATCATGTCTTAGGAATCATCAAATCCTCAGATAGAAGCATAACATCCACAACAATGTGATCAATCTATACAAACTTTTCCCCAAATAACCCCCACCCCGTAGTGCTGGGGGAATTTTAATTATCATTATCACCATAGAGGGAATTGGTATTCAATAAATTGAGAGGTAAATATCAATTGTTGGCATCCCATCCATTCTTCCCAATACAAGAAAAGCATCTACTATTTAGGTCCCACTCAGAAAACAACACTGAATACTCCCTCAATTTCATTACTCATAATTCAAGATAGAAGGATAATAAGATGAATTAAATCAAAATCCATTATGGTCACAAGACAAAACGACCAAATATAAATATTTTTCAATAGAATAAATCCAATACAGGCAATGCAAAATCATCAGATTTCATTAAATATAATATAAAAACTACTGTTTTTTAATATAACTCTATGAATGAAGTCACTATCAACACATTAAATAGAGTGGATCAAGATTAGTTTTTATAGGGACAAAACATTTATAACATTCCCCTATAGGATGGTTAATTGGATGCAACAATAGAGGATAAACACACCAGGAAATGAAGAGGGATCCAAAAAATGGAACATAAAAATATTGATTTTCCACCTCTCTGAAATAACACTGCCAATGATTAATGGATTAGTGTGGCTACATCACAATCACCGCCTTGAAGAATTTAGGTTATCTTTTTGTATGAATAGTTTTCATAGTATGGTATTGAGATATAAACCCTCATACAACACAACACTGAGCTTCATAGAGGCAATATTCTCACTATGTATCATCATTAGAAATTGATGAGTAGTATTCCTATCATATCTAATCATAATGTAAAAGAAAAATCTGATAATTAGCTCATAAAAAGATATTGGAAACTATTATACTTAAATGAGGATGCTAAAAATGATTGTGACTTTGCCCCAATACAATGACAACCTCTCCCTATTTGGATTAATCAATAATTTTATGCACAATCAAGAATCAGTGGGAGTTAAAGTCAAGGAAAATGTGACAATCCTCACTCACTCCATGTGGATGCGAGGTGGCTCAAATAAGAGTACCTATGTAACTGGTCAATCCCATTGAGTCCCTTAATACATGAATAGAATCTAGAGAAGGGTGACGTGAACCTGTGTTGCCTAAGATGAAGACATATCCCGAATGGGTGGATGACATTTTTCATTATCCCAATTTCCACAATCCTACCATCTCCATATTTGAATGTGTGATAGATCCTAAATATCATCTCACATTCTATATATCATGATTTGGGTCGATGATGGTCCCCCAATATCTAAATTAATGAATAAAGATATGGTTTTTTGGTATAAACCATGATAGGTCCATCCTTTGATATAATAGTCGTCCACCATGATATATTATAGATGGGAAGACAAATATCATCAATTAGTTTATCATTTCATCTCCACACAATAGAAAACAAAAGTTACCTACCTAATAAACTTCATGAAATGAAAAAATTGTGGGTGTAAGAATTCCTATCCAAATAGAGAGGTATAAGGTATTCACTAAGCATCCCTCTCTTGAATGAACTATTGTAAGAAAATTGTGATGGAAATATATGGGATGAGTTGTCGAAACCATCAAACTCAATAAATTATCTTGGTGGGATATGTGAGTTTATAAAAATAGAACAACTTTTTGAGGATGTTACTCATATAACCCAAGCTAAATCAAGACTCATACGTTCAGCAAAGGGTTAAAGTATTGGAAAAATAGATGATAATGTTGTTACCCTCAAACAAGTAGAAATGACTAATTAATTACCTAATAAGGTACCAAACCTTCCATTAGATCATTTCAAGTGTAAAAAATCACAAAATAACCCTCTTCCTGATGCACAGAGAAATCAGGCTTGCCCAAAATTTGTGGAACTAATGAATAAAGATTACTCCTTCTGAAATAAATATTTTCCCAAATTTTTCATCAAATCCCTAGATAATAACCTTTTCAATATACCAAATTTTTACAAACCCAATGATTTTGACCATAACTACCATACTGTCTACTTCCCTTTTCATATTATTATTGGTTATAATATCCATGACTTCATGGTCTTAATAGATGTCTTTCAAGGAATGGTAAACTCTAGAAAGGTGGTATTTGATAACTCTGTAGAGATGGTGGCTAGCATAACGATTTCTAGGCTTGAAGAAAATTGTGATTGGTATAATTCTCTTCTTAGGTGTTAAAATAAGTTAAAAACTGGATGACTAAGAAAAAAATTGACAAATATCATGGAACCCTACGAGAACAACTACGCAGACCCAAAATAGCTTCACCACCCATGATGTTTACATTGGATATGTCTCATGAAGGTGGATGGGATGATAATATATATGAAGAGATTAAATAGGAAGAGTCATATTCTTCTTTGGTACAGGCTCGGAAAATTTTAGATTTCTCCACTGGAACATCCACAAAATAGGCATCACCACACCAAATGAAACCCTTATTAGGTAAAGATATCAAATTTAGTTATATCATTGTGATACATTTCATAGACCTCTTATCTAAATATGAATATAACTCTAAATATGTTATCCTCACACTAAAATAGAGAACATGTGGTAGCATACATTGGAAACGAATATATAATGGACTACATAGGTGTTTCTAGACCCAATATTTAAGTCATGTCCCCAAAGAGAACATATAAAATTTTTATATGCATAGTAAAATATTACATATAATCCACCAAATACAGGAATGTGTCTCATAACCCTTCATCTATCTTTATTACCTAGTTTTCATAGATGATTACCGATTCGGAGTTTGATTACCTGATCATCCCATGAAATGGGGAAGGTTGTCGTGACTCGCACCACTGGAAGAAGACATTCACTCTACCTCTGCAAAGGCAGCAGGCCCATCCACCTCAAATTTCATGGATCATGAGACACATGTTAATATGAAACCCCACCATGGATATCACAGACCTATGGTACCAAATTACTACATTATGTAATAGATGATAGTTTTCAAAACCATTCCCTCAGTCCTCAATGTTCTCTATATTTAAAAAAAAGAGAAGAACTCATTAAATCCCTCCAATGCTGAAAGTAATTCAAGAAAGGAGTTATAGAGCCGAGGGATAACAAATGAATACCGTGTAATTATTATTCCATGATTCCATATCATTAGTAGATCATGATCATGAAGAGGTCATCTAGGGATAAATCTGATCATTATATGTTTTGGGTAGACATGAAAATGTAGATATTCAGAGGTCTGTGATTAACAGTTGATCCCAGGTCAATACCATTCTTATATGAAGCCTTTGGTTTTTTGGATATAGTGAAGGAGATTTTTCTCAAATAATTTTGACCATTCCTTGGTATGTAAAGTGTGACAAAAGGTCTCTTAAAAAGATCAAACTCAAAACTCGGTTTTGTGATCTCACATTTGATATTGAGATTATGGGTTTCTGGTAAGACACCTCTAAAAATGTCTTAATTAGAAGGCCCAATATCTATAGTTACATCGAAGTACCTTAGTCATTAAATTTTTGTCTAAAATATCCCATCTATGTAATGGTATCAATACTACATGGTAACACCTCCCCCTTTGAGACATGGGAATCCACATATGCTAAAGTAGTATTCTACAAATGGGGAGGCAAACAACTATTTGAAGATGATGATATAATGGCTAAAACCCCATACAAATTAGTGACCACCCATGAAAATTCTTGGAGTATGTTCGACAGTGAATATGTGCTCCTCATAAATCTTGTAGAGGAAATAGTCATTATCCCAGAGGTCAAATCCACTCTAATCCCGGGTGATAGTTTAACAATAAATACGCTTTGGGATCTCTATATAAAGGCTCTATAGTAAGTGATGATAATGTATCTTCTAATTTCTTCTCTCACGTAGAAAGTCGAAGAGAATCCACCAGATTGTTGTCTCCATATATGAATGAATCTATAGAATTAGAGGTGGAAGAAAAATTGAATGACCTCTGGAATTCCCCTCATTAACTTGAGGAAGGTGTATCCACCATCATCAATGAGATCATGCAGGTAAATGTGGAATTGTAAGAAGACCCATGGAATCCTAAAATTATTTCCTCCATTTCTCTCTAAGATAGAGATATTTAAATTTAATTTATGAAGCAAAACTGAGTGTGTTCTATTTGTTCTATATAAAATGCCCTATCTAAATCAATATGTGGCCTTACACCATCTCGTATTGTCAGATGAACATCATGAATTCTAGAAGTATTCCATTAGGATTCCCCCCTCATACAACAATTGTAGAGGAAAAATTTAACAAATTTTTCAAAGACAACATTTACTATGAAGTGAAATACCCAATATGGCATGCCAATATGGTTCCAATTATGAAAAAGAATGGGTACATTAGGGTATTCATTGATTTTTGAGACCTTAATAAACATTTAACAAAGGTAGAATTCCCATTAACAATCATAAAACTCTAGATTGATGTAACTACTAGTTTCTAATCTATTTTCTTCAGGGATGGGTATTCATTGTTCAATTAGATAATTTTTCCCCAAAATACAAACAATCATGTACCTTCATTGAACCCTAAGGGATATTTTTCTATAAGTTTGTTCCCTTTGACTTACAGAATACTGGAACAACTTATCATCATGCCAGACATCCAATCATTATGCCATTCTTGGGAAGGATTGAAGAATGTTCTATTGAGGACCTTGTAGTCAAAATCCTAACTATGGTGTGATCACTTCATGGATCTTCAAATTGTTTGGGACACGATTTTTCTTCAGATTATGATGACGAAACTACCGAAATTCACAATTTAATTAACATTAGAGAAGTTCCTTGAATTTTTGGTCCTCCACCATGGCATTGAGGTCAACCAAGAGAAGAATGATACATCATTATCAAGGAAATATCCTAGAAATATCAATGAACCTTGGGAAATCCAGGGGAACCACACCTAAATTCGGTGATTCATAGTTAATTTTTCTTAAAATACTCTTCCTTTTTCTAGGATGATGAAGAATGGAATAATATACCAATGCAACATGGACTTTCAAGAAGCCTTCAAATGACTCTGGAAGTATATACTACATGCTTAGGTCTTGATTCCACTTGTGGAGGTCAATCCATTTATCTTATATGTTTCCATCATGGAATTATCACATGGTGTGCTCCTCAAATAGAAGAATGATGTAGAGAGTGATAAAAATCTCTATTAACATATCCAAACAATACGATGTATAGAGGCCTAATACTCAAATGTTGAGTAGAACAAAATATCACCAATCTTTGAAGTGAAAAAGATGAGGCATAAATTACAGAACCACAATGTCCATATTGTATCTCATATTGATCCTCCCAAGTACATCATTGGACACCCTACGCTAACTAGGTGTCTGGCCCATTGGGTGGTAATTCTGAATCCAAATGACATCCAATTTTTCTAACAAAAGGTGATTAATCTGAATTCCCTATCTTATTTCCTTGCACACATCCCAATGTGGATAGTATACCAGTAGACATTGAACATCTAGATAGGGAGGTTTTCTATGCCCATGATACTCCTATGACATAGGAGATGTATTTTTATGGTTCCCACTAATGCATTATCAGTAAAATGATAGAAAATATGATTATCAATCAGATTGGATTAAGGATTGTATATGTTTCTATTGAAAAAATAAATTTTCTCTCCACATTCTCATTATATAAAGGCTGCACAAATATTAAGGCAGAATAGCAATCCCTAATCACTTTCATTGAACTGACTCAGTAATTGAAAATATCCTACCTAATTATAGAATGGGATTTTTAACAAGTGATAATGCATATCAATGGATATTATGTCATAAAAAAGAAATAATTGGACCCTCTTACTGGATATGTTAGGTGAATAATGGAATAATTCCCTTTTAATCCCACATTGCAACATGTTCCCTGATTATAGAATGCTAACACATATGTATTGGATAAATCAAATATAGTCATTACTGACCATGATCATGGTGAAGAAATCTTATATATCACCCATCAATGAATGGTCTCATCAAACATCTTCTATGGTAGGGAAGAAATAAATTAGTTCAACGCCACCCTGAAGAATGATGAACTGATACCCACCCAAGGATTGATGTAGCCCATAATAAGTTATCCCTAGAATGAGACCATCCTAGTATAATGAGCTGGGATGGAACATATTCAGCAATGTGTAGTTAACTTTACCATGAATACTATCCAAAATGAGAAAAAAAATCCCCCTACCACAAAGGTATTGATGGAATCCTCCTCAAATGAATAATAGAATGATTAATACACATTATCATAGAAGTACTCTATGCAGTCACATTTGGAAAAAATCAGCATGGGACTAGGATCCCCCACCAAATCAATAGACTATAATATTAAAGAAAACCCATTATATAAGACTATGTCGAATTCATTGTGAAATTTCATTCATTATAGATTCATGAAAAAATCAACCATCAGCCCCTAGAATTTTTACATATAGATAAATATTTATATACCTTTTCAATTTGGGAAATTGATTTTGTGGGGGAATTTCCTTATCCACAACATGGATGTTCCCATACATCATGATTTATATTGACTTATACCTCAAATGTGATACTTCAAAACACCTGAAGGAGGTTAGGATGAAAAATATCATCAACTTCATAATGTCCCACATCATCACCACATTCATGGTCCCTCACATGGTATTGACAACATCGACACCAACATATGTTCTAAGAAATTGATGAAATTTTACTATGTGTAATAAATAATTCCCAATCACTCATCCCAATATCATTCAGTAGAAAATGAAAAAATAGAGGCCTTCAATAAGACCTTATAAAACATACTCCAAAAGATGGTGAATAAAGACATGAAGTCTTAGTTGAATAAAATCATCCATGATTTATGTTCCCACCATACCACCTAACGTGTCACTGCATGAGATTATATGTACTCACTACTGTATAGTACTGAGGCAGTGTTGGCCATATAATTCTAGTTACCCTCACTATGAGTATCCATATCTGGAAAACTCTAAAATTATGAGAAATAATAAACGTAGTTGGATGAGTTGTACTAGATCGATGATAATAGGATGCATAAATTGTGGAACCATGAATTTTATTAGAATAAAATTTCATGGTCCTATAATAAAAATTTAATATAATATTCATTCCGATATGGAGAATTATTTTGTCTGTCAAAACACTAAAGATATGAAGGAAGAAGTCACTAAATATGGAACCCAAATGGGAATGGAATTTTTTTATCCATAATGTCTATCTCAATATGGCCTAATAATTTTACAAAATTGATGAGGAACATGTCACACCACCAATTAATGTGAGATTTATCCAGAAATACTTTTCATAGATATCATAAAAAACTATATCCCAATAGAAAGACTTTAAACTGCAGAGCATCTCACATTATAACCACATGTTGCTACACATTACGAAGATCCTCTTCATCACATGAAGTTAAATTGCACCAAAACCATAATTATTCATCTTCATTCATATTAGGTTACCATGTCCTAGTAGAAATACTTTAAAATTAACATTTTATCTCATCCTAACCATGTGACGTTGAACTCTATGGGAAAGTTCCATACCGCATGACATTAAAATACACAAAAGATGTACTCATCATAAGAAGTTAAACATCATGGGAAGAACCATATCACAAATGACTCAATACACCTGAGTTAGATCTGTGTGAATGAAGTATGAGAAACCCTTGTCCCCATATGAGAGTAACCTCTACATAGGGAGTCACTCATTCTTAGAATAATGTGTGGTTTGACTCCTATCGTCACATGAAACGTAGTGAAGCTCATTCCTGTATTTTTTGAACCCAACCACAATATTACTAACCTTTCACAACTGGTGACCCTCATCCTCACTTAAATTCATTAAATAACATGGCTAATTTCCTTACCAAATGGAAAATAACAACATAGGTTTCTATATATACGTACGACTTTATTTTCATTTCAACAAGATATGTTGGGATACCTCGATCCAATATCTTGATCTATTCACAATAATTAAATATAATAATTCCCCATCCATTCATTTGGATCATATGTTTATATGATTCTTCTTTTCACCAAATACATATGGATTGATTTCTATTACCATAAGATACATAATGAGGCCAAGATATCTATCCTTGGGTATAACTATAATACCCTTTTTTACATAAATAATTTTATATCAGTTACACATGATGTTTAACTATATGGTTCCATAAGAACAACAAATTTATTCATTATTTTTACTAAAGGATACATAGAAATGCCCATATCTTCATCCTTAGGTCCATTTGCAAGAACCCTTTTAATTTTGATAATCCTACGTTCTTACCAAATTATTTTAATCTTTACAATTCCTTAGAAATTATGTATTGATTGATTCCTATTACTATAGGATACGTGGTGATGCCTAGATTTCCATCTGTGGGTCGAGCTACATTACCCCTTATTTTATGTTGGGAAACATAGGTCCTTGTTGTATAAAATTGAAATGCCTAGTTCGGTAAGAACTACATGTGTCTTGATTTCTATCATCACAATATATGAAATGTAACACAGATAACCAATCATGTGACCATCTACAATAATGATCAGAAATAATTACCACCTATGCGCAATGGTCAGGCCTATGTAGAGAGTTTCCCATTCAAGAAGAATATGTGCCCTAATTTCTTTCATCATGGAATACAATGTGATGATAGGTTCTCAAATCTTAGTCCCAGCTACAACAACCAATAAAAAATGAAGCCTGAATGCATAGGGTTGATCCATAAAAGGCCATTTTTCATATATATGTGGCCAATTTATGTACATACTTCTTATGCATGTAATATATCTTTTACAATTATTTAATTTGGTTCCTACATCCTTACCTCATGAAAATTAAATTTTAAGGATAATATTCTGGTGGCATGACATAAAAACAGTATAAGAAATGTGTCCTTACCACATAAAGTTAAACTACAAGGAAAAATTAATTACTGCATGATGTCTAAACTACACTGAAGAAAGTACATACCTTCTAAAAAATATTAATCTATACATACCATTTTTGATTAACATCCATAATCAAAGGACCACAAGATACTTACCCTGGTCAGCCTGACTATGGAGTACTTCCACTATCTCTTAAGAACCTCAATTCCCCAAAAGGGTAGACCTAAGTGGAGATTTTATTTACACATATATACATATATTCATAATCTAGGAATCTATCTAGGCTTTAAAATTAGATATCAATCAGTGAATCTACTCCAATCCTTCTAAGGACTCCTTCATCTATTGCTCAAGGGGAGCCTCGTCTTCCAAACCGCACAATCACCTATCATTCGTGGCCAAATCTTACCCAATAATGATAATTTGTCTCATGATTTCATATAGATATTGGTGATCAAAACCATCTGCCCCCGATAATTTAATAGATGGGGAATGTGATCCCCTTGGTAAAAAAATTATTCCAAATTAGTATCAGTAATCAATGTTTGAATCTGCCTCTAGATCAGCCAATGTTATGTTTGAGATTCTTTGAATGATGGGGTGGGAATTCCAAAAGGAGGAAAAAGCGGTGTATATAATAAGAAAATTGAATAGAGGGCTCTATATATACTCCAATTAACACTGTATATACATATTTCATTTTCCATAGGGTCAATTTCCTTGAAATATTATGTCATGTTATTGGGATGGTCATGTCCATGTTGAGGGTGATTTCTCAAAGTCTCAACCTATTATTGAATCAAATCCCTAATTTCAATAGAAAGAGGGGTTGGTTAGGTAAATGTCTTTTCCACATGGGGAAACAATAGGATTAGCACAATACCCAGGTAAGCTGCTGCCCAAGCCTCGTCATAATACTGAGCAAGAATAGTAAGAGGATCAAAATATGGAATAATGATCTAAATATCAGTTCATTTACATGAAAACATAATCCAAAACTGTTGGATGATCCTAGGGAATCACTCTCCTTGAATTTTGTCCAAAGGAAGAGTGGAGAACCTTTTGGTGCTACCAAATAGAATTGAAAATCAATAAGGTGTATATGGCTCATAGATGATCAGCTCACCCATCATGGTTGCAAGAACCCCCACTACCACAATACTGGGATTCTGTAGTGCCACCCTTTAACAATGCTAAGTAAAAGCACTGATAAATGGGGTACCATTATTAGTGATAAAAAAGAAATGTTAAAAGTGTCCCTTTATTAGTTATTTTTAATCACTGATAAAGTAACACCTTTTATCAGGGCTTTTTTTAGCGTTGTTAAATTGGCCACCATTATCAGCACTTTCATAGGTGCGCTGATAAGGGAGGGCCTTATCAGTGCTTTTATTCCTAGCACTTATAAATCGTATATTTTTAAAAAATTATATTTCATAAAAAATGATATATTGATATATAAATATATAAGTAGATTTATATTGATATATAAATAATATATATTTCTTAAATATGTTTTAGATAAGTGTAAATAATACATTCCACTTTATATATAAGATATTTAGTGAAAATGGATTATAAAATATCTCGAAAAATGTATTATTTAATAATTTCTTGATTTTCATCAACTAATAATCATTTAATAACAATTTTAAGGAAAATAAAATCAAAACATTAATAAAAGATCTAAAATAAGTTGAAAAGGTATCTCAAAATTCAAAAGACAATAAATTTTTATGCGTGTGTCCGTTTGAGCTCTACAATATATGAAATCGATGACTGTGGCAATCTCTACGTGCTTATGACTGAATGGAATCTTATCTCATAAGTTTTGAGTCCCAAAAATGTCCAAAAAGACTCCAAAACCGAGTTTAAAGTCTGGATACCGAGATTGTTTAACATTCAATTGAATTTCAGCCTCGTTTCCAGGGGTCTATTTGAACTTTTTCACTACATACTGAATTTATTATGAGGAGTTACATATATATTGTTTTAATTTCTTTGAAATTTTATATTTTTTCACAATGTAATGTTATTTATAATGAATTATATAACAATATAAACATATTTTTTATATAATCACCTATAAAATTTCTAATTTATAAATAAATAAATAATCATATTTACATATAAAGTATATTTAGAAATATATAAAGCTTATATAAATAATAAACTTAAATAAATTTTATTTTAAAAAAAATATATTAATATTTATATACCTATATGATGTGTGTGTGTGTGTGTGAATTTGTGGGTGTCTGTATTGACAGCCTGATATATATTATGTGTATATTCTAAACATATTCATATACATATTATTATATAATATTTTTAAATATATATAAATATATATAAATATTCTTAAAGATATATGTATAATATATACATATGTGCGTTTCTATATGTTGTATATATGTATTTATTTATATATATAAACACACACAAGGAGAATATTTTATAAATGAGTTTAAAAACAATCTTATAAATATATATTAATATACTAATAAATATGTAGATAAAAAATATAAATATATGTAAATAAATTTTTATAAATATATTTTAATATTCGAATAAATATATAAATATAATTATATTTGTATATATATATATATATATTAATATATGAATATATATATATATTAATATAACAAAATATTTATATTTATATAAATATACATATGTTAATATAAATATATATTAATATATATTAGTAAATTTAACTATATATATATATAGGTATATTATTAAATGGAGGGAAAATCAATATAGTGGAGTGCTAAAGGCTTTGGAACCCAAGAAAGAGTTATTGGATTCGAATCTAGGGGAAGAAGGTCGCGCCAGTAGGTGGAATTGCTGCTAGAACTATTTAAGGATGGGTGGCTACTTGGGGGTGTGGGCAAGGGCGTGGTTTGGGTGTACATGCTAGGGGTGGGCCACTGTTAAAAGGGGCTTGAAGCACATTTTAATTATCTCCCCTATATGATTTTTTTTAACATTTATTAGTGCTTTTATGAAATTGCTTATAAAAGGGTTCCTTTTACAGCACTACAAATGCCTAGATAAAGGACCCATTTATCAGTGCTTTCTTTAGTGATGTTATAGTGGACGTCTATCTTCTCCTCGATTATTAACACTTTTCTTGAGCTGATAAAGGACATAATTGTAGTATTTACCATCTCTAAGGGAAATCTTGTACAACCTCTCATTGGGATATCAATATCAATTATTTTCTTTATTGGTGTAGGAAAAATGGTGAAATCAAATCTATTGGATAAACTCAACACACCAACAACCTCTTCAGATCCTATTTACAAAGCCCCAACCCCAGATAGGATTAACTTCTAGGGATGAGATATGGTACTAGAGATGATGGTGGATTTTAAGTATTCATTACAATGGAAATTATACCATATATAGCTGAAAAAAACTATAATGGGCCACTAATCTTATAGGGAATGATTTATTTCTTATTATGGATCAAAAGTTTTTATAGAATTTCAAGGTCCGTCATCAACATATTAAATAATATTCCCATTTCTAGAAAAGCTACCATCATCAGCGTACTAACCTGAATTTCTGAACATGCATCCCTACATGGGAAAAGTCACCCATTTAGAATCTTGGCCATAAAGAACTCAAATATATGGACTATAAAAATATATGTATTTACTCGATATCAACATGAAGTATGATCTTTGGGTTCCCGAATGGCCCAATATGAACCATCTCTCTCATTAACCAATGGAGAAGGGCATAATGGGGGAGTATATCTGTTGTCCTAACTCCGTTGTGTTAGACGAAATGATGATCCAATATTTTGAATAGATAAACAAAAACATAGTAAGATATTTTTTTTTAATTTTACTTCACAATAATGAGTGGCTCCCTCACCAAGACTGGAGTCTACAGAGGGTCATCCCAGACCTTTACGGTGGGATGGAACGCATCATATATCTCTCTATGAGGGGGTATACCACCCAGTTTATTGATATCCTAAAGGTTTATCACTACCTCACCATGGTAAATATGAAATGAGTCAATTCAAGGAATCTAAAAACTTTCCAATTATAGAAGAATATTGGGATGGAATTAAATGATAAATTTATTAATCCATAAAACATCATAAATATAGATGAAATATATATTTCTGTTGATCTTCAATAGGATTTTCATAACCCAAATTTCCATTCTCTATTCATAAGAAAAGATACCACAAAAAAGAGATCCTATTTCAAGATCCATCCACCACATGGGTTGTTCATAGAAGAAAGGAATATACTCAAAAAGATCTAAGTGATGGGCTGTTGAGTAACAATCATTTTCATCTGGACCAAATGGATATTTTTCCAATATATAAGACAACACCTAGGATAGAGCTACAACCAGTCAACCATCTTTTGAAATTTTCATGTGTATATAGTTAAGGGAATTTTACACCCATAAATAAGATAGATTGTAGTCCAAAAAAGGAATGAAAAAATCATCCAATAAGCCAAACCTATATAGAGGAAGCTAGTGTGATAAAACATAATTATGGAGATCGAATGGAAGAATATGTTTAACACCTCTTCATGAAAATTCAAGTGATATAATGGAATAGCATTGCAGTTTCTATAAATCATGGACCATTGAATAACAAGAATAGAAGAATGGTGATGAGAGTTGGAAGTAATCTAAAAATAACATGTGTCATAAATAATACAGATTAAATATAATATTGTCAAATTAAAGGGATAAAATAGGAATCATTATGTGCATCGCATGAGTAATAAAATGGATTAAAGGATCATATAAAGGGATTTTGAATCATATATCTCCTAATGATCTTTCAAATAACATAAAATCACAATGCAACACACAACTGAATGAACCACAAAAATACTCATGGCTGCATGAACTTTACATGGTAATGTGAGCCACATAATAGTAAAAGGACCGTGGGATCAATCCAAAAGCTCCCAAAAACCCTCAAGATGATCTTGCATCCAGATGAACAATGTTTTAACAAGTACTGAAGATAAGGCCATGCATTAATTCAACATGAATCTTATAAAAAGGAAGTATTGTGATATTTGTTTCACAAAAAATAGATCTACGGTGAGGTCATGTAATGGTTACATGTGGTATGGTCTTGAAACAAGTTTACGGAGAGGGAGAAGGGTGAAATAGATCCGAGAATCCAGTTTCCCATGAGTTAACCACACACGGGTCCCCTATTAATAAATAATTCCAAGTAATACCAAACATCACATAGAAGACCCAATGTCACCCATCATACTGATTAGTGACAACACCAAATCCTCATGCATGCATTTACTTTTCTCATAAATGAGCCATTATACCAACATGAATTTCTCATGAGGGGGAGGGGGGTTGACTCCCACTAAATGAGAATAAAAAAATACAAAATGTACAAAATAACTTAATATTGTTATTATTTTAAATCCAACCAAAAAAATGGAGAATAATGTTTTCATGATCATATGGATCATGCGATCTTCAATGAAAAACGTGATTGCATGAACTAAGGAAGTTCTTGCAGTCAGTCATGCGTAGAGAATTGCATGTGGATGACCCCCCAAGCCCCTTTTGAAATGTCATTTAGCTCTTTTGAGGTCATCCCCAAAACTCATTGATCAGGCACTGACACCAAGCCTATCCCCCCAGGTCACGTGAAATCTTGAGCAGTATGCACCTCAAAAGTCATCCATAAATATTTGGAAAATAGTTGAGAAATATCCAAAAGTCATGAAGCTCTTGAATTCATACATATCATGTGGAAAATCATCGATACATAGAGTTAAATTATTCAGTGACAATCATAAAACCTTGACAGATCCCCAACCTTTATAAAATAAACAAAGGAAGGAAAATTGTAAATGTGGGAGCCTCTTATTTTCATATAAATCATGTGGTGTACCGCATGTGGTTGGAAAGAAACTGTTTGACCATGGGGACATGTCTAACTCACCCTGTGGGAGCCCGTTTCATGTCTCCCCTACCCCATGAAAGGCTTCAGTCGTGTCCATGGGGTATCACACTCCCCCATCAACTCCAAAAATATGTAGAATGGTTTTCCCATGAAAATTCTCATGCATCCCCCAAAGACCTCTTGTTGGTCATGTGGACCATCATTAGTGGGGAAGTGATTATCTTCAAAAACACTCATGAATTCCTAAAAAATACCAAATCAGTTGATAAATAATGTAATAAAACAAAATAGAAAAAGTGGGATCTACTTGAGGTCTTAAGAAACATGTGACACACTTTTGTGATCCTTTATACATTGCAAAAGGCCCATAGAAAGCCACCATTTTAACATGAATGGTTATAAAAAAAGTTATCTATGATCACATTAAATCCTTTTAGCGTTTATCTTCACCTCATGAATCTTCTTATACATGTCATACTAACAATTAAAAAGTCCATTAGAATGTTTGGAATAATTTTAAAGACCACATGCATCGTCTATAATCCAATAAATGAGGCATTGAATTGATTTTCTCTTGGTCACTGAAAAACATGAGATACCTCCAGAATGATCTACAATAGGGTCTCACGATACACATGACATCAAAGACCTTCACCGACTCTATCCTAGATTCACATGTTATGTTTTGTGAAACATGGTGAATAATTGGGGTGGAAATAACTATAAATCCCCCACCGCAACAAAATAATTACCCATTTTCCTTAGAACCTCATACCAATGCAACCATGAATCTGAGTAGATTTCTTAGAGTAGCTGTTCTTATGAATGGGAAATATTTCCATTAGGTAACATCCAACAAACAATTGGAGGGATTATAAAGAATGAATTGGTACATCTCATGATCACTCACAGATCACAAGAAGAATTATAGAGAGTCACCTGAAGAACACCCCCACATATATATAGATAATTCTTATCATGAAACAAGATTACACTGAAAAAATGTAAGGAATATTAAATAAATTGATGAAAATGGATTAAAAATATGGGAGACATTTAAAAAAAATATATGATGATCCTCATGTGCTTCGCATGATCCAACCAGATAATGTGAAAACATGATGACATTTCACCCAGATCCAACAATGCTCCTTTCATATACAATTTTGATCACATGTTGTCTGTTGAACATGTTAATGAATGTTATGTGGAACCCTCTGGGTAGACCACCCTAGTCTCTGGAAACCCTACATGATTTCCAATCAGACCTCATGATGACCTCTAGATCCATATCCCAAATCATTTGGAAACCCCAATGTATGTCATCTATATATCAAAATAGAATCATGACATGTCAATTTGATTTCAAAATGTCTTCTAGAAAAGGAAACCTGATCTCAAAAAACCTTCTAGGTATGTCCCCGGGAAATGTGAATTGGATTCAACAATGACACCCACAAATGTAATCCTGGACATGTAGAACCATCCAGACATGTCACATAGACTCTCAAAAAACCCTCCATGCATGTCATTTAACATTCAAGATGACATCAGGTCAAGCCACATAGATCATGTGACACCCTCCACACTTGTCATCTAAGATAATTTTTTGGATTCTAGGATCAACCGTCCATGTCTTGTGATGTAATCCAGATAAGTCATCCTTGGTCATGAGAAATATTCGAGACATGCCATCCATATTATGTGACATCCCTTAGAAAATTCAACTAGATCATGTGATTTTCCATGGACATGTTTGGAATACATCCTCTAACAGGTCAAGAAGAAAATCAAGGCATGTCGAGCAAACAATCAATGTATGTCAGGAGAACAAGTAGACCAGGTCGACCAGACATCCCAGTACTTAATAAATTTATCCAGCCTATATATAAGGGTTACCTAAAAGCATAATACCATTTCACTAGAATAATATTATATGTTATGAATATAAGGGAAACCATAGTGTGTAAGACCCAATAATTGGAATGTTATTATATGATCCTCATATTAGGGAAACATTATTGTGTATTCCCTAACCAATTGAACTACAATTAATTTAATTCCTACTTTAACTGGGATACACATGATTCCGTTATAAGGACCTAGTTCTAAATTAAATCATCCAATTGGATGTCCCAGTACATAATCCATGCATTCAGAAGATGTGATACTAATTACTTGTTATCCCTTCTTTCTCATAAAAAGCATAAATTTTATAGTCTTAGGGTGTTGTAATGGTTACATCATCCGAATCCTGAATCACTGTCAACTAGGTAAACCTTAGTGTTAATTCCCCATTGAGTGGCATGATATGATTTACTATATATAAGGGTATCTACCATGGGGATATTCATATGGGAATGAAAAAATTATGAAACCATTGATTCATATATAAACAAGATACATAGGATGCATCTTCAAGGGTTAAGCTCAAATACTCAGTTCCTTAGTGTCCATGTATATATAATTTCAACATGATGTTAAATTGAATGAGATTTAGAGATCTACATTTGAATTGATTATTTTTATACAATATGATGCATAGGACACCTTATAATTTCACAATCATATCCTCTAAATATTAACATCCTCCATAGATGAAAACAAACTCTAATGTTCCTGGTTATATAGATTCAATATATTAATAACTACCCATAAAAGGGAATTTGATAAAGAAACTCATATATATATATATGGATTCACTAAAAGGAACCCTTTATTATTATATAATGTTACTTGACCTATGTTCATTATGTTAGGGTAACCAGTCCTATGTTGGGATTCAAAAGAGATTCTGAATCGTATAATAAATCTATGAGAGTCTCGAAGTAGGAAACAATTCACCCCAAATGGGGGTGATGAGCAAGGAATCCCATCATCATGACCAGTGTGAGTTCCTAAGAATAAATAGGTCAGAAACCCCAATTGATTTCCTTCCTTTTGAAAGTAGGTTCATAACCAGTTTTGGATATAGGGACCATTGGGAATTTCTATAAAAGGTTACCAAATGGGGATCCTGATGCGAATGATTGTTAAAAACATTGACACCCCAAAAACTAGTCCATCGAGTAAATCCCACCTAAATATCTATAGATAAAACAATCCCAGAAAATTGGGAAAATATAAAAAATTTAGGAATATTGAATCATTTAATGAAATATTTTTAAAATATGATTTTATTGATATCATTTTTGGACTATTCACAAAGTTTGACATTAAATACAACAAGATAAAAATACAACTAGACTAAAAACCTTTAACGCATCTCTAATGTGCTATATTTATATAAAATATTCTTGGAACACAATAATTCATCAATTTTTATTACATTTAACATTTTAATAGTTAATTATTTTATTTATCTGTTACATGAAGAATTAACATGGCAATATTGTATAAGAATTTATGGTAATTATTACATTAATAAAAATTAAAAATAATTTATCATTATAAAAATTTCACTCATATTTTGATTAACCATTTATAGACAAAAATAAACCCCTTTTACCCCTATGAAGAAATTAAATAATTTTTAAACAAATATTGATATATTTTTAGATTTATTGTTCACATAAAATATTGTTAAGGTCTTTATCAAAAAAACATTCAGCATGTTTCTATATATTCACATTTTTTATGAAAATATAAAAATCAAATGCATAAAATATAAATAATTAATGAGTCAAATATATATTGAAATCCTTATCACTTTTTTCTTATCCTTAATTACCAAATTTGTCCTTATTGAGGAGAAAAATATTTACCACAATTCCCATTCAGAATGAATAAAATATAAAGTTGAAATATTTTCCACATTTTTAGATGATGATTCAAAATATGGATTCTATTTTAAAATATTTTATTTTTATAAGTGGTATAAATCCATTTTAAAATTAGAAGACAAAACACATAAAAACTATTTTTAGAAAAAGATGTATTAAGAATAAAAATGGACTTATTCTTATCTCATGCAAAGTAAAATTCATTAAATGAATTGTATATTATTTTATTGAATATAAAATATATACATTTAATTAAAATAACTCATTAATAGTGATTAATCTATTTTATTATGATGAAAACAAATCACACAAATCAAAATAGTTTTTCAAAAAAAACACCTCTTTTTAACTTTCAAATGATTCTAAGATTTTATAAATTATGAATTCACTTTACACAAGTGATTTTTATATTATTTAGTTAATCTCATCCAATCCTATCAATTTATTATATAGGTGATAATTATAACATTGAATTGTAACAATTCAATAGAAAAAAATATTTTTTTAAAATCAGTGTTGCGTGTATAGAAAGTAATCATATACATTATTTTTTATTAATGGAAATACACATAAAATCCTTGGGTGTTATATTATACCCCCTTAAAATGAATATATTATTCAAAATTAAATCACTCTAATACAAATAATTATGGATATATCTATTTCAAATCAACCTCAGGTTACCATATAGCTTCATGGAATTGTTTATTCCTCCCAAGAACATTAATGAGCTGACTATTACTGTACTATAGCGCATTATCTCTGTAATTTAGGATTTAAACTGACTTTTATTCATGTTATGTATCATGATACCATGGTAAAACCTAGAGTTTTAGTACATGTGAATGATCAGGTATGTACATATGAAGTAGAGACACATAGAACACATCATAAACATGAGATAAGTTTAATGGAAGCATAGAGTAATGAAGCACAATCCCTATTTGGACAAGAAAATTAAAGGAACCAATGTACATAAGGATCCACATTCACTAATTTTAGATTGTCATAACAATTTTCAAAGGATAAATTCAAAGGAAAAAATTCCCACCAAAACCAATATGAATATCTTTATTGTGATTGAATGTATGACTATCTAATCGACTCTTATCTTTCTTGATGTGATGGTGAATGGATCCCACATTCTATAATATTTGATTATATATCTCATGTACTGATAACTTTTTTCTCCATCATCATCACATCATGAAAGAGATCTATAATTTTCCCCGTAGAGGGATATATAAGGATCCATTTGAATACTTGATTGAAAGCTATTGTTGTATGAAATCCCGAATAGCGTGAGATATTGATCCCAAACCACTTGAAATCATGAAAATAAAGATTGAAGTATATTCTATAATGTTTAAATGGTTATATCAGCCTAACCATATATCATAGGTTGATAGGAAGTTCTGAAACACAAATTTTTAGCCAGAGCTTACTAAGGACTTAACTATAACATTAAGGTAAACCTTATATCTTGATGAGATGTAATATAATATAGAACACCATTAAATATTACCCATTTCTTGATATATTTCATAATAATAAAATTCATTGATGGAAGTTAAATGTGTTTATTTTATAAGGAGATCCACTATGACCCAATTATTATTTTGGCCTATTAATGATTTGGGGAGTTAGATTATGAAATAATTGGTTATGTTTTCCCACTTCCATTATTATATGGGAAGTGTTTATAACATAAATATATACTCTTATCTCATAAACTAATCATTCAAACGTAGAAAACACTAAGAAACAGACTCTACAATATCAACCATTGTGTGGTCAGATCAGAAATAATCATTTTGATATTTATACATCGTCATACAGCCAAGTTAAATAGAGAATTATGATATATGAGCATCATCCAAAATCAATTTTTTCCTGTTTGGAATTGATGGTACACATACTCAGTTATTGAAACGTTTTATTCCAACATAATACAAGTTTAACTCAGGAACATTTCCACCATTATTTTGTTTCTTTATATATTCTTTTAATTCCTCTTCTATCTAGAGCAGGATATACATTTGAACACTCATTTTAGAAAGATAAAATTTCTGTCCTTACATCAATATTTCTAGATACTTAAGTTTAAAATATGTATATATTGGTCCTTTTTTAATCCTCTTGATAGATAATCTAGCGTTATACATTTTACATAGAGTATAATCCACCTTTTTCAACTTCTTAGGTCGGTTATGTAATGGGAATTCATCATATTTAATCAAGTGAATACATCTTATTTGTTTTATATGCAACTATTTTTCAGTGAAAATATTTTTTAACCGTTTATTTTGAGTTTATATTCAACATCATTCCCTAAAAAGATAATTCCTATATATCATTAATGTAAAACATTACTACAACTAACTCTAAATCATGAGTTAGGTAATTTTTTTTGATGACCCCTAAATTGGTGTGAGGGATAAGTTATGACCATATCATTCTACATAAGGATGCATCTTAGTCCCTTCATTGATGCATCACTATAGAATATAGACCCTAATCCATTAAATGCTATTGTGCACACAAGTCTACTGACCAAAATTCACTTTAATTCCTTGAATTTTTTTCACATTCATCAGTCCAATGTAAATTGACACCATTCATAGTTAACATGATTATTATATTTGGTATCTGTGATAAATTCTTCACAAAGAATGAAAAATAAATATCTCATACATCGTGGTTTTATTGGGTCAATGTTTAATAACTTTTTTCATTTATGGATGCATTCATATACCATCTCCTAAGATTATATAACCAAAAAATGAATCCCTATGTTTTTAAAAATCAAAAATTGTAAATGTTTCATATATATACTCCTTTATGATCTTTAGTATAATTCTCAACTGATTTTAATGATCCTTCTTACTCATAATATATTTTAATATATTATATTAAGAGTACAAAAAATAGTTAAGGTAGTCTTTAAAGACTATATTAATAAAATCTATGAATATTTTATGGTAATTAGTAATGAAAGAATGGAATAACTATAAATTCATAGGGTTTATACCGTGAACAGAATGCTATATTTTTTTATGTATTCTCTTTTGACCATTAACTAGTTGTATAAAAATCAAATATAAATCTTGGAAAAATATATATCCCCTCATAATTGCACATAACATTGTTAATATTATTTTGAGGATACATATACTTGATTGTGATCTTGTTCAGTTTCAAATAATCAATGTTGGATTAGATTCCCCCAAAATTATCTTCATAAAAATAATTGATGTTGCCAATGGTTATGTACATTAATTAATAAATACATTATCAATATTCTCATAGAGTTTCTCCATAAAATCCATTAACTCCATCATGGTTCATTTTTATAGAGTCTATGAAACAGGCCTAACACCTAGTATGAGTTATCTTAAAGACTCAAATTCATGATTTGAAGGAAGAATAGAAACCCCTTATAGGAATACATTAATGAAATTATATAATATGGGAATATATCTAATGTTTATTTTCCTTCAAACCATATGAGATAACCACTTTTGAATATAAATCAAGATCCATACAAAAATTGTATTTTTTATTAGAATATTTTATTTATCTTAAAAATAATATGTGATCAAATGTTAGTTTGGAATATCAAATGTGACTTACCTTTCTAAATACAAGTAATGGGGATTATATTTTGAAATCAAATCTATTTCCCAAAAATCATAAATATACACTATAGGGAGAATAATAATTTTTATAGGAAGGATATTCCCATGAATTTCAATTGTAAAAGGGACATAGACATGAGGTTTGATCATTATAATATTACTTGTTTTTATTTAAAATTAAACATATATTAATTAATGTGATAGTGTGATACACTTGTAAAATACATCTTATATTAAATAGTAGGTAGTTCCATAAAAAGAGACATTAATAGTGCAAGAGTTAATGGTATGTGTACCATTCACCACTACATTGTCAAACCCCATGTTTGAAATTATGATCACATGATATTTACATTTTTCTGGGGTTAATAGATTTCTCAAATAAATATTTATCATTAGTGCATGGATTTTTGAACTGGTTAGTATAATTCCCGTTCTCCTTACATTGGAATAACAGAACTCTGGTTGGTGGATTTTGTCAATCATTATATATATTAACATCATTATCTAACTAATTCCCATAACATAAAATTTCATTTTCCCAATGATATTAATTTCTACATAGAAAGTATATACCATTATCCTTAATTCAATTTTAATAATGTTTCATTTTACACATCTGACACAATTGATGACTCATCTTCTTCCCACCATGTTTTTTATTATTAAACCATTAATCGAATTCCAATATTATTTTGTTATCAAAAATTTTATATTGATGGGTAACTCCAATATCAATTTCTACCATGATAGAAAAGAAATGATTTTTTCATAGCTACTATAGTTGATTATTGATAATTTCATTCAGGGACATGGTGTTAAGAAATTAGAAAATGGATCAATCTTACTTTTTGGTTCGATGACAATATTTGAAATGTAGATCTCACGCCTTTTAAAATTCACCTTATAGGTACTAATAGATTCATGATCATTTTTATTTAGGTAAAGGAATTACTGATCTTCTTTTATAGAATTAATATGAGGAAAGTAATTGTTAAAAAATAACATTCTTAACTCAACCCTTTAGATATGGTCAATTCCATTATGTTTCTTCATGTTTATTAGAATCCACTGATGATTTTATTACCTTCTATGTGATAAATAGAGAAAGTAATTTTTTCATCATCTGAATATTTGATAATAAAAAATATATATTTTTTAGGAAATATCCATTTCTCACCAACCAGTGGATCAGTGGTCCACTAAATATGGGTTGATGTTTTATCATGATGTACTTTAAGAAATATTATTATATCCATATCTCATTTGTGATAACATCAAAATTTAGGGATTAAAAATATTTTATAAGAATTGAAATGATATTTTTCAATCCATCTCTCATTAAATTTGGTTGATATGTAGAAAAATTACTTCATTATTTTCCACATTAACCATTAACAAGTTTCCTTCAGGTAGTATCCGATGACTAAAACCAAAAAAATATGATGAATAATAACCCTAGTGAAAAACCATATTATAATGAAAATAAATACATAGTATGTTTGAAACAAGGAACCTTATTTTCAATATATGACACTTTAGGTGTATCTTAGTTCATCCATGATAAAAATATATTCAAATTCGTCATAATAGCTCATAAAGAAAATATGAATTAACCTTGAATATCCCATGGTGTGTCTATCTAGGTGTAGAGACATAAGACCACTCATAATACACTGGTGATGATCAATTTAATAACCAATACGCCCTATTAAATGTTTATATACATAGTTAAATCTATACCACATGCATACCAACATTCTAGAATCTATAAAGGTAAGTATTTTACAAAAAACATCCCACTTAATGTACCATATCTCTGGATGTTCTCATACAATTCGGCAATTCATGATGGTCTTACTAAATATTTTTCATCCTATTATCCAAAAATAACTAATCCTTTCCCTAATAACAACTTAATGGACACAAATATTGCATATATAAATATTACATCTTCATAGAAAAATATTAATTAAATATAATTAAGATCCACACTCTATCCATAAGGTTATAGTTCATTTTAAAACAAAGATACATAAAATATTAGTAAATAAAATATTTACACCATCGCCAATAATGTTATTAAAATATAACAGTATTCTTGGATATATATTTCTTAAAACCTTTCTTCATATCCTGGAAAAAATGAAACGTAATAAATGGTGAGTTCAGATTCTCAAAAAGGGTAAAAAATGGTGATATCTTGGTTCATTTATAATAACATGATCAAGAGGGTATGAGGACTTTATTTTATCATTTTCAAATCATACATAGTAATTTACAAATCATAATCATGATTCATGACATAATTTTTGGAAATTCATTATACATGAGTCATAAGAAATACATAACATGATACGTGAGAGAATAATATTTCTATATAATAATTTTATAAAAGTTTGGCATAATCAAAACCATTTAATTCATATATCATGGCTAACCACCTAAAAATTCATCATATGTTTGGCATGGGATAACGTTTTGTATAAACTATTTTGTAATTGGTAAAACAGCTCATCTACCATCTTTTGGGATTAGGATAACCTCATGTATTCCCTTTTAAATCACAAAACTTTAGTAATACTCAACACATTAGAAGACAATAACCTACCAACCCATCATAGAATCATAATCATTTCACCAGTTTTCCACCAGATCAGGAAAACATTTATCATTCCATAATAATGTAACCCATGGGAAAATCGGTTTCATCATCATAATCCAAAAAATCTATAGAAATAATAATGATATTATTATAGAATCAACTTTCTGTGAAGCACAAATAACAGAAAATGAGGTCATCATAGATGAAAAATTCGTTTTAATGATCATTGGATCATTTATTAAATAAAAATATGTTTTTAATGTTAAATTGAATTTATTGAAATAAAACAATTTATAAAATAATTAAGGGGAAAATTTCATTCAATGGAACTATGGAGAACATAAATTGAACTTCCAAATCATTTATCATTAATAAAGGATGAAAATTTTGTTGATGTCATATACTTTAAAAGAATCATTCCTTTCATATTTTTGGTAAAAAGTAAAAAGTACCACATTTATAAAACAAAAAAAATGTTCTATTTAGTCATATTAATAAAATTAAAACATACAGAAAATTACTTTCAGCAATTATAAGATAATATTAGGATTTTTTTTTAATTTTTTTAGATAAAATATAGACATTGAGAAAAAATAATCATTGTTGAATTGTAATACAAAGTTGATTTTCCTTGAATGATTATTTCAAAATATTATGTAAAACATTTGAGGGAAATGAATGTAAGAAAACTTTTGATATTTACAAATATCTAATGGATAAAAAATATATAATATTCTTGGGGAAATATCAAATAATTTCATCCAAAAAAAATTAAGTATAATCAATCTAAGTAAGAATGAGAATATAATGTAAAACCCTAACATCAAGTTGTAATTCCTTCATAAAAACTCTAAAAAAATATATAATAAATTTAAAATTGATAATAAATAAATTCCATGACCATATTCATACCCATAATATCATATATGTTTCACTAAAAAAAATTTAACATAAATTTAAAAATTATTCATTATCAAAAAAATTATTTCGTGGTGTTAAATATTTATTTTTTCATGAAAGTTTAAATTTACAATATTTATTACATGTACATTGATAATGATTAAACCATAGAATTTTATTAATAATAATATTTAGATCACATATATTAATTATATGTACATTTATAATCATCTATAGTAGAAAGAGTTAAAAAATGGATTACATCATTCATGGAGACTGTTTTCTTTATGCACACAAGTATATTGTTCTCATTTTATTTTGAAATTGTATAAATTTAGATATGTAATATTTTTTAAATCATTATTAAATCATAAATATCATATATTTTCATTAACATGAATATTTTTAAATTCCAGATGGAAGACAATGTAAAATGAATAATATCAAAACATGGAGGCAGTGGATGAAGTTTCAAAGGATCGAGTAACAATTGATAAGGGGTTTTGAATCATTTGTTACATTTTATTTGATTCAATTATTTTTTAAAGTTTTTCCCCGAAACCTATTAATATATTTATCCTTATCAACTCTTAGTATATACTAATGTATGAAATAGAATGAATTCTAGTAAATCACACAATATTTACAAGGATCAGACTAAATGTGAGAATCAACATTCTTTCCATAGCCACTCGCATGGGAATATAGAAATACACTATCAATAAGAAGCGAATATAACTTTTTTCAACTCATGTTAGATATATTATATTCCCCATAAAAATTATTATACTAACTCCAATCACATTACAATGTTTTCATATAAAACAATTGATCTAAAATAAATAAAGACATTGTTGAATCTTCCATATTACTGATCAGTCTGAATCCTCTGTCTAATTTAGGAGTTTCTGATTTTATCAATATAATATTTCTTTATCTGATTATCTCAATATGAAGATCCCCATTCATGGATCAAATTCTCTAAATACAATAATATTGGATCTGATATTGCTGGCTCTGATATCTAATTTTCTATGTATGATAATGTTGGATATTTATCAAATTTTTTTGAGTATGAAAATGCAAGATCCTTGATCTGATTATCCCAATATGATGATTCAATAAAATGTATTCTTTCTCAATATTCATAAATAAAACATTTAATATAATTATCTGTATAATTATTTTTAAATCAAATTGGAACTTTTAATTAAAAATCTCCAACGATTTGCATTTCTAACATATGTGTATAGTGAAAATTAACAAATGATCTGAGGAAGTGTTTATAAGAAACTCTGAAAACAAAGGAGAAAAACTAAAAACATTCCCCACATCCTCAAGTCTCAAAATCTATAAAAATATCTCACATTTAATAAATGGAATTTACTTCTCCAAACCTCCTTATATTTATCTGATATTTACAAATAACTGACATTCATGTTTTACTTCTTCAAATATTTATATCGTTCTCAACTCATTGTGATATGATTAAATATAATCTCATTACGATATTTTTAATTCTCATCTCATTGTGATATATTTCGTTCTCAGCCTGAATTCTTTATTATGAATACTTCTGTATGATTTACATAGTACGAAAATCTATGTATGAAACCATGAGTATGAAAATATTAGTATGATTTTCTCAGTATAAAAAACTCAGTGTGCAGATCTGAGTACAAAAAATCATTACAATTTTCCCAGTATGAAAATCCCAGTATGAAAATATCATTACTATATTCCGAGTAAAATGATATTAGTATGATTTTCTTCTACCATAGTCTCAATAACATCATTTTCATTCTTAGCTCATTATGATGTAATTCCCATTACAATGGAAATCCCAATTTGAAAATATGAAATTCTTCAAACCTCTCCACCATTTCTTCAAAATATTATATCATGAAGGTTATCATGATTTATGAGAACATATTTATCAGAAAAGTGCCATCTAATTTTCTTTTAGAATGTATGAAAACCTTTTAACTCCTGAATTCTCATTATTCCTTCAAAACACATTAAAAAATTCATTCTTTCTCTAATGTCAGCGAATATAGACTTTCCACAAAAAAATATTAAACCACTGAGTCTTTTTAAATATATATATTTTCTATTTTTATACTAGTGGACCTAAATACGATAAAGATTATGATCAACAAATTCATCTTCCTGACTTTTTATTTGTCTAGTGTGGCTTATTAAAAATATCTATGTCCAGAAACATATGTTTTAAAATAACATTATTAGGATAGGCTAGGTCCAATTACAGAATGAGAAAAAAATTATTTAAAATGAATTTTAGATGTTACCAAATACAAAAAACTTGATTAAAATGATTTTACAACAAAGGTTCTTCAATTTACCCCTTTGTATTTTTTCACAACCATTGTTAACAACTTTTCCAACTATCTTTTTTTCACCACTCAACTTTTGTAAACTACCCAAGTTTTTTTGATTTTATCCTAATGTTTCCTTTCAAAAAATGATTTTATTGACACCACACAACTAGACAAAGTATTATTTTTTATGGAATTTCGGCCCATAGTGGAGAGGAAATTTTGTTTCCATGTAATGATAGACTCTCATCACTTTTATTTTCACAGATTATTTTTATCACCCCCATTATTTATTTTCTCACATTATTTTTTCAATAAATTTAATTTTTATCTCACCCACTATTTTATAACAACATATTCATATTCATAATATAAAGTTTAGTAAAAACTTCTTGCAAATTAGGTTTTTGTTAAATTCTCTCCCCATTTCTCAACATAATTCAATGAACAATGGCTATTATTATATATGATATTTATTAATACATTGGAGGAGGCTAAACAAGATGTTTCAACCACAATTATATAAACATTTATTTTGGAATTGATTTTGTAAATATATCAACAATATGATAATTTTTTGAAATGTATCCTTGAAAAACATATCCAATAAAAACATTCTCATTTATAAAGTGTAACTTTATATCAATTTTTTTTTGATAATGAATATTTTATAGGATTCTTAAAAATACCAATTTCACTATAATCATCACAACGTATCTTCATTGGTTTATAAACATTTACTTTAAAATCATCCAACTATACTTTTATCCACAGAAGTTTATTAAATGTTGGAGTAGATGCAATATATTTGGATTCATTTATGATAATATTCAGTAAACATTGTTTATTAATATGCCAACTTATACTACCTTCACCCAAGAAAAATATTCCTCATATAGTTGATTTTCAATCATCACAATCTCTAGCCCAATTGACATCAGTATAACCGTGAAACATTATCCCACTATTTCTTTTGTATAACAAAACATGTGAATTAGTTCCCTTGACATATATCATAATCCTCTTTTTTTCCAACATATGTGATTCTTTTGGATTAATTTTTTACCTTGAACACAAAGTCACAACATAAGCATTATCTGGCCTTGAGTATGTAAGGTAATGAAGACTTCCTATCAGCTTCTGAATGATTTTTGATACACACTTGTTCTAGATTCATCGTTACTCAACATTGTTATTAAAGAAATAGGAGTTGAAATTTATTTAGACTCTCCCACTCCAAAATTCTTTAAAAATTCCATGGAATTCTTTTCTTCAGATTGGATATTTTTTTGAACATATAATCCAAGGAATAATGTAAATTCTTCCAATATTAACATTCCAAAATTAATCTTGGTTTCCTCATTAAAATTTTTATAAGAATATTATTTATCCCCATAAAAAATTATATCATCCACATCAATAATTATAATAAGAGTTATAGACTTAACACCATTCGCATACATGTTTCTATCATATATTCCATAATAAAATTTAAACATTCTCAATGAATTTTTAAGATAATAATTCCACACGCATGGTACTTATTTATTCCATAAAAGGATTTATTAAATTTACAAACATTTTTTTCATCCTCATCAACTTGAAATCTATAAGGTTGTTAAGTGTAAAAATCTTCTTCTATATCACAATTAAATAAATCCAATATTACATCTATATGAAAAACTTTTTTAATTCTGATGATCATCCACTACAAGAAACATTCAAATAGTTTATATCCTTGAAATTGGTGCTAAGGTTTCATCAAAATTAACACCTTCCTCTTGTGCATATTCTTTAAAAAAAGTGTTTCCTCATTTCGTAAAAATTATCCA
Source organism: Viscum album (assembly GCA_963277665.1). Lineage (NCBI taxonomy): Eukaryota > Viridiplantae > Streptophyta > Magnoliopsida > Santalales > Viscaceae > Viscum > Viscum album. The sequence goes on from OY728147.1 coordinate 1,696,040,137, forward strand.
TGATCATTCAATTCATTTCTATAAAAACACATTGTTCTAATAACATTATTATTTAATAGCCCTGGATCAAGTTACCATGTATCATTATTATAAATCTAGTTTGGCTTTTTATTCATAGAATCCACCCATTCGTTATGTTGAATAATATTTGAAAATAATTCTGGCTCAATTTTTTAGATAAGAAACGTTTGATGTTCTAATATCTACATCCTTCTAATATAAACCAGTGACTTATGATTCCCAATACATTTTTTAGATTTAAAATGTTTTTAAGGTTGGAAATATAAAAGTTTCTTTGTCGACATCATGTTCCTCACCACATGACACCTATGAATATTAATAACGATGATTTAGATAACATTCACTATTGTTGGAATTCTCCTATGTATCCTCCTTATAATTCTCAAAAAATTATTTTACGGAACTCTAATTTTTAATTACCTCCACGTCATATGATTCCACCAACTTCTGAAAATGTTTGTTACCAAATTTTTAACTTCTTCCATTTATTGAATAACCTATAATAGTTCATTCCTTATCTTTCACATCAATCTTTCCGAAATATGGATTTTTTATTTTGAACAAACATAGACTCATAAAAACATAGAAGTATTTCAATGATGGTTTTTATAACATCTTTAATAAAGAGTCATGTTGGTTTTTGGACTCAATAAATATCTATTTTGTATATTTACAATATTACTAATAACATATCTCTAAATGAATATTAAATTTTTTTATTCTGCTAATATAATTCTTTCCATTTTCACTAAGATTATATTATTTATATCTACAAATCCTTTTTGTTGTGGATTATAGAGTGAATTATACCAATTTTTTAATACATGCTTTCACATATATGTTTCAAAAGTATTCTTTTTGAATTTGGTTCCATTATCTATTATCAAATTCTTTATGGAAACCCCCATTTCATTGACAATATCCTTATTGATGTATTGGAAAATTTCAATAGCCATTGACATATGCTATATAATCAATAAGTTTTCCATCCGAGTTAAATCATCAATGAAGGTGATGAAATATAAGTATCCTTTTGTTCATTGATGTATCATTGTCCCGCATAAATTGGAATAAATAAGCTCAAGTGGTCTTCTATATAGAATCTTAACTCCTTAATGATTTTTTTCATCTTTATATTCTAGATTATATGAAAAACATCTTCATCTATTTTTTTAAATTATAAAAATTCAAGAAAACATGATGTTTAGCATGTTTTTCATGTTTTCCTATAAAATGTGTTAATGTATTTAGTGCCACATTTTTTTTCTTCTTTATGACTCATGTAACCAGAGATATTGAATTATCCTATTTGAAATAGATTTTCACTGGTTCTTTGGCCTTTTTCATTGGCTTTTCCCTCTTTCACACTTTTAATGGTACAATAAAATTTTATAAATAACTCTTTTTTCTGTAATCACAATGTTGAATTAAACTGAGTATGTTATATTTTAGCCGATCAAAAAAATAAAACATCCTTAGATTTAATCTTTTCAACTTCAATCTTAGTTGTTCTAATTATTTTAAATTTTTAGGAACCGTCATTCCCAATGGTAACTTCTACCCCATCACAACATTTAGTGTGTTTCAATATCTCTATATCACCTGTACTATTTGAAGAACAACCAATATAACGTATCATGGTTTGTTCCTATTACTTTCTTTAAGAGTGGTCTCAATAATAAATTTTTTTCCACAACATTCTTCTTTTCAACTACCATTAATTTCTATCATAAAGAATTTATTTTGTATGTTGTGTCATACATATTTTTTCTTGATGACCAGATTGATCACATATTTCACAAAATTATTCTATACATTCAAATTGATTATTTCAGGGAAGGTTTCAGACATCTTGGGAATTCAGAATTATATCTTTCTGTATGTTTTGATTGTTTCTAATTATTCTTTCACTATTTAATCCACTATTTTCAAACCCTCTTCCAGGTAGAGATATGTTGTGACAATAATTATAATCTCTATGTCCATAGATTCCAAAATAAATAGTAATAAACTTAATATCATGTTTTTCCATTGAAATAATATTTTTCTCTATTGAAACATTGTTGGGTTTGGTAACATTTTGTAGATTTTACTTACTCAGGATGTGGACTATCTTTTCTTTTGAGTGAGTTTTCTACAGTTTTAGAGTTGTTAGGGTTATCATATCCTTTATCCACCCAAGCTTGGAAAATAACTTTTCCATAACCTGAAATCTTAAAATAAATAGATCATATGCTATTTTTGTTAAGAGAATATTTCACCTGATTCTCATTTAGAGAATTCTTAGAAACTTTATACATCTCATATTGTACTTCCAAATCATTTTTTATGTTTTCATTCCTCTTACTAAATCTATTTTTTGTCTGATGAAGTATTTATTGAAACTTGTTAATATAATAGTCCATATATTCCATCTTCTTACGAAGATATTTAATCATCTTTCCCTATTCATCAATTCAATGTTTGTATCTTAAAATCATCAAAATTTCTTTATCCTCCTCCTTGATGACATCTTTTCTTCCACAATAAACTTCTTCACAATATTTATTATTTACTCTAATTGGTTTTTTTAGTGATTCTTTTCTCAAGACATGAAATATTTTTTATTGTGGGTGGTTATTGTCTATATGTTTCTTCACCACTTTCTTTAATCTCCGATGAATCATTCCTTTTATCAAGTATTTTGGGGAAGGATATGAATTGTTATTAACATTAATCATTAGAAAAATTTCTCTCGATTGTGTCTTATTCAACATTCTTACACAACATAATTCATTTGATTCCTTTAATCTTTTTCATTTATCTTTTGTAAGACTTTTTTTCTTAATCATTTTTATCCTACCTCTTTCTTCGAGGTTTTCCTTTAGAATCATATTTTTTAGAAGTTATTTCCCCTTTCAATGACCAAGACAGAATTTATTAAATTTAAATAAAGGAACACTTGTATCTAAATTATGGAATCATATTACAAGAATTGTCATAAAGAGGGAGAAGATAAATAGGCAGATCATCCCACTAACTTAGGCCATAGTTGATTCCCTTTTTGGCAAGACTGCCTGCAACCATCTTAGGATTCACATACATTATACATGGGGAAATTCATAGAAAAGTGACTTATTACACCACACTCCAAAAATTTGAGAGTAATGTTTCATCCATATATTCTTATTCCTCTTCAACAGTTCTGGGATTTAATATATATGATTTTTTTCTTTTAACATTCCATCCTTTTTATGTTTGGAGACACAAGTATCAACATCTATGACATCATGAAATTCTAACATTCTTATTGCATCAAAATGTTTTTCATTTTTTATATTATTTTTTAAAATTGAATATTTCTTCATTTTATATGAAAAAATAACATTATTCAATTCATTAAGATATAAATCATATATATCTTCTATGGATCCAATTTTATAATCAAATATTTTAGTAATGATTCTCATAAGATTCTCCACAATTATGAAATATTCAAAAACATCTTTAAATCCTCATTTGTTGAAAATAATTTCATTTAATCTGGTGAAGTATTCATCAATTGTTTCATCATATCTCAGTAAGATGTCTTCATACATACTATTTCAGATTTATTTCTTTAATTATTTATCCTTTTTATTCCCCTTGAAAACACTATCCATCTTGTCCTACATACTTTTTGAAGTTTTGTGACCAATCAATTTCTCATAAAAATTATGTGATAAGGCCATACAGATTTTAATAATAGACGTTCCATCAACTTCTATATTTCTTTTATTAGAAAAAAACATAAGATCATATATCTTAATAGGTGGAAAACCAATATTAGAAGCATCAACAACATCAAGGAAAAGTGATAAGAGATTAGAAACCATTCTATTTTCCATCCTTAATAATTTTTTCTATCATTTGACGGAATTATTCTACTTTTGAACGAATTGATATTACCCATGATAAGGATTACACGAAATAATCCTTAGCTCTGATTCCAATTATATTTAGAATGGATATAATAACAACTGATAGGGGGTGAATCAGTTCAGTACTTTTATAAGATTCGATTCTATTCAAAACATAACCCCTGTAAACTGTTAAGATTAATATTCACATCTATTATTACTAAATACTGATGCATGCAATACTCTGAATGAAACAAAATCACATAATATTAACCATTCTCACACACATCATGAAAAACTACATCATTTCCATCACAACACATGTGGATCTATGGTAATTCACTGTTAGGAAGAATTGAATAGAACATTTTCTATCTCCCTTTAGTCACATTATATATTATGATATGACTTATTATACTAACTTCTATATATTTAAAATGTTTTCATATAAAATAATTCATCCAGAATAATAATAAAGAGTTTTTTTAATTTACTCCACAATTGATCAGCCTGAATCCTTAGTCCGATTTGGATGGATCCTATTCTCTCAATATGAAAATACAGGATCAGATTTTCTCGGTATGGATGTTGGATCTGTGATCCCATCTCTTGAGTACAATTATTATAGATCTGATTCTCTGAATATGATAATTTTTTATCCGGGATCATATTTTCTAAGTATGATCATTCTGGATATTGGATATGATTTTTTGATTATGATAATGTTGGATCCTTGATCTGATATTCCCAATATGGTGATTCAATGTAATGAATTCATTCTCAATTTTCAAAAATCAAACTTTTTCTTGAATTCTCAATAAAATTCATATTCAATAGAATTGTACCATTTACTTCAAATTATCCAAAGTTCCGCCTATTGTGTGTGTGTGAAAGATTAAAATGAATAAATGATCTAATGAGGTATTTGTAAGTGTCTTAGAAAAAACTATGGGAATGTTCAAAACATTACCCACTTCATCAAATATCAAAATCTTGGAATATATATCTCATTTAAAAATATAAAATTTTACGTTGTCAAACTCTTTATATTTTTCTATGATTTACACCTAAATTGAACTTCATGTTTATTGTCATAAAAAATTGATATATTTCTTATCGAATTATGATTTGTTTCATTCTCATCACATTAAGATGTTTTCCATTTTCAGCTCGTTAGGGTATTTTTCTTTCTCAGCATGAATTTTTCACTATGAATACTTCATTATGATTTCTTTATTATGAAATATGAGTATGAAAATATGAGTATGAAAATATTAGTTAAATTTACCTAGTATGAAAATCTTAGTATAAACATATGACTATGAAATACTCATTATGATTTTCCCAGTACCAAAATCCGACTATGAAAATCACAGTACAAAAATATGAGTATAAAAATCACTGTACTATTTTCACTGTATGAAAATATGAATATGAAAATATGAGTACGAACATCTCACTATGATTTTATTCTTCCTTAGGCTCAAGAACATCATTTACATTATCATAAAATTATGAAATAATTCACACTATGTTGGAAATAACATATTGCAACTCTAATATTTCTCAAACCTCTACACCATTTTTTCAACTACTTTTAGGATGATGTTTTTCATGATTAATGATAAATTATTGAACAGTAATGCATCATCTAGTTTTGTATTAGAAAGTATGAAAATATTCTAACACCTGAATTCTCATTCTTCTTACAAAACTCTTTAGAAACTTCATTATTTCTCAAATTACATCAAAGCTAGAAATCTATAAAATAAAAAATTCTTCACCTAATTATTTTTGAATACAATGATTTTTATTTGTCAGGTCGATGGACCTAAATATGATAAATATTCAGATCACTAAATTTTTCTTCCTATCTTCTTCTCTGTCCAGTGAAGTTCAATATGAAAACATGGGTTGGAAAACATTTGTTTTGAAAACAACCTTTTTACGATGGGATGGTTTTGATTCCTAAATAAGAAAAACATTCTACAAAAAAATAATATTTTTTGTATGTACAAAAATATTCTCTAAAATAATTCAACCACAAATTTATTCAGTATTCCACGTGTATGAACAAGTTATACTATCAATTTTCATTTGATGTATGAGTGGTGTAAATACTTATGAAATAATTAAAACAAAAATATCATAATATTTATTATATTATATTAATAATTTATAATAGATATAGTATGTTTAGATAATGTGTGAGAATTAATAATTGGATGCACTTAATTATGAGTTATACCTATTCATTAGAAACCTAATTTTTTATAACACCAGAATCTATGTAATGATATAATTATGATCCAAAAAACCCACCAGTACATGTTAAGGGATGATATGATATTATTAGGTCATGGATTCTCATTGATATATGAAAAACACAATAAAATGTGAAGATGAGTTTCAATTTTTTAAATGAGTGGAGGGGTTCCCATGTAATTACATATTATTTTAAATTAATTACAATTAATTTTTGTCTTATTATGGTTATAATTTTGAAAAATTTAGAATATTTGATGGTGATAAGTGCCAATAAACTTAAAAAAATACAATTTATACATGTTTAGGTGTCATTTTAAAGGTTATCACTTTGTTTTGAACCATTATTTACCATGTTGACAATTATAGTGATATCATAATTATTTTCTATTTTGTGTCCATGAATATTAATATAAAATGAAATTTGATCCATAAGTGGAAAAAATATGATATTATCAACTATATCCCTTTCATTTTTTCAAATAGAATATTTTTATAAATTTTAAATAATTTAATGATATATTTTTCATTATAATATATCATTCGATTAATTTTTACGATGTTTCAAATAGTTTGACATTACAGATAATGAGATAAAAATGAAATTTGAATATTAAAAATTCACAGATACCAAATATTTTATATTTATCGAAAAATATATTTGAAGATAATAATTCATAAAAAAAATTAATAATATTAATATATCGAAAAGTATTTATTTGACATTTTTTTGTAGAAAAATTCTTATGTCGGTGTTGAAAAAGATTTTTGGTAATTAGTCTATAAATAAATATTAAAAATAAATTACGATGATTAAAAAACCATTTATATTTAAAATAAACTTTTAAAACATAATATAAAACTCTTTTGTCACTATGAATTAATATTAGGGTCATTAAAATAATGATCTTGAAAATTTAGAATTATTCTTTACAAAAAATAAAAATAATGGAAATATCAAATAAAAATTGCATAAATTTTCTATATGTTCGAATATTTGAATAATATGGTTGATATAATAATAAAAAAATAATGATGGTTTTATATTTATTTTTTACAGACATATCAAGTTATTTTCAATCATAATTACTTAGTTTACCCTTATAGTGGTGAAAAATATTACCATAATAACTAATCCGAAGGAAAAAAATGGTTGTCATATTTACCAAATTTATAAATTATAATTTCAAATATGGAATCTATTTTCCAATAATAAATTTCTTTATATTTCAAAAATCAATTTTAAAACTTGTTTGCTAAACTTAATGAAATATATTTCCATATAAATAAACATTTAATCATAAATCTATATTCATTTCAATCACTAGACTAATAAAATCCCTTGTTGAATGTTAAAATATTTTAGTCATTATATAATTTTTACATTTCATTAAAATCATTCTTCAATATTGAGTAATTAAAATATTATGATAAAAACTCATTTTTCATGTAAAGATGGATTATCTTAAAATCATCCATTTTTTCCTTCTAATTTAATTTATGAATTTATTACAAATTAATTTCTTCTATAGAGTTATAAAAAATACATTTTGTTTATTTATCTATTCTTATTCATGCCCACAAATCCAGCTCTATGTGATAACTGTCACAATAAAAAATAATAACAATTCAATAGTATAATAGAGTTTATATAAATTGTATGTTGTGAGTAAGGAATGTTATTGAATACTTAAATTTTATTTCCAAGAAATAAATATAAAATCATGAGGCTTTAAAATGAATATAAATATAAGGAAATTCAGAAAAGAGGATTATTTTTTCTTCCATAAAAATTAATAATTATAGAATTTTGTTTTATAATGAATTATTTGAGATTAAATTTAGAAGTTGTATCTTGCGTTATTCTTCAATAATTAAAAATAAGTATTATTCAAATGAGTCATTATTCAAGATGATATACTGGGTAAATATGAATCTAATATAAAATAAATGAAGATACATCGTTGAGGATTTTTTTGTTCCACATCATGATGTATTTTATTCAAATAATCACATTCTCATATATATGATTTTAATTGAATTTAAATCCTATATATTTTTTGAAGGTGTAGCTATGATATTTAAATATCATGTGATTTTGAGTGTCAAAATATTTATTATATTTGAATAATTTACCTATAGTTATTTTTATAATACCTTTTCTCCATATATATAGGAAAATTAAATTATTTATAATTATGGAAATGATTTTACATGATATCTATGAATTTTATGTGAAGGAAATGGTGAGAAATATTACATACAATAATTTTGGAGAAGAATAAAATAATATATTACAATGAAAATAATTCATTCTAAAGGAATATATTACTTAAAAATATCGGCTTTCACTAAATTTGGGATCTTTTGAAGGGGTGTTGGAAAGCTATTCCAAGTACTAAAAATTCTGGGGCTTGATACTTAGGAGGAAGAATTTACGTTCATACATGCATACTATCATGAATACGTTGATCATTATGACCTAGTGAGAGTATTTTTGACCAAATTATATAGTATTTGATGATGAATATATCCTAAAAAAAATATATACTTTGATATAGACAAACTCAGTAGAAAATTGATAATTTGATTCATTCTAGAGTAAAGTAAGATGTTTTGAAGTACTTGCAGTTAATAAATTAACAATTTAACGCATTAAATAGTGGTATTTGGATGATATCTACCCAAATATCTAGGTGGATAATTTATAAAGAGACATTATGTTTTGATTGAATGATTTTATAACCACAAAAACATTTATTTATAATAATATATGTGACACAACCACTTGTTTATCAATGAGTTGAGTATTATCTCACATTGAGGTTTAACCTTGTAAATATTATTTTGGGTTTTTTCATCATATCATTGTTTCATATGGTTGTGGAAGTTATATTTTTATTTGAACATACCTATAACAAGTGACAAGATTTTAGCTATTAAAATAAAAGAATTTATAAAATAAAGTTCCATTGAATCACCCTGACTATAAGTGGTACACCATTTGTTTTGAGAAATTTATTGAAATATATTTCATCCTAATATTTATTGATAATGGTAAAATTTGTTTGATATAATGAATTATTATCATTTTAATTTCCATTTATAATTAACATAATAATGTCTTTATTCATAATATGTTGTTTCATGGATAAAAAGTTCTTAGATTTTATTACATAATGATAAGAGTACAATGATATTTCCTTATTATATCATACCTCCAAATTGTAATTGTTTTCTCATGATATGATTAAATTTAGTAAGGAAAATCAATGCAGAATTAAAATATATTTTCCCTTCCGCATTCCCTCCTATAAATTTTCAATATTGGCTACTATGTGAAAAACTCCTTGAATCAATTTTTTATTGGGAAGTAATTTTATCCCGCTTCACATGGGTATTCTAGAAAAATGATTTGGTTTTGTCCTTTATAGTGTTGTTTTTATAAATTTAAGAAATAATTTTTGTTGTTAATCATTATTAATATTCTTATTATAATCAATTCTAGTATTGTATTATTCATGTTTTTGTAATTTTTTTAAACTATTTTTTTTGTATTTTTACCCTCACCCTTGTACAATTTTGTTTCTAAAATTAGTTTTAAAAAATATTTTATGAAGAATATTTAAAGGTATATAAAATATATGAATAAAATAATTAATAATAAAATATATTTATTATTTTATATTGATGGTTACACTTTTATTTTTTTTGAATCTTATTAAAAATAATTTTCCCTTATAATTTTTTATATCTTAATAAATACCTTAATTGGATAAATAATTTCAGAATGTAGTGATCAAACTGAGCGTTAAACATTATATTCCATAATTTATATTAGAAGTAATGAAATTTAAAGGACTTAAATGGAATACTTTCTTCATTATCATTAAGATAGTTGGGAACATTCTTTTTTACTTTTATAACATCTTTAAATTATATATTTTTATATAATAAGAAATTATTTTAATTAATTTTTGAAATATGAATATTTTTATGTTGGTTGAAAAGAAGTAGTGACTATAATTTTTAGACATTTTTGTTTTCATATGTGATGAAACATTTTTCATTTGATTTAATATTGTAATATTTTTCAAATATTTTTCCTCACTTCGTTGTGAATTTTTACATTATGTTTTCAAAAAATTAAAACCCGCCTAATATGAAATGAATATTGTAAAATTAAAAACTAAATATTATTAAGAACAAAATCAAGCATGGGGTTATAATTTTGTTAAAAAAATAGTAATTTTTTATATATTACTACCACGTTGATAATTTATATCATATAGTACTGATTATGAAAACTTATTTTTTTTATTTATTATAATAACATTTAGGATAACGAAAGAGTTATGTAATGAATTAAAATATTAATTAAGGAAATTAATCAAATATTAATATGTGATAATCATTAAATATAGTGAATGGAAAGAAAAATATTAATTTTTGTATACTTATATTTATAAGGGAGATAAAGAATAAATAATTGAATAAAAATAAAGATTATGAATTCTAAAATTTTTATTTTTGAGATTAATAAAACCATAGTGGAGTTAGAAATGGGGTTGTCTAGGTGAAATTGGATATATACTTCTAATATTATACCTTAATTTCTAAAATACAAACACCTCCAAAGAAATATTTTATTTTACAATTCCATGTAAATTTACAGTACTTTAATTTATATATTTAATCTGTTATATAATATAATAGTAATTTGAAAAATTCCAACAAGGAAATCCACATTATATAATAAATATATTACATAAAAAATAGTTACATTTCGTCATTATTTTTAATGACCAAATATCACTAATATAATGATGTATTCATGGAATTACCTAGATGTGCTCACTTGTTTCCCAGATCTATTTCATATTTAAATTTAGTTATATTTTTAAAAAAAATTAATTTTAAAAAACAACTTCACATACTATTGTAATAATTCATAATGTTGATTTTATGAGGAGTTTAGTTTTTAGTTATGTGAAATGAATGTTGAAAAAGGTATAAAGTTGATAAAATCATGTGGTATTCTTGATGGAAGGTCTCTAGAGGTGTTTGATGTGTGTTTCCAATGATTAAATAGTGATTTAAAAAAAACATGAATTCTCTCACAAATAATGTAGACACATGTGCATTTCAAGAAGTCACAAAATAGATGTGAGAAACCATTGATAATACTGAATGTATTTTTATATGTTTTATAAAGTTGTGTAGGGATACGAGACTCATGTACTTAATACTGACTTTTTCATATAAATTTGGCACTAATTATCATTAAAAGTAGAGAGAAAGACAAGAATAATATAATAGAGATCTTTTTTCATTTAAGTATTTTTTCAAAATTTTATTTTATTTGTAATTTACATAACCAATTGGTGTGAACAAAAACGAAATTGTGTATACAGATGTTTGTGAGAACATGTTTCATGTAGAAAATATTTCTACACAAAAGGGAGTAATGTGTAATTTGAAAAGATTATTATGAATTTATATAGTAATTTGTAATTAATGGGTTTGATGAAAGTAGTGATTCATGACACACTAATTATGTTTTAAAAATAGTTATTTTTTATATTATAAAAATATTTTTAAGGAATAGTGAGTACACGTCATCTAAAAGAGTACCGAGTATTAAAATTATGAGTTCCTATAAACGAGGGAATATAATTAATCTTAACTAATCATTTTAAACAACACTATGGAATTTATATTTTACTATACCAACAAATTATTGTTTTATTCAACTTAAAATATCATATTTTTAGTAAATCAAGTAAAATTATGATGTCTTTTTTAGGAATAAATTTCCATTATACATTGTTATGAAGAAGGATAGTAGAGTGTTTCTATCATGAAAAAACAAGGTAAAAATAATGCGTTTTTTAAATTGGTAATACAATGATTCACCTCTCCCCTATATATATTTTTTATTTTAATTAGTGGTAATAATAATTAGAATTATATAATTGTTCTTTTTATTTAATTATATCTCTTAGAATAACTCATTGTAATAGTAAATCACAAAGGAGTTATGATCTTCAAGGGAATTAATTTTAAACATTCAAAGAATTAGATGGGGAATTATTTCTAATCATTATTTGTAGTTTTTTACATAGCTGAAATTCATGGGATATTAGTCATTATATAATGTGAATAATTATCAGTGAGATATCATGAATAATTGGATAGTTATTCTAAGAGAATCAATTCATTATGAGAATCCATATCTAATAAATTATACATGAAGGTTCTATTGTATATATCTTCACACACCTTTAGTGAAACTATTCTTAATATATATTAAGGTGAAACTAATTTTTGAGAAACAAAATCATTGGTTCTATAGAATAAATGTGAGGACTTGTGGAAACACTAGAATGAATCTGTTGATGCATTATTTGATCTGAAAAATGTCATTAGGGATGATATGTGTGTACTTCAAGAAACACATGATGATGTGATAATCATCAAAAATATGTTGTGATAATTTCTATATAACATTAGAACACATGTTTCTATGATCAATGATAAATATCCCAAAGCGATGGGGTTGTATAGTCTTTAGATTAGTCTTTTAACATATGAGATGAATAACAATGATAGTAAGACTTTTCAAAAGGAGGAGTCTACGAATTTGTAATTGAATGAACTAAATAATATTATTTCGGTTGAAGATTAGTAATAAGTAGAGAATGACGATGTAATTTCATCCATCTCTTAAAAATAGCAGATAAGAATAAAATAGTTCAATGGAAATATTTCATTTTCTATATTTTGATGTGGAATAGTTGAAAGTTTGTTTTAATGTGTCCAAATAAATTCATATATGAGGATAAATATGATGAGTTTTCAATGATGTAATCTGGTAAGGAGTAGAGAATATATAGAAAAGAGAGAATTCATATAGATGAAGAACTTGGTTTCTAAGGAAGATAAATGTATAGAAAAGATAAAAGATTATGAAATTTAGGAATATAAAGACAACATATAATATATTTTTATAGTTTTTTTTGAAATGAAATAAATTAAATAATTCATTTTCAGTGATGAATCTAGATTGGATGGAAAGAAGAGATCCCAAGTTAATGTCAGATGCTCCACTAAAAGTGATTTGGAGTGACAAGACAAAGAAAACCAATTGGGTGGTTTGAGACACTAAACTATTCAGGAAATAATAGAAAAAAAGTATGAGTTGAAGGTGGAAATAAAAAATTCAATTCTATAATGCTAAAAAATATATTATTATAGTGTTTAAGATCATGATTTAGGAGAATATCCATACCAAATAATTTTTTTTTTCAAATTGAGTGTAAGATTAATTCATAAGAATTGAATATATTGAGAGATATTCCATCGATATGTAATGAAAAATCAGAGATTGGTAGAGAATTTGGACTCCTGATATAAGATTCTAAAATTAAATGAAATGATATATAGAAAAGGTAAAGGTTATTTATCAATATTTACAAAAAATGTATCTAATTTTCCCTTGAAACCAAAGACAAATAAGAAAAAAAATGGAAAATTTATTTATTACTAGAAGAATTAAATATTTGTTATTTCTGGGATTCAAAAATGCATTCCTAAATTGAAGTTTGATTTGGGTGTGACTCAAAATATGATGGCTAAAAGAACCCAAATATATAATATAAATAAATTGAAAACACATAAAAAATACCTCAGATAAGGTTTTATATTTTTCAAATATGAGACATACTAATGTGTGAGTTCCATAGACAATATGTATTATAAAGCACAATAGAAGCATAGGTGGTTAAATATAACTCAATAGTTTAAGTATTCATTTAATAGGATAATTTTATGGTGTGGAGGATATGGTTTTATAGAAAAGTATTTCTAGTAAATAATAGAGTAATATTCCTTTAAAGACCCAAGGAGGTTATACATATATGTTTATAGAATTTTTTAATAGGTTGAAAATGATATATTTATTTGTATTTATAAAAGGTATATCTTGTTCATCATATTATAAGGTGGATCAAACATATAAATAGTTACTAGGTTTGAAGTAAAATACATGGATTTGAGATAAATTATCTAAGAATATATTGGTTGAAATTATTTTTCTAAAATAAATATATTAAGCTGGAGTGTTGGACCTTGATAGATAATATACTTCCCATATGATGAGAAATAAAAAACATATCCAATTTTCGAAGAATAAAAATTAAGGTTGTAGGATATTTGGAAATGGGGAATGCTTTAATATCATTGGCTATGGGAAATAAAAATTTGGAGGTAATTATTTGAGAATGATAGATATTCTATTTTGAATTTATTGGTCATGAAATACTATGTGTAAATAAATTATGTGACTCTAGACATGTATTGAATTTAACTAAGCTGAATTTCATATTTAATGATAATGATAGTATATTTTTGATGGAGTTGAATAAAAAACGTGGGAATCTGTACCTCATTATTGGATAAGAATATATGATTTTTCTACCCAAGAAGAAAACAATATGTTGTGGTATAACAGTATTGGTCACTTAAGCTAATAGACTATGAGTGGTTTATTGTACAGCTCTAGAGTATGAGATTTCCTGATAGATTCATGTGATCATACACAATGATGGATTTTTTTTAAAAAAATTAACATTTTACTTTATACATAAAATATGAATGAAAATAATTTAATTATGTTTCTTTAATTTGTTCTTGTTGATGTGTATGGAATTTTGTCACCAATATGCATTTATATAAACACATAATATGTTCAATTCAAGAATTATTATAGTAGGATGGATATTTTGTGGTCATTATCCCCATGTTTGTGGCTATTCGATGCATTATCCAATAATAGAGTAAGGTTGAAAAAATGTGTAGGTGGAATATCCAAAAAATTTGACACTGACAATTCCATAGAGTTTAAAAACATCTATGTGCATTATTATTTATAAACTAATTGATAAGGTACCGAGTTTCATTAGTGACAATTATTTAATTTAATGGGATATTTTATAGGAGAAACAAAATCATAAGAATTGTGGATAGAACAATTCTTTTATATAAAATGTACCAAATATTTTTTAGAAGGAGGTAGTCATTTAATCAGTCTAAATTTATAATAGAGATTTGATGTGTCTAGGAGAATAAATGGTTCCTTATGAGATGTAGAATGGGATTAATCCAACTATGAAATACATTCCCTTGGTCAAAATTAATTTCATTAATATAAATAAGGTGAAACATAATATGTTTTAATCTTATGGAGATAAATATATTTTCTATAGATACTAATACAAGAAAAATGAACATTAGTGCTTCGAGAAATGTCTTGGGAATATTATAAAAATAAATGAAGTTTCTATAATAGAGAATAAACATAATATTTAGTGATGTATTTTAAAGATAATTGATGATAGTGATTAGGATTTGAGCTTTTAGAGGGGATCATAAAAAGATAATGTTCATCTTAAATAAGACAGTAATGTTGGGAAGAAAGATGTTAAACAAATACCTTCATAGAATCTAAAATTCATGGAGGAAATTAGTATGTAGAATATAATTAGTGACTATAAAAAACTGATAGATATGAGGAGAATGAAGTATCTACATCAAAAATAATTCTTATCTCAGGTGTAACCTATTTTTTAACATTCTATTAATTAATGGAATTGGTTCAAGGTGATACACCAAGAGCTTGACTGACATGAATTGAATCATACAAGAGAGATTGTTTCATGGTATATTGATGCAAATTTAAATAGAATTTGTTTTCCTTAAAAAACAAAATAAAGATTCTTTGTTGATACAAAAAAATGCAAGAAATTTTTGAAAAAGATACTTCATGATTAAAAGTGTCGATATAGTTGAACTACTTTCCCTTAAAGATAGTTTGTAAATAATTCTATTATTCTTTATTATTACAATATAAATGATGTTGATGTTATTTATGATAGATATCAATTGATAAATTGAAAACGAATTAATTGAAGAATTGTTTTTCTTTGATCATTTATATTGTTTTTATATTTTGGAATGAGAGAAAAAAATTCTATATGATAGATGTATAATATAAGATAATGTAAGAATTAGGATTTTGGTAATTTCAACATCATCTATACTTTATGAAGATGGGTTTTTTGTATATAACCATTGATAGTAATCTCTAAACAAAAAATTAGAGTTATCATAGTATGATGTTTCTCAAATATGTTAATAAAATAATCCTTAGTGGATCAAAAAAATCAAAATGCATGTTATTTTCAAAATTTATGAAGTGTTTTTTTAAATGTTAATGATTAGGGAGTTGATATTTTTTTTTGTATACAAGTGTTTTTAGTATGGAATGATATATTTTTATCAAAATCAAAAAATGAAAATGGGGTTTTAATAATATTTATATTGAAGGATTATAAGAAAATGAAAACATTAAAGTCTAAATAGAAAAAATTGGTGTTATATGATGATGTAAAATAGGTTTATATCCAATAATATGGGAAGATAATTATGATATGTTTGTAAATTATAATTAAGAGACTCAATAATTTTATTTGAATCTATTTGGACTCAAATTTCAATAGTTTTCCTGAGAAAATCAACATTTAATAGGTAAAGATAATACGATAGTATATCAGAATCACTATGGATTTCATGGTTCATTAAAATTATGAATCTCAATAGATTTTTTTGGTTTATTCAGATGAATATTTGGCCATGTTAGTCAGTAAAAAATCACAACATAGGGAAGTTTATTTTGTCTTGGAGGAATGTTTATTATTTTTCATGGTATAATGTAAGATTATATTTATAAAATAACTATATATGTTCAATATATTGTGTCCACTTAATCTAACAAAGAACATGTATGGATAGAGAAACAAATTTTTTCTAAGGATGTTAATGTGAATTCACATATCATAATCAAATGTTAGAATGCATTGAATTGAAATCAATGAAAAGATCCTACCTATTAATCAGGAATGAAAAATACTGAATTCAAATAACTATTTACAAAGGAAACATATGATAAATGGTTAGTGAAATTTGAGTTTGTTCATACCCAGAAAAATGTCTCGAAAATCATGACGGAAAGCTTCCCAAGGGAGGAATTTCAAATGAATCAACGAAATATTAGATTGAAATAGATATCCATTCCATAAATATTTTTTATATGGTACACCCACTCACTATGGCATATTATGGATTTCTCACTAGTGTAAAATATTTTTCTTGCTTTTATAGTTCATGAAGAGGTGACATTTTGGATTGTTGGCATTGAGGGAGTGGTATTTTATTTAATATATTGGGGGATATTTATTAATATATTGATTAAATTAATATTTGGTATGTGGATCATATGATTGAAAATAAATGGGGAGAGCTTGGAAATGTAAATATAGTGGTGTGTAAAAGAATTTTCCAACAAAAATGGATTCCAACACCAAGTAGATAGTCGAATTAAGTTCCTAATCAATAATTTTTCATGTTACCCTATCTTCATATAATGATATTGACTCGTATTAGATTATGGAATTCGTTTAGTAATTAAATGATCATTATCTTGAGTTATATAAATATAATAGATTTTGTATTATAAAGTGGAATTATTTTCAATAATATGGTTAAGGTGTTCGGTGTGTTGTCAACATACCTAAAGGGAGATATTGTGAGGAAAAATACCTTTAGTTGATTTTCCACAAGTTTTATGTTATTTTTTGTAATAAATAATTTGAAAAATATTCATAAGTAGAGAAGAAAATTTTGTATTATTGGAGAATTGTATCTACATGAGTTTGATGTATTATAGAGTAGATTCCATAAATATTTGGAGAAATTTATGGATTCTCATGAAAATTAGGTTGAAAATTATAGAAGTCAACTAGTTTTAGAACATATAACAGATGGTCATAGAACAATTTTTTTCATAAATAACGAGCGATGTGATTTATATATTCATAAAGGGTTGTATGATTGTTAAACTACTGAATTTTCATCACTGCAAACCCTATGATAGGAAAAAACATTCAATATAATTTATTTGAATATGATTTATTGGATAATTTTACATCATTATTTTTTCATGTTTTAGATAACAATTATATTTCTAAATATGTATTTATATAAACATGAAATATTTACTGGGAAATCAAGGATTATTATTATTCCCAAAGGGAGGCATCAAGCGGATAGGGTGGAGAGGTGGATTAATGTTTTTAAAAATTTAGTAATTTTTTCACTCTTGATAATGTTTTGAATGAATTGAATATGTTTGAACTATCAGAATAAAAACTTAAAAAAATAAATCCAATATTACATTATTAAAAAGGTATAACCTAACTAAATAAAAAGTCAAAATAGAGGCTGATATAGAATGCATCAAAATAACGAGGTTCTAGATGATAAAAAATATGTATCTATAAAATATTATTTACGGGTATCAAATTAATTATAAAACATAATATTTTATTTGGATCCAAGGAGATATGATTATGAATAACCAGATCCAATGGATACCCATTTCGGAAACATAGAACTCCATATATCTAAAAGATCTTAATAAAAAGCACATACCTAAACATAAACAAAAATTTGGAAGCAATAAGATCTTTCCAAAAGTATTATCGTCAATAATATTCTTAGAATAACTCAACTAATTATCCGTAGTACTTTTTATAATGAATATGTTTATAAATAGTATTTATTATCCTTGGAACACTTTGATCATAAAACTATTTAATGATAACAATGAAAATATAAAAGTTAGATCTTTTACAATGAAACATAAAAAATAAAATATCTATGATAACACTAAAAACAAAAAAATATATAATATCTAAAATAACAAAACAATGGCAGAACTATAAAAATCCAGAACTCTAGTATGGGATTGAAAATTAATCAACCCATCACTCAAATCCATAGTATCATATTTATAGCTTTTGAGGACAAAATGAAATCAATAATAAAGCCTGTTGACATCAATCAGAACTGTAACAGATACTAAACTCATAATCTATAACATTATGTTTCATTGGTCCAAAGGAAAAATTGAAATCATGATTGTTATAAGTCCATGGTTCTGAATCAAATTATCAGTAACATGTAATTCAAAAGACAAATATTCATATATATAGATTTTAGTAAAAATTCATGTAACAAAATGTAATATAGTGACTTGGTTGTGATTCAGGAAAACAATGGATTAGAAAGAATTTATATTTTTTAAAAAGTATCAATAATTATTTAAACCCTGTGGAAAATTTTGAGACATGTATTTTATATATTATAGGTTTATCTGATTAAGTAATTATATTGTTGTTGTATGAATTATAATAGTTCTATTGCTTCTATTACTACTAGAAACAATAGTTTTCGTGTGAGGATTCAAGGGTATAAAATCTGAAAATCATATGGGATGACATCTTACAAATGCTTATATCATAGATTTAGCTGATAAAAGCTGGATTCACTTTTTCCATGTTCTATTTAAATTTGTTAGGATTTTATTAAATTGTAATTTTAACTTTGGTTGACAATATTGTTATATATAAGTCATTGTATCCACTTTTGGGTGGTTTCTTAGATTTAGTAGTAGTAATTGACAATCCAAGTTATTATTTAATTTTTGTAATTTTTATTTTTAGAAAGTAACACTTTTATTAGTATTTAATTTATTTTTTAATGTAAATAAAAAAATAATATAATTGTTTATATTCTAATAATATTTTTTATAAGAATTAGTGGCTCTAAATATAAATTTTTCTACTCAAAGGGTTAAAAAATCAAAAAATTAATTGATGTGTTTTTATTTCCATTAGAGGTAAATGATATGATCATTTCCAGGGTCTATATTGGTTCATTTTTTATGTAAAATTTTTAGGAGTTTCAAATAATTTAATACTATATGGATTATATGATGATTTTTGTGCATGTGAGATGGGATAATGTATCATTATGAAATTTAAAGTGTCACATTGTTCATTTCACTCATGTGAACAAGTGATTTCATATATAATGAAATGTGGTTGAATTATGATAAGAAAATAGTTAAAAATAAAAGAAAATAAAATAAAACATTATAAACCTATAATATCTCTCAAGATAAGTTAGAAATGTTTGAACCTATCTTTTAAAACAATCATGGTAGTTTTTTTCTTTTTTGTAACTATTATATTAATACATGAAAATATTATAATTTTTTACTGTATTATATTGAAAGTGAATTGGTCTTCTATTTTTTTTCAAATTATTAATAATTTTTATATAGTTATTTGATTTTATCACTTTTTCCTTCTAATCCCATTATCTAAATATATCATATGAAACAAAATTATAAAAATTATTTATACATTATTACAAATACATATTAAAATCAATTACTCAAGTTACTTGTTTCTATAAACTTAAACATATATAGATTATTAGTTCATGATGATATGAAATTAACAATATCTTTACAGTCTATAAAAATCTTCTTACTATAACTAAGTCAACTTTTTTTAATCACTACATTATATTAATTTGGTATATTCTATAGTTAAGGTCTACTATGTTTATATTTTATAAAAATAATATATATTATATATATTTTGGATATTTTCAGTATATATATTTTTTATTTTTTATCTATTATATTATTATTTTCATACATATTTATAATTATATTGGTTTGGGAGATCAGGGACTAATGTTGGAGGTGTCGAATATTACTATGAAGCGACATTAATTTATGTATTGATTTTTGAATGTCTATTTTTTATCATTACTAATCACCAATGGATGTTTATAATGTATTATGTTTTTAAAATTAATATCAAGAATTAGTGGATACTAAATGTAGTTGCTAATAATATAATTGTTTAAATAAATAGAGGGTTTTATAGATCGCTAAAGTTGACTGATAATTCCCGTTTTTAAATCTCTTCTAATGAAATCACATGATGAAAACTAAAATCTATCATCTATGTTATAATTTTTGAAGCTTGTTTCTAAACTACGTAAATGAGTAAATTATCCTTGGTATATATTAGATTAACACCAAATATAAAATTTTTTCTCTATGGTAACTTATATTCTCTGATCTTCTGATTTATGCCCATGTTTATTTATTATTTTTTAGATAAATATATCTATTTTATTTAATATACGGTTTTCCTTGTAGATTGACATCATGAATAGAACAATCATGATCTCATGTCCTTGTTTCTAGTTATGGATCTATACACTAAAGGTAAAAACATTATGTTTGTGTTAGGCAACTATATGGTATGTCCTTATATACACTGTGGAATAATTTATAACATTACACCATGGTAGTGGTTCAGGATATTCTCATGTTATCTAAATATATATGGAATGACCACCTTCTACTTCTCAATTACTAAATTATTTATATTCTTAGTCCAGAGATAATAATATTTAACAGTTGTCATATTATACATGAATTTATTTAACATTAAATAGTTCATAATTGTGATTTATCAAGAATTAAAATATCTTTAATGTTGAGAGATATTAAAGAAAATTATTGTGAATGATGATTTATTTTTTTGTATCATTTGATGTATATATAAACTTATATTATTTGTAAGGGAGATTAAAATGAGTTTAATACTCAAAACTCCAATTAAATTTCATCTTGACTATGTATATTCTTTATCCATCAGTTATCCCTTGTATATAAACATAAGGTTATAGAAATACATGGATTAAGGGAGATATTTCTCGATCATTTACATATGCATGCAACCCATGTACTCCCCAAATGGAAGGATACATTAGGAAACATCTCAGTGTTCTATGTCAAATTTATATGTTTGATCAAGATCAATGGAAAAAGGTATTTAAACAAATTCTTTATTATTTTTTCAATCCAATACATATAAAATACATTTAAATTTTAGGGTTTTGTTTTTATTGTTTAATTATTATTGGATATGACTTGTCCCCTTTAAAACCCAACAATGGTATCAGAACCATCTCTATTTAGATTAGATTTAATTATCAAATGAGTGGATTATTTGGAAAATTAATTTTCCATGAACCAAGATTTAACATTTTGAAAAAAACTATTTTCAAATATATAAATTGAATAACCATGAAATTGTGATTATATAAAATTGGATTGAAGTTATCAATCTTATAAGACTAATCCATGAAACATGTGAGATTGTCATTATGTTTATAGATAAAAATATAACATCATTTTTTATCTATATCATGTTCTAGGGATTATAATGTCATATATCTCTACACAATGAGTAATGATAATTAAATAATATAAATTAATCATATATTTTTTGAAATATTGAGGATTTATATAGAATTTTATTCCATAGTATCACTATTATGATACTAAATCAACCACACCATAAACAAACTAGAATTGAATTTATTTTTTTACCAAATGTCATTTCATTATTAAAAAAGATCCTAAAAGAATATTGGCCAACTTGAAATGGATTAAAACAATTTGGGGAATTATGGAATGTATAATTTAAAAAATTAGAAATTTTATTTCATTCCATTCCATGGTGGGAATACTTTTAAATAAAATTTTCTATTTTTAAAAAAATTTAATGTTAGACCAACACGAACCCAAAGTGCCAAAGTTAAATATGGGGTAAACTAAATTTTTTTTTTCAAATAGGTAATCTATGATTCATGTTGATTTACAAGGAAAATAATATATAAAATGTTAAATAATGAAAATAAACAAAAATATTAAACTGTTTATATTGATTTATGATCAGATACTAAATTTCATTATAAATTTTTTTATAAGGTGCATTATTTTAAAAAATGTATGATATTAGGCTTGATACATTTTTATATTAAATTTTTAATTTTTAATTTTATAAAATAAAAATTATAATATAATATCACTTATATTGAGATATAAAGGAGTTGAAATTACAAAAAAAACTAAAAATAATAATATAAAAATTTATAAATAATAAAAATGAATTGATCTAGTTTATTTATTCCTAAATAATATTTATTATAATTTCATAATGATCTTTTCATAAATATTTATCTCATGTTTCAATTTATGAGTTTTTCTTTTATTTATTATTATTACACAAATTTAAATTCATTATGAATTTTGATTTATAATTTAGTTTATGTGGGATTAAACATTTCATAAAATTATAGTACTTGCATCTTAGTAGTTACATTATATGTATAATAATTGAATATAATTTCTTATAACATGAAATGTTCTTGTATTGGATTATAATATTATATTATAATGTTAACTATATTTTTTAAATATCAGGTGTTAAAATTATCATGGAATTAAAGACTATCTTTGGTAAAAAACCAATGGGTGGAGGGGCTTTGGGTCGAGCAACTAACAGGTCTGCAGGCTTATGTCTAGTCTAGAAATGTAAGGATTGACTAGCTATCACTGCATGAATACTCTTATGGTTACTATTTATTTAATATTATTCTAATTCATTAGAGGAAAGGGTATCCAATAACCTATTTTTGGGTTGAATTTTGATGTGTTTCAATATAGTTGGATTTTAATTTCGGTTAATAACAAAATCATATAAGTTATTTAATGTGTTACACATCAATCTGGTCTAAGAATATTTATATTTGAAGAATTAATAAGGATTAAAACCAAAATTATTACAAGAATACATAAATATAATAGAGAAAAATAGTATAATATGGTTAGATTTTACAAATTAACAAATAAATACAATGTTTTTTAATCCTTCTAAAAATATTATAAAGACATCGATCATCTAACCAGGTGGGTAAATAAAAATTTGGGTTCTAATGTATTATTAGTGTAAGGTAAAATTTAATATAGGGTCTTAAACATTAGGTTCCTTAATTTTGGAATATTTTTTGGTTTACACATACCCAGCTAACCCTAATCATTCAAACGATGGAGGTATAGAGTTGAGTGAATCCAAATTATAGATTATGATAAAGAGTTATCCACTCAACTATACATGGATAATACCCTATATGATTAATGTAACTTCTCACCAAAAAATAGTCATTACATGTGTTAAGAGATTATATAATACAATAAAAGATCAAATATATATTTTATAACACAAATTCATATGCTTAAGTTTAAAAATGGGGATCTTTTTTGTTAGATAATATTTAATAAAAGTCATTATTAAATGATTTATGAAGTGATACTCATCTGATTAAAAAATTATATTTTAAATAAAATAATATAATATTCATTAAACAAGGCTCTAATATAGTCCATTGAAAAGTAAAATCACAATGTGATAAATTTAATAGATTGGTATAATAGCTTCGAAATGATTATCAAGAAGCAAAGAATTCTCTATGTGTTAAAGAAAAAACGTATTAAGAATCCTCATACTGATGAATCATGGCAAGAAGATATGTATATTTATATAAATAATAGTAAATATTCTATTGAATTCAATATACTGATATTTTTTTCTATTGATCACAAGTTACAAAATAAACATAAGGATATGAATGCTTTTAGGATGACAAATATCATAAGGAGGATCTGTCATGAAAAATCAACATATGAGGTTTATTAAGTTTTAAAAAAAATCTATTTATACATGATGGTTAATGGTAATTATATATCAAATCATGCACTCTATATAGTTGGGTATGAAAATTACCTGGGGAGTCTAGTTATAACACTCACATGTGATTTGTCAATATATATCATTTTTTAATTACTATTAGAATGTTTCTAACCATTAATTATGAATTATGATAAGAATTTATTCAAATAATTGTTCTACCAACATCCTCATATTTAATCATTTCTACCTAGAATATTGGACATAAAATATCATGTTCCATGATGATATTATAGAGGGTAAATTTCAAATTTTTTACCATAAGGGGAAAATTGAGGTCATAGAGTGTTTAAACCACCATCTAAAATGATGAGAGATTATCTTATGTATGGGTGGTATTTTCACTATATAAAAACTTTAATTTAGAGGTGTTACATTCTAAAATCTCTATATGGTTGTATTTTACTCCATATATAATCCTCAACTATTATTAAAGCCATAAAAAAATTATTTCTAGAGGTTATGTGATAGTAAATGTATATTTTAAAATTGTTTCAAATATATAGCAGTACAATATTAAGTTAAAAATTGTTGGAGCTTGTAGTTTTCATTGAAATATGGTGGAAAATAATTCTACTATGGATACTTGGAATGAAGAATAATATTTAAAAATAATTTGGATATAGATAAAGGTTTTTTATTTTAATATTACTTTTCTTATATGATAAAATTTTTTTTGTAAATTATTTTTTTATGAAGTATAATGCCCCAACCATAGAAACTCGGAGTTGGTTTATTATTTTATTAAATTGGAATGATTACATGGAATAAAATCCAAAAGTTCCAATCAGTTTAGAATAATTGAAGAAAAAAGATACATACAAGAAACACATTTTACATTGGGAAAATTAAATTAAATATAATACATAAAAAAATCTGATAAACAACATCCTTGAAAAATCAATAAATGATATCTTCTTCATAACCTAGGGAAGGAAAAAAATAATGGGTGGTATAAAATGACCTGTATGTTTTATATATATAGGAATCATGGATCAATAATAAGTGATTCATAATAAATTTTACATAAATAATATGGCATGGTGAAAAATTGGAAACAGACGCCATTAATAAACAAAGAATTAATGTGCATCCACAAATATTGTCATAGTGAAATCCTCATTGAACGTAATAAAAGAATAACGAATAAAGAGAATTATTATTATTTGGATTTCATATGACAAAAACAAAAACCACCAAACCAACTAAATAGTTTATGTATGTGTATAGAATCTCTTCTGATTATGAATTTGAAAAAACACAAAGGGTTTGTGGCCAACTAGTTCATCTCATGAGACCTATCGATGCATCCAGGGGATATATCGGTCCCCACCCATTACTTAATGTCCAAATAATTTGTATAAAATTATTTAAAGCCCAAATAAATATGCTTTTTCATTTTTATTATTGAGTAGAGGATACATATTTATCAATATCTCTACAGTTAAAACAACATTAAAAACAACACCTTATGTAAAAGTGTATATAGATAAGACAATAAGCATATAAACTACACAATAATATTGATATATAATAGGAATTTGAATTAAAATGAAAAATTGTCTCAATGTTGAAGTATACACCCCACATTAAAATTAGTAGGCCCACAATACCACGTAAGTCTAAATGAAATTGAAATTGAGATGATGTCCCTAACCATAATGTAATCAGTCGAATGGCGTGACCAAAAATTAGTAATCATAAAATGAGTCATTGAATACAATTAATATAAATAAAATCATGATATTATGAATCAAATGGATGAATACATACACTACATATATGAAATAAGTGACGGACAATGGAAATCTCACAGAATAAAAGGCAGTTGATAAACGCCTTACCTAAAGCATCACTTAATTACGTAACATTTTTACCTGTAGAATAATAAAAATTTGTTTATTAAAACAATTACCTGGAAGTTAAATATTTTAATTTTATAAATAAATTATCAATTTTAATCATTCTATTATATTTCTCAGTTTCTGTTGATGAAATTGAAGCGTTTTGATATCATATTTTACTTCAAAATTACCCACCTTGCTCCTATTTCACTATTTTATTAAATTTAATTTATACATCAGTTAACATAATTACAGAAGCCTAAAATACATGTAATTTTATATTTATATGTTATATATAACCCATATTTTCCATCCATGAAATTGGTTATAAGAAATGTTTTCGACAATGTCTATATAGGCGGTTAACCGACCTGTAACAGGACTTTCTAATAAGGGTGGGAGTGAAATATTTATAAATTTCATATATATTATACATTCAGTAGGTTAAAATAATTAATATGTTGTTAAATTACTCCTTAAATATTTTTTAGAGTATATGGGTTTAAAATTTAATGGAAAAGAAGGAGTAGAAGAAAAGAGGAAGGAGTTAATGGAGACATTCTCTTTAATCTATGTGACTTCTCTGGAACAACCCTATAACTTGAATGGTGATTTTAGTAAGATGAATCTATAACATACCTTGGTATTCTAATTGTCTTATTTTGGAGGAATATTATAGATATATGTCTTTTTAATGGTTCGAATGAGTGGCCTTCTAAAGGAAGCGGGAGGGGTTATTTTAATTTGTGGAGAAGTGTAACATAGGAATTATAGATATTAATAAAATAAAATAAATTTAATATCTGTTTTAAGACTTTCAGATGGTTTAAAAATATTAGGATATCAAATATTCGAACAAATGTTTTAATTTTTTTTATTTTTTCAATAATTTTTTTATTTTAAAATTTTGTATTTTGTATTTTATTCTTGAAAACTAATTTTGTCACATTAAACACTATTCATAATTTTTGACATAAAAACATTAAAATGTTTAAAATGAGAATCCAATTTTTATTATATCTTATAATTAGCCTAAAAATAATGTAAATTCTTTAATTATATTTAAAACACAAAAGTATATATATATATATTCTTAATATCATTACTTTTATTTAGTCATCAATTAAATTAATATTGCATCATCATTACGAATGTCGTTATTGTATTTATATATTGTATAAAAATTTAAAATAAAATTCTATGAGTATTATTATTTTATTGTATTTCAATATATTATTCTTTTCCAAATAAAACCCTAGAAAACCCTTAAATTTAATGTGTTATACAAAGTAATGTTCATAATCTGAACCCCATGTCTTACTTTTAAATAAAATATTCTAAAGGTCATAAATTGATTCATGTGGGAAAAAAGTGTCCGAAAAAATATATTGGTTGTACCTTACTTATATATTTTTTTAGAAAAAATATAGGTCATTTAATAATTCTAATTATTTTAATTGAAAACATTTTTATTATTCTTGCATAAGGGTTGCATGAGCATTTCATATGCATTAGTTATAATTATTTCATATTAAAGAAAATAAGTATCAAAAAAATTAAAAAATTAGAATCAAAATAAAATTCAAAATTCATTAATTTGGTATATTAACTATTATACATAACAAGACATCTACTTAGATTTTTTATTTTGTATTTTCGTACCCTACACAAGAATTGCACAGAAATTGAAATAATACCCATGTTATATAACAAAATGATTTTATATTAAAAACTGAATACATAAATAATACATATTAATTAATAAATAATTCATGAAAATAATTTTTCAAACTAAATTATTATATAAAAGATACAAATTTAAACTTTTTCAACTCTATGTAGGGACGACGTTAGCGTTGAAAATGATTTTTACACTTTGCATGAAAAAATATAATTTCCATGTAATAATTTAATTGTGTAAAATATTACACTTCTAGTATAATAGTGTATTTATTAAAGTTTTTAAATAAATTTATATATCATTATAATTTGTTGATGATTTCATAAAAAATACAGTATTTTATTAAAACCGTTAGTTCTTTACTAATCACCCTAAAATAAACTCCTTCATAAAAATAAAAAAATTCATCCAAACCATTATTTTATGTGTAAAATTAAAAAATTAACTACAATTTATGAAAATAATTTTCTAAATATTGGAAATTTAATTTTTAAATAAAATAATTATTTTATTGAAAAATATCGTTTTTAAATTTAAAAGAGAATATATAACACCATGAAAATTTAACTAAGTTCTTATTAAATAATACTAAAATCATAGTACAACAAAATATTTATTTTGGAATACATTTTATGATAATTAATTTAATTTTAAATAAATATATTAACTACAAAATTTTAATTAAATATTTATTACTCACAAAAATACCAACACTTAATTATTAATATTTAAAATATTCTATTTTATATCTAAGGTGCCAAAATATTATTTATACTTTCATGGGTGAGGTTACTATTTATAAGGGTCATATTATTATTCATAATGGCGACATTTCTATTTATAGGGGTATGTTACTATTCATAAGGGTCAAGATATTATTCTCCAAAAAAGTATGTTCTCTCTATCAAACTCAAATATCTTACTAAATTAAACCATGTATATCAGTTTTTTGAAATTCAAATCCTAGAATATATAAAATTAGGTTTATTTACAAGGTTAAAAATCATTGTTTCATGCATTCAATATTTAATTTATTATTAAATCATTGGGGTGATACATTCTTCCCTCCTAACAAAATGGTCATTCTAGAAATTATAGAATGTTTCTTCATAAAACTATTTAGTTAGTTCTTCGTCATAAGTTATTTATGGTCTATAATGACCTTAACTTTATTAATGAAAAACCCTCTTGATCTGATTAAATGTCTTATTATAAAAAATGGTTATATAAAACATATGCACTTCTTTGGTGTTATGATTTTGTATTTTGAAAATAAGGTTAAGAATTATTACCATTGTTAATATAGTCGTCAAACAGTGATAACATGATTAGTATTAATATAGGCCTTCAACAAGTCCAATTTACTCAGACCAAGGAAGTGATGGCCTCATCTAATAGACTTTCCCCGTATAAAGCCCATTTACCAGAGCCCGGATAGGATTTTTCCTCACCGGGCATCACTCTTTACCAAGCCCAATTCGAGATTCAAAGTATAAAGCTCGAACGGAACCGCCTATGGGAGAAGTGGAAGTTGCTAGAGATAACCACCCGAGCGATGTTATCCAAGCCACCCCAAGATTCTGTCACCATCGCACACCATACCCTTTGGTCCTATGTGGGTGTTAAAAGAGGTTATGTAACAAGACCTAAACACTATGATTATGAGCATTATTTTTGTATATAATAACGAATATATATTAATTTTATTATTGTTACTTTGTAAATAGATTTTAAAGCACAAATATTATTTTTTATACACTATTCAATTAACAAATCTACATAGATAAATTAATGGATTTTTAAATTATATAATTTTTAATAAAAAGATATTACAAAATTAATATTTATTAAATATAAATTATTGTATAATTTATATGAATAAAATTGTAATTTTTATTATGGGTTGAAAGCCGTTTTTGGTTAAAACCCATTAATTTTCGATAAATGTCAGTTTTTATTTTATAAGTAATAATTTACATATTTATAAAACTATTCTCCTAAAATTAATATTATTTTTTTTTAATGAGGGCGTTGAATTTATCCAACAATGAGATTTTTAAAATTTTGTTAGACAATCAAATTTTTGGGTAAAAATTAATTACCGTTTAAATATATAAAGTGTTTTATAACATCATAATGACCCTATAGTAATGTAATAAAATACTATAAGAATTATGTTCGGCCAATATATATTTTAACATTAAATTAATTTTATTTTATTTTTATTTGAATTTTTTTACAAAGCATTAGTGGAACCACCAAGCCTTATAACAAATTTAAACTTTTTAAAATAATTTCCATGAGAGTGTGGCTCACATCCACATAACAAATCCTAATATTGTAAGACGTTCTCCCAATTCCCTTATAGATTATTTTTTTACCAATACCCATTGGAAAAAACCATGGGAAAAAAGGTTTGGAATGTGGTTTTGATTAGTTTTATGTGTAGGTTCCAAAAACAAAATAATAAACAATTCCCTCTCTCTTCCTATATAAACCCACCCAAGATCCAACTTCCTCTTCACTCATATCCCATGGAGAATGACCAACCTATTACATCCTCTCTATAGTATCCTCCCTAGTCACCCCATTCTATTGAAATACTCTCCCAATCCCCTCCAAAGCCATTGGGATCACACTTCCATGTTAGGGATTTCTTCATTTCTCATTTTTGTCCAAATTCCATTACATTGTTATGCCCTTTTATTTTCCATTAAAAATTTTGGAGTTTGATTTAGATCCTCCCCCATACTTTCTTATTTATGTTTTAAAGATTATAGTACACTTTTCCTCCCATTAATTCTCCCAATGTGAACATATTACAAAGCATAAATTCTATAAGGAATTGATCTCTCCTCATTTTCATTCAAGCGATTCTTTTGTATTATGAATTTAAAATTTGATTAATTATATTGGGGAAAGTATCTATATTACCCCTTAACTGTACATTTTATTTACATATGATGAGAAATCCCTTTATCTATCATCAATGTTTTCATGAATTCTTATGTCATGTCGTTATGCTACCGAAATTACATTGCTATTTTTCCAAAGCCAAAGTCATTGTGTTTTGAATACCATGACCATTACTCTATTAAGGTTATTCAACATTATGTGATTTTACATGTTGATTATACTGTTTTTTGTATGAATTCCATATTCCTTTATCGTGAAAAAATTATGATATTTAGTGATTCCATGTTGTATGATCCATGTGGCACACTTATGCATGAAATGAAATGTTTATGAAGGGTACTCCTAGATAGAACTCCAATGCATTGTGTAAATATTAATATCATGATAAATAGAGATAAATGATGTTTTACTCATTATAATTCAAGTGAAATGAGGGTTTAATCAGGCTCCATGTGCAATGAGCCTTGGCTCATGCTAATACAATGTTATGTGTTGTTTCCACATTTCCATGTTATGATAATCCTACTATATCATGACATTATGTTCATGTTTCTTTTAGGATCCATTGATATGGCTATTTCTAGAAATCTATTGTATTCTTCTTTTAATTCATTGTTTACGCCCTTACTAGGCTTTATAGATCAACCTTTTCTTATACATTTCCTCATGTTATACCATGAAATGATAAGTATGAGGGATTTTAGTGTTCATGTAATGGAAGTTTTCAATAAAGATGTTCTATTTCATGCTTTGAGTCATTATGTAATGATCCTAAGAACAAATAAACAAGACATCTATATCTTATTTTTTATATAAAATTAAGGTTTTATGTAATAAATCATGTTTAAGTGTGTAATAAAAAACCACATTTTCATAGTTGGTATCAGAGGATAGGTTTAGTAATTTTTGGGATTAGTAATATAAAACCCTATTGAATGAAATAAGGATAGGACTATGTATAATAAAAACTTCTCTATGTTTTGTTGAGTATTGAGTAAGTGTTTTATCAAGATAATACTTCCCTGTCTATATATGAGTAGGTAGGGGTTTCATTAGCACAAATGTACCCTGGAGTCAAAACTCTGACAAGGAGTTTTGGGCTTGACCCGGGGTATCCTTGTACACAAAAATGGGCTTTAATGCACTCTTATTTATGAAAATCCTAAGGGATATGCTTTGATAATTTCATAAGCTTAGTATGAACACTTATTAAAGGAATAAAAGTGTCCCTAAAAATATATGTTGGGAAGTATATCATGGATATCATAAATTGAATAATATAGGTTCATAAGTTAAGAAAATAAAATTTATTTATAAGTCATCCATTTTTGTCCTTCGATTACCCTTTATGTGTTACCCCCAACATTCCTTTTATTTCATCCAATGGCTGGTGATAGTAGGAATCGGGCTAATAACCAATGCGATGATCAATGTGATGACTATTGTAATGATATTTCTAATCCAATGGGAGTGAGAATCATGAACATTATCATAATACTCTCTCAGTTAACTCGTGATTTGAATAGACAAATGTGTCAAGAATAACGTTCACCCCCCCCAATAAAGAACAAGTCACAATCGATAGCTTCATGAGAAAAATGCCTCCTACTTTTAATAGATTATCTGATCCCTTAATCACCAAACGATGGATCATATCTATTAAAAAGATCATCTCTAAACATAAATGTTAGGAACAGGAGAATGTACTTCTGGATGCTTATCACATGGAGGGTGAAGCTGACCAATTGTAGATATTGATCAAAAATATGAATCCTTGGGAGGATATTGAGGCATTGGAATGGAATGATTTCTGGAAAATATTTTTCAATTAATATTTTCCTCAAACCCTCCTGATTAAGATGGAAAGGGAATTTGTTGATCTCAAAAAAATATGACGAATCCATTGGAGTGTATGAGTCAAACATCACAAGGATTGCACGATACACCATAGTCTTTGTCGTTACCCCTGAATTCAAGGATCACCACTTTTTTTGGTTTGCTGAAACCTAGCCTAGAGAATGCTATAGTGATCCGTGACTTCAAGAGCTATGAGGAAATTGACAGATGTGTTGTCAAGGTCGAAATGGAGATCAGAGAATCTCAGGGGTGTCATGGGTATAAAAAGTATATAATGGACTTCAATTCTAGTGGACTGATGAATAAATCCAATGGTGTTAAGAAAATCTATCACCCCACCTTCCAATGGTGCAGAAAGAGGCTTCCATGAAATTGCATGAAGGGAATAGGGAATTTATTTAGGTGTGGAAGGGACGGGCATCAAGCCATTAACTACCGACCAGAAAATCTTGAGGCTTTAATAGAGGAGAGGAACACTCCATTCGACTCTCAATTCATTGTTCATTTCTTCAACTACAAAGAACTCGGACACATTTCAAATCAGTTCTCCAAGATAATGGTTTTATATGGCATCCAACAACATCCAAGGCAGTAAGGGAGAGATTTTTTCCATCATGACCACTTATGTGAACCCTGAAAAAAAAGTGGTGATAGGTACATTGGTTATTCATTCAAGAATAGATAATTTACATTTTGATTTTGGTATTGCGCATTCTATAATATCCCCAATCATTAGTAGAATAAGCCCATAACCATTTAAATCATAGATGTAAAGATGTGAGTGAGTATGTAAAATAGAGAATTCATTGACACCCAAGAATATAACTCATCGCCAGTCACAATTTTTGGATTTAACTTCTCAGATAACTTCTTCATACTCCCTCTGGTGGAATTTGATTCAATTATCAGCATGTATTGAATTTACTTATATAGATCCAATATAAATTGTTGTGTGAGGGAAATCACAATCCATAGGGAGTATCAACCCCTAATTCTATACATGTGTTAGGAGGAAGATGAATCTTCTTTAACACCATCATCTTATGTGTTGATATTAAAGCACTATGATCAAGTATATCTAGCTAAGATGATTGAGTCTAAGGAAGAAACCATCCGTTAAGACATGCCTATTGTGAGGGAATTTGATGAAGTGTTTCCCAAGGAATTTCATGGTCTTTATCCTATATGAGATGTTGATTTCAATGTTGACCTTATTCTTGGGGAATTTCTAATTTCCAAGACTCTGTATATAATGGATGTTGTGGAGTTTGAAGAGATGAAGGAACAACTATAGGATAATATGGATAAAGGGTTTATACACCCATGTACTACACTATGGGGTGCACCGATCCTCTTCTTCAGGCAGAAGGATGGGTCAATGCGACTTTTCTTTAATTATCGTGAGATCAATAAAATCACGATAAAGAACAAGTATCCTCTTCCTCTAATTAATGACTTGTTCAATCAGGTACATGGAGCACAATTCTTCACCAAGGTATATTTGACGTCGAGATATTACCATGCTAGGGTGAAGAAGGAGGATATACTCAAAACTACTTTCTATATAAGGTAGAGGCACTATGAATTCATAGTATTTCCTTTCGGACCAACTAATGCTTCAGAAATCCTCATGGACTTGATGAATAGATTCTTTAGAGATTACCTCAACAAATATTTTATGGTCTTTATAGATGATAATATAATATACTCGAAAACCAAGGAGGAGATAAGGAGCCTCTAAAAACAATACTAGAGACCTGGAAAAAGGAGTATCTCTGTGAAAATTACATCATGTGTGATTTCTGGTAGATGGAGGTCTCGTTTGTGGGCCATATCATCACAAGAAATTTGATATTTGTAGATCCCTCCAAGATAGTTGTAATAGAGGGATGGCCCATGCCAACATCAGTAAAATATATCTACAGCTTCCTATGGTTAGATGGATATTATCACCGATTTTTGAGAAATTTATCACGATTTTCAAGACCTCTTACAAATCTAACGTAGAAGGGAGTCAAGTTTCCTGGGTGTTATGAATGATAATAGAGAATCAAGGAGCTAAAAAGAAGGATTATCAATGCACCCATTCTCACTTTACCCAAAAGTGGATATCTTTTTGCGGTATTAAATGTTTCTTTGAAGAGGGGCTTGGGTTGTGTGTTGATGCTGAATGAAATTTTCATTACCAATGATTCAAGGAAATTGAAAATTTAAGATAAAAACAAGCCAATATGTGATCTGGAGTTGTCTTTAGTGATATTCACTTTAATATTTTGGCAGTATAACCTCTTTTTGGAGAAGTGTGAAATATATACGAACCATAGAAGCCTCGGGTATATATTCACATAGAAAAAGTTGAACATGCACCAATGAAGATGGTTAGAGCTGATCGAATACTATGAATGATCAATCCATTACAACCTAGGTAAAGAGAATTAGGTGGTATATGATCTAAGTAGATAGGACACATAAATTCTATCATTGAGGTGAATTGAAAAGGATCTAATATTCTTAGATTTGATGAAGATAGGCATGGTAATCATAGAGATCAAACACCATCAATAATTTCACAAATGTTTTCTCCACTGTCTCTTTGGGAATGGTTAAAGGATGATCAAAATGAGGATGTGGGAATTCAGAAGAAAGAGGAAACTATTAAAAAAGTAAAATCCATGGAGTTAAATGCCAATGAGGAAGGAATTGTGAGAATTGGGTCAAGGCTATATGTTCCATCGAATACGGATTTAAATAATGAACTTTTGGATGATTTACAAAGTTCAAATTTTTCCATTCATCTAGGATACAAAAAGATGTAACATGATCTCTGAGAGCATTTTCGGTGGGATAATATGAAGAAAAATATTTTTGAGTATACATCAAAGTGTCTAGTATGTGAGAAAGTGACGACTTAAGGGAAGAAATCTACTAGGGTATGAAACCATTACCCAAACTAGCATGGAAATGCGAGAGCATCATAGTGGACTATATCACTGAACATCCTAAGACATCCAAAGGAAATGATGATATATCGGGTTTTTTGGATCTTTTTACATATAATCCACACTTAATTTTAATTAAAGAGGATTTCCCACTAGATCAATTGGTGGGAATATACATCAGATATGTGGTAAGGCTTCATGGAGTATCACTATCTATTTTATCTGATCGAGATCCACAATTCATCTCTATGTTTTTGAAGTGCCTTCAATATTCTCTGGATACTGAGCTGAACATCAGAACAGATTATCATCCTCAAACTGATGGACAATCTGAATAAACTATCCAGACTATTTTGGACATGTTGAGAGTGTTCTCAATGGACTTCAAAGGATGATGTAAGCAACATATTTCTCTAGTTGAGTTCACTTACAACAACATTTTCCACTAAAGAATACAAATGGCTCCTTATGATGCCCTATATGGGAAGAGGTTTAGAACACTGGGATGTTAGGATGAATAAGGGGAGAGAAAACTCATAGCTCTGGAAATGGTTGACAAAATGATGGAGATAGTTAAGACCATCTAGTAGCACATTAAGTCTACTTAGAGTGGACAAAAGAGTTATGATGATAATCATCGACGAGACCTACAGATTGATGTCAGAGACATTTTATTCCTCCATATATCATAGTGTATGAGAGTTATGATATTTGTGAATATGATAATTCTTAGTCCAAGGTACATCTACAATTTTGAGATCCTTGATCGCATTGGAGATGTGGAATATTAACAACCACTCCCACCGAAACTATCTGAAGTACATGATGTATTCCATGTATCACTCTTGAGGAAGTACATACGTGTCCCATCGTAAGGACTCAATCAAGATGTGGTACCATTAGAGAATTACATCACCTATGAAGAGAAGCTGATGGAGATCTTTGATCGTAGGGAAAAAGTTTTATGAAAAAAGAAAATGCCCCTTGTTAAGGTGTTTTGGAAAACCCACAAGTTTGAAGATGCAATGTTGGAATCTGAGGACGTGTTAAAGAAAGTTACCCACATCTATTTTAGTGTGGGAAAAAGAAATTTTGGAGGAAATTTTTTTTAAGTGGGGGAGATTTTTATGACCAAAACATTAATTATTAAAAATTCCTCTAGACTTAATTATATGTATTATAAAGTAAAATTGTTATATAAAACATATTTCCTTCATTGGTTTAATGATTTTTTATTTACAAAATACCATTAAGAATTATTATCTTTTCTAATATATCCATTATATAGCGATCACATGATTAGTATAAATATAAGGATTTAAAAAATCTTGTTTACTCAGATAGAGGACGTGATGGCCACATCCCATAGATTTGTGCCATATGAAGCCAATTATTTGGATCTCAGAAATAAGGTTTCCTCACTAGGAATCTCTCTTGACCAAGCCTAATACAAGATTCAAAAGGTTAAGCTCGAACATAACTTCTTACGAGAGATGTAGAAGTTTATAGAGATTACCACCTGAGTGATGTTATCCGAGACACCCAAAGAGTCTGTCACCATCAGAATCCTTACCCTTTAGTAATATGCATATGTAATAAGGGGTTATGTAACAATACCTTATCACTATGACCATGAGAATTATATTTTTATATAATAATGAATATACATTCATTTTATTATTCTTACTTTGTAAATAGTTTTTAAAGAACAAATTGTATTCTTAGTTAATATTCAATTATGAAATATATTTTGATTAATTAATGGATTTTTGAATTAAATAATATTTTAATAAAATATTATTTGTGAATTAATTTTTATTAAATATATATGATTATATAGTTTTTATTAAAACAATTGTAATTTTTATTATTGATTGAAAGTCGTTTTTGTTAAATACCAATGACTTTTCCATAAATGTAAGATTTTATTTTAAAAGTAAAATTTACATATTTGGAAAATTATTTAGATAAAATGAATACTTTTTGGAATTTGGCAGTAAAAATTATCCAACGGTGACGGTTTCATAATTTTTAGAGATGGTAAAATTTTTGTGTAAAAATTAAATACCATTTAAATATATAATGTGTTTTCTAACATCATAATGACTCAATAGTGATGTAATAAAATACTATAAACATTATGTTCTGAACAATATATGTTTTAAAATTAAAATAATTTGATTTTATGTTAATTTTATTTATTTTAGAATGCCTTAGTGGACCCTCCAAGACATAAAAAACATTTTATCTTTTTAAAATGATATCTTTAAGAGTGTAACTCACCTTCTCAAAAGCAAGAAAAATATTTTAATATGTTAGGCCATTGTACATATAAAATATTTTTTTCCACACCCCTTTTACAAAAACCATGGTAAAAACCATGGGATGGTTAATGGTTTTTATTTGTTTAATGTGTAGGGCCCAAAACCTATATAATAAAGAATTCCCTCTCTTTTCCTATATAAACAAACCCAAGCACCCAATTCCTCTTCACTCAAAGCCCTTGGAGATAGACCAACCACTTACTTCCTTTATCTAGAATCCTCACAAGGTGCCCCAAGCTTCCATGAAGCCTCTCTCAAGCCCCTACTAGACCTTTGGGATCACACTTCCAATTAAGGGATTTCTTTCTTCTCATTTTTTTCAAAATTTCATTATGTTTTTATGCCCTTTTATTTTTATTTAAAAATGTTGGGGTATGATTTCTCAACTCCCCCATACTGCTCTATTTATTTTTTAATGATTATAGACGCCTTTATCTCAAATTAATGCCTCCCAATGTACACATGTTACCATGCCAAAATTTTGTAGGGAATTTCTCAGTCCTAATTTTTATTCAAGCTATTATTTTTATTATGAATATAAAATTACATTAATTATGTTGGTACATGTATTTATATGACACCATTAATATCAAATTCATGTAAATATTATGATAAACCCCTTTATCTCTCATCAACCATTTTTATGATTTGTTATGTCATGCCTTTTTCCGACAAAATGGCACTGCGATTTTTTCAAAGACAAAGTCATTATGTCGTGAATACCATGTCCATTTTTCCATCAAGGGTAATCGCCTTTATAAATATTTACTTATTGATTATATAGTTTTATGTTTGAATTACATAATAAATTATTGTGGAATAAATGATGATCTTTTATGATTCCATGTTGTATGATCCATGTGGTACTCTTATGCGTGTTAAGAAATGTTTAAGAAGGTTGCGCCCAGATAGCGCACCAATGCATTGGTTAGAGATTAGTATTATGAAATTTCCTATGCAATGAGGGTTTACTAATTCTAATTCAAGTGAAATGAAGGACTACTCATTCTCCAAATCCAATGTCTTGATGAATTTTTTGTATTAATTTGGTTTAGTCGTGGATACATTGAAGATCGACGAAAATGATTCTTTAGAATCCCATAATAATGATGAATATGTGTTAAGAAACCTCTACCATTCAAGTTAATATTTGAGGTTCAAACCCATATTTCATCATATTTTGAATCCTCCAATAACTAGGACTTGAATTATTAGATGTTATTATGGACTAGCCTATGTCAGGATTCCACTGAATTCCCAATGGAGAAGAAAATCACTAACCATGTTTGTGGTTTTCTAGAAGAGGGATTCTAGTTTCATGTCTATTGTGATACTTTATATCATGTTTTGGGATGTTTCTTGGTGAAATATAGGGATGTTTTTTTTAATATGGGTGTTTTTGGTTAAACCCTCTTGAATATAACTATTCCACACTTAATCTTGAGTTGGAATCAATTATGTTTTCATCAATGTTTCAGTTACCTTATCTAATCAGGTAATGCTTCATGGTTTCCACCAATAAAAAAATTCTAAGGTATGATTTATGCCAAAGTAAATTTATTTTACAATAATAATGGTAGATGGAATTTTTGTAAGTATATTAATTCAATATTTCTTTTACAATAGGAATGGTTAATGTTGTTGTTGAATCACTATGAAGGAATTATTATAGTAATGTCTTATATGAGTCCTATAATTCGAATAGAGTGATGGAATAGATATCCATGATAAATATTCATATGGGAGATATTGGTGGCAAAGAATTGAATTTAAAAAATATGGTGTATTAAAATTTAGTGAATCAGGTGGACATGTTGCAACTGGGGAATTTTAATGTGGGAGTTTTGGGGGATCCAGATATCTAAGGTGATTACATAATAGATAGCATAAAAATAAAAAACAGTATGACTTAATTATGGGGAGACATATCATCCATTCAGTGTTGCATAATGTTGTTCTCCATGAGTTATACAACACTACCTAAATGATACATCCTATAATAAAAAATATATATCGTTCAATGAGGGGTAATTTTTGGTGTCCTTTTTTGAAGCATTCTATTTCAATGTTTGTATCCAAATACATAGTCTTCCCAAAGGTGATGGTTAAACACTATGCCCTAGGTGGTTTTCACAAAACATCATATATCCATCAGTGGACGTTGTACGAAAATTAAATGGAATTCATCATCATTCTCCCTCAAAATTAGGGAGGAAATTATATTTCATTGGAAATAGTTTACCATTTAACAAAATAATACCACTTCTTATAGATCAAGGATTTGATCTTAATAGAAATTTTATTGTGGAAGTATCTAATGGAGGTGGTGATGCTTCATTTATTCCTGAGGATGATCTTCTCTGATTGTGATCATAATTTCTCCAACATAGTATGTATAGTCCTTAAAGGTGATTTTTTCTCTATGTTTTCCCCAAATAATATTTTCATCCGTATATAGACTGTCATATAGAGTGGGTTATCTAGAATCATGGAGATATTTTGCATGCCTGTGTCCAAAAATTTAAAGGTTCATGGGTGATAAACCTGCCTTTGTAAATTTTTTCATAAATGAATGGATTGCACTCCACTATTGGTATGGAACATTCTGAATCTTTATATAGATGATCATTTCATTCTTTGTTGTGTTGGACTAAGGTTAGAGAGTTAGCAATTTTCACAACATAACTCATTTAAATTTGGACAAAGATAGTTCATGTGATTCACAAGAAGTTGATGGTGGTGTAGAATAATCATCAGTCTTATGATAACCATTGGAGTAGACCTTTATTGTTTGGAATTAATGATCATGTGTTCATGAAAGGGAATACTCACTATGGGAAGTGATATTTTATTCATGTGGGAAGAATTTCTCCATGTTTGTTGGGAAATTTGACTTGTTGGGGTGTGTTAGAGTCATGGTTTACTAGATAGAACATCACCCATAATTTTTTCTAATTCATTATGTATTCGATGTTTCAAATTTTTTTGATAACATTATGAATATTATCTCATTATCAATTGGGCGGAGCTGGGTGTTGAAGAGGGTGTTACCTTCAATGAATTACCCATTGTGATTTAGGATCATTATGAGAAAGAGTTTTGTGTGAGTATTATTCATTTTGTTTGATTCCTATGGAGGATTTTTTTCATATAGGATATAACATGGTAAAGGTAGTCGTATGTTCATTCTTAATACCATATGTTTTTCAATTATTCATATTTCTTGTGAAGATTCTTTGTTTCCTTATTTTTCGATTAATGTTCATCATATATAGTTATATTATATAAATTTCCCTCCTTTATTGATGATGTTGTGTATTTTATTCAATATATTCTTATGAAAGGATATTTTTGTTCTTATTGTGGAAGGATACTTTAGAGTTATCTCATGGGGTCATTTGTAAGACACATTTTATCATTCAATTGGGTTTTTATTTAAATTATCAAAGGAAGTAATTTTTTGTCAGCTATCTGATGTAAGGTCCCAGATTTCAAACACCCTTCCCATTGTCTTCAATAAGGGTTGGTGGAGTCAATTGAATTATTGGATTATTCTCCACCATTTTTATTATTTTATTCTCATGGTCAATTGTATAACCATGAAACTTTACCATCCATTCTGTGGTTGGTCATTTAGTTGTGTGTGGGTTGGAACAACCACTCCTTCATGTAATAAGTAATTTGTTCATAAGGTTTGTTGGTTAGTCATGTTATTAGTGAGAGTGGTCACTTAAATACATCATGTTGTTAGTTGTTTATTTATGTAGTAGTTCGGTTGGATGAGAAGTTAGTTTTAATGGTCATTAATTCCTTCACACAGTTAGTGTTTATTCATGTTGTATATTGGTTGGTTATGTGGTCGGTGGGCACGGTAACGTAAATTGTTCATCTAATCATATTACTATTACTATGGAAGTTTGTTTGGTCATGATGTTTGTATGAATAGTTACTTAAATACTCCATGTGGTATGATTGTTGTTCATGTGGTCTATTAGAATAGTCGTATAATGGATTATCCAATTTTCAAAAAAAAATCCCAGTTTTCCTAGAATGTTATATATATATGAATTTTTATAATAAATAGTATTTTAAATCGCTAAATATATTAATTTAATGGTTTTTTTTAACATCAAGTTCATATCATTTCATTATTAAATGTATAATACTTTTAATATTGCTTTTCCGTGGGAATTTAATGATATCTACATTAATGTTTAATTCATTATTGACTTGTTTCTTGAAACACTGATGGTATCAAATGTTAAATTGTAAAATGAAGATATTTTCAATATTTTTTTTCTTCTTGTTTATCCTGATTCTATGAATTCTTATATTTTCTCCAATATTAATGCAAAT
This sequence comes from Viscum album, assembly GCA_963277665.1. Lineage (NCBI taxonomy): Eukaryota > Viridiplantae > Streptophyta > Magnoliopsida > Santalales > Viscaceae > Viscum > Viscum album. The sequence continues at coordinate 1,696,082,799 of OY728147.1, forward strand.
CTCCAACTATTTTGTCAAGGTCCTTCATAGTGTATTTTCATTGCTACAGACAACCCCAGTTTTGGTGTATCCAATCATGTGAACCATTATGGTAGGGTATTTCTTTCTTATTATTATTTATCGGGACTCTATTTAGTTATAATTATTTATCTATTCAAGTAACATTATAATTAACCATAATTAATATTAAAATTGAATTAAAAAACGAAATGTTTTTTGGATATAGTGATCACATGTTTTTGTGCCGTGTTAACATTATGTCTTTTATTTTTCTAGAAAGTTTGTTAAGATGAAGAGATATGTGGTGATATTTTTAGTGGTATAAGGGGTGGATCCTAGTATAATGTATTGATTCAAAGATGGGTTTTCAAATTATTGTTTCTGTTGATATCTAGGATTTTTTCATGTTAATGAATAATATTTGATGCTCGAATGAACGAGATGCATGTTAATGTATTTATTTTCCCCAATTATTAAAAGAGCTAGATTTACATTATCTATGCATATTTTAAGGTAACATATGATTTTTCATACAGTAACCAGAAGTATATAATGGTATTAAATATTAAATATTTTAATATTTTGGGTTGGTGTATTTTCAAAATGCTAAAAGGGTGATAATTTTTAAGGAACCTTGGAAGAGGTTGGATTATCCCTAGAGGGAAGGAAATTTGGATTGAAATTAATATTTTATGAAATTTTAAAATGGATTGAATTAAATTAAGTATATATTGATTATTGTCTCCTTATAAGATATATATTCTCTAGTGGTGATATCAATGTGTCTGAGTGATGATAGTTGTATTTTAGATTAACACAATGTAGTTTCTCCTTGTGTGTTTTGTGATCTATATATATTCTTATGTTATGTGATTCATATGATAAACCACTAATGTTGGTAGGAAGATCAATACCTAATGGACTCTAGAGTGTGTTTTCCCTAATATCTTGTTTAGTGGGGAATATATAGATAAATACCCCTCTTTCACCCACTCTCTTGGCCGTACTATATATTGGTATGCACAGTGGTTATTTATCTATATTTGTATGTAGAGGGTTTTATTTCTTTGTTTGGTTATATTCACACACATTTATCTCTAGATATATTATATAATGATTAATATAGGTTTAATTTGTATAGGTCTTTAAGGTTTAATGAACAGTACATGTTTAATGTTTGTGGTGGGAAAACAAATTGGATACTTTATGGAGGTGTTGATATTGATGATGAGATTTTGTAAAATATATGGTTTATATTCATATAAATGTTCACTGGAAAAATGTGGATTATTTAGAGAGAGATGGCTTAGGATGTGTGACATTGTGGAAAAGATTAAAAATAGTGGGCATTTTTATGTGGGGTTCCTTCCATTTTAATCATATTTTGGACTTAATATTATTACATGTATGTGATACTTCATGAGTGATCCATGGGTAGTCAAGTAATATTGTATACCCGAACAAGTGATCAGTTGGTTTCAATTTTTATTCACCACGTCTTAGTATGATTTCATCAATTTTACATGAGATTCTTTGAGGAGGATACTTATATGAATACCTATATTCACACCCTACATCTATATAAACTATTTTTTAGTTCATAATAGCTATTTGATGATCGGGTTTGAAATTACTCTCTCATGGATTTGTTTAGGATCTTTTTTGGACTTGATGTTATTATCGGGGATTTTTCTTGTACTTTTAGATTACTTGATGTTCAAATAGTTCTATGAGTTTATATTTTTTTGGGATACATCATTTCTTTTTTAGGTGAAGGTGTTTTTAGTTGTCTTATATTATCTCTCATTTGTTTCTATAGGGCAATTCATGCATGTTTTCATATAATTTACACATGTTTTTATTCAGTACTATGTAATATATTTGAGGTTATCTTCATATTAAATTATATTACATATATTATTACTATATAAATAGGGTTCCATTAGAGGAAGGGGGTTTTGAAAAATCCCATTCTCCTTGCATTATTTCATTGAGATATGTTTAATGAACCCCATTTTATTTTTTTGGGTTATTTATGCTATAAATGTAAATGATTTGAATTTGAATAATTTTATAAAACCAAATTTGATTCCATGAATTCATTATTATGTGATAATTGATTTACTTCATGTGACATTCATAATTATATATGATGAAGTGTGGGGTCCTATGTCACCATAAAATTCATTTTTTAAATTTTTATACATAATAAAATTTTATTCACAATTAAATCTTAGTGACTTTTAAGTATGGATGCTAATGATGTGGATCATGAATGTAATGCTCTATATAAAAATGGTTCTCCAAAATTTGAATGATGGTTCATTGTTTTATCCTTATTCTCTTAGATCATGTTTGTTGACTCATGTTTCTAGACTCTTCTTATTTATGTCTACTATTATGAAATGTTATATAACTGTATTTATGATCTATGATTTATTTGGAATGAACTCTATTACATATCTGGATTTTTACCATATTCCAATATTATTTTAAATTATTAAATTATAAAATTATCATTATTTTTACCCTTACCAGGAATTTATTATAAACCCTTTCTAATGATCCCATTTACCATGATTATAAGGACTAGAATAACGTATACGAAGTAACGAACGGAGTCTAGTGTCCAGCAATTAAGTAATATTCTTCCAAAGGGTTGTAAAAAATGTTTTTTCTGTAACTATTCCTAAAAAACACAAAATTTTCATCTTTGGGGTTGTGTGATTATTTATGAGATGTACTATTAACCTTATTTAAATGGTGTAAAAATAAAATCATGTCTATCCTTGTTGGAAATAGTTTGTATCAGAGAAGGGTTTAATTATTTTTAAGGACTGGTTTCGTTATTCTAGGGATTATTATTGGAGAAAATTAGTTAAATAACTTGGGATATGTCTACGTTAAATGTATAAGTATAGTATGACATCATGAAATATTAAACATGTATACAATGTGTCATTTTCAAAAAAAATATCACTATATATAAACTGGAAGTGGATACAAGCACTATTATAGTTAAACCTTGGGGTAAACATCCTTAAAGGGAAATATTTGGTGTTAACTCAATGATCACCTTGTCCATGAAAAATAATCATAACTACACAACTATTTTGAAACTACTTGAGTATATTATTTGGTTAGTCACATTCACTTTACAAAACATTCTAATGGATTTATTAACAAATTTAATTAATGGATTAGGATAAGAATAATGATAAAAAACTATTTAAAGTTACCTAGGAAGAACATGGGGTATTATATGATTAACTAAGTATTACATTATTGAAATTAACATATAATAGGTTGAAATTAATCTGTTAGTACATAAATAAATATTAGGATTATGATTTTAAATTCATATACTCTTATTCTTTTAGATATTATCACAACCATTTTGGTTCTAGTATTTGGTTGATGTAGGATCATGAAGATGCAGTTGAAAGATGTACATATAAAAACCCACTATGTCTTATAAGTATATAAGGTATCCTACATAAATTGTTGAGAATACTAGTATATTCATGTTAATATGTAAAAGGTGAGTTTTTTATTTTCACTAAATGTCATGTTGTTGTTACCATAATTGAAATAAAAATCTTGATTCTTTTAGAAATATTCACTAGAAATTAATATTTATTTATTTTATTTTGATATATTATTAATGATATGAGTCTAATTTGAATCATAAATGGATTATTAATATCTATTTATTCTTTAATGTTTTTTGAAATATACATTAAACTGAATCAAAATCCATGAAAAATATATTTTATGACAAAGTTTTATTTTTGAGGATAACTATTCAAGAAAACATGATTGAGGTCTGGATACATATTAGGATGAATATAGGAGTGGATTTTAAGTAATAAAGGGTTGATTTATTTTGACAAAAGTGATTCATATAGTATTTTAATTGATTATTGTTTGAAATAAAGCATTTTCTATGATATTTTTATGGTGTTTTTCAACAAATTTTTGGGATTATGGTGTTTATTGACTACTTTGTGACCATATGAAAAATTTATTATTCAATTTAAGGATTAAATTAGAGTTAATTTGTAGAAAAATATATAATACCATAGTTCTGTTAATGTGTTGGAAATTTGAATGGTTTTGGGAGAGGTATGTAATGGTGAATATATATTAGGATATGTACATACTGACTTATATGAATATATCAATGATCATTTTTTAAATATAAGAAATAAGGTTTAGAATAAGGAAGTTTTTTTATATCATATTACAAGTTGTATCCCAAATTATGAGTAAATTACGAGTACCCTCAACTACTTTCATAATTAAAGAGTAATTATAATTAGGTGGACATAATTTATTTAAGGGATGTGGGGAGAATGTAACACCCATGGTTGTTTGGAAGGACATTCCATTTATAAAACATATGTTTATATTTTTAAAATATTTTATAAATGAATTGAAACTAATTAAAAAATATTTAATGATATATAAATTAAACAAAAACACATTATTTATTTATTTTTTGAACGTTACGACAAAATCACATGAAACTATGTACTGCACACATTGGATTAGTACTCACCATAGATAAAATAAATCTATTAAATGTTTATAAATCAGTAGGGGATAATATAAAAAAAATATAAAAAATTATTCATGACTCTAAGATCCCCAATATTATCTTCATCCACGAGGATCACCAATATCAAAAAATTAATGAAATAACTTTGAAAAATCTATACCATGAAATAATAATTCATTGTTAGAAAGTAAGAGTGGAATGAAAAAATTACATATTAATTATATATGTAGGAATACAATTCTTCTGTTATAAATATGTTCATTGAGAATATGGTCATTTCAAATAAAATCATTGAAAATATGGTCATTGATGATATATCTAATGGAAATATTGAATTCATTTATTATTAACTAGTAAATTGAAAATAAAAAAATGATATTAAAATATTATTAAAATAAATTTATATATTGATATGTTATATATTAATATTAATAAAGTTATTATTAATGTATGAAATAGAATATATAATATCATATAAATATTTAATTATCATGGGTGTATTAAAATAAAATTTTACAATATAAATAATTAAATTTAATGGTATTTGTTTAATGTTTTTAGTATAAAAGAAATATTTTTATTTTTATCAAAGAACCATTTTGTTATGTATTGTATGTGGATTGACTATATTGAAAAATATAAAAATATTATTATATAAAATAACATATTAGAATATTTTAAATTATAAAATTGATATTAAATAAAATTCATAACACTAAATATTTATATTAATCATTTTTCAATAAAGAAATTTGTTATTATATATTGTATTTTTAATTAAATAATAAGTTTATATATTTTAAAATTTTAATTAGATATATTTAAATTCAATTTGTTTTATAATTTCAAAATTACTATATTATAATTTTTTTATATTGTTCTAAAAATGTTTATTTTTATGTAAATAGTGAAAAATAAAATTATTTACAATTAACATGAAATTTATAACATTATTAGTATATAAGTAAAATAGTTAAATTTATTAATACCTTTAATAAAACAGAAAAGTATTCTATTAGTGAGTTTATGAATTTAATTTGTGTTAAAAAATTTATAAGCCCATATTCGACATTTTAAAATTCAGGTTATATTTTTTCATAAACAAATTCATACATTATAAATTTTTTCTCCTCAAATTAATTTTTATAACATTAAAAAATTGATTAAAACAACATTTATTTAAATTTTTTGAATAATTACATGGAAATTATATAATATGTACCTTTTTAATTTTTAAATAAGTGATAATTTACCTAGGTGAAAACTATATTCTCTAGTGAAAAAAATGGTAAAAATTAGTAACCTATGATTTAAAAGGATAAACATGTTTCAAATAAAATTTAATTCAGTTTTTGACAGGTTTATTGAAATTTTCTCTTATACTCTCTATTATTTCAAAATATTATATCCATTTCCTTGCACAATTACTTTCCATTATTATAAAAAAATTAATTAAGTAATTACCACTCCTTTTTTGCTTCTAATAGGGGGTCTTATATAATCATATTAACTCAAACCAAACCCCCTTATATTGTCCCAAAATCTATAAAAAAATATCCTCAAAACACATATCCACATTAATAATGTTCTTTTATTCCTGATATAACTTTACTAAATTTTTTATTAGCCTTAAAAAAGATGATTACCCAAGTAATGATGTATATATTTTTAACCCCTTATTTCTCTTTTCTTTTATCCTTATATGAATTTACTATTCATAATTTTTTTAACATATAAGTTTTATAAAAATAGTATGTTTATTATATTTTTATGTTATTATAATGATTTTATAATATATAACTACACTTTTCATTTCCCCTATAGAAAGATAAAATGTATTTTGTGTGTGATCGAACTACTGCCATCACAAAAGGTCATTTTTTTATTTAATTAAACACATTATAAGGGTAGTACTAAAGAGTAATTCAAAAAAATGTATTATATTTACAACATCTTTTTTATTCTTAAATTAAAAAACATGATATTTATTTTTTCAATTATTGGAAAATGAAATTAACAAATATACATATGTGTGGACTACTCTTTCTATAGGATGATTAATTTCTATTTTATTTTCCTCAATTACTTACTTGGATAGTCATGAGATTGGTTATAATTTATAAATACGATGATAAAAATATCATTATGGGTTTTTATTAAAAAATTGGAAAACATATTAATGATATTACTGATAATTTATTATCGTTAATTAAGTTTTTTCTAACAGAATCATACTAAGAGGAAAATATTTAATTCAAATAATGTAATATTTGAACATCATTTACTTATCCTTATAATTAATTGTAAATTTTTTATAAAAAACTAATAATTGATAACCAATTAAAATATGCCACTGGTGTAAGTGTATTGTAACTAAATTACCTCACAATAATTCATTAATCATGGTATTTTCATGTCCGGATTGGTTTTGACATAGACATGTATAATGTTATGAAATCATATCATGAATGATTAAGAAATAATTATTATTTTTATAATATCAATTTAATATGAAAATATTATTTTTTGTTTTGGAAAAGATATATAATTATTCAAAAAATTAATTAAGAAAACATTCATTCTATGGTAAACATCATAGAGAAATGTTTTTTGTGTTATGTTTATCTTATATTTTGGTTGTATTTGTTTTTGATAGAATGTGAATAAGTAATTTCGTAGTATGGGGTTTCTATAGAGAATCCGTTGGACTTATTAAGAATATGCACTAGACATGGAGAATCAAATAAAAAACAAAAAGGAATCAGCCATCAGATGTAGTCCATTAGACGGAGTCATCAAATCCCGAAAATCAAAATAATAATTTTTATGGAAAATCAGAGGCTGGTAGGTATTAGACTCATGAAGAATTATTCACAAATGAACTTGAGTTAAATCAAAATGTTGGGAATTCATTAGACATAAATGTATTAAATTTGATGATGCTCTCCTATTTTTTAATTTTTTAGCATCAGAAGTAATATTATATACATGTGATCCAAGCATTGTAAAAGAAATGGAGAAAAGGAATCTGAGTTGTATAAGTATAGAATTAGAATGTGTAAGGTGTTGTAATAATAGGATGGAAAAGAACATTAAAAATAAATTTTGATAATTATTTTTTCTAATATAAAAGTTTTTAACATCATTATGGAATCATGATACAGGCATGATATTGTAAAATAAAAATGGATGCAAAAATTGAATGATATAATTTCATTGTTGACACTAATCAACTGAAAATGAGTTATTGTAGATGATGATAGGGGTGGTATAGTGGATGATTAATCAAATTATTTCATGAAACCAATACATTTTTATGATAAGGATAATAATACATTGGTATCATAAAGATATTAATCCATCAATATCACATAGATGTTGATTCATTAGGCCAGAAGATGACGTATAAAAAATGGGAGATCCAATTTGTATTTCGATTGATAAAATCTTTCTAAGAAGATGTATGAAATGTTCCATCATAATGAGGAAGCAATATAGAATGTCAGAATTGATGGGTGAATACTAAAGTGATTTTAAACATATGAAATATTAAAACAATTTAGAAATGTTATTTGAAAATGTATCCAACCATTGTTATTTGATATGGAGCATCATAGTGAGAAATTGATTTTTTTTATTTTAAAAATGGGTAAAAAAATGAAATAATAACTCTGATATGTTTTATAATTAGGTCATGTGTTATGGGATAGGAAGTGGTGCCATGTCATTAGACTAGAGCTGATAATAATCCATTAGAGTGAATCAAATACCAATACATCATATGCATGCTGAGACTAATAATTCATCGAATTCTGGATGTCATTAGACATCGGATCATTTGTCTAAGGATTAGAAGAAAAATTTAAATATCTTGAATACATTTCAAATTTTTTTTAAAAATAATATTTTTTTCAATGTATTTTCGAAGTGGGGTTTCAGTGCTTCAGAAGTTATAACTATGTCTATGGAAAAAAAATTCTCAAAGTTAGATGTTTTTCATGTGATACTATGAAAAGTAATGAGATGTTTTTTGTCTTACATAATATTCCATCATAATGATGACAATTAGAATGAAATGGGTATCAAAATGAAGAATGGTTATAAATTTTAAGGTTGTTTGAATTTTTTAAGAAGTTCAAGAAGATTCAAGATTTATATAGTCGTGTTGAAAAGATTTTATGATATCAAAGATGAATCTGAGATCAACATGAAATTCAAAAATATGATAATTTCATTTTCTAGTAAGATTAATTTGTTTCCCTACCTTTACCACTATAGGATGACTATAAAATGAAGTGCACAGAAAATTTTCACTAAGATGAAAAAAATTCATGTTACAAAAAAGTAAATCTTTAACACTACTGTGACATGTATGAAGTTTCTAAAAAGACATTTTTTCTGAAGATGAAACAAGAGAATAACTATTAGAATAATTCCATCATAGGTAGATTCATCGAATGGACCTTTATTAGATCGAGTTCCATCACATTGAGGAATAATGAGATGTTGATTGAGTATCTACTGAATTAAAGACGAAGTAGTAGAAATAGAATCTAATAAAGGACAATCAGATTGAGACCATCGGATAGAGGTTAGCAGATTTAGGTTGATCAGAAATACCTTTTCTATAGATTTTTTTGATGCAATATTCAAGAATATGTTCTATGTTGAAAAACATACATAGAGAAATTTTTAATCTCTTAATGATGTTACATATGTAATATTTGATTTGGTTTACTTATGGTGAAGGTTAAGATCATTATAAAGTTAATCAAAAAAGTTGAAGGAAAGTGAATCTTGTAACTATTTATGCTTACCGATTACTGAAAAGTATATTTTGTTTTATTGGGTCTATATCCAGTTGTGGGGAGTGGATATCAAAAAGATACATCTAGGGGTAATGATCTATTTTATGAAATTTTCTAATGGGATTATAGAAATATTCACTATTTGTGATTTTTTATTCTAAAAGAATATAGTTAAAGAATCCATGTTGGTGATAATATTCAACATGTAAAATGTAGTTCTTTGTACCGATCCTTCTAAATATCATGTCTGATTATCACTTCATATTTGTTCAATAATAATGATAAGTTAGAAATGTTATATTTGAGTGGATCATAACATTAAAAAGATTCATATGTTATGAATTTCTACTAAATAATTTAAGAAACATTGTTATAAATAGAACCATGTACCACAAATTCACCATATCCCCACCACATGAGTGGTCTCAATCATATTTGGGATCAATAATTTGTATCAGAGGAGGTTCCCTCTAAAATATCTATCTCTTATAATAGATAATTTAAACTCAATGAACATTAGGGGTGTTCCTATTTTAGATTTCAAGAACTATCATAGCTGGTAGATCAGGATGTTAACATATCTTCAATCTCTTTGACATGAAGTTAGACATTCATAAATAGTTGGATTTTATCCCATCAATAAAGCTTCTTTTGAAGCAGTTGATAAGATAAGTATAAATATAATGAAAAATCATGTACTTCCCTGTTAATGGACCTTAATAATATTTTTTTGCATTTATTATGGGGTTTCCAATAGCCAAACAGATGTACAATAAGATAAGAAGTAGTTATTGGAGAGAACAGAATGTAAAACAATATAATTTAAAAAAAAATGGATAAATATGATTGAGGATATGAAAATGGATGTTGATGAAATTTTTTTGGGTTCTATAGAATATTGAATGAGATTGTGAGTAACATCATATATTATTGGTGAAAATATAGAATATTACATAATTACTAAGAAACATAACAAAAACATTCTAGATTGATTTGATTCAAAATTTTCAACTCTATAAAATAATGAAGTTGTTTCTTTTTTGAACATCATAATATTATTGTGCTATATGAAATTTGAAAATCCCCTGCTTTATAGAAAAATGTTGATAGATAATTCACATTCAAATTTTTGTTATAATGGAAAGAAAAATATAAATATTTTTATGAAGAACTGGATTATTCATATTTAATGGAATAAGATGAATATCTCAAAAAATTATTTTCCTCCATTCAGATATAAAAAATATGGGAAAGTAAAAAAGGAAAACATTCTAATGATGGAATTGTGGAGGAAAATTACAATTTTCAAAAAACAAATCTGTTGAATTAAATTTAATAGTTTGAGTATGAAAAAATGATTAGAAGACTTAGAAACTAAATGGTAAAACCCATAAGGAAATATTTTCATATCAAAGGAAAAATAAAAAAAATACTGAGTAAAATAAGGAAGGATTATTTCTCGTCAAATGATGAACCTAATAATTAACTATGATGATGGTGAGGAGTTTACCATGATTGAGTGGATTCTATATAAAATAAAGAAAAGGTTAATTTAGTAAAATAATCAACTGCATAAATAAAGAAAGAAGATGAAGAATGATCATGAAAGTATAAATTTTATGAATAGTGACCAAATAATGAAAGAAGATACAAATATCAATTTTTCTATATCTAAAAATATAAACAATGGTTATCATGAAATAAAAGTAAAAAGTTAGGAAGAAATATTGGATGTGAATGAGAACAGAAACATAATATAATCTACACTTGTTGAAGAAAATAAGAATAACCAGTTGAAGATAGATAAATATGAAAATATGATAGATGCTCTGAAATAATATCTAGATAATAAGGAAGTTTATTTTTATAAAACACAAGGAATGCTTCTTTCAACCCAAACTATGAAAATAAATATGTGATAAAACATCACCAAGATAGTTGATGTCAAAAGTGAAACATCTAAAATGGGTGGAAACAAATTTGAACAAAACAAAGTTTATGAATAAACATATTTGACTATGAATGTTTGGTTTCATTTAATATTGTATCATCTTGAGAAATGTTTTTAAATTGTTTTTGGAGAAACAACAACAACAATGTTCTGAACAACTTCACTTTCAGTCCAACAAATCAAGATTCATATGTCACTATTTTTGTTGAGGAATTTTTAGACATTGAGAAAATTCATTTTGGTATACCATTTATCTACTAAGAAATAGGTATGAATAAATGGTGCGTATTTATGATAAAATAATATAAAATGATCCTAAAAACGTATAACTGAAAAATGTAGATCATAAGATAATGAAATAATAGTATTTTATGAAATTTGATAAAAAGACATGATGAGTATAAAGAGAATAATTTCTTAGTTATTTGGATAAAAAACATGACATGATTTTAATATTATAAAAGGAACAAATTTCAACTGAAGAAATGGAAAAGAAAGATATTTCATACTATATGATACATGTTTTAAAAAATATAACAATAGATTTTTGTTTAAATTTTTATATAATATATAATATATGTGATCAATATGTTTATAATACTAAAATTTGTATGAATATATTATAACCTAAAATGAAATAATAATGGATATTTAAAAAAACACAAACAAAATTTACAAGAATTGGAAGGATGTTGACATCCTCATCAGAAGAGACTATATATGAAAATAAAATTATTACAAAATCTAAAGTGGATGTACAGAAGGAATAAAACATATCAAATGATAAATATATAAAGGGAAGAAAATGTCAAGAGTGTTTGTTTCATCTTAATAATATTGTTGCTTCTATGAAACTACTTTGGTTCCTCCTTATTCGAATAATGTATTTTTATTTATACTGACTTGCTTGGAATTGAAGGTGTTGAAGTAAGAATGTTGTGAACTGATTCACTTTCTTTCCTTGCAAAAAAATTAGGTAATGAAAAATGAGTTCATAAAAAAAGTTGTGTTTATAAACATAAAATTTATGATATGTTTATTGGGATGGGTATAGGATACCTCTATCTTGATAAATCATCTAACTAATTTCCCATGATAAGAGAATGTCTAAAGAAACAAATAAATGAATTATTTGAAAATTGTACAATGGAAAACATTTATAACCATGATTATACACTCCTATTTTTATACACTGGGATCTCCCACATATTTGTACTGTTTTTAGTTAATGTATATTTGTTTACAAAATCATGTGGTAATTATGTTCTACTAGAGAAAATGGGTAAATATTATGAGATGAAGAGTTCCAAGAATTATAAATTAGAAAAAATTTCAATAAATTATGATACAAGTAATGATGGAACCTTTGAATTTGATTGTCGATAAAGGGGAGATATAAGGAATATGGAGAGAAAGAAAAGAATGTGGATAAGAGATAAATTAGGAGCATTAGTTTATGAGGACATGATATGAATAATACATGTATAAGACATGGGTAGTGAAAAAACACAAAGGGGTATATTGTTAGGCCCATGTTTTGTTTTAATTCTATTTATTGTTAATAAATGATAAATGAGAAAATGATGAGATAGGGGATTTTAGATAAATCCCATCAGAATGACCATGATAATTCTCTAGAGGCTAAGAATCGAATTAAAAACTCAAAAGGAATCACATATCAAATGCAATCCATCAGGCTAAGTCATCAGATCTAGGAAATTAGAATGAAAATTTAATGGAATGTTAGATTCTTATGGGAATCATTCTAAGGAATAATCTATCTCAAAAGATGCTAAGTATGATCAAAAGGTTGGGAATTCATAGAACATACATGTATTTAATCTGAAAATTCTTTTATAATTTTCATGCCTTTAACATCATAATTTTAATGATATATTTGGGATCCAATATTTTTTAATGAAAGGGAGAATCATATATGAGTTTTATAAGTAAAGAATGATATTTAGGAAGGTAATAGAATACTAGGATGTTATTGAACAATACAATACAAGTCATATGATTTTGTTTCCAATCAACAATTATTAACATTCTAATGTAATAGTGACACTATAATGAGTTTAGAAAAAAGATAATGGATGTGGTCTTTGATTGAGTTTAAGTTATTGCTGACATTGATCAATCGATTGTGAGTTCTATCAGAGGAAGATGGGGGTTATTTTGGGAAATATTAATCAAATGACTTCATGATGCAAATATATTAATTTGATAAATGATATTGATCCATAAATAACCTAAAGATGTAAATCCATCATATTGTCCTTGATGCTGACTCATCAGACAATAAGTTGAAACTGATTCCATGGGAGATCCATATTGAAATTGGATTAATAAAATTAGTCTGAGAAGATGTATGAAATTTTCTATACTAATGTGGAATAAATTGAAATATTGGTATGTTTTTAGTGACTAATATTGTGATTGGAAGCATCTGGACTCTTTATATGTTGCAACGATGTTATTCAACAATGTCGTCAACCATTATTATTTGACCTAGAGCATTGAAGTGAGAAATAAAATTTTTATTGTTTTAAAATAAGTCTGAGAACCAAATAAAAACTCTTATATGTTTTAAAATTATTTCAAGACTAATTGGACTAGAAGTGGTGTCGAATCATTGAATTGGAGCTGACCCCAATCCATTAGAGTAAATTAGAGTCTAATACATGAAACACATGATGAATCGATCATGTCATAAGATTCTAGAAATCATTGTAATCAAGATCAACGGTTTGAGAATTTATGGAATAATATAAGTAACATGAATACATTTTGAATGTTTATTGAATGATTTTTTTTATTCCATGTTATTTTTGAATTGGGATTAGAATGAATTACAAGTTAAAATATGTTTATGGAATAATTTTTTTACTACTATATTTTTTTCATGTGATACAATGAAATGTATTGAGATTTATGTTTTGTTATAAATGATTCCATCATAAATAATAAAATCAGAAGTAAATGGGTATTACATAGAATAATGGATTGATATTTTGAGGAATTTCGAATTTTTGAAAAGTTTCAACAATATTTGTGAGGCTCCCAAAAGTTTTGATAAGAGTTGGAGATGTCAAATATAAAACTCAAATCAACATGAAATTCAGCTATATAAAATTTTCATTGAGTTGGAAAATTAATTGGTTTTCCAACCATTAATAGTATAGGACAAACATAAAAGGATGTGAACAATACATTTCTACTTGGATGAATAAAAATGTTCATAATTGAAGAAATTATATCTATTACACTATTATGATAGGAATTGAGTTTCAAACCATTATTTTGTTTTTATGTTGAAGCTGAGGAAGTTTCATCAGAATGAGTCCATTAGAGGATGATCCATTAGAGTGACCCTTATCAGGCAGAGTTCCATCGAATGGAGGAATAATGACATGTTGATTGATCATATGCTCAATTAATGTAGTGGGAGAAGAATAAGAATCCAAAAGAGGCCAATTGGATTCAGGCAGAGAAACATAGGTTACCAAACTGTGGAAGATCATACTAACAATTTGTAAGGATTTTTTTTAAAAAAATATTCTTGAAGAATTTTCCTGAAAAACATGTTCTTTATAGATTCTCTATAGCTCTTGAATATTTTAAAAATACAAATTTTTATTGATCTTACATGTGGAGAATGTGGATAAATTTTGAAATTGGATAAATAAATTTAGATGGAAATTTAATCTTGTAATTGTGGATACATACTAATGTATGAAAAGGGTTATTTTTAAGAGTGTGTAACCTACTATGGGAAGTGGATATTAAAAGGATTGTTGGGGGTCTCTTCCGAGACATCTGATAAAATTGGAATTATAAAGAGAATATTATCATGTCCAACGTGCAAGGATGACATTCCCAAATAGTTAAATGGTTCAAAATTTCAAAATTTGAAAATAAAAAATTATAAAAAAATAATGTAATTAAATAAATAAGAAAATGTTGATTGGGGGTATAACTAACTATAGTTAGAATTTTTCTATTGGTATTGTAAAATAACTCACTTATCTTGCCATTGTATTTTGAATGACGATAGAGAAGGAATTTATGTTGGAGGGACTATCCAAATTAGAACAGAGAAGGTAATTATACAAATCCTTGTAAATATTATGTGCTAAATACTCTTTATATTTGTTGTATACAAAATTGATGGTTGATAAGTGATATTTGATTGGATCATAAATTTAACATGTTTAATAAGTTATAATGGTATACTAAAGAAGTTAAGAAACATTATTATAAAAAGAAAGAGAACCACTTATTTACCCCCAAGTAGTGGGATCAATCCTATTTGGGAACAAAACATTTCTTATCTTATTTATTATGATAAAGAAAAAAGTGTTTATAATGTTAATTGAATCATCATAAATAATTATGATTGATAAATTATTATAAATATAATGAAATTTTAATTATTATATTTAGAATAAGAATGAATAACTTCTCCGTTCATAGAAATATAGTTCAAACCTAATAATATTATCCTCACCCCAAAAAAATATAGGTAATAAATCGTATAAATTTAAAGAATAATTATAAATTAATTTAATAAAAATTTATATATTTGATGTTTTTTATGAAATAATAGATTAATGTTTTTTTTGTTATATAGGATCTTACAGTGAATTTTACTATGTGGGGAAACAAGTTAAGGGGTTATTTTTCCTAAATTTAATTATTCATTACTTCTTTATTAATGTAAAACATGAATGATTTTATATTTATTGATTACTACAAAATGAGTTCCTTTTACCATATTCATGGGATTTAGTGATCCACATCATGTACTTTATTTAAATGACCATTGATTCAAAACATACCAAACCTGAAAGTGGATTTGATAAAAATGTTATGCAAGCCACAAAGGTTTTGTTACCAATATTATTTTCAAATAATGATTGATTTTGAAAGATAATCCATCTATGTAGTGTTTATTATTTAATTAATTTGAAAATTTCCACTATATATTCATGGGGTTTTAAATGTTCCCTCTAATATTTCATATTAGCTTGAATCATTTTTTCTTGTAAGTGAACTTTCCCACGTATCGTCATCTCAGTCTGGGGCCACCCTGTAACGCACCGACCCCAATTACCTTGAGTCGTTGCATTATTACATAGCATTATCATGATCACATGGGATCAAATCCTGAAATACTGAT
Source organism: Viscum album (assembly GCA_963277665.1). NCBI lineage: Eukaryota > Viridiplantae > Streptophyta > Magnoliopsida > Santalales > Viscaceae > Viscum > Viscum album. Next base: position 1,696,099,301 of record OY728147.1, read on the forward strand.
CAGTTTAATAGCCTTCGAAGTACTAGATACATTTTTATGTTATACATTACATTTTAAAATGAAAATAACAACTACATTTTCTCCATTGACCACATTAATATCCTTAGACTATACTTGCATGTCATTCATAATTTACTTGTTCGTATCCTAGGAAAAATAAAACATTGAATGGTGTGATCTCAGATGCTCCATAAGGATATAAATATACCGAAAACTTTCATAAATAAGCATTAACATTGAAGGAAATTTATTAGACTAATACATAATCCTTTAAAACATAAACCCCTTAATAATATGGCCAATATAAATAAAATAATTCCATTTACATATTCACATGGATATTATACTTTTTGAATAATCACATAATATATCAATAGCCAATTTCATAATGATAGAATGCATAATTCCAGACTTCTTAACCACACATCCAAGGCATTGCGCCATGACATCAAATAAGATTTTGTCAAGGCCTTATTCCAAGACACTAGTTTGAATCATGAGACCTAATGATGCATTGATGAGCTATAGCAGGCTCCACCCATCACTTACGACGTCCAATGCATTCTGCATATTAAAAGCTTTAAACAAAATATAGACATTCGTATTAAAAGAATCATACGAAATAACAGTACTTTAACCATAAACCCTGAATGGTATAAAAATAAAACATAAAAATTCAAAAATATCAAAAAACCATCAATAAAATATGGAAGTTTTTTATCATAACAAATCGACATCAAACAAATTTAAAATCTATCAATGGATGTTGACATAGATGAAATGAAAAATATTTGAAATAAATACGTATTTCTATTTGAAATCATTTAAAAGTCATATAGTTATAAGAGAAAATATATATTCTGAAAATAATATTATATTATTGTATTGTATGATGCAATGATGTTATAATTGTAGAAAATAGATGAACCTACTGTATAAGTTAAAAAAAGACATTCTTAACTAAATTTTGTCGAAAATGTCATAATGTACCTTGTTTTTATAACAAAGAAAAAATTACTTTCAAAAAATATCTGTTCAAGTATGGGTATAAATTACTTTAACCCATAGTCTAGTAAATTGTAAAAACGTTTTGAATTGCATTTTTAAGAAAGCATGGTTGTGGATGATAATGAGATCGTAGTAGATACTTACGTATTAATAAACTCAGATAAGTAAATAGATTGTAGAATTAACCCTTACCTTGCACTCTCCCTTGGTTGTGGTTACATTAACCTCTAATATAATACTTAAATCAATTTTATTAAATTATAAAAGAACTATATACATAAATATGTTATCATATATGATCCTCTAATATTTCTTTGTTAATAATATTTCAGTAGTATCATCATTTCGGGTGTTAACTGATTTGTTTTCCATTATATGCCAGGTTATGTAAGCCATGTTTGCTATGGAATGGATGTATTTGATTCATATACAGAATTATATTAATTTCTTTAAAATTATATTTAATCATTATATGAAAACTATTCTTGAATTATTATGATGGGGAATGAATCTTATCGCGTTCGTGGAGACGGTAATCTATAAGTATGTAGGAGGGACAATATCATTTTATAGATGGTGAAATTGTATGTAATTGAATGGTATATCATATATACAGAATTATTAACATGATATATTTATTATTTACATCAAATATACTCATTGTTATATCCATTAATATAATGAAGTGTTTGAATAACAAACTACACCACGACGTACAGACGGTAAGCCGTACGTACACATGTATGGTGACTTTGTCATTCATATGAAGGATAGACAAAATAATATTGTTGTAAAATATTTATAATAATATCACAGAATATAAAATGCAATGGAGTTATTATTTTGGTACGGAAACAACAATGAAATAGAAAGTAGAAGAAGAAAAGATCTTGAAAGAGGGTGGTGAAATTCTTACCTCTTCATCGAGTGTTTCCTTTTCAGTTGATCAAAAGGGATCCATAGGTTGTCTTTCTGATAAAATTAAGGAATTTTGGTTTTTGTGAGGTAATAATGGAGGATATTTAGTCAGGGTTTGGCTGAGCCAAATGGCTTTGGTGGTGTGATTTTGAGAGAAGGGGAAGAGCCCTTTTATAAGAGGATTGATGGGAACCTTAGGAAAAGCTTGAAATATTAATTTATTATAAAATCATTTTCTATTTATAATGGATCCAAATTGATTTATTTATAAGATAAGGTGGGTATGGGTCTAAATACTCCTATAACATAGGTTTTTTACAAGTATAGGTCACCATATTAACCTTATCTTTTAGATTAAACTATTAGTTTAATAAATTAACATTTACGGTGTGTTCTTGTATTCTTACACTATATGGTTAAAAAATCACTCGAAAAATTCAAGATATCCTCAAGTGGTTCATTAATGACATATATAATATTATTAAATCCCTTTGGACGAACCTTATATTTTTTGGAATATTATATCATCCAATAATATAGTATTTGTTTTAAAAACTCTCTTATGTCAATTTTGAAACTATTTATTATTTGCTTTTGGGAATAAAATATTAGCCTGATTACATTGAAAAAAAATTATTTAATCTACCCTAACATGTCATATTAACCTATAAAATTAGTCTAATTCAACAAGTGTCTAAAATTAAATTTATTTGGATATTTATAATATCAATTATTTTAATCATTCATTAATAAGGTAATTCCAACATTATTATTGTGTCATAAATAAATTTAATTATATATTGTCTAAAATTGATAAATAAAATACCATTATATAGGAAATATTTTTATAATTATAATTAATATTTATAGTCTAATTTATCTAATTTATAACCGTATATTAAAAAAGTTTTAGTTATTAAACATTTAATTTACCACTTTTAACACTTTTAACACTTTTAAATAAAATAATAAAAAATGTCCTAATGTAATCCAAGTAGAAAAAAGGGGGTAATATTTTATTTATACGGATATTTTTAATCTAATTACACTTATTGAAAAGAAATATGACATGTGTTAGGATAATTATAATATCATTTTGACCCATAATTACACTATTTACTTTTAACCGTGGTAAATAAAAGTCAAAAGTTAATATTCCCCTAAAATTACATTCATATTATTGAACTATATTTTACTTACTAATTTCAACTGTGTCTCTCTGATTTTCGAAATTCAACTCACATAAGTGGTAAAATTATGTTTTATGAAAATTTGAAAATGTTTCAAGAAGATGGGTAAAAGATGATAAAAAGTTTAAAAACATTTTATATATCTAAACATATTATAAAATGACTCCAATGAATTACATTGAACATAAATAGGTAATATATATCTATTTTCACCAAAAATAAATTAATATATAACAAAAAATTATTTATATAAAAAGGTTGGTTTCAAAAAATATTGTAGTGTTTTTCACTATTCATCCAAAATTAAATGTTTTTAGATAAAAATACCAAAAATTTCCACTAAGTAAATTATCATATTCCAAATCGAAAAATGAAGTCCATTTTGAAAATTAAAATCAATAAAATTTCAAAAATTTGGTATTACTATTCATAACGGCTAGAATCAATGGTCTTAGTGTGTAAAAATTTCAAGTTGCCTACAACGCATTATATACAATTATTCAAAGGAAAAATGTACCATTGATGCATGGGGTGTTACATTCTACCCTCCTTAAATAATTTTGTCCTCAAAATATCTAGAATATTACAACATAAAAATATTCAGGTAGTTCTTTGTCATATGTTCCTCGGGTTCCCACTTTGCCTTTTCCATCTTTTGGTTTCTCCATAGAACATTTACAAGGAGATTCGTCCGTGTTTTCAAAACATGTTCTCCGGTATCAAGAATTCTGATAGGCTCTTCACGATTTTACATATTGGGTTCTAGTTCTATTTCTTTATAGGTGAGTACATGCATTGGGTAAGGCTTGTATTTTCTCAACAGTGATATGTGGAATACATAATAATCTTTGGAGAGATTAGAATCATTTTCAAATGAAAAGCTACAACACCAATTCGTACTAGAATTTAGAAAGGTCTGATGTACCTTGGACTCCATTTTTCCTTCATACCAAAATGTATAACACCTTTCAATGTAGATACCTTCAAAAAAACATGGTCTCCTATTTGGAATTCCAAATCCTTCCATTGGTTATCAGTATAGCTCTTTTTCCTACTTTTGGATGCTTTGATGTGGGTTTGGATAATCATCACTTTTTCCATTATTTCCTCAACAAGTTCTACACCTAAAAGTTTTGTTTCACCAATATCATCCCAAAAAGTTGATGCGCGACATCTGTTTCCACATAACGCTTCATATGGTGATATCTAAATACTTGAGTGGGAGCTATTGTTATTGGAAAACTCTATCAAAGGTAAAAATTGATCCCACAAAACATGAAATTCATGTGATCATGACCTAAACATGTCTTCAATGTTTGAATAGTCCATTATGATTGCCCATCGGCTTGAGGGTCATAGGCAGTTCTAAAAATAAGTTTAGTATCCAGGGCCTTCAGAGGACTTTTCTAGAATCTTGATGTAAAACATGGATCACATTCAGAAAAAATCGATAGGGGTACACAATGAAGTCTTAAAGCTTCATTAATATAAATTCATTCCAGACGTTCAAGTAATAAATCATATCTTATAGCTATAAAATGAGCTAACATGGTAATACAATCAACAATAACCCATATTGCATCATTCCTTTTAGGTTTATTTTGTAGCCCCAAAATAAAGTCCATCGTAATATCATCCCATTTCCACTCAGGTATAGGAAGAGGTTGCATTACTCCTCTTTGATGTAGTCTTCCATCTTTCACTTATTTACAAACCACACATCTTGACCCATAATCAGCTATCTCTCTCTTCATTTGTCCCCACCAAAAACATTCCATCAAATCTCTATACATCTTAGTACTACCAGGTTTTATAGAGAAATTGGAGCTCTGAGCATCATCCAATAATTCCCTTTTTAGATTAGCTATGTTTGGAACACAAAGCCTCTTCCAAAATTTTAAAATTTCATCTTCCATCATGAATTAACTCAATCTCACATAATTAGCATCCTTAATATTCGTTTGAAACTCCTCATAGTCAGTCTGAGAACTCTTTATCCTTTCTAGCAAATATGGTTTGTCAACCATTTGAAAAAGTATTGATGTTTCACTTTCCATGGTTATTCCCATATCCATTGTTACTAGATCCATGAAAATAGGATCCCTTTCAGCTCTCATCTTGTTTAAAACACCATGATCCATTTTGCTCAAAGCATTTACCACGTTATTTTCCTTTTTTAGGTGGTAGTTTATTGTGCAATAATAATCCTTGAGTAGTTCAAGACATCGTCTTTGCATCATGTTATGTTCAATCTGTGAAAAAATATACTTCAAACTCTTGTGATCATTATAAATTTCACATTTTCATCATAGAGATGGTGTCTCCATATTTTTATAGAAAATATTAAAATCCTAACTGAAGATAATGAGTAAGATATTTTTGTTCAGGATTTTTATCTATCATGATGCATAAGAAATGACTCTATCATTCTGCATACGGACACAACCATGTAATTTCCCTAAAGCATCACTATAAATAACAAACCCATTCTTCCCATATGGTAGAGTCAAGATAAGAGAATTGATTAATATTCTCTTCAGTTCATCAAAACATTTTTTACAATCTTTTGTCGAATCAAATTTAACCCCTTTATGTGTGATCTTAGTTAATGAGATAGCCAACAGGGAAAAATTCTAGATGAAACATCGATAATAACCTTATAATCAAATAAAATTGTGTACCTCAATTATACTTGTCGGAGCTGGTCATTCTGGGGTTTCCTTGGTCATTGAAGGATCAACAGAGATTCCATCCTTAGAGACAATATGGTCGTGAAAATAAATCTCTTGAATCTAGAATTCACATTTTCTAAACATCCCATATAATTCATTTCTTCTGAGGGTTTTAATAATTGTGCAGAAGTGATTTTCATGATCTTTATAGCTTTTTGAGTATACCAAGATATCATCAATAAATACCACTACAATTTCATAAAAATATTCCTTAAAAAATATATTCCTTATATCCATGAAGATAGAGTTTTCATTAGTCAATCCAAAAGGAATTACTGTAAATTTATAATGCTCGTACCTAGTTCGAAATTCTATCTTCATAATGTCTTCTTTCATCACGCACAACTGATGGTATCCTGATCGAAGGTGAATCTTTGAAAAATATTTATCTCTATGTATTTGATCAAATAAATCATCAATGTGAGTTAGGAGATACATGTTCTTTATTGTAATATAATTGATCTTCCTATATTCAATGCACAAACTCATAGATCCATATTTCTTAATAACAAAAAGGAAAGGGGATCCTCATGGAGAAACACTAGGGAAAATAAATCCCTTATTACTCAATTACTATAGTTATTTATTTTGTTCCAATAATTCCATAGTGTTCATTCTATAAGGGGTCTTTGATATGGGCCTTGAACTAGGAATTAAGACAATGGAAAACTTAATTTCTTGTTTTTTAGGATGTCCAGGTAAATTGTATGGAAACACATAAACATATTCTTGAATAATAAGTAAGTCCTATATTTGAACATTGTTTTCCACATCCATAGTTATTTCATTCTATTTTCCCCAATAATTTATTTAATTAGAGCTACTAGAGGTGGATCAAGATAAGAATTTGGTGGTTGCGTTTCGGCTCTAAAGATAATGTACTCCTTATCATCATTGAAAATTATAACCCCTTTCTTCTTATGAAATATTTTTTGCATCATGGTCTGAAATCTAATCCATACTGAGTATTATATCCAATTCAATCATGGGTATGACATTGAGATCATTAGATAAAGAAAATTCTTATTCCCTAATGGGAACTGATTCACAAAACATTGTTGCGATGATACATCTTGTGTGAGTTTTTTCTGACAAATCCCTTGTTATGTCAACATGAAAATATCAAATTTTCTTAGCAAACAGGGAAGATATGAAGCACATTAATGCTGTGGAATCAAATAAATTGTTTCCTAGTATTGTGGAAAGCATTAAATTAACTTCCACGACATCTTTCGAAGCTTTAACTTCAGTATTAGATATCGCATAATCTTGTCCGTTCTCTCATTGCCTTTTCTATGGTATGTTTCCTTGGTGCTTAGGACATTCATTTGTATAATTCCCCTTTTCTCTAAAATTGTAGCATTCAACATTGATAGCCTCTTTCTTCCCCTAGAAATCATTATCATGGTGCCTATTTCACCACACTTATAATATACACCCACTCCCATCAGGAAAGTACTGAGGTGTTTCATCCCGCATTTACCACAGGATGGATATTCAACTTTCCCCTTAATCCATTTATTTCCATTTCCAGAGTGCTCAAGAAGATCTCTTATTCTCTTACTTTTCATTAAAGTCATAAGACTTAGAGAATTCCTTTTCTATCTTGATAGTTCATTAGACAATATATTTGCATGATGAGAAGGATTTTGAGACTAATTCTAGAGGGAGAAATGGTTTTATCCCATCAAAAAATTGATCAATCTTACTCGATGGGTTACGTATATAATTTTCTGCATGCCTTTCTAACATTGTAAAGTTATCCTCATACCTTGCGACATTCTCATTATTCTTTTGCTTCAGAATCAGAAATTGGCTTTCCATATCCTCTTAATGTTCACGAGGAAAGTATTTTTCTAAGAAAATATATTTAAACTCCCTCCATTACATATTTGACACTTCTTCATAATCCATTGTGTTTTGGATTAATGACCACCATTGATCTGCATCTCTCATGATAAAATAAACATCCATGCCAACTTTTTCCCTTTCCATACACCCCAAATCATGAAATATTTTCTCTAAAGAACTTATCCATTGCTTAGATACTAATGTATTTGTAATCCCATTGAATGTTTGAGATTGTTTCCTCATGAAGTGGTCTAAAATTGATCCTCCGCATTGTGGATCAGGGTGCTCCATATGGTTGAGGTTATTATTCACAACCTGAGTGAGTTGTCCCTGTATGGTGACAAGCTGATCATCACTACTTTCATCACCAACTCCACAATAATTTTCTTGAGTAGGGGGGGAATCCTTACCTAGATTATGTGAATTGATACAGTTTCCATTCATTCCACGAGGCGTAATTTCTAAACAATGGCATAGAGTAGATTAGTTTATGAATCGCAATACATAATTCCAAACTTGTAAAACACTTAACATAAATTGAAGAGTTTATGGATATAATCTATAATCATAAAAAACATTCTTTGAAAAGGTATATACTCATAAATCATTCAAAATGGTTTGTAATGAATATGAGAATTTTCCTAATCATATCGTCCATGAGTGTCCTAACCAAGAGTGAAGCAAGGGCCATTTTCATGTTCTAGGATACCCCGGGTCATGCTCGAAACTCATTGTCGGAGTTTTCAATCCTAGGTACATTTGTCCCAAAGCCACTTCTACCTTCTCGTATCTAGAGAGGGATATATTACTTGGAAAATACACAAAATCTCTACATTACGAATATTCTAGGAAGTTATTCTATACTAATCCTCAATGTCTATCTTAGGGTAATCTACCCTACTCATAGATTATCAAAATCTAGTTTCAATGGTTTGTATGAAACATCCTCTGATTCCAACTGCATTGCTCTGACCCCAGTTACCCAGAGTTAGTGCATTATTAAATGACATTGGAATGATTACAAGGGATCAATTCCAAAAAGATCAATCAGTTTAGTAACCTTATAAGCACTATATACATTCATATGTTTTACATTACATTATAAAATTAAAAATCAATAACATTGTCTCCATTTAACACATTCATATCCCTGAGACTATACCTACAGGTCAGTCTTAACATACTTCTTTGCATCCTAGGAAAAATAATCCAAAGAAAGGGGTGAGATCAAATGCTCAGTAAGGATAACAATATAACCGAAACATTCATAGATAAGCATAAACATTTAATGAAACCAATAAAAATAAAACATAAGACTTTTAAAAAAAATTCAGCATAATATGGCCAATATAAATCAAATAATTCCATTAAATTGTTGACATAGATACTCTACTAGTCGAATAACAACATGCAATATCAATATCCAATTTCATAATGATGGAATTCATAATGCCAAACTTCATAACGTCATAGTCAAAGACTTGTGCCAAGACTGCAAATAAGATTTTTCCAAGGCCATATTCAATGACCCTAGTTTTTCTAATGAGACCTCTCAATGCATCGAGGAGCTAGAGCTGGCTCCAGCCGTCACATACTATGTCCAATGCATTCCTCATATGAGAAGGTTTAAGCATAACATAAACATTCATATTGAAACTATCTTATGAAATGTTAATACATTAACCATAAACCAGAAATGGTATAAAAATAACACATCCATAGTAAAAAATATCACAAAACTATCAATACAATATTGAATATAGGTATCATAATAAATCAACTTCAAACAAATTTAAAATCCATCAATGGATGTAGACATATATAAAATGAAGACAATTTGAAATATACACCTCTTTCAATTTTGAAATCATTTAAAAGTTACAAAGTTATAAAATAAAACATTTATTTTTAAAATATTCTTATAAGCAAGTATGAGAAGCATTGATTGTGTTATAATGGAGGAAAATATCCACAGCTTCCATATATGTTAAAAAAATAAATTCGTACCTTAATTTTGTAAAAATATTTATAAATAATTTGTTTGGAAAATGACGAAAAGATTCATTTTAATACATATATTTACAAATAATGGTATAAATGAATTTATCCCATAGTCTTCTAAATACTAAAAATTTGTTTAAATAAATTTTTAAGAAAACATGGATTTGGATGATAAAGAGGGCCTAGTAGATACTTGCGTATTAACAAACTCGGATAAGTAAATATATTGTAGATTTAACCCTTACTATGTACATTTCCTTGGTCGAGGGTATGTTAACCTCTTTTATAAAAGTTAAATCCTTGTTATTAAAATATACAATAACTATATACTTAAATATGATATCATATATGATCCTCTAATATATCTTTTTTAATAATATTTTGGTACTATCATTGTTTTGGGTGTCTAATAATTTGTTTTCCATTATGTGCTTGGTTATGTAAGCCATATTTTTAATGGAATGGATGTATTTGATTCATATCCAGAATTATATTAGGTTCTTAAACAATATTTTTAATCAAAAAATGAAAATTATTCTTGAATTATTGTGATGGGGACTGAATCTCATCGCGTTCATGGAGACGGTAATCCATACGTATGCACGAGCAACGATATCATTATATTGATGGTGAAATTATAAGTAATTGGATGGTATATATTATATAGAGAATAATTATCATGTTATATTTATTATTTACACCTATTAAACTCATTATCATACCCATCCAAATAATGAAGTGTTTGAATAGAAAACTACACCACGACGTGGAGATGGTAAGCCATACATACGCATGTATGGTGACTTTGTCATTCATAGGATGGATAGAATAATGAATATGGTTGTACCATATTTATAAAAACATAAAATTATGTAGAGGGTATTTTAGTTTTTATTTTGGTATTGAAATAACAAATAAAGTGTAAGTGGAAGAAGAATAAGACATGAAAGAGGGAGGTGAAATGATCACCTCTTCTTTGGGTGCTTCCTTTTGGGTTAATAAAAAGGGATCCTAAGGTTGGATTTATGATAATAGTATGAAATATAGGATGATTTTAGGGATTTTGCTATGATATTTGGTAAGGGGATGTCCAAAACAAAAGGTTTTTGAGGTATGATTTTAAGAGAAGGGGATGTGCCCTTTTATAAGAGGGGTGAGGGGAACCTTAGGAAAAGATTGAAATATTATTTTATCATAAAATCATTTTCCATTTATAACAGATAGAAATTGATTAATTTCGAAGCAAATGTAGGTATGGGTCTAAATTGTCCCACCCAATAGGTTTTAGACATGTTTACGTCTCCATATTAACCTTATCTTTTATATTTTACTATAAGTTAAAAAGTTTATCTTTTATAGTGTCTTCTTCTATTCTTACACTATATGGGTAATAAAATTACTCTAAACTTCTAAGAGAACCTCAATTGGATCATTAATGAAATATATAATATTATTTATTCCCTTTGGAGGAACCTTATATTTTTAGAAATAATATATCAGCCAATAATATATTATTTGTTTTAAAAACTCATTTATGCCAATTTTGACACTATTTAGTATTTGGTGTTTGTGAAAATCATAAAAACTTGATTACAGAGAAAAATATTATTTAGTAAACCTGAAAGGTCATATTAACCTTTAAAATGAGAGTAATTAACTAAAAGTCTAAAATTACATTTATTTGGATATTTATACTATCAATTATTTTAATCATTCATTAATAAGGTAATTACTACATCATCATTATGTCATTAATATATTTTGTTATTTAATTTATCAAAATTATAAATAAAATACCATTATGAAGGAAATATTTTTTATCTTTCTAATTAATATCTATATTCAAATTTATCTTATGTAGAACCCTGAATTAAATATATTTTAGTTATTAAAAATTGAATTTATCATTTTTAACTCTTTATTAAATAAAAAAATAATAAATTTCCAAATCTAATCTAGGTAGACAAAAGGGGGTCATATATTATTTATATGGTCATTTTAGGTCAAATAACAATTATAAAATAGAATTATGACTTGTTTTAGGGTAATTATAATACCATTTTTTACCCTTAATTACCCTATTTACTTTAATAGTGGTAAATAAAAGTCAATAGTTTCTATTCAGAAAAAATTATTTTCATATAATTGAACCACATTTTACTTACTGATATCAACTATGACTCTGGAATTTTTGAAATTCAACTCATATAAGTGGTATGATTATGTTTTATGAAAATTTGTTAGTGCTCCTTGAAGGTGGGTAAAAGACGGTAAAAAGATCAATAAAATTTTATATATCTAAACTTATTATAAAATGACTCCAATTAATTAAATTGAACATATATAGATATTATGTATCTATTTTTCCTAAAATAAATTAAAATAAACTAACTAATTATTTAAATAAAAAATCAGTTTTAAACAATAACGTAGTGTTTTTCACTATTCATCAAAAATTGAATGTTTTCAGAAAAATAACAAAAATTCACCCTAAGATAATTCAGATATTCCAAATCCAAAAATTAAGCCCCAATTGATACTTAAATTTTATAAAATTTCATAAAGTGTGTATTAATATTCATAACGGCTATTTTCATTTGTCATGGTGTGTTAAAACTCCATGTTGCGTACAACACAAGCTACTACATTATTCAAAGGGAAATGTACCGTAGAAGCATGGGGTGTTACACTCCCTTTTTTCATGTACTAATTAATTTGATGATATTGAAAATTTCCACATATATACATCAATAATTGAATGAATTCATTTTCTATAACACGAAATTCGAGGAAAATAATTAAAAAAAATTTGTAGTGTTTTACATGTTTTTCATTTTCATCAATGTTAAAAAATAATCACCTTTAAACAATTTCATTTTAAATACCTCTTTTTCTATTTTTTTTCTTTTTATATGACACATAATTTCTATGATTCAAAGCTTTCATAAAATTAGATATCATTCCCCTTATAAATATTTATCTCTAAAATGTTTCCAAAAATATCATGGATGCTTATTATTTCTTAATATATGATTAAAAATAATTATAAATCTGGATTCCAATTAAATCCACATAACTTTAAATAAATTTTTCATGATCATGGATATTATTATAAGTTAACTATTTAATTTCTATATATAGATAACTTATGTAATTTTTTTATATTTTATAGGAATGAGTCACAATTTCGATTGCATTTCCTAATCATCCACTATGTAAGATCCTAACTTTTCGCCTAATGTATTTACCTTGTGAATACCCTATATTAGATTCATTGGATTGAATTTTTTTCACTTATACTCTATACTATGGTTGAAATTGGTAAATTATTGAAAAACATATATACTCTTTATCAATATGTTTTAAACAATATATGTTTTATTATATTGAATAAAGACTCTTTACCTAGAATGTTACTTTATTTCATTGGATAGCCATGTATTTTCCCAAGGACTATCATGTTGTTATTATTGATGAAATTATTACTAATTACCTTTTGATAATCCAATTTAAAATTATTATATTTTTTGTTTTAATTAAGATACATTTAATGAAATCAATTTAATTTACATGGGATATTTAATATATAAAAAGAATTATTTTGATTTGTCAAATTATATGAATCTCATTTTCTTTGGTTGGGATATTTATTATGTGATAAGATATTTATTTCAAATGGTACATATAAGGATGGATAAAGATGGTTGGGGTCCTATATCACCCAACAATGCATTGGTTTAATGTTTATATCTCTTGATATAAGTATTCATGAGTACTTTTTTTCAAAAGTGTTTCCAGTAAAGGAGTGTATAATGAAATTATGTTTTCAATAATAATGTATATTCCAATGTTGAAAGACGTTTCATTTGATTATTCTTATTCTCATGAGTTTATCAATTGATCATGAATCATGTTTGTTGACTCATATTTTCACACTTCATTGATTCAAGTCTTATGTTATTCCAAGTCACATTACGTGATCTAAGATGTATTTCTTAATGCGTAAGAATTTTCTTATATAACATGATTATACAAATTTCATCATATTATGTTCAATTATGATATTATATTTTTATTTCATATGATTACCCTTTGTAGAATCTTAGGTCACCCCTTTCTTATGTTTCCATTTCCTTAGGATTTTAAGAAGACAATAACTTAAAATAAGTCTAACGGGGATTCCATAATTTTTGAATTATTGATAATTTATTACAAGTTATTTAAAATAATATTCGTATGATTCTTATCCAAAAATAAACTAGACATTTAATTCATGGGATTGGGTGATTATTTTTAATATGTAATGTTTTCTATATCGAAATATTGTAAAATAAAGGCTTATCTATCCTTGTTCTCTATAAATTATATTTTATGTCATTATTTATCTACAAAATAGTGCTTTGATGTTTTCATATTATTTAATAAATATCATGTGATGTATAAATTGACCTAGTTAGTCTATACTTGGAGAATCAATAAAATTAGAGTATAATATATGGGATTGACATACTTTTCATCCCACAATCATTTGATAACATGTAAAAATGGGTAATATGGTTATGAATACTTTTATATGGTACAATAAATAGAGGTAAGTTTGGAGATACACATGTTTGATAGAGGATGTTCCAAATACGTTCATATCATGTGTAAACTAATCAATTTTATAAAGGAATTTTTTTCATAAAGTTGTGAACATGGAAATTTATAACTATTTTCAATGTTAAAATATGAGTTCATATTTTGGGGTTGTCTGGATGTGGATAAAATTTATTTAACATTAAGAGACCCCCCAAAATATTTGAAGTGTGTGTATAGAATAATTTCTAGATAGATTTTCATACTTAATTTCATATTATGGGTGATAAGGTAAAATGATATTACATCATATCCAAAAATTATTTTAAATAATTTCCATAAGTCTTTTTTATATGATGTTAAGAATTATTTCATTTTATATAAATTAAGGTTAAATTGGGATAAGTTTTTCAAGAAATTGTTCGTGTGGTAGATTTATGGATATGTGCACAAAAGGGAAACCCATAGTGTAGTGGTTTATACCACATCATGTTCTATACTTCTGACCACCCTGAAATAGTGTAAGGAACTATTTTGTGTGTGTTTTTTGAGATATAATCATTTTAAATAATTTCATTTTTATAAATTTTGATGTTCAAAGGAAATTTTAATTTTTATCCAAAACAAGGGATGTTCTGACCATTGGGATTTAGATTAAAATTTTAAGATGTAGAACATGTGTATAATTTATTTTAGAAAACTGGACTGAGGATTAGGTGGAAACTCATGTTCTTGGGACAACATTGTATTCAGATTGGGTCAAACACCACCTCTTTTCTAGTTTTAGAAATATACAGTCAGCCATTATGGGACCCATTGGTTCTGTCATTACATGATTACATGAGGGTTCTCATTGATAGTGAGCATGAGATGTTAAACAATTAAAGAGGGAGGTTATACAATATATATGTAACTATTCTATTATGTGAGATGTGTCACACAAAAACCCATAGGGACTATGTCATGATTATGATAGGTATGAGGTGAAATCATCCTCCTTGGGTAGTTTCCCCATGACCTACAGCGGT
Organism: Viscum album; assembly: GCA_963277665.1. Lineage (NCBI taxonomy): Eukaryota > Viridiplantae > Streptophyta > Magnoliopsida > Santalales > Viscaceae > Viscum > Viscum album. Next base: position 1,696,114,607 of record OY728147.1, read on the forward strand.
AGTCCCAAAATTGTGTTTTCTATATGGATGACCCATCTACCAAGGATTTTATTCCATTACCTTGCTGGGTTGTTCCATGACCCGATCAGGCAGTGATGATTTACATTACAACCCCTATTCATGCATTGACCAAGTAGTAGAATGAATATTTTAACAATAGAAGACTAGTGTTTTTATGGTCCTCTCATTAATATTTTATTGAAAATTTAGATTAGTAAAGGTACATTTAATTCTTGATATCATTTTCCCTACATCAATTACCCACAATAAAGGGGGAGTTGAGATGATTTTATAGTGATTTTAGGTACATTATTTCTTCTGTTTCTATATTTTCATACTCGAGTTTGGTGTTGTATATTTTTTGTGATTTCAGCTTGGTATTTAGTAAATATTTCAACTATATACTGGTGAAAATCATTTGATAAGAAAGGGATTTATATTTTTGTTTATTTAGAATGTTTCAGGTGGACTATCATGTTGTTATTTCCTATTTATTTAGAGAAATGTAATCCGAATATTTTTTATAGATTTTTTTTAAATTGAATAAATTTATCATTTTACTATATATCAATTGATAGCACCTTCACTTACGATGGTGGAATGAGTACACCATGGATATTTTGGTTTATTATGTCATGGTTTTAGTTTGGTGAAGTATCCAGTTGGGTTTTTACATGTTTCTTAGTAATTGAATTACAATGTATACATTATATTTATTAATTAATTAGGTATTATTTCATGAGATTCTAGACTAGTGTATTATTTTTTTCATGGATGATCTTGTTCAACAATTCGAAATGTTTCCTAAATGGAATAATTTCATATAAGGTATATTTCCCCTAAAAATCACTCAATATTTTATTCATATTGTCTTGTAGTATGTGTTATGTCGTCTCAGTAAGTATGGGTGATTTACCATTAATTAATTATTTTAACACAATTGGATAGAATTATAGTGGTAAGGTCCCTAAGGGACCCTTTAAAACTAGCCTGATGTATTAGTCATATTTAGGCTAATAATGGGTTTTAAATTAATTCCATTATATACATGAATATTTGACAGACATAACATTGAAGGATAAACATAATGGGCCTCATATAGGTTCCCTTAGATCCCTTGATTAAGATTGACATATAGACTTGTAGTTTTTTTCCCGGGGATATGCTATATAATACATTGTCACACATCATAGAATTTGGAGCTAATTCACTATTGTGAGGGATGAGGTATCCTCACCATCTGAGTATTTGGGATATATACATTGGGTATGATTATTACAAACTAGGGTGCGAGTGGATCGACCTAGTTTTTTTGGAAAGGATATAAGATTTTGGATATTCGTTACTGTGATAAAAATATGATATTTCCTATAAAACTATACAGGGAATGATACGATCATGGTGGTGTTCAAAGACATTATTCCCTCTAGGAAAAAAGAATAGAATTGGGTTTTGGAAATATATTGAGAGAGAAAGATCTCCCCGAAGGTTTTCTCGACAAGGATTTGACTTAAGGGGCCTATGTATGTTCTCTAGTTTCATGTTGACCTTAAAAAGTGTTGGTGTAGGGGAGTATTTTTCATCAGTATTGTTAGTCTTATTAAAACTTAAGGATCAATAGGATTATCCTAGAATGAGTGTAGTGATGATGATGAATTATATACCTGAGAGGATAACTTAGGGAAATGATTTTTATGTTTGGGAGAGTGGAAAACTTATATAGTATAATACACAGTTATTGGGAGGAGATATGACCATCGATCTATGTGATATATGTGTATGAGTGTAATATAAATGATATATCTATAGTTCTTGGGGGGTACCTTGGGTGCATGATATATAATGTTCTATTTGACTTTTGACCCTATGTTTTTGTGATTTTGGGTTTAGGAATTAAGGAATGATATGGGCCCCAGGTAATGAAGTCTTAGTAACAATTTTATGTAAGGGATAATAACCCATGAGTTTATACATATATGGTTCATTACATGTATTTGGATCCACTTGAGATGGACTTTCATCATTTTAAGACTATATATATACTCTTTTGGGACATATTTTCACAATTTTGGCATAGGAAATGGTTCCCCCTATGTAATTCCCCATCTTTGATCACCCAAATGACACACAAGTAGGGGACATTAGATTGCCTCATGTGTACCTACCCATATTCCAAATACTTCCTAATAGTTTATATGGCCTGAAATAGTCCAGGAAGGACTATTCCCTTAATAAATATATCCCAAGTGTCATAATAAATCCTACCAAAAATTTGACATGACATGTATGTATAACATGCATCACAAAACATGTGGACAAATAAGTAGGGAGTATAGAGGGTATATGAATTCCAAAATGGAAATAGTAGATATGTTATGTGATGCATCAAAAAATAACATTGTAAAAAAGGTAGATATAAAATAAAAAAACATTATATAGGTAATCAAAACTATTTACAATATACATCTTCAATAAAAACTAAAAAGTAACGGTAATGTCTGCTTACCCAACTCAGATAAACCAACCTTCCAAAAGCTCTACCTCCACAAGTTACTGGACCTAAACCATTTTTCTATTACAAGAAAAAAATTTCCCATAAGCGAAATATAATACTTCTACCCTGGTATATAAAAATTCAAGGCATGTATACAGGTCGAGTGTGAGTCCAAGAACATAGTAAGAATCCCCAATACCTTAGTAATATCATGTCTTGTAAAAATCAATTATATATTCATAAAATACATATTATTTGTTCCAATCCGGAATATACAACATGCCCATAAAAAACATAACTCAAAATACACATATAATCATACATGTTTGGTCAATGTGTGCCAAACTGGACACCAATACACCTGACCATACCTTCTTCAGCTTCATGTTTGTAGGAAGAGAAACATTTTAAACCAAATGTATCGACCCATTCCCACATATTTCTGGAATTTCACACTAAAGTACTATAGTAATACCTTGATCATTATATAACACTCACATTATGTGCCATGGTCTAATCCCTTCAGAATAGGCCATACAGAATTGACCCAACCCCACTTACTCATAATGAAGGGCGCACAAAATTGTTCCAAATAAATTCTTTATAATGAAGGTTTATTGGAAAGGTATCCAGTCACTATCCACTAATACATGGTAGGGAAAATTTTAAGGAAACCATGAAAAATACATCTTTTACAATAGATTGATTGAATAGAACTAAATCATTACCAATTCATGTAGGGTAGGTTTCATTGTAAGGTATCAAACAAAATCCTCCTTATGAACATGATAGTTGTATGATTTAGTCGATCACATATTTCATATGGTAATCCAACTATAAATATCAAACCATTACCCACCAATATACGGTAAGTCATGCTATATAGTTAGAAACCAAATCCCATTGGAAAATGGTTCATTGTAAGCCCTAGTGTAATCATTTATTTCTAAATTTTGGATCTACAAATGATATTGTCACATAAAATCCAAAAAACTATAAAACATAAGAAATAATAAGGTAATTCATTCAATCACATATCTCATCATTAAATCACATAGGTGTGAATTGTCGTAATGAAATATATCATGTGACCATCAGAACTAGGATCTTTAATTCATTACAATCACACAATGGAAGTTCAACATAGTTAGAAAATAATAAAAGCATACATTTAACTAAGTTTACCATAAGTTGTATGTCTCTAGAGGTATTCACAAAAAAATGTGTACCCTCACAAACAACTCATGAAAAATCATTCACAATAAATACAATTGAAAATACAAACCAAAAAATTTAATTTATTACGATTAGACATAATGGATTAATGATCTTTGGACATTGTTTCCTACATAAATGGGAGAAAAAACAATTTTTCCCTTTAATGTCACAATAATTAATATAATTGTGTACAATGAAAAAACTAATAATATGATTTAATTAATTGATATTAGTTTAATATAATTTAGTAATCAATTAGCTTCTTCTCTAGTATTCCATTTAGTATTAGGATTCATAATACAGAAGGTCCTGACTTTATTTTGTAGGATTATGTATTTGATCATCGAAGTTTCATTTCCTTCCGACATTCATGGAGATACCTTATCTTTTTCCTTGACTTGTGATATTCAGTAAATCATTTTACTTCAACTTCTTCCACTTATGAACAATTCTTGAAACATAATTCTTGAAACATATATCCACTAAAAATTCTGGACTTCCAAGATATGATCAAAATAATCAATCTTATGATAGTTCCATTATAGATTAGATAGATTGTAAAACCACTAAGTAAACAAAAAAACCACCACCATATCATGGAAAATCATTTCATTAACAAAAATACAATGGAATATCTTCTAGTGTATAAAATCAAACATCACATCCCAACATTCTCCCACTTGACATTTTACTTCATGGGAACATTGGAAACCCTCCAAAACATTATTAAACATACATTCACTACTCATTGCCTGTAACACACTCCTTTAACCTTTTATAAAATCCAGTCCCATTTATTCAAACTTTCAACATACACTATTAAAAGATATATCTATTTTAATGTTTTGATATTTTTCTTCGGTTTAGTGGGATTCAAAGTCATTCTTGGATATTATGTTGGAACTAGTTTAGAAACAACTTTTTGGACAGATTCATGGCATGAATATGATTCGATATGTGTATCTATCATTGGTAATATGTCATGAAATTGTTAAAATTTGAAAAATTATATTTCTTGAAATATTTTCAATTTAGGAAGACATTGACATGGGTAATTTTACCCAAGGGGACTCCCTTGTCGATGTATATGTAACTCTTGGAATTCATTCAGTAAGATTGGTATTCATGATCTGAATCCTTCCGGTCTATATATTTTTATTACGTTTCACATATTTCTTCTCTCCCATTTTTTACATCAAATTCCCTCTCAAATCCTATCCTCTACCCAGAAATTTTTTGGTGATCTCTCTCTTTTTTGGTCACTTTATTCCGTGTTCAATCTTCATCATAGTTAACCCGTATCCCTCTAGTAAGAAACAATTTTGCTTCATTTTTTTCTTTTTTCCATGGAATGTGTGTTGGGAGTATTTTGTAGTGGATTTTGAATTGTTTTTTTAATCAATCCATTTCAGTTTTCTCTCATTCCATATCTCTCATTAAATGATCTACTCGTTTATAAACATTTTTTTGAAGGTGACTAGGATTTATTCATTATTAAGGTATGTGCCTTTTCATAAGGGTTATAATTCATGAATAAATTTAGGTTATTATAAATTTAATTGGTTTCTTAATTGAAAAAAAGTATTTAGATACACAAATATAATTTTTTTTCAGATACATTTTTTAATAGGTATTCCATTAAAATTTTATTTCATCTCACCAAGTGTTTGAATAAATAATTTAAATAGTGGATTCATTTTTAAAACTTGATTTATGCCTAATAAAATAATGTTTTTCATGTTATTTTTTTATTAATGGTGATAATGTTTTTTAAAATTATTCTTACTATCATATCAAAATGAGTGACTTTGGTTGCATCGTGAAATAGAATTGTCACTCTTTTTGTGTGAAATTCAATAAGAGTTTTGATGTAACATAAGTGAGTGTAATTCCACTAGAGTTAACATTTTTAGGATCCATCTTAGACCAAGACATGGAGTTTTATTTTAGTTTTTTAATATATTCTCCTTGGTTAGATCCATAATAGTCTACTTTTTCATTAATGATTAGATTATCACATGATGTAATTTTCATTATTATTTTCTTACATGATTAACTTATGGATTAAAAATATTTCGTACTTGTAAACTTTCATTATTTAAATATTACTATATTATTTAATATGGTATTATTTTATATAAAAATATAAAAATATTTTACAAAATATATATATTTTATGAAATTTCTTTTTAAACATGAATTGTTTTAAATATATTTCTAATGAATTCTTTATATTAGAATTTATAATGATTCTTAGGTGGTATATTACAGGGAGTTTTAATAAAACCAATGTTTTTCCATTGGGAGGATATAGATGTTGTTTTATAAGACTTTAGTGAGTGGAAGGATATTATGTATCATACCGGTTTCCCATGTTGTTATCACCTTTGTACAAAGATGTTCTGGGGGTGACAGTTGGTCACACAAAGACTTACTGATCTTTTATTGTTTTTCATTTTCGGTTTATCCAGTTTGGATTTTTTTTACATATTATGGATAATGTGTACATTATTCTGATATATACATTTTTTTTTATCTATTTATGTTTTATGCGAGACACGTTTCTTCCATTGTGTTGTACTTAACTATGTTGTAGAACACCATTTGTTGCTTGTTTTGTTGACCAATGTTGGTTCATTAAAAATTGATATCAAATCTAATGCACAGCCTAATGTTATTGTAACGTACATTGGTCTGATTATGCTCCTTTGGTAGACTTGAGTTTAGACCATAAAATTGTAGGTAGTGAGTTTTGTAGAGTGCCTATACAACATAATTGTTTTTCTAAAACTAAATTTTCGTGGGTGATGTTGGATTTAACCATGATTTATACATTTTTTATTATGGAAATTTGGTGGATGTTATAGTCTCTACCATTCAAAATCTGGGTCATGTGGGTGTTAGGAACCTGAGGAATGGTTTGGGCCACAACTCACAATTTACTAAGCAGAATCCACCCATATTCTATGGTGATAGTGGAGCATAAGAATCATAGGAATGTCTTGATTGGGTTGAAAGGATCATTAAATATTTAATGACTCTTGAGGAATCTAAATTTGGTTTTTCAAACAACATTATTGAGGGTTTCAGAATTATATTGTGGGAATCTATTATGCGGTCTAAGATTCAAGAGGATCATACCTGGGCGTAATTTAAGAAAATATTTAATAAGAGAATTTACCGTGATAATTTATGTATAGAAATGAGCTAAGAGTTTTTAACATTACATTAATGGGATCATTATATTTTGTAATATTCCATTTTCATTACTGATTTGGTGCGCTTGGTACAAGATATTATTATAAATTACTTCTTGAATACAAAAATATTTGAGATGGGTATGAGGGTTGATATTCAATAAATAATAGTTCTCATGTGCCTGTTGGATTTTGTGTAGGTGGTAAACAAAAAAGATAACATAGAGGTAGAACACGATGAAGGAACTGGTTTTTTGGTGGGGCTTTGGTTAGTGCATATATAAACTAGGGTGTATCTTCTAGATTAAAAATGATACACATTGGCATAAAGTTATCATTAAGACATGTCTTTATAGATGCTTCGAGATAGAGGTAGATTTTCTTATATCATTCTTGAAGGTATGGTCCTACCAAACATAACAGTACTGAGGCCACCATGAATTGTCATTGTTAAAGCCAAGATGGCCACCTGAAGCATTTTTGTGGAAGTGTTCGCTAGGGAAGTAAGGTTGGATCCACTATCACTAAGAGATTTTAGTTATGTGTTGATTATTCTAGGGGTGGTGGTTTTTATTTTGATGTTAGGTGGTATGTCTATTAGGATTATTATTCTCATGTAGAAGCTGGGACTGGGCATCTTTATGTCATATAGTAAGCTTCAATGGAATTTAAGCATGACCAGCTATAATCAGAGTGGAAATGTTTATTTTAACTTCTATGGTGATAGATTTGTTTTATACAATTTATAATCATTAGTTTTTATAATCAATGTTATTTAATATGCTAGGATTATATTCATATATTACTCAATTCTTGTTGGAAAATTCTGTTCCTTTAAGAAAGAGGTTCAAAAAAGGTTTTTAATGTCCCAGATTTTGGTTGGTGATAGCCCACTTCGATATTTTCTGAGTTTTCATTTTTTTTCAATCTTGATATCTTTTACCTGATTGTTGAAAAGGATTTGATTAAAAAAATTATGTTCTTTATTGACTTTTATTAGCATAAATTTTAGTTCATATCTCCGGGTGGAGACATTAATGTATTCTAATGTGAGTGGGATTCAATTTCTAGGAGAGAGGGTAATATTGTTCTACATTATGGGGTAATATCACATCAGATGTCGGAGATGTTACAAGATTTCATTTACTCTAGTATGTGTATCCCAATTACTACAGAGACGTTTGTGTTACCTGGGTAATTTCATGATTATTTTTATGGTTTACCAATATTGAGAGAGGTAGAGTATACCATTGACCTTCTACCTGGAATATTTCCCATGTCTATGCCATTATATCATATGACACCTACTGAGTTACAGGAACACAATGCTTATCTTATAGATAGATAGGTTAAGAAACATATTCAACCTAGCATGTCAACATGGGTTTCCCCAATCAGTTTTTATATGAATAAAAAAATGAGCCTTAAATTTTTAATGGATTATCAAACGTTAAATTTGGTGACTGTTAAAGAAAAAATAACCTTTTTTAGGAGTGCATATATCTTTGATCATCTCATGGGGAGGGGATCATTGGTTTCCAAATATTGACCTTCAGTCATTGTAAAAATATTTGAGACTCCAAGAAGAGGATATTTCCAATACATCATGTAGGATCTTGTATTGTAATTTTGAGTTTTTGGTAATGCAATTCAGCCTTAGTAAAAATCAGGAAGACTTTATGGAATAAATGATCCAGATCATTCATCCATTTTTAGAACCTTTTATTATTGTTTTTTTGGATTGTATTCTAGTGTAATTCATGTTATTTGAAGGGCACATGGACCATTTGGAAATAATTCTTAGAAAACTGTGGGAACCTCACTTGTATGTCATGCTTCCCAAATATGAATATTAGATAAAATAAGTTATGTTTATGGAGAATTTTATATATTAGATTGACATATTAGTTGATCTTAAATTGATATATTTTGTTATATATATGTGGAATCCCATAAATGTGTTTTAGAATCAAATCTTCTTAATGATGGATGATTATTAATGATGGTTCATTCCAAATTTATACAATCTAGCATTTTCAAGAAATCCTTTAGCCCAAAAGGTATTTAATTTTGATTAGAATAATAAATTTCTAATAACATTTTAGGAACTAATGAAAATAATTACATCAACTCTAGTTTTGATTCTTTTACAACCATTTTGGGTTATTATTTTCTCAAAATTTATTTTAGAATGGGTTTGTGGTAAGCATTGATATTGGTGAAACATGTGGTGACCAATAACACATTCTAGTAATACAATAATTAAAATAATTAAAATACAAATGAACTTTATTTGGTGGTGTTTATGAATTCACTCAAAATGTGCATCCATTATCTCTTTTGGGAATGTATTATGGAATATTTTAATAACAAATCCAAAACATATATTCAATCAGAGGGATCTGAGGTTCTGAAAAATAAACAAGGTTATGTATCATCTGAATTTTTTTTTGATGTTCCATATACTCTTGTGAAAGGAAATGTGGTCATATATGCATTTAGTAGTAAATTACTAACTCAAGAAGTAATGGATTCAATAAAATATTGATCTTTGGGGGGATAGTTTTCTGGAATGAAATTGGGAATGAAAGAAGATTGAATGAAGGTTTACTTTGATATAGTGAAGTCTGAGTCATTATTCGATGAGTTAATTTTTCTAAAGAATGTTCTTGACCCATCTTCTAATTCATTAGTGAAATCCAAAATGGTGGAAAGACCATGGGTGAGTGTTTTTAGTCTCTAGATGGCATTTTTGGTTTCTAAAGTAGGTTGGTTTTGTTTCTCTGAAGAAAGAGCTGATGGATATTTTAAACCCCTCATGTAGTTATATTCACCATAGGACGACCAATATATATAATTGATTTAGATGTAGGTATTCATGGTTGGGGATAATATGGACAATTTTGGATTTCATATCATGGTGTCAAAATTGTTAGAAAATTAAGAGGGAGAAATTGAGACCAATAGTTTTTTTACATCCACTACACATTATGGTAACGAACTAGGGTGGTATTTCAATTGAATTTTATTATTAGTCCTCCATGGAATCCTAGTGTTAAGGATTTGATTTGGTTGATATTTTATAGAATCATGAAAAATTTGTTTCATACCTATCAAGGTGATAATTAATGAGGAGTATTTCATAAAATTATATGTCTATGAAATTTTAATAACTAATGAAGTTCCTTTTAAGATTTTTTAGATTGGGACCCCTGATTCACGTTAATGTTTTTTGAATGGTTTGTATGTGATGATGGGTTTCATTGTTGAAACTAATCATGACATATCATCTGTATGGGGATAAATATATAGATATGGATATCCAGTTTCATGATGATATTCTATTGGAATGTGTCCATGATTTTAGTGGTTCTTGATAAAATCATCTTCCAATGGAAATTTTTACCTATAAAATTTTTATCAAGGATAATTTGAGATGGAAACCCTTGAGGAATTGTATGTGAGGAATTTCATATCTCCTTTAATTTGGGCAGAGATCGAGAGTTGTCCATGGATGGAAGGAGACTTGTTTATAAAATAATGGAAATTATGATGCTAATCTATGATATATTTTATACAGCAAAGAGTCATTAGAAATCATATGTAAACCCTCGTTTTAATCCACTAGGGATTGAGGTGGATGATTAGGTCTTTCTTTGAGTTTCATCTTCCATTAACATCATTGATTTGATATGTAGGGTAAATTGGCATTGAGTTTCATGTGATCCTTTTAGATTATAGAGAATCATGAAAAGGGGGAATATCAATTGTTCTTACCATATAATTTCAATTGTATTTACAACAAATTTCTTGTTTCCCACTCACAGAGATATTAACAAGATCCTCCCCATGTGATTGAATGAACAGATGTTGATCTTGTGCCAAACACCATTATTGTTCAGTAAATAGTTCATATTAAGGATATATGACACAATTTACTACATGGTAAAAAGATTCCCATGGTCTATGTATTATGGTAATGTGGCCGGGATAGTCATTGGACATTATAGTATGAATTATTGATGAGGCAGTCGTGACCATCTCTTTTTGTGGGTCAAGGTTCTTAAGGAATTTTAGGGTATATAAATCATGTATTGTGGATAATATTGGAACAATTATGGTCAAAAGGCTTGTGTCTTTTAATGTTTTGAGATTTTTGTTGGGTTTTTGGGGCTACAATGACCTTCTGGGAGCTTCGGCAAGACCTGGATTGGAAAATTTCATCAGGAAATACTCACACCATGAATATGATTCATGATAGGGAATCTGTCACTACGAAGATGCCATAAAATAGTTTATAGTATGAAAAAATTAAATTTTTTGAATCAGTTTTACATCCAGAAGATGTCAATTGGGTTAATTTATCCAAACATGATTTCTTTTCCAAGATCTGTGTATCTAATAAAATTCATGCTATGAAACATGGATTAATGATGTGAATCCTTCATGTATAACGGTATTTATAATGTATCACATAAAAATCCTCACCCATTTCTCACATAGGATTCTTTCTGATGACCTATGAACTATTGATGTTATTTTTGGGGAAATATATTCTTAAGGGTCTCTTAATTAGGTGTTCAATCTCTGTAATGATTGCACTGATTCTATTTAGTATTTGGTATTTTTGGCATCAGTATTACCGTTGGTTGTGGGAACGGTGTTGGTAGTGTTTTTGTACCACATAGTGATCATTTTGGTTTTTCTATATATCCTCTGTAATCGTCCTAGATTCGTTATCTCTTGATGTTTTATCTTCTTATTTGAAATCTATTTTTTATATGGTGACTCGGTTTCCACTATTCTTAAGTTAGTTATCTCTATAAAAGGGTTCTATTTCATGGATAGATTTATTTTACTAGAGATTCCTTTGGGTTATTGAAAAAGAAATGTATGATTTGTGATTGTAATGGAGTTTCAGGATCGAATACAAGTTTTAAATGGGTTATCTTTAAAAATTATTTGTACAGTCAATGTTCTTTATTAAAATCTCTAAATGGTGGATTTGTTATTAAAATGTGATTTCATGACCAAGAGCAGAAATTATTTGTTCTTAAAATGTTTTATTAAAAGTGAAAATTGTTTTTAATGGATATTTTGAAACATAGAACATTGGATAAGAATGGGTGAAATAAAGAAATAGACAAGTCACTCTTTGTGTGTGTAATGCCACAAGGGGTTTTATGTCACCTTAGTTTGTGTAATTCCATAAGAGGTTATATTGTTTAGATCCAACTTAGGATATTATTTTTTATTTTCATTTATGTCTAGACGGTTTTCCAATACATTATAGACCAAATGACGTTCATTCTCATTTATTATTCGTTTATCACAAGATGTTATTTTCATAGTTTTTTTCTCACGTCCTTATCATATGGTGTATATATGGTCACTTATATTTTGTCTATCATACAAGAAATATACCTAAATTTTATGAATACTTTATGAATTTGTGGAAAACCATTCATATGTTTTGAAAATAGTTTTATATCTAGGTAGTTCAATAGCTGGGTGATCCCATTCCTAAAAAATGTGTAAAAATGGAGAAATTGGCAGTACAATGAGTCTTAGAAATATAAGAATAAAAAACACCATGCACATCCATTTAATAAAAAAAGAATAAAACTATAGAGACATAAAATACCATCCTGAGTAATTATCCAAAATTTCCCTCTTTGATAGATTATCAACACGCTGATTGGCCTCCTTGTTATCATGTTAGACATCCAAGTGAATAAGTCCAAGTATCTAAATACATTAAATATATGTAAGGAGAAATTTCTATAATATTGACCAGGAACACATCTTTAGGATGTGAACCATAGTGGTTGTGTCAGAATCCACGCAAAATAGCCTCCAACCATGATGACTGTCATAATTTATTGCATTGATCATAGTTTATCACTCCACCACAATTGTTATGCCATGTAAAATGTAGTAATAGAAGAAGCCTTTGATAAAGCCATGATGAGTGTGAAAGACAAAACCATATCTCGAAGGACCTAGTGCACCTGAAGCCTCTCCATCCACATTCACTGTCAACCACCTTGAATTTGGCGAAATGCACATAATTTATTTACGGACCATAGGCTTCCTGATTCTCCCTGTGACACAAATAGATTCCATGATAATCAAGTCAGATAACTCATTATTCAATATGAAATCATGTATTTTAGAGGCTGTTAAAACAACCATATTCATATTACACATCCTAGAATAAAAGTAGGGATGATTACCCTTAGTGGAAGTGGATTTTATTGACTTCCATTTGAATGTTATGATAGAAGTAACTATAGTGAGGAGCATAGACCCAACCTACTCACTCATTTGAGTATGATGTACAGTGACCATAAGATCCCCTAGACTATTCATGTCAAGATGGTTACCAAATACGGTCTGCAAGAGAACCTATAAATTGAAATAGAAGCTATAACACATGAATATCTTATAAGTAGATTCCTCAGCTGGCACGCATATGTAGCAAGAAGATGTAGGGTGAAACCCTAATATCAATAACATATTTTTTACTTGTTTTTTTCCATCCAAAGCCTCTATAACCTAATATAGAAAGGGAAAAAGATGAAGTGTGTTATGAACCTCTTCAACAACTAAGGTGCAACTGAATTCTTGAAACAAAAATTCCAATACAATTGCCAAGAGGAAAAATGGCCATTGGAATTAGGAATCATAACTAAAGTTTGAAAGTTAGTTTTAGTGTATATCTCTAATTTTTGTTTTATTTAAATAGGTAAACACCCATTAAAATCACTGATAACAAGCATTTGAAATAAAAAACTACTTCACAGAAGGGGCACATACATCACCTCATTAATATGTGTACTAAGCCAAGCTGTTAACCCAACATTCAAGTCTAACTGCTTAAAGACCATGCATTTTGAACACCATATTTTAATGATCTTACCCTTTTTCTCCAAATGTTTTGAATGAAGGGGTACTTCATGTCAATATTATTTTTCCTTTCATGGAACACTATATTTAAATCCAGGTGAATTTCAATTTTATTATCAAAACATAAGATTCATCCTTCTTAATTTCTTCTAAGTTCTAAAAACATTCTTGTAAAAATGGAAAAAAAATTACCTTCTTACATTATATATACAAAAATTTATTTCATTTAACTTAATTTAACAATATTCTATAGTATTGATATCCGAATTATAATTATTATACTATAGGTGAACAAAAATCTAGTCTATCACTTATGAGTTCCCAATTGTAAAATGAAGTATAAATCCCCAAATCCCTACAGTTTATCTTCCTCCCCAAAACATATAGAATCATATTTCATTACTTCCATGAAATTGATGGTCCACTTAATGTATACCTAGAAATATCTTTTTTGTTTCAATATAACATGAATTGTTACTACCACTAAACTAATTTCCATCTTAGTAAAAATCATTGTATACATCGGGATTTATTCCACTGATGTAAAGATAAGTTTACCTATGTTTCAGCTCCCTTATATAATTCATTGGGTAGTGAGTGAATTCTCAAACATCCCACTACTTCTAGTCACAAAATTAATATAAATTTAACCTCTCAAATAATTATTCTAATATAATTCCAATGATATTAAAATTCTATTATATAATTGATATCTTCATCCTATAAAAAAATTTCATTAACATAAAAAACAAACTCTAGGTCCAATATTTTTTAAACCAAATGGTTGCTACATATAAATTTATTATGCCAACATTCCTTGAACAAAGTATTTATTTAGATTCATGGGTACTTACTATAATCATTCCAATGTTAATAATCTAAAAATTATACAAATAGTTATATTTTTAAATATTACTGAGAATATCTATAAGAAATAAATTACTTCATTTTACTCAAATCACTTTACCACTAGCCGTGATTTTGGACCGTTATTTTCTTCATCTTATTACTTCAACTACTAATCCCACTTTTTATCAACTGTTTTTCCTTAGAGTAAATAAATATGAACACATATTTTCTATAAAATCAATAAAAATACATCTTCATCCTTATCTACCTTCCATTTTTTATGTTCATTGAGTTTCGCAGCTTCTTCTGGGGATTTGGGGATCCAAAAATCCATTAAAATAAAAAACATCATATCATACTCAAACTTATGAATTTGAATTATGAAACTAGTTAATCACAAAAATTGAATTGGATACCCTATATTGTTGTGTTCTTCTCTATCATTCACACATCTAGATTCTTGTTACCCTGCATGAGAATTAACAGTTCAAGAACAATATGGAATATCTTCCACTACTCTCACCTCTAGACATTCGATGAATTCATCATTGTTCTACAGGTCATTCTCCATTCTAGTATTCTAACTCGAATAAACTTATACATTGATAGGTGATTTATTTCACTCAACTTATTTCTACTCCATTTTTTGGGACATCCAAAAATGCATTCTCATTTATTAAAATTAATCATATTTGAATTATTTTTCAGCATTCATCATCTAATATAAAAAATATAAAATTCCCGTATTTGTACAGAATGATAAAAAATGATTTTTTACTTGAGATTACCTCAATCCTTAGAGTAAAAATCAACATGCACGAAACTTTATAATATATTATGGTATCAAAATATTAGTCATTTATCAAAACATATTTCCTCTCAATGTTCTCCCAACTAGTGAGGCGTTACTCTTATTGATAAGGTATATGACTTTGTTGAGTGGATCTACCCAAATTTCCTTATGTGTTACTAAGTGAAACCTAATAATATAATCCATCTAAATAAATTTATGATTATTTATTTTACCAACACCATTTTTATATGGTTTTCTAGACACTATCATTCTATATTTTATTCATTTCCTCCAACAAAATTTATGGATGTTGTGTCTGTTGTATTCACCACTTTTTCAGAATGAAGTATTTTTTTCATATGAGTTATTTTAATTTCACAAATTATTTCAATTGAATGAAATCATGATAAAAAAATATAATTTATATATTGAAAATAAATCTAATATTTCTTAGTTGAATCAATAATTAAATTTATATTTTTTTTTGGAAACATCATTAGCCTAAACATGGTCAACTCCCAAAACCTCCAAGTGAAATAGTTCCAATGTTTATGCTCAAGGATTCCATCTATATAAAGTGAGAGACACCCTTCTATGTTTTCATATTCCAAAAAAATCATGCATTCTAATTTCTTTTTGATCAATCTTTTTATGACTTTAGCTATTAGAATATTCAGATTCATTACACTAAAATGATTGATCATGCGATGAAAAACTTATAGCTAATTCAAATAAAAAAACTGGAAAAAATAATCCCTCGAAATTTCTAATCATGTATAGAGTTCAATCTTACACTCCTAATGAAAATACTAGGGATCCTTGTGTAACTCTTTACATTACATTAGAAAAGGAGTTTCCATATAATGTGTTATATTTTCCTTCTGATGTAGGGTTCTTCTTGGGAAAATTCATTTGTCTTAGTTATGATAGCTTTTAGAAAATTCTATTTCTTTATTCAGAAGTTGATATATCCTTTTCGAACAACTTTTAGATATTCATAATGTAATATATTTACTCTTCTGAACTTTATAAAGATTTAATTAACCATGAATACTTATTCAACTGTAGAATAAAAGGATACTATAGTATCAGTCAATTAAGGTTATGTATGAGAATTGGAATTACCAAATTGTTATTGCTACCTACCATTGTATTAATATGATGTTAAATTTTTTATTTTATTCCTTTATTATGTTTTATTTATTAATTTTTCAATTCTACTTGATATTTCATATAATGGAAGGTTGAAATAACAATTTGATATTTCATGTCTCCCAACAATGAAAAATGAAGTAAAAGGACTAAAAACATGCTATGACTCATTTTACAATATATATCATATGAAAATTTCTTTTGGTATCATCTATAGAGTTATAATCCATATCTAAAAATATTAAGACAAACACCAAATGGTTCTTTGATATCCCATTTAAAAATTCCCACATTGATGATCAAATTTTATACATCACCAAATATATGTTCTTTTTTAAAAAGATAGTAACAATATTTATTATTAAATCCCATATCACTGGTATTTAAGAAAATTTTTTTAGTCCCTATAAACATCATTTAATTTTAAATTTTTAAATTATAGATTCCCTTGAATCATATTTAAGTCATTCATGTGATAAACTTATAGTTTTCCTTTCAATATCTGTAGGCTAAAAACATCTATATCATAATCAATATGTATTGTTACATTAGTTCCTAGTATATATCTAGGGGGATTTATAAGTTATGACATTGTATTTACATAATTAATGTCAATAGAAATATTTTTTTCTAATAAAATTTTGACCAAACAATGAACAATAAAATATACCTATCAATTCCATTAGAAATATTTAATTTAATGAGATAAACACTTTTTTATTCACTAATCGATTTTCACTTCTTTAGAACACTTTTTAGGCTCTAAAATCTCTGTGGATAAGGTATCTACTACCTTTTATAGACATACTCTTCTTGTAGGCCATGTTTTATTTTATTCTATATTTTATGGAGATTACTCTATTAGGTATGTGATTGGTGATCTCTAATAGCATAATTGAAATTAACCTATTAGACTATTCATACATTACATAATATCATTCTGGAATCTTATCTTTGAAAAACATTATAGTGCTCCATGACACAGTCATATGATATAATATTTTAATGGTTCCACTACCACATAAGGATTTATAAAGTCTGCTATCTACAGACTCGGAAATCCATTATCCTATTAATGATATTTCAGTTTCCAAAATTTAGATGACTGAAATTTCAGATAACTCAAACCAGTATTCACATTCCCACACTAGTCACTCATCACCAATCCCTAAAAATCTAATTATATATCTATCCACATGGGAAAAAATATATAAAACATATTTGTCACACATTAATAACATTAAAACCCCCAACTAATTTTCACCTCACCCACAAGGGCATCCAAGAATCATACCGAACCTTGCCACTACCCTCTAGAGGGTGAACCACATCTATCTAGAAAAACCTAGTACTTTGATACCAAAAAAACATACTCACCTAAAAATATTACATGAATTATCATGAAACTATATATATACATTGATACATGATTTACGAAGCATAAAATGTATACAAGATTTGAAATATATGGTATTGACCTTATGAGGTAAAAAAACTAAAACAACTTAAGCATGAATTTTCTACATTTCGTTGAAATGAAATTGTAAATCCCCTTTTGAAACGATTTATAAAATTCATTTCGTGATATATTACTCATAATACGACCTTATCAAAAATCCCCAAAAATTCTATAGATAACCCGATTTCCATTTCAATATACCATTTAAAAACACATTCCAGGAATCAAAACATTTCATACAAAATATAATTTGAACAAAACCCTTTTTAAAAACATGTTTTAAAAAATCAAATATTTCTATTTTAAATTTATTCATTCCACCAATAAATGCATAAAGATGTCCTAAAATACTCATTTGGACAAGGATATATAATAAAATGGTTTAACAAGCTATATGTTCAATGTTATCTATTATGTCGATGTGATCCACTTACCTTATACAGAGAGAAACCACACATGGAATGCCACATAAAACCAAAAATTATAATTTTAAAATATAAATACTAAATCACTAAAAGATAAAAATACCCAAAAAATACCAAGCCACCAAACCTCAACAAGAGATCCATAAATCTATCTCAATATAGTATCAACCATATATGAGTTCATGATCACCTATCTAATTAATAAACACAAACAAATTAGTTAGACACACATTTAATAATAAAATATCAAATTGGAATAATTGAGTCAAAATACACCTCGTGAACCCATGGAAACGAATTCATGAGAAATGGGGTGACAGATAATCATGAAGCACACCAAGAACTATGAAAAAAAATAAACATCAAAATATATTGACAATTGAAACTAAAATATATAAACAACCCAATTTAAATTTGGGATAAAAATATATCCAAGGGAATTAATAATGAATGTATGGATACCTATTTATATGACCTCTTATTCAATTCACATGAGATATCCCAATTAAAAGGGATAATTATAACAAGATATTTTGGAAAAATATATCCAAAACCACAACTATAAAAGCAAACATCCTAGTAATACCAGGGTTGAAAAATAAGAATATGGGAAGTGAACATACATTGAATCAACATGAAAAAACTCACATAAATCACCCATATCAAACTAAATAGAATGAATGATAATAAGATATCCATTTAAATATCTCCCCCTTCTTCCTATTATCTTGACCTAGAGAAACCCAATGGGTTCCAAAATAATACCCCCTCCAAATTTAACAAAATGACATTCAAAACACAGTCATATAGTAAGATCATGATGCAATGATGAATTTTATGTAATGGAACAACCATACATAGTAAGGTAATAATGCAATCCTTATTATCCCTAATGTGAAAGCACCCAGATATAGGAATAACCTTTCACCCATGAACCATTATGACAAAACCCACTAGGGTCTAGGTGAAATTATCCACAAGTAGAGGGCTTCACCCCTTAGCCAACATCATCACGATGTAACCCTAATGGGACATGGAAAAACATTTACTTGTTATATAATTCCATCTATCGAAAACTGAAAAATTCATTGAGGAATTATTCCACCAATACATCACTACTGAAATATCCCATAAACAATTTAAAACATTAAAAAAAATTCCCACTCCACCAAGAGATTCCAGAATTCAAATTAACCACAATTTTAAGCATCATATAGTGATGTGGGTCATTATAAACTCCCCAATATAATAGCACTATTCCTCATGTAGTGGTGGTACTCTAGAAAAAAATCATACCCTACCATAGTCATCAAATCTCAACCATCTTGTTGCATCTCTTCATTAAATATCTACGGTTATTTTGATGTTAAACTCCCACCCCAACACTAACTATCCACTAGAAGTCATGCCAAAAGATCACTGAGATTCCCAAATATTTATCCATAACATCCACTACACATATAAAAACATTTCATTCTGAGCTATCAATAAATTTTCCCAATTTGCTTCCAAACATTCTGCATATATTCTTACTCAACATCAATAGTTCATTCCCAAATATTATTGACCTAACTTGTCAATGCATCACCATATTAACCATTAGTGATTATTAACTACTACATGAATTATAAAATCATCAAACCAGTCACAATAAGGTTAGAACCTCATACTAATTGTATTTCCTTGGTTGGATCCTTGGGAACAAAATCCAATGGCATACCCAACCATTGTGTACTAATGCATCTCAAATTCAACTGGCCTTCATATATTATTACATAAAATAATCTACTAATATAAGGTCTATATACCCATGTAAAATCTATGATCTCAACCATATGAGTATACTTGTTATTTATTTACTGCACTAAAATATTGGATCTGAATAAACTATGCCATGTCTGTTACCGCACATAATTACTGGATGTGACCACCTCACTTCTACCTGTGAATTAATATAAAAAAATCAATTAGCCGACAAAAATATGGTGATAATGAAAACCTTCCAACTCAATGGAACATAATTTTAAAAACCATAATTCTACCTTAGCTCATTATTCTCTCCTCTATAATAACATACTAATAATGAACAAAACAATCGACTAGTACTCCCTGCCATAAGAATATCCTACAAAACAAAAATAAACAAGTCCAAAACACATTCCTATTAACCATTCATATGATTAGTAAATATAAACATTAATATCCATCACATAATCCTCACACACAACTCTCTCAAGAAACAATGGAACACCCACTAAATGTATAATATAAACACATAGGTTTCAACCTATTTACCATTGAAAATATGGAAAACTAATCAGTATAGGAACGAGTTTCTTTTCCAAAACGATATAATGAAACTGGTAAAAATATTCCAACATCACATGTAATTTTCCAAGAAACCATGTCTCGCCATTGAAGCATACTATTCAGGCATTCATGTTATTCCTATCTAAAACAAAATAAAGTAAGGATACATGGTTTACACATGTAATTATTTATGAACATGAAATAAAATCATATAATTTTCACAATTAAAGTAAAAAAATTTCTTTAAACCACCCCTTTTAATCTGCGGGTTTCACCCAAAACTAAAATAACTAGAATCCCTAGACATGTTGTTCTTTTTTCCAGAAAACTGATATCATAATACTAAAAAATTTGAATGTAATTTTCAAACCCCATTTTATTAAATTTTATCAAACCTTGAAAGTACTAATTGATTCAAAATAATAATATCTATATGCCTGTTAAAATAAAAATAATATATAAAAACCATTTCAAGAACACCTCAAGCCACCACTGGAGTTTTCATTTCAAAATTATGTTTCCCTCAAAAATAGTAAATCCCAAAAAACTAATTCCATGTAGTGGGAAATAAGAATAATAAAAATTCATTAGAAACCCCACTATAATCCATTATACTCTAATAACCCCTTATAATGAAATCGATAAATCATCAGTCATATTGTATGTTACGTCAATTAATTGTCAATCCTAATGATGAAACCTTTTGAACAACACAATCCATAGGAAAATGTACCATTTCTAAATGATGACATGACCATGATGCATTATTGACTCATTGATTACCCTTTGAGCACTATGATTCATCGTAATTATCATCCTTCCTACCTTGGGATTATCATTCTAATTCAATATCTCAGACATAATTGAGGGCCTAGTATAGATATTGAATGAACCCTAGGTAATTGGGTTTCAATCAATGTTATGTTGGATAAGAATGTTCTTTATCTACCTATTGATTCAGGGAAACCTATATCCCCATTTATCAAGAAATTTTACCTCAAAAAACATTCCACTATACCATTTATAATCCCTCTATATAGATCATCCAATTGGGACTTATCACATCACCTCAAGCACGCCTCCACATATTCTAGATGTTGTTGACTAGAATTGAGGGGAAAAAATAGTATTCGAGAGATTATGCCATAAAATAATAGATATCATGGGTCAATATCAATCCTACCAAAAATTCAGAGTGTCACATTCATATAAAATACACCTCAAAACCCATGGAAAAAAACAACGAGCCAAGAGTACTCCCACATTCTTGAATAGAATGTAGTAGAACATCTATATAGTTCATAAAATCATTATAGAGAAATAGCATCAGATAAATAGTTAAAACATGAATCATATAATAAAATCAATTATTTTCATGTATAAATGTTGAACAAAAATTGAAAATTAATAGAACCGGCCTCTAACCAAATCACATAATGAAACCATTAAAATTCTAACCCCCCAAAACCTTCTCGACCCAAACCATGTACCTTGTATAAGATAATGTTATGACAGAATAGAAAAAATAGATATCTAGCCACTTATATTAAACATGTTTCATGTACGCAGGAGGGGTGATGATGGTTCCGGGCCCAGCGGAAGCCTTGTTGGGATGGAACCCAAATTTAATTTCTTTCATGATCAATGATTTTCCCTTCATCAATACGACGTTGAATTCCTGTCTCCACAGAATATAAAAAATTATTTAGATAAAGAATAAAGTGTCCCAAACACATTAGAGAGTATCTTTCACATCTTGTTTATAATATATATAATTAATTTCATAAATAAAAATAATGCTTTGATATTTGGTATTTTAATCGTTGATGATGTTGATCATCTGAAATGACCTATCTAGATTATATCGTTGTGCTTGTAAGGATCTAAAATAGAATCCCTCTAGCGATGATCCACATGTTCTCTGATGGCCTCCGATCGACACCGCTCGTTCTACAGGTGCTGGCTAGGAGAAGGGAGTGTCTTGTGTCAGCGGTTCTTGATCACTTATTCTTCATCCTTAAAAAACGTCCCTAGTTAGTGAGAGGGGAGAGAAGAGGATTCAAGAGAGAAATTGTTTGGAACAACAATTCACAATTCACCAAGTGTGTGGTCTATTCTATGGCACAATATGCCAACTTGTATTTTTTTATACATGGAATTTTTGATACAATATTTAATTGCAGAACAAAAATTAAATACATTCATGAACATAGAGAAAAACAATTCTTATAATAACAATACCTCTTCATTATTCAAGTTGTGCCAACATTCACAAAACATAATTATAAAATAAAATTACCCGTCACAAAATAATTGTGGCATAATTAATATTTTAACTTGTGCCAACTAGTTAAATAATTATTTACCATCTTGAAAGTAATTATTTTACTACCGGAACTACCTTGGTCTACTCAAACTCCACTTCCATATATTGAACACCCGAAAAAATAAATAAATAATTTATTCACTTATATAAATATTTTATTTAAAAACTAGTAAATAAATATTTATTAAATGTTCAGTAAAATAAATAAATGTATTTTATTTAATTTATGTGATCATTTTAACTTGAATTATATTATTCCATCGTCTTGGGAATAATATTTATTTCATTAATAAAATTCAAATATAATTTAACTAATACCACCAAAAAAACATACTATGTGACCCTATATGATTCATTCTCATTGGCATTAGCTGGGCTTGCCTATAGTCCAAAAGTACTTTCTATAAATGGGTCAAGAAACCCAAGAGAATGAATGTAAAGATTCAAAAATGACATACACATACGAACACTCACTGTGTAATATAATACCTTTTTCTTAATATCTCATCAAAAAGCTTTCATGATAGTTCCATAAACTTTTATGCTTGATATGTCATTCATTGACTACCTAAAATAATCTCATAGTTACACCATGGCCATGGAATTTTGTGTGACAGTTCTATTTCTATCAAGGGGTCAAGATAACAACTTCCATAAATAGAAGGGAAAATTTATTCCTTGACTTATCCATTAATAAAATTCCACTCATAATGCACCCAACGTACCCTACTTCCCACCAACAATATGTGTGACAGTTTTCATCAGTAAATAAATGTGTGTGCGTCATGACACATATTTTTGATAATATTAATGTATAAGTATCATTACACTTGCTCGATGATAGAAATATCTATTGGCACTAAACCATCTAGAATTCCTACCAGCGGGTCTGACTTATAATCTCGATTAATTGATACTACCAAGTGTGAACTTCATGAAAGGAAGTCTCATCTGCTTACTAGCACTCGCACATGGCGGTTTGCATGCTATGTGTCTCATCAAAGTATGTCATCCTCCACAAAACTATAATTAAAAATATATTTATATCATTTAAAGGTTCTCATCATAATGGGAAACATCCATGACCTTATCAATGTAACCAATACACTAGGACATTAATATATCATAGTCATGCAGAACAATGAACAATATTTAATAATACATTAAATATCCATGTTATCAAAGTAAAACTAGCTGGTTATAGGACACCAAATCTAATAGGTGAGTCTAATGACCCATTAGGAATCACACTTTCCTTAACAATATTGAGTTATTTTGGGATCATGTGAATGTTTTAACAAAATATAATAAGTGTACAGACCATTATCTTGCAACACAGCAACATGGAATCATAACACTCAATATAAATATAAGCATACAAGTCAGTTCATCATGTGATAACTATGAAACTAGAAAACCAAACCATATCTTCTTTAGATCTATTTTGGTACGATGTGAATCATCTGAAGCCTCCAGTCTCGACCATACATGAACATAATGGGTAGGTCACATATAAATTCTCTTAGTCAATCGTCGATCAGGAGAGATATGGCATGGTATGTAACATGGTTCAATCACCCTATGGAAAGGCACAATAGATATTTAACAAATCACTTCTTCATAGAAAAGGTAAAACCAAATAGTACCCAATAAACTCCATGAATGGAATAACAAAATATAACGTTATGAACCACTACCCGCAAATGTAGGGTAGGGTTCACTATAATGTACCCCACACAAATCTATCACCAATGACAACCACACTTTTAGAACCCAACCAAAACCCCAATATTTTTGGTGGGGTTGTATATAATGTACTCCACCTAATAATTATTGAGAAAGAGTATGGTGTAAATCCAAATCTATCCCCTATTTTAAAAGGTATTCCATTAATATATACACATCAAACCCAACAACTATGTACCGATGTAGTGTAGGTTGAACTATATAGTAACAGTCCCAACACCCATTAGAATGTGAACACTATACTACTTTGGTAATGACACTATTTTTAATGTTTGGAATGATATCCACTATATATATATAACATCCACACATCCAACACAAAAAATAAATAATAATCAGGGTATTAAAGCCATCACTCTTCATGAAATCTCATCACTAGGGAGCAAGTTACTCTAGACCTATCCTCACACATCTCATTATGCATATGGAAGCACAACCTAAACTCCTTAAACAATATTCATCACACATTCCTATCATGATTAACCACTAGTAAATATTGAACTTTTTATAAGGGAATCATATAAGGCCCTCTAGACTAACCTTTATCGTCTACGAGGTCAAGCATTTCTATATGGACCAACCCTGGACTTTGATTCCAAAAAATATTCACCACCTTACATGTACCACATGAATCATCACGAAAATACATACAAAATAAGAAACCATAATCAAGAATGGTGATAGAAACAAAATATTTGTAAAATAGGGAATCACCCTCACAGGGCCAAATAGAATGAAACCAAACAACCCACCCTTATTTATTTCCTTTGGAAACAAATTTAGAATCATTTTTTAAAACCATTGAGTAAAAGAATCATATTTTATCTTATATAGGATAGTTCATTGAATAAAATATAACTAAAAATTTCTTTTAGAAACCCAATTTCCATTTTTATATACCATTTAAAACAAAATTTCTCCAATCCCAACTTTTTCTTTTAAATACCATTTTAAAATCACGTTTTATAAAAGAAACCACTAATTTTTTTTTGTAATCAACCCATACAACCATGAAATTAAAAAAGACATACACTCAAAATCATTTGACCAATAAACCACCATTGAATTTTTTATCAATATATGTGGTCTATATTGACTATTAAGACACCACGATCCCACCCTAATATATAGAGGAAAACTAAAGAAGTCACGAATCATGCTGATAGCTATTATAATGATGATATACGAACATACATTCACCAAATGGAAAAGATTCCTAATATATTCAATTCCCCCAATCTCAACCGATGAACTAAAACCTACCTCAACCAATGATCTATAAATTAATCTCAAGCTCACACATACCTTCTTTTAGTGAATAAGAACCTATCACATAATCAAAACCCATAAAATAAAAAACTAACATTTAAAATAAAAATACAAACTTGGTATAATTGATTCCAATCACTCTGAATGATCTCACAATGAGAAATCCACAATTGATTTTTTTTTCATTAACCCCTGACATAAATCCCAACCTAATACACATAAAACCAACTAATTAATCTACCAAATAAATGGAAGATTTCACTAAAAACCATGAAAACATCTAATATAATTATGAGGTATGTATACCTCAAAGAGAATATTAAATGGTTGACTGATTTACTACTCCCAAATTATATTCCATAATTCATAGAAGGATATACCTATACATAAAGATGAGTTCACCATGATCTAGAAGAATTTCCTCTCTAAAACACTATTGGTAAAATAAAATATAAATTTACAAAAGTTGGTAGAATGATAGGGAGAAGGAGAATGATAATACCTTGAAAAAATGAAGAATCAATCCAACACCCCCCCACAATATCAAATGGTAGAAAATGAGGGGGTATAAAAGATCTAATTGAATATATCTACCTTATTCTATCCATCTATAGATTTAGAAACATTCAAAAATTGAACCATGCCACCCAATTTAAAAAAATTCATTTAAAAACAAACATAAATTAATGTAATAGTGTGGAAATTAATTTTATTATATTATGAATGAGAAGGGTCCATTTTTAGATAATAACTATTTCTAAATGGCCCACTTCTGTCACAATGTGGCTACCCCTAGGATGAAATCCTAATCCATTGAAAAACACATTCATATTGTTAGATGTTCGGCCAAATTTTTTCATATTAATATATAATAATTCAATATTTAAATTAAATATAACATTCTATTTGAATTATTATATTGGAAAAACACTCCAGACACATCCCACATTCAATTTAAAATACTATCAAAACTCGGGATCCCCAAATCAAATAAAAAAATAATCAAATTTACCATAATTTTCCCCAACTCAATATGACTCAGATCATTACACGCGAGGTAATATCATCATATTATTAGGTTTTACACCTTCTAGCTGTATGAAATTATTATTATGATGTAACTATATTACCCATGAGTTGTTGGTATATACTAGTTCCATGAAAGGTACATAACCCCTGGGTTTCTATTTTTTCAAACACAGAATTTGTGGTAGGACTTGGTCCCCTTAGTTGATATCCAAGTGTTGGTTCCTGGGAATATAGTGGATTCACCTAGGATGATATTAGAAATAGTTTAAAATGTATTACATGGTTAGCAATGGGTTTATTCATTATTCTAATAAACATCTATCACTAATTAATGTATATATAATCGATCCCATGAGTCACCTTAGAAACTGAGGATTAATGGTGATTATGTTTTATGCTTCTACACTATATTTATTTTAATAACAATATCACATGTATGTAAACTAAATTTATTTTTTATGATAGGGAAACTATAGGTGGTGTGATACTATGTTTTTATGATACCCTACTTAGGAAACCATAGCAATTTAGTACCCAAATTGATGTCAAGTTCATAATTTTTAGTGCATCTATGGCCTAGATTTTCATGATTTGACAAGAGTATATTTATAGGTATTGAGAGATCATATTTGATAAGTTTGAATGATGGTAGTCAATCCCCCTTTTATTTTAATTCTTCTATTTATTTTTATATGTGATCAGAAATTTGGGAACTCAATTGGGATGTGTGATCATTATCTTTTACATTATATTTGTTATCGAATTATTACCCTATTTATTTTTCATACTATAATTTGTTATTATAAATTTTTCTTGGATATTTATTCTATTTTTTAACTCTCATAAAAGTGTATAGTATCTATATAACAACACCTTAAGTTCCCACTAATTGACAGTGACATATAGAATATGAGAAGGCATTTCTTTGATCATTGTGATGACCCAAGTTTTGATACCATACATTGGTGATTATTCTTTGACTGGGGTAATTTTTCAAAGTTTTATTAATGTATCATTTAATGGATTAAAATTTTGGGATATATTCGGTAATAAAAAGGGATGTGTTATATCATATGAAGGTTCATATAATGGAGTGTTTTAAAAATCATATTCCATGCGATGTTATTATTACCAGGTATATGGGATTGTAATTATTTGTTTTTACTATTATTATAGATATATTTATTTGAGTAATATGTGTCCATTTGAAATACATTGAGCAGTTTTTCCCCTATCCCATTAGCAAGTGTCATTGGGACATGCAACATTTTTTTACTGATGATCCAAATGACTTAGACAGACTTTTTTGTTTTTTATTTTTCTAATTATTGAGGGTTTTTTTTAAAGATTCATCAAAAAGATATATATTTTTCTAATATATAAATTGTTAGTGCCATTATACATAGTTAAACCATAATATTTATTTTTTGATAGTTTTTGGGGTTCTTATGTAGGGATTTTATATGGTGATTAATATATAGTCCCTCTATAAAAGAGATATATTGTGATTCCAAGTTGTCTAATATATGCATTGGATTCCATAAAACTAGTTTTATAAATACATTTGTTTTATTTTTCAATGTTTCAATAACAACCTATATGGTATTTTCTGGTATAGCTTCTTGGTGTTACTCTACTTATCCAAATCATATGACTATAAGATTCTATGATATGAATCATATTAAGATATTTTCTTTATATAAACCTTATCATGACCTGATACTCAAGAATAGTCATCTGGTATGCGGATTCACCGGGAGGATGAATTCTTGCTGAGGGAAGGTTGACTCAACAGGTGATATTTGATGTGTCTATGTAATAAGACTATAATGAAAATGTTGGAGTGCGAGTTTCCTTGTGATATTTGATACAATATTTTATATGTTTTCTCATGATATCTGACCTATATAAGTCATGTTTTATCATATGGATGGGATAGACTAATTACTTTGGGATGAGAATCAGGATATGACTGAGTCCGGTGTTATGTTTGAAAAGAATGATTCCTTCCTACTTTTTGAGATATGAATAATGATATATAAGGATGACTTGAGTTGGGGGTTAGCCTATACATTTTAGTCACCCTATGACCATTATGCGTGAGTAGATTATTATTTTTAGATTGATGTAAAAGAGGTTATATCAAATATTTAATAAATAAAAAATTAATTTTAATTTTTAGGGTATCTCACCCTATGTGATTTGGTATTCAGGTAATTTTTTGGAGGGTCATATCTTTTGGATGACTAGAACATTTTATCATTTCTTCTGCTCCATAATGAGTTTATGGATCATGGCCATAAATGGTCTAATATGGGTTAAATAGAGTGTGTATAGATGATTTTATATTTAAAATTATTCAATGTTGGAAGGTGAGAATGTGGTCAGCCTATGAATGAATGAGATGCCATAAGACGATCAGAAATAATGAATTGAAGTGATTTTGTGGATATGATATTTATATATCATGGTGGTAATGGTAAGTTTTTTTGGAGAAATAGCCTAGGTTAAAAGATATATGACTCTTGGGAAGCTTATTGAGATGGCATGATAATGTTCTATAAGAGTATATTAATGATGTGTAAGACTGTACTATGATTTTTGGTGGGAAATATCCAATTATAATGTTATTTAGAAGATCAATCTGCTTTAAAAGAGGCATGTGGTTGTTGGAATGGATCTTATAGGAAATAAACAATGAATGGGAAAAAATGTTAGTGGGGTTATCCACACTACTCATTTGGTTTGTATATATATGAGTGGAAATGTGATGGCCAAGGATTGATTAGTTATATGGAATAATTGAGGAAAATGAGGAAATATTTGATGGAAGATAACGGGAGATGACATATCCACAATGAATGGTGAAATCAAGGATAGATTTTGTTAGAGGTAGAAATGATTGTTGAACATGGATTTACAGGAGTGACACATGTGTGATTGTATATTTCTCAAGTGATGTTATGCAGGATTGATATAAAGGAATCCATGTTGTGGGGAGTTCGCCATTAGTTTTTGTTGAGTGTGACAATTTTTTCAAAGGGTATATTGGGGGATGTCAAAGGTGGAATTCTTAGTGATTTAGGAACTACTAGAGAACAATGTTATACATTGATAGCTAGGTATGAGAGGGAAGATCATGTCCAGTCACTATTTGTATTAATATAATGATAATTAATATCATAGATCAGAATTATAATTTTTTAGAACAATGATAAAAATAATTTTATAGCGGAAAAAATCATAGCAGTCATGGACATATAACCACTATGTTGGTAGGGTCATGGACTCAATGAGGCCAGATTGAGGATTTTAAAGACAATACTAGCATTATAATCTATAGAATTATCTAGTTTTATATAGTTCTTTATAGAATAATGGAATTGAGAATCTTTGAAGAATTGGATAGAGTCCATGTGTGGAATCATGCTCAGTATAGATTTGGTGTGATCTAAAAGTAATTTTGATATTAGGTACATTGGTTCCTAATGAGGAAGAGTGATGAATGATATAGGTGGTTGGTGACCCATCCATATAATATATCATGTTTTAGGTTCAAACTGCAATGTATGAATTTGAATATATTTTAAATCATTTAAGCAATTGGGCGTCTGGATTTGCTGATTTGATAGCGCATCAGTGGGAACAATGATGTATTTCCCCAAAAGGTCAAACAGAAGAGAATTTAATGACGATTTAATAAAAAATTAGACACACTAATATTTAAATCCCATTAGGAATGATTATAGATTTATAGGGACACATTTTTTGTAAATGATTCTTTTGGGGGAGTGAAGCATGACTCAGAATCACTTCCATGAGATGATTTTTATAGTGTGGAGAACAATATTCCCTGAGATATGTTGGTTAGTGAAACCATTGTTTCTTATTATAGAAATATATGGTTTAGAATTTTCATAGTTTTAATGTTGGTGATAATCATGTGGATACAGTTTTGGATTATAGATCACCTAAAAATTTAGAGTTTCATAGAAAAGAGTTCATTTGACCATCAATGATAGAGCATGTTGATTATTTTATCAATTTATGAAAGGGTTATATCAATCATAATGAATATTTTACCACAAGGACTTATTGTGGTCAAGAATTTATATAGTGGAGAGGTTGTAAAGACCCATGTTGTGATGGGTTGTGAAATTTATAAAAGTTTGAATTTTTTCATGGAGTAGTGGATGTTTTGAAAATTGTGTTTTAGATTGTGTGACACATTAACATGATTTTTTGGATGTGGTAAGATGCTTGAGATGTTATTCAGGATCCCAGGTGAGTATTGGGGTGTTTTTAGTGTCAACCACCTCACATTTCTTATTTTGGATGTGAACAACTAGTCACGCTATGACACATAGGTCATGCCACAATAGCTTTCAACACAGTGCATCATAGTTGTTGAGCATGAGTTGTAATGATTTATAATAGGGAGGACACACCATGGATGATGGGGCATCATCTGGGTGAGATGATTTATGTAGTGTCCCTTGGGGGTCCTGCTACGATGATGATAGGTAGGGGGTATCTGTAACAACCCAGACATTCATTAATGAAAATTCCTCTTGATCTGATTAAATGTATTATTATGTAAAATGGTTATATAAAATATGAAATTATTTGGTTTTATGTATTTGGATTTTAAAATACAATAAATAATAGTGATCATTTCTAATAAATCATTATAATAGTGATCACATGAAAAGTATAAATATTTTTCTTTAACAAATCCAATTTACTCAGATAGAGGAAGTGATGGCCTCATCCAGTATACTTGCCTCGTATAAAGCCCATTTGTCGGAGCTCAAAAAATGTGGTTTTATTGGGTTTCCCTCTTTACCAATCCCAAACCAAGCTTCAACATGTTATGCTCAAATAGAACTTCCTATGGGAGAAGTGGAAGTTGATAGAGATCACCACCCGAGAGATTTTATCCGAGCCACAAAAGAGTCTGTCAACATCGCACAACTTACCCTTTGGTCTTATACATGTGTAATAAATGGTTATGTAGTATGACCATAGCTCTATGATGATGTACATTTTTTTGTATATAAAAAATAATATACATTCATTTTATTATTGTAACTTTGTAAATAGTTTTTGAAGAGAAAGTAGTATTTTAGTTAATATTTAACAAAGAAATGCATTTTGATGAATTAATTGATTTTTGAAATAAATAAAATTTTAATAAAATATTATTATTATTATTATTATTAAATTAATTTTATTAAATATAAATGATCTTATAATTTTATGAACGTTGTTGTAAATTTAATTAAGGTTTGAAAGCTGCTTTTGTCAAACCCCATGGATTTTCGATAAATGGCTGTTATTATTTTAAAATAAAAAATTCACATATTTAGAAAATTATTTAAATAAAATGAATATTTTTTTTATAATCATGACATATAAATTATCCATCAATTAATTTTTCATAATTTTCTGAGATTGTAGAATGTTTGGTTAAAAATTAAATATCGTTTAATTATATAATGTGTTTTATGACATCCTAATGACCCAATAGTGTTGTAATAAAACACTTGAAACACTTTGTTTGGCCATTATATTTTTTACCATAAAAATAATGTGATTATTGGGTTTATGTTATTTATTTTACAAAGAATTAGTGGATCGTCCATGACTTATAAATCATTTTGTCCTTTTAAATTATTTTCTATGAGAGTGCGACTCACCACCACATATGAAACCCTATTATTTTAAGAATTTAGGCCATTGGCCTTATAAAATATTTTTTTCCACTAACCTTTGGAAAAAACCATGGTAAAAAACCTGGGTCTGCTTTTTGGTCTTGATTAGTTTAATGTGTTGTGTCCCAAACATAAATAATAAATAACGCTTTCTCCATTCCTATATAAACCCACCCAAGAACTCACATCATATTAACTCAATGCATTCTAATTTAGTCAAAGCTCTACCCTAGCCACTCTAAAATTCTCCCAATATGCCCCAAAATTCCAAGAAACTTCTCTCAATCCCCTCCCAAGCCTTTGGAATCACACATCCAAGTAAGGGATTCCTTCCTTTCTTATTTTTATCCAATTTTCGTTCTGTTGTATTCCCCTTTTATGTTAAATTAAAAATTCTAGGGTATGATTTCTCACCTCCCTTATATAATACTCCCTATGTTTTATGTGATTAGAGACCAATTTATCTCTCATTAATGCCTCCCATGTACACCTGTTACCATGTCAAAATTATTTAAGGAATTTCTTTCTCTTCATTTACATTCAAGTAATTATTTGTATTAGGAATCTATATTCCATTAAAATTGATGGGACATGTATCTATATTATCCCCTTACTTTCCATTTCATGTAAAAAATATGGGAAAACCATTTCTCTCTCATCAAAAAATTTTATGAATATTTATGTGCTGCTGTTATGCTGCCAAAATTGCACTGTGATTTTCCAAGCCAAAGTCATTATTTAGTTAATACCATGTCCATTTATATATCAAGTGTGTTCTCCATTATTAACATTTACTTATTATTTTAAATATTTTCACCAATTTATTCCAAATTCCATTATCGTGAAATAAATGATGATGTTTAATAATTCAATGTTTTACGATCCATGTGGCACACTTATGCATGAAATGGAATATTTATGAAGGGTTATCCCTGATAGCACTCCAACGCATTGGGTAAAGTATATTATCATGATATATCTAGTTAAATGTGTGATTATTCCTGATAGTTCAAGTTCAACTGGGGTATAATCGTGCTTCATGTGCAATTAGGGTTTACTCATGCTCCATGGGAAATGGGACTTCGCTCAAGATATTTCCATGTTAAGTGTTGTTTCAACATTTCAATTTTATGATAATCATTCTATATCATTCCATTATGTTCTTATTTCTCTTATGATCCATTGATATTTCTATTTCCAAACATTTATTGTATTCTTCATGTTATGACTTTTTTACTCCCTTACTATGATTTATATCTCACCTTTTTCTTATTCATGTCCTCAGGTCATCCCATGAAATACTAAGTATGAGGAAATTTAGTGGTCATGTAACGGGAGATTTCAATAAAGATGTGTGTTTAATGTTTTAAGTTGTTATGTAATGTTCCTATGTCCCAAAGACACTAGACCTCTCGATCATCCATGTTGTATCAAGTGAAGGTTTTTTGTAATAAATCATGATTAAGTGTGTAATAAAACGTAGGGTTTTTATAGTTGATATCGAAGGATAGGTTTAGTTATTTTTGGGATTAGAATTATAAAACCCAAGTGAAAGGCTTATTGATAAGACTATGTGTAATAAAAAAACCCCAACATTTTGGTGAGTATTTTGTATGTGTTTTATCAAGAAAATACATATCTGTATGGATACGAGCATGTAGAGGCGGCTCTGGCAAAAATGTATGTAGGAGTGAAAACACTGATAAAGAATTTCAGTCTTGACCCAGGGTATTCTGGTAAACGACAATGGGTCTTGTTGAACTCTTGGTTGTGATACTCCTAGGGGATACACATTGGAAAATTTATAAGATTATTATGAACCATTTCTAATGGAATAATAAAATACCCTAAGAATATATGTTGGGAAGTGGATCATGGATAACATAGATTGAAGCCTATAAATTCATAAGTTAATGAAATGAATTTAATTTTTATGTTATCCCTTTTTTCATTGGATTCCCCTTAAAGTGATTAGTAGTTTAAAAGTACACATCCATATGTGTATATTGAATTTTTTATAACTAGAATCAAAATGTAAAATTAAGTGTTGTCACCCATAGTTCTACCCATTGTTTTATATCTCAAATTATTATTAAAACAATCCCAACACAACCACAAATCATGGATGTGAAGATGTAGGTGAGTATGAAAAATGGGAAAATCATTGCATCCCGTGAATATAACCCCTCCCCTATCATAATATTTGGATTCAACTTCTCATATAACCTCTTCATACTCCCTCTAGTGGAATTTTATAAATTTCCTTACATGTATTGGATTTCCCTATATAGAGCCAACATAAATTGAAATGAGAGGGAAGTCACTCTCCATATATAGAATTGACCCCCAATTCAATTCAAGTTCAAGGGTTAAGATGAATCTTCTTTAGCACCATCATCTCAAGTGTCGATATTACTACACTATGAGCATGCTTATCTGTCTTAGATGCTTGAGTCTATAGAATAAACCATCCTAGAAGACATGAATATTATGGTGGAATTCACTGAACTGTTTCTAGATGAATTGCCTAGTCTTCCTCCTAGAAGAGATGTTGAATTCTCAACTGATCGTATACCTAGGGTGTTTCCAATATCAAAGACTCGGTATAGAATGGATATTGTGGATCTTAAGGAGCTAAAGAAACAACTACAGAAGAATCTGTATAAAGGGTTCATATGTCGAAGTGCTTCACCATGGGGTGCATCAGTCCTCTTCATTAATAATAAGGATGGGTCAATTCACTTTTTCATTTATTATCGTGATCTCAAAAAAAACTACGATAAAGAAAATGTATCCTCTCCCATGAATTTATGACTTGTTCGATCAGCTACATGGATCACAATACTTCTCCAAGGTGGATTTGTGGTTGGGATATTATCATGTAAGTGTAATGAATGAAGACACCCCCAAGACTACTTTTCATACAAGATATAGGAATTATGAATTCATAGTATTTCATTACGGACTCAATAATACTCAATAAATTTTTATGGAAATTATGAATAG
The DNA here is from genome assembly GCA_963277665.1 of Viscum album. Lineage (NCBI taxonomy): Eukaryota > Viridiplantae > Streptophyta > Magnoliopsida > Santalales > Viscaceae > Viscum > Viscum album. The sequence goes on from OY728147.1 coordinate 1,696,150,503, forward strand.
ATTCTTTAAATATTACCTCAACAAAATTGTTCCAGTTGTTATAGATGATATTATAATATACTCCAAAACCAAGGAGGGACACGATGATCATCTAAGAACAATTCTAGAGACCTTGAGGAAGGAGATGCTCTATGAAAAGTATAACAACTGTGAGTTTTGGTTGAAGGAGTTCTTATTCTTAGGTCATATCATCATGAGAAATGGGATATCCATGGATCCCTCCAAGACAGCTACAATTGAAGGATTTCTAAGGCCAATATCAGTAACTGATATCCATAGCTTCTTAGGGTTAGATGGACATTATCGATTATTTGTGAGATATTTCACACAATTTTACTACCCTCTTACTGAGATTAATTGTAAGGGATTAAAGTTTTCTTCGAGTGATGAATGTGAATAAATCTTCAATGATTTGAAAAGGATTCTTATCACTGCACTCGTTCTCACAATACCCACAAGTGGAGAACATTTTGTGGTATTCGGTGATGCTTTGAGGAAGGTCCTGAGTTGTGTGTTGATGCAGAATGACAAAGTTATTCCCTATTCTTCAAGGCAATTGAATGTTCATCAATATAATTATCCAACACATGATCTGGTGTAGCTTGATGTGATCTTTGCTTTAAAAATTTGTCGGCATTACCTCTTTGGGGAGATGTGTGAAATATACCCAGATCCCAAAATCCTCAAGTATATACTCACACAGAAAGTGTAGAATATGCTCAAATAAAGGTTGTTAGAGCTGATCCAAGATTAATACAAGACAATCCATCACCACCCTGGGAAAGAGAACAAGGTGGTAGATGCTCTATTTATAAATAATCCAGCTATTTTGACATTGATGATAATTGAATAGGATCAATTCTTCTTATATTAGATTAATATGGACATGGGAATCATAATGAAGGGATATTTATCAATCCTTTCACAAATTATTGCTCATTCATCACTTTTGGAAAGGATAAAAAATTCTCAAAGAAAGGATGTTGAAATTCTAAAAATGGTGGAAGCTATCTGAAATGGGAAATCATCAGAGTTTGTGGTTGACAAGGATGGAATTGTGAGATTTGGGTCACAATTATGTGTACCATCCAGTCGAGAGATAAAGAAGGATATTTTGAATGACGTACATAGCTCAACCTTTTCTATTCACTCGAGGAGCACTATGATGTATTGAGATCTCCGAGAAATCTTTTGGAGGGACAATATAAAAAGGGAGAAGGTGTAATGCCCCAACCCCAGTTACCCAGAGTCGGTGCATTATTATATAACATTGGCATGATCACAAAAGATCATTTTTGAAAGGCCGATTAGTTTAGTATCCTTGGAAACACAAGATATATTCATGAAGTCTTACATTACATCATAAGGTAAAAAAACTACAACAACATCTTGTCTTCATATCCTCTCATACTATACCAGCAGGTCATTCATAAATTACTTCTTCACATCCTGGGAAAAATAAAACATCGAAAGGGGTGAGCTCAGATGCTCAGTAAGGATAACAATATAGAGGAAACATTCATAAATAAACATAAAAATTTAAGGCAACTTAAAACTAAAATAAAAGCCTTTTATACTTGAACTTCAACATAATATGGAAAGGATAAAATGAAATAATGTCATTTAAATATTCACATGGATATTCTACTAGTCGAATAATCACATGAAACTATTAATATCCACTTTCATAATGACGGAATGAATAATGCCAGACTATCATAACGACGTAGCCAAAGTCTCGTGCCAAGACTAGAAATAAGATTTTGTCAAGGCCTCGTGACAAGACACTAGTTTGTCTCATTAGACCTACCGATGCATCGAGGAGCTATAGCGGGCTCCACCCGTCACTTACTAAGTCCAATGCATTTCTCATATAAAATGTTTTAAACATAACATAAACATTCATATTAAAACTAGCATACTAAATGTCAATACATTATCCACAAACCATGAATGGTATAAAAATAGCACATCCACAATCAAACAAAACTCATTAAATACAATTTGAATGATTTTATTGTATCATATTAACCTCAATCATGAATGATAAAGGATATTTAAATATATGAAAATAATCATCAAAAAAATTTGAGTAAAATATACCCTTTTTTCTTGAAATCATTTAAAATTCACACTATTTGTCAAGAATCCATTTAAAATAGATTTTAGAATCAAAGTGTCCCATACAACTTTGAAACATTTAAAAGGAATTTCGATTTTAAAACATTAATGTCCGTATAAATAAATCCTTAAAACCATTTTTAAAACATGGACATTAATGAGAAATATTTAGAATAATAAATCTTTAAAACATTTTAAAATGTCATTTTAGTTAGAGTTCCTATCCAAAAAAGAGACACTTGAATAAAAATAATTGAGGAAATAAAAACATTTTAATATCATGATAATAAAGGGATTCATGATATATTATGTCAGAGTACATTATATACACCATATAAAAGTGATTTGGTGTATAACAATAAAGGAGTCTCAATGGAATGTAAATTGAGAGAAAATATCTCACAAAGGCCGTATCCATAGGTTAAGGATAAATCAACGACATAATTATGAGTGACATATATAAATACACTTAATATTATTGGATATTCAGTATAAAACAATCAAAGGACATTCACACATATTCTTTTGAAAACAACACCAATGAATTGGATGTTTAACTAAACAAAGCGAGATTGACTAAAAACTACTCTTATTAAGTTCATACCGATGGCCTAATAATTTATCAATGGAGTGATTATGTGTATCAAAAGTATATCCACAGAAATGGGAGTGGAATTTATGAAATAATAAAATGACTAGTGATTCTACACATAATCTTGGAGTAAAATAATCAATGAAGTATGCGTAAAGCCGAATGAGTGGAAATTGAAATTTAAAATTCCCTTATTGACTTGGTAACATAAAAAACATACACCCATGAAAGAAGGATAATACAATGATAATTTAAATATAAATGAATTAAATTATATTACACAATGAATACAAACATGGGAAGTCACACACCACATGTAATAAATAAGTGGTGAACAATGGAATTCTCACAGAATTAAAAGTGAGATAAGAAACCCCTTACATTGTACTTTTTCCTTGGTCGACGGTAGGTTAACCTCCTGTATAAGGGTGAAATAATTGTTATTGAATTATACAAGAATCATTTACATTAATATGATATCATATATGATCTTTTAATATTTATTTGTTAATAATATCTTAGTATTATCGTCATTTTGGGTGTTAACTTACTCATTTTCCATTATATTCTTTGTTATGTAAGCCATGTTTGTTAGGGATAGGTTGTATCTTATTCATATCCTGAATTATATCAAATCAATAAACATTGTTTTTAATCATCAAATGAGAATTATACTGGAATGGATACGATGGAGAATTTATCTCATCGCCTTCGTGGAGACGTCAGTCGGTACGTACGCACGAGCGATAATATCATTCCTTTGATGTTAAAATAATATATAATTATATGTTATATCATATATAAATAATAATTATCATGTTATATATATTATTTACATTAATTAAACATCATTATTATACCCATCCAAATAATAATTTATTGAATGACAATTACACCACGACGTAGAGACGGTAAGCTGTACGTACGCACATATGGTGACATTCCATTCAAAGGATGGATAGAATACTGAATATGGTTGTAACATATTTATAATAACCTCAAATTATATATTATACACTTCAGTTATTATTTTAAATTGGTAATAACAAAGAAATAATAAGTGGAATAAGAATGGAACTTGAAAAATAAGTGGTGAAAACATTACCTCTTCTTCGGGTTCATCCATTTGATTTGGTCAAAAGGGATCCTTAGGCTGCCTTTATGATCAAAATAAGTCCTATATGTTAGTGTGAGGGAAGTTGAGAGAGTATTTGGGTAGGGGCTGGCCGAAAAAAATGTCTTTGAAGGTGTGAATTAATGAGAAGGGGGAGTGCCCTTTTATAAGAGGGGTGAGGGGCACCTTTGGAAAAGCTAGAAATATTATTTTATAATAAAATCATATTCGGTTTCTAATGGCTCAAATGTGGATTATTTAAATGTTAATGTGGTTATGGGTCGAAAACCACTCAACCAATCAAATTTAGACAGGTTTGGGTCATTATATTAACCTTATCATTTAGTTTTAACTCATAGTTAATTAGTTTGACATTTACCATGTCACATTGATTTTTTATATTTTATATTTAATAAACATACTATATACCACCATGAGACCCTCAAGTGGTCCATTAATAATTCACCTATCATTAGATAAGTCTCTTTTCTAATCCTTATATTTTTAAGAATTAAATATCAATTAATAATATAATATTTGTTTTAAAAACTCTTTTATGTCAATTTTGACACTATTTGTAAAATGGATTTTTGTGAAAATCATAACAAAATGATTACATCGAAAAAAGTTAATTAAATCATTCATAACATGTCATATTAACATATAGAATAATTGTAATTCATAAAAAATCTCAAATTATATTTATTTGGGCATTTATAATATCTATTATTTTCATTTTTCACTATTATGGTAATTACTGCATCATCATTATGTCATAAATAAATAAATTTATTTATTTTTTAAAAATTATAAATAAAATAAAATTATGTAGGAAATAATTTTATATTTCTAATGAATATTTACAATTGAATTTACCTTATGTATAACCCTATATTAAATTTTTTTTAGTAAATACACATTGATTTTAACTCTTTTAACTCTTCTTTGAATTAAATAATAATAAATGTCCTAATCTAATCCAAGTAAACCTAAATGAAAATATATTACTGCTAAGGTTGGTTTTTGTCGAGATACACTTGTCCAATAGAATTTTGACATGTTTTAGAGTAATATTAATATCATTTTTACCCTTAATTACCCTATTTACTTTTAACCGTTGTAAATAAAAGTAAAACGTTACTATTCACCAAAAATTATTTTCATCTTATTGACAACATTTCACTCCTTAATATTAACCATGTGTCTTGGATTTTCTAAATTCCACTCATATAAGCGGTAAAATTTTGTTTTATGAAAAATTTAGTTTTTTAACTACCACTTAGTGGTTTCACTATTAATCAAAAAATGAAAGTTTCCAGAAAAATACCAAAAATTAGGCCTAAGATATATTTTACATTATGAATTCAAAAATGATGTCTATTTTGCCAAATTCAAAACATATCAGTTGAATTAATTAATTTAAAAATTAATTCCTGTCGTCAAAACAAATAGTTTATTTTTAAGAGATAATAACTATCAAAAGATTGTCACTTGTTTATGGCTGGTTTAAATGTGAAATTACATCTAATGACCAAAATTTTATTAAATGGTAAAAAATATATTCTAAATATACTTTAGAACCAATCAAATTAATAATTTATCACTATTAAATATTTCTATTAAAAAAGTAGTTTTTAATTAAAATTTAATAATTTTCACTATTCATAAAAATATGAAAGTTATCTGAAGAGTACCAAAATTTCAACCTAAGCTAATTTAAATATGAAGAATCCAAAAATTAAGACCATTTAGAATGATAAAATTTTTAAATCTTCAAAAAGTATGTATTACTATTCATAACGGCTAGTTTGATTGGTTGTGTGTTAGTATCTCGAAGTTGCTTACGATGCACGCCATTGCATTATTCAAAGGGAAACGTACCGTGGAAGCTTGGGGTGTTACATAAAGAATATACATCAATGTTCCTTGTAGGTCAGAAAGTGAATGATGATTGGAAAAAAGTACAAGGGGGTGTTTCAACCACTACCCATACCAACATGGAATTGGGACAACATTTCCATGGACATTATCAATGGGATTCCAAGGACATCCATAGGAAACAACGCAATATGGGTCATTGTGGATCATCTTATGAAGATAGCTCACTTTATCGAAATTTTAGTGGACCTACCATTGTATCATCTTGCAAAGATTTATATCAAATAAATGGTAAGGTTTCATGGAGTACCACTATCTATCGTATCTGATCGTGATCTGAGATTCACATCGATGTTCTAGAAATGTCTCCAGACTGATCTAACAACTAAAATGAACTTCAGTATGGCCAATCATCCTCAATATAATTTCCAATCCGAGTGAACTATTCAGACACTGGAAGATATGTTAAGATCATGTTCTATGGACTTCATAGATGGATGGGACCAACATCTTCCACTGGTGGAATTATTTTACTATAATATCTTTCACTCGAGCATCTAAATGGCACCATATGAAGCCGTTTATGGGAAAAGGTGTAGAACACCCACATGATGGGATGCCGTTAGAGAGAATAAGCTCGCAGGACCTGAAACGGTGAAGGAAATGTTGGATATGGTGAAAACCATAGGTCATCATATCAAGGAAGATCAATGTTGATAGATTATTTATGCCAATAACAATAATCGAGACCTTGAGTTCAATTTTGGAGACATGGTATTTCTACATATATCTCCATGGAATAATTTCATGAGGTATGGATAGAATGAGTAGTTATGTCCTAGGTACATCGGCCCCTTCGAGATTCTTGATTGTTTTGAGTATGTGGCCTATAGACTGGCACTTCCACCAACCATGGCCTACGTACATGATGTATTTCATGTATCACTCTTAAATAATTACACTCCAGACCCTTCACATGTACTCTCTTCATAGGTAGTATAGTTAGAGGATGATCATTCTTATGAGAATCAACTAGTGAAGATCTTAGATCATAGATAAAAATATCAATGAAATAATAAAATGCCCCTCGTCAAGGTGTTGTGGGGCAACCAAAAGTCAGAAGAGGTAATGTGGGAATCCATGGAAGTGATAAAGTGGAGTTGCCCATATCATTTTTAGTGTGGGAGAAAGAAATTTAGATGGTGATATTTCTTATGGGGGAACGATTGTAATGATCCAATCATTTCTAAATGAAAATTCATCTTGATCTGATTAAAGGTATTATTATGTAAAATGGTTATATAAAATATGCACTTGTTTGGTTTTATGTTTTTTGATTTTAAAATACTATTAAAAATTGTGACTGCTGCTAATATAGTCATTTAATGGTGATCACATGATTAGTATAAATATTGGTCTCTAACAAATCCAATTTACTCAGAAAAAGGATGTGATGGCCTAATCCAGTAGACTTGCCTCGTATGAAGCCCATCTTGCAGAGCTCAAAAAGGAGGTGGAGTCAGTGGGCATCGCTCTGGACCAAGCCCAAGCTGAGCTTCAACATGTTATGCATGAACAGAACCACTTATGGGATATGTGGAAGTTGATAGAGATTACCACCAGAGTGATGTTATCTGAGCCACCCCAAGAGTGTGTCACCATCGCACACCTTACCCTTCAGTATTATGCGGGTGTAATAAGGGCTTATGTAACTAGTAATTCGCACTACGATTATGTATATTATTTTTTTATATAATAAATATTATACATTCATTTTATTATTATAAATTTTTAAATTGTTTTTAAAGAGAAAATATTATTTTTTGTTAATATTTAACTAAGAAATATATTTTGAGGAAATAATGTATTTTTGAGTTAAAGAATAATTTAATAAAATATTATTACTATTAAATTAATTTTATTAAATATAAATAATCATATAATTTTATGAATGTAATTGTAATTTTTATTCAGGTTTGAAAGCTGTTTTTGTCAAAACCCATGATTTTTTATATATTTAATTTTTAATTTTAAAAGACAAAATTAACATATTTAGAAAATTATTTAAAAACATGATTATTATTTTTGAATCAGGAAATCAAAATTATCCAACGGTGAATTTTTCATCAATTTCTAAGACAGTCAAATTTTTGGGTAAAAATAAAATATTATTTAATTATATAATTGGTTTTATGACATCATATTGACTCAATAGTGATGTAATAAAATACTATAAACAATATGTCGGCTACTATATGTTTCCCTTTAAAATAATGTGATTTTAGGTTTATTTTATTTATTTTACAGTGCCATAGTGGACTCTCCAAGACTTATAAAACCTTTTATATTTTTAAATTGTTTTTCCTGAGAGTGTGACTCACCTCTACAAAATAAACCGTTTTATTTTAAGATGATCATCCATTGACATTATAAAATATTTTTTTCCACTCCCATTGGGATAATACATTTTCAAAAACCATTTTCTAGTCTTTGGTTATGATTAGAATAATGTGTGGTGTCCCAAACCGAAATAATAAACAATTCCCTATCCTTTCATTTATAAACCCACCTAAGCTCCCACTTCCTATTCAATAAAAGCCTTTTACATTCTTCCAAAATCTTGCCTCCTTTCTCTAGAATCCTACCAAGGTGACCCAAGCTCCCAATAAGCCTCTCTCAAGCCCTCCCAAGCCTTTGGGATCACACTTCCAAGTAAGGGATTCCTTCCTTTTTTATTTTTATCCAAGTATCTTTACGTTGTAATCCACTTTTACTTTAAATTACAAATTCTAGGGAATTATTTCTCAGATCCTTTATATTACCCTCCCTATATTTTAAGTGATTTGATACCCATTTTTCACTCATTAATTCCTCCCATGTAGACCCGTTAGCATACCAAAATTCCATAAGGAATTTCCCTCTCCTCATTGACATTCAAGCAATTCTTTTGTATCATGAATCTATATTCCATTACCATTATTGGGACATGTATCTATATAATCACCTTATATTCCATTACATATACATATGATAAGACACTCCTTTATATTTCACCATCCATTTTTAATAATTTTTATGTCACACTATAATGCTGCTGAAATTGCACCGCGATTTTCCAAGCCAAAGTTATTGGGTAGTGAATACCATGCCCATTTTTCTATCCTGTGTGTTCGCCTTTATGAAAATTTACTTATTTTTTTAAATAGATTCATGTATTTATTCCACATTATTTTATCATGGATTAAATTATGATGTGGTATGATTCCATGTTGTATGATCTATGTGGCACACTTATACATGGAATGAAATGTTAAAGAAGGGTGTGCCATGATAACGCTCCAATGCATTGGGTAAAAAATAGTATCATGATATGTCAAGTGAAATGAGTGATGAATCATTCTTGTTCAAGTGAAACATGGGTTTACTCGTTCTTCATGATCAATGAGGGTTTACTCATGCTCCATGTGCATTGAGCCTTGGCTCATGCTAATTCCATGTTAAGTGTTGTTTCCACATTTCCATATTATGATAATCATTATATATCATGCCATTATGTTATTTTTTCTTTCAAGATCCATTAATGTTACTATTTCCAAACATTTATTGAATTCTTCATGTTATTCATTTTTTCCTCTCTTACTAGGCCTTATAGCTCACCCTTTTTATAAAAACCCACTCTTTTTTACACACATAATCATGATTTACTACATAAAACCTTCACTTGATACAACATGGAAGATATAAATTTATAGTGTCTTTTAGGCTTAGGAACATTAAATAACAAATTAAAACATAAAAAAACATCTTACTAAAAATATCCTTTACATGACCACTAGAATTCCTCATACATAACATTGCCTGGGACAACCTGAGGACATGCATAAGAAAAGGGTGAGCTATAAAGCCCAGCAAGTAAATAAACATGGAATAACATGAGGAATAAAATACATGTTATAAAATTGGCATATAAATTGATAATATGAGAAATGTGAACATAAAGGCCAGATAAAGTATGATAATCATAACATGGAAATGCGACAATGACATTTAACATGGAATTAGCATGAGGCAATGCACATTGAACATAGAGAATTATTAAACCCTCATTGCACATGGATCATGAGTAAAACCTCATTGCACATGAATTTTCATGACTCAACACCCATTGCACCTGATGTATCATGATACTATACTTTACTCAATGCATTGGAGCACTATCAGGGCGCACCATTCTTAAACATTTCATTACATGCATAAGTGTGCCACATGGATCATGGAATAAATCAACAAATAATGTTATTACATGATTATATAATGTGGAATAAATAAATTATATTACCATTAAATATTGATATTTTTATAAAGGTGAATGCCCAGGATAGAGACATGGGTATGGTATTCACCACATGTTGATCTTGGCTTGGAAAAACGTGGTGCAATTTTGACAGCATAACAAAGTAAAATAAGGATTCATGAAAATGGTTTTTGAGAGAGAAAGTGGTGTCTCGTCATATATAAATGAAATGGACAGTAAGGGGGTCATATAGATACATGTTCAAGAAAATTTAAGAGAATTTAGATTCATAATGCAAAAGAATTACATGGATGTAAAATAGGAGAGAGAAATATCTCAAATAATTTGGACATGGTAATGAGTGTACATGGGAGGAATTAATGAGAGAGATAGGGGTCTCACATCATCCTAACATAAAGAGAATAGAATTGGGGAGGTGAGAAATCATACCCCCATCATTTTTAATTGAAAAAAATGGCATAACAACTTAAAGAAAATTGGACAAATATGAGAAAGGAAGAAATCTTTTTCTTGGAAATGTGATCACAATGGCTTGGGAGAGGCTTTGAGAGAGGATTCTTGGGATCTTGGGGCACCTTGGGAGGATTATAGAGAGAGGTCGGCAGGTGTAGGTCGATATCCAAATGCTTTTAGTGAAGTGGAAGTGGGAGCTTGGGTGGGTTGATATATGAAAGGAGTGGGAATTCTTTTTTATTTAGGATTGGATCAACTCACATTAAACTAATCAAAACCACAACCAACCAATGTTTTCTTCCAAAGGGGGTGTAAAAAAATATTTTATAATTCCAATGTCCAAACTTCTTAAAATAATTGGGCAGCTTATGTGGATGTGAGTCACACTCTTAAGGCAAACAATTTAAAAAGACAATATGTTTTATAAGTCTTTGAGGGTCCTCTAAAGCTTTGTATAATAAATAAATAAAAACCCAAAATAAAATTATATTAAGGTTAAAACATATATTGACCGATAATTTTTTTATATTATTTTATTACATCATTATTGTGTCCTTATGAAGTCATAAAACACATTATATATTTAAACGATATTGATTTTTTACCCAAAAATTTGACTCTCTCGGAAAATTATGAAAATTTCAACATTGGACAATTTCGACATCCTGATTCCAAAAATAATAATCATTTTATATAAATAATTTTATAAATATTTTAATTTTTAATTTAAAAATAAATAAGCGACATTTATCGAAAATTTATGGGTTTTTAGAAAAATAGCTATAAAAAATGAATAAAAATTAGAATTGAATTCATAAAATTATATGATAATTTATATTTAATAAAAAGTAATTTGATAACAATAATAATAATAATTTATTGAATTATTATTTAATTAAAAATCCATTAATTCATCAAAATATTTTTCTCAGTTGAATATTAAATAAAAATACTATTTGTGCTTTAAAAACTATTTACAAAGTAATAAGAATAAAATAAATGCACATTATTTATACAAATATAATGTACATAATCCTAGTGTAAGGGTCCTATTACATATCCCCTTATAACACCCGCATAAGACCAAATGGTAAGGTGTGCGTTGGTGACAGACTCTTGGGGTGGCTCGGATAACATCGCTCAGGTGGTAATCTCTATTAACTCCCTCTTCTCCTGTAGTCGGTTCCACTCAAGCTTAACATGTTCAAGATCAACATGGTCTCGGTCAAGAACAAATCCCAATTATGCCACCTTTTTTCTAATCTCCGACAATTGGGCTTCGTACTGAGAAAGTGTACTGGATGAGGACATCGCTTCCTTTGTCTGAGTAAATTGGATTTGTTAAAGTCCTATATTTATAAAAATCATGTGATCGTTGTTCAATGGATATATTAGAAACGATCATAATTAATAATGGTATTTTAAAATCCAAAAACATAAAACCAATGAACTTTACAATTAAATAAACATTTCACATAATGAGACAATTAATTAGATCCAGAGGAATTTTTATTAATGAATGTTTGGGTCGTTACAATCTTCCCCCCTTAAGAAATTTTACCCTTGAAAGTTAATTTTCCCACACTAAAATAGATACTGGTAACTCTTCTTCATCACTTCCTCTAATTCCCACGTTGCTTCTTCATACTTTTGGTTTCGCCGCAACACCTTGATGAGGGACATTATCTTATTTCGTAGAAATTTTTCTCTATGATATAAGATCTTCACTGGTTGATCCTCATAAGAAAGATCAACCTCTAGATGTAGTACCTTTAAGGAGAGTACATGTGAAGGGTCTGATATGTACTCCTTTAAGAGAGATACATGAAATACATATTGCACTTTGGCCAGGGTTGGTGGAAGTGCAAGTCGATAGGCCACAACCCCAACGTGATCATGAATCTCAAAGGGGATGATGTACCTATGACATAACGTCCCTTTCTTTCCAATCCTCATGACGTTATCCCATAGAGAAATTTGTATAAATACCATGTCTCTAACATTAAACGCTGGGTCTCATCGATAGTTATCTACATAACTCTTCTGTTGACTCTAGGCTACCTTGATATGCTGCTGAATGGTTTTCACCTTCTCCACCATTTCTTTGACCATTTTTTGTCCTAGCAACTTACGTTCACAGAATTCAATCCAACATGCAGGTGTTCTACACATCTTTCGATACAGGTCTTCATAAGGTTCCATTCGGATGCTCGAGTAGAAATTGTTATTGTAGGAGAATTCATATAGTGGAAAATGATAGTCCCATCCTCCTTTGAAGTACACAAAACATGATCTTAACAAATCCTCTAGTGTCTAAACAGTTTTCTCAGATTGACCATTAGTTTGAGCATGATAGGCCATACTGAGGTTAAATTCAGTATCCATAGCATGTTGGAGACTCTTCCAATACTTAGAGATGAATATTGGATCTCGATCAGATACAATAAATTGTGGTACTCTATGTATCCTTACCACTTCTATGATGTATACCCATGCTAGTTTATCCGATGAGAAATACTACCCAAATTTCAATTAAGTGTGCAAACTTTGTAAGATGATCCACAACAACCCAGATTGCATTATTTCCTTTGGATATCTTCTGATGTCCAGTGACAATGTCCATGGTTATATTCTCCCATTTCCTTGCTAGTATGGGCAATGGTTGCATCATCCCCTTAGACTTTTGTCTCTCAACCTTCACATGCTGACACACTAGTCATATTAAAGTAAATTCAGAGATCTCCTTCTTCATATTCTCCTACAAATAATTCTATTCACGATCTCAATACATCATTGTGTTTACTTGGATAATAGAGAAATTTGAACTACGTGAATCATCCAAAAGTCCATTCTTCAGCTCTGAACTTGAAGGAACACATAGTCTTTTCCAAAATATCACAATAACTTTTTCATTATCATTGAACATCGATGATTTCCCTCATCTGATAGCTTCCAATTTCATCAAAATTCCCACATCATCCTTTTGATCAACCTTTAACCTTTCAAAAAGAGATGGTTAAGATATCATTTGTGAAAGGATTGATGATGTTTCCTTGTTTATGATTCCCATGTCCATATTCATCATGTATAAGAAGATTCGATCCTTATCAATTCTCATCAATGATAGAAATTGCTCGCTCCTTTCTACATTGAACATCCACCAACTTGTTCAATTTATCATGGTGGTAAACGATTGACTAGTCATAGACTTTGATCAGCTCTAACAATCTTCGTTGGCAAATGTTCAACTCTTTCGGTGGGAATATATACTTGAGGATTTTCTTGTCCATATGTATTTAACACTTCTCCCCAAAGAGAGAATGCCACCTAAATTTTAAAGCGAATATCATTGAAGCAAACTCCAAATAATATTATGTATAATTCTGCTCATGAACATTCAATTTCCTTAGAGCATAGGCAATGACTTTGTCATTTTGCATCAACACACAACCCATGCCCTTCTTTAAAGCATCAATGAATACCATAAAAAGTTCTCCAATTCTGGGTACAGTGAGCATGGGCATAGTGATAAGCCTCCTTTTTAACTCTTTAAATATTTATTCACATTAATCACTCCAAGAAAACCTTACTCCCTTCCGAGTTATCTTGGTAAGAGGGTTGGAGAATCGTGATAAATTTCTCACAAATTGTTGATAATATCAAGCTATCCTCAAGAAGATATGAATATCCATTACAGAAGTTGGCCTCTACCATCCCTCAATTGGATCTGTTTTAGAGGGATCCATAGATTTCCCATTTCCTATGATGATATGGCCCTAGTATGAGACCTCCTTCAACCGGAACTCACAATACTTGTACTTTGAATAGAGATTCTCCAGCCGTAAGGTCTCTAGTATAGTTCTTTGATGTTATTCATGATTCTCCTTGGTTTTATTGTATATCAGAATATAATCTATAAACACTACCACATATTTCTTAAGGTAATCCCTAAAGACTTTATTCATAATGTTAGTGAAGATTGATGAAGCATTATTGAGTCCAAAAGGCATCTCTATGAATTCTTAGTGCATGTATCTTGTACAAAAATAGTCCTGGGGATATCCACCTTCTTTCCACATACATGATAATATCCCAAACGCAAATCCACCTTAGAGAAGTATTGTGCTCTACGTAGCTGATCGAACTTTTCATCAATTAGTGGGAATGGATACTTGTTCATTATCGTGATTTTGTTAAGCTCAAGATAATCGATGCAGATGAGCATTGATCCATATTTCTTCTTGATGAAGAGGACTAGTGCACCCCATGGTGAAGCACTTCGGCGTATAAGCCCTTTATACAGATTCTCCAGTAGTTGTTTCTTCAGCTCCTCAAGCTCCACAATAGCCATTTTATATGGAGTATTTGATATTGGCAATGCCACTTTATAAGATCAATTGAGAATTCAACATCTCTTATTGGAGGAAGACCATGCAGTTCCTCAGGAAACACATCAACAAATTTCCTCACAATAGGAATGTTTGAAGGAGGGATTCCCCATTAGACTCAACCATCTGAGCTTGATACGCATGATATAAGGGTAGTAATATCCACGGTTGAGATGATGGAGCTAAAGGAGATTCTTCTTCCTCCTTGCACTTGTATAGAATCGCGTGTTGATTTCCCACATGGAGAGAGATTTCCTACTCACGAAAATTTATGTTGGATCTATATAAGGAAAGACAATCCATGCCATGAAATTAACCAAATTCCACCTAAGGTAGTATGATGAGGTTTTCCGGTAAATTCAATCCATATATTATTATAGGGGGAGTTATATTCATGGGATGCAATTATTGCCCTATTTTCTATACTCACTGAAATCTTTACATCAATGATTTGTGGTGGTGCTGGGATTGTTCTACTAATCTTTCAGGATATAAGAGAATGTGTAGAACTTGAACCAAAAAGAAATTTCACTCTTTTGGAATGAATAAATAGTGTACCTCTCACCACTTTGTTGTCGGGGTTCAATTCAGTAGTAGTGATGGAAAAATCTCACCCTTGCTACCTCGGAGGTTGTTATTTTCCTCCGAAAACCCTAAATTAGTGCACTAGATTTCAAGATACCCTGGTTCTTTGCAGTTGTAAAAATAAACAACGCGTTGAGGTTCGAACTGAGTGTTCCTATCCACTATTGTAGCTACGGGTTTTTTCGTGTTAGAAGTTAATAGCTAGGTTCCCTTCTCTTTCAAAGCTAAATCATTTCCTTGTCACATTCATGAAATTTATGTGGTGATTCTTTCCACACATTTGGGATATGGGGTGATGGATCCTCTTAGAACAGTTAAATTTATCCATCAGACTTATAACATTGAAGTCCACCTTACGCTTCTTATCCGTATGATACCCTTCAGATTCTTTGATCTCAATTTTTTCCATGAGGGCACATTGGAATATTTCCTCATAACGGTCGAAGTCACGGATCGCTAGTGATTTCCGTAGGTTAGGTTGCATCCCACAAAAGAAGTGGAAAACGTTTCATTCAGGGGTAAAGCCAAATCTAGAGGCATATCGTTCATGAATTTTAATATTTTCTTAGTACGCTCTGACATATTCGTCGTCTTTTTTTTTGAGGGTAAGGAAGTCGATTTCCTTCTTAAGTTTGAGGGTGCGTGGAAAATATTTATCAAAAAACATCTTTTAGAAATTCTTCTATTCCAACACCTCGATCTCCCCCTTAGGCTTCATATTTTTGATCAACTTCCCTCATTGATCTGCTTCACCCTCTATAAGAAAAGAAGCTAGGAGAACCATATCTTGTCCGTAACATTAAAGGATGGAAGAGATCTTTTCAATAGATTTGATACATTGTTCAGTGATAGAGGGATCAACAGATCCATTAATATTCAGAGGCTTTTGTCTCAAGAAACTCTTGATAGTGACTTTTTCTTTATTTATTGGGGATGAAAGTTCCTCTTGAACCATGAATCTATTCAAATATTTTGATTTCTAAGAGAGATTCATTACAATGTTCGCGATTCCCACTCCCATCAGATTGGGTATCTCATTAGAACACTCGTCACATTGATCTTCACATCAATTGTTTTCCCAAGTCCTCCTATTGCTGTCCATTGTATAGAATAAAAGAAAAGTTAGGGGTAACACATAAATAATAATCCATGGAAAAAACTAATTATTATTAATATCTTTTATTTCCTTAACTTATTAATCCATAGGCTTCAAAATATGATATTTATGATTTAATTTCTAACATATATTATTCGGGGAATTTTATTAATTCACTTAATATCATTTCATAATAAGCTTTTGAATTTACCAAAGCATATCCCCCGGGAGTGTCATAACCAACAGTGCAGCAATGCCCATTGTCATGCACCAATTCTGGTTCAATTCTAGTTGAATGCGGTGTTTTTGGGTTTTACCCTTAGAATACATCTATTCCAGAGCTACCTCTACCTACTCTTATCAAGAAAGGGATGTATTTTCCTGATATACAACTTACTCCATAATCATCAATACATAGGGATGTTTTATTTATATATTCTTTTCTCCAAGTCTTCACTAGGGTTTTCTAATATTAATCCCGAAATTAACTAAACCTATCATCTGATACCAACTATTACAACCCTGCTCTTTATTAGACACATAATCCTGATTTATTACATAAAAACATCACTTGATAAAACATGGATGATCAAGAGGTCTAGTGTATTTGGGGATTGGGAACATTACATAACAACATAAAACATATAACACATCATCTTATTGAAAACATCCATTACATGACCACTACATTCCCTCATACTTAGCATTGCATTGGATAACCTGAGGACATGCATAAAACAAGGGTGAGATATAAAGCCCACTAATGGGATTAAACATGGAATAAAATGAGTAAAATAATAAATTATGGAAAATAGGCATATAAATGGAGGTAAAGAGAAACATGAACATTAATTCATGATAAACAATGTTAATCATAACATGGAAATGTGGCAACAACACTTAACATGGAATTATCATGAGCCAAGGCTCATTGCACATGAAGCATGAGTAAACCCCCATTGAACATGAATAGAAAGTAAAACATCATTGAACTTGAATTATCATGAGTAAACACTCATTTCAAGTGTTATATCATGATACTAAACTTTACCCAATGCATGGGAGCTCTATCAGGGCACACCCTTCTTAAATGTTTCATTTCAGGCATAAATGTGCCACATGGATCATGGAATCAATCAACATCATAAGTTATTCCACAATTAAGTAATGTGGAATAAATAAATGTATTTACCATTCGATATGTATATGTCTATAAAGGTTAATACCCTTGATAGAGACATGGGTAAGGTATTCACTACAAAATGATCATGGCTTGGAAAAACACGGTGCAATTTCGACAGCATAACTGTGTGACATAAAGATTCATGAAAATGGTTGATGAGGGAGAAAAGAGTTTGTCATCATATATACATGAAATGAAGAGTATGGGGGTCATATTCATACGTTCCCCAACAAATGTAATGGAATTTAGATGCATAATACAAAATAATTACTTGGATGTAAAAGAGGAGAGAGAAATCCCTCAAGGAATTTCAGCATGGTAATGGGAGTACATGGGAGGAATTAATGAGGATTAAAGGGGTATTATTTCATGAAAACATAAAGAGAACAATATGGTATAGGTTAGAAATCATACCCCAACATTTGTAATTTAAAACAAAAGGGAATAACGACTTAAAGAAAAGTGGAAAAATGAGAAAGAATAAAATCCCTTACTTGGAAGTTTGATCATAAAGGCTTGGGAGAGGTTTTGTGAGAGGCTTATTGGGATCTCGGGGCACCGTGGAAGGATTATATAGAGAGGAGGTCATGGGTCTGTCGAACTCTACAGGATTTTAGTGAAGAGGAAGTGGGATCTTGGGTGCGTTTATATAAGAAATTAGAGAGAATTCGTTATTATTTAGGTTTAGGACACCTCACATTAAACTAATCAAAACCACAAACAAGCCCATAGTTTTCCCATTTTTTCCAAAGGGGAGTAAAGAAATATATTTAATAAGTCCAATGGCTGAAATTATTTAAATTATTGGGTTTCTTATGTGGATTTGTGTCACACTTTTAAGGGAAATAATTTAAAAAGACAAAATGTTTTATAAGTCTTGGAAGGTCCACTAATGCTTTGTAAAATAAATAAAACAAACCCAATATCACATTATTTTAATGGAAAAACATATATTGGCCGAAAATAATGTTTATATTATTTTATTACATCACTATTGGGTAATTATAATATCATAAAACAAATTATATATTTAAACATTATTTAATTTTTACCCAAAAATATGACTGTCACGGAAAATTATGAAAAATTCACCACTGGCTAATTTCGACATCTAGATTCTGAAAATAATATTCATTTTATCTAAATATTTTCTAAAAATGTGAATTATTACATATAAAATAAAACCTACATTTATTAAAAATTCATGGGTTTTTCCAAAAATAGCTTTCAATCCTTAATAAAAATTACAATTTCATTCATAAATTTATTCAATAATTTATATTTAATAAAAATTAATTTATAATAATAATAATAATAATATTTTACTAAAATATTATTTAATTAAAAAATCCATTAATTCATCAAAATATGTTTCTTAGTAGAATATTAACTAAACATATTATTTTTTCATTAAAAACTATTTACATGGTAACAATAATAAAATGAATGAACATTCTTTATAGAAAAATAATTTACATTGTCATAGTGATATGGTCATGTTACATAACCCCTTAAAACACTCTCATAAGACCGAAGGGTTAGTTTTGCGATGGTGATAGACTCTTGGGGTGGCTTAGAGAACATCGATCGGGTGGTAATCTCTATTAACTTCCACTTCTCCCGTAGTCGGTTCTGCTCAAGCTTAACGTGTTCAGGCTCGGCTTGTGCTTGGTCAAGAACGAAGCCCAATGTCACCACCTCCTTTCCATCCTCTAAAAAATGGGCTTCATATGGGGCAAGTCTACCTTATGAGGCCATCACATCCTTTGTCTGAGTAAATTGTATTTATTAAAGCCATATATTTTTACTAATAATATAATCATTTTCAATGACTATATTAGCAACGGTCAAAATTCATATCAGCATTTTAAAATCCAAAAACATAAAACTAATAATGTTTACATATATATAAATATTTTACATAATGAGACATTTAATCAGATCATGTGTAATTTTCATTAATGAATTTTTGGGTCATTACACTTTTATTATTCATGTCCTCAGATTATCCCATGCAATAATAAGTACTAGGAAATGTAGTGGCCTTGTAAAGTAGGAGTTCAATAAAATGTATGTTTTATGTTGCTATGTAATTTTCAAAAGACCCAAGGACACAATACCTCTCAATATTCCATGTTGTAACATGTGATGGTTTTATGTAATAAATCATGTTTATGTGTGTAATGAAAATTAGGGTTGTTATAGTATCCCATCTTCCCATATTGGTCGCATCGTGACCTACAATGGTTTTATTACATTGTTGTTTGGCCAAGGGACTATAACATTGTCTGGGTTGATCATCCCTTGACATGACAGTTTTATTCCCTAACCCGTTCATGTGATCGAGTTTAACACTATAATGCCCAAGATTGAACTTTGGCCAATATGAAAACATATTTTTTCAACATGGTAAAGCCATAGTATTTTCAACAACACCTTTTGAATTGTAGGGGAAAATATGATTGAAATCTGGATATTTCGATTGAGTACCCATCTTGTTGTCCCTAATTTTATTCCACATGACATGGGGTGGTTGTGGAGGAAATTTTATATTGATTTTGGGAACATTCTTCCCTACATTTATCATTGTTCATTTTATCATATTTCTTCATTTTTTAATGATTTGAAATAAATATTTGGTGATTAATTCCACCATAGAATTGTGTAAATATATTAGAATGATGGGGATATTTTGTGGAATGGAAAGATCCAAAACTGGGAAGATTATTACATGATTTTCTGTTTGTTTCAGTTGATATAAGTCTCCAAATGATTCTTTCATGGTTTTTAAAATATTTTGGATGAAATCAGCCTTTGATCGAGTTCTAATTGTTAGATATATTACTCAGAATAGTTTCAAAAATATTTCATGGACTATCGATGTGTCATTGTTCGTGGTTTCAAGGTGTTTATATGTCATTTTGAATTTTCTAGAGATTATTTCTTCAAAATTTAACAAAAAAAATTGTTATAAATTGTTATAATTAATTTATTAAACATTGTGGGTTGATATTTTAGATTTGGATAGGATGTGAGACATGGAAAATAAAGGTATTCATGTTAAAATATTCTTAAGTATAATAAATATATATGGGGTATGTAGTCCTTACATATTTCTACAAGTTTTATTAATGTCTTCATGTATAATTTCATACGTCATCTTTTGATGTATTCATGATTAGACATTATTTAAAATAAATTTTTTATTGTCATCTGATAGAATAGAGGTTTCAAGGGACATGATGGCCCCTTAAACACTATCTTGATTAATCAATAACCGATACTTTATAGATTAGTTATTAATATGTTCCACATGGAATGTGGGCTTGATATGGGTTGAAATTCATGGAATTAATTCAATTGGCATGTGATAGATTTCCTTAATTCCAATGAATATTGGCCAGTGATAGATTTTAAATGGTTCTTATGGGGAATGGATTAATTGAATCATGAGATACTATATATCCATTATGGATAGTTGACTAGATCCTAGGGTCATTATTCATTCCCCACTGGTATTTGAGTACCCAGGTGGTATACCCTTGGTAGTATTATGGGAAGGTTTGGTGGGAGTGGACATTCTATGATGGTTTTTAATGGAGATGCACTTAAGTTCATTACATAGATTTATGTTAGTATGAAATTGCATGTATGTTTAATGAATCAATGATACGATCATGGAAATGTTGAGGAACATTATTCTCTCTGAGTAATGGGCATTCACCCTATTGTTGGAAAAGAAAGAGTTATACATTTTGTAGGGTTTCCGTATTAGGATTCAACCAAGGTGGCCTCATATAATGCCCTAGTTTCATATTGACCATATAGAGGGTTTGTTCTAGGTAGTATGATTTATCCTTTTCTAGTGTCACCTTATAAATAAATGATTAATGGGGATCATTAGTATAGTGATGAAGATATTTCTTGAACATGGGAGTCCAAACTAAGGAATTTTTTTTAGGTTTTTGATGGTTTCCAGATTGTGTGTTGTAATTCAAGGTTATGGGGAGGGGATATTCACTAGAAGTATTATATATATATATATATATGTTGTTCCTAATGTTATGGAATGGGATACCCTGGGTGCAGATT
Source organism: Viscum album (assembly GCA_963277665.1). NCBI lineage: Eukaryota > Viridiplantae > Streptophyta > Magnoliopsida > Santalales > Viscaceae > Viscum > Viscum album. Next base: position 1,696,172,320 of record OY728147.1, read on the forward strand.
ATATGAGGTTCGAGGTGAACTAGGGCCCTGGGTGTTTGTGGATGAGCGCTTAGGCACCATATTGAGATAAGTTACCTAATAATTAAGGCCTCATACCTATTCTATGTAGGGGATTCTCACCCCCAGTTTCTGTGAATGAGGGGTTTGGAACCATGTCCGGAAAAGTTCCTTGGTAATCGGGGCCTCATGCCTATTCTATGTAGGGGATCTAACCCCCAGCTGTATTATTATTGGGTTCTAGGTTTGCTTTTGGTTCCCACTAGGTGGTGTTTTCTAGGTTTTTCGGTTGCATGTGTATCCCCATTGGTATTATTTTCATGGTCCATGGGATATATATGTGTCCCCTTAGGTATTTTCATCCAAATATAGGGGTATACCTTATTTGAATATATTATATTTTGGTTTCGTGATGGGGATATAAGCCCCACAGCTGGTGGGTTTTCTAACACATGCATTGGGGAAGGACTTCATCCCCCAGGGTGATATTCTAGTGTAGGTTCTATTGTAGGCCATGTACTCCCCCTTAGTTCTATGAAAATCAGGTTCTAGGGTCGGTTTTGGTTACATCTAGGTGGTATGAAGTATGCTCAGAGACATTTTGAATTAGCTAAATCCAGAAGGGTTGATCTCATGTGTCACCCTAGAACCTTAAGATCTATAGTGATTATTAGGTTATGCTTATGTACTTTAATTATATTTTTTATAAAATAAATTGTGAATACATTGAATTTATAGGTTAGGTCAGGTTAATAATTGGTGGTACCATATTTAGTTTTACTCACACTTTTCTTGAGTGGGTCTATCACCTTATTTTTTAAGAAGAACCCATGTTCATAGGTTTGGTTAGGGTAGAGTCTTTGTGTTTCACAATAATATAGGATAAAAGTCATGGGGATTTAAATACCAAATGTGATATCGATTGTGGATAGTAAATGAGAAATCCATTATTATATATGATTTTTAATTGTGTATGGGAATGTTGTTATTAACAATCAATTGGGTTGTGTGACTGTATGTTTCATAATTACATGTGTTATTGAATTTTTGTTTTATTGTTTTTTCACACTATTACTGTTTATTATGTATGTTTATTGGTTTTTTATGATGTTTTTTTACTCTAACTTTAGGTTTTAGTATCCACATGGTAATTCCCTAGACCCTCAATGCAAGAAGAAGTCTATAGAATATAGGATACTGCGCATGATGTCATCATGATGACTTTGACCTAGAAACTTAAATAAAGTGAGTGATCCATATCATAGAGAATATTAAAATCATTATATACAATAATTTTTCAAACAACAATGTTTTTTATACTCCATATTATCATACTCAGTTGACTGAAAATGATATTATTGATAGACTTATTCCATAAATACATACATCTATGGTGCTTGTATGATAATATATAAATGTTAGATATTGATATATCCTATGTTATCATATAAAAACACAAATCCAATTTTATAGTATGGTATTATATATATATATGTTATCTTCATTGCCTTATCTAATAGTATTATATTAATATTAGGTTCATAATACAATATTTTTTAAAGGATTGTATTTTGTGAATCACAAGATATTTTATCACTAATTATGGTAGTAAATGATAAATAATAACATTTGTCACTCTTCCGTATATTCTATCTTTTACACAAGTAGAATTGGTAAACGTAATTTTCAAGTTCATGGAAGAATGGTAAAACCACATTCATAAAGAATGGCATTACGCATCCATTTGATAATGATTGAGTAAATTCTACATGTAGAATTTTGAGTATTCCAAAGGGAAATATAAATTATATGAAGACCCTTGAGAGGGTGATTTGGGATTTCCATGGAGACTTTTTATTCTCCCCTTGATACCTCCTTCCTTCTCCTTTTACTTTTATAGTCAATAACATTTGATAGAAGATTATATGGTCTTACACATGTGATTGGTGATTTAGTTTCATGATTTGGTTACACAATTAAAGAGGGAATCCATTTAGTAACTCTGTGTTATCTTCATAAATCATTTAAACGAATGAGGCTCAACCATAATTAGGATATGATTTATAGTTTTATTAATTTTTCTTTTATTAAAAGGTTTCAACTTCATACATGAAAATCTTGGTAATTTATGGTATCTAATAACTTTTTATTCCATAAAAAAGATTTTTTAGATCCTTAAAAACCCATCAGTGGGATCAGTGAATGGGATTGATAGTTAACTATTTCTTAATAACTCACACATGAATTGTGATTATTTTTGATTCTCTACTAATGATATCCATTTTTTATGAGAATTTTTATGTGGCCTAAATATTTTGGGATGTTTAATGTTTTCATAGTTTCATATGGATTTAATGTAATATATGTTCATATAAGGGATGGTGTTTAATCTCTATTAGTGGTATATGATATTCACCATGCATTAGAATTCAAGAAGTCATGTTTCAAATAAATAAATCATTTATGTTGTATTAAATTTCATACAATACGATATTTATTTTCTCATGGAAAAATGAAAACATATTTTAAAAAATTTAATATAATATAATAATAACATTATTGTTTTTTATGATATTTGTTATCATATGGTGTGATAAGATCATATTATAAAATATATGTATTCATAACATATGACTCATTATAAATCCATCAATTTTGATATGTCATATAATATGATATAGGGATGTTCTAGCCAATTATAGCACCGCTGCACATTTTGAAAACAAATCATAACCTCATATATACAATATAATGGACATAAGAATTGATACAATATTATAGTTCAATGATTATAATGTTGAAGAGGCCATATATCATAATTCGTGATTACATAATTCCATGGGTTCATGTTATAAAGGTCCCCACACACTATTTACTTATTATGTAAAGGAAAATCATATACTATAATGGTGGTTGTGCTATGGTAATCTCATATGGACCACCATAGTATGATTGATATCAATATATGAGTTTTATGTGTTGTGGTTTTCCAATCGTAGTCTATGTTGGTTTTTCTTAAATCTCAATTATAAAATGATTTACCTAGTTCATTTTTTTATAAAATATTTAAAATGGTGTTTTATGATATTTATTTAATTTATAAACATATTAGAAAATTATTTAATTATAATGTGATTATATTTTATTATTTAGTTTTTTAGGAAAAATTATTAAATAAATATTTCATAATATAAATTATTAATATTAAATTAACATTTCAAATTATATGAAATGTGTTATAATTTATATATATAAATATTGTAAGGAAATTATAACAGTAATTTATAAAAATTTTAAATCATAAAAGATATAGAAAAAATATAAAATAGTTTATATTTAATGTCATAAATTATTTATATTCCTTAATGAAAATTGTTCAAAAGATTTATTATTTGTAAAAAATATTTAGACCAAATAAAAATGGGTGTTGCCGATTTATATTATCATAGTTTACAATGATAAATATATGATATTAAGATTAAGTAAATTTTCTACATAATATAATTTTAAAATAAATGTTTATATTTCATTTAATGTTATATATTGAAGTTAATGTCATATAAGGATAATATTATGGAGTTTAGATTAAATATATATCTAAAGAGTTTACATTTATTTATTTTTTGAATGTCCATAATGCATGGATCAATTATAATGTTTTTATAGTTAAACTACATTTTAATTGTTCATAATAGGTCATATTATGTTTAAATTTATCTATTATTTGTATATTTTATAATCCTCTACTTTATTCATAGATATAAATTCTTTATATTATAAATATGAAACTATTTTTTAGTTTCATGATTTAATCTTCTTATATAAATTTAAATACATTCATCTAAGGTGTTACATACAAGGTATGATAATTGATTTTGATTTCTTATAATAAGAAATTTTATTATATTAATTTATGGACATGAATTATTATGTTAATTATAGTTTATACAAATTATGTGATATATCAATTATAAAATTGAGGTCTCTTTTGAGTAATGTATCCTTAGTAGAGAGGCTTTGGACCATATTGATAAATATCCTTAAGGCATATCCCATGTCTAGAAATGTATGGGATGACTACATGTTTATATGAGATTACTCTTTTGGTATTATTGGTTTCATTTGATTATAAGACTCTAAATGAATGGGTTTCATGTACCTCCTACATGAGATGCATTTGGATGTGTATGAAAACAATTGTCTCTTAATTGGGGATAGTAATAGAAGATTTGGGTTATATAAAAAGTCGCATGTAAATATGGGTTTCACATGATAATTTGGTAGAATGAATATGATTTCAAACTAAATCATCATAATCATGATTATATTTAAATGGAATAAAAGATACAACATGGTTAGAATAAATCCACTTTAAATATTGTATCCCTTTTAATGTTAAATACACTCCCAATCCTCAATCATTGAATTGGGTATATTATGATAAATTTGGATGCCAAGAGATTTTCATGTGTAAAATATGGTGTAAATATATTACCCTAAGAGTTAGGTAACCATATCCCACTATAATATTTGGGATACACTTAATTATGAAACTCATATAAAAGATACCTAGGGAATGGTGTTGTGTTTATCTATATGACGGATTAGAAAAATATTTTTTCTATCAACCTAACAAGAACCATATAGGATCTGATTTAGATGATTCCCTAATAAAATAGTTTGGTGGTTATAGGAACATCAATGTGGAATCATTTATTATGGAAATATTTATCATTTCACAACAAAAGATATGATTTATTTTAACGGGGTAATGATTTTAGTTGGAGAACATTAAACAAATGTACTTATTAAATATATATATATATAATGTATTACCATTTTATACAACATTTAATTTTAGATAAATTAAATGATTATCAAAAATGATAAAATTGAGATAAATCATTATAAATGTGATTCTTAATGTAAGAAAAGTCATATACATGTAGATTACGATTTTTTTTAAGAAATTATAAAATATATAAATTAGATACCAATGCTTTCTTATTTAACCAGGTTTAAATATTTTTCAAAATTAGAATCATATTAATTTTTAGAATCATAAAAGAAATTACATAGGGTTTAAAAATAAATTATATAAAAAATAATCAATGTATCATTAATATACACTCATATACTCAATAATATTTTATATTTGAATGACTTAGTGAGACAGAATATAAATTGAATAGATTTTTCTAGTTTTAAAATTCAATAGGAATTAGTATTGGAAATATATAAAAAATTTGAATGAGTATTATAAATTTTTTCCTTATTTTATCCATTTGTTAAGGATTTAAGAACTAAGGATGAGATGTCTATTTTGGTTGTGATTTATTGACAGTAAAAGACGTAAAAATTAAAATCAAAAGACGAAATGTTAGTACTAGAATCCAACAATGTTTCTCTATGTATATATTCTTTTTCATTTAAATCAAATGGAAAATTTTGGAAGGAAATTTTTTTCCCATATGATGTTATTATCTACTCTACATTAAGGGATTTCATAAATTCCAGGTAAATAATATAGTAGGTATTTGTGATATAAAGATAAATTATTTATGTTTTAAGTGTATATGTTGTTGAATATATGTGTTGAAATATTTTAAATATACAATAGCTGAAAATGATGGTATGAATTGAAGGAGTGTATTGTTTGTGTTTGAATTATGTTGTAAAATAAAGTGGGAACATAGAATTTGATAATGATGAATATATCTATATTAGAGGGATATAAATAAATTTTATGGGGTTTAATATTATTTATTTTATCTCGTAATAATGTTTATTCACTAAAAACTATTTATTATGAATTAAATTATATTATTCAAATTTTTATGATGTAATTAATTATATAACATGTTTAGAAAAGAGATATTGATAAATACGGTTTTATTTCCCTTTATATTTTTTTCTACATGTTTTACAAAATATAATGGATTTGATCTCGTCATATGAGTCATATTTTAAAAATTAATGTCTTATTTTAATAATAATTCTCTAAAAAAATATAATAACATATAAGATATAGTTATTATAATTTGTTTGTTAAATATTATTACAAAAAGAAAATAATAAATTCTTACTAACACAAATGAATTTTTGTATAATAACATCAATTTCAAAAAATAATGTAGCATATCATCGTATAATAAGATTAATTTGGGTTTAGAGTAGTTAAATGTTAGAAAATTGAGTTATATTATAGAAAAATAATTTTTGACGGCCACTTAATACATTAAATGTTTTTTTAATAGTATTGATAATGAGAACTATAATGATTTAACTATAGATATTTTAATGAAGGGAATACATCCTTATATCATAATGTAGTTCAGGATGTGTTAATAAATATTAATGTAAAGTGTTACAATTGTTCCTAGAGTTATTTCCAGGAAAAGTTTTAATGAAAAATGATCCAATAATAATTATAATGATGATCATAGAAAGGGATATAAATAGATATAAATGTTATTATCATTATAATATTTGATAAAGTGATGTTTTAATACTTTTTTAATTAGTAAAACATTAATAATACGATTCATAATACTAAACACTGTTCTAACTCGTATACTATATAGATATTTGTCAATAAATGAGTTTAGTGAGAGGTTTATATTATATTTTCACATAGAGATATGGTATGAATTATATAGATATGTAATGATTTTAAAAATAAATAAAAGAAGTGAAAACATACAGTTTATCTGGTAATATATCCTTTAGTAAATTATTATATGGGTGCTTATTTATTATTTTGTTAATATCCTTAATGGAGTTTAAGTAGATAAAATTTATCATGCTATTAGAAAATAAAGTATCAACTATTTAACATTGGATATATATATATATAAATCGAATGAAACACTCATAGTAAGACTTTATGTTATCCTTAACTGATGATTATAATTAAGTATTATATGTTTTGGGTAAAAGTTATGGTTATCATGACTACAATTTTTTTTCGATGTCAAAAATATACTCACGTGACACAAAATGAGTTTTGAGTGCTGATAGCGCATTAGTATATCACATGGAGTGTCATACACTTTTTCTTTAGTGTAATAGGGGTGTATGTTCCATATTTAGATTTCACCATAACTAAGGTTGGAGAGATACCAATCATGATGATCATTATTATTTAATACCTTTATTACATAATCATATAGAAGATGTCTATCAAAAGGTGGTTGAATATTTTTCTTATCATTTCGATCGATCGAGGATAACCAAGATGGGATTTATCCTGTTGTATTTTTAGTATGAAATATCAGACATCAATTGAGATAGAATGAGGAAATTTAATACCAGATATAGATAATATATATGTTTTGATTATTTATTGGATTATGTAATATGATGTGATCATCAATAAGGGTGAATGAATTGTCATATATTAATCGGTATGAACGGTCTATAATTGTAGAATTGATAATATATATATATATATAATTAGACTATATGGGATTGACATACTCTATATCATATGCTTATTATATGTATTAGAATAATGGATCATATAGTAATATATTATTTAATAAGACAATAGGCTATGAATACTGGAATAAAGATACACTTGTTTGATAGAGATCAAGCCATATCCATTTATATCTTGAGTAAAAATGATGCTTTCCGAGAGGTTAAAATTTCGGAAATTTATGAAATCATGAATTAATATTGGTATTCAATTCTATAATGGCATATGGGGTTACAAATTTTCATTTATAGAGTGAGGATTGAGTTTTTAAGGACTACAAAAATACATAAAAATTGTTTAGGGTTTATATGAAAGTGGTTTTGTATGGATATCCGTAAATTATTTACTATGATGATATTTAATAGAAATCTATTTATATATTTCTTAAAATGTTTTTAATATATATCTAAACATAGTTTTGGATATATTTTTATATTTTATTATGTATAATACAATATAATGTTGAATGGAATAAATTCTTTAAGGATTTCGTGTAAGTGGGATATTGATGGACTTATAGCCAAATAAAATACATATATGATGTGGGTATGCTAATATCATAATTCATGATATTAATATGTTATATGGAAAGATATATTGAATCCAAAAAATATTTTATTTGATGCTTTGAGAATATAATTTAAAATATATATAGATATCATGTTGTCATTTCTTTAACCAATAAAATCACCAAATTTTTGCATAAAATTCTATCATGTGAATGATTATATTATGTGAATCACTTTATATCTTGTAACGAATTATTTTATATGAATTTTAAACCTTATCATTTGGTTACTATTCACATAAGATATCATTTAGGCATGGATATAAAATGTACTTCATTGTTTATTGCACATTTGAGGGGTTATGAACCATTAATAGATGATGAAAATACTTGAACCATTTATAATATTTTAGAAAATTAAAAAAGGGTCTTAGGGAAGAGGAAAAAAATATTGAGTGGTTGTTTTGATATTTAAAATATTTTCTCATTATCCCAATTCTATTTTACTCTTTCCAACTTCATGTTGAAATACAGTTGATTATTTTGGGGGTTGACAGGGGCTTGCCCTTATGATAGGTTATTTAGTTTAAACCCATGGATACACTACTAAGGAGAGAGTACATTGTATACCTCTAATGTATCATCAATAATAATTTGAATGAATAAGGTGGATTGACCATCATTTATCTAACTTATATATCGATGTTCATTTTTTTTGTTAATACTCAGTTTCAAATTAATACATTGAGTTATTATGAATGTTTTGGTTCTTAATTATTTCAAATAACATTAAAAAGTTTCATACAATCCTTAAATCCCAATTAATGATGGAATTGAGGAGGAATAAATTTAAAAATTAATAGTTTTAAAATAAACATTTCATTATGTGAATTGAGAGATCATTGTAATAGTAATAATATTTAGAGACATTTTTTGAATGTCTCTTGAACTCTAAATGGGTGTTTTTATCCATTGTGGTTTATATAAATATATTTTCATCCACGTGGATATGAAGGTGAGTATGATACTCAAAAAATATATTAAAACTCAAATTAATAGAATTTATAATTTATACTTATTTATATCAAGTCTTTAAACATATGGTTTTATAAAACTATGAATTTTGGGAGAGCATTATAAAGTTACAATAGATTTGTGAAACTCATGGAAAATGTAATGGGATTGATTATTTTGACTACTTCTTAGTGCTCTAAATATAACTCATGTGAGTGGGATTGATAAATAGGGAAATGTACACCATTTTATCTTTATTATATTAATCAACCAATACATATGAAATTTCATGTAGTATTCTATTTTTGTTTTTCATAACTATGTTTTGATATGATTTATTCCGTTTAAAACCCAATAACTAGGGTTTTGTGGAGAACGTGAAACTACTGAAATTGGATTAAATATTTTATGAGTATCTCATGATCAACCTCTAAGGAATGTGGTTCTTATTCGATTCTTTTTTAATTATGATTCCTTATTATGAGTTTTTTTAATTTAATGAATTTTTTATAAATCCATAGATATTAAATAAATTGTTATTTTTTTATAATTAGTTATTTTATGATTTAAAAAACAACGGGTTTAAGTATATTTAATCATACCCTGGTTTAAATTTTTTAAATTGAGTTTTGTGAAATAGGTTTTGGGAGTCATAAATTATTTATATTTAAGACCTTAATATAAGGTTCTATTTGGGTAAGCTTTTTGGGGAAGTAAATCTCTTTTTACTAACATAATATCTTGGATATTATAAATGACTGAAAAGAGTCATGTATAGATAAATGGTTTGGGTGTTTTGTATGTATGGAGGATCTAATTTTTTGAGATACAGATGGGATGGATCATTCAATTGTAAAACCATTCAAGGTGGTAATGATTCAAAATGACTGAATTATATGATCATAATAAGACATTAATGTAATGTAATTTACCAATGGTCATGTCACTGTGAATTATATTAGTTATTTACATGATAAAACTAGATTAGAATTGGGAGTAATTACTTTATTTTGGAAAATAATTGCTTTTATTATTTTCATATGATACACTTATTTTATCATGAATTGTGATAAATTTTTTATATTTAAAATTTTATAATATATTTTCAATGAAATATTTCACATGGTTTTAAATCGGTCAACATGGTATTTCATGAAAGAAAATTATGGATATCCTATTGGGTATTTATACTCACCCCCACACCCATGTCATAGTGCATGTTCTAATGTCTTATGTCATGATTCAAGAAAAGAAATTGATTCAATGTTCATGGTTGATGGATCACAAAATAAGAGTTAACAGAGGACATGGTGATGTTCAAAGATATATTGGAGGAGTAATTGGACTATTCACATCAAGTGACCAGTATCTACAAGGGTTTATTGTAATTTTATGATATGTTTCTTTTTTATTTTTTCTATATACAGTGTTTGATTTCCAGTTTTCTTTCAATTGTGTTTTATATATTATTTTTCTAAGAAAAAATATTTTTATCATATAGTTATTATTTTTGTGAGGTAAAATCATTCCCCAATGAATAAATTTATCCTTATGCACTAGATATTAGCCTATCATTACCAAGGAACACAGTTATGCCCTAATGGTGGTTTAAGTATGACTTTAAAATTTGAGTTTCCAAGTCACGGACATCACAAAATAGTATCAATGTCAGAACTTGTGTTTTTCTAGATTATTTTTTTCAGCATAAATTTGAATATTTTTTTCTGATTCTCATGATGTGTAAAATGGTCTTTTACCCTACTAGATGATGTCATATTATTTTTCTTACCACTCTGTTGGTCCCGGAATAGGGTGTTTACACTAGGACAAGAGTTTGGTGGAAAGATGAGATGTTTAAATTTTAGCAGAATATTTAATATTTAATATTATCAAATTAAATATTAATTTATTCATTGAAAATTATTTGGAAATAAAATTTAAATATAGTTTTTTATTGATATTATTTCTTCTTTGTTGAGTCTGGAAAATGGATTTTAGCGTAGGCGGGTCAGAAACATAAGTCGAGCGCTGGGGCCAGGCTGAGCCCCTTTTTCTTGTTTTCCATTTTCTTTTCTTATTTTCATTTCCTTCTCTGGATTCCTCCTCCTCCTAGAAAATTTCTCCTACTCCTCCTCCTTGTCCCTGTACTTTGGGGAGAATTGGTGTTTGAGAAAAAAGAGATAGTTGGGAGACAATACGGGTACTGATTCGAAGCTCTCGACGTGATGAGTCGGCATGCGACAACCATGGACAGTAAATTCAAGCAATGATTTGACGGTTTCCACATAAAGTTAGGTCCATTTATTTTTTTCCATATATCCCCTTTAAACATGTTGTTTTATGTTTTTAATTCCTTATATTCATTACTTGTTAGACCGTGGGGCTCGATCTGTTGTTTGGGGGGAGAAAATTATTGTTTTGATAATTTTGAGTAATTTCTAGTTAAGCATCCCAGATTACATGGTCTATGTTATAGAGGAACATTGCATGTATTATTCTCATTAAGAGAAGAGGTATTTTTTTAATTACACACTATGTAGTGGATGGTCGTGTGACTGGTCGTGTGGTAAGAAACTAAAAATAGTTGTTTTTAAGGAGTACATACCATGTAGTGGCACATGGGCATGTGTTCAGGTGAAAACGCACATGGGATGATGTTTTGGGAATAGTAAACTCTTTGTGTAGAAATAAACATTCCTTTTAATACTATACATTCATACCTTATGTGTTCTATCCATGTGTTCTATCCATGTACTACCCCACCTTAGTAGTTTTGGGGTATCTTGTTCCCTAGAAGTTAGAATTCGACATGTGAGTAGTCCATTCTGAGCATGTTTTTCATAGACCACAATGGTGGAATCCATTTAAAATTTAGAGGCCATAAAAATGTTTTTTAGGGTTTCTAAAAAAATGGAGTGGTTCATTGTCCAGTTATCGAGTCTAGTTGTCACATGAGAGCGAGACTTGGCATGGATGATGCGTTGGGTGTTCAGACCAACCTATTTGGTACTTATGAGCTGAGATGAGCTATCAGATATCTCATGTGACAAATGCTTTTTAGGATGTCCCCTTTGAGGGTTTTTTCTTTCTAGCCTATGAGTCCATAAAACTGGATGTTTCCAAGGATCCCTTGGGGGATGCCATTGCTTGTGTGCAAACCTAGGGAGCCCCTTGTTGGATCTCTCTCATGTTTTCCTTTGAGAGCACCTATAACAACCAAAAAATTTATCAATGGAATTTTTTTATTATAATTATTATATATATTATTAGAACGAAAAATGACATATCATGATATAAAATTCTATGTGACCATTAAACATAATTTTTCTACTTCTATGTTTTGAATTTTGAATATCCGACATACACGATTGCGATTAGTAATTTATTTGGAGTCCGATAGAAAAAATATAATTTTTGGTGAATAGTAACCTACCCTTATGAATATTAACCCCCCATATGAATAGTAATACATCCCTTATGAATATTAAATTATTAAAAATATTAATAACCTTACTCATTAATGATTAAATTAAATTTATGAATCTTATAAGTGGAAATTAGTCCATAGAACAAATATTAGTATTTTTATAAGTCATAAGTAATTATTCATAATTTTATAAGAAAATTATTATTCCTAAAATATATTAATAAATTAAAAAATTTATGTCTTTTGGTTTGAAGATAATTTTAGAGGACCATATGTAAATTTTAAAATCATTATAAAGGGATTATTATTTTTAAAAAACTGTATTTTTCAAGTAAATTATGATTTTAATAAAAAAATAAATTAATCATATTTAGGAAATTAATCATTTAAATGGACTTCATTTTTTTATTCTACATGTCGATAAATGTCTAAGTATAATTTTTGGGATTTTTTGGAAATAGTTTAATTTTTGGGTGGATAGTAAATTTTTTTTTTCACATAACTGGTATCTCCTAAATTGTTCCATTCATGATGTAATGATGACATAATCCTTATAGAAAATTATATTAGGCCATATAATATTTAATTTCAAAAATGGTTCCATAAAATACAAGAAACACAATTTCCAATAAAAAAAGATCTTTTCGAAACCTAAATTCAAAACGTGATTCCTTAAAAATCATTTTATTTTTTCATTTCCTTTTCCTTTTAATAAATTAATAAATTAGAATTATAAAGATTATTTAAAGTATAAATCAAATTATATAACATTAATATATGATTTATGTTTCAAAAAACTACTATTACCACTCTAACATTTGATAAATAATTTTACTTAATATTTTATTTTAAAAACATCCCCTCCTCAAGTATAAATAACCCCACTCCCTCCCCTTTGTAAACCACTCATCTAATCCATTAATAAGCTCAATATCTTCCCTAATTATTCATATCAAGCAGCTTATAATACATAAGGAAGTTCTATATCCCTACAACCCCAATCACAAAGGGATTCATAGTTTTTTTCTAGAGGAACTACACGGAGAGAGTAAGTCTCTGTTAAATCTTCTCTTTTTTATTGCTTTCTTTCTATAAACCAATCCTATTAAAACAATTATGCTAAAAAATTATTATGTAGTAATTTAACATTATATTAAGCATTTTAACCTACTGTAATTACCATATTAATGTAAAATATAAATGACATATTTCCCGTTCATGAACTGTTGACATTGTCATGTTAAAGGTTGATTAACCATCTTTAGAGACGTTGCCAAGGTAATTATTATAAACACCATCATGTATAGAAAATATAAATTATATAAATTATATTAATATCAAATTACATGTATTATATTCTTTTGGAACTAAATATACTAATTTTTAAATTAAATTTAATTAAAAGTGAAATTGTTGCAATATTGGAAACTTTTAAGTAAAATATGATATCAAAACGCTTCATTTTCATCACCAAAAATTATGAAATAAAATCCCATGATTATAATTGATAAATATTATTTAAAATGTCTATAACTACCTTTTATATCTTTATTTCAATAAATATAAATTCATTATTTAGGAGGCACAGGATAGATGAAGTTAAGCAGAAATTACGGTAAGGGCTCCTCCACATTTCACTATTAATCATGATTGTCCTCTTTGATATGACTTTTTGTGTGTAATCCCAAATGATGGGGAAAATTTAAAACATCCCCCATACATACCTCATGATTTTTAATTTATTTGAAACCCCTTTTCTATCATATCATGCCCATTTAGGTACACACGATACCATGCCAATAATCCATAATGAATTCTACCTGATCCTTTTTTATTCCTTCAGGTTGCTGTATCATTATTTTTACCCAAATAGAGTTGTCATTTATTTTTTTAACGTATAAATTATGTTTATATTCTCAAAAATAATGTTTCAAGATTCACCCCTCATTCTCTTTTGGGGATATGAATGGTTGCAAGTGATTCACTCGTCAATACTTCCCAATAAGAAAAATTGTTTTACAAGAACAACCTGAATTCTTACCTGATTTCAAGTGCACTCTATCATCTAATTCAATCTACCATTGTATTTATAAAATTTTAATCTTTATTATTAACCCCTTCTTGTTTCAATTCTGTTTTTATATAAAATATTATATCATTTTGTATTTTAAAACCTCTATATTATTTTCCTTAAAACCACACGAAAATGTTTTAATGATAACATTTCTCAAATACATTTCTTACATTTAATCACTTATTTTTAACATCAATTACCATAATATATGCCTATTTAAACTTATGAACATTGATGTATTTTTATAATTCCTTTTTTTCATGGACACTATCATGAAACTCCCATTGGTTATGCTTTATGTCTTGATTCTAGGACCCAATTAGTTCCATTGGTAACCCCTTTGATTATGTATGATTCATTATGTAAGATTCATTATGTAGAAAACATGTTAACTAAATTTATTATTGGTTTTCTAAGATAACTCTCGAATTCATTGGGTAATGTTATGTCCCATGAGATGCTATGTGAAAAAGTTTTGGCGGTTAGCCTTGGCTTGTGCTACCCTGGGAAATATGATGGTGGTTAACATTGACCAGTACTATAATAGAAATGATATTGGATGTCATCCTTGAATCGTACTAAAGACATGTTTTATGTTTCTTACAAATTTATATGATACCATATTTATATGATCCAGTGTTTATATGTTATGATTTCATATTTTCAATTATTTTGGTTTCTTTATATCATGCCTCCTAGCTCATGTTCTTAAACTTCTTTCATATGTTCATTCCCTTACAAGGCTTTTACCTCATCCCTTTCTTCATGTTATCCACAGGATATCCTATATAGATGTAAGGGCTCAAAATAAGATGGGATATATTTATAAAGATCAAATAAAGAAGTTTTCTTAATCCCATATTTATGTATTATGTATCACGTCCTCCAAGACACTAGACTTAATAATCATGGACTTGTAATCTGATGTATAATTATGCTCAAAATCAGGTACTATTATATTTAAAAGGATAGGGTCACTGTAGTTTGTATCAAAGTGTGGTCTAATTATTTTTGGATATTAGAAATAGAGAACCATAGTAAGAACCTTAAGGATAAGACTTAGTATTAGAAAACATCCCTAAAATTTGATGTGTATTGATTAAGTTGTTTATTAATAAAATATATCCTTTTCTAGATATGAGTTAGTAGTGGAATCTCTAGAACAGTTGTACCTAGTGGTAAAACCAGAAAACACCACTTTGAGATAGACTTAAATGGGACCCAGTGCACAACAACGGGCCTTGCTGCACTCTTGGTTATGACACTCCTTGGGGATATGCTTTGGTGAATTCATGAGCTTAGAACAAACCATTATTTAAAAAAAATCCCATAAGAATATAAGTTAAGAAATAGGTCAAGGATAACCAAGATTTAGACATAGGGAATCACAAGTAAGGACACACATCTCCTTTACATGTTTATCCTCTTATATTAAAAGTTTCATTTTTATTATCAATATATAAGTATTCAATCCCCCTAATTGTAAGTTTATTTCATAGTTAATGGCAGGTAATAGAAGAACATGTTCTAAAAACCAACATGATAGTAAATGTGAATATTTCACTAATGATATGACTAATATGATGTGAATGAGTGCTCAAAACATCCAGACATTACTTCCTCAGTGAGCTTAATTTATGAATAATAACTTGAACTATATGGAACAACCTCCTCTTCCATGGAAAGAGAATGTTTATGTAGAATATTTCATGTGTAAAAGGTCTTCCATGTTTAATGGTTCTTTTGACCCCCTCCCCGTTGTACAATGGATTAACTCCATTAAAATGATATTCTCCATCCTCTAGTGTTTGATAGAAGAGAAAGGTGTACTGTCAGTCTATCATTTTGATGGGGAAGATGATCAGTGGTATTCATTGATCAGAAATAAGATTCCCCAAGAGGAAATTGATTTTAGGGATTGGGAGGAATTTAAATAGGATGTTTTTGAATAATTATTTTCCTCGAACCCTCAGTCTCAAAATGGAAAGAGAGTTCCTCAGACTCAAGAAGAAAAAGGATGAGTCCATCAGGGCGTTTGAAGAAAACATTTCCAGGAATCCAAGGTACGCTTATGGACCTGTCATGAACACCAAAAGCAATGTGGATCACTTATTTAGCAGAATCAAGACGAGTCTACGAATAGTATTGGCAATTCGAGACTTTGAAAGTTATGAGGATATTTTTCGTTGTACCATAAACGTTAAAATGGAGATCGTAGACTCTCAATGGTCTCCTGGGCCTAGTGACAAGAAGCATAAAATGGAGAACAACAGGGGTGGTTCAGTAAAAAACACCCATAATGGATAGAATCCTGAATATCACACTTCTTAAATTTTTAGGAAGAATCATCCTAGGAACTATTTAAAGGGAATCATGAATTGCATCAAATGTGGAATGTTTGGTCATATCACCAAGAGCTTTCGAAGGGATATGAAAACTCCCAACTAATTTGAAGTAGAAAGGAAGGTTCAGATGAACGCTCGGAAAATGGTGCAGTGTTACAACATCAAGGAGCATGTTCAATATGCCAAGAACTACTTTGAGCCAAGGGTTGGAGGAGGAAATCAACAACAACCTCTATTGAAAAAAGGAAGGGAATACTTTCACTACTACTGATCAGGATCCTGAAAATGATGTGGTTATAGGTACATCAGTTATTAATTCAAGAATAGAGAATTTATTATTTTATTCTAGTTATACACATTCTTACATATCAAGCATTTTTAGTATAACTGTAACACCCCAAGATTTTATAGTGTGTTATTTCTTCAAAATAATTCAATAACTTTCATTACACGAAACACCGATTTCAATTACACCATGACTTACCAAACAAGCCATTCAAAAGAGGTTATGAATAGTATTAGATAAATTTTAAAGTTTATGTAATCCTTATAATTTTAGAATCCATATTATGAGTTTCTTAAATATAATGCCAGCACAAATTCATTTTCAGTATTTCACTTTTATCAACTATTAATAGTGAACCATTTTTTACAATATTTTAATTTTTTTGACTAAATTGGGACATCAAAAATTTAAAATGAAACATCCCAAGCTTCCACGGTACGTTTTCTTCGAATAATACAGTAGCGTGTGTTGTACGCAACCTTGAGTTTTAACACACACCACAACCAATCAAACTAGCCGTTATGAATAGTAATACCTAATTTTTGAAATTATATATATTTTATATTTCAAAATGGACTTCATTTTTGGATTCGTAATATCGAATTTATCCTAAGGTGAAATTTTGGTACTTTTCGGATAACTTTCATATTTTGATGAATAGTGAAAATTACTAAATTTTAATTAAAAACACCTTTTTTAATCAAAATAATTAATAGTGATAAATTATGAATTTGAGTGGTTTTAAAGTATATTGAGAATATATTTTTACCATTTAATATAATGTTGGTCATTGGACATAATTTTACAATTAAACCGAACATAAACAAGTGTCAATCTTTTGATAGTTATTATCTCTTAAAAACACGCTTTTTGTTTTGACAGCGGGAATTAATTTAAAATTAATTTCTGCCACTTCTGTGTTTTGAATTTAGAAAAATGGATTCCATATTAGGAATCAGGATGTTCAAATTTTGTAAATAGGTAACTTTTATTTTTAGACATTTTGAATAATTACTGCGGTAAATATTTTATTTACCATGGTTTAGGGTAAATCCGGTAAATAAGGGTTAAAAAATAATATTATAATAATACTAAATTACCCTAAAACGTGTCTTAACCCTATTGGTTGATACATGGTCGACCATGGGCATCTTTGGGTCTATTTTGGGACCCCATGGATCCACTTGTGAGTGATAATGACACTTTATTTTAATTAAGTTAAAATGAATACAAAAATGGCATAAGCTTACATCTTTTAAAAGAACAATTTTTATATAGGGTTATACATGTTGTATTTTCGATTATAAATATTCATTAGAAAGATAAAAAGATTTCCTACATGATGATATTTTATTTATAATTTTTAGACATCAAATAAGTTAAATTATTAATGACACAATGATAATGCAGTAATTAATATAATAGTGAAAAATTAAAATAAGTGATATTATAAATACCCAAATAAATATAATATGAAACTTTTAATGAATTAAACTAATTTTATAGGATAATATGATATATTAGGATTGATTTAATTGACTTTTTTTGAATAAATCAATCTGTTATGAGTTTCACAAAAATCAACTAATGAATAGTGTAAAAATTGACATAAAAGAGTTCTTAAAACAAATATTATATTATTAATTGATATTAAATTCCTAAAAATCTAAGGTTCGGCCAAGAGACTTATATCATGATAGGTTAATCATTAATGGACCATTTGGGGGTCTCTTGGATGTATATGGTAAGTTTATTAACCATATAATATAAAAATACAAAGAGACATTGTAAAAGTGAAACTAATTAACTTAGAGTTAATACTTAAAGATAAGGTTAATATAAGTACCCAAACCTGTCTAAATACTATTGGATGAGTTGTTTTCGACCTATCCCCACCTCATCCTTTGAATAGTCAACTTTGGAGCCTTTGAAAACCGAATATGAATTTATTATAAATTAATATTTCTACCTTTTCCAAAGGTGCCCCTCACCCCTCTTATAAAAGGCCACTCCTCCTTCTCTTTTCCTCACACCTCTCAAGCCACTTGGCTCATCCAAACTCTGCCCAACTAAGCTCCCCACATCCCTCTCCTCCTCCTTGAATCTTCCCCTTAGGCAGAAAGCATTTCAACAAGTCCTTTGGTTCCAACCAAAGTGAGTTACCTAAATTAAAGGAGGTTAACCTAACCCAACCAAGGAAAAGTACAAGGTAAGGGTTATTTCACAATCTCTTCATTATCCGAGGTTGTATTATACGTAATAATCTACTGGGATCTCTTTATCATCCACATCCATGTTTCTTCGAAATGTATTTCAAAACATTTTTACTATTTACAAGAATATGGGTTAAAGTCATTTATACCCTTGTTTGAATTTTTATAAGAGGTTTATAAAGGAATCTTTCCGTCGTTTTCAAAACAAGGTCCTTTTTAACCTTTTCGACAGAATTGAGATAAGAATGTTTTTTTTACTTATACGGCGGGTGCGGTTATTTTCCGCCGTTATAAAATCGTCAAAGCTTTCCTTACAAGCTTACAAGAATATTTTCAAGAAAATGTTTTATTTTATATGGCTCTTAAATGATTTCAAAAAAAGAAAGAGATATTTCTCTAAAAAGTGTTTTGATTTCATCTATGTCAACATCCTTTAATGGATTTTACGCTTATTTGAAGTTGATTTATTATAATACAAAACTTCTATATTGTATTGAAGGTTTTGTGATATGTTTGACTGTGGATGTGCTATTTTATACCATTCATAGTTTATGGTGAAACTATTGACATTTCGTATGCTAGTTTTAATCCGAATGTTTATGTTATATTTCAAACTTTTCTTCAGATGAATGTGCTAAACAAGTATGTTCCGGGTTGGGGACCGGTAAAAGTAAGCCCTCCAGGTTGGGGACTGGTAAAAGTAAGCCCTCCAGGTTGGGGACTGGTTAAAGTAAGCCCTCCAGGTTAGGGACTGGTAAAAGTATGCCCTCCGGGTTGGTGTCCGGTTATTAGAGGCACTCCGGGTTGGTGTCCGGTTATTAGAGGCACTCCGGGTTGGTGTCCGGTTATTAGAGGCACTCCGGGTTGGGTTCCGGTTAGAAGTAACCCCTAGGTCTTGGGATGAGGCCTAGACAAAGAAATTAATGTTTAGCATTATGCATTCCAACATTATGAAAGTGGTTATTGATATTGCATGTGATTATTCGATTAGTAGAATATCCATGTGAACAAGTAAATGACATTATTTCATTTTACTTTTTCCATACTATGTTGAAGTTCATGTTTTAAAGGCTTTTGTTTTAGTAATTCATTGCCTTAAATGTTTATGCTTATTTTTGAATGTTCCGCTATATTGTTATCCTTACTGGGCATTTGAGCTCACCCCTTTTCTATGTTTTATTTTCCCAGGATGTGAAGATGTAAGTTATGAATGACCTACAGGGATATTATGAGGGGATTATAGTGTGGAATGTGGAAACATTATGTTGTTGTAGTAGTTTTTCATTTTATGATGTAATGTAAAACTTATGAATATATCTAGTGTTTCCAAGGCTACTAAACCAATCGGTCTTTCGAGATTTGATCTTTCCTGTGATCATGCCAATGTTACGAAGTAATGCACCGACTCTGGGTAGCTGGGGTCGGGGCGTTACAGTTGGTATCAGAGGAAGTTTAGTACAAACCTTGGAAGCTAGATTTAGATAAACTCTGATTAGAGCACGTAGACCTAAGACGAACTTTGAGGATTAGTATAGAAGAACTTCCTAGAATTTTGGTATTGTAGAGATTTTGTGAGTTTTCCGAGCAATACATCCCTGTCTGGATACGAGCAGGTAGAGGCGGCTCTGGCACAGATGTACCTAGGGGTAAAACCCGAAAACACCGCTTTGAGCTAGACTCGAACGGGAACTGGTGCACGACAACGGGCCTTGCTGCACTCTTGGTTACGACACTCCCGGGGGATATGCTTAGGATAACTCTCATTTTCTTTACAAATCATTATGAAGGGTTTATGAGTATATACTTCCTCAAAGAAAACATTTTTATGATTATGGATTATATCCATAAATAGTTCAATTTATGTTACGTGTTTTATAAGTATGGGATTATGTATTTTGATTCATAAACTGATCTTGTTTATGCCATTGTTTAGAAATGGCGCCCAGTAGAAGGAATGGGAACTCTAGCAATGCACATGATACAAAGAGAAAGAAGGATCATATATTTTATGGTCTTAAGACAGAATTTATAAGAGAAATAGTCTCCCATGTATTATCATCATATGAAGAAATAATATCATGTGTTGATAAGATAAGTAAAGAGTTTACTGAGTCCTATGGCTTTGAAGGGAAGCAAGAGAAGAAAAGGATAGAAGAGAGAAAGATGGATAAAGGGAAGAGGGAAAAGAAGAATTTTCCCATATGTGGTAACTGTGGGAAGAAACACCCTGGAACTTGCCTGAAAGGAATGGGAGTTTGTTATAAGTGTGGAGAAAAAGGGCACAAAGTACATGACTGCAAGGGTGATAAAATGGTTTCAAATGTACAATGCTTCATTTGCAAGGAGTTTGGACACTACGCGTACCTATGTCCCAGTCATCAGACTATACCGCAAATGATGTTATTGGATAATAATCAAGTTATGATACTACCGCAGATGAAGAGGAATGATTAGAGTTCTTATGTTGATTATGTCAATTGAGTATTGTATAAACAATGTACTTGATATAATAATTATGGAGTATATAAGGATTGTACTGCAGTACTATTTCATTAAGGACATGAGATTGTGTGGAACAAAGAAAAGTGACTCAATAGCAGGATAAATTTTTGGAAAATATATGGTTGAGAGAATGATAAATCATAATATAGTTCTGATACTGGGGTAGTGATTTTGGAATAATATGTGATTGTTTTGGATAAATTATATTGGATATTCTTGAATACCTTGGAACTGATTAATGATTTGTATATTCCATCATTGATGGGGCTTAAATTTTTTTTTGGATTAATGAAGTATATCCAGCATTCTATATGGAATAAGGGAGCATGAATGTAATCAATAAGGAATATGGTAACACATGATAAAGGTATTCATATGCTATTACGGGGTAAAAAGGATCTATATTATGTTTACCTTCCTTATAAATGTTGGACTGTGAGTTTGGACATAAGTATTTTGGATAGTTCTTGTTTGGATTATTTTGGATTTCCATAAAAGGACAACCCGGAAGTCGGGCGGCAACCCGTCGCGTCCGGAAAGGCTGTAAGACTTGAACCCGCAACCGAAGGGCGACAAGGGTGTATCACCTACCACTGGCCCACGAGAGGTCCTGGATTAAATAATGTAGTTTTTATTAAAAGATCTTGTAGATGAATTATAAACTCTTTTATTTTGGAACCCTATACGAATAGTGTAAATAGATTTTTTTTTTAATTCTATTATCTTTTAGAGTGAAAGATGAGTTTGTGGTAGAAATTTATTAATGGATAAAACTCTAATTATAAAGTAAGTATATCTCCTTATGATCTTATCCAATCTCATAAATAAATTCCACAACATTAAGAAAAGGAACTTAGAACAAAAATGTTGTCCTAGATGGTACCTTAAATCATCACTAATTTATGGCTTTGGGATTGTTGGCCTTTTCATAGCCATGTTCTCTACCACTCTCCATCAGATAATTGATGGTTAGATTTCTCTTCCATATCCATATTTTCCTACATGGAACCCTAGTATGTGTTATTTTCGGTAATCTTCATACTTTCCACTCTTTATTTTAAATAGAGGCCTCATTAATTAATTTTTCGATGTGGGATTTCAACTAAGATATTTTGAAACGTCAAAAATGTGTTATCCCAATACCCTATATTTTGTTGAACCGATGGTATTTCAAATCATCATAGATTGATGAGTTTAAGGACCTCAATTTTATACTTGTTTGTGATTGATGACCTCAATCACTACCTATAAATATTTACGTTCTTCCTCCAATTATATGTCTCTAATTGCCACCAATGTTCTCCTAATCGAGATCATAATTTGGTGGTGACCCTTTCATTTCTCTTTTCCCCATATTAAGACTAAATTTTAGTAACCCAATTTCCGATGTGGGTTTTCCCACAAAGATATTTTCTATTTTCAACCTTTTATTTTCGAAGAACAATTTCAAATTGCGAGGACGCAATTTATTGAAGGAGGGGAGAATGTAACACCCCAAGATTTTATAGTGTGTTATTTCTTCAAAATAATTCAATAACTTTCATTACACGAAACACCAATTTCAATTACACCATGACTTACCAAACAAGCCATTCAAAAGAGGTTATGAATAGTATTAGATAAATTTTAAAGTTTATGTAATCCTTATAATTTTAGAATCCATATTATGAGTTTCTTAAATATAATGCAAGCACAAATTCATTTTCAGTATTTCACTTTTATCAACTTTTAATAGTGAACCATTTTTTACAATATTTTAATCTTTTTGACTAAATTGGGACATCAAAAATTTAAAATGAAACATCCCAAGCTTCCACGGTACGTTTTCTTCGAATAATACAGTAGCGTGTGTTGTACGCAACCTTGAGTTTTAACACACACCACAACCAATCAAACTAGCCGTTATGAATAGTAATACCTAATTTTTGAAATTATATATATTTTATATTTCAAAATGGACTTCATTTTTGGATTCGTAATATCAAATTTATCCTAAGGTGAAATTTTGGTACTTTTCGGATAACTTTCATATTTTGATGAATAGTGAAAATTACTAAATTTTAATTAAAAACAACTTTTTTAATCAAAATAATTAATAGTGATAAATTATGAATTTGAGTGGTTTTAAAGTATATTTAGAATATATTTATACCATTTAATATAATGTTGGTCATTGGATATAATTTTACAATTAAACCGAACATAAACAAGTGTCAATCTTTTGATAGTTATTATCTCTTAAAAACACGCTTTTTGTTTTGACAGCGGGAATTAATTTTAAATTAATTTCTGCCACTTCTGTGTTTTGAATTTAGAAAAATGGATTCCATATTTGGAATCAGGATGTTCAAATTGTGTAAATAGGTAACTTTTATTTTTAGACATTTTGAATAATTACTGCGGTAAATATTTTATTTACCATGGTTAAGGGTAAATCCGGTAAATAAGGGTTAAAAAATAATATTATAATAATACTAAATTACCCTAAAACGTGTCTTAACCCTATTGGTTGATACATGGTCGACCATGGGCATCTTTGGGTCTATTTTGGGACCCCATGGATCCACTTGTGAGTGATAATGACACTTTATTTTAATTAAGTTAAAATGAATACAAAAATGGCATAAGCTTACATCTTTTAAAAGAACAATTTTTATATAGGGTTATACATGTTGTATTTTCGATTATAAATATTCATTAGAAAGCTAAAAAGATTTCCTACATGATGATAGTTTATTTATAATTTTTAGACATCAAATAAGTTAAATTATTAATGACACAATGATGATGCAGTAATTAATATAATAGTGAAAAATTAAAATAAGTGATATTATAAATACCCAAATAAATATAATATGAAACTTTTAATGAATTAAACTAATTTTATAGGATAATATGATATATTAGGATTGATTTAATTGACTTTTTTTGAAGAAATCAATCTGTTATGAGTTTCACAAAAATCAACTAATGAATAGTGTAAAAATTGACATAAAAGAGTTATTAAAACAAATATTATATTATTAATTGATATTAAATTCCTAAAAATCTAAGGTTCGGCCAAGAGACTTATATCATGATAGGTTAATCATTAATGGACCACTTGGGGGTCGCTTGGATGTATATGGTAGGTTTATTAACCATATAATATAAAAATACAAAGAGACATTGTAAAAGTGAAACTAATTAACTTAGAGTTAATACTTAAAGATAAGGTTAATATAAGTACCCAAACCTGTCTAAATTCTATTGGATGAGTTGTTTTCGACCTATCCCCACCTCATACTTTGAATAGTCAACTTTGGAGCCTTTGAAAACCGAATATGAATTTATTATAAATTAATATTTCTAGCTTTTCCAAAGGTGCCCCTCACCCCTCTTATAAAAGGGCACTCCTCCTTCTCTTTTCCTCACACCTCTCAAGCCACTTGGCTCGTCCAAACTCTGCCCAACTAAGCTCCCCACATCCCTCTCCTCCTCCTTGAATCTTCCCCTTAGGCAGAAAGCATTTCAACAAGTCCTTTGGTTCCAACCAAAGTGAGTTACCTAAATTAAAGGAGGTTAACCTACCCCAACCAAGGAAAAGTACAAGGTAAGGGTTATTTCACAATCTCTTCATTATCCGAGGTTGTATTATACGTAATAATCTACTGGGATCTCTTTATCATCCACATCCATGTTTCTTCGAAATGTATTTCAAAACATTTTTACTATTTACAAGAATATGGGTTAAAGTCATTTATACCCTTGTTTGAATTTTTATAAGAGGTTTATAAAGGAATCTTTCCGTCGTTTTCAAAACAAGGTCCTTTTTAACCTTTTCGACAGAATTGAGATAAGAATGTTTTTTTTACTTATACGGCGGGTGCGGTTATTTTCCGCCGTTATAAAATCATCAAAGCTTTCCTTACAAGCTTACAAGAATATTTTCAAGAAAATGTTTTATTTTATATGGCTCTTAAATGATTTCAAAAAAAGAAAGAGATATTTCTCTAAAAAGTGTTTTGATTTCATCTATGTCAACATCCTTTAATGGATTTTACGCTTATTTGAAGTTGATTTATTATAATACAAAACTTCTATATTGTATTGAAGGTTTTGTGATATGTTTGACTGTGGATGTGCTATTTTATACCATTCATAGTTTATGGTGAAACTATTGACATTTCGTATGCTAGTTTTAATCCGAATGTTTATGTTATATTTCAAACTTTTCTTCAGATGAATGTGCTAAACAAGTATGTTCCGGGTTGGGGACCGGTAAAAGTAAGCCCTCCAGGTTGGGGACTGGTAAAAGTAAGCCCTCCAGGTTGGGGACTGGTTAAAGTAAGCCCTCCAGGTTAGGGACTGGTAAAAGTATGCCCTCCGGGTTGGTGTCCGGTTATTAGAGGCACTCCGGGTTGGTGTCCGGTTATTAGAGGCACTCCGGGTTGGTGTCCGGTTATTAGAGGCACTCCGGGTTGGGTTCCGGTTAGAAGTAACCCCTAGGTCTTGGGATGAGGCCTAGACAAAGAAATTAATGTTTAGCATTATGCATTCCAACATTATGAAAGTGGTTATTGATATTGCATGTGATTATTCGATTAGTAGAATATCCATGTGAACAAGTAAATGACATTATTTCATTTTACTTTTGCCATACTATGTTGAAGTTCATGTTTTAAAGGCTTTTGTTTTAGTAATTCATTGCCTTAAATGTTTATGCTTATTTTTGAATGTTCCGCTATATTGTTATCCTTACTGGGCATTTGAGCTCACCCCTTTTCTATGTTTTATTTTCCCAGGATGTGAAGATGTAAGTTATGAATGACCTACAGGGATATTATGAGGGGATTATAGTGTGGAATGTGGAAACATTATGTTGTTGTAGTAGTTTTTCATTTTATGATGTAATGTAAAACTTATGAATATATCTAGTGTTTCCAAGGCTACTAAACCAATCGGTCTTTCGAGATTTGATCTTTCCTGTGATCATGCCAATGTTACGAAGTAATGCACCGACTCTGGGTAGCTGGGGTCGGGGCGTTACAATAACTATTCTAACACCACCACAAAATTTGGAGGATATGTTATGTGTGAGAAGAGTCAATTGATAAATTTTTGAGTCCATGGTTTATAACTCCTCCCTAGTTAATGTTTTTGGACTAAACCTCCTAGTAATTATTTTCATACATCATTTAGTAGAGTTTGATGAAATCCTTGGATGGTATTGGCTATCTTTATACAAATTAAACATAAACAGTTCATAAAGGGAGATCACTCTTTACATCCTGAAGCATCCTCAGATTGTTTACAAATGTATGGAGGAAGATGAATCTCCATTGGACTAGTTTTCTCATGTGTTGACATTAAGAACTTCTGATAAACAATTTCTAGCTCAAATGATCTGGGAAAAGAATATAATCATGTTTGAAGACATTTCCATCAAGAGGGAATACAGTGATGTATTTTCCAATGACTTACCCATCCATTCCTTGGATCATGAGGTAGATTTCTTAATATAACTCATACTCGGAGCTACTCCTATCTCCAAGTGTACCTATAGGATGGATCCTATTGAACTGGAGGTGTTAAAGAAGTATCTTCCAGATCTTTTGGACAAAGGGGTCATATGACTTAGTTCATCACCTTGGGGTGCGTCGATGCTTTTTTGAAGAAGAAGGATGGAACAATGCGGTTGTGTATCAATTATCGGCAACATAACCAGATCACCATTAAAAAATTATCCTCATCCAGGTATTGCAGAAATGTTAGTTTATTTAATAGGATCTCAATACTTCTCAAAGGTGGATATTTTTTCTAGATATCATTTGATTAAGGTGAAGAATGATGATAATCAGAAGACTTACTCTTTTACTAGGTATGGCCACTATGATTTTCTGGTGATGCCCACTGGACTTACGAATGCCCATGCAATCTTCTTGGGTTTGATGAATAGAGTCTTCAGACATTACCTAGACAAATTTTTGGTATTTTTTATTGATGATATTCACATATACTTCAAGAGTAATGAGGAACATTAAGAATATCTAAGACTTGTGATGGAGACTTTGAGAAAAGATTTTTTGTACACCAAGGTCAGCAAGTGTGAATTTTGGATGAAGTAAGTCATGTTATTGGGATATGTGATCACAAGTGAAGGAATTTCTATGGACCCTTTCTAAACAATGGTGATTTAGGAATGGTCTAGGCCCTCTAGTGTTATAGAAAATAGTTGTTTTCATGGATTATCTTGGTACTAGGGACGTTTTTTGAGAAATTTATCATGATTGTCAAGTCTTCAAAAAAAGTTATCTAGGAAATGGGTAAAGTATGTCTAGACGAATGAATCTAAGGGAAGCTTCAAGGAGCTAATTAGAAGGATGATCACTTCACCTATAATCACTCTATCAAAAATGGGAGAATTCATTGTGATATACAGCGATTCTTAAAATAAAGGATTGGGTTTCGTACTCATGAAAAATGATAATTTGATTTCCTACACCTGAAAAAAGTTATAGATCCCTGATTTGAACTACTCAACACATGATCTAGATATCGCTGCTATGATTTTTTCCTTGAAAATATGGCAGCACTACCTTTATGGTGAGAAGTCTTACATATACACAAACCAAAAGAGTATAAGGTATATATTCACACAAAAGGAACACATCATGAATCACAGCAGATGGTTAGATCTAACCATGGATTTTGATTTCACTATTCACTATCATCCTATAAAGGCAAATAAGGCAGCTGATTCTCTAAGAAGAAAAGAACTTGTTACTCTATCCTTGATATGGATGGGGAAAGACTCGATATTATATGATATGCATATGGTGGATTTATAAATCATAATGGTAGGGGATACATCCTACCTTTCCCAAATAATTTCACAACCATATATCCGAGAGAAGATTGAAGAAGATCAATGAGATTATATGGAGTTACAAAATAATGTGAACGTAGTAATGGAGGGGAAGCTTCATGAGTTTCATATCGACGATGATGGTGTTATTCGGTTTGGAAAGTGACTTTGTGTTCCTTCATCACCTGGGATAAAGAAAGATCTATTGGATAATTCTCAAAGCTCAATAGTCTCTATCAATCCTAGTAGTACAAAGATGTATTGTAATCTCTGAGAACATTTCTTTTGGGATAACATGAAGAAGGAGATTGCAGAATATATATCAAGGTTCTTGGTATGTCAGCAAGTTAAAGAAGAGTGAATAAATTACAAAGGGATGATCCTTCCATTTCCTATAACCATGTTGAAATGGGATAATATAACTATGGACCTTTTCACGGGTCTCTTGAAGACATTCAAGGGAAATAATGCGATGTGCGTTCAGGTTTACTGACTCACAAACACTTACCATTTTCTCTCTATTTGGGAAGATCTCTCACTTGGACAAGTTGAAATGATATATATGAAGGAAGTGGTGATACTACATGCTGTTCCACTCTCAATTGTCTCTGATCCTAATCTAAGGATCACATTTAAATTCTGGAAGATTCTTCAACATGCATTGTGAACTTAATTAAATTTCAGCATGACCTATCCCCCCAAACTGATGTCCAATATGAAATGGATATTCAGATGTTTGAAGACATTATAAGAGAAATTCCTTTTAATTCCATGGTGGGTGGGATATACATCTCCCATTGTTTAAGTTATAATAGAAAAATAGCTTCCACATGAATATTCAGATAGCTCTATATGGAGCTTTGCACTGAAAGTGATGTAGAACTCCAACCATTTGGGATGAAGTTGGGGAAAGAATGTTACTTGGTCCTAATCTTGTGAAATAGATGATAGGGAAGGTTCAAGTAATCCAGAAACAAATAAATGGTGCTCAATGTTAGTAAAATAGATATGATGTCAAGCATTGAAGGGACTTAGATTTCGAAGTTGGAGATAATGTCTTCTTTCAAATATCACCGTGATAGAGAGTAATGAAATTTGAAAAGAAAGGGAAGCTAAGCTCAAGGCACATTGGCTCCTTTGAAAAACATGACCACATAGGATCCATAGCCTATCATCTTGCACTTCCACCAAATAAGGCTCATGTTCATGATGTGTTTGACGTACCCCTCTTGAAGATGTTCATACCAGATCCCTCACAAGTACTAAACTCAGAGGTGGTACAATGAGAAGATGAACTCTCCTATGAGGAGGAACCAATAAAGATTCTAGATAGAAGAGATAAGGTTCTACTCCCCAAGACAAACCACCTTGAAAAATTGTTGTGGAGGAAACATATGTTTGAAGAAGAATCTTGGGAATTAGATGAGGAAATGAAGGAGAATTATCATCACCTGTTTCTGTAAAAAGAAATTTCGAGGGTGAAATTTTTTAAGAGGGGAAGAATGTAACGACCCAAGGTATTATCAATGTAATTACCTTCTTATAAATATGGATTATAGTGTTCCAAATTGAAATGAAATATCATTATACTAAAATCTTTTATACCATTAAAGATAATGTTTCCACTTCTATGTATTTAATTTCGCAAATCTAACATACACGATTGCGATCAGTAAGTTATTTGGTATCCCAGAACAAAAACTAATTTTTTTGAATAGTAACCTAACATTAAGAATATTAAAATACCAATTTTGAATATGAATATGACTATTTTGAATAATAATCATCCCAAAATATAGTAACCTAACCCATGGATGATTAAATAAAATTTAAAAATCTTATAAGTGGAAAATTGACCGTAGTAACATTATTTGTTTTTTACAAGTAATAAATAATTAATAATAATTTTATAAGAAAATGTATTTTCCTAAATGTTTTCATAAATTAAAAATTCTATGTCCTCTGATTTAATGATAATTTTATAATTCCTTATGTAATTTTTGAAAGATTTATAAAATTAGTTTTAATTTTAAAAATTGTATTTTTAAATTAAATTTTAATTTTAATTAAAAAAAATTATTCATATTTTAAAAAAAATTGAAAATTTAATTAATTTTTTGATTTTAAATGCTGAAAAATGGTTAGGGTCAATTTTTGGGGTTTTTCTGAAATACTTTAATTTTGAGGTGAATACTAGAAATACAGTTTTTTCACATAACTGGTATTTCCTAAATTGCGTCATTCATGATGTAATGATGATATAAACATTATAGAACAATAAATTCGTCTATTTTATATTTAATATCTTAAATAATTCCTTATAATACAATAAACTCAATTTCCAAACTGAAAAATATCTTTCCAATATCTAAAGTCAATAAGTTATTCCTTAAAAATGATTTTCTCTTTCTTTTCACTTTCCATTTAATAAATTAATAAATTATAATTATAAATATGACATACATTCTAAAAAATTATATTTTATTAATATATTATTTATTTTGTAAAGAACTACTATTAAAATTCTAACAATTGATATATTATTTTATTTGACATTTTATTCTAAAAACACCGCTCCTCAAGTATAAAAAACCCCTCTCACTCCCCTTTGGAAACCACACCTACAATCCATTACTAAGCCCAATCACTACCCAAATTTACCCTCTCAATCCCATTAGAATAATTAGGTATTTTCTTTATCCCTAAAACTCCAATCACCAATGGAGTTATAGTTTCGTGTAAGATGAGCTACACCGTGCAGAGAATAAGACTCTATTAAATCTTCTCTCTTTCATTGTCTTTTCATTTACCCTGTCCATTTCAAATACTTTTGATAAAATTTTTATCATTAATTCAGTTAAGATTATATTAATTATGTTAAACTATTCTAATTATCATATTAATGAAAAATATTAATGTAATACTTCTCGTTCTCGCACTATCAACAGTGTCTCGTTAAAGGTCGATTAACCATCTACAGAGACATTTCCAAGTTAATTATTATAAAAACATTCATGTATTGAAAATAAAAGTTATATAATTTATATTAATATCAAATAACATGTATTATATGATTTTGGAACTAATTATACTAATTAATAAATTATATTTATTAAAAAGTAAAATTGTCAAAAGACGAGAAATTTTTAAGTAAAATATGATATCAAAACGCTTCAGTTTCATAAATGAAAATAAAGAAATAAAATAAAGTTAATATAATTGATAAATATTTTTGTAAAATTACTATTATTATCTTTTATATTATTTTTTTGATAAATATAAATTTATTATTCAGGAGGCACATAAGATACACAATTAATCAGAAATTAAGATAAGGGATCCTCCACATTTCACTCTTAATCAAGATTGTTCTCTATGATATAATGTTTTTTGTGTAATCCCAAATAATGAGGTTTAATTTTGTACATTTCCCATACATACCTATAGATTTATAAGTGATTAGAAACCCCTTTTCACTCTCATTAATCCCTTTTATGTACACTCGATAGCATGCAAATAATCTGTAATGAATTCTACCAGAAGATCCTTTATTCCTTCGGGTTGCTCTATCTTTCTTTTTACCCAAATTGACTTGCCTTTTGATTTTATTTACAACTTATAAACTCTTTTTATATGCTCCAAATTCATGTTTTAATATCCTTCCCTCATTTTCTTTTAGGGATATACATTATTTTAAGTGATTCACTCCTTAATACTTCACGATAAGCGAACTTGTTTTAATAGAAATTCTTGAATTCATACCCAATATAATGTTCAATCTATAATATATTTTAATCCACCATTGTCATTATGTAATTAGTCTTTTTATTATGAAAACTTTATTAGTTAATTTCTATTTTTATTTAAAATATTTTTCCCTTTTCTATTTTAAAAGCTCTATAGTATTTTCCTTAAAACCACAGGAAAATGTTTAATTTCTAAAATTTCTAAAATACAATTATTAAATGTTATCACTTCTATTTGACATATATTACCATGATATATTCCAATTTTACCTTATTAATTTCCATTTATATTTCTAATTCCTTTATTTTATGCACACTTTAATGATACACCGTTTGGTTATGCTTTATGTCATGATTGTGGTACCCATTTCTTTCCATGGGTGACCCCTTTGTTTATGTAAGATTGATTAGGTATGATTATTTATGTGGAAAACATGTTCATGAAAAGTAAAATGGCTTCTCCCAGATTGTGCTCCAATGTATTGGGTAATGTTAAGTCTCATGATGTTCTATGTTCAACGGTTTTGACGGTTATCCTTGGCTTGCGC
Organism: Viscum album; assembly: GCA_963277665.1. NCBI lineage: Eukaryota > Viridiplantae > Streptophyta > Magnoliopsida > Santalales > Viscaceae > Viscum > Viscum album. The sequence continues at coordinate 1,696,205,307 of OY728147.1, forward strand.
TGCAAAGGAAAACAAGATTGGATGTTGGCCTTAACCGATATTAAAAGGGAAAATGAGATTGGAGGTTAGAATTGACTCATACTAAAGACATGTTTTACGTTTCTGAAACATTTATATGAATCCATGTTTATATAATCCTTGGTTTATATGTTATGAATTCATATGTTCCATGATTTTGGTATCATTATGTCATGTCTCATGTTCTTAAGCTTATTTATTATGGTAATTCCATTACAGGTATTTTAGCTAATCTCTTTCTTCATGTTATCCTCATGTTATCCTATACATATGTAAAGGCTTAAATGAGGTTAGGATCTCTTTATGAATATTAAATAAATATTTTTTTGATCCCATTTTTATATATTATATACATAGTCTTCAAATTCACTAGACTTAATGACCCTTGGATTTTACTATGATGTATATTATGCATAAAATCATGTAATGTTATATGTAAAATTCTAGGTTCCCTATAGGACCCCTATTATGGGATTATTCAATTGTTCATCATCTAAGGATACCATGTAGTGTCCCTCCATTACTGTTCACTAAGGATATCATGTAGGATTCCTTCTCTTTTGTTTACCTGGAAGATCCCGAGTAGGATGCCTCATCAGTATTTGACATGAGGGCCCCAGTGGGAGCCCGTTGTTTGATAATCCCTGAGTTTCTATGCCCAGATATGGTTGAGATGGTATTTGGGTGTCACCTAGAAATTGTTCCAAACATGTAAGCCCATGGGGATATGTATTTAGTATTGGGTACGGTGTTCGGGCCACCCTCACTCGTTTGTTTATATCTGACTTGGTTTTGCTGATACATCTGTGGTTACCATAGGTGCTTCCTAGTTGGTGGTTGTTGAGCCTGGTGTGAGGCGTCTTTTTTGTTTGATTGGATGCATGGATGTGATGTCTTGGGTTCCATCTTATGCGCCATGTTATTTATGATATTTATTATACCCAGAGGTATTACTTAGGAATTGGATGTTGAGACTGGTTGAAGATTTTGGTTTATGTAAATTTTTTCCCATGTTAGTTGATTATGATAAACTAGGGAATAGTTTAATTCACATGTGTTGTTTTTAAAATGGAATGTGAAATGATTTAAAGGAGGTATTTAGAAATGGGCGAGCCTCAGACTTTATTAAAAGATAAGTTTAGGATCATGTGACTAATTACATCTTGTTTACCATGGCTGAAACATTGTCTCAATTAAAAGGAAACGGACAGACTCAAGCGGTTAATTACACAAAGACTCTAACCGAGACATAATTTTGGTGGTCGGGCTCATTGGGTATTCACTGTAAATTTGGACCAAACCATGGATCCATTAAGGGATTCCTATGATGGCCTCTATTGGAAAATTTTATATTTGTAATGTCCAAGAGAGATCCATGAAAGGGTGGTCGGGCACATTAGGGCTTATTTTGAAAATTCTGTGTTAACCTTAAATCGGTTATTGGATTCCTAGGACAGGATCAGTTGGAAAATTTTACAAATGATACATGCTCAACTACTTATAGGATGGGCATGGCCCTGATATGTTCTGAAATGATGATACATCGGTCTAGCCCCTAATACATGATGAAATTATTATATACTCGTCTCATCCCTGATTGAATTATATGCCCGAAAGAGATGTTTTCTGAGTCTCGGTTGGATTAATGGGATTATTCTCCATGTTTTCTAACCAGTAACATTTTACATGATAGACCGTTGGTACATAGTAACCTAGTTTGTGATTAAAGGTGAGTACGGGTGAACCTAGGTGTAAGATAAGTATCCCCTTGTGGTGACGTAGCATGCTCATAGATATAATTCCAATGTGGGCTGAAGTAGGTACATGTTGAGGGGATTACAGACCCAAAGATCGACTTAATGATACACGACATGAGTGGAAGAACCTCCAACTAAATGACATTCCACATGATGTCCTAGTGATCAGGCATTTGGACCAAAGGATCGACTGTTGATGTGGTTTATAGTTTTATGAATCACATAGTCATGAATATTCATAATTATATATATGTGTAAATGTATGAGTATATACATGTGAACTTATTTTGATATGGAAATCTAGGGTGGCACTGGCCCGATTGATAGGGATTTCAGACCATGAGTTCGACTATGTTTTCATGTTTGGCTTACATTATTTTGTTGTGTTCTAGCTAGGCTGAGCACATTGCAAATTCATGCACTTCTTGCAGAAAAGTTATAGGTTTCTTTTCAGGGTGACGAAATAAGATTATTTCTCAACCCTAGACGTGCACCTCAGAGCACGTGTAGACCTTATGATTTATTTTCAGGTTGAGCACAAGTTTCCTAGTCGATAGGGATGAGGCCTAGTGTTTTATAATCGAGCAGAGTTGCTCGAGTGGGTATACAGATCTGGATGGTGCAGTTCGTCAGTGTCCGGTGATCGGGTATATGGGTTGGCTCAGAGTTAGTAGTTTAGCCCTATTAATTTAATTTTAGTTTAATTTACTTATATCTGTAGGTTTTCCATGATAGTGTCCACTGTTGCATTTTTTTCATAGCTATTTGGTGTTTTACAGAATTTTACTTTTATAGTTTATTCTATTTCATTTGTTTATTTATTCTGCACACTGTTAACTTTCCACGTTGTATGATACATAGTTATGTCCACAATTTGATTAATCTTGTAAGGGGGAATAGTATCCCCACTATAATATCCTAGGACCTCACTACTAGTCGATAGCCTCTAGCATACGAGGAGGTGCACTTGAGTCTTTGTGGCAAACCAGCTTGGAGCACCGGTTTAGTGGCTTTCGGGTCAGAGCGTTACAAAGTGGTATCTGAGGTGTTTCTTTTCCCAGTCTTTAATATTTGGGATATAGTATATAAGAGTAATAGTATTGTGGTGGAAACTATAATGGATATCGAACTGGTGTGTCAAGAACATTTGTTTCGGTAAGAAGTCTTGGTTTCCAGGGTTTGCTTTTCTATTTTGATTTGGTAATGTTACAGTTTTATACGATATTCTATTTGTGAGTTTCACATGTTGTGTGGGTATTTTTATTAACTATGGATCTCTGGATCTTAGACATTGGTTAGATTCTAGGGATGGTTTTTGACTCATGTCTCGAATTGGAAATAGGTGTCTCATGCATCATACTAGGCATATTGGATTCACTTCATATAGACCTCTTGGTGTGTGTTTTTATTGACAACTTTCACCTTTTGGTCTGTTTACACACACTTTTACTCTGATTACAAGTTATGTGGATCTACAATGAGGTGTTTTTGTTGATTATGATGTCTCATTTATCAATCATAGGTGGTGTATTGACCATAGTAGGTCAATATGGAATGTGATGCCTATATATTTAACCACTTTTTGGGTTTTTGTTTCTCATTTCTATGGTTATCTAGTCAGATCAATGAGTACGATGTCGTTAGATACCATGGAATTAATTATGAACTGTAAATCGTTGTGGTGTTTCTGTATGTGGATACCCAATTAGTGTTAGTTCTGTTTCTCTTCATATTGGGTTGTGACCTACAAGGATTAGTTCCTTCTGGGAATGATCGTAGAGGATAAGTGCTATCATAGTCTGTGTTTTTCGCATTGACCCTCATTGGTCATTGTGATATTTACCTTATTTTGGGAGTTTTGGATATTTTTTGCAAGGTAGTTAGACATTATGACCCAGTTTTGTGGAATTCTCTGTAGTGCTAGGTGGAAAACCAAAACACACTTGTTTTTGGATCTAACCCCTATAGGATGATGTTTATTATGTTCTATAGAAACCTGTGTGTAATATGGTTGACTCGTGCTGGAATCCTTGTCTGGTTTTGATAGGTTGGTGGGTGTGTCTCGAATGGGAGATGGATGCACCTTTTTTAGAATCCTGGTGTCCTCCTGTTATAGATGATCATGTGCTATATTAAATCACATTGAGTATTCTGAGAGAGCATCAGCCCTACACCGAGCTCCTTTTTTCTTTCTTAATTATCTTCCATGTTGAGGAGGGAACATTCTTTTGTTACTCTCAAGGAGAGGTCTGAGGTAATCCCTAAGGTTGGGAGTGCACCATTGGTTATTTGAGGATGTTTTTAATTGTTTTGATTGTTAAACATCAGTTTTTGAGATGATATTTCGATCTCAGGGTTTTCTTTTAAGACAACGACAGGGGTATTCTTATGGTGGGGATTACCAGATCAGTCAGAAATAAATATCTTCAATGAAAAAGGTGGTTTCTAATGCTACGTGACAAGTATTCGGACATTCTAGATAGTTTTGTAGTGTAGATTCTCAGTTTGAGATCATGGATGATGGTTCTTTCCCTAGGATTCATGGGGACTAGAAGGTTTATGGTTGGGAGTTTGTAAGAACACGTGTTTTTTCGGACTATTGTTTTGAGCATAAATTTTAATTTTTGTTGTTGGATGATTGTGAGGGGTAAAATTGCATTTTTTCCCTAACCATATGACCTAAAAAAATTAATGATGACTCTGTTGGTCCCAAATCTGGGTGTTTACCCTTGGACGAGATTTTGGTGGAAATTTGATATGTTCAAATTTTAGCGGAATATTTAATATTTAATATTATTAAATTATATATTAATTAATTTACAAAGGTTCTTTTGAAAATAAAATTTATGTGGACTGTCTGATTGAGATTTTTTCTTCCTTGTTGAGTCTAGAATGTGGATTTTATCATAGGCAAGTCATAAACTCGAGTCGGACACTGGGGCCAGGATGAGACCCTTTTCTTCTTTTCCTCTTCCTCTTCTTCTTTTCCTTTCCTTTTCTACCTTCCTCCTACTCCTTTTGAACATCTCCTATGAATCCTCCTTGGGCGTTTAAATTTTGGATAATTTGTGTTTGATAAAGAAAAATTGTTGGGAGGAAAGAGGGGTATCAATTCGAAGCTATCGACATGCTGAGTCGGTGTGCGGCATCCGTGGACCGTAAAATCGAGCGATGCTTCAGCGATTTCCACCTGAAGGTTAGGATGCTTATGTTTTCTCCATATATCCCCTACAATTTTTTTCGTTTCTAAAATCCTTATATTTCTTACTCATAAATCCATTGGGATCGACCAATTGTTTCGGGGGTGAAAACAGGCGTTTCAGGCCTTTTGAGGGATTTCCCATCTGGAAACCCAGGTTACATGATGTGTGTTCTAAAGGAACACACCATGTGTTCTTCCAATTCAAGGAAGATGAATTTTTCTTATGTACATGTTGTTTTATTTTAGTACACATCGTTTAGTGGATGGACATGTGATCGACCATGTGAGAAGAAACACAAAATCGTAGTTTTTAAGTAGTACACATCATGTACTAGGAGTACACGCCGTGCAGTGGCATATGGGAATGTGTTCGTGTGAAAACTCATACAGGGTGATGTTTTGGGAACAGTGGATAGTGTGAATAGTAATGTACACATTGTGTACTTCTTCAAAGGCAGACTTCATGTGTCATGTCCATGTACTACTCCAGATTAGTAGTTTTGGGGTATCTTGTTCCCTAGAAGTTAGATTTAGGCATGTGAGTAGTCCATTCTGAGCTTTTTCCACGTATATCACAATGGTGGAATCCATTTGAAATTTAGAGGTCATATTAATGGTATTTATGGGATTTATATATAAATTGAGAATTTCTTCCCCCTGTTATCCAGTCCTGTTGTCACCTAGGAGCGAGACAAGGCATGGATGAGAGGTTAGGTGTTCGAACCAACCTAGTTGAGACTTATGAGCTGATATGAGATATCAGCTATCTATTGTGACCAATTCTTTTGATGATTTCACCCTTGAGGTATGTGTCCTTCTGACCTATGAGGCCACGAAACCAAATGTTTATAATGATCCCCTATGGTTTGCCTTTGCTTGTGTGCTAACCAAGGGAGTCAATTGTTGAATCTTTCTCCTATATTTTTATGAGAGGACCCTTGTTATGGGATTCCACTATTTTTATTCATTTAATGATTCTATGTAGTATTACTCCCTTACTCTTCACTATGGAACCTGTGTCTGAAGCCTTGTATCGTGTTTAACTGGAAGATCTATAGAAGGATGCCTCCTCAGTGTTTGACTTGAGGGACCCAGCAGGTGCCTGATGTTTGACCAACCATGAGTTTGTACATAGGGTTTGGGTAGAGATAGATTTCAGGTGTCACCTTGAAACCGTGCCAAACAAGTATGCCCATTGGTCTATGGATGTAGTGTTGGGTTGGGCGTTCGGGACACCCTCACTCATTTTTTATATATAACTTCATTTTACTGATGGAGTAGTGGTTTTCAGAGGTGCTTCCTGGTTGGTGGCTATTGAGCCTGACGTGAGGAATCATTCTGGTCTATTGGGAGACCTGGACGTGCTCTCCTTGGATCTAGCTTCTGAGCCATGTTTATTTTGTTATCTACTATACCCATAGGTATTACCTGGAAATTGGCTTTGGATCCTTGCATGATGATTTTGGCTTATGTAAATGTTTTTCCCACATGAGATGATTATGATAAACTATGTGATAATTTAATTCACATGTATTTTTTATAGGGAATGTGAAATGATTTAAAAGATATAATTAAAAGTGGGTGAGCCTAGGTATTGCTTAAAAGACACGGTCGGGATCATGTGACTAATTGCATCTTATTTACCTTGGGTGAAACATTGTCTTTGTTAAAAAGTAATGGACAGACTCAAGAGGTTGATTACTCAAAGGCCATGAGGGAACAACATTTATGGTGGTCTGGCTCATCGGGTCTTCTTTAAAAATGTCATGAAAAACTGTGGATCCATTGCGGGATTCCAAAGATGGACATTATTGGAAAATGTTATATATGTAAAGGCCATGAGAAAGCCATGATAGGGTGGTTAGGCTCAATGAGGCTTATTTTGAAAATTTCAATTGAACCTCATATCCATTGAGGGATTCCCCGGATGGGATCTATTGGAAAATGTTATAAATGATACATGATGAAATTCTTATACACTAGGCATGTCCCAGATACCTGCTGAAATGGTGATACATCGGCCTTGACTCTAAAACATGCTGAAGTGCTTATATACTGAGTTCGACCCTGATTGAAATATATGCCTAAGGTAAAGGTAAACTGTGTCTCGGTTTGATTCATGGGATTATGTTACATGTTTTCCAACCAATGACCATTTACAAGATTCACTCTCAGTTTATGGTATCCTTGTTTGTGATTAGAGGAGAGTACGAGTGAACCCAATTGTTGGACGAGTACCCCCCTACGGTGACATAGCTTGCTTAGAGATATAATTCCGGCGCTGGTAGTCGAAGGTAAATGTCAATGGGATTACAGAACCAGTGATCAAATTAATGATACACGGCTTGAGTGCATGACTTCTAGCCCAGTACCCTTACATGGGAGGTCTAGGATATGGGGATTATATACCCAAGGATTGACTGATGATGTGGATTCTTGTTATATGATTCACATACACATAAATATTCATATTTATGTATATTTTCCTAGACATGGGACTATAATTATGTATGTGTATATATATATATTGACATCCGTTGTGGAACATGCGTAGTTGATAGGGATTATTGACTCTGAGTTTGAATATGGATTCACATTTGGTTTAATATCATTTGTTGTGTTCTAGCTAGGTTATGCACATTTTTGTACCATAAAATTCTAACAATATAGTTATAGTTTTCATGTTAGGGTTCCATATTGAGATTATTTCTCACCCATGCCAACACACCGCGGTGTACGTGTACACCTTATGTTTACTTTTTAGGTTGATCACGAGTTGCATGGTAGATAGGGATGAGGACTATTGTTGCATGATCATGCAGAGTTGCTTGAGTGGTTCTACATATCAGGCTGGTGCAGTTAGACTGTGTCTAGAGATCAAGTACATGGGTTGGATCAGTGATAGAAGTTGAGCCATGTACATTTAATTTTAGTTTCTTTTGTACTTGTATATGAATGGTCAGCCTAGTGGGTGAGTAGGGCTGTATTTTTTGGCATAGTTTTTCGGGATTTTAATGAATTTTAATATTACAACTTATTCTATTTTAGTTTTTTTATTCCACACTCTGTTAACTATATGTTTTCTAGGATACTTAGTTATTCCCTCTTATTTACTTACTCTAGTATGAGGTCATAGTCTCCCCACTATCACACCCTAGCCCCTCGCTACTAGTCAGCAGCCTCTGGAATATGGGGAGGCTCACATGGGGCCTAGGTGCGAATCAGCTCGGAGCTCTAGTTTAGTGGATTTTGGGTCTAGTCGTTACAATAAACACATATTTATTAATATATTTTCATGGAATTTTGATTTCCATATAAAATAGAGAGTTTATAACTCAGGTAATACATATGAATTCATAACTGACCACTTTATGGTGATATTTGATTTTACAGGGATTTCGGGCCACAAAATTATCAAGATGATACATTGGTGGGATATTGGCTTGTTTTTCCCATATGGGTTTTTGACCATCATAAAGTTTACATATATTGTGTATTTATGAATCCTGATTGGATGTTTTAGGGATACTATATATGTGAAACAAATTTTCATAATTGGTTACCACACCTAATATTGATTTTAAAAATGATTCCATAAATTGTTTCGAAATGTTTTTTCTTTTCAAAACAATTTCGTTGAAATTCATTATTGCAACATTTGTGTAAAATTATTTTTACAATATTACTATATGTTGAACATAGCTACTCAATAAAATAATTGATATCGTATGTGTTATGAATTATATTTTTAATAAAGGATATTTTATTATAGAATTTTCTTTTCTTTTCCCCTTGGTTTTTGATTTTATATAGATGCCTATAAGTAGGGAGATTATTTGGGAGGAAGTTTCTAGGTATATGGGAGTTAATTTCATTCATGAGAATGGATATGGGGATGTATAATGCCTTACTGAACCCTTAAAAACCTTGATTTAATTGATTCATGTTCATGGATGTGGGATAGATGAGGAGTAACCATATGATGTTAGTCATACTTCAGAGTTCTAAATGTAGAATAATTTTAACCTTAATGAATATATATGTGAAACAAATATTAGGATTGGTTGGATAAATCACTAGATTCATCCAATTTCATCATATTCTTGACATTTATATAGTGGATTTTACTACTTACGTTAACAAAGGAAAAGCTTGTAAGCTGTGGAAAATGGTTGTGGAAGTGAATAGAGACAAGGATTTAACATTGCCTTGATTTAATAATCTGTTTAATCAGATATCCTATCCAGAAAAATTGATGTAGGGAGAATCAAAGGATTTCCAACAGATAGATTAAGATAACAATATTTTTCTGGAGTATACATTCCTCTACATAGAATTTGATTAATTTTTTACTTGATTTTAACTCCAATGATAGTCTAAAGGAAACAATATTTTATAAATAACCACGCTTTCCATAAATTAACATTAAATATTTTTTTTCAATAAATGAAAAAATTATACAAAAAAAACACCCAAAGGCCACACTACTCTACTTCCATTGGTAACATGGAAAAATATACCCTAGTACATAAATTTTGTACATTATCTCCCACCAGGTTCTACTTTACTAGCACCCATGTTAGACATGTAAAACATATTACATATCATCATAACCTAAGGGAAATAAATATAAACATGGATGAGATAGATAATAAGTAAGGGTAAACTAGGTAGATATGTAATAATAACCATATGTATAAAGATATGAGAACATGATAAAGGAAAATTTAATAAAAAAACCTTGCATATAAAAGATCACGAACATGAATCATGGAATAATGGTTAGGATTCCATAAGACATTAATTATAAGGAAATAAACAATATAAGATAATAAATCATAACATATGAATAAAAAATGGAATTTTGGAAGATACATAGTCATATATAATGATTTACATAGTAGCCAAGGAATCTCTTTCAAGGCCATAATTGTAGTTCCCTAATGCCAGATAGGCCAGAGCCGGTTATTGCAATCAATTAAATTACAATTATTTCAGGGAATCCAATCTAAAAGGACTAATATATTTGTAAATTTTGTAAACTAGATGCATAAGTTATTATTGTATTACAATTGAATACACTAATTACAAACTAATTTTTTTCTAAATATATAACATCGATGATAACAGTATTCAATCTTGAATATCCTTTCATATCATTCAATCTTATTAAAATTTTTGGGTAGGGAAACATAATTTTGGTTATCTCCAATGATTAGTATTGGTATTGTATAGTGGAATCAATAACAAATAAATGAGAATTATATTTATGAAATAGTAAATACTAAACTCACGTGCCATATAATCAATAAACTCCGAAAAAAGTGAATAAATAACTTTTCATGGTATTAATTGAAAAAACAAGACATTAAAATAGCTAGATAAGGAAAAATAAACAATGAAAGGTAATAAACTAAAATTCATGATATATGATCCATGAACCAAAAATGAAATATATATATATATATGTCGACACAAAATCTTAAGGATGAATCATAACTAAAACTAAATGAGGGAAATGCTTAATTATTAGATTCCATGTTTCCTAAGTACATGGAACCATTACTATCATGGAGTTTCAAAAGATTGATTATAACATTAAGTTAAAAATCTTCTAAAGAGGTTGGAATACTAAGTCATACAATGATATTATAGATGCATCTATGGGATATCTATAATTGAGCCCCATCTATGTTGTACCTGTCCAAAATGTTCCTCATAATGAATAATAAAATTAAAATATATTACTTATCAAATAATCATATTGATTAAAGAAAAAGGAATTATGAATATTCCCAAAAAAAATAAAATGAATATTAATGTAGACATTGTATGTACAATGCTATATGGTTTAGGCAGTATTAATCTCAATAATAAATGTTATGGATAAATAGGAGAAATTCAATTATAATAGGATATTTAATATTTCAAGGGGATTTTTAAAAATGAATCAACTATGTTAATAGAAATACTATCCATTGACCAAATAAATCAAAACCCATCTAGAGGAAGGATATGTATGGAATCAATACAACATACCTCATCTGGAGTAAAACAAATGGTTGTTTTCATTGATTAATGTTAATATTATGAGATGTTGTTTTAAAAATACTTCTCGAGAAAAATAACATGTTGTTTTGAAAACCATTTTGAAAATCCTTTTCCTTGGAAATAAATTTTGAAGCAGATAATTAAATATTAACCATTTAAGTAATAAAATGAATCTTTTATGGAATGATGGTTGTTAAATATGTATGTGTCATACAAGTTAAAAAAATATTCATTTTTCATGGTAAAAAGATCAGAAAATAGATTATTCATAAAGATAAAAACTTTATTCCATTGAAGGATTCGGTAAAAAAAAGTAAAAATGTATTCAAAATATCAATTTATTTAAATTTTTCAAAAAACAATAATAAAACATAATTTTTATAATAAATCAATTTCTTTGACTAAAGTGATAAATAAATCAGGTTCTCTGAAAAACATTTTCTAAAACATTTTGAGTATCAAAGAGTGAGAAATGATACCTTAAAAATATCATTAATAACAATAAATGATAAAAATAAATTTATTTTAAAAAATAGTGATATAAATTCTTCAAGTGTATATACCATTGGAATAAAATAAAAATTATCATCTATGAAAATAATATTAAAACATTCGAAAGTATCCCATACTACATCGAAATATTTTGATTCATTATCATCATGAAAGAATAACAATAAATTATGGTTTAAATATCATGAAGATAAAAGAATTAATTATACAATATAAAAACATTTCGAAGTATAAACACCACACAAAATATGTATGTGGTGAACATAATATTTATCTCATGGATGCAAAAAGTGAGACTATAATCCATTAACTTGCTCTTGACTAGTCTAATGTGTCTTTATATTCGAGATTAACAGACATAATTGAATTATTCACTTTATTGATAACCTTTTTCATGTTTATAATTACTTTTATTTCCCATATTACTATTTTTTATAAAACTACATAAACAATATTGTTTTTGTCAGGTGCATTGACCATGTTCAGTTTATGTGTCAAAAACGACTTCTGTAGGTTAACTATTATCAATGGGGTCATTATCTAACATATACAAAAAAATAATCCCTACATAATTATAACATGTTTATATAAATTATAACTTAAAAAACAAACATTAAATATTTTTATGAAAATAAATCAATGTTACAATCACAGAGACGGTAGGTCATACGTATGTATGAGTAACGTTATTATTCTTTTAAATATCATTATCAAAAGAGTGTTTATTGAATTATATGATTATAGAATGACCACTATATCATAAATGACAAATTCTGTAATCACATATGCTGCTATATATACACATCTCTTGTTATGTAAATGGAATCACATCATGTCTAGGAGGTGGTAGTGCACACGTCCACAAAGGACATTATCACATTTTTTTATTGTGGGAACAGTTAATAAATAAAAATATATATATGACATTTAAATATAGGTAAAAATGTAATTGGTATTTAATATAGGTCTTTTATGTCACGTATTTTTAATTAAAACCATCATTTATATGTTTCATGTCTAGCTTGAACGAATCAAATAACTTTTAGGGGGTAGTATTCCACACTACCACAAACGATGTTACCGTATTTACACAAAATTGAAAGTATAAGGGTATGTGTTATAAAATAATTAAAGAATCATAAATACTTAATTACTAACATATATATCATATATAAACATTACATCATAAGGGAAACCATGGGATATTGTAATGTAAAAAATGAACAATCATTGTTTTGGAGGTAGTAGTTCGTCATACATAAGAACTGTACATTTGTTACCCATTAGATGGATGTGAGTGTAAGGGTGTCTAGATAAATTAATAGAAAAACATTAAATTAGATTTATCATAAAGTATTTATTATATAATAATGATTTGAAAAAAATTAATGTGGGAGGAGTATATGAAATAAAGGAGATCGTTCGAATGCAGTACATTAAGAATTGGGTAACTCATTTTAGATTATACCAAAATGGATTCCTTGGAAGGATTTAATCCCATGTATATGATTTAAGGAAAAGGGGAGGGATATATGAACTATATATTGTCATATAATAGCCTAACCAATGTGGTTATAGAGGTGTGAGTATTAGAGATAAGTGGTGTCCTTTTTAGTAGAGGAGGAATAACACTATGGTATTATTTTGGAAAAGGAATTATTCCATTGTTTTTAATATTAAATTTGAATCCAATAATTAAAAAATTATAAAAAAGATAATATAGGGTCAATAAATGGTCAGACAATAGATTTTGGAATATTTTATATATTTTTAGGCCTTATGGTAAATGTTTAGTCCTTTATTGTGCTTAAGATAACCATAATCATTTTAATTTCATTTAATTACTTCCACTAAGAATTTTGTTAAAACAATGTTTAAATTTTTATACATTTTATATTATTATTATTCAAAAATATTAATCCTTTTTTCCGTATTCCAATCATATAAGTTTCAGATATTTATTTAAATTTAATCCCACAGATGGGATGACAATGTTTGATTTTAAAGTAAAAAAATCAAAAAGATTGCTATGATTTTATAGTCAATTTAAAATTAAAATTAATTCTAATGATCTAAATTGGTTAAATTTACAAAAATATAATAAAATTTTACTATAAAATGAGTTAAATATATAATTTATCCTTATAAATAAATTAGTGTAAAAATCATTTTGGAATTAAAATTCAGTATTTTTAACAATTCAATTATAAAAGAATTATTTCCAAAAAATATGAAAAATCCACCCTGACCTAATTAATATGTTTATCATTAAAATATAAAGTATATTTTTTCATATTAAATAATTTGATGGTTCAAAATTCATATTCAAAATGGGTTTTCCATTAAAAGGTGGTAAAATTGACTTTATAAAAATGTATGTTTTTATCTGTCAAATAGCGTTTCTTCTTATATTAAGCATATAAAATCCAATGAATGAATATAAAAAAATTATATTCAATATATAACATATATATTGCATTAAAATAAATAAATAATTTTAATTAATTTTGTTTATAAAGACCCAACTCCTTTTGAAGCATAAAAATAGTAATATTTCTTTATATCTAATAGGTTCATATTTTCTCTTCTCATTAATTTTTAACCAATGAATTAATTTTATATTTATATAAAAAAATCAATTATAGGTTTGTATGTTATAATAAAAACCTCTAACATAACATCTTCATTGTATCATATTAATCTAAATAAAAATATTCTGATAATATATTATTGATTTGTAAAACTTGGTTCTAGGTGTAATGCACGCCATCAATGAATAACGGTCTTGAATGTAACATAGGCTAACTTGGTGTTTCAAGAATTGACACATATATAATCTGAATTAAATAATGAATATATTATAAAGTAACATGTTATTATTTCCCCTTACCCGCAAGGTGTCTTTTATCATTCACACTTTCAAATACATGGTTCTCTTGAATTTCGGGGTGTTATATTCTCACAACCGTAAATAAATCGGATACTCAAAATTTAAACTCGATCATGGGGATATAATGTTAAATATTTATTATTATTAAAAACCTCATTCGGAGAAGGGTTGATAAAACATTCTCTTTAAAAGAGAGAATGGGATGTGCAAAGGTCACATAGACTAACATGTTACTAGTTCTCTAAGTAAGAAAACATTTGTGGATGGTAGAGATATATACCTAGAGGAAACACATAAATATTTATAGGTATTTATCGAGGTATTAATCAAAAAAAATTAATGAACAATGGAAATTTTAGGACCTCAAATCCAAAAATATGGGATGATTTAGAAGACCATCAATTCAATAGAAATTAATTTATTAGGAAAACATTTAATTTCTAAGCCATTGGCCTAATGATAGTTAATTATTTTGCATTATTAGAATATAAATAAATTAAATTAAATTATATATTTATATAAACCTAATTACATCCGTTGTTTATTCTTAAAACATTTTCAAATTCATCCAAAAACAATTTGTTAATCCCCAAGCATTAAAATAGATTTCTAAATAATATTAACGCCCATAAAAGAGTGAACAATTTAAATATATTCATACCACTATTATTGAATGTAAATATGGTAAATAAATTAATATCTAATCCAAAAAAGTGATACTACTAGTTTATCATATACATTGATTCATAAAATTTATTTACTAGAAATAATGAAATATTATCCTGGATAATGAGTAGGCCAGTGGTAAGCGTGAAACCCATATAGTCCTTCGATCATTTGTTCAAGAACTAAGACCTTGCCGAATATGATAGGTTTGCACTTCTAATATGGGATTTCTTTTTCTAAAACTATATTAATATAGTTCCCGAAATATTATTGAAATAATTGATATTAAATAAACTATAAACTATGGGTTTATATACTAAATCAATAAAAAGTACTTCATCAATTTATTTCCACATAGGTTCTTCCTTGTTCAATAGTTTATCCATAATATCATTTATATGATTTTTAAATCATGACACAATATCAACAATATAAATCACCATAGGTTTATCCTAGGGCATTCATAGTCAAAATCCTTCATAATGTGTTGTAAATAAAATAGGAATAATCCTATGAATATCCCTCAAGAGAGTCATACTTGGTGTGTAATAAGGGAATATGACATGTTCCTGGTTAGACTATGTTCAGATCAACACACCTTGTCGGTGTTGTTACTTCTATGTACATCTCTGCAAGAACCATGTCAAATTTTAGTATCGAGACAAGTATATATTTCAATGAAAAATAAATATTATCAATTTTTATAAAACATTAGGATTTTATTTTATTCTTATTTTCAAATTCTACATTAGTATTACAATATTTAATATATTTTTTCCTCAATCTAGATAACATTATTACTACTAAACTTTCTCTTATACAAAATGAAGTGAACCAACCCAAAATATCCATTAGCTGGTATCTTCTATCAATTACATTGGATTAATTATAAGGTATAAAATCTCAGAGGACAACGAGTTTAGTAGTCCTGGTAAACCAGATACAAAAATCAGTTTTTTATTACTAATTAATACACTAATTACAACATAATTTTCTTCTTCTTCTAAATAAATAGATTTTAAGACAAATTTATTTCATATAACATATCATTTCATATTTTTCTTACTTCTTTGATTATTTGGGAAATGAATCATAAAAAGGATAAGATAAAATTCTTAGTAACTGTAATGTATATCTTAATAAATTATTAATTAATGAGAATAATAGTTATGACATGGAAAATAACTGAACTCACATGCCATATAAGTATTAAACTAAGAAGTAAGTGCATAAAAAATATGAAAGTATAATAACAAAATACAAATTCTATTCAAATATCTATATAAGGAAACAAGAAATATTTAAAGGTAAGAAACTGAAACACATTTCATTTAATCATTGACCTAAAAAGAAAATGTATCCATAGTTAGGTCAGTGAAAAATCTCATGGATGTATAATAACTGAAACTAAATGAGGAAAATTCTTAATTATTAGAAGCCATGTTTCCAAGGCACATTGAACTATTACCATCAAGATCATTCCCAATATATTTTATTATATCGGGTAAAATCCCATTAGAAGAATCTAAACCACTTACTCATCCCATGATACTACTGATTCATCGAGGGGTTATCTAAAATTGTTCCCCACCCATATTGTACTAATCAAAAATATTCCTTTTATTGAATAATTGAAATAAATTATATGTCATATCAAAAAACCATATTGAATAAAGAATATGGAATTATCAATATTTATTCAATAAAACAAAATAACTATCAAAGTAGAAACCATATGTGAAATGGTACATGGTTTAGTCACTAGTAATATCGAACATAAATAATTCATATTTTTAGTTTAAATTCAATTATCATATAAGAGTGAATATTTCATCGGTATTTTTTAAATGAATCAAGGATGTGAATATGAATACTATTCATGACCAAATAAACAAAAAACCATCCAAGGGAAGGATAAATATGGAATTAAAACAACATACCCCTTTTTGAGTAAAATAAAGGTTTTTTTCATTGATAAATGGAAATACTATAAAAAGATATTTTAAAAACATTATTGAGAAAAAAATACATTGGTTTTGAAGGGTCTTTTGAAAACCAATTCCTTGAAACTAAAATTTAATAACATTTTATTTAAAAATCATCCATAAAAACATGAAATGTAACATTCTATAGAAATACGGTGGGTAAATCATTACATGTTGTATAAGTTGAAAAGAAAATTCGTTTTGTACGGTAAAAAGGTAAGAAAATTTACTTGTTCATTAAGCACTAGAAAAATTACATTAGAAACATTTGTAAAAGGAAAAAAGGATAAAATTACATTACCAAAAAATCTTAAAATCATTTTTGAAAACACATTATTAAAAACGGTTTTTAGAGTAGATCAGTTTCTCCAACTAATGAGATAAATAAAGTATCATTTTATGGAAAACATTTTATAATACATTTTGTGTACCAAAGGGTATAAAATGGTACTTGAAAAAGTTCATGATAAGAAAGAGGGTTAATAAATGAATGGTTTTACTTAAAAATGTTCATATAATTTCCTCTAATGGAAATACCATTTGATGATCATTAAAGCTATTGTTGAGTAAAATAATCTTTAGATAATCCAAAGTGTCCCATGCCACATTTAAATATTTTAAATGGTAATCCTCATGAATAAATTTCAGTAATTTAATGTTTAAAATACCATGAAGATAAAATGATTAATGATATAATATAATAATAGGGGAAGAAGATATAATACACAAAATATATATATGGGTAATATTAAATTTATCTCAAAGGGTTAAAAACTAAGTTGAGAATATTTTTCTTTACATCCGACATATCTTGTGTGTATTTATATCACTGAATAACAAACTTATGTTAATTATTTACATTATTTAGAACCTTTTCCATTATTATCATTACTTTTACTTACCTTATTATTATTAGTATAATGATACTTAAAAATCACGTGTAAGTCATGTGTTTTGACCAAATCAAGTTTATGTGTCAAAAACAAATGTAGTAGGACCACTATGGTCAAATGGGTAATTATATAACATATCTAGAGTAATAATAATGATATAATTATCATAATTATACATCAATTATTATTTTAAATATAGTTAGAAAATTAGGTTATGACAAATGAATTAGTGTTACAATCATGAATACTTTCGGTCGTGTGTATGCATGGGTAACGTTCTCATTTTTCAATGATCACAATAGAAAGAAGGTTAAAATCATAATATCTATAAAAAATTATCATTATATAAAAAATCCATAATAATTAATCATATATACTTATATATATAATTCTTTGGTTGTAAAATTAGTCACATCTTGTCGAGGATGCAGTAGTCCACACATCCACGAATGACGTTATCACTTTTTAAATTATCTTTGAAGGATAATAATGAAAATGATATATATTATATTTCCAGAAAGTTAGTTATTTCATTAATTTCATATACTGGAAACATATTTCACATATTTTTAATTTAAAACATCCTTTATACAATCCATGTATATTTTGAATGAATCACGATGCTTTTAGGGGGTGGTAGTCCACACTTTCACAAATGATGTTATCGTATTTGAACAAATTTGAAAGTATAAGGATATTTGTTTTAAAATAATTAAATAATAATAAATAAATAAAAAATATCATATATGAAATATATAAATATATTATCCATCATAACGGACACCATGATAGGTGATAAAGGAAAAATGAATAATCATCATTTTTTGAGGTAGTAGTTTGACGTACACGAAAATAGTATGTTCTTCACCCATTAGATGTTGGTGTGTATATGTATTTTATGAAAAAATAATAAAAACATAAAATTATGTTGATAATACTAGTTTCATTATATAATCATGATTAGATAATAATATAAGGGGTGGAGAAGAAAATGAATGAAAAGAAATTGTTTGAATGTGTTACCTTAAAAATATGGTAACTCATTTTTGTTTATACCAAAAGTATTACATGGAATGATTTACTCAATAATGGAGGATTACAAGTTGAGGGAAGGGTTTTTTGGAAACAAATTGGGTTGTCTTTTACTGATACTAAGTGGTTTGAGAAGTGTGATTAAAGGGGAGAAGTGGTGTCCTTTTATAATGGGGGTGGAGTGGCACTCTTGTAATATTTTGATAAAGGAATTAATCCGAGTTTTTAAATATTGAAAATATTTCCAATAATGGACCAAAATAGGTACAAGTTATTATAGGGTCAATAATAAAATCTATTTTGGAAATGTTTATAAGTAATATTGGTCCATATGGTAATGGTTTAGTCACTTATTAAACTAGATTTTAACAAAATCGTTGTAATTAATTTTAATTACATTAACTAATATTTTCGGTAATTTTTTGGTATTATTATAAATTACAAATTATTATTATTACAAATATAAAATATAGTTATAATAATTCCAATCATAGAAGTGGCATAAATTTATTTAAATTTAATCCTATAAATGGGATTGTAATATGTGATTTCAAAGTAAATATTTCTGAATGTTCACAATGTTTTTATATTCAATTGAAAATTTAAATTGAATCCAACGACTTAAATAGGAATAATTGATAAAAATAGTATATAATTAATTTTAAAATCCAATTAAATGTATAATTTAAACTTATAAATAAATTAGATTAAAAACGTTTTGAACTAAAATCCAGTATTTTTAAATGTTTAATAAAAAAATGTTTCCCAAAAATACCAAAACAATCACCCTAATATAATTAATATGTTTCTATTTCAAATATTAGGTTTATATAGACTTATTAGATAAATTAAAATTTAAAAATTCATATTTAAAATGGGTTCTCCATTAAAATGTGTTAAAATTGTCTTTATACAAATATATATTTTTATATGTAAAAATGGATTCATTTATATTTTGTGAATATAAATTCCAATGGATGAATATCCAATGATTTTATATAAAATATATAATATATATTTCATTAAAATCAGAAAATATTTTAAATAATTTATGTTTATTAAGAAAAAATTACTTTAGAAGAATAAAAATAATATTTTTTATATTCAATTGGATCTTATTTTGATTTCTCATTAATTGTTAACAAACAAATTAGTTATATATTTAACTAAAAAAATTTCCTTAGTTAGATAATAATATTAATAACCTATAACATGACATCTTGGTTTTATCATGTTACATTAAATAATAATATTTTATTAATTTTTTATTTTTTGGTAAAACTCGGTCTTGTGTGTAACGCAAGCCGTTGGAGAAGGTCGATCATATGTTTAATTCATTCTAACTCAATTTTTCATGAATTGAAATATATAGAATCTATTTTAAATAATAAATATATTATATGTCATCCTGATATTTTATTTCCTTATGTGCTAGGTTTCATGTTTCATACATGATGTCAAATGCATTGTTTTTACTTTATAATTTCAGGGTGTAACAATCATAGTGGACAAAGTCCATTTCTAAAGTGGGTACAAACATAATTTCAGACATATATTACTGAATTGATTTCACTCCTTATTCTAGCACAGTAATTCTTAACTAATTACATTTCTCGTTCGATCCATGCACATCTCATGATATATAAATATTTACTCAATGCATTGGATAGAGATATTGGTCCCAATCATATCTTTATTAAATCATACATATATATGAAAAAATATCATTAAAAATCATATTATATCCCTGAAATAAATTTGGTATCATAAACATTTAATCATATCATAACATGTTGAAAATTATATAGGTTTCATAATCATTTCATCAAAACCAAAACCCATGAAATGATGTGCATTTCAAAAGAACATATCCCATGGAAGAGAAATGGGTTTCCTAATATTTATTAATTAAAAACATAAACCAATCAAGAAAAAAAATGAATGTAACGATTTCATCATATCCAATAGGGTCATGAGTAGCACCAACGAATGTCCTCTTATATGGAAAATGATGTGGAATTTTATTTTGAAATCATTTCATGAGTAAAACAACCTCTATAATTTTTAAAAGGATCTTAAGAAAAAATTTTCAATACATTTTTTTTTGAAAAAACATGAAATATTATAAAACAATCTATGAAAATATATTGGAAGCATTTTTCTTTTAAAAGATATATTGGAAGCATGAAAATTTTTGGAAACCCATTTTCCTTGAATACTTATAAAAGGATCTTGAAATTGTATTGAAAACCATTTCTTTAAAAATACATTTGAAACCTATAAAAAAGATTGAAATCATTTGGAAAACTATTTTACATGAAATCATATAAATTAATTTTGAAAAAATTGTTGGAAAAAATATTCCTTCTATATTTATAATGGAATCATTGAAAATATTTGGAAAAAATTATACCTTAAAAACTTATAAAACAATATTAAAAAACTTTTTAGAAACAGATTCCTAAAAATGCTTTGAAAACATATAAAGAAATCATGAAAAAGTTTAGAACCCCAATTCATTCAAATTTATTTTTTAAAAAATAATTATTCAAAATAAACCTTTTTAATATTCAAATTATTATTCATAAAAATGATATTAGGTAAATTCATATATGTTGCATGAGGTAAGAAGATCATTCCTTTTGTACGGTAAAATGCTTGAAAAAATTACTTGAATGTTATGTGAAACGAATATTAAATTAAAAATATTGGTATTTTATATAAATGGAAAATGTCTTTTAAATATTAGAGGAAAATAGAATAATATTCTTGTATACCCTTTTTATAAAACATGTTTTTAAATGAACACATATTTTTTACTGTAGAGAGATTAAAATCACGATTTCCTAATGAAACATTATTAACTATGTTATGTACCAAATATTTGATAAATAGTTCCAATAAATTAATATGTCAAGAATAACTAGATTAAAATAAATTCATAAATTTTAATGAGATATGTATTATAATATTTTATAGA
Organism: Viscum album; assembly: GCA_963277665.1. Taxonomy (NCBI): domain Eukaryota; kingdom Viridiplantae; phylum Streptophyta; class Magnoliopsida; order Santalales; family Viscaceae; genus Viscum; species Viscum album. Next base: position 1,696,227,291 of record OY728147.1, read on the forward strand.
AGGATGCATTATTATAAATAACCTATTAATGCAATGTGATTGTTTCAATAAAATCTTTTTAAATTAGTAACATTAAATTATAGTCTCCATGTAAGAATGTGAAATTACATGAATTTTAAAATATAATTATAGAAATTAGATTCATTATATGACATGTGATAGGAATTATCTACACTATATATGAAAATATAAGTACATATCAAGGAATGTGTTTCAAAGAAGGTAATCTGAGATAGAATTTTCATGCCAATTTGTTAAATATTTAAACATAATCCCAATGAAAGGAAAATAATTTAGGAGATACATAATTAACTATAAATTTAGTAATAATAATAATATAAGACATTCATGTGTATTATATACACCATGAAATTTTAAATAGTGGTAAATATAGGATGTATCTAACATGAATAAAAAGTGAGATAAAATCCCTTTACCTTGTGTCTTGAATATCGTCATAATTGTACTGAACTCAAGTATAATAAATATAAGATAATTTTACATATAAAAAATAATCATGTTATTATATCTAATCCCATATTTTGATTTCTTATGACTTTATATAACTCACTTGTTAACAACTCTATGTTAAGGCTTCACTTCAGTTAATATCCATTATGTTCTATGCGTGTAACTTAATTTGTGGTATCTTTGGTCCATATAAGTATATCCAGAATTAATGAATGTAAAACATAATTTCAATATCATATATATTTAATACATGTGTATTATAATAATCTAAATAACATATAATTGTGAAATGGAATACACCGTTCATAGATACGGTAGGTCGTACACATGAATAAATGTTTTTCCTCTTTTTTAATGATACTGAAATAAATAAGGTCTATGAAATATATAAATATATATATTTATATATATATTTTTATTCCATTATAATTATTATATCATATATATAATATAAGTTCACTAATCTCATCCTTTATACATCCTATGTAGTGTGTGAATGAATCAAATTGCTTTGAGTGGGTGGTTATCCATACATACTCAAAAAATATCATATTTACACAGAATGAGAAGTATAAATATATTTCATGTATTTAAGAATCATTAATAGAAATTGATATAATATATATTTTATAAAATTAGAGTTTCCATAATAACTCCTACCATGAGAGGAGGTAAAGGAGGAATAAAAAATCAACTTTTTATAAGGCGGTAGTTCTTCGTGCACAAAAACAGTATGTTTGTTACCCATTAAATAAAAGTGAATCTATGTTTAGGATAAAAACTTATCATAAACACAGAATAGTATATTTTTGATACTTTGTTTTGTAATAAAATAATGGAATATGAATATTTTAGGGTGTGGTGATTTGAAATAATATAAAATAACTTGAGGAAGAACGTTGCCTCTTATTTTGGTAAATCCATTTGGTTTGCACTAATGAGATTATATTTATTTCTTTCTACACATATGATGAATTCCGGGATCAGAGTATAGATTTTTAGGAGATATTTTTTAGATCATGGTCTATCAAGAGTAGCTTTAGTAGGGTTAGGATGTGGAAGGAGATGAGGACTTAGTATATTGGGGGAGGAGCGGCAATCTTATGAATTTGGAGAAATTGAATTTGAACCACATTTTTCCATGTAATGTTTATCCAATAAAGTGAAAATTTATTTAAATGGGAGGATAGAGTCAATATATGACCATACAATGTCTCCAAGACAATTGTATAGGTGGTTTGTCCTTTAAGATTAATGTTTAGTACCTTAATTAAGATTAATTTTACATTAATCATTGTAATTAATTTTAATTACATTCACAAATATTTTTTGTAAAATACTGTGTTGAAATTATTATATATTATAAATTAATATAATTATAAATATATAATCTCATTTTCCTAATTAAAAACATATAAGTGAAAGATATTAATTTTTATTTTATCCCATAGTCGAGTCGACAATGCTAGGTTTTCTATGTAAAATCATTAAAACATTTTTTGTGTGTCTATTTTTGATTTCAAAATGAAATTTACTTCAATGATCAAAATCGGGATTATTGATATAAATATGAATGAATTAAATTTTTTTAAGAAATTTAAAAATAATTTTACCTTTTAAATAAATTAGACGAATAGTGGGGTTGAATTAAAGTTTAGTATTTTTCAATATATATCAAAAAATTGATTTTTCTCAAAAAAATCCCCTAAATTAAATATTAGATAATTTTCAAAATATAAATTCAGAAATGAAGTTTATTTTATCAAATTAAATTTCTATATGTTTCTAAAATCAATTTTATTATTTTTCAGTCATGGACATTAAAAGAAATTAATTTGAGAAAATATTATTGTAAAACATAGAATAAATTTACCAAAAAATACATCTTTTGTTACAAAAAATTTCATTTAACTAAAATTAATAAAATTATTTGAACGTTATTTATTACTATTAATATTTCTGTGTTTAATGTATAGGTTAAAATTATCTCATTTTAAAAAATTTAACTATAAAATGATTCTTCGTAGAAATTCGATGTTGCATTTAATGTACACCAAGTCAGTGTTGTGTGTAGCGCTAGAAATTCTAGTGTCATGTAAGAGGAATTTTTGAATTTGAGATTTAATATAGAAAACTATTTTCAATGTTACATGAAATTCAAAATATCAAAAGATCAAATAAATTTGAAAAAAAAATTATTTCACAAATTGTTAGGGTGTTACATTCTACACTCTTTAAAATGATTTTCATCCTCAAATTTAGTCTACATTATCAGAGGATTAATACTTAAAAGTGAATTTCATATAGAGTCACATTGTAAACAATAATACTAATAAATAATTGAAAAATGGAATTTTATAACTATAACAGTTAACCAAAGTAACATTTAACAAGGTTTCCACATATGAGAACACAATTTATGAGTGATGATTGGACATAGAGTAGAAGAAAAATTGTAGGGAGTGATTTAGGTCATCAATAAAAATCATTTTAATGATTAAATAATAGTTCAGGGCCTAAATCTTATAAATATATGATGATTTAAAAGTCCATCAGTTCAATAAAAATTAAGGGAATAGGACAAAAAAAAATTTATAGTCATTATCATATCATGGAGTAATTATTTTATTGGCCAAGAATATAAGGTAATAATATTACTTGATATATTACTATATATAAATTAATTCTTTGGTTGTGATTTTATCTATTTCTAATTTATCCATTACTTTGTCAAATGGATGTATAGAAACTCACTTTGATTCTTAATGCACTAAAATACACATTTAGAAGATCTGAAGGCCCATAAAAGAATGAAAAGTATAACTATATATCTCTAAAAATTATTAAATAACAATACAAGTAATACATTATTATATATACATAAAATCTAACACTACTATTTCTTCATAAATATTGTAAATAAAAAATAATTATATGATAACCAGAACATCGTGAAACCCTATGGTAGGTGTAAAAACCTTATCTTCTTTCGGTTAAAGGTTCAAGACCCATGGCCTTTCCCAATTTGATTGGTTTTCACCCAACATACATGATTTACTTTTCCAAAACACACAAATATAATTTCAAAATTAAATATATTGTAAATACTTGAAATAAGGTTAATAACTAAATATCTTTTTAAGATTGTTTTTCAAAACACACTCATTACATAAATTTCTTACCCAAAGATTACAATTAAAATTCAACAAAAAATTTACCCTATAACCCTTAAAAAAGATGAAAATAAAAAATGTGAGAAATAATATCATTAAATCATCTTCACATTGATCCCCCATATATCACAATGTTTCTCTTGGCTTTCAAATTCCATGAATGTAAATTCCCTCATCATATATTCTCTTGAAACATGTGAATACCTTTAATTAAAAGAAATAAATCTAAAAAAATGATTCCATATGCTATAGATTACAAAATATATTCCCTATGCCCAATATGTTGTCGACATAATACATTAAATCATAAACTACCTTTTAACAAGTCCTTAATTAGTTCTGAGGTAATCAGCTCCACCAAATTTACTTATATCCAACATTTCTTTATCCAAAGAAACATTATCATTTAATGAGGAACATATTAAATGTTATCATTCCCTTTAACCATGTGTTTTTCAATGAAATAACCTTTCCATTAAATCAATTTTCTAATCCATAGATTATAATCAACTTATTCTTGTAAATCATAAGTGAAAAAACATAAACTAGACAATCCTTATATATTTCACCTTTCACAATTTTTGAATCCAAAATACATAAAAATGTAAATTACATCATCCATAATCCACTAATATGTACACCACATCCTATTACATATTACCTCTTTCTTTTCCAATTTCATTTATAGTCTCCTCATCATCATCAATGTGATAATTACTCACACCACCATACTGATTCTCTTGGGGATATATCCTCTTAGTCCATTGAGTTATGTTATAAAAATTTATTCCACACATGAGACACTTAACCTTCGATGATGTCTTAAGGAGGGAAATATTGTCATCCATTTCTTTAACCAAACTATTCTATCGTTCCTTGTAGTCACATGATTTGTATCCTTATTTTCTATAGTACAAACATATTTTTATTCTTATAATACATTCACATAAGTGAATCTCTCCACATTATGTTCATAAAGGAAACTAAATCTTCCTTCCTCCATGGTCTCTATTACTAAGACTCTTAATAAACTCATTCATTATCTTCCACAGTGAGTTCCAGAGTTGGTTGATGAACATTTTGTTAATCATATTCCAGGAAAACTCATAAGTCAATATCACATCATATTTCATTCTAGTTATCATCCCACTATAATTCTCATTAGAAAATCATCTATATCATTCAATATTAATCATGTTTGTTTTAGTTCATTCCATTTACTAAAACTATAAGTATTTAGTGAGAATTAACAATCATAGAATAAAAACCATAAAATCATGAAAATAATACTTATATGATGGATAAATCAGGAAACCTTCTTTAATCTATTATACCTTAGGTTTATCATAGGTTATTCATAGCCATATTCTATTAAAATACTTAATAATAAAATGTGAAAAGCATGTGAAACTCCATAAAATATCCCCCTAGAGTGTCTAACCAAGTGTTCCTCAAGGACCATTTACATGTATCAAATTACCCCGAGTCAGGATTGGAACATCTAGTCAAAGTTGTTACTACTAGTTCCATTTTTGGAATAACAATATCCACTGGTAGTATCCAGACAAGGATGTATTGATTAGAAACCACTCACACTACCCTTTACCAATATTTCAGGACATTTTCCTATACTTTTCATTATCCTTAGATTTATCCGTATAGATGTTCATAGGGTTATCACTAAGATTTTACCATCCTAGAATCCATATATTAACTAAAAATTTTCTCTGACACCAACTATGGAGACACTCTGTTTTTATATATTAACATTACATAACCTTTTTAAAATAAATACAACATTAGGCAAATAGATTCCCAAATACCATACTAGTCTAGTGACATTGTAATCATGAAAACATAAAAAATAGTGCATAAATGGGCTACATCGTCTCACAATTGGTTCTTCGTGAGTAGAACCATTCTTAGAAACATCAATCATAATACATATCTTCATAACTTGGGGGAGGGAAACAAAAAAAGGGTGAGCTCAGATAATCAGTAATGGAAAAAATGGGAGATATATATGTATAATCATGATCATAAGAGTATGATAACTTGATCATGAATATAGAATAACATATACTTCATATAAATGATCATAAACATGAATCATGGAATAATTCTTAACAGTTCATAAGACATGACACATAAAGAAATAAAAAACCATGGCAACATAACATAAGATAAAATTATCAAATTAAGGGAATAACATAACTATATGTAAGGATTTCTATAGTAGTAAGGGTATAGAAGTAGTGAGATGGATTTGAATTTTGAGTACGCACAGCACACACCTCCTCCTATCAAAAATCCCTTGCTTGTTCCATCCTGCTGGTCCCTACCTTCGTTTTTAGTCCTGAGAGTTATCGATCCCAGATCATTTTCTATCCTAACCTCGAGTCTATTAGACCCAGGCTTCTCAATTCTGTCACAGGCGTCCATTTCGGGAATTCCCTCTGGGGTTCTTGCCTCCTGGGTCTTGTCTGTATCGGCGTGTTCAGTTGGAATCTCATATCTGGATCCTGAGGTTCTGGGTGCTTCTACCAGGGCTTCTGGCCCCGCTCCTCTACCCATGGGTGTTTCCAGGTCCTTCAGGGACGTCCTGTGTGCCTCAGCCACGAATCTTGCCTACTTCCCAGAGGTCAATGTATGAGAAACAAAGGAATCTTGGGAGGGTCATCGTGTTCGTCTGTATGTCCTAGTGTCGGCGTTCGAGGTGGAAAAGGGTTGTTTATAATGGATGTTGGTATCCCTTTTCGGTTCTGCTAACATGCCTCTTGCCTATTTCATGCATTGGATCTCATCTTTGGGGATTCAAGAGCCGGCGCAGACATCGGTGCTCCACAGTCACTCCTTATGTAACATGCTAGCCTGAGAGGATGATTTTATCTACGATTGGTGCACGGCCCTGCGTTTAGTGCGGCATTTAAAATTCAGCCATTCAAATTGGTCTCTGGAAGTGCACATAGGTAAGGAGAGTCTGGAATTAGCGGTCTGGCTTTCTCTTCCTGGCTTGCCACTACCCTTCCAGAATGATGGTTTTCTTAAAACAATTGGGGACGCTCTTAGTGGCTTTCTCTTCTTGGATCTCAGCACTTTTAGTGGATTTTTCTACATCGGTTGCTTGAATTTGGGTTGAATTGGACCTTTATGGGCCTGTGCCAGAGCAGATCAAGCTTCGTGTTGCGGAATCCTTCTATTGGTTATAAGATATCTCTTATCATGTCTTCCCTAGTTATTTCTCGAATTTCCTTCTATAAGGACACTCATTATAGGTTTGCTGGTGCAGTAGGTAGAATGGATGTCATCGCTCCCCAAGGGTGGAAGCAGGGTGGTCCGACGAGGACATCTCGGTGTTTCCAGATCCTTCATAGGTGGTGCATGTGGGGGATAAGAATTTGGCCTCCAACGATACATCCTCCCTGTCAATGCTGGGACTAGTTCATTTTCCGCCTCCCATGATTTTAGATCCCCCTGAGCCATGTTGGGTAATAGTAACCATTTTTTCAAGGTCATCTCATTCTCCTCAGCCTTTCCACTATTCTTCAGTGCGGTTAGGGATACATCTCTTGAATGGGGACCGAATTTGGAGGCTGTCACTCGTACAAGCACCCCATTCTGTGGGGCTTATGGATTGCCCTACCCCAGTTTCAGCGCTATTAGGGATCTCCCCAACTGATAATGTGAGGGATCTTGTTGTTTCCCCCAAGCAACGGGGTTGATTCCGGTGGAGTTATCCTCACCACAAGAGAAGGCTTCATTGCCATCTCCTTCAGATGGCTCTTCCACTAGGATCTGTATCCATAGGAGAGGTTCCACAACATCAACTACCAACTGGGGTAAATCCATTCTTAGAGATGATGACGTCTCAAAAATCACTACAGGATCGGGTATTTTCACTGGGTGTAAAACCATGATTCAAAAGTTAAGGAGAAACCACCTCTTCTAGTAGGCGATGAGTTCAAGAGCCAGTCCCAGGACCCTCTTTCATCCATGATTACATTACTCATCTATAACACCTAAGGTATTAGCGCCATGGTGACGTCGGATTCTCTCACATTACAGATTTCCTAGAACAAGGATACAGTTGTTGAAGTGCTTGAACACAAACAACAAACCAACTGAATCGAGGAGTGTTCCATACACCTTAAAATGAAAGGCTTCTTACATGATAATCCCATCAAAAGTCATATCTAAATTTTTTTGCACCGTCATTACACTGTGGATATGGCTCAGGTAGGACACTCGTGCATTACAGTCAAGGTGAGCTTGGGTAACCTAGTTTTTTTGTGTCCTATTGATATGGGAACTGTGATGATATTCCAAAAGAAACTCTATTGGATGACACGAGTAGGTTTTACCTGGGGCCTTTCTCATGGATATTGGGGGGGGGGGCATTTAATATCATGGTAGACCTGATGTAGAGGAAAGGCAGGGGACCGTTCAACATAACAGCAAGACTGGATTTTAACCAGTTCATGGATGCGAAGGGTCTCTTGGATGTCAGATATTTAGCTGACAGGATTAATTGGTGCAATGAAAATAGGGGGAATAACCACTCATGTAACCCCTTAGACCGCTGCCTGTCTAACATGAATTCCATATATGATTTCTAGAAATACAATGGTGACACACCTGGTATGAGGTATCTCTGATCATTCGCCTCTTTTGATATCTATGTCTTCTATGTAGGATCTTATGGAGAGGTTTCGTTATAGCTAGGTGTGGGCCATCAGTATGGATAACCAACATCTTGTTAGAGCCTCATGGAAGGAGCCCTCTGAGGGTGATAAGTGGACTGGTCTTCATAATATGCTGAGGGGGTTGAAATCGAGGCTCGAAACATGGTCAAACGATCTTATTTTGCCTGATGGGGAGTTAGAGGCAACCATGAAAGAAGTCAATGAATTGATAACCTGTTGGAGGAACCCTAAGATGACCATGTATTTGAGGAAATCTATTAACAAATGACAATATGGAATATTTGATGCTCAGACAGGAATGACTTTCCATGGAAATGGTGGGGATTAAGTGGCTTAAAGAAGGTGACAGAAACACCGCTTTCTTCCATGCTTGCATTAATGAGAGGAAAAGGCTGGTTAAGCCTCACATCATGTTAGAGGAAGTCTCTTTTACAGATGATGGGGACATCATTGGAATCATGGAAAATTCCTTCATCTCTAAACTCCTTGTCGGCCCCAATGAATTCATAGCCAATGGGAACGCCTCGGAGGCCATAGAGTTTTTTTGAAGTGGTTCCCAAAAACATGTCTGATTGGGAAAATGATATCATGGGATCCAAACCAAACGAGAATAAGATCTTTGCAGTGTTAATGAACCTGAATCATAATAGTTCAGTGGGACCAGACGGTTTCCTTGGATCCTTTTATAGGCTATCCTAGGATATTGTGAATGAGGGCTTAATATAATCCATTCAAGACTACATTAGGGGGTGGACTACCATGTGTGGCATGCAACAATACAATTGTGCTTCTTCCTAAAAAAAATAATCCCACTCATATTTTACATTACCATCCAGTGAGCTTGTGTAATACCCCCCAACAAAATCTTGGACAGTATTATCAACTCTAGAATAACCCCTCTCATTCTGTGGTGGGTGTCTTTAGAGCAGCATGGTTTTATCAAGGGGTGGTCGATTTAGGATGCAGTGGCTCTAGCACAGTAGATGCTGAGGGACATCAACTTCAAAACCTGTGGATCTAATATTCCCTTCAAATTAAATATGAACAAGGATTATGACCACATGGAATGTAGCATTATCAATAAGTTTATGGAAGGTATGGGATTTAATCCTTGGAACATTGAACATATTTTTCGGTGATTAACTTTTGCTTGTCTTTCGGTTAATCTCTTGAGGAAATTGTATGGGTTTTTAAACCAAATCAGGGCCTGAGGCAAGGGGACCCAATACCACCGAGTCTTTTCATCCATGTTCAGGATGTTTTGAGCAGACACATCCATAGAAGCGTTAGAAAGGGTGACATTCTTCCTTATAGAAGGAATTTGAAGGCTCTAGTGGTGTCCCATCTCATCTTCACTGAGGATACCTTACATTTCCTGAATGCATTGAGTCGTTCCATTCGAGGATTGAATAGAGTGTTGTAGGGATACTACCATTGGGTTGGGAAAATCATTAACAATAACAAGAGAAGATTCTTATTCTCTAGCTGATGTTCTTCCCAGCGTATCACTACTGTGAGAAACAAGTTGGGCATGGAGCAAGGGGTTTGCCATATGGAGTATTTGGGTGTTCCAATCTCACCTGGAAGATTTCTAATTCGCAACATTGATCCAATCCTCAGTAGGATCAATGAACAGGTGCATAATTGGAAGAAAATTTATATATACTTTGGGATTTGCATCACGCAGGTCAATATCATGCTTCTTGATACCCCATTTCATCCATTGTCTGTGATTAGAGCCCCGAAAATAGTTATCATGAACATTGACAGGCTTCTAGCTATGTTTATTTAGGATCTGTTTTTGAGGGGAAAATCATTGGGTCTCTTATAACTTGATGGAATAACTGGTTATAGAGGGTGGTATCTCTATGCACAATATTGAAGACACCATACATAGCATGCATGTAAGGCTCGCTTGGAGTATTTCGGATCAGCGTTTGCTATGGGGGTTAACAATGCACAACATTGGCTCAAGACATCATGATACAAGAGAGGACCAATACTCACTACTTGGTAAAGTCCTAGGCCCCTTGGTGGAAAACCTCCGACCACTGTCTTGTTGGATCGCGAGAAGAGGGAACCTATCGTTTTGGCCTCATAACTGGTGTGGTGAAGTTTAGGCTTCCCTGGGTGCCTTGTTCCCACCATTTCCTTCCGGGGAGAAAGTAGGTTCCCATACTTCATCAAAGAAGTGTTGAATAAGGATCATCATGAATTTTTTGATCTCATTGAACTCACACTGGACATCGATAGATGTTTATTCACACCTTTTCCATCAATATTTTTCTCATCTAATGATTGTCAACGTGCCTCATTTATTCACTCTCATGCAAACAATTGGGATGAGAACATCTGGGTTATGAGGATCCCTAGAAAAATCTACTTTCTCATTTGGAGGATAAGGAATGGAGAGGTGAAAACTGATTATAATATCATGAGATGTGGTGTCAATGTTTCTTCTAAGTGTGTGTGTTGTAAGTCTCACAGTGAAGTGAGTTTGAACCATATATTTTTCGAAAGCGAATGGAAACACGAGGTATGGTTTTATTTTGGGGAATTCATTTCCTTTTTCAAGATTAGTTTGGCTGATCTTCACTTTCTGGAGGAATGGTACTATGGATCGGGAGGAGAAGGACCGGAGAGGCTGGCTCGAATAGCCCTACTACAGGCCGGTTGCTGGTGTCTGTGGGGGGAAAAGAACATAATGAGGCATGAAGGGGGAAACTTGTCAGTTGTGGTGATCATAGTGTGGATGTAGAATCTGTTAGTTGATCTGGTCAAGGTTATGTAGAACTGAAATGAAGCCCCTTAAATGATTTGGTTCTGCTCGGGGTATAGGGTTGTCACCCACAGAAAGAGAGGGAACAATTGGGTTCACTGGAGGCCCCTGCAAAAAGGCCTAAAGCTAAACACATATGGGTCTTGTGTTATGGGAAATATATGTGGTGGTGGGGTGGTGTGCAACAAAAGTGAGTCTGTCTTCATGGAGATTATAGTCAGTCTTGGACAAGGCTCTTCATTGATGGTAAGAGCCATGGTAATGCTTATAGGGATGAGGTTATGATGACAAAGGGGATTGGTTATTACGGAGGTGGAAACAGACTCATTGATTGTTCACAGCTCTATACAAGATAGTGGAAACCCACCTTGGTTGATTGACTATTTCTTCAAGAAGTGTAAAAGCATCGTCACCAACATACTAATGTTTCAGACACGTATAGGGAATGGAAGAATGTAGCGAACCATGTAGTAGCACTGGATTTCACTGGCTCAGAGAATGCGTGGGTTTATACTAGGACTACCCAGAAGCCCCAAGGATAGAATTTCATTAGAGGGGATGCACATAGCCTCTATTATTTCTAGTCCCCCTAGGAGTTGGTCGAATTTTCTTGTTTCACCTTTTTGTCTTCTTTATTTTCTTTTGTCTCCCCAACTTTGAATAAATTTTTTTATGATGATAGTATCATGGGCATCAGAACCAAGGACCTCTTAGTGGATAAAATACTTTACTGATTTTGGTACACATCTCATTCCAACAATGTATTACTAAACCAAGTTCACTCCTCATTCAAGTTCGGTAATAATGAACCTAGTTCATTTCTCATTCCATCTATTTATATGTCATGAGATACACATCATTACCTAGTAAAATGGTGGGAGATATAGGTCCCACCCATATCATATTTAAATCATTTATTCATGTTCCATAAGAACACTAAAAATCATTTCATAACCCATGAAGTCAAACGGTATCATAAACAATTAATCATAACATAACCTATAGAAAATGATAGATGATTTTTAATAATTTCATCAAAAGAATAACCCATGAAAAGGAAAGGATTTAAAAATAAAACAACTTGTGTAAGAGATATGGGTGTCATATGAATCATTCCATCAAATCATTAAACATTCAAAAAAATATGAATTGAACCATTAGATCATTTTTATGAAATATATGAGTAACAAAAATAGATTTCATCATAGATGGAAAATAACTTGAAAATACATTTTGAAAACATTTTTTGAGAAAAATATGCCTTATTTTTTTTAAAGGATCGTTATAACATAAAAATATTTTGGAAACCAATTTCATGAAAATAAGCGTACAATAATAAAAAAAAAAATTGAAACCATTTTGAACCCTTTTAATTTGAAAACATATAAAGAGATATCAAAAACATTTTTAAATCTATTTTCTTCGAAAATATATAAAAGGGTCTTTAAAACGTTTTGGAAAACATTTATTTTAAAATAATATGGAAACATATAAATAAGGATTGAAATCATTTTTAAAACTTATAAAATAAGCATGACAAAATTTTGTTAACAATTTTCCTTTAAAAAATATAAACGAGTCTTTCAAATAATTCTGAAAACAATTACCCTTACAATATTATAAAATAATATTAAAAACATTTTCAAAAACAATTTACTTTAAAAATACTATAAAAACATATAAATAAATCATAAAAAAAATTTGAAAACAATTTCATTAAAAAAATAATTTAAAATAATTCATTCAAATTATCATTTTAAACATTAAAATCAAGATTCAAAAAATGATAGCAGGTAAATACATACATGTCATATGAGGTAAGAAGAACATTAATTTTTATGTTAAAGGGTTAGTGAAATATATTCTACCTAAAGAGACAAGAATATTCTTTGTAAAAAATTCTTAAAATAAAAAAGGTCAAACTATCTTCTAATGATTATTGGAAAACAATAAAATAGTCTAGGAAACACTTTTTAGATTACATGGTTTTGACGGAAGACAGATTTATGACCAAAGAGAGAGTAAATTCATTATTTTTAAAATACACATTCATAACTATTTTATATACCAATGAGTAGAAAAATGGTACTAATACATGAATATATCATTAAAAAATAGAGGATAATAAATTTGACGAATGTTCATGAGAAATGGATTATAATATTTTAACAAAGAAACCATAATCATAAACAATCTCAAAAAGTGATGAGATAGTTTCAATAATCTCTTATAACTTAGTAACATTGAAAAATATTCCACATTTAAGAGAGTTAAATTAAATTGAGCATAAAATATCACGAAATTATGTAGATTCATGACATAACATGTTAAAGGTAGTGTGTAAATATCATGTAAAAATATTGGTGTGTAATATGGAATGTGTCTCGAAGAAGGTAAATTGAGAAAAACTATCTTATATATTCAGTATCTTTTAAAACATAATCCCCATGAATGGAAGATCACGTAATGGATATATTTTTACACATAAATTTAATAATAATTATCATATAATACATTCATGGAATGTACGTACACCACACCAAAGAAAATATATTTGAACATCTAAAATATGTAACTTCAAGTAATAAATATTGACATAAGAAAATCACGTAATTTGTGGGAATTAATTGAAATACAATCCCACAACCGGGTCGATAATGCGGGGTTTTTAAAGTAAAAATGTTTAAATGATTGGAATGTTTTTTTATTCAATTTCAAAGTGAAATTGATTCCAATGAACCAAATTTGGTTGATTGATAAAAATGTTATATAAATAAAAATCAAAACCAAATTTAAATGTAATTAACTTTATAAATAAATTAGATGAAAAGTATTTTTGAATTAAAATGATTTATTTTTTACTTTTCATCTAAACACAACGTCTCTCATAAATAATCCCATAAAACCACCCTAAGATATTTTCTACAGTATAAATTAAAAAATGAATTTTATTCCATTAAATTAAATTTCATAATATGTGAAAATTTAATTTTATTATTTTTCAAGGACAGTAATTAATAGTATTTCATTAGAGAAAGTAGTATTTGTAAATATATAAGGACTTTGTCAAAAATTATATATTTTATAATCAAAATGTATAATTGTTATAAGAGCATTATAAGTAATAGTTAATAGTTAAAAATTAGATATTAATATTCAAATTACTTATTTTAGTGAATTGGTTATTGTTATCTGATTCAAAAAATATAATAATAAAATGATGCTTTATAGAAACTCAGTGTTGCATATAATGTATTCCATGTCAGTGTTGTGTGTTGTTCAACCCAAGTAAGTTCCATGTGAAGAGAATGTTGGATTTATTGATTTAATATAAAAGATATTTTTATTGTTGCATGAAATGAAAAATATAAAAATATGAAATTAATTTCAAAACAAATGTTACACAAACTCTCAAGGTGTTACTTGTTTGATATAAATCATTGATTTTGGAATTGATCATGGGAAATCCTGGTTTATTTACCAACCTATTTGGTAGAGGTGAAAAAGAAAACTTCATTCATTATATATATGATTGGTATGATGGATGAGACACTTTTCATTTGAAGTATTAATGGGGATGCCTTTTTAAGAGTAAAGAGGGGGAATAAAGGTTATAGTAAATAGGGGAGTAGAAAGATACACTTGACAATATTGGGTTCTTCTCAAAGGGGGAGGTATCTTCGGTGTTACTATTATAGAAACATGACACCCTTAAAGGGGACTATCCTAATGAGCCTATAAAATTTCATATATGTAGTATGTATTGACATTTGAAGATATTTTTTATATTTCTCTCACATTGTGGAAGTGTAAGTTTTATTAACTAAATGTAGATATTATATATATGTAGAGTAGTTGAAGTAGGATGATGTTAATTCATTTATGATTATTGGTTTCAATTATCTTCATGGTTATACCAAAACAACTATAAAATTGGTTTTATCATGTGACATTTTTTTAATATCACTAGCTAATAATTCTATAAAATACCCTTTTGTCATCATTAATAAAATATTGTTAATGGTCGACAATTATCAGCGATTTTTTTCAAGCACTAATAGATGCAGTATTTTATCAACGCTAGTAAAAAAAGAGCTAATAGAGGGGGAGACGGGTTATCAATGCTTTTTTAGACTCTCTGATAATGACCCCCTTTATCAGCTCTTTTTGAAAAGTTATAATAATATTATATTTCAATATATATATATATATATATTTCATAAAAAATATATAAAAATATAATATATAAATTTTTTAATATGTTTTATATAAGGTAAATTGGCATTTATTGTTAAAATATAAGATATTTAGTAAAAATGGAATATAAAAACAAAAAAATATATTTTTAAATAATAATTTGATATTTACTACTGATTAATGGTCATTTAATATCAATTTAATAAAAAAATCATTTAAATAACAAAAGATCTCAAATAAGTTGAAAATGAAACTTAATCTTCAAACTGCAATATCCTTTTATTTGGGTGTTTTTTTTTGAGCTCCACCACATATCAAATCAAATCATGTGATGATCTATATAATGTGTTCATCATGGGGACCCAGGACATTGTTTTTCAGAGGGAAAAAGGGCCCAAAAAGCCTCCAAATATAATTTTTTAGTTGGGGTACAGGAAATTTTTAACATTTGATGGATTTTAAACCTTTTTTATAAGAGAAATGTTTTCATTATATGTGGTAACTAAATTTATTCCTAGGTATTAAATTTATATTAATATTATGGATTTTAAATTTTATCATTTTTAAAACATAATTTGTTAATCAAATATATAAAAATATATACATATTTTTTATATATTCGCACATAGAAATTTAATTTTATTAATAAAAAATTATAAATATTTAAATATAAAATATATTTTTAAATATATAAATATATGTATTAAAATGTGATGAAATATTCATTAATATATAGATATATCATAAAATGTGAAACAAAATAGTATAGGGTTGTGGTGAAGGCACGAGATGTATAAGGGAAAGGTCTTAGGTTCAAAACTCGCTGGAGGCAAGACCATGCGCAAGAGGAAGGGATTATCTGAAGTAGTGATAAAGGGGTGGGATAATGGGAAGTGATTATAATGTGGGTTGGTGGGTGTGCCCAAATGAATTTATATACCAATTATCAGTGGAGCCTTTATTAGTGCTAAAAAAGCGCTGATAAATAGGGCCTTTTACAACGCTAAAAATGGTTGTCAAATGACCCTTTTTAAAGAACATTTTTAGCACAGATAAATGTTTTGGACTTTTATCCACACATTGATTATCAATGTTTTTATCACTAATAAATTCCTTCTCTAGTGCAATTAATGGCCAATTTTATAGTAGTAGAAAAAGTTCAAGATACCACAATTTAGTATGGACAATTTGTTAGAGGAGTATAATGAATGACCTATGATATGGATTTGTACATTACTAATTTATGTTATGATTGTATTTTCTTTATTTTATATTGGTTATTCTCATTTATTAATATACTCATGAGTAATGGACATGTTTAATTTTCACGTGTAGATAATTCCTTGTCCCCTAATATTACTAAGCATCTTTGTGATAGGGTATTATAGTGGGTTAGGTTTCATTATTTTTATATTATGGTCAATCATATAGAAACATATGGGCTTAATAAGTTTTTGATATAGTCATGTTCAATGTTATAATAGAGGTGGATTGCAAGGTTCCCTCAACATAACATAATCTGAGTGTTAAAACTTTTCCAAGGTAGTTAAAAATTCATTATAGTCAGTTAGGTATGATCAATAAAGACACCATGGATTTGATATTTTAGTTTGCTGTGTTGGTTAGTAGATACGTAGAATCCAAGGATTTAGTTTTGTTACCAATGAAAACGATTTCTAAGATGTGTTTCTTGAACAGTTCATAAGACGTGAACCTGAGAGATATATGGAGTTTTTCATTTATTGGATGCTATGAAAAGTATGATCTCATATCATTGATACTAAATAACACTAACATAGTTGTGAGATATGAACATTAAGTTGGAAAATTTAGTCTGATGTTGATTTATTTGAATTATCATTTCACCACGGGTGGTATCAACTATTCCTTCCAAGAAGGATGGTGGTTGATTACAATTTTACATTGAATACAGGTGAAGAAAAATTAATTTACACCACACATATATGATTTATTTTATCAGTTGATGGGATCTTAGTGGTTTTTGTAACACCCGGTTATTTTCGAATATATTTTTCAAAAATTAATACTTTGATTGATAGGTTTCTCCACACACAGCAAAAAAATAAAAAGAGCAATGAAATATCGGATTCTTATCAATAATAATAATCATAGTAAATTTAAATACTATAATCAATTATGAATTCATAAAAATAGAATTAATAACTCCTAATGTTTTAAAATAATCATTTTCTTAATAAAAACATATTTCTTTACATGTTGTAATTTCACATATAGTATATATCTAAAAATTTTAGAATTTTAATTTTTTAAAATATATATCATTTTTGAATTAATCATATGTAAATTTTTTCATGATGAATGTTTTGGATTTTTCTAAAATGATATACTTTTAAAAGAATTTGAAAAAACACCAATTTTGTAAATACCATCACTCTAAGGACATTATCATAATTTTAGATTCACTTAAATGTTTTTCAATCCTTATATATAAAAATGTATAATTATATATTTAATTTAATTTTTAAAAAATACTATGATTAATTTATTATATTAATCTGTAATGTTTCTGAATCATAAGTAATATTTTACTCCAAAAATTGGTTTTTTTTCTTATATATAAAATTACCTTTCATAACTTATATAAATTCAACATACAAAAAATGGTTTTAAATTACTTTTCCTAAATTAATAATTTTATTTAATATGGTAAATTTCATTTTTAGTCTATATGTATTATTAATATTATAAATGTTAACGACTATGATAATGGTAAAATTGTAATTTGAAAATAATTGTTTTGTTAATCTTGGGTAATTTTTATCAATTAAATTAAATTTCTGTATTTTACATAATTAATATAATATTATTTTTAAACTGATTTATAATTATATTATCTCACATTAAATACCTAATCAAAGATAAAGAAAACTAATAACACATAATAGTAAAAAAAATATTTTTCATAAAAAAATTATTTGGAAATATATAAATTATTTCTATATGAATGTTAATTTTTTATTGATTATATATTTAATTAGGTGAAATTGATTTTAAATTTAGGCACTGCAAACAAAACATTTTTAATATGTTTTATATACCATTGTAATAAAATTAAATTACATTCATAAAAACTAGATAACTTGTTAAAAATGTAAATGGTAAAATGTAAAAACGTAATGGAAAATGTCATGGAACATGTTTAAAACATGTGTCTAAAATGATATTTGAGGAATTATTTACATTATATCACCTAAAAATCCATTATTCCTCACTTTCATAACCTTTAACCCTTAAATATTGTCATTCCAGTATTTATAAATAATTAGTGTTCAGAAAAGTTCCATTCTCTTCAGTTATAAAATGGGACACTTCGAACCCATCATAACACAACCATACCATTGAATTTCTTATTGAAACAATTTCGTAATTATACTAAAATAAATTAAAATCATGTTTATAAACCTGTTATCTCAATTATTTATCCGAATACCTTCATTTCTAAAGATATATCAGAGGTAATGTTCATGTTTGGAATGTGAGTATTTCTAAATTGTTATCATTTTATTATTAATATTTATCTTATAAACCAAAAACAAGGAAATATAATGACCTAAGTGTAATTATTATAAATAATTATAATTATATTAATGGAATAACCATAATTTATTCCTTAACTTCTTAGAAAAATAAAATGAATTCTAATTGTGTGGTTTAAAGACAACAAGAAAAATTCATTTTAATGTATGAATTTTTGTGAAGATCCATGGGTTCCAAATGGAATTAAGGAGGTCTAAGGTAATGGATATGGAGATAATAAAACCTCAAATAATAAATTCACCCTGGGGGAAGGGAACCTATTTTAATAAATGTGGTGAAATAAGCACCTTATATGGTCCATGATGCTTGGAATTTAGTAGCTTTGTTCCCTTTCCCATATTGGTAATGAAGCTACATCTTTTTATGAAGAAAATTATTTCATTTATGAATTTTTAATGAAAATATACTATTACATGGTAGGTAAACCATTGAGAGGTTTGATAATAATAGATGATTCCATTCAGATTTATTCCATCCTAGTGCCTTTAGAATGGCACATCTCAATACCATTATGAAATGTGAAAGCTTATACAATGGAAGTTTCCATGTCTATAAATGGAACTATCTGTATTATGAACTAGACCCCAAGTTCTAAGATAATTCCCCTCCCCTCATGTTACCAATATTTCTTGAACTATCCAAATTTAGTATGAGGCCCTTGTGGGATAGATTCCATTGGATCCAATGACCTTGAGAGTGGAGATACTAGGTGGATTGATAAGAGAGTATTCCAACTAAGATCATACTCAAGGATATTGTATCCTCCCAATAATTGAAGATAGTTTTAATTTTAGTCAAAATGCTTCTAGACTATACCACCAAGGTGGTCGTTGATCCGAGGGATCCTTTGAGAATGTCCATATTTATCCTGGCCCAGATTCCCCAACAAACCACCTCCAAGAGAAGAACCATAGAATTTTTATCTTGGGTGTTTATGTCCAAAAACAATAATAAATGTTAGATGATTCCATATTTGAAATATTATATATTCCAAAACTCCTTAAATCAACATGGGAGAAAAAAACATACATACCCACTCTCCTTAAAATTATAATCATGGAGTCGATTCTTAAATGGGGCTCTAGAAACACAGAAACATGGAGGAAAAATGGATCTCATTTCACATGTTATTTTCATCCTTAGATATTTTATTATTTCAATGGAAAAAATAATAAATTTTTGATTCAATGGGATTTCCAAACACCATAGAGTACTTCCCCATTAATATTGTTCCTAGTTTTCATACAGTACATGAGGATAATTCATTGCTAAAAATATCCTTAATGGGGACCCTATGAAATTGAATATTTCCAAATTTTCTTTTGTGATTATATTTTTATAAACATCATTTTATTTCTATTTTAAAATATAATAAACCAAGATATGGTGCGTCCTCTCTTTAATGAAGGTGAGGTCTTTAGTCGATCACCCTAGGAAGTATTGAAAAAAAACTATCTTGATATTTATACAAAAATTAATATCACATCAGCTAGAAATCCAATGAGATTAGTTTAATAGAATAGATATGTGGTGTTTGATAAAAATAAAAAAATATGTAAATTATCATTCATATGTTTCAGGTTACTCTTATATTTCCAAATGGGGATGTTTCCCTATAGGGCCCGCCTTTGATGAACTCCCTCACTATAATTTCCGGTAGGTGGTGTATGTATTCAAAAACACTAGATATGATAATTCATCATTCATCAACTAGTTTGGATATCATTTTCCACCATGCCCGATGGAATATCCCATTATTGTGGGCATACAAAATTAAATAATTCATCATTTTTCTTTTATTGTGCAGGATTGCATTCAACATCATGATAATGGTGAACTCATGCATGGTAATTAATATTAAAGCATAATTAAAAATGGTTATTTGACCTCCAAATTATTGGAAGTGGTTTTTAAATTTTTAAATTTGGTATAAAACTTTTCAAACACCCCCATCAAAATAGTTCATAAATATTATTCCATGTGCGAGTGAAGCTCATATATAGTCCATAGGGAAGTTCATCCAGTGAAATTCTAAGTTGGACTTATGAAACTTCACATGTCTATATAAGTTATTTATCAATATAAAAACATTTCTTTTATATATGTTGACAATTTTACCACTTAATTTTAAATTCCCTTCTATATATTTTTTAATACAAAAATGTATCTTATGTTTCCATTGATAGATTGGATCTTATCATCTCTACATAAAATGTGGTAAACACCACTGAAATTTGACCTATATTAAAAGGAGAGGATTTCCCATGATTTCATTCATTTATTGTTATACCTTGAAAGTTTTTCCTAGATTATGTTTAATGTATTGGGAAAAAATAGATCATCTTTTCTCAACCTCAAAGTTAACTTAAAGAACCCATAATTCCTACTTATAAAAGATATAGAGAACCAAGGGGAGAAATTGCATCTGAATAACAGATGGACCCCCCTTAAAACAAATCCCATTTATGTCATTACATTAAGAAAAAATCTATAATCAAGTCTAATATATTATTTTTCCATGTCAATCATAATAGAAAATTTTTAAATTAGGTTTTAAGATGATGTTTACAATCATCTTAGGGGGTATGAAAATATCATAATATGTAGATTGACAATTGATAAAAATTTGTTTCTCTTTAGAAACCCACTTGTATATATGAATGGATATCCTCCTATTGATGATATTGTAAAGGAATTTGTTAGAGAAGATGCACATTTTAATGGATCTTTATTGTATTAGGGAAGATTGGTAATTCACCTTCGGAGTGAGTATTCTATTTTTAGGATTATTCATCCACTGGATACCACGTCCCCTAAAATATACTTAGATTATCTCCACCATCTCACCCCAAACAAGGTATTTGGAATCCAAATATAATTACCCAAGAAATAAATTGGACCGAAGAGATATCCTTTGTTTGACCATTAAACTGTCCTCTTATAGTGACTTGAGATTAAAATTCTTATATATTACATCATTTAAAATAACATTCATCACATTACAAAAATACAAGGTTGAGGACCATAATAGTTTAATGTATTTGGAAACCTAGAAACCTAATCATCTAACATGGTTAAATATCTTAAAAATATCACTTAGTGAACTTTCCCTTTAGTACTCTTACATAAAACCAGTATTCCTATCCTGGGGAAGGGTAACATATGGGGTGATATTAAATGCTCAGTAATGGTAAAAAAGGGAGATATATAAGAATAAAATGAGTATATGCGAATGAGACCA
The DNA here is from genome assembly GCA_963277665.1 of Viscum album. NCBI lineage: Eukaryota > Viridiplantae > Streptophyta > Magnoliopsida > Santalales > Viscaceae > Viscum > Viscum album. Next base: position 1,696,249,434 of record OY728147.1, read on the forward strand.
TGATCCTGAAATTAGATGATCATACCATATATATAAAATATCATAATCAAAATTCATGGATTAAATATTGTATGTTCATAAGACATTAATCATAATGTAGTTGAAGAGAGAAATTAATAACAACAATGTATAGAAATAATACTTAAGTGTGTGGTATAAATATCAACTTATATCATTGTGAACATGTTTAAATAGAAATTTGTATACTCATTTATTTAAGGACTAGAAATCATACCCTTTCCTAAAGCTATGGACATGAACTGAGGTCCACGCCTAATATTATGAACATGTAATTAGATTCACTCAAAATATCATTCCCTATAAGTTAATGGCCATTACCAAATTGTATAAGGTCAATTCACGGGGTCTATAAAAACTTGGTGGGGGAATAACAAAATCCTCTGTCACATTTCATTACCTATATTAGATCAGAATTCCTCTTATTCCCATAGTTAATTGGGTTTCCCCATCATTCCATAGTGGATCAGTTTTTTACACCTACTAATAGTGGATCAAGACACACCTATTTCCAATTTTGGATTGGGACACACCAATTTCTTATTGTGGATAAAATACATTTACATGTTTCCCATCATTATATCATGAGATATAAATCTTTCACCAATATATTGGATGGATATATAGGTATAACCCATCACATATTGTAATCATTCATATGTGTACTACAAGATAATAAAACATTAATCATATCCCGACACATAAAAAGACATGGGTTTCATAAACATCATAACATAAACCCTGAAATAAAATCGGTATCATAAACATGTCATCATATCATAACCTATGAGAAAGAGAAATGTTTCATAATCATTTCATCAAATCATAACCCTTGAAAATAAGTAGGTTTTATAAGAACATAACGTGTAGATGATAAACGGTTGTCATACACATAATTTCATCAAAACATAAACCATTTGGAGAAATAATATGAATATTACCCTTTAATCATATCCTTAGTGATTCATAAACTATATCATTGGATACCATATTATAAGTATAAGGATTTGTGAAGATCAATTGGAGAATTTATTAATCAAAATAGTCTTTTTTAAAAATCACTTTATAAAACATGAATCATTTTCAAAATAATTTTTCGAAACCCATTTTCAAAATTGAATATTGGAAGCCTTTAAAATCCATAGCAACATTTCATGAGGAAAATATCATATCTTCTTTGAAAATTTATTTCTAAAACATAAAACCATTTGAAAGAACATTATTTAAAAATAAATGTGAAAACTTATAAACAAATCTTGAAAATAGTTTTAAAACCTTTTATTTGAAAATTTTATTTTAAAACATATAAAGGAAGATTGAAAACATTTTTTAAACCAATTCTTTGAAAGTAACTTTGAGAAATTTTAATGTATGTTTGAAAATGTTTTGAAATCCATTTCATTGAAAATAAAATTGAAAATTTATAAAGTAAGCTTGAAAACATTTCCATAACCATTTCATTGAAAATAAATTTGGAAAAATTTAATGGAATCCCGAAACAATTCTTAAAAAACATGGTTTTGGAAGAAAATGGAGTTCTAACTGAAAAAAATAAATTCGGATTTTCATAAAAACATATTATTAATTATCTTAAGTAAAAAATAGTGCAAAAATGGTACAATTACTTTATTGTTTTATTAATAACTATGTTAGAAAAAAAATTCATGTGGTTTATTGAGATATGGATCATAATATTTCATTAATGGAAGCTTAATAATGAACAATCATGATAAATGATGAGATTGTACCAATAAACTATTACCACATTAGTAACATTGAATCATAATCTCCATGAAAGATAGATCATACATGAAACATAAAATATCATGAAAATAAAGATATTACTTATATAACCTATCAAAGGTAATTATATAAACCACGTCGAAAATTATAGGTGCATAACATGGCATGAATCTCAAAGAAGGAAAATTTAGACAAAAATTACTTTACCAATTGTGTACCTATTGAACCATTAACCTCGGGAAATAAGGTACAAAAAATGGATTTTTAAATACCCATAATATTGATGATAATAATTTTAGATTACATTCATGGGATATATATACACCACACAAAATAAGCACGTGGTAAATATGGCATAATTCTCATAAAAATAAAAGTAAAAATTGAAATCCCCTTAACATAAGTCTGGACTTTCATTGTACATGTTCAAACATCATGTATAATAAATATATGTTTATTATAAATATTTATTATAACCATATTTTTATATTTAATACCATATATTATTTTATTATGAATTCATACAACATGTTTATTAACAACTTCATATTAATGTTACCTTTTGGGTAGTATCTGTTTATTTCTTATAATTTTTTACTTTTTATTCTTAATCCTCTTACATAGATCAATATTTACTTATTTATATTTGTAAAAAATGATATAAATATCATATTTATAATTTATATAAATATTTATAACAATCTATAAAATATATAAATTTTAAATGGAGTGTATCGTTCATGGAGATACTAGGCCATACGTAAGCATAAACATTGTATCTGTTTCTTAACATATTGAAAGAAAGTATGAAAATGAAATATATATATATATATATATTATCATTAAAATAGAATTTGAATTTTATAAATATGATATAAATTCAGTAAAACCATCCTTAATGAATTCAATGCAAAGTAGGGATGAATCATATCACTTTGAGGAGGTGGAAGTCCACATATCCATAGACGAACTTATTATATTTATAATAAATGGAAATCAGGAATATATTTTTTCTATAATAATTAAATAAATAATTTAAAATAAAAAATATTAGTAGAATCAATGACATCCGTTTGTGGGGGGGTAGTCTGTCATACACACGAATGGTGATTACATGTCCCTTTTTACAGATGTGTGTGTGAGTGTAGTTAAAACCCTTAACAAAAACTATCCCATTATATCTAGGATACTGATGCTATTATATAAAAATATAATAATATTAATTATTTAGGTGGAGAATTAAAATAAACCAAAGATATTGTGGAAGGATATTTCATCTTCTTTGGGTAAATCCTCTTGGTTTTCACCCAAGGGATTCATTGGTTGGTTTTTTTTCACTAATTAAGAACTCTAGGTTGATATTAGGGAATATTAGATCTCATTTAGTAAGGTTTTGGATGATACAATGTGTATTGATAGGTTCATGTAAGTGAGGGGCTGAGTTTCCTTTTATAGCGGAGGATGTGTGTCATTCTGGTAAATATAAAATGGTAAACACTACTGAGAGGCCTTTGTTACATAATGTGTCTCCAATAATTTTTGATATTCCAGGAAACAGAGGTTATGGTAAATATAATACCATAAAACTAATTTTGGACACGTTTCTAGGATGTATGTCCCATTAATATTAATGTTTAACCATTTAATAAACTCATTTTTTCTGTAATTGAAGTAATTAATTTTAAATACTTTCACTAATATTTTGGGTCAAAAATTTTATTGAAATTATTATAAATTATAAATTATAACGATCCCAAATAATGAATCCATTTTTTATAAGTCTAATCATATAAGTGGAATGAATTAATTTAAAATGTTTCTCACAGACATGTCATGACATTGGGGTTTTATGTGAAAATTTCAAAATGTTTGAAAAGTGTTTAAATCAAATTTTAATGTGAAATTGATTAAAATTAACTAAATTGAGTTAATTTATATAAAATCAATCATATTATAATTTAAATCTAAATTAAGATAAAATATTACTATTAAAAATAATCAAAAAAGTAGTTCTGAAGTACAAATCATTGTTTTAAGTAATCATCAAAAATACGAAACATACCAGAAAAATACCAAAAATTCAACTAAAGTGAATTTTTATATTCAAATTTCTAAAATAATGATTATTATTCAAAATTAAAATTTTAATATTGTAAAAATATATATTTAATTTAGGTGATCCATTATAAGGCGGTAAAATTACCTTCTTGGAAAATACTACATTTTATTCATAAATTTTGGTATTTTCTTATCATATGTATATAAAATAAATTAGTCAAGTATAAAAAGTATTTATTGAACATATAATATATAAATTTTATTAAAAAAATCATTAAAATTTATTTTTTAATTTATTGAGATAAAATGGTGTTTTGTAGATAGAATCATAGTGTCCTTATAAAATGGATTTCATTATATTCAAACAATTATTACTTTCATTTATAAATAATTAATATCAAAAGTACTAATTTTATATACATGTGTAATTAATATTTTAACACAATATTTAATATTATTAGTAAATTCCATTCTAATGGCTAGATGGTAACTATAAAAATATTTTAAGAATAATGTTAACAATATATTGTAGTTTGGGAAAACTCATTCATGCTTGTGACACAATCTATAAAAGGGACTGATTATTGTGTGTAACACAAGAAAAACAAAGTGTTACATGTACGACATGATAATTTAAGTGTTTCATTTAGTGAAATTTCAATGACCCAAACTTTTTAAATGATAGTTGTTTCTTGAAAATGTGTGTGATATAATTTTATACAATACAAAACTATGTCTCTCTAATAATGATGGGAGTATATTTTGAAATGTAACCATCATGCTTCAACCATTATATTAATTTTTTACAATATAACCATTGTATGATATAATATTGATAATAATTTTAACTTTTTAATTATTATTTATAAATAGAAAGGTCAAAGGAAAAATAATGTAGAAAGAAGAGTCGATGGTATCTTCTAGTAGGGTGGTTCTATATGAAGCCCATTTTTCAGAAATTGGGAGGTAGGTAGCATAAAATAGATTCTCTCTTGAACAAGCCTGTTCTGAGCTTCAATTTTTTAATCTTTAATGAAATCACCTATGGGAGAAGTTCATGTTAGTAGAAATTTCCAATTGGGCGACATTATCCGAGCCTACCCAAGAATCTATCCCCATCACAAACCTAACCCTTAGGTCATATGCAGGTGTAATAAGGGGTTATGTGTCAAATCCATAGTTACTTAATGTGTATTATATTTTTATAAATAAAATTGTTTTTTTCATCAAAAAAATTTTGAGAATTGTTTTTCATAAAATTATAACGAATTTGAAAAATTGATTTTTTAGATATAAATTATTATTTTAAAAAAAGATATAATTATCAAAATAATTTAAGGTTTTATGAATAATTATTAATTTAATGAAATATTATTTTTAAAACACTATTTATTCTTTTCAAATGATAAAATTATTTTATTTATTCTAATTACCATAAATTTTACTATGTATTTCACTATTCATTTTCTATTTGTAATTGTTTGTAATAAAAAACAATTTTTATATTTAAATGTTAAATTTCTCATACCTAGAGAATTATTATGAAAAAATAAACAACATTTTTCAAATCATCAAATTGAAATTATTTGAGCTTTAATTTTTAAGAATTTTCTAATATATTTTGTTTTTTGATGAATAGTAAAAAAAAACCGTTTTGGGTTTTCAGAATGTTTAATTAAATATTAATGATTTAAGATGTAATATAAAATTATGGTCTAAAATTGTATATTATAATAACATAATAGATGTACCGAGTGGACATTAACATGGTAAAATACATTGGGAAATCCCATGGATTTGAATTTACCACTAACGAGGTGTTTAATAAAATTAATAAACAAATCCTCTTATTTTTATATAAAAAACCTCACATTTATCAAATATCATTCATTCCCAATTCATCAATCATTAATATATGACATTTATACCTCCCAACATGTCATCAAAATATTCCTTCAATCCCCAAAGGGCCCAATTTTTAGTTTTAGGAGTTACTCTTCATAGTAATGGAAATCTCATCATCTCTTTTCCTTTAATGTTTCCTTTTTTATGGGATGCTTTAAAATTTCAATACAATGTTTCTCTATCCATTTTATTCTATATCTTCATTATATTAAGAGAAATTTATTAATGTTAAACACATCTACCTGCTAAATTTAATATTTTCTAAAAGCATGTTTCATACCTATTATTTTACAATATTTTCTTTTAAAAATTCTATATTTTTATCAAGAAATTATCCTATTTTATTTTATGAATACTCAACCCACATTATTTTAAATTTTTGTTCTTATAGATTTAAAAATTATATATTTTATTCTATGATTTACATACATGAAAACCTCCTTCATTTTAGGATTAATAATGACATAATGATATTCTCTTTAAGTACCTTTTTAAAACGTCATGATTACGATATAAAACATGTTTCTGATATTATCCACAAGTTATTTATGAATTTTTTTATTATGATATATGTGTATTATATTAATTATGATATATTATTGGTTTACCCTTATAACACTCTAACTCATTGGTTGAAGAAATTAATCTCTATATATGACATGTTTTATGATACCAAGGTGAATAGCCTTGGTAATATATTTGAAACCTATGTGATAAACCTTGGGGATATTCTTATGAATAACTCAATTAAATTTTGTATCCACATTTCCATTTAATGAATCGTGTTCTGTTTACTATTTTATGTCACTTTTTTATTTTCTCATTCCTTTATGCCTTTCTTCATATTCTTATTGATATTCCTCAAGATCAATAGTAAACTATTTCCCTGGTATTCCCTTACTAGGACTTATTGTCACCCATTCTGTTGATGTTTTTTCCCAGGTTATGAGATGAAATAAATGTACGTATGATGAACTATGAATAATACTTTCATGTGGAATATAATATTCTATTAAATTTTCATGTATTATGTATATATTTTCCACGATAAAAAATATTAAAAATACTCTATTATTTAAAACATAATGATAGATTTATGTAATAAAAGGATGGATTCCATCTAAATATTACCTTTGTGTTTCATGGATCTCAAAAAATTATATATTTAATGTAACCGAATATATATTCTATTTTTTATTTTAAATATATGAAACTTTAGGATTATCCTTAGATACATCCCTATACAAATCCATAGAAATATCTCAATGGATCTCACTGAATTTTTCTCATCCTAGATTCCAAAGGATAACTAAAGATTTATTTTGATAATAATTATAGTGACAAATCTAATGATACATGGATATTATTTCATTTTAGGTGAATATTCATCACATTAAAAAAATATTCCCATGGAATGTAATAGTTTAGGGTCTTTTAAAACTTGGAAACATAATATTCTAACATGGAGAAATATCTTCAATGTGTCCCTTAAATATATTCCCCTATAATACTGTTAATTAATACATTCCTCCAAAACCTGTGGAAATAAAACATAATAAATGGGTGTGATCATATGGTCAATAAGGGTAGTAAAGGGATATTTATAAGCAGAACATGAGAAAAATGGTATGATAACATGATTTAAACATGATAAGATCATTCCCTGCAAATAGAATATCATATTTAAGAGTCATGGAATAAATATTGGTAGTATGTAAGACATGAACCATAATGAATTAAAATAACATAAGTCATGAAATAATTTCATAGGCATAATAAATCTAATAATAGAATAAAAAATAGCTTATAACATTGTGATCATGTGTAAATAGAAATAGGTTTTCTAATTTAGTTATAGACATGTAACAAAACCCTCGCATAAACTTATATACATTAAACCAGGTCCACACATAACATTTTTAACATGTAATAAACTTTAAAATTAAAAACCATTCCCTAGAAGTTCTGCATCATTGCAAAAACTTATTAGGGAACTTCATGGATAGTACACCTATTAGTCAGGACAGACCAACATCCCTAGTCAAAATAATTTATTTATAAGGGATCCAAATTATCCTTCTCATATTGGATCATGTTACCCCATATTCCCATAGTGGATCATGTTTTCCCATAATCATATAGTTTATTAGGACACACCTGTTTCCCCTTTGGGACTATGAAAAAACTGTTTCAAATTATCGATCAATCTCGTTGACTTATTTTATGTCATTATACCATGAGATATTAATATTTACCCAATTCATTGGAGAGAGATATAGGACCAACCAATCACATAATGAAATCATACATACATTATCACGACCTGTCACAGTGGGGCCCGAGCCACAACTCCTCATGCCCACCTCTAATAGGCCAGGGGTTGGTGACTAGCACTGAGTATGCTCGTTACTAACATTGGAGGCATAGCCTATAAACTTGTACACACACACACACATCTCCAAGACCAAAAATATGAAATGTAAAATCTACTAAAAATGGAAATGCATGCATACACTAAAAACCCATCCAACAGAGTACGGTAGGATAATAAAGTACAATAATGTAAAACCCTAGGCCAAAAGTACAAGACCACTAAAAGAAAGTCTGCAACAAAGTCCAACCTGTAAATAAAGGTACTAGGATTGCAATCTGTAGTCATAGGAACACACCTCGCCCAGTCTGATCTCACTGACCACCGTCCAGTCCTAGTCCACCTAGAATCCTATCAAAGGCTCGCTCGTCTGCACTAGACACGAGACGTGCGTGCAAAGCCCGTGCGGGGGTGAGTATAAAAATACCCAGTAGGACACAATGAAACCAAAAAAGTAATACAAAAAGTTAAAATACCACATAGGAAAGATACAGTCATCTCTACACAGTATATGTTTATAGAACATATAGCATGAATATCCCGATATACTCATACACGATCGATCATCACAAAACCACCACTAAGATCCAGCTCGAAGATCCCACTAAGAACATTACAAGGAGAACACACTCCTAGGTCCGAAGAGAGAGGTACAATGTACTCGTTCCCTGAGGACACACTCCACAAGTACTTGATAATATGATTCTCATATGAGGATCACAACCAATAGCCATGGGGTGATTCCAACAACTCAGTCTGAACTAATCTGCTATGTAGAGGATCGGTGCCCGGGTAAATCCGGTCACGTCAATAATAAGAACTCTACCTAGGGTACTAGGAAGGAAGATAGGATCCAACTCTAAGTCTCAGAGAGGGGATTCCAACAACTCTATTTAGGAAGTCCTGCTGAAGGGATCATACAACTTTATGTAAGAAATGATATCGGAAACCTTTAGGATAACGACCATGGGGACAAACCCTAAGGAAACTAGTCCAGGTCACAGAAGGAAATTGGCTCAAGCCATGTAAAACAAGTTAAACTGTGTGTAGTATAGTTACACGTCGTGTTCCTTGACCCTTGGTACTGCCCATGTAATGGCTTGTGTCATTCGTCCATGATGTGTAAAACACAACTACAGGACGTGTAGTAGGGTTACACGTCGTGTTCCTTGACTCCGGGTACTGCCCGTGTAAACGGCCCGTGTCAGAAGTCAGAGTAGTGTAGGAAATCATATACACGACATGTAAGTCATGAACACACCGTGTCCTGTCAACTGGGAAACACCAGTGTACCCTGGCCATATGCCCATACACGGTGTCTGTTCATGTTTCCTACCCGGGTACAAGTACACGGGGTATCCCATGTATCTGGTCGGGTCTTTCCGGGGAAAGGTATACATGTTGTGTCCTTGGCCATGTACCCAACCCATGTTTGTGCACTCCCAGAGTTCACTCCTGGTGGCCCGCCGACGAACACAGGCCGGGTAGTCGGGAAATTTCCAGAACCACCGTCTTCCTCTGCATGCTTCGGCTGATCTTACAGATTCACGATCTCCCATCCAATCATCCTAATGATTTAGGGATTGGTTAGTCCCATCATACGAACACCAAATCGGGTGTTTCGGTCCTTTTATTGGGTTATAAACCACCAAAGATCCATTCGAAGAAAAATTACCAAAAATTAATATCTCCTGATCCGCTCTGAATCGTCCATTGAAACCGTGGTCGCAACTTCATACCATTATTCCATGGTTGGATCTACAATCATGGATCGTTACGCTGCAGATCGAAGGGGAAATCAATCTTTGTTTTTATCATGTAAAGAACGCCTAGAACACACATGAAGAAAGGGAGAATTCGGGGACGAAAACCCCAACAAATCAAGAGGGATAAACCTCGATCGATGTTCTTGTTGATCTTGGTTCGTCACCATTATAATATTGAATAAAACCAAAATAACACAAGAATCAAAATCCCAAAAATCACCACAAAAGCGCATCCCGTAAATACGCTCGATCTGAAGGCTAATCTGTTCATGGATTGTTTTGCGTTTATCATAGGAATCAAGAATGGGAAATAATTAAAAAATAGATCAAACGCCTTAGCTGGATTCACGGAGTTCATTGGCGAAGATCCGATAGGTGCATCGTCATCGCCAATGAATCTCATCAAGAACAGCTTTGCTGTGTTGGGAGTTTTTCTCCAGAGATTTCTAGAACCTCCAGGGAAATTCAGGGTTATAGGAATTGTAACCCTAATCCCCTGTGAAATCTCTTTTTAAAAAGTTTAAATATTTCTCTGCACAAAATATTTAATAAAACATTTTTATTAAATATTTTATTACAGTTGCGTCCAAAAACTATATTTCACCACCGACCTGCGCCGACCAATGTTAGGCATCTCCTAATGTAAAATTGATTTTCTGACCGCAAAACTGCCCTCAGATTTATGATATGAGCACCCATTCAATAGTTATTCCACTTTTTCAGAAAAACCCCACACACACGTAATTTAATTATTTAATTAAATTCAAACATTTGTTCCGGGCTCACCGGGCCTCAGAACTACACGCCGTCTCAGAGCCTGGACTCGAAATAATTCCCACATAATATTAAAATAACACATGGAAAAATCAGAGAAATTACATACATGTTCCAATGGATAATAAAACATTCATCATATCATGACCAATAAAAAAATATTTGTTTTATAAACATCATTACATATCCCATGAAATAGATAGGGTATCATAAACATGTCCTCACATCATAGCCTATAAAAAAGTGATAGGTTTTATAATATTTTCACCAATGTAGATCCCATTAAAATAATTGTTCCACATAATTTCACAAACCATTGAATAATAATGGGTATCATAGACATCATGAAATCAAAACACAAACCAAAAAGAGAAATAATAGGAATGGTTCCCTTGGATCATATCCATCCTGAATCATAAATTATATCATTAGATTACATTTTAGATGGAAAATAATTTTCAATTATCAATTGTATAATTTCTAAAATAAAATAATCATTCATTTACAATCACTTGTATAAACATGAAATAATTTCAAAATACTGTTATCTAATAACCACTTTGAAAAAATAATAATGGATGGTATTAAAATCCATTAAAACATTTCATTAGAAAAATATCATTACTTCTTTGAAAAATGATCTGTAACACATAAAACCATTTGATGAAATTTTAATTTAAAATAATCTTGATAAAATATAAATTAGGCTCCAAAAAATTTTGAACCCATTATCTTTGAAAATGAATTTGAAAGCATATTCAAGAATCCATAAAGCATTTAGATAGCATTTTCTTTTAAAATTACATCAAAAATTTATAATGGAAGCTTGAAAACATTTTGAAAATAGTTTTTTTATATAAATTTGAAAAATTATACAGTAATGTTTACAAAAAATTCATTTTTTTAAAATAACTTTTACAATATATAAAAGATTTTTTCAAACCAGTTTTAGAAGACATGGTTTTGGGAGAACATAGATTTCTAACAAAAATAGAAATAAAGCAGGATTTGATTTTTTTTTTTATTAATTATCATAGTAACCAAAGAATGTAAAATGGTAACATTACATTAATAAATCCTGAATATTCATAGGATAATAAATTTAATTGGGAGTTATCAAGATATGGATAATAATATTTCATCAATGGAAGCATAATAAAAAACTAACCTGATAAGTAATGAGATCGTACCAACAAACTCTTACCACATTGGTAAATTTAAACCATAAATGGATTAATAATACGAAAATAACATGTAAATATAGAGATTCATGATATAAAATTAAAAATGAAACTGTATCCACCACCAATAGAAATATACATTCTTAACATGCCATGTATCTCAAAGAAGGAAAATTTAGAAAAAAGTTACTTTACAGATATGGATACATTTGATCGATAGACCCCATGAAATAAATATAATAAAATATCTATGTAAATACCCATAAATTTTCATATAATAACAATATATTACAAAACTGTTGATTTCATACACCACACAAAAGAAAAGAGTGGCGTATAAGACATAAGTCCTACAGAAATAAAAGTTAGACTATAAATCCACTTACCTTAAGTCTTGATTTCTTTGTACACATTAAAATATCTTATATAATAAATCGAATTTTATAATTAGTCTAAAATATAACCATATTATTATATATATAATACCATATATGATTATATTTGACTTTATATGACCCGTTTATTGACAACTCCATATTGATGTTACATTTCGTGTAATATCCTCTCTCTTTTTTCATTTTTGTTTTCAATTATTATTCTTGATAATATTAGAAATATCATGATTTACATATTTACTGAATGTACAACATGATATAAATATCATATATTTTTCTAGTGTATAAATAATTATAACAATATTTAAAAGATATAAATATGAATTGGAAGACATCATTAATGGAGATGGTAGGCCGTACATACACAAGAATGTTGTTTCCTTCTTCTTATATTATTGAAATAAATAATTCAAATAACATATATGTTTATATATATTATAATTACATTAGAATTATTATTTCATAAATATCATATAAATTTACTAAATCCATACTTAATATATTCCCTGTGATGTGTGAATTAATCTCATAATTTTGAGGATGCTATAGTCCACATGTCCACAAAAGAATTTATCATTTTTACAGAAAATGGAAATCAGGAAGATATGTTTTAGGAAATAATTAAACAAGCATAAATACATAATAATAGTCATATATATCATATAAATAACATATATGTTTCAGGTAGCTGATTTGCAAGGTTGTCTTCGTCCTGATGACATCCCAACATAGCTTCCCTATTTCCTCTACGGAAATCCATTCTGAACGTAGAAATATCATAGGCAAATAAACATGGTAATAAGTAAATGCTATATGATATCAATATTAACAGAAATTACTTTATGGATGTTAATTTAACAATACCCTAACTCCTAATGTTATCTAAACCGACCTTTGATACAAACTATATGGACCCAGCCTTAAACATTACATAATATTGAATTAAATAAATAATTCTCATTGAGGATATTTTCAGGTTTAGAGTTTTAGAGAATTAGGACATAACTATTACATCTAAAATGATTACAAGGTTGAAATATCTACATAGTTTCCATTTTTTTCGTAAAATAAAAAATCCTGAAAAAAAAGAGTCAAGTCTAGTTCCATGTTTTAGACAACATGACTTTTCCGTGATCCCATCATTGACCCTATTCAACATTATGGACTCTGAAAAACATTTTAATAACTTGGTATGATCATACAAAACACAGTAAGGGATACACAAATAATGAAAACAGTTAGTTTTTCAAAACAACAAGAAAACCATGAATACATTAACATAAGTAATACTTTTCAGATTTATGAAGTAGTAAATACTCTTTAATGAATAAAAGATCATTACATACCCTTTTAAAAAAAATTACCATAAAACCCATATAAAGAACACAAAACATATAAAGGTAACTTGGGACATAAACATACTTAAATGGAATGACCATTCGGTTGACTTCGAGACATATCACTAAATAGAATAGCCATACAACCGACATCCATACCCATGGAATTGGATGTTATAACATAAAAAACCATCCTAGTATTAACGACACCACTCGTCATTTGGTTTATCACGTAACGACCCATCGAATTTCCAAGTACCAATATAAAATCATAACACATACAACAAATATAAAGGAAAGAAAACATTTTCACATTTCAATCACAATATATCACATAAATATATTGAAATAACAAATCCATTTTCAAAACCATTTTCAATACCAAAAATAAATAAAATAGTATAAGGTATTTATTTTCATTTAAAAACATTATAGCTTGTTGAGGAAGCCAAAGATCAAATAATACTCGCAGCAGCGGAAAAGGTCGTTGTCACTGAGTACGTTAAAAGAAACATTGATTTTTGTCGTTCAGTAAAACTCTTTGTAGAAAAAATATTCCCTTTGAATAAAATGAAACGTCAAAGGGGTTTATGAACCATATAAAATAAAGTCGTGTATTAAACAAAAAATGCCTCAATGAAAGGAGATTGAGATGAAGTCCCTTACCGTGTATCTGACTTGACTTGATCATTCTTTAATCTTTTGAATAATAAACAAAAGTTAATTTCAACATTCTTAAGAAAATTTTTCAAGTTTATTATTCCATTTATATCACTTATTATCATGTCATAAGCACTATGTAACCATTCAAGTTAATAAAGTTCATTTTGTCGATATTTGGTACTAGAGTCAAAAATGAAGACCTTATATTTTCAAGTTACCCATGTGGTTAATAGTCCATTATATCCAGAATGGAAATAATTACTTAGATGTCATATATATCATATATATCCAGTATATACATGTATTTATAATACTACATAACATTTGGAGGTAGGAATTGAAATGCACCGTTTATGGAGATGGTAAGTCATACGTATGCATGAACTATACTTTCATTTATATTTCTTATTTTAATGGAAATAAAACATAATGATACATAGGTGTATTATAATTCCAGTATAATATCATATATAATATCGTTAACTCCATCCTTTATACATCCCACATAATGCATTAACGAATAAAATCACTTTGAGGGGGCGGTAGTCCGCACTTCCTCAAATGAGATTATCGTATTTACCCACTATGGAAACCATAAAGGCATTCTATAAATGGGAAGTTCCAAAGAATAAGGAAATCATAAAACTAATATATATAATATATAAATATAGTCCTATCATAATGGCCACCACGAGAGGTGGTATGATGTAATTGAACAATCATCATTTCGTGAGGCCTTAGTTTCCCATCCACAAAAACATTTTGATCTTCATCCATTAGATGGAGGAGTGTATAATTGTAGTTAGAATATTTCTCATAACAACATCCTAGTATATTGAGGATACTGGTTTTGTTACAAAATAAAGGAATAAAAATAGTTTAGAGGTTGAAGAATTAAAATAAAAGAAAAAAATTTAAGAGAAACTGTTACCTTTAATTTGGGTAACTCTATTTGGTTTGACCCAAAGGACTTCTTTAAGTGCCTTATGCCTAAGGTAAGGATTCTTGGAGGATGAGAGGGATGTAGGAAGCTTAATTGTGAAGAGTTTGGATGATACAAATAGTTTGAGAGGTGTGATGAATTGGTTAGAAATGGTCTCCTTTTATAAGGGGGAGGAGGGGCTCTTTAAGAAGGTGTGAAAATATTATTTTATAATATAATTATATTCGGTTTCTAAAGGTCCAAAAATCATTATAGTAGAAGATAAAATTACTCATGGTCGAAAAAAAATCATCCAATCAGAATTGGGTGTGTTTCGGATAATATTTTAATCATTATAATCTTATTTATTTAAATGATTTATTAATGAGGTAAATACTGCATCATTATTATGTCATTAATAATTTAATTTATTCGATGTCTGAAAATTATAAAAACATAAAATCATGTAGAAAATATTTTTATATTTCCAATTAATATTTATAGGAAAAAATATAATTTATATAACCCCTTCTAAAAATTAATTTACTAAAAGATAATTTCTTTTGTCATATTTTCCTTTACTTTTAGTTAATTAATATAAATTGTCATTATCACCCCAAGTGGCTCAATGTGGTCCCAAAATTGACCGAAAGATCCCCATGGTCGTAAATGACTCAAACAGTACGTTTTGGACAAGGGATAAGGTACTTTTAATTATTATAATATTCTTTTAACCTTGAATTACCCTATTTACCTTTAACCACGATAAATAAAATTCCAAAGTTACTATTCACCAAAAATTATTTTCATCTTATGGAACCACATTTTACTTCTTGATAACCACCATGTGTGTCAGATTTTCGAAATTCAATTCACATAAGTGGTAAAATTTCATGTAAATGAAAATGTTAGTTTATTTAACTACTACTATGTTGTTTCACTATTCATAAAAAATTGAAGTTTTTCAGAATAATACCAAAAAATTAGCCTAAGCTATATTTTATATTCCAAATTCAAAAATGATTTCTATTTTACCAAATTCAAAACCATGAAGTGGAATTAATTAATTTTAAAATTAATTCCAGTTATTAATGAAAATAGCATGTTTTTAAGAAACAATAACTATCAAAAAATTGATACTTGTTTATGTGAGATTTCAAAGTGAAATTAATTATAATGACCAACATTGGATTAAATGGAAAAAATATATTTTCATTACACTTTAAAGTCAAATAAAAAGATAATATAACCATATAAATAAATTAGATTAAAATTCACTTTTGAATTAAAATGCAATATTTTTCAAAATTCATTAAAAAAATGAACTCTATCAGAAAAATACAAAAAAAATTCCCAAAGAAAAATTTGATGTCCCCATTCTAAAGAAGTATTTTATTTGGTCATATATAATGTATTAAAGAAACCAAAACTAGATTTAAAGAAGGTTCTCTATTAAACGGTGATAAATCGGCCTTTTAATGTAAATTATGCTTAAAATTAGATTTATTCACATTTTAAGCCTCTAACTTTTTATTGGATAATGTAAATACATTTAAAAATCATTTATAATCATATTGTAGTTAGTTTTGTTAATTACCGCCAATACAACAGCTTGGAGTTAACTACCATTTAAAATAATAATAATATATTATTAGTGTCCCATGTAAGTTTTCATAGAAACTTGTTGTTGCGCATCGTGTAAGCTATCGAACATAGCAACCCATTTTAAGTAAAATTAATATTTTATAAAAAAATATTAATAAATATTAAATATTTATTATTCTTCATTTACCTGGGATGTTACATTGATTCCATTTGACTGGTACTTCAGAGAAGACGTGAGGGATGCAGGGCATCGTACGTGGTTACTTCTAGAACTATTGGTGCCACTTCTTCATAGTATGAGCTGTGAGTTGGAGATCCCCTTACTCTCTCTTTTGGGTTTCTTGGACTGAGAATGTTTTTATATTCTTCATTTTAGTCACCTATCCTTGATATTTTATTACTCCTTTTCAAGAGTGGCGAATATGTGGGGGTATTCCATGCGCTTTCTGTGTCTAGATTCTCATGGTTGGACATGTATACTATCATACTATATCTACTGATGATGTGATGAAAAGTTCATCGTATCACTATTTCTATCTCCAATTGTTTATATGGTATTATTAAACTCTCTTTTTTAGGTTTAATTGATTTATCTTTTTTTGTACATTTTCCTATGTAAAACATTCATCTTCATTATATCTCTTAATGATCCTGCTTCTCCCTTTTGGTGCATCCTACTGACTATTTAAGACTCATTCCCGTATGGGATTTTTCGGCACATGTCATTCCATATTAAGAAGACATACAGGTTGATTGTGACTTGAGAGGATCTTAGGAATATGGGTTCTTTGACTGCGTATGGTGGTCAGATCTTGGGACCTAGGAGCGGGGCTCTCTCTAATGTTTTACTATTTAGTTACTTACAATTTGTTGTACTTTTTTGGTTGGGTGTATATTTTTCCCTTCCCATTTCAATTAAATTTTTTAAATTGTACAATTTATAGTTTGATGTATGATAGGATTCCTTTTTATAGTTGTTCTGTATATTTTTTCCCTTTCCTTCTGTACATGTTCATTGATTGGGTTGTGAGTGTGTGTGGGTAAAGGTTCATAGGACAAGGACTCCCTGAGTTTGTTGTGATTTTGGTGCATGCCACTACCCCTATCGTATATAGGGGTTCCTAGGGTAGATTTTGATCGATCCCCGTCTTGAGTTGTATCATGAAAAACTATATTACTAAATTAGACGAAAAAATAGTTTTAAATTAAATTTAGTGTTATTTACTATTAATCAGAAAATGAAACTTCTAAGAAAAATTACAAAAACATTTCCCAGAGTAATTTTTTATATTTTTATTTAAAAAATAAATTTTTATTTTTAAAATTAAAATTATAAATCATTCAAATAGTTATTTTTAAAATTTTGCGCCAAAACAAGGAGATAAATTTTTTTTAAAAAAATACATTTTTGTATTCATCAAACTGCGTTTATTTTTATCATACACTTATAAAATATTTTGGATTGGAATAAAAAATATTCATTGAATATATACCTTATAAAAATTTCGGAAAAAATTCATCAAATTCTTTTTGATTAATTTATTGAGATAAAAGGGTGCTTGTAGATAATGAAATAATTATCTTAGAAAATGAATTTCACTATTTTTTAATATTTATTACTTTAATTTCTATGTAATTGATAACAAAAGGAGTCATTTTATATATATTTTTAAATAATATTTTAAAACATTAGTTAATCGTACTCAAATATTCTATTCCAATGGATAGTTTTTAATTATAATAATATTTTAAAATTTTTATTAATTGTATATTGTAATTTGGTAAAACTCAGTCTTGTTGGTAATGTAATGTATAGAAGGGACTGAATATTGTGTGTAACACAAGACAGAAAAAGTGTTTCATCAACTGAGATCTAATATAAGTATTGATTATAATGAAATATTAACATTTTTGTTGTGTGAAAGGTAATCCAAATTTAGTTCTTCCATATAATAAATTCTATATTAATTGTTGTGTGAAATGAAAAATATCAAAAAAAATTAAACAAATTAAAAAAAGAAAATATTTCACAAAATTTTGTGGTGTTACACCTCCCATATTTTCATATCCGTAATAATTATTCAAATATAGTGGTTAATGGTATCAGTCACCACATTGGGAATGGAATCAAATAGGTTTTCATGGCCTCTTAGACAGTCATCCATCATGCATGGGTAATAGGTTTTATATGATGTTTTGAAATGAGATTCTACCATACAACCGACCACCACAAGATCATTTGTGAATGATCTATATTCAATGTGAATATTCAGGATGTAACTTCTATTCCTCCACATTAGAAAAGCGTAAAAATAAGTTATATTATAATTTCCTTATCTGATACATGTATCCCCACATAACACTTTGGACAACCATTAATGTTCCAAGAGAATTTTAAAGGGACATTTTTTTTCAAACAAGATCATTGATTGTATCATCATCCCATACCACCTTAAATATGGAATCACCTTCCTCAATTTTATCATTGATAAGTATGAATCATGGAATAATGGGATTTATTTATGATCTTGGACTTACGGTCCCAAATTTAAGAGCCTTAATTTTTAATGCAATCACACTAAAATTCGTACATGCATGGGTTTATACCAAGGACGTATAGACCTCATAGTGATAGTTGGGGGTAGAAGGCCATTTATTGGAAAAGAATAAACAGACCATTCAATAATTCGTTCATACAAGGTTGAAAATTATAGTGGTGTGTTTAGAGAGGGTCTCAATATAGTTAGAGAGATTTTAATTTAGATTGGTAGAAGTTTTAGGGTGATTGGTGAGGAAATAGTCCAGAAAACAATAGGCGTTGTGATGACCATTCTAGTTATTGTTTCAAGAACAATTTTTCCCTAAAAAACCCATGTCATGAATCCCATAATGGGAGGATAAAGTGGTGAAATATTTTCTATCTAATATGGGGTAAAACCCTCCCCCTTCTTCTTTCATGCATTAATGATGATGTTGAAGTATCCCCCAAAAATCCCTAAAGTATTATCCATATTCAAGGAACCAAGTTCATACCATAAAGATTATATTGCCAAAAAATCACATTTTTCATGTAAAAATTAGAGGAAAAAAAAAGGGATATATACAATACCTTGGTGGCAATGTATTGGTTATAGACTTCAAGATCCTCCAGTAAGATGTTATTTTCCAAAATGAATACTGAGTCATCAAAATATAATTATTCATTTTCCATATGGATTTTATTTTTTATCCCAAACACATAAAAATATGGCTCACTAACTAACTAACATCAAAATTATTTCATTTTTCTATTATATTGTTAATATATGCTCCCTTATTCATACTAGAACATCTAGATATAGTGTGTTATTGTTTCGGTTTGTTTAGCCACCTACTTTGATAATGATATGGAACACTACCATGGATAACTACAGAAACATAAATACCAGTATTATTATTATTTATAGATATAACACTAATTATTTTATGGTTATAGAAAATTTTAGTTAATTATTTATGTTATTATTAAAATATCATCTTAAATGACCAAAATTACCCAAATAAGATGAAACAGATTCCATTGTCATGAAAATAGATAACTTTATCATGAAAATAAATGGTATAAATTAAAAGAAATGTATATTAATAATGATCCCAATAAGTTATCCAATTAACATATTTTTATCATTCCACAAGTTAGGTACACACATAAAAGGAATTTGTAATAAGGTAAGGGTTTCATGTATCAATTTTCACCCTTTGACACATATTTCTTATTATGCACAATATATACATTGGGATGATGTATCAACCTACCATTTAATATTTGTTATAATTATTTTCATATATTTCCTGATATTTTATTTTACATTCCATTTTATCTCTATCATGGAATTTTTAATAAAAATTAAAAAAGTTGTATAGATATGTTTTCTCAAATTTCTTATTTGGGAAACATTTGTATTGTAAATTTAATTTTTTATACGGTGGATATGATTCCTATTGATTAATTAAAAAAGGAATATATTTAATTCATGGTACTATATGTTCAATATATATATATATATATATCTTTCAATCAAGTGGGTTTGGGCTTATGTGTTACTTTATGTAAAGACAGCTTTCTGGACTCCAATGTTTTCTCCTTGTGTCATAAATAATCTTATTTTGTTTGATCTTATAATCCCATTTTACCCTCCCAAATTACATTATCTATGGTATTCTGTCATTTTATCATCTCCCATTATGAAATAACCTCTCAAATAAAAGTTTTACTAAGGAATGAACACATATCATTCATTCAAATAGATTATTGCCTCCATGACCATATTTTACAACTTGGAAAAGTTATCCTCTTTTTGGGAAATCTAACATTGATTATATTATATAAACCTCATAATTTTATTTAATTATTTTAAAAATGAAAATAAAATCAACTTTTTTAAATGTTTTTTCCAAAGGTATTTATTTTAAAATATATTAAAATTGTTTTCATCGATTCAAAAAAATGGTTTCTCTTCCACTCTATGTTTTATATATAGAAAATTTTTATCCTTTTCAGGAATCCATAAGTAGATATTTCGTAAAAAGTAATGTTCAAACATATATCAAAGTATTTATTTCCAAAATTTAGGAAAAATATCTTTTCAGAGGAAAGTTTTGATGTCATATCTTAGACTTCACAAAAATAATAAAACAAACTTAATTTTAAATAATTTTCATTGGAAAAATTTTATCATTATTTTGAATATTATTACCCTGATTTATAGTATTGAAAATTAAGTTATTTTTACTTAATTAAATGAGTTTGATTTAAAAAAACATTCATGGAAAAGGGTAATTTTCATCATTCCTTTCAATGAAAAATTTTGCAATTCACCAAAAAGTATGCTTCATCCATTTGTTGATTATTTACATGTCTTTAAAAAAATGAGTAATGTTATATTTCATTAAGAGAAATGATCCATCATTACCATTATAATTATTAATAATCATCATTTTTTAACCATTATTCTTATTCCGGTTTTATTCCTATATGAATACACTATTTTTTACTTCTCCAATATAAGGTTGTTCTCCTAAATATCATACATCGATTGATTGGATAAATTATTGACTAAACTATTTTTACATAATCTAGATAGTGTAAACATCTTATAATATATTATATTGACTGAATGAAATTTGACTTGAATATTTTTGAATAACTTTTAATACCTAATTATTTATCAAGGGTATACCATGTTACTTTTATTGATTGAATTGTGATTTTTTAATTATGTGATTTTATTTGATAATGATAATAAATCCATTATCTTTTCATTGTTTATCTATGATATTATGATGCTTTATTCTACGTGTGACAAATATTTATGGATAATTATGGCTAGGTTCTTGTATCTCACTTATATTCATTAGTTTATGTTTGAATCTCATGAGCTAGTCAAGCTTGGACATAATGATTTTTTCATAGAGGCATACACATATTGAGTTTAATCACTTCCTTAGTTGTGTATAAAATTTGTTTTCCCACATAATAATGTTTTAAATGAGTTTTCTCATACTGTTTTCATATTATTATGTTTACTTGACACATAAATTATTTTTATTATGACCATTTTATTCTATAATGGATCACGATTATTGACTCATTTTTCAACACTTTAAATTTATGTCTTATTTTAATCCATGACATGTACTATATTTTTAGGTCTATTTGTTATTAGGATTTAATATCTTATGTATATTTATTATTTATATATTCTCATATTATTATCACATATTATCGATAATTTTTTTGGTTTTGTTTACATTTAAGGAAAATTTGATATCACCCCTTATTATATTTCCATTTCCCTAGGTTACAAATATAAGAATAAGTTAAGAAATTTCTAAATGAGTATTGGTTAGATAGAATTTTTTGTAGATATTTAATACATATTTTGAATTATATTGTTCTTTGTTTTCTTGGAAAATGAACATTAGATACAAAAAAAGGGTCGCACTAGTTAATTTGTATATTAACTCTCTAAGACTCTAATCCTAAATTGCTCCTTTGAATGTAAATGTTACATCATTATGGAATGATATTTTATTTAAGGACATGTATCAAATACAGTGTGTACTTTATGTTTTTTTATAATTTGATCGAGGATAGTGGTTCAAGGGCACCTCTATTGGAATTTGAGGAGGGTTTAGATAACATTAGAGGTTATGATGTTATCATTTGAAGATAAATTATGTTTTATAATGTCATTAAGGATTTATGGGTCAAGGGTTATTATATAATAAAATGTATATATAAAATATTAAGTTGGATATACAATATACTTTATATTTTATTGGGATTGGGATAAGATATCTTTAGTGAAAACAATTAGATTACGTAAAACTATAGGATACCATCCTGATGTTTTCATAATGTTGAGATTGAGCAGTTCTCGTAGTAATAGAAAACCTATCTAGATACAAAAAATATATGTTCTCTAAGATAGTTGAAACTAGTTGTAAGTAACCAGAAAAGGGAATGTTGCGTATTAACAAAATCTACAGATAGTACGTAATAATGAGGCCCAAATTCTCACCAGGTTTGATACTCCTGGGGGTATAATTTAGTTAATTCACATTCTATTTAAGAACCATTTTTTTGGATTTATATATATAAAAGAAATGTAATATAATATAAATTAGTCCTTGTATATATTAGATAAAAAATATAGATTCCTAAGTTAAGGTATATATTAATTCACATATTCTTTCTTGGATGGAGGTTAATTTATGTTTTGAATGTATATATTTCAATGATTTTAATTTTTAGAATTTACAAAAAAATTAATTATAATATTGGGATAATTACAAGGATAATAAGTATAAGAGAATCATTCTTTGACAAAGTTTATTAAACTATAAGTATCAAAGGTTAACCTAAATTTATCATTAAAGAAGACTTATTCATATTGATTTTTCAATTTCATATGATCAGTTGCTCTGATTTAATTGATAAACATTTTGGGTTAGAGAATTTGGTTGAAATATGATCAAAAAAATAAAGTATATAAAGATATTTATCTAGAAACCACTAAGTATTATAACCAATTAGGGAACAATACATAAATTCTTTAGAATTGTTTTTGATGGAAAATGGGATTTTCCCCATCCCGCCGAAGGTAGTGTGGTTCATATATTAATGGAAATTAAATCATTATATTCATTAAATTTTAATTACTAAGATATATTTATCATTGATAATCTACTATATTCAAAAATTTATATGGATTATTGTAAAAAACTAAGGATTTATTGTTATTTGTTTTAATTTAATGGTTTTGAATCATATATTTAATTGTTTTAATAACATTTAAAATAGATTTAATTAAAATGTTATCAATTTGGGGATAATTATTGAAGGCCACATGATGTAATTACAACTCTTAGATTTTATATTTTCATGACTATGGTGTAATAATGAGTTGATTTTTTTTGGAAAAACAATGATAGATAGTAATGATTACCATGGAATTGACTATTTATTTAATGATACATGATATTTTTGGGGATGTTTATCTAATTATTGGATTTACTATATATTTAATTCATTGTTACTATATATAACATTGATTAACAAATTTTAGTGTCAAATATAGAGTTAATTCATGAAGGAATGTATTTTATTTATGATTTAATGCATTTCATATTAAAATGGATTTTTTTTTCAGGGTATATTATTAATAATATACTATTAGGATACATAAACATTTGGGTATATGATTGTATGATTGATTAATGTGTTTTATGAAAGGATATGAAATTTGATATCTCATAAGAGAGTATGGTACATTTCATTTTAGTGGTTTTATACTAAATGATGTATATGATAAGAATACTCTAACCTATTTTAATAAATTATAAATAAATAAAATTCTGATGATACAATTTATTTAAAGAGAGGGAGAATATAACACCTCCCGATTTTGGAATATATTTGATTAAATTAATACCACTATTGATATACTTCTCCACACGTAACACTGAACTAAAATGATCTGTGAAATATTATATAAATATTATAGATAAAATATTAGAACATTAAATCCTGTAGTAAATGAAATTGAAATCAATTATAAATTCAAAAAAAATAGTGTTAATAAGTACTAATGTTTTAAAAGTGTATTCTTTTAATAAAAGTGTATTTTGTTCATATATTGTATTTTCATCTAAAATATAAACTTCTATTTTATGTATTTTTAATTTTTTTAAAATTAATTTAATTTTTCAATGAAGTGTATATAAATTATACTAAGATGTTTTTTGGTTATTTTTCTAAAAAAAATTATTTTTCGATGAAATGTAAAAACATACAGAATTTTCAAATGTTTTAACTTTAATGAAATTATCATAATAAAAATTTAAATTAAATTTTTTCAAATATATATATATATATATATATATATATATTTAAAAACAAAATCTAAAAATACTATATTGAATTTATTAAACAGAAATGTACCTTGTTTTGAATCATACGTAATATTTTAATCCACCAATTTTTTTAATTTAGTTATATTAACAATTAGTAATAATCACATGTAGAAACTAAATATATCAAAATGGATCTATAATTTAAGACTAATATGATTATATTTTTTAATATTATTAATTTAATTTTTTTACTAAATGAATGATTACTATGTTTAAAATTAATAACCATGATAATAAAAATACTATTATTTTCAAATATTTGTTTTATTAATGTTTTGTAATTTTTATCTAATAAATTAATAATATGTATTTTAAAAAAATTATATAATATTATTTTTAAACAAATATATAATTATATTATCACTCCTTAATTTTTTTATAATTTTTAAATAAGAATAAGAACTCTTTTAAAAAGATCATTTTTCTATAAAAACTATTTTCATAGATATAAATTTTTTTAATTTAAAAGTTAATTACTTCTTATTTTAAAGATTAATTAGAGTAAATGTGGAATAAATTTAGGTTCATTACTCCCAAATATGGTAATATTGGTAAATTTATATTTTTAATAAAATAGAAATTACTTGGATAAATACTAGTTACCAAGATAAAGACCAAAACTGAAATTTATGGAAGAAGATTAAGAGAAATTATCTCATACCAAATAAAATTATTTATAACAAATTGAACCATGAATTCTTGAATATTTTCATTCAATAATTGAAAAATAATGACTGTTTAAAAAAGTATCATTTTATTCAATTATATATCTAGGAACTTCTACCCAGTCATGAAAAAATCGTCCCTTATAAATTATTATTAAAAAAATTTATTTTAGCATATCTTATAATCCGTTGTAATTTTAATAATCATCTTATCTCAGTTAGTAATTATAATCCCATTATTTCCAAGGAGACTTTCAAGAGAAATTTCATGGCCTCAAATTGAGTATTACTTAATCATAATCCTTCTGATATTAATATTTATCCTCCAAATATACCCCAAATATAGTGATATAATGACCTTTGTATCATTTTATAAATAATTTAAAATAGATTAATGTATAAACTTTAATTTATTCCATCCTGATAATATAGAAATTCAAAATAATGTTAATTACATATTGTGTGAACTACCGCCCCCACAAAGCAACATTTTTCGTTTTCATTGTGATTTTCATTATTAATAAAAACACAAAAAATATGAATCAAAAAAATTAATAAAATGTAAATTATATAAATATTCTTCTATTATAATGATATTATTGAAATTCTTAACCATACTCAGCCATCAAGATATATCATGTTCAATTTTGGGTTGGTTTAACCACCAACATGAACAATGTTATAAAACCCTATCATGAATGGATATAATAGCATAAATACTAAGTTTTTAATAATTTTATAATTAAATAATAATTGATTTACGGTTTTGTAAAGGTTTTATTAAGTATATAATTTAGTATCATAATATCATCTCTTATTAGAAATGTTAACAAAAAAACCTCCTCCAATTACATTTTCTTGGAAATAAATAAATATCATATGATAATAAATGATATTTTTAGAAGTAAAAATACATTAATAATTTTAATAATAAGGTATATAATGATATTAATTGGAATATTTAAGATTTTGGGTTCATGTGAAGACTAAATTAGAAACACGGTATGGGTTTTTTGTACCACTTTTTACCTATTGAGACATATTTTTTTATTACATATAATTTTTTAGGGTGGAATATCTGTTGACACTATAATAATTTTTATAATTATTAATTTATATTAAATTATATTCTTTATTTAATGCAATTTTATTTTTCTAATGGGTTTTTTAATCAAAAATTATAAAATTTGTAATGTTTTGATGTTGTAAATTCCATTCACTAAGACATGTTTGTATTATGATCCTAATTTCATTTATATACAGTATATACAACAAATTTAGTTTTATACCATGTTATGAATTTAATTAATGGTATTTTAAGTTCAATTTAATGATCTCTAAAATATAATGTGGTTTGTTTTTAAATATTACTCGATCAATAATAATTTTCTTGACTCACGTTCATTCTCATTAAGTCAAAAATTATCTACAAAGTATAATATTATAAGGCCATTTTATCCACATAATTCCATTTATATGGTATTTTATATTTGTATAATTTTCCTAGATGAAATTAATTATCAAATAAAAATATTAAATTGAAAATAATAACTATCATTCCTTCTAATATATATTTTTCTCTATTTCCATATTTTCATTTCTACCTATTTATAAAAATAATTGTTAACTATAATCTGGATATTTCATAAATGATTCTCATAATTATATTTACATATTTTCAAAAGGGAAATAAAATAATATTTTACAATTAAGGTTTTATAAAATATTTTTCCAAAACATTTGAAAAGGTTTTCTATCATTTTTATATGTAATTTTTTATCTTTCACCACACATTTTCTTTATAAAACATTTTTCTGTTTTTCAAGACTGAATTACTGATAAATTATTGGTTTTTTATAGTTTATAAAAATATTAAATGAAAATTATATTTGAATATTATTCACAAAAAATCATTTCCCATTATTTTAAATATTCTATCCCATGAATTAATGTTTTAAAAAGTAAATTATCAATCCATTATTCAGGGAATTTTATTTTTAATGGTTTTAAAAGAGAAAAAGTCATATTCATCATGATTTTAAAATAAAAATTACAATATTCTTCTCAAAATTGTTATTCATCTATCGGCTTATTCATTACATTTGTTTTCACAACTGAGAAATAAAAAATATCTATTAGATTAATAATCTATTAGATAAATAATCTATTACAATAATTTTGTTTCCAAATAATATTTGGTGTATAACCATAATTATTCTTCTAATTTAATTCATATATGAAAACTCTATTATATTTTCCTCTAATTGAAGGGTGTTCTACTAGATTTCATACTTTGATTAATTTTGGAAATATCCGACTTAACCATATACCATTTATATATATAGTGTAAATAACATAGTCTCTATTCTATTTATTTTATGGTACTTACCGAGAAATTTAGTTTGTGTATCTTTATTTCTATTTAATTTCCCTAGGTACATCATATTACATTTATTATTGTAATTATGAATGTTTTCCTTGTCATATTTCATTTAAAAAGGTCATAAAACCCATTAGTTCATGGTTTCATTATGATATGATGATGATATATTTTCAATGGAATACATATATATGAATAATGATTGGTGGGGTATTATATTTAATTCCAAATCAATGATTTATGTTTATATCTATTGAGATAGTAATACATGGTCACTGTGAGTTTATTCACACTAGCATGGGAATACTGTGTTTTCCCACATTTTCTGGTATCGTCATAATGAGTTTCTTAAAATTTTCTTGGACATAATGAGTTTTTATGGAAGGTTTTCATATGATTCTTCATGGGACACAATTTTACTCTTATATTTATGACTATGTTATGTTCTCTTGGATCATTTGTATTGAATCATGTTTCTATACTGTTTTGATTAATTTTCTTTGTTATTCCATGCCTTATATAGGGTTTTAGGATATATATTTTATTATGAATGATTTTATTTTTTATAACTATTATACAAATATTATAATATTATATATAATTTTTTTGATACATATAAAACATATTATAGACATAGTTTAACTTAGTATTG
The DNA here is from genome assembly GCA_963277665.1 of Viscum album. Taxonomy (NCBI): domain Eukaryota; kingdom Viridiplantae; phylum Streptophyta; class Magnoliopsida; order Santalales; family Viscaceae; genus Viscum; species Viscum album. Next base: position 1,696,278,326 of record OY728147.1, read on the forward strand.
TGGAAAAAATAACATTTTTTTATAAAGAGCATGGGTTCTACTAGTCAAATATTTGTCTTAACTCTCTATAGCACTAAACATAAAAAGGTCCATAGAATATAAATGGTACATTATATATGAAAGACAATATATTTATGGATGTATATATAATATATTATGTAATGTATGTTATTTTTAAACCAATATTTGGGAGTGTGGGTCTAGAGGACCTCGGTTTTCGAATATCAATTTCTAATCAATATATGACTAGTTGAGAGTGATTGAGGAAGACATTTAAAATATTAAATTCTGGAACCAGTATAAGAATTATGAGTTGTTATAATCTCATTTTGGTGTCAATAATGATCCTTCAATTATATTTTCCCATATAAAATGTATAGTACCCTAATTTAATATTTTTAAATTTATTACTTATTTTTTAAATTATTAGAAAAAATATTTCAATTCAAAAAAATTTATAGGAGTTATGGTTAAATGAATGAAATCAAAGACTACACATACTTATAATTTATAATGAGTTTTCAAATATATTAGCTTCGCGTGGTTAGGTTCATTATTTTACTAACTACACCTTCCATGGGTTTTTAGCCAAAATAATATTTTTCCTATTTTATCTTCTGTAGACCCTTTGAAATTAATTTATATAATCTTATGATTATATTATTGAATGAATATTAAAAATGTAAAATCCATGGAATATTATTCAAATAATTTTCATATCCCTTTATAAAATATATGGAATATCATGGGTTTTACTTGAATTATTATTATGTAATAGTATAATTTTTTTGTTAATCTAAATTGATAGTGGCGTTATTAGAGATAATAGATAATATGTATAAGTATGTGTTATAATTTATTTTTTTGGGATGTTTCTAAAATAATTGGTTGGTATTACTACTACTTCTACTATAATTATATTAACATAACTTATTTTCAATTAGAATTAAAATTAACATAATATTTAATATAATATTATTAGGTGATGTTTTTGGGTAGTGTTCTTAATTGAGAATTAATAATAAATCTATATAATTGAATTTACATTTTATAATTTATTATTTTTTAGATTTACATATATAAGGGGTATTATCTTCCCTTTCAATTAATTTAAAGATGTTTGAGGATCATGAGAATGAGTCTTTCCTCCACCTCATCTTCCCGTTATAATTCCTTTATATTCCTATGAAATATATTCAATAAAAATATGTTATGTATATGTATTTCTCTATTATCTTATTATTTTTCTCCTTATAACATCCATCTTGAGCTATGGTCCAAAACATAATATAGAACACAATTTGAAGTAAAACCCACCAAACATCATGGTGATTTTGGTGGCATTTTGGTATGGAATCCATTGCCAATCATGAATTTTCACTGATTAGTAGAGGTGTACATTTTACATAATATTTATGTAGATTATTATAGAATTTCTATTTTTTGTTAATATTTAATTTCTTAGGTATTATTTAATGTATTTTTTGTTTATAAATTCATCTAAAAAATATATTTTTTTATTTTATAATGGATAAAAGTTTATTATTTTATAAGAGTTTATTAATATTAAAATGAAAAATATTTCTTGAACATTTTTTACATATTTAGAATCATGTATGTAATTGAAAGTCATCATTTATTATTTTTTTATATAAATTTACCCAATGTGTTGGGAAATATAAAAAATTATTTTAAAATGTAATAATCGAAATAATTTTTGTTGAGGAACAAGTTATTATTTATAATTAATTAATAAAGATTTTTTTGAAGGTTTTATATTGATAATATATAGTTTTCTATGTTTCACTAACTTTGTACATAACTGTCATACATATTTTCATTGTCCCATTAAAATTGAGTTGTGGATATAAGAATGTATTTAATTCAGTAAAATATAGATTTATAGTTGGGTTATTTTTCTATTCATCTTGAATGGATCAGATATATTTAATTATATAAAATCTCATTGTAATACCAATATTATAGAAGGGGGTTTCTATAAAAAGTACCAATGATAATGTATTATTCTACTCAGCCAATCCTATGGTCTCCTAGTCATGATTCTTCTTTAGATAGTGTGGAGTAGTTACGATTCCAATCTAAATAGTTTTTCATTTCTAATGCCAAATAGTTTCGAATTTTACTCTATCTATATGATATAAAAACTTATTTAGGATTATTATACTACTATCGAATTAAAGATAGATGTATAATTTGGTCATCTTATATGTTCACATATAAATGTTTATGTTTTGGATTTTCAAAGAATGATTTAAATGATCAATATCATAATCGATTCTTTTAGAAAATGATCTCTATATTATAATTATTTTTGGAAAAAAGGTTAATTCCATAAAATTGATTTCAAACTAAAATTCATGTTTTTTATACGAAATGGAATGATTAGAATAAATGGTGGGACCCTATTAGGAAATATCTCACACCCTATACGCACACACCATTGTGTGTAAATAGCCTTATTTTTTATACATATTTCATTCAATTTTGATCAAAAAAAATGGTTGCAAGAGAGTACAATAGATTTAATGTGGGGTTATATAAGTGGTTATATATGAGGGGTTCCATTGTCACATAGCGCAATTCATATATTTAATTTTCTATTGTGAAAAAATGTGTAACACTTTTTTAGTAATATACATATTCATTAATTTATTATTTAGTGTCATGAATGATAATGTGATTGTTTAATTTGTCTGTTTATTGTAATTAGAGTAATTTATTTTGGTTACATGATTTTTGATTTTCTCATTTGTTATATATTACATAAAATATAGTATCTTTTTCCAACATTCATAGTCATACCCTTTTTACATGTTTGGACCTATAATAATCAACAATTTGATTTCAGATTTGTAGAACACTATTTTGGGTACAGTGTCTGAGTTCCCAGTTTTATATGATATAAATTGTGTCTTCCATAAGTACCATAACTCTATCATCATGGTGTTTTTGTATGATATTATTATGTATTTTACATTATATGAGTGTCCCAAAATTTTTTTAGAGATAATACTTGAAATATTATGAGTTCATAGGTTTTATTAAAAGATATAAAAATCATCTTGGATGTGGTATGTGAAGTTCACAGGGAACCTTACATAAAATAATGATATCTTAATAGATCTAAAGAAACTCATCGAAGTGGTATCTTTGGGGAATCCCAAGAATTCTGTATACATTTAATGTTTTCTAATATTATAAGGATGCTACAGATGATTCATTCAATTATTTTCATTTTTAACATCTATGATGATTATGTAGGATAAAAAATCATGATGCTACTTCATGATAAGAAGTGTCACTATTCTTTTCATGAGTTGATGAAATAGATGAAAATTGGGCCAGTTTTTATATTTCATGAGTATAGATAAGGGTTATATATGTATTATGATGCATATAGAGATATAATATGGTGTTTTTTATGTAAGGGGATAAATTGGTTTTGTATGGGTTATAGAAAATACAAGTATTTGATAATAACTGACCTACACAAGATATGGAGTTAGAAAACATTATCTATTCCTTGATCAATTAGTGTCATCACTAGTTCTGATATAGATTCAAGGCGTTTTATAGACCTAAGTGTCTAAACGACATCCTCTCTTATTGGGATATAAACATGTTGTAATGAATCTGGTTAATGTACATTAATCCCTTAATTCTATGTTATCTTATGCATTATGGAATGGAAATATTCTGGTTTATACCAACAGTCCAAAGTCAAAAGCATTGAAGAAGTTATTAGGGAAATGGTAGACAATTATCTTGATAGACATGTTATATCTAGAAGCTAAAAAGATGAAAGTGGTATTATTTTACATTGATTCTACATCACTTATACACGTTTGGACTAATTAAAGTATCGAAAAAGTCTAATTCTAAATTTAATAAGACTAGTAATCCTATAAATGGTAAGGAGGTTATCACAGTGGTTGCTTGTGATGGACAATAAAACTAATTTTTTTAATATAATTCTAGTTATTTTATTTTACTAAAATATGTAATAAGATTATTCAATATATCATATTTGGTACTTTTTCTTATAGTTGTAATATTGTATAATGAAATATGATGATATTTTAATGGGAAAAGTTGAGGAGTTACATTGTGTATTATGACACTCACTAATCAACTTTTCAACAGATAAATTTGATTCATCAGTTACTTATATTGTTTTTACAACCATTATGATTTTCATTACGGAAGTGCGATATATTTTTTTAGATTCAATTACTAGTTTCGATATATCACAAGTAAACCATGTTTTGATATGAGTGATTGTGGATAAACATTTATAGTTTTTCCACTTTTTAAAAATTTGGGATACATTCTTAGATGATAAATTGGGAAAGATTTGTTTCGATGTGGTGGATGTTCATTATGATGTTTCTCAAACAATTATTTCATAAATATATCCTCAATAAAAATTTATATTTTATGGAGGGTTACACAAATTGATTAGTACTTAAAAAATGATAGAACGTCATAACTCTCTATGATGGAAACCCAAATAAAATTAACTATATTGACTATATAGGGCATGAGGAAAAATTCTGTGAAATATTTTTGGAGTTTTAGAAATATTAAATAGATTTTGTAGGGTTCATATACACTAACTATAAGGCCCCAGCCTTAAAACCTTACTTAATATTGAGTTATTACAAGATTACACATTGAGGATCTTTTCGGGTTTAGAGTTTTAGAAAATTAGATCATAAAACTTGCATTATATTCCACATATAAACAAAGTGGTTACATAAAGATTGTATTCTTCATTCCCATCAATAGAAACACATTTAAAATAAAACATGGATTATTTCATGACACATCCTTGACTCTATCATCTTATCAGGTACCTTTCCCTTGACCTGTGAAAAACATTTCAAAAACTTGGGATGAGCATAAAAACTCAGTATGGGTTATAAAAAAAACATGGAAAGGAAACATGAGTTCATATATACATAAGAATGAAATCATAATTTACCCATAAAACATAGTCACTTTAACATACCTCATAAAATCATGAATAAATCATAGAAATCATAAGACATAAAGGTAACTTGAGGCATTCATAACATTCTTACGTAGGGAGTAACCCACTTGGTTACGTTTGGAATACCCATCACGGTATATTCCCTAAAATCTCTTCGGAGAAACCTTAACGTTTCACTCCTTCGTGTTACCCAATGCATTGGAGAGCTATAATGGGCTCACCTGCCCTTAGTTTATCACAGAACCACCCGTCTTCATAATAATGCCCAAGAACCATAACATAATCATATCACATAAAACATGCATAAAGGAAACATAAAATTTCCACATTTCAATCACGATATATCAATACAACACATTGATATAAAAACATTATGAAAACCATTTTCAATACTAAAATAAAAGAAAATTAAAACATGGTATTTATTTTTCTTTTAAAAAGAAGGTATGGCTTGTAGAGGATGCCGAAACTCAAATAACGATCACGACGGCGGAGAAGTCGTTGTCGCCGCATACGTACGACAAAAACATTCCCTTTTGTCATTTAGTAAACGCTTCGTATAAAAAATATTCTTTTTGAATAAACGTAAAAGTCAAAGGGGTTTATACACCGTATAAAAGAAAGTTTTGTATAAAATAAAATATGCCTCAATGAAAGGAGATTGAGACGAAGTCCCATACCTCGTATCCGACTTGACCCGACCGTTCTTTAATCTCCTGAATAATAAACTTGAGTTAATCTCTACTTGCTTATGAATCTTTTTCATGTTCATTATTCCTTTTATACCATGTTATGGACATCATTTAATCATTTAAGTTAATATTGATCATTTTGTCGGTATTTGGTTCTTAAGTCAAAAATAGACTTCTTACACTTACATGTTGTTAATTTAGTCAAAGGTTCATTATATCCAGAATGGTATTCATGATGTACATATCATATATGTCATATATATCCAGTACATACATGCATTTATAATATTACATAATCATTTAGAGGTAAGAAATGAAATGCACCGTTCATGGAGACGGTAAGCCGTACGTACGCATGAACGCTACTTTCTTTTCTATTTCGTATTTTATAGAATGTAATCATAATAATATAAAGGTATATTATAATTCCAGTATATTATCATATATAATATCATAGTTCCATCCTTTATATGTCCCACATATGGTATTTAACGAATCAAATCACTTTGAGGGGGCGGTAGTCCGCACTTCCTAAAATGAAGATATCGTGTTTACCCATAATGGAAACCATAAAGGTATGCCCAAAATGAAAAAAAAACAGAAGCTTAAGGAAAACATAAACATATTATATATCATATATAAAAATAGTGACATCATAATGGCCACCTTGGAAGGTGTTAAATGAGTATTGAACAATCATCATTTCGGGAGGCAGAATTTCGCCATCCACGGAAACCGTATGTTCTTTAACCATTTGATGTAGTTGTGTGAGAGTTTAGATCAAATAAATCTTATAACAACATCCTAGTATATTTAAGATACTGGTGTTGTTACAAAAGAAGTAAATAAAAAGAGTTTAGGGGGTTGGAGAAGCAAAATAAAACAAATGAACATGAGAGAATGAATTACCTCAAAAAGTGTAACTCCTTTTGATTTGATCCAAAAGGCTTCCTTTGAAAGGATTATTCCAAAAGGGAATCCTCTAGGATGAGGAGAGGGATGTGGAGAGAGTAAATGGGCAGGGGTTGGCCGAGCCAAAGGCTTGAGTAGTGTGTGAAATGAGGTAGAGGTGGGGGCCTTTTATAAGAGGAGAGGAGGGGCACTTTTGGAAAGTAAAGAAATATTACATTATTTGAAAATGTGTTTCGGTTTTAAAAGGTCCAACATTGATATAAGTCGTGGATATGGTGATAAGGGTTCGAAATACACCCATCCAATAAGTTTTTGACATGTGTAGTTCATAGATATTACATTATAGTTCCATTTTATTTTAATCGTTAAATAATGATGTCATCACTGCATCATTATGATGTCATAAATAATTTAATTTATTTAATGTCTAAAAATTATAAAAAAATTACTATGATGTAGGAAATCTTTTTATCTTTACAATGAATATTTATAATCACAAATATGACTTGTATAAGCCTACTTAAAAATTGTTTTAGTATAACATATCATGTTTGTGTCAATTTTACTTTTCCATTAAATAAAAGTATATTATTGTCATTTTCCAACTAAAGTGGCTCCATGGGGTCCCCATGTTGACCCATGGCTTGTCTGGGTCGGACATGACACAACCAATAAGGTTGGGACATTTGTCTAGGTCGTTTCATATTATTAAAGCATTATTTATACCTTAAACTACCCTAATTACCACTAATCGCGATTAAGAACTTAATAAGTTACTATTCACCAAAAAATTATTCTAATCTCATTGAACCACATTTTACATCTTAATGACAACCATGTATGTCGGATTTTCAAAATTCAGTACACATTTGTGGTAAACTTTCATTTAACTGAAAAATCAGTTTGCTTGATTACCACTTAGTGGTTTCACTATTCATCAAAAATTGAAGTTTTTCAGAAAATTACCAAAAATTCACCCTAAGCTATATTTGATATTCCGAATTCAAAAATAAAGTCTATTTTAAAAAATTCAAATCATATAAGTCACATTAATTAATTTAATAATTAATTCCTGCTGCCAGAGCAAATAGCGTGTTTTTACAAAACAATAAGTATCAAAAGATTGACACCAGTTTAAGTCTAATTTCAAATCGAAATTGATTCCAATGACCACCATTGGATAAAATGGAAAAAATATATTCTAATTTCACTTCAAAACCAATTCAAAACATAATCTAATCATATAAATAAATTAGGTTAAAAAGAAATTTTGATGTAAAATGCAGTATTTTTCACTATTCATTAAAAAATGAACATTGTCAGAAAAATACCAAAAATTCACACAAGGTAAATTTTGATGTCCCATTCATAAAGGATAAGTTTATTTTTACAAACATAGTTTATAAAATTGTCAAAATATAGATTCGTATGGTCCAATGATCCTTGAACTCAGCTTTCCTTTCTTACCAAATCTCATCACACTTTTCCAAGGAGAAACCTTGAGAAAAACATGATCACCTACCTCGAAAGATAGATCCTTCCTCCAGTTATCCGCATAACTCTTCTATCTGCTCTGAGCTGTTCTCATGTGTTTCTGAATCAGCTGAACTTTTTCTGCCATCTCTTCTACCAATTCTGGTCCCATCAACTTTCTTTCACCCACATCATCCCAGAAAGCTGGAGTTCGACACCGCTTCCCATATAATGCCTGAAATGGTGCCATATGTATACTGGAATGAAAACTGTTATTATATGAAAATTCAACCAAAGAAAGATGTTGGTCCCAACTTCCCTGATAATCCATATAACAAGCTCGTAGCATATCCTCCAATGTATGAATTGTTCGTTCTGACTGACCGTCTGATTGAGGATGAAAAGCTGTACTAAAATTTAATTCAGTACCCAACGACTTCTGAAGGCCTTTCCAAAAGTTAGAAGTAAACATGGGATCACGATCCGATATAATAGAGAGAGGAACTCCATGTAACCTGACTATCTCTTTAAGATACAAACGGGAAAGTTGATCAAGAGAGAAAGTATCTCGTATAACAAGGTAATGAGAAGATTTGGTCAAGCGATCAACAATAACCAAGATTTCATTATTACCTCGAGATGTCTTCAGTAATCCAACAACAAAGTCCATTGATATATTCTCCCATTTCCTCTCTGGCACTGGTAAAGGCTGAAGCATCCCTTTCGGTAACTGCCGCTCTGCTTTAACCTGCTGACAAGTCAAACACTTCACAGTAAAATCAGCAATATCTCTTTTCATTCCATCCCACCAGTAATACTCCCGCAGATCTCTATACATCTTAGTACTGCCCGGATGAACTGAAAACGGAGAACCATGAGCTTCACATAACAAATCTCTCTTCAACTGTGAATCACAAGGCACACACAATCTCTTCCCAAATCTCAAAACGCAATCATTATCAATGTTGAATTCAGGCAACTTACCTTTCGGAACCAGCTCTACCCTTTTCTGCAACTCACTGTCTTGCTTCTGTGCTTTCTTGATTCTATCTGATAGAGATGATCTCACTGATACCTGAAACAAAACAGAAGGACTTCCTGCACCAAAAACTTCTATGCCAAAGTTCATCAAATCCTTGACCAAAGGATCACGTTCCAAACGCAACATTGTTAATGAAGCATTACTTTTTCTACTCAAAGCATCAGCCACTTTATTTGATTTTCCCAGATGGTAATGAATTGTACAATCATAATCCTTGATTAATTCCAGCCATCTCCTTTGTCTCATGTTTAACTCTTTCTGAGTGAATATATACTTTAAACTTTTGTGATCGGTATATATTTCACACTTTACTCCATACAAATGATGCCTCCAAATTTTTAAAGCAAAAACAACAGCAGCTAATTCCAAATCATGTGTAGGGTAATTTACCTCATGAGTTTTCAACTGTCGTGAAGCATAAGCAATTACCTGATCATTCTGCATTAGGACGCAACCAAGTCCTTTCAATGAAGCATCACTGTATATAACAAACTCACCATTCCTGGAAGGTAGTGCCAAAACTGTAGCATTCACCAATCTTCTTTTCAATTCCTGAAAACAATCATCACATTCTTTTGTCCAGATAAACATAACACCCTTCCGAGTTAGCTTAGTCATTGGAGTAGATAACCGTGAAAAATTTCTAACAAACCTTCGATAATAGCCCTCCAAACCAAGGAAGCTACGAATCTCGGTTACATTTGTGGGTCTTGGAGATTCTTCCACAACTTTTGTTTTTGCAGGATCAACAGTTATTCCATCCTTAGAAACAATGTGACCAAGGAAAGAAATTTGTTGCAACCAAAACTCACACTTTCTGAATTTCCCATACAGTTTCTTTTATTTTATGGTTTTCAAGACAACCCTTAAATGTTTTTCATGCTCCTCTTTACTTTTAGAAAACACCAAAATATCATCAATGAAAACCACCACAAACGTATCCAAGAACTCATGGAAAATTCTATTCATTAAGTCCATGAATACAGAAGGTGCATTGGTTATCCCAAAAGGCATTACTACAAATTCATAATGGCCATATCTCGTACGGAACGCGGTCTTCGGAATATCTGCCTCCTTTACCTTCAGCTGATGGTACCCCGATCTCAAGTCAATCTTTGAAAAAAACTGAACTCCCTGGAGCTGATCAAACAAATCATCGATATGAGGAAAAGGATATTTGTTCTTAACAGTGATATTATTCAAGGCTCTATAATCAATGCAAAGTCTCATAGAACCATCTTTCTTTTTAACAAATAAAATAGGAGCACCCCATGGTGATGTGCTAGGTCTAATGAAACCTTTCTCTAATAAATCATGCAATTGATCCTTCAACTCTAAAAGTTCAATTTGTGCCATTCGATAAGGGGGTTTTGAAATTGGCTTAGCATCAGGAACTAAGTCAACAGTAAACTCAACTTCCCGATCTGGTATTATTCCAGGCAACTTATCAGGAAAAACATCAGGATACTCATTTACCACTGGCACATCATTAATCTGAACAGTTCCTTTATTTTCAACGACGTGTGCAAGGTAACATTCATTTCCATCTTTTACAAGTTTCTCGGCCTCTTGATATGTTATCAAAAGTAAGGGTTCATTCTTGTAAACAAACTGAAATTCTTTCTGAAAAGAAACTTCTTTAGCTCTACAGTCAATATTAGCATGGTAAATAGAGAGCCAATCCATACCCAGGATAACATCAAACTCAACTAGAGGTAGAACAATAAGGTTTGCAAGTAGGTTCTTTCCACAGATAAGGATAGGAAGATTCTTATAAATTCTTTTTGCCTCGACACTTCCCCCAGGTGTTTTTACCAAAAGTTCAGGAGTCATTTCTTGAGATGGTATTCCCATTTTACTAGAAAAGTTTTCAGAGATGAAAGAATGTGTAGACCCCAAATCAAACAACACACTGGCATAATCTGAAAAAATAAACAAAGTACCTGATACAACTTCATTTGATGGCCCAACATCTGCTGAAGTAGTTGCAAAGGATTTCACCACCCCTTTCTGCTTGTAGTCTAACTGATTCCCATCACTCAAGATCCTTGTCGGACACTCGTTTGCATAGTGACCCATCTCATTGCACTTATAACATTTCACTAACTGTAAATCAAATTTGTTCTTACCTTCACCTTGATCCTTTTCAGTGCAATCACGAGCCTTATGTCCCATCTTACCACATCGGTAGCACTTCCCAGAATTCAGAAGACATTCCCCACCATGCCTTTTGCCACATTTATCACAAACTGGAAACTTAGTTCTCTTACCATTAGACTTTTTTTGATGAATTCTTACCTTTCTCCTACCACCTCGGTCTCTTCTTCTGCTGGTTGTTATAGAACACTTGGTCATCGGCAAACTCCATTTCCACCTTCTCAGCACATCGAACAAGCTTTTCATAACTTTTAAACTCACGAGAATCTAATGCCCTTCGATACTTTGTCTTTAATCCTGAGTAAAAACGATTGATTTTACTATCAAGGTTCCGGATAAAATTTGGAGAATACCTTGCCAATCAAGTGAACCTTTCTTCATAGGCAGCCACTGAGTCTTCCTCTTGCCTCAATTCCAAGAATTGCTTTTCCATCCTAAGTCGAACATCCTTAGGAAAATACTTCTCCAGAAACATACCTTTGAATTCATCCCAGTCAAGAGCATCAATCTCATCGGCGTCCCTGATATTTTTAACCATAGACCACCACTGATCTGCTTCACCCTCCAAACGGTAAATAGAAAGACTAACCTTTTGATTGTCTGAACATCCCATGACATCAAAAATCTTCTCCAGTGCTTTAATCCTCCCTTCAGCTAGCACAGGGTCAGATGATCCTCTGAATGATGGTGGATGTTGCCTCATGAAATGTTCCACCACTGACATGTTCCTCTCCGGTTGATCTAGCTGATCTCGTGCATGGATACCAACGCCATTTATCGCTTGAGTCAACTGCGCCATTACTGCAACAAACTGTTCAGTTCCAATTCCGACCATTTCTGGATGCTGATTCGGAAGGTTATTTCCTTCTGTATGCCTTCTTAGCACAGCTTCCCTGTTTCCTCTGCGGAAAACCATTCTGAACAAACATGTCTTAGATGAAGCAACATGGTAATCTTTAAATGCTATATCTTTTCAAAAAAAATATTTTTGGATAATCATTTAATAGAATTCTAACTCCTAAAGTTATCTAAACTGACCTCTGATACCAACTATAAGGCCCCAGCCTTAAAACCTTACTTAATCTTGAGTTATTACAAGATTACACATTGAGGATCTTTTCGGGTTTAGAGTTTTAGAGAATTAGATCATAAAACTTGAATTACATTCCACATATAAACAAAGTGGTTACATAAAGATTGTATTCTTCATTCCCATCAATGGAAACACATTTAAAATAAAACATGGATTATTTATTGACACATCCTTGACTCTATCATTTTATCATGTACCTTTCCCTTGACCTGTGAAAAACATTTCAAAAACTTGGGATGAGCATAAAAACTCAGTATGGGTTATAAAAAAAACATGGAAAGGAAACATGAGTTCATATATACATAAGAATGAAATCATACTTTACCCATAAAACATAGGCACATTAATATACCTCATAAAATCATGAATAAATCATAGAAATCATAAGACATAAAGGTAACTTGAGGCATTCATAACATTCTTACGTAGGGAGTAACCCTCTTGGTTACGTTTGGAATACCCATCACGGTATATTCCCTAAAATCTCTTCGGAGAAACCTTAACGTTTCACTCCTTCGCGTTACCCAATGCATTGGAGAGCTATAACGGGCTCACCCGCCCTTAGTTTATCACGGAACCACCCGTCTTCATAATAATGCCCAAGAACCATAACATAATCATATCACATAAAACATGAATAAAGGAAACATAAAATTTCCACATTTCAATCACGATATATCAATACAACAAATTGATATAAAAAAATTATGAAAACCATTTTCAATACTAAAATAAAAGAAAATTAAAACATGGTATTTATTTTTCTTTTAAAAAGAAGGTATGGCTTGTAGAGGAAGCCGAAACTCAAATAACGGTCACGACGGCGGAGAAGTCGTTGTCGCCGCATACGTACGACAAAAACATTCCCTTTTGTCGTTTAATAAACGCTTCGTATAAAAAAGATTCCTTTTGAATAAACGTAAAAGTCAAAGGGGTTTAATCACCGTATAAAAGAAAGTTGTGTATAAAATAAAATATGCCTCAATGAAAGGAGATTGAGACGAAGTCCCATACCTCGTATCCGACTTGACCCGACCGTTCTTTAATCTCCTGAATAATAAACTTGAGTTAATCTCTACTTTCTTATGAATCTTTTTCAAGTTCATTATTCCTTTTATACCATGTTATGGACATCATGTAATCATTTATGTTAATATTGTTCATTTTGTCGGTATTTGGTTCTTAAGTCAAAAATAGACTTCTTACACTTACTTGTTGTTAATTTGGTCAAAGGTTCATTATATCCAGAATGGTATTCATGATGTAGATATCATATATGTCATATATATCCAGTACATACATGCATTTATAATATTACATAATCATTTAGAGGTAAGAAATGAAATGCACCGTTCATGGAGACGGTAAGCCGTACGTACGCATGAACGATACTTTCATTTCTATTTCGTATTTTATAGAATGGAATCATAATAATATAAAGGTATATTATAATTCCAGTATATTATCATATATAATATCATAGTTCCATCCTTTATATGTCCCACATATGGTATTTAACGAATCAAATCACTTTGAGGGGGCGGTAGTCCGCACTTCCTAAAATGAAGATATCGTGTTTACCCATAATGGAAACCATAAAGGTATACCCAAAATGAAAAAAAAACAGAAGCTTAAGGAATACATAAACATATTATATATCATATACAAAAATAGTGACATCATAATGGCCACCTTTGAAGTTGTTAAATGAGTATTGAACAATCATCGTTTCGGGAGGCAGAATTTCGCCATCCACGGAAACCGTATGTTCTTTAACCATTTGATGTAGTTGTGTGAGAGTGTAGATCAAATAAATCTTATAACAACATCCTAGTATATTGAAGATACTGGTGTTGTTACAAAAGAAGTAAATAAAAAGAGTTTAGGGTGTTGGAGAAGCAAAATAAAACAAATGAACATGAGAGAATGAATTACCTCAAAAAGTGTAACTCCTTTTGATTTGATCCTAAAGGCTTCCTTTGAAAGGATTCTGCCAAAAGGGAATCCTATAGGACGAGGAGAGGGATGTGGAGAGAGTAAATGGGCAGGGGTTGGCCGAGCCAAAGGCTTGAGTAGTGTGTGAAATGAGGTAGAGGTGGGGGCCTTTTATAAGAGGAGAGGAGGGGCACTTTTGGAAAGTAAAGAATGATTACATTATTTGAAAATGTGTTTCGGTTTTAAAAGGTCCCACATTGATATAAGTCATGGATAAGGTGATAAGGGTTCGAAATCCACCCATCCAATAAGTTTTTGACATGTGTAGTTCATAGATATTACATTATAGTTCCATTTTATTTTAATCGTTAAATAATGATGTCATCACTGCATCATTATGATGTCATAAATAATTTAATTTATTTAATGTCTAAAAATTATAAAAAAAAATTACTATGATGTAGGAAATCGTTTTAGATTTCCAATGAATATTTATAATCAAAAATATGACTTGTATAACCCTACTTAAAAATTGTTTTATTATAACATATCATGTTTGTGTCAATTTTACTTTTCCATTAAATAAAAGTATATTATTGTCATTTTCCAACTAAAGTGGCTCCATGGGGTCCCCATGTTGACCCATGGCTTGTCCTGGTCGGCCATGACACAACCAATAAGGTTGGGACATGAGTCTAGGTCGTTTCATATTATTAAAGCATTATTTATACCTTAAACTACCCTAATTACCACTAATCGCGATTAAGAACTTAATAAGTTACTATTCACCAAAAAATTATTTTAATCTCATTGAACCACATTTTACTTCTTAATGACAACCATGTATGTCGGATTTTCAAAATTCAGTACACATTAGTGGTAAACTTTCATTTAACTGAAAAATCAGTTTGCTTGATTACCACTTAGTGGTTTCACTATTCATCAAAAATTGAAGTTTTTCAGAAAATTACCAAAAATTCACCCTAATCTATATTTGATATTACGAATTCAAAAATGAAGTCTATTTTACAAAATTAAAATCATATAAATCACATTAATTAATTTAATAATTAATTCCCGCTGCCAGAGCAAATAGCGTGTTTTTACAAAACAATAAGTATCAAAAGATTGACACCAGTTTAAGTCTAATTTCAAATCGAAATTGATTCCAATGACCACCATTGGATAAAATGGTAAAAATATATTCTAATTTCACTTCAAAACCAATTCAAAACATAATCTAATCATATAAATAAATTAGGTTAAAAAGCAATTTTGATGTAAAATGCAGTATTTTTCACTATTCATTAAAAAATGAACATTGTTAGAAAAATACCAAAAATTCACACAAGGTAAATTTTCATGTCCCATTCATAAAGGATAAGTTTATTTTGACAAACATAGTTTATAAAATTGTCAAAATATAGATTCAAAAATGGTTTGCCATCAAAATGCACTAAAACAATCTTTTAAGAATATTAGTGTATTCCATGCATAAGATTGTATTTATTTTCATTTTAAGCCTCTATAACACTATTTTAATCATTAATAGACATAGATAAAAACATCTATTATTCATTACTTACTAGGGATGTTACACTAACAACTATAGATAATCAATTTGGATTGATTTGTTCGAATCATTGTTCAAGAATTCATATTGATCTATATTGTGTTTAGTGGAATTGGTAGAGAGATTTATTTTAGGTCCTAGAATGGTATATGAAATGATGGGTAGATTTATCCTAATTTGTGAGAAATTAGTGATATCATATAATTTGTATAAATCTTTTATCAAACAATGGTAGTGGATGTTGGAGTTTATATATTGGGATTGAGAATTTGTACAAGTGTCACCACAGTTAAGAAAAAATGAATCGGGAAAAAAAGGGAACATGAAAATTATTTATTTCCATTCACTCAATTTTATATAGTAAATAAAATATCTGAACAATCTAATGGATTATCATTGAAATTTATTAATGGGTTTTTTCCCTATCTATTAGTGGAGGAAGTACCAACCAAATGTATCTCACATTCCTTCTTATGATGAAGATGATTTGGAGATGGATATGAAATTTATATAATGCCTAATAAGTATTAATTATAGGAATGATAAGATATTTGGATAAAAAATAATTACATTATTGTGATAATTGTGGTAGTTAGGTTATATTAAAGAGGAGATGGGGGGATAGATACACTAGCAATGGCTGGAGTTATTTTATGAAATCAAATAAAAATCACTTTTTAGTAATTAAACTTTATATTGGTGGGAGAAGAATTCCATATTTAGTTTCATAATTATGACCCCACATATTTTGTGGGTTTTTTGACTTAATTGTTTTTAAAAAAGTGGTGGGTAATAAAAAATTATGAATCAGTCTCCAAGAATATATGGAGGAATAATGTTGGTCTCTTGGGTGACACATAAGAGAGTTCATGGACCAATTTCACAATTATTTTTGATTCTGTCTCTTAGGTTTTATGGTAAGAATACCTTGGCCAATCAAGGCACTTCCCCTTCCAATCATGCAACACAACAATGTTTTTGGGTTTTGATTTCATAATTTGACTTCAAAATCCTTTATTATCCTTCAGTAATCCAAATAAAAAACATAAATCAACTTCGAGATTACATAGGGTTCCTTAGGACTAAAATCATGGATTCTAAGGAATAAAATCAAAAAATTATCTTAATGATAGATCAAATCGGCATTCAATATCTGGTGTAACATTGATGATCTCATGTACTATTTCCAAGGTTCATGATTTCTTCTTTTGGTAGATCTATCTCTACGAATAGATTTAATGGTTTTGATTGGTGGATTTCATTTTTGAACAGATGAACCATAATATCCTGATCTTATTGTTAATTTTTAAATGATTATATAAAAATTTTGATTCAATATTGTGTAGTTTTTTTTTATTTTAGGAAATTTAAATATGTTTCTAGTTTTTCAAATAATTTATAAATATTGATATGATAATTAGTGACTTTTTTTCAAAAATCACATGTTTGGGGATTTTGAATCACACCATGACAGTTAGTTTGGGATGAGATTTAAATTGATTCAAATGATTCTATTTTTAAATGTATTTCTAAGAATTTGATTTTTGGAGTATAAAATTATTTAAATTATATACTGTCTTTAATCACCTATTTGGGTAAATCGTGTTTGGGGAGTAAAACTATTTTTTATCAATTTGAAAGTGTTGGATTTCATAAATATCCCAGAATATTTATGTATATAATGAGGGGCCAGGTATTTATGATGGATGATATGTTCTTTGCTAATGTTTGATACCGATCAGAAATTCAATGGAATTTAGGAACCACATCGGTGGGTGATGATGCACAATGGGTGTATGTTAAGAATAAAGGAAATAATTTATATTAGCTGTTTTTTTATTTCCAATGTTTCCCTAGATAATTCTGGTGATTTATTTTATACACACTAGGATGGAATGAAGAAGGTTTACCTTGTTCAAAAATTTCATGGTTATGTTATTTTGAAATACTACTTTAGATTTCTCTAAAATTTCATTAACTCGTTTAATTTTAAGTCTTATAACTTATTCTCAATTTACGTGGTTGTATTTCATGGAATATATATATATATATATGGGATTGTGTGAGAGTGATTTAGGGAATTTCTACTGGGTATTCATACTCACCTCTTCTCGAACATCTCAATATATTGTTTCATAACTCGTGTAAGGGAAAGGTTCTAATGGTCCTAGGAAGTGGATATTATGATATATGTTCATAGTGGATGTGGTGGTGTTTGACCATAAATTGGAGGACGATTTTTACCATTCACATCAGATGGAAATAACTTGCTAGGTGGTCATGTTAGGTTATAAAATGAGTCTATTTTATTTTTCATCTACATTTGAACCAGTTTTCATGTTTTCTTTGAATAGTCTCTTAAATATGGGTTTGGTTTTAAATAAATTTTAATTTCTTCATTTGAAGGTAGTAGTTTTGTGTAGGTAAATTGTTCCCCCCAAAAAATGCATATCCCTATCAATTAGTTGTTATATATATGCTATTGTGGATTGTTCTTGAGGAAATA
This sequence comes from Viscum album, assembly GCA_963277665.1. NCBI lineage: Eukaryota > Viridiplantae > Streptophyta > Magnoliopsida > Santalales > Viscaceae > Viscum > Viscum album. The sequence goes on from OY728147.1 coordinate 1,696,296,723, forward strand.
TAGGGGTCCCGGTCTGATCTTAGGATTTAAGATCCATGATTGGTGTTTTCATAATGGGAACTTCTGGTTAAACATTGATATCTCAAAATATTACACACACATGGAGGGAGGGAGAGAGATAGATCTGTAGTTGGCTTATGGTTTCACCTTGATGTACCTCAAAATAGAATACATATATATTTATATAAATATATACATCAATTATGAGATTAATGATAGAACTATATAATATCAAAATTTAAATTATATAGATTATTATATAAAATTTAATATTATTTCAATAAATATTATATATCTTACAATATATTATTATATGGTTTTTGGATATAGGATAATACATATCATTAATTGAAAATTTAACATTAATTTTTAAATGAATTAATAAAATGAATATTGATTTAAAATATAAAAAATTATTAAAATTATTAAAATGTAATTAATATTATTTTATAATAAAATTTTAGTATTATATTTATTTATTTATTTATTTCTTTATACAATATACTGTAACTGATTTTTTTAAAATATGACTATTAATATTTCAATATAATTTTTCATGATAATTTTTATTCATTCGACAAATAATATATTTTATAATATCAATATTAATTTACAAAAAAATGATAATGAATCTTTAAAACAATGTTGATACTGAATGAAATATTTCTATTTAATTATTATTATACTATAACCCATTATTATAATTAGAAATAATTATTAATATTTATAAATAAAATAAAAAATTTTGATAAAAAATAATATTTTATAATAATATTTAATCATTTTTATAATTAATAAGAAAAACAATATAATTAATAATTTCTAAATATAATTATTATTTATTCCTATTTTTATATATAATTAATTATATATTAATTTATATAATTAGTAATTTAAAAAAAATTAATTTTGGTATAATTATCAATTTTTTATATGTTATTATACATTTACATTAATATATATATATATTCATATATTTTAAAATATATTTATTTGTTTTTATAATTAATAATATTTCAAAAATAAAAATATAAATATTTAATTATAATTATAATTATTATATATTAATAATATACATATATATATATAGATATATATATTTATGGACTTGTTTCCCATGAGGAGTCATAAAAGCTGGTTGATCATTATGTGAATATTATAGAGATTTCAACCCTAAAGATTGGAAATATTAAATCTTTCTCCCAATTCATGGTTGTGTCCTTTAGTGGGACTCATCAAAATATTAATATTACTAGTGGTAAAACTAGGATGAATGTTATTGCTAAACATATTGATTAAGGGAAAAGATTAATTATTACTCATTTGATATAAGTGAGGGGTTTAATACCTAAGTGAATTGTGTATTTTTTTGGGAATATTACATTTATTTGGAATTTATCAAATTTGAAATGTGTTCATATGGGTCATGGATTTTTTCACACAATATTTCCTAAAGATGAATTGAATATGAAAGTTTGAGTCTTTTAATCTATGTCCTTCACAACAGGTTACTTACACATTTGTTAGTGGTATAGTAAATTCAATATAGTTTAACAATGAAAATCCCATGTTTAATTATTGATTAAGGTTTATGCTTTGAAAAAAATTCATCAACACTCCAGGATATTGCTTGATATTTCATTATCCATTGTTTTTCCTATAAAAATTGATATGAGAATAGAAAATGATAGAGTTGGTAAATATGATTGTATTATTTTAGATTATTATTTGTGTTATACTTTGGTTCACAAAACATTTTGTATAATTTATAGTGATGAATTTAAATTTTTTATACTATAATAAAGGGGTCCAATTTTTTTTAATATAAGGTTATTAAACATGATAAAGAGAATTCAAATAGGTTTGCTATTTGTTTCGTCAGTGCTATTCAAGGGAATGATAGAGGTCTTTTATTTAATAAAATGTTTTTGAAGTTAGATATTGAAAGGGGAATTAATTATCATTATAGATAAAACTGTAAAATTCAAGATCGGTCAAAGATTGATGCTCGGATGAAAATCCATATGGATTCCATGTCTTCTCAAGATACTATGCTGGACGACATAAGAAATGGCTATACTAGTACTCCTTTTTATTGTGTCATACATCCTAACGAAAAAAATTATTTTATTATGGTAATCATGGGTAGTAGTTTTATATTTGTGTTGATTATAGATAATAGTTTTGGGGAAGGGAATTTTCAAGGGTTTTTATTATATATTCATTCTCTAGGAATACTTAGGTGGTGATAATATGGGTTTATCAATGCTTAGTTGTGACACCGTAAATGATTTTATAGGGGAAATGTGGTACTAATAGTTAGAATATGGTTACCAATGACTACTTAACAGGGTGGGGAATTGGATTTTCTCAAAGGAGGATCATATGCTAGGACATGTTGTCTCTGATCAGTTGAATCCATCAAGGAGAAATTTTATTTCACTATCAAATTTTGCAGTAATTGTTGTTCATAGTCTGGGGCCACTAGATCATCTTAGTTTGAAATTTTATTGTAGGGAAGGGGTGTCCTTTAACTCTAGGATCTCAACAAGGATTGGATATTATTTTTTGGTGTTATGGTTCTTAGGTGTTTGGAAGTATCATTCCTAAATAGTAGAGTCCTGATAATTCAATAAATTTGAAAGACCATGTTTAAGGTATTTATCTTTTATAGTTATATCAGATTCAGGATGTGAAACCCCTGGATGTTGATAATTTTTCTAAGGAAAACCATGGTTAATTTAGTGATTAGTCTAAAGTACTGAAATGGTCAATTGGGAATGTGGTTTTACCTAGATAATTTTAGATATATTTTTCACCATGGGATGGTGTGCATCATTCCATAATTCAAGAGGAAGTGGATGATAGTTAAGACACACATGAATATGGTAAATCTAATTGTGATAATGAACAAAAAATAGTCGTTTTTCATTAGTTATACTAGAGGTATAAGATTATAAATAAAAGAGGATACAAAGGGAAAATGATTATGGATTCAAATTATCCCTTGAAAACCAAGATAAAATAGGGATATTCTCTTATTAGAGTTGAGGAGACTATGATATGGAATTTTTTCCTCATTTAGGATGAAAGTGAAGACTCAAATATTTCACAAGGTACAGTCCTGCCCAAAGACACCAAGGACTTTTTCACCACTAGGATGGTTTGGGCTATTAGTAATGATTTTCTCAAAGGGAGTAAGGTTGTTAGTATGAGAAATCTTGATCTCATACAACCCATGCTTGTTAAGGTTAAAAGTTAGGTAATTACTTCTAAATCCATTTCCTCACATTAATCAATAAAATCTATGGAGGAAACATAAAATAAGGTTTTTAAGGATGAGGTATCACTACCTATAATTCATTATAACAAAATGAACTTTGAGGATCAAAATAACCATTGTATAAAGGTTAAAAATTATATATAAAGACATAATCCCCATGTAACGGTATGTTTGGGGCCTATCACAATATGAGCCTTCATTCTCAGGATATGTATATAAAGTAACTTCTTCATTTCCAAATGAAAATATATTCAACTCATTATTCTACTTTTGGTTAAAAAGGGAAAAGTTGTTTCCGAAACATGACCTTTTATTCATGACTTGGTATAACGTATAAGAATCTTATAATAAACTTATATTTATTCATTATTCTAATATTCATTTTCTTTAGCCTTTTAAATGATGAATGGTTGTCGTTGTGTGACCCCATTCCCCATCGGTCCTCATTTTAGAGTTTATTTAATAAATGGGATTAGACCCGAACTTGTTACAATATATATAATTAATAATATATAAAATAAAATAATTAATAATTTAATGTAATCCTATTTATATTTAAATATAATTATTATTATTCTAATATTTTATTATTTAGTATTAAATGATAATATATTTATTTTAAAAATTATTTATTCATTTTTATAATAAAATTTTCTTAAAAAAAATAAAAAATATTCAAAGAAGGTAAATAATAATAATAATTATTATTATTTTTATGTATGATTAATAATATATACATTTCTATAATTATATATTTATTATAACAATTTATAATTTTAATATGATTATTAATATTTTTATTTTTATTTTTATATTTTTATAATAAATAAATTATTATTGAAATATTTTCAAATATCTACATATATAAATAATGAAATAAAAATATATGTGTTTTCATTTAAATAATTAAATAAATTATACATATATATGATGGGTGAGCTTATTGTTTGTCCTAAATTGAATCATCCGTTGACTTGAGTGGCCATTATCTAAACCACCTAGTATTCCAAAACAAATTTTCCATATATTAAGAATATTTCAATGTTAATTTTAGTGCTGATAAATAATTTCCTTTATCAATTCTAAAAATAGCAATGATAAAGGCCACATCTTTTTTTTAAAACATTTTTCACCACATTACTCATATATATTCTTTGAAATCATATATAATCCAGCCACTTTAGGTTTTTTGTTGTGAAATCCATTATATTAATTATATTACAAAAAACTAATGGTATATAATTAAAAACATAGTTTTAATGAATTGTTTATAAATTTTTTTAATGTTTTTAAATGTTCATTATAGATAATCTATATTGTAATTATATATATATATATATATATATATATATATTTGTGTGTGTGTGTGTGCTAGTACTTATCAAGCAATATATATTGTTAGAATATATAGTTTTATAAACACACACACACACATATATATATATGTGTATGTGTAGGTGTATGGGTAACTGTGTGTCTTCAATATATTTTTATATGCATGTGTGTATTTGTGTTTGTAGAGATAATATTTTATATTATGTATATATATTTATATATTTTTACACATATATAACTAAATAGTTATATTTCAATAATATAATTTTTTTTATGTTTGTGTGTGTGTGTCTTTGTGTTAATGGGAAACATTTTTCGGATATTTTTTGGAGGACATCTAGGAATCACTCCGGTTTGATGGTCCTTTAATATTTTAATACCTTCATGGTTATAAGGTTTTATACTTAACATGGATTATAGAAATTTCATAAAATTATCCCTTGAATATAGTTATTGGACTACCATGGCTGCATAGAATGACTATATATTCCATTGTAATAATTATAATTTCCATAACTCAAAACACAATGTGATCTATCTGATATTTGATTTATCAATTCTTTAGTGGTAAAAATAATTGGGTAAATTTTATTTGACATCTAGAATGTCTCCTTAGTTAACAATTGTAAAAATGACTATTAGGGATCGTAGTCCCCAACAATATTGATCCTGAAACTAGATTTATAATAATCATATTCTAATGGAAATATTCATGGAATAGGAATTATTCATGAAAACTAATTTTTAGTGGTTTTTTCTTACAAAATTTTAGATTGTGAAGGTAATCACTTCTAGCAAGAGTATATCCTTATTTAGTGTTCTTTATATTTATAAAGACAGTTGTATCATAATTTCTCTCATTGATTTAGATTCATCTTTGATCCTAAAATATACACAAGGATTTCTTCATTCCCACTTGTCCATATCATATATTTTTTGGGAATAATGATGATATCCCCCTCTTGGTGTAAGGAATCAACAAACATATCAAGAATGAAATAAAGTGATAGATACAGTAGTTTCCAATGAAAATGAATCCTCTCTTATCATTTCTTACTTCCCATTAATCTCACTTCCCTATGTTGGAAATATTGTTGGGGTTGAGTAAACACTGGGCCTGCACCACTTTAGATTCCCTTCACATTTCTCTTCTTCCACCCTTTTTTTCTTTTTTAATTAAACATTATCCTTCTATCAATATTATAATTTATAACAATATTGTCTAAATTAATACTTTATACATTAAAATTTAATATATACATATATATATGTGTGTGTGTGTGTGTTTTTTTTATGTATGTATTTATGTATGTATTATTATACGTTTGCATGTATGTTTTTGTGTGTGTGTGTGTCAACATGAATCTTTGTGAGTGTGTGTGTGTTCGTGTGTGTGTGTATAAATATTCATATATATAATTATATATATATATATTGACACAAATATTTACTTTTCAAATATATTTATGTAAATATATGATATATATAATTACATAAATATATAATAATTTTATCATATATATTATTTAAAACGTAATATAAAATATTCAAAAAATATTTATTATTATTTATACTATATATATATATTGTGTGTGTATTATATTTTAACGGAATATTTTTTAAATTTAGTCTTCATATTATTTAAATATAGAAAAAAATGGTATATTGTATTTATACTTTCTATGCATCTATTTTTAGTGAAATATGAATGATGATGAATTAAATAGGATAAATATTAATTAAAATAGTGTGGTGTCAAATAAAATAAAAAACTGGTTTTCTGATTAGGATTAATAGTTAATCAAGATTTCAATATAAAATGAAAAAAAACCAATATTGATATATTTATCAATTTTTATATTGTGACTATTCATGTTAATTTTTTTATGAGTTATAAAAACACATGATCTATCATTAAATATATTGATTTCATAAATTTTGTACTAAATATGTTAAATAACTAAATTTTTCTCGTGACTTAGACAATAGTATGGTTTATATATCATCTAATATGAATAAAATGTTATACATTAATGAAAATCATAATGAGGAAATGAAAAAGAATGTAATAGAATGATTATAGTCATCGATAATTTCATGTTTTACAAAAAATGTTGGAATGTTAACATTATCAAAACCATTAACTTTAAAATATTATAGTATTAGAAAATTCATCACATAACAAAAACCCACACTTTTTCATTAAGGGTACAATTTTTCTGCAAAAAAATTGTTCTTTAAATGACACAATTACATTATTTAATAATAATATATATAATTATAATTTGGAATTTTAATTGTTCCTTATCATCATTAAACCCTTTAAAAATTAGTAGAAAACATGGGATTATTATTTTTATATCACTAAGGGGGTATAAAATGGGATTAAAACTCATTATACCATGGAAATTCACTAAAATTTGTCAAAAAGTATTTTAAAAAAAATCGTTCAATTTATATTCATTCATGATATAAAATTTTCTTATCATATAACTGAAAACCATTGTTTTCAATAAAACAGGCACATAAGAAAGCATAAATCCAATATAATAATGATAAAGGTTTCATGGGCCAATATATTCATATCACCTATAATCACTCTCAATAGTTCATAATGGAATAACTTAATCCGTTAATTTTATTTTAGTTTTTCGATAAAATAAATATTTCCTCAATGCATTGGGGGAATTTTTCCTAATCCCTCTCATTAACATTTATAACTCCAAAAAACCAAATCATGAATTAAACCCATATTATAATTCATTTCAATCCCATAATCATAAACATCATATTTAATTCATGTAAATATAAACATGAAGAAAAATACCGAGTGGAAAATTTACCTCTTAAGAAGAAAATTAAATATAACGATCTAATATAGATTAATAAATATAAATAAGATGATGTGAAATACAATTCCTATATAACTATTTAAAAAAACCACTAATTAGTTTTTGGGGTTGTGTTTTTTGAAAATAATGCATCATGTGACCTCAATGTGGGATTACTACAAGATATAAAATTCTTAAGGAGTTTTTGTTGTAGATAATGTAGTACTATCTATGGTATATGAATCATGTCCTTGATCCTCTGGTCATGTTATTGAAGTGGTTCCCATGGGTACAAAAAAATCACATACTATATTATATATGAAATATTTGTCTATATATGACACATTATTCTTTATATAAATTCTTAAGAATTCATAAATTTTTATTTTTTGAAGATTTGATGTTGTGCAGTGTTGAACTTGGTTGTACCATAACGTATCAAAGGTAATAAAAGTCATGTGTTGGTAAATGGATTCACAAAGAGGTTGACACTGTTATGGGATCCCATGATCTATAAGATTGAAATGTTTTTATAGTATTTCACTATGAATTTATGAGATTCACCACATATGGATTTTCATTTGAAAAATGGGAAAATCAAATATGTGATTTATATGATATTTTCTTAATATTATTCTGAAAAAAAATAATATGTTTTACTTAACTGATTTGGGATGAATAAAATTACTTTTAATATATGTCTATTTAATTCCATGAAGAATTTTTAGTGGGTTTAAGTGGTTTTTCTATTTTGAATTTACCCACAACATGGTAGAGGCATTATGATGTAAACCTAAAATTAGAAGTTGTTATGTTTCTAGAGTAAGAGTGACCACATCAGAATGGGCTGACTCATACTATGGTTTTATGTGAAATTGGTGACTTGATATGAGAAAGAGAGCATAAATTTTAAGGGGAATCATATTACAATCAATGACTTGAGGTTTTTCATCATGGATTTCAATAAGTATAAAAATTTAGTTTTATAAGAATTTAATGTCATGATACAGTGGTGATTCTTGCACTATGAATGTGTCAAGTTTGAATTTATGTTTCTTTCTATTTTTCATCTTTCAGAAGGGAAATAATATATTTTAATAGTGTATATTAGATTAGTTTTGATGTAACTATTTAGTGAAATTTCCCTAACCCGACATGAGTGGATTAATTATTAATCGAAATTGTAACATTCGGATTTTCAAGAGATAAGAGAAATATTGTTCTATTTTAAAAGTTAAAAAAATTATTATGGAATACGATAGATTATTAAGGATTATGAGAAATCAAAATAGATAAATTAGAGGAGGAATTAGAGACTTAATATATAAATTCATGAGTTTGGATCCATGAGTTATTCTAACTAGATATTCGCTAAGAAAAATTCTTAGACAAATTTTGGTGAAAAATCATTCATAACTCATGATGTTCAAAGTGTAAAAAAATATTGAGGAATCGAAATTCCTTATTTTTTAAGAGGTTTTAGATATTATTTTATTTTATTTTCTTCAATTGGTTGGTAAATTTAGCCACTATGAATTATAAACAACAAGAAGTGTTTTTAGTGTTTCAGGTGCATGGCGCATCATCATTTAATGCTCCTTCGAATATGTTGGTTTGGATGAACCAATTATATTCTTATTATGTCCTTATTTTCCAACTTTACAACTTTTTATCTATTGTAATTAATTTTATTGTTTCAAATAGTGATATAATGAAATTGTTGGTTACGGTTCATTTTTGAAGGATTTCAATACCCGAATTCCCCACTATGAGGGTGCTACCATTACTAAGACCTATAATGTGTAACAGAGCCAAAGTTTTTTTTTCATATTTTACTCTATCTAAAGTTATTATAGTGGTAGTTAACCATAAGGGGATTTCTTATTTAATGACATGAATTTTAAACTATATAATAATTGGACATAACAATTCTTATAATCATTGGGAATTGATGTGTACATTTTTTCTATAAATGTAATTACTACTAATATATATAGTTGATCATTACCAAATAAAAAACGAATATAGATTAATAATCATAGAAAATGAGTTAAAATTTCAGGAGTAGGAATATTTTTTTCTAAATACACAATAGTGATGTATTGTAAATCCCCACACACTATGTTGTAAAAATTGCTCAATATCTATAAATATAACACCAAATTACGCGAATGTAAATTAAAGGTGCTTTTCTATAATTCTAATTATCTGAGGATGAACCTAAATTATTTTTTCAATCCATTCTTTTCTCAGGTGAAAATCAATGTGTACCTTTTTTTGGACACTGAAAAAAAATTATTGATATTATAGACATGAAGATAATCCTAATAAGATTATAAAAACATTTCAACAAAAAATTCTCAATTCATGATGAAATAAAAAAAGTATGCGGTGATTGATAGTCTTAATAATAATCTCATTTTAATGGGCCAAGGAATAAAATCAATAAGTACTTTTTGAGGAAAATTTATTACGAATTTTCATTCAGTTAAATAAACAATAATTCCTTAGAAGATATTCCTAGTTATGGGTAAATATATAAGGTGTTGTTTTCCCATTTCACAATCCTAAAATGGGGATAATCAAAACTCAAAGTCAGTTAATATCTTATTTTATTTCAATATGGAAAGGTTAATACTATAGATGATAAGTGTCAAAAAAAATTATGGGTTAAGGATAATGATTATGAACCCATGATGATAACATTTAAGGGTGTGAAAGGAATGAAGACTTCATAATATAATTTTTTTTATAAAGAATATATTTCGTTCATAATATTATTTCATCTCTAAATAAACCATAGTTGAATAATTTTATGAATTTCAAGACCTCAGCGATGATGTTATTTTGGCTATTATTGAAGCACCACAAGTTTTATAGAGTGATAAAAATGTTTAAAATTTTGAGGGAAGAATCATCCTCAATGATGAGCTTGAACCTTATAAAATATAAATGTATGTTTTGAGATCTATGATAAATAACAAAAATTATGTAGGATAAGAATAAATACATTATATACTGAAGAAATAAAAAGAAAATTCCAAATTTAGAAATGAAAATGAATAACTCAAGTATTGATATTCTAAAAAACAAATAAAATTTTTTCTCCAAACTCATGATCAAATATCATTCACAAATCATTGATGGATTTACTTATTTATTTGGAGATTTTGTCAAAGAAACTATGATCCTTAAGGTGATTTTTAACATAAAGTTAAATATATATGGTTAGGAAATACATATAACACCTAACATGGAATTAAATATTTATAATTTAAGGGATATAGAAAAGTATATGGTAGTTAATGGGGGATCATTGGAGAAGGTAGACTCTTCTCCTTAAGTGAACAGATTCAAAAAAATGTAAAAAATATTGAGGGTCTTCATCATTTGGAAATATAATTAATTGTAGGTGAAAAATCTTAAGAACCCACACGATAAAAGAAATATGGTATAAGTAAATGTCAAAATACCCCAATGGTGTCAAGATAATTACTTGAGGATCACAATAATACACTATGAATTTTGTGTTACTATTGTTCAAATCTAGGGAATACACAATATGCGTATTATATAGAAAAAAGACATTACATGGATCAATATAATCAATTATTTTTAGAAACAATTCTATTTTTAATATGTATGTAAATTATACTATTTTGGGGTGAGTATTATTGATAAAGACTCCATGAATTTCTCATCGCAGTATCAATTGAGTGTGTCAAAAAATAACCAAATAAGAGAATTTATATAGTATAAGGATTCATCAAATGCATTAAAGACACATAATAAGTTTGTTTCTATACAAGATGAGGGTGCTCTATTGGAGACGTAAGGGAAAAAATTTACCACTAAATTATGTAAATTAATGGAAATGGATAAACATTGTTGTAAAACTAAAAAACCAATATGACTATTTGAAGAGTAAAAAGACCTCAAATGTGCATCAATATAGAAAGAGAATTCTAACTAGCAGTAAGGGTCTGAAGACTATTATTGGTGAGGCTATACCCTTGGTTTTATATCCTTACATGAATAAAATAATAGAAAAATAAAACATCTCAAAGAAACCATTGGGAATAATACTATATCAAATTGACATGTGTCATGAAATAAAAAAATGGGCTCCTAGTGTGGCAAGTTAAACTAGAATTATAGAAATTGAAAATATAAATAAAATAAGAAATAGTATTATATAGTGTATCTCGACATCACCTTCAAATATAAGATTTACCCTTATAAATTTCTCATAAAAGGGACCATTGTTGTGGCCCAATAATTTTATATATATTATTACATGATTTTAAAAATAAACTGCCAATAAATATAACCATTTATCTTGAGGCCACGTGTCTTGAGAGTACTAGGTTCACAATAAAAAAGAATAAACTAATGTATAAAATCTATATTTTATTTTTCATAAATAGCTATTAAATCCACTTTTTCACCTAAAATTGAATAGTATATCTTTGGGGATACATAAATTAATGGGGTGGGCTAAAAATCTACATAAGGTAATAAGAATGAGAATAAAGCAATAAATGCAATTCGAACGACATAAAATGAAGTCATAAAAGAGGAGGCTTATAAATAATCACAAGTTAGTATAACATAAGGTAAATGGTATCATAAGATCATGGAAACATAATAATGTGGTGTAAACTTATAACATGACATAAACATAGGCTGAGGCTGACTACTGAGATAACATCACACTGTGGATAGTGTCTAATCATGGATTATGTTAAATTGTTTATCCTATTCATAACATCTCATAGTACAAAAAATTTACCCAATGAATTGGAATATTATCTGGGTTCACCCATCAAAATATGAACCTTCTTATGTGTACCAAATAAATTATGTCAATCATAATTCATAAATATAATAATTTTCCACACAATTAAATGGGTTTCATAATATTTCCTTATATAATAATAAAAAAATATTACTTAAAGAATCCATTTAAAAAATAAACATAAATAATGAATTACCTCTATAAAAGGGAAGGATAATTATCAAGTAATATATGTAAGGGAAATATATATATAATTTATAAGCATTCTATATTCTTAAATAGATATAGAAATTGATTTATAAATAAAACGATCATCACCTAAAGAAAAAGGAGGTTTTGATAGATATGTTATCTTATATACTAGAATTATTAGGCACTTGAACACTATGTCTTAAATAATCAAGTTATATTAATTAATTACATAACTAATAATCTTTTCAATCTATATATAATTTACAATAATTTTATTATTCTCATTTATAGCCATTTTAATTTTATATATAGTATAATTTTGTTGTTCATGGTTTGTTTCTTTCATGGTTTCAAGGTAGAATCCCATTCACATAATAATTTATGTTCAATGAAAATGTATATATTAAAAAATAATGAAATTAAATGGTAATAATGTAATTGAAAAAAAATACATTTTCCCAAATACCAATATGTGTTCCGACGTATGGATGTTTAACATAGTAAAAATGTTAAAGATACGTGGTTACTACATTTAGGCAGTTTCACCAATTAATTACATGATTATTAGAACATTATAGAACATAAATTAAGTTATAAAATACTTATTATAATCATTTTTAACCAAAATAATATCTTTATAACCAACCTTGTATGTCGTGGAAAAAAATGAATTTTATTTTTCATTGAGGTGGTGAACTAACCATATTGTAAACAACATTTTCATTTGAAATCAATTGAGGGAAATAGAAGAGGATGGATGAATGATATTAAATTCACAAAGTAACATTACATTATATATAAGTTACTATAAAAACTATTAAATTTTGGATAAAAAAATTTATATATTGATAAAGAAGAAAAATATAAAGAATCAGTTGAGGGAATTACCTTTGACTTGGGATGTATCCTCTTGGGATTTAACATAACACACCATGTAATGGTATTTTAGTGAAGCCAAAAGAACTATGATTTTAATAGTATTGGTAAATTAATTGGAAATATATTTTAAAAGACACAATTCTTATTAGTTGTGAGGATAAGGGTTTGTGAGCTGTGGTATTTATAGTGGTATGAGAGGGATGTTTTTTAATATTATAATCATTAGTTTATTATTTTGTCTCAAGACGACAAATATTATTAATTCATGTGATTATATAATATAAATAATAAATTTTAAAAATAACTAATGTGTTATTACATCATCCCTGACTCAAAATATCATTTATTTGTCTTATAATGACAAATATAGTATTTTGACGTATTTCAATATTAACCAAAAAAATCAACTATTTTTTAGAAAATTAAAAAATCCACCCTAACCATTTTTTATTTGATTACTACAAGATTTCAATACATTTTATTAAAATAAATTTCTAAATAATTGATATTTAATTTCTAAATAAAATCATAATTTATTTGAAAAATATCAATTTTGATATTATGGTCAATTTTTTCCCATTTACAAAATTAATTTAGTTATAAAAAATTATACTTTCATTATAAGAAATCATAATATTAATTTTTATAAACTAATTTTTTGAAAATAATAATTATATTAAATCATTATATTTGATATAGAATTAAAAAATAAATATTCTACAAAAATAAGAACATTTATTTTATCACTTTAAAAATTTATTTACTTTTATCATGATATATATATGTTTTATTCTCATTTTATAAGATAAATAAATATTTTTTAGACTTAAATATGAGAGGATAATATTCAAATGGTTAGGTTACTATTCTTAATGGTTGGATTAGTATCCCGACATTTAGGTTACAATTCTAATGGCCAAATTAATATTATAACTATTTGATTTGAAATAGACATATGGGTTTCATAATTACTATAACTACCTCATAATTATTTCATTAAAAATTTACTTATATATTCTATATATGCTATATAAATATTCATTTTTAATTTTCAACTTCAATTACTAATATTTTTCTTCATTTATAAAGCATTGTTCATGAGTGAGATTAATCTGGGTGATCATGTATATCTACTTCTTTGTATTATTGATATCTTAATTTTTTTTCTCCCCAATATAATACATTTTATTTTTATGAACATATTTATTCTCTAATAGAACCTCCGAAATTAATATAATGAAATATATTTGGTTTCATTATGAGCTACATTTTCTGTATATAATATTATATTACAAAATATTACAAAAATATACATTCATAACTGAAATTTTATTTGATAAAATTTTGGGTCATTGCATTATCCCCCCTTAAAAAAGTTTTCACTTGAAATTTCATTTTACATACTATGATGAAAATAGTTGAGGGAACTTCTAATTCATAGATTTCTCTGGATCCCATATTTCCTATTTATACATATGGTTTTCCACGGAACATTGACTAGGTGAGTTTTCATGCTACATAGAATGTTATCTATGTTATTCAATATCTTCACCAGATCATCCTCAAAAGAGAGATCATTTTTCAACTGTATGACCTAGAAATTTAGAAGATGTGCCAGATTTGCTATGTGGATCCTCGAATGGGATAAGTGGAATATTTAAGGTATATGAGAAAGCATTTGAGGGATTTTTAGTTGAATGGACACAACTCCGAAGTGATTGAGAGTCTGAAAGGGGTGATGTACTTAGGAATAAGCATTCCCTTATTCCCAAATCACATGAATATCTTCCATAGATATATTTGAAGGAAAATTTTATCTACAACCACAATCCCCATGTTTCATTGATCATTGTAAGAATATATTATTTGTTGTGTTTTGGTAGGGTTGATGTGGTATAGATTGGTTGTAACATTTTCTATAATTTACTAGAACATTTTAGTTCTTATTATCTTTCATTAACCAAATTAATCCCAACATGGAATAATTATACATCTATTTCCATAAGGAAATTTATATGGAGTGATTTTGATGCATCAGTGTAAACTATTATTGTAGGATAAGTTGACTAGGGGAAGATATTGATCTCATCCTCATTTTAATTATATCGAACGTACTCTAAAAAATTCTTCCAATTATAAACAGTTCACTCCTATTTCCATCTAAATTAGGGGTGATAAGATGTACTGATGTTTAACTCAGTTTTCAGAGAATGTTTGATAATTTTCAAGAACATATTGGTAAATATCATATTTTGATCAGATACAATTGATAATGGTGTTTCATGAATCCTCCAAACTTGTTTGATGTATATACATGAAATTTGATAGATTATAAGTCCTTTATAATGGTGATTAAATGAAAATTCATTTTATAATTTTCCATTAAAACCCATATATAATTATTTCTTCTTGAAATATTCAAAAGATCAGTGACCATGTTTATGGTGATGTTTCCTATTTCTATATAAGTATGGTAATAGTTGCATAATGCCCTTCTATGTTTTCTTTTAAGACATAAGATGATGAAATTATATTATTTTTGATGTATATTATTTGTTATAATTCATCATATTATCCCACTAATAGTGCTCTTGGAGATCATGATACATCATTATTCTCCTTATGTGGATGATGATTGTTGATCTATGTGAATCATTCAACAGCTCCAACTTTATCTCAGTATATGATGCTACAAATTGTCTTCATCAAAATCATGCAACTCCTTCAATAATTTTAAACTAAATGGATTTAAATTTTCTTATATATTTACCATATTAAATATTTCAACTTCATCTATTTGATCATCCTGTATAGTTTCCAAAAGAGATGGTTAAGAAATCGTTTGAGAAAGTAATTATAACTATATTTTCATTATGATTAACATGTCCATATTTTCATGTACAATAATATTATATCCATATCAATTCTAATCATTAAAAATGTTTTCAAATCCTTTCAGCTTAGAACATCTTCCACTTTATTTTCTTTACAATGATGTTAGTGGATTGATAATTCATAGTATGTTATTATCTATAACTATATTATTTAGTTCATATTACCTTCTATGTTAATATATATTTTATTCTATTATTATTCTTATATATTTCACAATTATCCCATTAGAGATAATGTCACCATATTTTCATTGTGAATATCATGATAGCTAACTCTAAATCAAGTGTTCGATTGTTCTGATCATAAATGTTCAACAACCTTGATGGGTAGGTTTTTAATTTTTCCTTTTCGAATAATATATTTCCTAATTCCATTCTATAAGAATAATTATATACCACAAAATTTTCCCCACCTCAGATAATTGTGTGGACTAGTGTAGCGATAAGCTTCTTTTTTAATTCCTTGAAATTTTCTTGAAATTTTTTTGTCTAGAAAATCATTAATCCCCTTTTAGTCATATTTATTATTAGGTTGGAAAATAATTAAATATTTCTCATAAATAATTTTATGTACATAGATAGTCAATGGAAAATATAGATGTTTATTATATATGTTGATATGGGCCACTCATTAATAATTTTCTTCTTTTAAGAGTCTATATATATCCCTTTGCAAGTTATAACATTTCTCATCAATAGTAATTCTTCCATCCAAAACTCAAATTTACAATACATTTCAAATATCTTATCTTTTCATAAATAATATATAATAGTATTTAAACAACCCTAATATTCCTCATTCACATGGAGTATATCATATTATCAGGTATAAAGGCTACCAAATTTTTTTTGAGGTAATCTCTAAAGACTCTATTGATTATGTCCATACAAATTTCTGGATAATTAGTGAGTTATATCATAAAAAATATGAAATCATAGTTTCCATAACTTTTTCAAAATGCAGTATTTGGAATATATATTTTATTCACCTTTATTTTGGTGATATCAAAACTCATGTTTCACCTTATAGATATAGTGGTACCCATATATATAATCATAAAATCCATTTATCTGAGTATGAGATAGTTTTTATTTATCAATATTTTATTGAGTTCTTGATAATCATTATATATACACATTGAACTATTCATATTCTTGGGTAAGAGGATGGTCTCACCCCAAGGTGAATCACTTAGGTGTATAAAACCATTTTAAGGATTTTATTGTAACTAAATCTTCAGTTCTTCTAAATCAATCGGTGATATTCTATAGGATTTCTGGGATATAAGAAGAGATCATGGTGTTCAATTAAGTACATTTTCTCCCAGTCAAGAGCAAGACCAAGATAATCTTTAGAGAATATATATGTGTAATCCCCCATAACGGGAATGTCATTGAGTTCTGATATATACTTTTCCTTATTAGTTTTAGCTATATATTCATTATCATTAGTAAAAAAATATCATAACATTATATGAAGATTACAAATTAGCGTTTTCCATCTCCTTACACTTGTACAGAATCAGAGGATGACTCTGGATGTGAACAGTGATCTCACTCTCTCAGCAGTAGATGTTTGATTTTTACATGGATAGAAAGTCCATTCACAATATAAAATCATATTCTATTAATGTAAAATAATTTTTTTATGTTTAGTACCCAAAAAATTGAATGGGGAGGATTTAAAAACATGGTATATATGAATTTCATTATTTATATTTTCATAGGTAGTTATACCCCCTAGTTTTGAGGTGGTGTTTGAATATTTATCATGAACATTACGGATTTAAAATAATACATTTAACTATAAGCATATAAGCCATTTGATTCCCAAAATGGTAATGGATCACCCTTTCACTATTCAACTAAGGTTCCTAGTCATTTACTATATCAATAATAAACATAGGGATGGGAATACTTAAACTAATAATAATATAAAGGGGAAAATATGAACTAAAAACGAATAACTTATCTATCGCATGTATATCCGAACAAATGAATCCCTAAGATTCAATATAATATATCAATAGTAATATTCCTATTATGTTTTCTAACATAAATATTTTTTCACATCCATAAAAATGTTTTCTAATGATTTTGTGAGTTTTATGAAGCATATCCCCCAGTCATGTCAATCTAGGTACATAGAAATTCTTCTTTTTCATTCATCAGGTGATGATCCATTAAATACCCAATATACTATTTTACGGTTATTACTCCATAGTATTACAATTCTTGATCCACATCCATTTATAGTATCTAAATAGATATTTAATTTATTGAAAACCACTCACTCTATACTTCATCAAAATTTTAGGATATTTTCATGTACTTAGAGATATCTAGAGGGTTCTCACTAAATAATTATAGTCTTAATCCCCAAAAATAAATAGAACTTTCATTGATACCAACTAAATTTACCCAATTCATTTACACATATTATTAATTTTTTTAAAACATAAACATCTAATAAATCCAACTCAAAGATCAAGAGGCCTAGTGTATTTAGAAAAGTAGGTTTATAATATAAAAAAATAAACTCAAATGAAACATATTAATTTTATTGTACATAATGAGCTATTAAATTTATATTAGATCATAAAAATGGGAATGATAACCTATAGAATACATAAAATAAAAGGGATGTGATTAAAATACTATTAAGGTAGGAAACATGATAATGAAGCATAACAAGTGTGTAAAACGGCATAACATGATATCTAAAAGGATAAGGATCATGAATAATCACATGGGAGTATTACATAAGGAACATTGTATCATAAGATCATGGAAATATGAAAAATTTAAGAAACATATAACATGACATAAATATTATACATGGATAACTACCAAGACAACATCACATGGTGGACATACTCCCTTCCTAGATTTGGTTTAATCCCTAATCCAATTCATAACATCTCATGAGAGAAAAAAACATTACACAATGCATTTGATCCAAATATATGTGTACTAATAATTAATATGTATATTATTTTGTGATCCAAAAAAATTTAATTCAATTATTATTCCTAAACATAAGATTTATCTATGAAAGAAATGGGTTGCACAATCCTTGTATGTAGATGAAAATATATTTATTAAATAAGGCATTTGAGAAATGTATATAAGTCATGTATTACCACATAAAAGGAATGGATAATAATATAGGTATATATGTGTGAGATATATATATAATTTAAAATCCTTCCATACAATTATATAGTGATAGAAAGCGAGTTATATAGGAAAATGTAATAACCTAATGAAAAATGGTGATTCATACGGATTCCATACCGTAGGTTTAAAAATAATTATGAGCATTAAGTTAATATCCTAAATAATCAAATTACATTATTTATTTATTAGAAATATTTTCTATACATATTTTATTTAAAATAATTTTATTATGTTAATTTATATGCAATTCAGTGATATAAAATGTTTAATTTCATTCTCCTGATGGTGTTAATTTCATGGTTCGAAGGCCGGAACATTGTGGATAATTGTTGAAGTTCATAAAAAATGGGAATAAAACTATAGAAGTGAGATGAAATTTTTTAAATTTACTTATAGAAATTTTAATTGTCTCAAATTACCATATGTTTTCTTACATATGGAAATTTAACTAAGTCAAAACATTATCATTAAATGGTTAGTTTGTTTAGGTTATTTAACCACCGTAATGAACATGACAATTTTTATTTAATTAAATTATTTTTAAAAAATTAAATTACGCGAATGATTCTATAAAAGGCTTATTATAATCTTATTTAGCCATGATAATATCTATATACCCATCATTGAAGGTGGTGGTGAAAAACAATTTACATGTTTCATGGGGTTTGTGATCCAACCATATCGTAAATAAAATTTACATTTATAACTAATTAAGGGAAAGTGAAGAGGATGATTTTAGATATTCAATTAATAAAATAAAATTTCATTGTATATATGATACTAGAGTTTTTTCCATGATGGATGAAATTTTTTTGGAGGATGAGGTGGAAGAAAAATTAAAATAATTAGTTTGGGGAATTACTTTCTCCTTTGGATGTCTCTTATTGGGCTTCTACAGAAGTCACCTTGGAAGGGTATTTTTGTGTGGCTAGTAGAACTATATTTTTTTTGGAATTTATTGATCAGGAAATTCATCTTAAATTTTTTAATATCCATTTGTTATAAGTTTTTAGGATACGGGGTTGTGAGGGGTCAGATAAGGGGAGAATATGGGTGTTTTTGAATAGTATATCGATTAGTTTATTATTTTGGAACAAGAAAAACAATAGTATTGATTCATGTAAATATATAAAGTAAATGGTGTATATTATTTATAAATAATGGTTTCTTACATCATCTATGGTTCATAAAATCATGTATTTATATTATCATATTAAATATCATATTTTGTACTTCTTCACAATTTACAAACAAATTAACTATTTTAGAAACATACCAAAAATTAACAATAATAGTTTTTAAATTCTGATATCAAATAAATGAAATCCATTATATATAAATAATATTCCAAATAAGATAAGTTTAGTTTGGAAAAAAAATCCTTATTTATATGAAAAATACCAATTTTAATATTTTGATCAATTTTCTGCCCCATTGAAAATCTAGATAAGGTCTCGTAAAAATATATTATCAATATATTAAATAATAATTAATATATAAAAATATTTTATGAAAATAAAAAAATATTATAAATATTATATTTTTCATAAAAATAAAATATATATTTTTTACAAAAAACATAGTTATTTTTTTCATTTTTAAAATATTTGTTTACCTATATCATGATATAAATATGACATATTTTTATTTTTATAAGATAACTAAATATATTTTTACACTTCCATAGGTAATAATACATTTATAATGGTCATGTTAGTATTATTAATAGTTACCTTACCATTCCAAAGGTTATGTTATTATTTTTAAAGTCAAATTACTATTTTATTAGTCATATTTGTAATGGTCAGATGGGTTCCCTAGTTTCCATAAATAGATCATATTTAATTCATCCAAAATTATCTTCCATTTTATCTCCAAATTATATATTTCTTTTCATTTTCAAGATGTAAATTGAATTACTAATATTATTCTTCATTTATATATTATTTTGTATCAATGTGATCATTATGGGGGTATTGAAAAGATCTAAATTTTTATATTATTGTAATTATATTTTCTATTATTTTTCCCATTTTAAAAATTCAATTATTATACCTATATTTATTAAATATATTTAATGTTAATGTTTAAATAATAATTTATTTTGTTTTAATTGTGTCTTGAATGAGCATTATATAATATTATATTACTAAATATGGAATAAATATATATAATTAAGAGGAATTCCATTAATTAAATTCTAGTTGTTCACAACACTGACCTTCAATGGATACCAGGTCATGAAATCTATACATGTACCAATATAACCATGTATGGTGTGAGTAATAAACCTAATAGGATGCCACAAATGAATCCTTAACATAAGGGAACATAATATATAATAGTTTATGTCTTGACATAATTTAATACATGCATAAACATACAATCATGCAAGTATCAATTTATCATGCATAAACCAAACCACCATGAACCCTCAATCCACTTAATTTGACATAATACTAAAAAGGATAAAATGTTATCTCAATAGGTACATCATTAAATGAGACATTGAATTCCCCACCCTGATTATGACGATTATTAGGATAATGACATGACCCACCCAGAAGGATTTCCTTATTAGGAACATTGCACAACCCACCATAATGGTTGTTGTTATTAGGAAAATTTCACATCCCACATTGATAGTGTTAATTATCCATGACTTTTCATGCCCCACACTGTAAGAGATCATTTCCCTCAAATGATTATAATTCCCAACCAACTATTGGGTCTAATTGTATAACAATTAAACCCTTCATGGATGCATACCACATCATCCCATACCAAACAAATTCTTGTCCAGTGAATATTCTAATCTCGCATCAACAAGCATGTCTATGATTAGACCCAAAACAATAAATAATCTATAGTTTTTATCTCTCTTCACATCATCACATTCCCCTTCCAAGGTGACATTTAACTAGTACTGAAAAGGTTAATAAACCTAATAACAAGATCATGGTTTAATAGGATATCTAATACCACAATAAATACATATTATAGAAAATAAATTTAAGGAACACCAAGAAAAATTCTCTTAAGATTACACCCAAAACATATGGTAAGAGGAAACCATGTTATCAAGGATACAAACACACACACTAACATGTAAACATGTAAAAAACATGGGTTACAAAAAATAAATAGCATATCGAGAGAAATTTATATACATGGCCCTATATGGTAAGAAACTTCCAACAAAAAGGGTTTTGATTCAGAATACCGTGGTTTATCAAGAAAGAATCACCTAAATCAATTCTACATATTTGAATACCCTTACCACATTCCAAAGATTCCTTTTACTCATTCAAAATATTATATATCTCAATGAAATAGAAACACTCTAGGAAATAATAATTTCTATCTAAAGGATATTATAATATAAACTGGATATTTCTTTATTATTCGTCTAAATAATATTTTATTAGTTTTTTATGGATTATTTATTAATTTTATGAAAATAATACAAAAAATAATTCCAAAAATATAGGGGAAATAAAAAATACCACTATGA
The DNA here is from genome assembly GCA_963277665.1 of Viscum album. Lineage (NCBI taxonomy): Eukaryota > Viridiplantae > Streptophyta > Magnoliopsida > Santalales > Viscaceae > Viscum > Viscum album. The sequence goes on from OY728147.1 coordinate 1,696,319,629, forward strand.
GTGTTCCCATAAAAACATGTCACCCATGAATAGAGGAGAGAAAGGGTTTTACCATGCCTGGAAACCAGAAGAAGAACACCATATTGTTCAAAAAGTACGTTATAGATTTTTGTTGTTAGGTTTCTATATTTTCCTGACTAAAGATGACATAGAAAAAAAGTTATATATAGGTTTGGTTATTTCAGGAGAAATATCTCCACATTATAATTCACATCATAAAAAACTAAAAATAAAATTAATAATTTAATTTTCCAACTATTTTTTAATTAATTTTATAGTGTTTAAATTATTCTCTAATATGTTTCATGAACTTTTAAAATGTCAAAAAACTCATTTCCAGGAATTTAGTATTTTCAAAATTTTAAAAACATATGGTATGATCTAGTTAGGAAATAAGAAAATCATATATTTTAAATCATTTTTTCCTAAAAACGGTTATTAATAAGGGTTACATGGTTTTACCCTTATGCATCTAATATGTTTCATTTGAGGGTATTGGTATAACCTTATGTAACCATGGGAAATATCGATTTACTATTATACAACTATAATTGACCCTTATACACCCTTTTGAAATTAGGTGTACCGTAACATGACTAATAAGTTACCCTTACACACAATTTAAAAACATAATGATGCATTTACATAACATATAAAAGATAGATATATCCTTATGTATCATTTGAAAATATGGTGTCACCCTTTCCAGACCATTTATGACTTTTGAGTTACCCTTTTACATCACATGAAATAGAGTGCCTATTATTACTCAATAAAGTTAAAACTCATCTTCACATTACGAATCCTTTTTAAATCATTTGTTACCCATATGCAAGTCATAGGTATTACCTAATTGTAAAGAATTAACTGAAAAATATTAATATTTACTGAAAATGAGTACATAATAAATCCAAAAATGTAAGATATTTATCAAAAAAATAGCATTTCATACCCCCTCTAAAATATTCTTTTCCTTTATATGTTCTCTTAGTGGTATTACTTAAATAATATGGTCTATTAAGCTCAAATATCAGCTTCTTCTTCCAAATTATCCTTTTGGATCCATCCATAATTCCATAATATTTTAACATGTTAAACTATCCTTCTTCAAAAAAAATTATTTCCATGGTATGTAATCCTAATTTAGTGTTATTAAAAGGATTCCACTTTCACTAAGTCAACGTCATCATAATCTATAACATGTGAAGGATCAGGTGTGTTCCTATGTAGTTGAGAAATATGGAACACATCATAAATTACTCAATAACAAAGGGAAAGGTCAAGATGTTAATCCACTATCCAACTTGTTTAATGATCTTGAAGGGTCCAATTGACATTGGTTCAATCTTCCCCATCTTCTAACTATGATGATACCCTAACCCAGGTGACACATTCTAGAAAAATCAGTCACCAATCATGAAATATAAAGGTATTATACTTCAATATTCATATGATCACTAGCTTCCATGAGTGATACCTAGTAGGTTCCTAATAAATTTGATCCACTCTGAGGTCTCCTACACCTTACTAAGTCCAACAACTGAAGCCTCTTGCGCCTCAGTCCAATATAGAAATAAGTGAAACGACCATATATATAGATCATCAAATGGTTCCATTTCTATATAGTCTTGGTAGTAGTTATTATAAGAAATATATACCATGGATATGTTCACATAACATTCCTAATCAATGATTAGAACATAGTCTCAGAACATATCTCATTATATAAGAATTTTCTTCTCTAACATTCGATTTATCTGAGGATGGTATGTTGTTCCCAATATCAATTAAGAACATATGGCCTTGTACATGCCCTTTCAAAACCATTACATTACATTTTCATTTTTTTATTAAATTTATCAATGAACTAATATATAATAATATGACCTCATAGTTATAAATCATGCTTACCTCATCTACTGAGTGAAATTCACATAATAGAATGAGGAGAGAAACCTCAATCAAAAGATCAGAAATAACTTAGATAACATAATGGATCCTTGATGTACTAGTAAACCCTATCAAAAATTCCATTTTTATGTCCTTCCACTATCACATTCGCATAGTAAGTGTCAAAATAGAACTACTAGGACACCCGTGTTTGACCAATTTCCTCTAGAAAGTAAGGCGTCATGAAACTAATCTATTTTTGTCCCTCTTTATCTATAGCCTCTAAAATTGTCTCCTAAACTAATGGAAAAACATTATTACTCCATGATTCGCCACCAAAATAGTTGTATGAAAATATATTGATGAAATTTTATTAATGGAGGTATGGAATACCACTCTCCCATATACCAGGATTATATCATCACTATCCAATGATCACCCGGGCATCAGGTTACCTCTAATTAATTATTCCAACAACATTGAACTTTATAGGTTTCACTCTTATCCAATGGTTAATAGAAATACTAAATTATATGTGAACACCATTAGCGAACACATCCTGGATATCTGATCATCATAAGAATCCACCCTACAATCGTGCAACAAGATCATTAAGTGACATTATTATCCTAAAGTTCATTCAGCAAAATCTAATGTTACATGTGTCTTAAAGCTATGAAAATCTATAATGAATTTTTCATTCTCTGGTTAATAATCTATCGTAATGTTGAACATCTTTATATAATCTACCCATTTCCTTTTCCTCAAGATTAGGTTCCGCTATGTGAATATATAACATACTCTTTTATGGCCAGTATAGACAACTAACTAACCAATCAAGGGATAGTGTCCCCAACATGTTAAGTCATCAGCCATTAATACCTATACTATGCCATGAATATGATAATTATTATCCTTAGTTAATAGAATAAGTTCCACATATTCTACTCTATTCTCCATGTGCATCATCATTGTTCCCAAACCAATGCCTTATGCATCGTAGCACATAACAAAACTAATCTCTATATCAGGAAGTATTAATACAAGAGTTATATTAAACCAAATCGTTAGTTCAGGAATATAATTTTCAGACTATTCTAACCACTATAACTTCAATCCCTTCATTATAAGTGTAGTCAAGGTTATAGATAAATATGATAAGGATTGGATAGAATATCAGTAATACCCCTTTAAACCTAAAAAACTACAATTATCAAAAACATTCTTGGGACGTTACCATAAAATTACTATCCCTACAATATCTTACAACATGGATATAACATTCAGAGATTCCACATTCACTAATAATTTCACCTACTAAATCCCAAAAATAACCCTTTTATACCATGGAAAAAAAGATTATATACGTGATGTTTTCTCAAGTCTATTTCAAGATGTCTGGAATGAAGCTCTATGTTTACTAAAAATATAGGGACAACGTCGATGTATGAGTCAATAAAATGGCAGAAGAAAATCTTCATGATATCCATGAAGATTGGCACGACATTCATCAATCCAAATAGCATTATCATGTACTTTGATAACCCATGCCTTCTACAAAACATTGTTCTTTTTTGTCCTCCTCTCCTACCCATAAGAGGTGTTATAATGATCAATAATCAATAATTTAGAACCATAGATCTCTTTATAACTGATCAAAGAGATAATTAAACCAAGGCATGAGATTTATAATCTTCACAACCTCATAATTATACTTATTCTAACTTATCAAGAGTCAAATACTATAGTCCATATTCTTGGAAAAAATGATCGGTGCACCACATGATGATGCACCTGGCTTGAGAAGCACCTTATTCATTAAGTCCATGACCTATACCATGTGATCCATGAATGTAGTAACAAATATATAATAAAGAAGTATAAAAATGAGGAATATGTAAAACATTAGCTCTAAAACAATGTTAAATCAACTATATAGGGGATTACATATGAATTCATCTATAAATACATCCTGGTAGAAATCCTCAATTAGAGTAAAATGTGTGGCGGATTGCATTGATCTTGATAAAATATCCTAGCCCGTTGTGTATGTCGTAATTTTACTAAGTAGTATGAAGTATTCAATAAATATAGAGTCTCCTAGTTCCCACTCTTCATTTATCATTTACTTTTGTCCCTCAGGCGATGTAAATGATACCCATAATCAGTAGTAGCCAATGTGATATCAAAAGATGGTTGATTTTCCCATTACAAGAATCACATTAAAGCAGGCTATCTCTAGAATCATGAATTATCATATACTTTCATAACATAAAATGACCATAGGTAACATTATAAGACACTAGATATGGACCCATTTCATTCCCAGTTTTGTATTGAGAGAAAGTAACATGGAGGTTAACTTGAAAATTGTTGGCCCCTACTAATTCCAATGATAAAAAAAAATCTTTATTAAGTGATTTTTAAACCATGTATAAATATAATCAAAGCCTCTATTTTTAGTATTTAAATAATAATACAGATTACCAATATTTATATATTTATAATTCAAAAATGCTTGGGAAAATGATGCTCTAAGTCACTGATACATCAACCTACCGACAGCTCATCCTAGAACTTTTCACTATGGATGATTCACTGAAGAAGTATGAGTTATCAATAGTTTGATTCACCTATAGAGTAACTTACTAACAGAGAGAATAAAAAATACCTAAAATTTTGACGAAGTATATGCTACTGATATCTCAACTTACTGACGCATCACTTCTCAACACATCCCCTTCTGACGCATCACCTCCCAATGCATCACCTATCGACAGAGTGATCTATCAATAGACCAAGACGCTGCTAGTCTAATACACCAAAAAACCAACCTATAGATCCTAATACACTGTTATTCTTTCCATTTACATTTAAAATCTGTTTTACATCTATTAGTCATAGTTATGAAACATATTACTACATATTATATTAATTTCCATATATTTATTTGGTTTAAAAAATTCAATAGATTTCAATGTCAAGTATGATCTATGAGGTAAGAGATAAAATGATACTTGTTTCCAAAACTCTATAAATGATATATTTGGATAAAAAAAACAATAATAGATGAAGAGACCTCAAAAAAACTCCAAGAAACTCATGAACCCTAGAAAAAAACAATAACTACTCGATGCGCACACTATGCAACACTACATAGAACCAAAAAAGAAGAAATTTCATTGGGAATAAGAAGAGATTATCCACCAATTAATATAACTCACTAAAAATAGATGTTAGAATCAATCTCAATAATTTATTTTGATTCATGTGATCAAAAGTTGAATAAATAGTTAGTTCTATCATATATACAGAGTCCAGAAGCTACAAATAACATCCCAAAGAGCCTTCTAACTCAATTCAATTTAATTTATTCTCTGCCTATGAACTATTTTACATTATGATTAGTTTGTTTCTATATTTTATAGACACAATCTATCTCATTTTTAATACTATAAGATACGTTGATATTTTCACAAACATATATTTTTTCACCTTACACTCCCACAAATAATATTGGAAGAGGTCCCTATGTCGATTTTTGTAGTTTTCCCTCCCAAAAAAATAATGGAAGTAGTCATGTTGACATGGATTGTTGTGTATGATATTATGTTCCCCAATCCGAGGATAGGATGAAAATTTAATTTTATAAATTTCTTGGTGGTAGGTGATCACCAAGTGGAGGGGACTAAGTCTCATCTTGAGACTGAACCTCTTATTTTAAATCTGATGGATTTTTCAATGTTTTGTTTTCATAGTTGTATTTAAATTAGAAATATTTACTACACATTTATAGTTAATATTAAATAATTTTTATATTATAATTATATTTTGTAGATTCATTTAAATAGTTGATATAATAATCTATATTGTTTTAAATGAGGACTAATCAACCTTTAATTAATCATTGAAAAGATAAAAATATTTATAAATATATGAATTTGATTAACTGGGTTGTATTTGACTTTAAATTGGTTGACATTATAATATGTATTTTAGATATAAATTTTTATATTAAATCAATTCACCCCCTCTTGAGTGTCCTACTCCGATAAATGTTTTGTTTTAGTGGATTGACATTTATATTTTTAAATATTTTAAAATCAACAAATCATTTCAACTTTGATTTTAGTTGTGTGTTTAAAATATCTAAATTTATGACCATTAAAAAAGTTTATTTGTCATTAAAATCATTAAAATATATGTCATATGGACAATATATAAGAAGGTACTACTACCAATAGACCTCACTACTTTAATAAAAAGACAATGCTTAGTGGAAACTTAAAATGAAAATGCATTTGTAATGCATGGGTTCTAAAATCTGGTCTACTATAGTTGATGAATATAATATTTCCACTATTTTGAGAAAAAATTTGGATGATTCCAATAAAGAAACCTATAATAATATTTTCAATTCTATGAATGCTCTATATTGTGCTTTAGGTGATTATTAATTCAATGGGATTTCTTTTTGTAAAATAACCTTTTAGATTTGGGATACTTTAGTAGTTTCACATGAAGGAACCACCACTGTTAAGTAAATTAAGCTTAAAACATATACCATTAGGTATAATAACATTAAAATGAGTCCTGATGAACCTATCTATAACATGTATCTTAGTATCATAGAGATTCTTAATAGGATGATTTCACTAGGAAAGACAGTCATTATAAAGGTAAAAATCATGAGGATCTTGAGATGTCTTCAAGAAAGATGAAGAAGGACATCAATATCCATTAGATAATCTTATTACATAGAATCAATACATTTAAAGGACTTGATAGTAAGGATAATGATGTACTAGGATAAACTAAATGTTAATAGACATGAATATGATGAACCAAAAATAAAGATAGCGACTTTTTAAACCACTACAACCAAACAAAATGATAAAGTTCATGTTCATGCTGATATTTCTAGAAATGATGAATCACCAAGTGATAGTGATGAAGAAAGGAATCATCTATCCAAATGATTTAAAAAGATCTATAGAAAAAAGAAATTCCTTATAAAGCCCAATTATAAAGGGAATTATGACCATAAGGGAAACTGAGAAAAGGATTGAAAAAGAAGTGGTAACACTAATGAAATAGTCTTATATGAGTGAATGAAAAAAGAACATGTATAAGATTAATTTTTGATATTGAGTTACAAAAATAAGTATGAGGAAAAAGATATAAAATATAAGAAGGCAATAAAGTCCACCAGGAGTGCATCGAAGGATTGATCTAGTGAATAAAAATGATCACATGATGAGAAGGATGATAGATCCAATATGTGTTTCATGAAAAACACATTGATAATAACACTAGAATATCCTATAAAAATAATTATTTTTCTGAAGATGAATATGATTTTGAAAATATGATAAACGAATAAATGATTTAATATTGTAAAATAATTGAGGATACATGAAATAAACTAAAGGGTAAGTATAATTATCTCAAAACATACCAATCACATTATGTTTTATTAAGTTTGAACATACTATTAAAATGTAAAATAATGCTCAACTTCTCAATGAGAATACTGGACTTAATCTATCAAATGATAAATGAATGAAGGATCGTGAAAAATGTACAACTGGTATAGATACTGTAGTTAAAATTCGTGAAAAAAATGTTTCTCCTAAACATAATACTAGTATTGGTTTACATCCTAGAAAAAGAAAATATTTTAGACTAATTTTATATCATAATCTGGAAAATTCATTTTCATGCCTAGTTCTGAAAAATCTGTTGTAAGTTATATCTTTGGAACATATTGTACTGCTTCATGTTTTTTTGACCAAATAAATTTTTTTATGGGACAATAAAACGATTTATATGATACTTATAAATAAAATGTGGGTTCCAATAGCCTTCATTACTAGTATCACTAGACCCAAGCAAATTTAGGCACTATATTCTTTATTTATTTATTTTTTCATTAATGTTGTTTGAAAAGTTTCATTAAAAGAATATGTTACTTATACAATGGTTGCTCAAGACATATGAATTGGGACTATTAGATATTCAAGGACTTTATCAAGATTGAGGTTTGTCATATAACCTTTGGTAATAATTTAAAAAGAAAAATAATTGGAATTTTCCAAATTGGTAATAGTATTTAATTTTTAATTTATAATGTTCATTATATAGATATTCTTAAGTATAATATTCTTAGCATCTCACTTTTATGTGATGATGGATTTCATGTTATATTTGAAAATAATTCTTGTAAAGTTTTATATACAAAAAATTATTTACTATTTACATCCTTTAGAAAGGAAAATTTTTATGCTGTTAATTTTGGTTCTTTCATTTTTCAGAATGTTTCTTGGTTGAGTGCCTTTTATAAAGAGTCTTTACACTGGCATAGGAGACTAGTACTATTCAATATTCAATCCCTTAGATGGATTACCAGAAAAGGACTATTCAAGGATATATTAAAACATGAGTTTCTAAATGATATAGTCTTTAATCCTTGTCAAAAAGCAAAACATCACAAAATATCTTTCAAAACAAACAATGAATTTTCAACATATCAACCCCCTGAGTTTGATCACATGTATTTGTTTGGACCATCTATATTTTCTAGTCCAAATGGGATGAACATTGTATATATACATGTAGATGAATTTGCTAGATATAGTTGGACATTATTTTAGCTCCTAAGAGTGGATCATGGTCTTATTTCACCATGTATTCTAGGTCCGTATAAAACATAAGTGGAATTATAATCAAACCCGTAAGAAGTGACCATGGAAATGATATTGAAAATAAATATTTTGAGTATTTTTTCTCAAAAAGTAGATATAATCATAACTTATATACTCTAAGGACACCCAAGAATAAGAGAGTTGTATCAAGAAGAAATAGAACCTAACAAGACGTAGCCTGAACTATGCTTAGTGAATATGATTGACCTATTTATTTTTTTCCAGTAGGTGTGAATACTTCTTTTTATATAACTAGTATATTTTTAATTAGACATATCCTTAAGAAAACATTCTATGAGCTGTGGAATAATACTAATCCCATTGTAAGTTACTTCAAATTTTTCATTTCCATTGTTTATATCCTTAATAAAAAATATAATCATGACATATTCGCATCCAAGAGTGATGAATAAATTTTCATAGGTTATTCAACCTTTAGAAAATCATATATAGTATTTCATAATATAACTAAGTGTGTGAAATAATATATACATTTCAAATTTAATGGAAATGTATAACATGATCATAAGAACTCCTTAGAAAATATTGAGGACAATCTATCCAATGTAGACCCAAATCCTAATTTTTTTATTCTAATATTAATGATGTTGAACAATATGGTTCTAAAAAATCTACAGATTTTAAAAATGAACAAAAATCTGTATATGAACCCAATATAACCACCCTTTCTTTTTTCTAGATATTTTATAACCCTTGAGAACCATATCTTAGATGTTGTAGTTGGAGACTTAGATAAAGTGATTTAGACTATAGATTATCTATGAAACTATGTTGAACATCAAGCATTTTTGTCACAACATGAACCTAAAAATAGTAATGATGCAATAAATGATGAATTTTGGGTGATGGATATATAAGAAGAACTAAATCAGTTAGAAAGGAACAATGTTTGAAAAATTGTTGAATGTACCAAAGACACCATAATAATAGGAACTATTTGGGAGTTTAGAAATAAATTATATGAAGGTGGTATAATAGTAATAAATTAAGTTAGATTAGTTGCACATGATTCTAATCAAAATAAGTAACTGACTATAAGGAAACATTTTCACATATTCCCAGACTTGAAGCCATTAGAATACTGCTAGCTTTTTCTTCACATCTTAATTTCAAAATCATTCTAATGGTTGTTAAAAGTTCCTTACAAAATTGGTATATAGTTGAGGATTTTTTTTGTTGAACATCCCCTGGTATTATAATTCCTCAATTTCCAAATCATGTTTTTAAATTTAAAAACTCATTGTATGCTTGAAAATTGGCTCCAAGATCTCGGTATGATAGGCTTAAAAGTTTTTTATTTCGAATGGTTTTACAAAAGGAACTATTGATCCTAGTCTTTTCATAAAAAAATATCTTATACATGTATTTTAGTTATTAAAATATTTGTTGATTATATTGTATTTGGATCTTCTAAAAACTCATTTTGTGTTTATTTTTCAAAAATTATGAAAAATGAATTTGAAATGAGTTTAATGGGTGAACTAAAATTGTTTCCTAGATTTCAAATATTTCTTAATAAAGAAGGTATTATTTTAAATCAATGTAAATACACTAAATATCTTATAAAATTTATTAATAGGGATAACATAAAAATTAGTGATACTCTTATGATTACCACCTATAAATTGGATCTTCATAAAAATATAAAATTAGTTAATCAATACAATTTTAAATGTATGATTGGAATTTTTCTTTACATGAATGATATTCATCCTAATATTATAATTAGTGTGTGTATGTGTGCTCATCATCAAAAAAATCTTAAAGAGTCGCATCTACATGTTTTCAAAATAACTTTCAAATACCTTAATTTTACTATCAATTTAGAATTTTTCTACCCTATAAGAAAACCATTTGATTTTGTTAGTTATTCTCATACTAATTTTGGTGGTTACAATTTGGATCTAAAAACAATTAGGGAACATGTCACTGTTTGGGAAATTCTCTACATATATCATGTAGTAAAATGAAAAATTACATTAAATTATCTTCTGCTAATGTGGAATGCATCGCTGCTAGTAATTTTTTTGATCATATTTTTTGGATGAATCACCCATTACTAAATTATGGATATCAATTTTACATGTTCCTATAAACACTGGCAACAAAATTTCTATTAATATCCCTATGAATCTAGTTTCCCATTAAAGATCACTGTATATTGATGTAATACATTAGTTTTTAAGAGATAATTATCAAAAAGGTGATCTAACTCTTGAATTCATTTGAATATAAAATTATCTTGCTGGCCTTTTTACTAATCCATTAAATTCATAGAGAATGAGTTACATCAAACATGAGTTAGGAATGATCAACTTTGAGTGAATTATAGTCAGATGTATCAAAGATGATGACTCACCTATGATGTATCACCAATGTTGTCTCGCTGATAATGTTTCACTCATGATGTCCCACTGATGATGTCTCATCAATACGACACATTGATGATGACTCACTGGGAGAACTCACTGATGTATCTCACTGATCTATAATTACTCATTTCTCTATCTGAAATATATAATGTAGTATTTTTAATTATATTATTTTATTTTAATCCTCATTTAGTATTTTATGATTTTAAGTCCCTAAATGATAAAATTAAGGGTCGAGGCAACATTTTTTCTCACTATCAAACTCCCTCTCTCGCACTCTTGCCTTGAACATTTCTTTCATGAACTACTATAGTTCTCCCTTGAACCTGAAACCTTCAAATCTCATCAATGGATTGATTTAAACGTTTTTATGAGAGATTTTAGTATGGGTTTCGTCCATGAAATAAAAAAGGATGGAATTCTAATCATCCTATGTGACAACCCAACCAAAGAATCCCGGAGCTGGTGAGTTATTTTAATACATTGGTAGAATTACAAGGAATTAAGCCCTGAAGGACCAATCAGTTTAGTAGTATTATAAAATAGATTACATACATGAACATTAAATTAAAATTTCTATCATAAAACACATTTTAAATAATCCTTTGATAACACCATTATTCCCTTAGCTTAACTATGCATATCATTCACAATACACTTTTTGGAATCCTAGGAAAATAAAACCTAAGAAAGGGGTGAGGGAAAATGCTTAATAAGGGTAAATAATTTAGCAGAAGCTATAAACTTTTAAGGAAAGATGTGTAATAAAAACAACCTCATTTTAAATAAAAACTTGAATATATATAATGCGAATATAAATCAAAAAATACCATATAAACATGCACAAGGATATTCTACTGGTAGAATAATCACTTGTAAAAATTAATTTCATAATGATGGAATTCTTTACGTCAGACATCATCACCACATAGTCAGGGGCTCGTGCCAAGAATACAAATAAATTTTTTTAATGACCGTGTTCCAAGGTATTTGTTTGTCTCAGGACACCTACCGATTCCTTGAGGGGATATAGCAGGCCCCACCCATCACGTACTATATCTAATGCATTCCATATATAAAAATATTGAAACACAACATAAACATCTGTATTAAAACTAGCATACAAATTGTCAATACTTCAACCATAAACCATGAAGGGTCTGAAAATAGAACATCCATAGTAAGACATATCATAACTCATTCGATAAAATATGGAAGAATTTATTATACTAAATCAACCTTAATCAAGACTAATATCCTGTAAAGAATGTTGACATAGTTGAAAATGATTAGTAAAACATTTTGAAAGAAATATCCATTTTTGTGAAATCACATAAAAGTTGCACATTTCTAAAGGAAGTCATTTAAAAGATATTTTTTAATAGAATTTATCCATATAACTTTGAAATTTTTTAAAGGAATTAACATTTTAAACCAATCAGGCCTATATTAATAAATCCTTAAAACAATTTGGAAAACATGGATATTAATGAGAACGATTTAGAAGAATAAATATTTAAAACATTTAAAATTATGTTTTAGTTAAATAGTACCTTAAAAGAATCATTTTGAAATAAATTTATGAAATATGGACATGGATAATAATTATTTCATAGAAAACACTTACACATAAACAATCTCTGATAATAATGAGATTCAGGAATTAACCCTTATCTTGTACTTTTTCTTGGTTGATGGTACATTTAACCTCTTGTATAATGACCATATATTTTTTTAAATTATTAAAAAAACATATTAATATTTATTATATCATACATGATTCATTTATGACTTTATTGTACCCATTTAAAAACGATTTACATGTTAAATTATCATTTCGGGTTATAATCACATTCTTTATTGTACGTGTTTTAACTTTTATTATTGATCATATCATTTAGATCATAATTTAAATACATCCTGAATATAAAACAAGATTTATATATAATATATATATATAATATATATATATGTATAATAGATAGATATATGAAATGGAAGACACTGTTTATGGAGACAATAGATCGTACGTACGCATAAATGTTGTTTCTGTTTTAATATTGTATTGATCGAAAGTAAGTGAATATGACGTATGTAAGTACATATATATAGTAGAATTATTATTTAATATATTATATACTTATTAATAATATATATTTTTGTAATCATCGTTGAATGGTGAACCTAGAAATGAATCACATCACGTCGTGGAGACGGTAAGCCTTACGTACACACGAGCGGTGATATAATTTATTTAATGATTAAATGGTGTAGAATTGAATGGTATATTAATTTTACTGAGAAATTATAAGGTTATATTAATTATTTATATACAAATTACTCATCATTATATCTATCCATATAATATAGTGTTGAATAACAAATGACAACACGATGTGGAGACGGTAAGTCATACGTTCACACGCATGGTGACGTTATCATTCATAGGATGGATATAAAAATGAGTATGGTTGGACCATATTTATAATAAAATCACTGTATGTAAATGGTAATGGATTTATTATTTTGGTTTGGAAATAACAAAGAAATAGAATGTGGAATAAGAAAAGAACATTGAAAGTGGTGATAAAATAATTACCTCTTCTTTGGGAGTTTCCTTGTGATTCGAACAAAAGGGCTCCTTAGGTTGGCTTTATGATCAAGGGAAGGCATTTGTATTGAAGTGAGGGAAGTTGGGAGAAGATATGGGCAGGGGTTTTTTAAGACAAATGGATTTGGAGGTGTGATTTTTAGAGAAGGAGAAGTATCCTTTTATAAGAGATGTGAGGATCATTTTTGGAAAAGATTGAAATATATTTTTTATTATAAAATCATTTTCTGTTTCAAATGGCTCCAAATTAATTTATTTAGAATATAAGGTGGGTATGGATCCAAATATTCTCAACCAATAGGTTTTAGATAAATTTAGGTCACCATATTAACCCTATCTTTTATATTTAACTCTTAGTAAAATAGTTTAACTTTTACCACGTCCTCTTGTATTATTATAATAAATGGTTATAAAAATACTATAAAAAGCCAATATAACCCCTAGAGTTTAATTATATATATATATATATATATATATATATATCCTACCATACCTAGGTCCTTTGGCCGAACATTATATTTTTATAAATAATATATCAATTAATAATATAGTATTTGTTTTAAAAACTCATTTATGTCAATTTTAAAACTATTTGGTATTTTGTTTTTGTTAAAGTCATGAAGACTTAATCACTTGAATTTTTTTTATAAAATAAACCCCAACATGTCATATTAACCTATAAAATTCATTGATTTCATCAAAAGCCTCAATTTATAATTATTTTTATATCTATAATATGAATTATTTTAATCATTCATTGATAATGTAATTACTGTATCATCATTTTGTAATAAATAAATTTAATTATTTAATCTATAAAAATTATGACTAAAATACCAATATGTAGGAAATATTTTTATCTTTGTAATGAATATTTATAGTCAAATTTATATTGTAACACCCAAATATTTTTTGAGAAATAATTTTTTTTATTTTCTTTGATGTCTTCTATTGTACGCTACACCAAGATTAGCTTGCAATATACAGAACCCCATATTAGCTTGTAGTATATTCAAACACTATTCTTGGCTTGTGTTACATGCAAGAGTGACCTTCCTCAATAGCGTGTGTTGTATGCAATACTGAGTTTCACTAAACAATGATATATTGTTATTATGAACTAGCTGTTATGAATAATATTAACAACATTTTGAATTTTATAACAATATAATTCATCATACACATATTCTAGAACATGTTATGAGAACAAAATAATTTTTTCAAGTAAAATATGTATTTTAAAAAAAATTCAATTTTGCCGCCTTTTGATGGTGCACCCATTTTAAATCTTGTTTTTGACAAGTTTATAAGTTTAATTTGACAAATTAAACATCTTCCTTGGAGTAAGAATATAAAATTTTACTTTGGATAAATTTTTGATATTTTTCTGATAAGTTTGTTATTTTGATGAATAGTACAGATATGCTAAAATTTAATTGAAAACAAATTTTTTCATCAAAATAAATTATATGGATAAATTATATCATTAAATGGTTTTAAATTATAAATATAATATAATTTTAACATTTAATATAATTTATGTCATTATAATTAAATATACATTGATTTCATAGGTAAAAACATTTCAATATTTAGCAATGTTTTAACTTTTAAACCCCATTTTCTCAACACCAGGATTAATTTTAAATTAAATAATGAATCTTATGTGTTTTGAATTTTTGAAAATTGATTCCATATTTGGAATAAATAGGTCTAAATTATGTTAATACACTAATTTTTTATGGCATTATGAATAGTAAATACGGTAAATTTTATGTGTAATAGTTAAAGGTAAATCTTGTAATTAAGGGTAAAATAATATTATAAAATTACTATAACAATTGTATTGATATAATTATATGATTATATTTCATCCAAAATTATACTTGGGTCGAAATGGAATCTTTTTGAACCCACATGGATGTCATTAAGACCTTTAATTTATTTTATTTAAACAAAGTTAAATATGTCTCACTCAAACATTAATAATTACAGTATTTTTAATATAAGGTTATAAAAAATATAAATAATTATAAATAATCATTTATAAAATGAAATTATTTTATTCATCATTGTAATTTATTTTTGATTTTTAAGAAATATATAATTACCTTAATAGCTTATACATTAATGATGAATGAATTATTTATTTAGTGAAAAAAATAAAAAATATAGTTTTTATTAAAATAATGAAACCCATAAAAAGGACTATA
The DNA here is from genome assembly GCA_963277665.1 of Viscum album. NCBI lineage: Eukaryota > Viridiplantae > Streptophyta > Magnoliopsida > Santalales > Viscaceae > Viscum > Viscum album. The sequence goes on from OY728147.1 coordinate 1,696,335,440, forward strand.
AACCTGACCAAACATTATTTTACTAGTATATCTATACCCTAAGCAACCAAGGGTCGATTTTTGGACCATTTGAGGCTTTAAAAAATAGATTATAACATTTATATTATTTTATTTTAAATGATGTCAAAGTTGTCACCTTCATAATTTAATAAACATATCATTTTAAATGTTGTGTGTTTTAGAAGATGAATTTGACTCATGGTATTATTATGAGATATATTATATTTATATTCATCATAATATTTTGTTTTTAATTTTTATGCATCAAATAAGTATATTAAACAATTGTACAAAAATTTTGTAGTAATTATTTTATTAATAGAAATATCAAATAAATTATTTTGAAAATATTAAAATAAATATTATATGAAATAATTAATGTGAACCACGAATTTTATAGATGAATATGAAATTTTAGAAATCTATTAAATATATTTTTTAAATATATCCTCTATGTGGATTTTATTTAAATTCAAATAAATGACTAGTGTCAAAATTGACACTATTGATATTTCATAAAAATAACATATTATTAAATTTTATAAAAATTAAAAAAATGATTGAAAATTAAAAATTGCATATTATATGGTCTAAAATGTCATAATTTATCTAATTAGGAGAAATTCACAACACATAAGTATTTATAACAATTTAAAATTTTTAACAATAATACCACAAAAAAAATTAAATAGATTAAATAAGGATAATTCAAAAATAATAGTCTTTAAAATAAAATCAAAACATGTCTAAATTTGATTTTTTGATGAGTTTAGAACCCAGTATTATCTTATATATTAATTTGAGTCACTTTAGATGTTTTTATGTGGGGTTTTATTTTATTATAAATTAATTTTATTTAGGGTTCCAAAAGTGCCCCTTTCCTCTCCTATATAAGGACACCTCCTTCCCTCTCCTCTTTGCTATATATTGAGCCTTAAAGCTCAAAAAAACCCTACCAATTATGCATCTCAACCACTCTAGTTACATTATAGAGGTTCTGGTATTCTCAAAAGACTAAATCTAGTGCTGTAAGAGGAAAGCTAAAGGAGGAACTTCGAGGAAGAGCTAATATCTTCTACCGATTCATTCAAATTTATATCTTCTTAAATTTCTCTTAATTTGTTGTATCATTATAAAGTAATAACATCATTATCACTCATATAATGATATGTTATTATAAATATATAACAATTTCATTTCACCTTCTATCCATCCTACGAAAAATGAAATCATTACGCGTGCCTACGTAAGAAATATCGTCTCCATGCTGTGGTGTAATCTGTTTTTCCACCACCACCTTACTTGGATGGGTATAATGGTGGAAATAATTACTATATATGATTATTATAACATTATACTAATTATGAGATATTATATCATCCACTCCTATTCCATTCAATAATTTTGGGAACGATATCATCACTCGTGCGTATGTAAGGATCACTGTCTCCACGACGCGATGAGATTCATTCTCCATGATAACCATTCAAGAATGATTATAAAGTATATATAATGAATAATACTGAGATATATGACATAATAATGCTACTGTATATATATATATATATATTTGTGTGTCATCTACTTACATCCATTCAAGTCAATAAGGAAAGGAAAACAGTGTTTATGCGTACGTACGGCCTACCGTCTCCATGAACGATGTATTTCATTTCATTTATCTATATATTATATATATAAATATATACACTGAATATATATATGATATATAAATATTGTTTTGTATTCTGAAAGTAATTAAATAATGATATAAGTGATAATATCAAGAATAAAAAGTCCAAACATGTACAAAAAATGAAACAATTATTACCCAAACATTACTTCAACACAGAATTGACAAAGGAACAGGTAATATAAAGTCATAAATAAATCATATATGATATCATAAAAATAACTATTATTTTTGAATAAGTCAATGACATTATTTAAATCATCATACATGAGTTTCATATACGAATGAATGAAATTGGACCTAAGGTAAGGGATAATTATTCCAATCTCGTTATTATATGAGATTTTTTATCCATAAGTATTCACTTTGGTTATGTTTATAATCCATGTCTATGTTTTCTCTAAATGTTTTCATAAAATGTTTACTATTCATTCAGGTATGATTAATGTCATTTTTACCCATTTTTTACCACATGTTATGGAAGAAATATTTTTTTGTTTACTATACGAGGTACTTTTTGACTTTTTCAGAAAAAGTACAAGAAGAATTCTTCTAACTTATACAACATGAACAGATTTTTATGGTTTCATAATTCCTTATTTTCATAATTCTTCCTCGAAAATATTTCATGATTATTTTCAAAAAATCCTTTTCTTTTAAAATTACATGTCATTTTTTGAAAATAAAATTATTTTGAAGAAGAATGGATATTTTACTCAAGAATTACATTGAAGTGTTTTATAAAAACTATTTTCCAACTAAGATGATATTATTTAGTATATTTATGTTTCAAGTATAATGTATCTATTATTTACATGGTTCGATTTTTCTTATGATGAAATTATATCGATTTGTTTTATATGGATATTGTTATGATGGGATGATGTTTATGAAAACCATATTATTCTTTGGGTTATGATGAATGAGTTATGTTTATTTTTGTGGAACACAAAAGAATGATTTAATTATAAGATGGGTGGGCCATATATCTCCCTCTAATGAATTGGGTAATGATTTATATCTCACGAGATAGACATGGCTATAATAGCAAGTAAATATAGTTCTGTAAAATAGGGCTTGAATGACATGTAAAACCGGTTCTGTAATGGACATTGTCCACTATAATGGTCTTGGAAGAAATTACTTGGCTACTGTGGAAATAATATAATTTTCTTAATGGTTTTCCAACAATTACATGTTCTATTCCCATGATATTTTATCAAGATTAATGTTCCATTGTGATATATTCCTTATGTACTGCCAGGATTTATGTTATTACTCGTGTTTTATGTTCTGGTTTTTATGTTTAAATGTCTATGGATTGTTTTATGATCCCCATGTTTACATATACTGAGAATTTGAGCTCACCCTTTTTATTTTTTCTTTTCCCCTAGATATAAAGAATGGTTTTAGGTAAGAAAAAAAGGGGAAGATATTTATGGGAGATTTTGAATATCTACACCATGATTAGAAGATTATTTAATGAGTTTTCGAAAACAATAAACTAATACAGCCTTTGGGCATCTATTTTTTCCATGTATTAAGTATTCCACAAAAGTAATGTAATGTCTATATACGTCATGATTTGGGTCTCTACAGTTGGTATCAGAGCAGAGGTTTAGTTAACCATTAGAAACTAGGATGTGAAATCTTTAGTGACATCCCTATAGATAATTCTATGGTATGTATAGGGATATCTCTAAGGTTAAGTATAATTATAGGTGATAGTCCTAGAATTATAGTAATGATCATAGAATTAAACCTAAGATGTTATATATTAAAGTTACTCCCCCTTTATTATGTTGTTTTCCTAGCATGATTTTTCCCTCTCAAACTATTCTTTTTGGGTTTTAGAAAATGGCTAGAACTTGAAGGAACCTTGTTGATCAATGTAATGGAGAATGCAATTATTGTCCTCCTTAACATACCAATGTTATGGGAGATGGAGTGAAAAATAATATTGTAATACTTACACAAGCTATGAATCATTCTGGACATCCAAATGAGAATAAAAGGGAACAATATTCTATTAAGTCCTTCATGTTGCAACGTACACCTTATTTCAGTGGGTCTTTTGATCAACTTGGTGCTGAACAATGGATCAGTGCCATTAAAAAGATCTTTTCGATACTTTTCAGTTCAGAACATGAAAATGAAATTTTAGTTGTTTACCATTTATAAGGTGGACCAAACTAGTGGAAGACTCTAATTAAGAATACAAGGCCCCAAGTTGAAATTGAATCCATGGAATGGGATGAGTTCAAGAACTTGTTTTCCAATCAGTACTTCCCTCATATTCTTTTAACCAATATGGAATATGAGTTCCTTGAGCTTACGAAAAAGGATGATGAATCTATTGATATATATGAGGCTAATTTTACAAGTATATCAAGGTATGCATCTGGTTTATCATCCAACCTGAAAGTAATGTTGATTGATTCTTCATTGGTTTAAAATCAAGTCTTCAAAGGGAATTAGCTATAAGATTCCTCAGTATCTATGAAGAAATTGTGTGTTGTGCTATCCAGGTAGAACTGGAAGTTGGTTTTACATATCAATATCATGGTTTTGACAAGAAACAAAATATGGAGTTCAAGGAAAAATTTCAAAACAATGGTGAAAAGAAGATGAATGTTTCTTTATGCTCAAAGTGTGGAAAGAAGCGTGGTGGAGATTGTCTTAAAGGGACTAGAAATGTTTTTCGTGTCAAAAATAAGGCCATAGAGTAGCTGAGTTTCAAAGTAATGTAAAAAAGTAGCTAATGATGTGAATAGAGTAAAGACTACAGAGAACACACCACCAACACTTCAATGCTACAAGTGTAAGGAAATGTGGAATTACGCTAACCAATTCCCTAATCCAAGGGTTAATAATGATCAACACCAACAAAATATTAAGTAAAATGACAAAGGGAAGTCACATGTGGTAATTATTAGTGATTTTGAATATGACAACGAAGTGGTAGAATGATTAAGTGTATATGTAACAGGATTCAAAAATAGTGTTGTGGAATCTCATTTATAGTATTATGGAATATTGGAATATCTATGTATTGGTTTTCAATAGTTGTATGGTACCAGTAACCATGAAAAGTGATGGAAATATTTTTGGAAGGCAATTGATATGCGCATAATGAAGGGATAAAGAGAAAATAATATGTTTGATAGTATTAATGATCTCATTACTAATATAAAGACTAAGTGATATCATGGTTTGAGTATATAGAAGTTTTGGGATTTTGGTATGTGCAAAGATTTAACATTTGAGAGCATTCATGTTTTCATGAAGGCTCTATGGTAATTCCTTTTTCAAGAGAATACATTATTAAGGTATTCACATGTTTGGAATGTGACCAATGAGATATATCTTATGTTATATGGGGGATAAATGATGGTATTTACATGCTTGGTAGATGACCTTTCAAGTAATCATTTTCTTTATAATATGAGATTGGATAGAAGTATTTTCGACAGGCCTAAAAGTTGGAATGGATTATGTTAGAAATCAGATAGTATTGTTTATTGATAGAAAATTTTGATATTATTTTAGAAATTTTATAATAGTATAGTTTTATAAAAAGTACAACACATTGGATGGGAGACAACCCCTCGCGTTGGACAAGGCTGTGGGAATCGAACCCACAACCGAAGTGTGATAGGTCTTTATCGCCTAGCACTGGCCTACAACAAGTCCCTGGTTTGTAGAAATTAATTTTATTTTATTAAATGGTATGATAGATGACGTATAAGTCCATTTTTAAACCCATATACGATTAACCTCTCCATAGATGGACTTATGTATATTTAATAACATGTGATATCCTTTTTTGGTGATAGAGACAGTTGGAATGACCTATCATTCTATCGCATGAACTGCTAATACTTCAATAATGAAAAATTCAACTTCATTTCATTAAATAAGAGTTGAAGTGGAAATTTTTCATCGAATGACCTATGATGATATTACACTGAAATAAAGTAAGTATTTCTCTTTATGCAAAAATTCATCAACTTTAGGTAAATGATCTTGAAAACAAATAATGTTTTCCTAGTACCCTCATATCTGATGAATCATATGGTACCCTATATCATCACAAATTTATGGCTTTGTGATTTTTTATCTTTTTTATAGCCATGTTTTCTACCACTCTTCATCAGAACATAATGGTTATATTTCGCTTCCATATCCATATTTTCACCTATATTCTCATATTTGGAAACCCATTGTTGAATTACTTTGTGTGACCATTATTATTCTAACATTCCTTTTTAAAATAATGTTTTTTTATTCCTTTTTATGATGTGGGTTTCTTTGAAATAAACTTCCATGTAGTAAATTATTTATAACCCCAATAAATTTCTAGGGCGAAATTAATTTTAAGAGGGTTAAAATGTAACACCCCGAGAGTTTATGAGAAATAATTTTTTTATTTTCTTAGATTTATTGTTTTTTATGCTACACCAATATTAGAATTGACTATACAAAACACCGTATTATCTTGTAGTATATGCAATCAATATTCTTCGCTTGGGTTTCACGCAAGTGCGGCATTCCTCAATAGTCTGTGTTGTACGCAATACAGAGTTTCACTAAACAACGATATATTGTTATTCTGAACTAGCCGTTATGAATAGTACTAACCACATATTGAAATTTATAACAATATCATTATTCTTAAACATATTATAGAACAAGATACGAGAACAAAATGAATTTTTTGGGTTAAATAATTTTTTTTTAAAATGCAGTTTTTCCGCCTTTTGATGGCGCACAAACATTAAATCTTGTTTTTGGCATGTTTATAAGTTAAATTTGACAAATTTAAATTCTTCCTTGTAATCAGGATATAAAAATTTACTTTGGATAAATTTTTGATATTTTTCTGATAAGTGTCTTATTTTGATGAATAGTAAATATACACTAAATTTTAATTGAAAACAATTTTTTTGATCAAAATATTTTATATTGTTAAAATGTATTATTTAATGGTTTTAAATTATAAGTAGAATATATTTTTACCATTTAATATAATTTATGTCATTAGCATTAAGTTTACATTTAATTCATAGGTAAAAACATTTCAATCTTATGCAATGTTTGAACTTTTAAAACCTGTTTTCTCAACAACAGTATTAATTTAAATTAAATTCTGCAACTTATGTGTTTTGAATTTGAAAAAATTGATTCCCTATTTGGAATCAGTAGGTACAATTTATGTTAATAGGAAACTTTTAATTTATGGCATTATGTATACTAACTACGGTAAATTGTATATACAACAGTTAAAGGTACATCAAGTAATTAAGGGTAAAAAATAATATTATAAAATTACTCTAACACTTGTATTAATATAATTGGAGGACTAAATTTCTTCCTAAAATATACGTTGGTGGAAATGGTATGTTTTGGATCCCACTTGGATGTGATTGAGACCTTTAATTTATTTTATTTAAAGAAAATGAAATATGTCTCACTCAAACATTAATAATTTATTTATTTTTAATTTAAGGTTATACATAACATAAATTCAATTATAAATACTCATTTAAAATATAAAATTTATTTCTTCATCATTGTTATTTATTTGTGATTTTTAAGAAATATATAATTACCTTAATAACTTATACATTAATGATGAAAAAATTATATATTTAGTGAAAACATCAATGAGATAGTTTTTATTAGAATAATAAAACCCATCAAAAGGACCAAAAACATGAAAAAACCTTATTTTTCTTGTGTACATATACACTAAGCTTCCTAGGGTAGACATAGGGACAATTTGGATCCTTATAAAATAGATTATGACATTTATATAATTTTATTTTAAAGGATGTCAAAGTTGTCACCTTCGTAATTTAATAAACATATCATTTTAAAAGTTGGTTTTTTTAGAAGATAAATTCTACTAATATTTTTATTATAAAATATATTAGATTTATCTTCATCATCGTATTTTAGGTTTAATTTTATGAAACAAATAAGTATATAATATATTTAATAAAAAATGTTGTAATAATTAGTTTATTAAGAGAAATATCAATTAAATGGATTTAAAAATATTAAACTAAATATTATATGAACAAATTAATGTGAAAAACGAATTTTATAGATATATATGACATGTTAGGAATCTATTATATATATTTTTCGAATATATCCTCTATGTGGATTTTATTTAAATTCAAATAAATGAATAGTGTCAAAATTGACACTATTGATATTTTTTATAAATAACATATTATTAAATTGTTTAAAAATCACAAAAATACTTAAAAATTACAAATTGAAAATTATATTTTCGAAAATTTAATAATGTATCTAATTAAGCAAAATTCACAACACATACGTAAGTATTTTAACTATTTAAAATTTATAAAATTATTACCACAAATAAATTTAAATAGATTAAATAAGGATAAATCAAAATGATGTAGTTTAAAATAAAATCAAAACATGTCTAAATTTGATTGGATGATGAGATTACAACCCTATATTTTCTCATATAATAATTTTAGTCACTCTGGATATTTTTATGGTGGGTTTTAGTTTATTATAATTTAATATTTTTGAGGATTCCAAAAGTGCCTATCTCTTCTCTTATATTAGGGCACCCCCTTCCCCCTCCTCTCCACTAAATTCATAGACATCATGCTCAATAAACCCAAGAAAATTACTCTTCTCAACCTATTTATTTACATTATTGAGGTACTAGTCTTCTCAAATGAACAAATCTAGTGCCCTAAGAAGATGATTAAAGGATGCACTTCGAGAGAGAGAAGTAATATCTTCTACTGATTCTTTCAATATTGTTTCTTCTTCTACATCATCTTTATTAGATGTTTAATTATAAAGTAATAACAATAGTATCACTAATATACTGATATGTTATTATAAATATGTAACCGTGTTTTTCACCTTCTATCCATCCTACGAAAAACGAAATCATCGCGTGTGCGTATGTACAGAATATCGTCTCCACGCCGTGGTGTAATTTGTTCTTCCACCACCACCTTACATTGATTGGTATAATGGTGGAATTAATACTATATATGATTATTATAATATGATACTAATTATGAGATATTATATCTTCCACTCCAATTCCATTCAATAATTATGGGAATGATATCATCGCTTGTGCATACATAGAGATTAACGTCTCCACGACGCGATGAGTTTCATTCTCCATGTTAAGCAATCAAGAATGATTATAAAGTATATATTATGAATAATACTGAGATATATGACATAATAATGCTACTTTATTTATGTATATATATATATGTCATCTACTTACTTCCATTCAAGTCAATAAGGAAAGGAAAACAACATTCATGCATACGTACAACCAACATTATCCCTGAACGATGCATTTCATTTCAATTATATATCTATTATTTTTATTTATACACTAAATATATATATGATGTATAAATCATTTTTTACAATCTTGAAGTACTTAAATCAATATATAAGTAATAATATCAAGAACAACAAGTCCCAACATGTAAGATAAATGAATCGATTATTACACAAAACATTTCTTCAACGTGGAATTGACAAATGAATGACTAATATAAAGTCATAAGTGAATCATATATGATATCATAAAAATGAATATGATTCTTGAATAAGTCAATGAAATTATTTAAATCATCACATAGGAGGTTCAGACATGAATGAAATAAATTGGACTTAAGGTTAGGGGTAATTATTCCAATCGCATTCTTATATGAGATTGTTTATTCGTAAGTATTTACTGGGGTTATGTTTATCATCCATGCCCATGTTTTTTCAAAATGTTTTCATAAAATGTTTACTATTCATCCATTATTTTTAAAGGCATTTTTATCCTTTTTTTACCACATGGTATGGAAGGAATCTTTCTTCAGTTTAACATACAAGGTACTTTTTGACTTTTTCAGAAAAAGTACGTGAAAAGTGTTTTTTACCTTATATGACATGAATAGATTTTATTGTTTCAAAATGCCTTATTTTCATGAAGCTTCCTCTACATGATTTAATGATTATTTTCATCAAAAATACTTTTCTTTTAAAATTTACATGGAATTTTGTGAAATAAAAATTATTTTGAAGGAGAAAGGATATTTTCCTCAAGAATTCATTTGAAGTGTTTTATCAAAACTATTTTCCATCTAAGATGAAATTATTTAGTATTTTTATGTTCAAGAATAATGTATCTATTATTTAAATGGTTTGATTTTTCTTTTGATGAAATGATATCCATTTTATTTATATGGATTATGATATGATGGGATAATGTTTTTAAAACCCATATTATTCTTTGGGTTATGATTAATGATTTATGTTTATTTTGTAGCACATGAAAGATTGATTTCATTATGAGATGGGTGGGACCTATATATCCCAAAAATTAATTGGGTAATGATTTATATCTCATGATATAGACATGGCTAGAATGGAAAGTAAATATGGTTCAGTAATACAGGGTTGGAACGACATATAAACCCAGTTCAGTAATGGACATTGTCCACTATGATGGTCATGATGAAATTACCTGGATACTATGGAAATCATATCATGGATTAATGGTTTTCCACTATTATAAGTTCTATTTCCATGATATTTTATCATTATTAATGTTCATTTTTGATCTATGCCTTATGTAGTGCCAAGATTTATGTCATTACTCATGTTTTAGGTTCATGATTTTATGTTCAAATGTTTATGGATTGTTTTATATTCTCCATGTTTACCCTTACTGAGCATTTGAGCTCACCCTTTTTATGTTTTCTTTTCCACATGATATAATGAAAGGTTTTAGGTATGAAAAAAAATGGAGAATATCATTATGGTGGATGTTGAAGATCTTTCACCATGATTAGAAGATTATTTTATGAGTTTCCAAAGACACTAAACTAATACAGTTATTGGGCATCTGTTTTTGTCATGTATTAAGTATTACGCAAAAGTAATTTAATGTCTATATACATCATAATTTGGGTCTAAACATATCTTATTTATAAACCAATATTAGGAAATGTGTAGTTATTAAACATTGAATTTAAAACATTTAAATCTTCTTTAAATATGATAATAATAACTGTCCAAATCTAATCCAAGTGGCCCAAAAGGGTCATATATTATTCCTAAGGATGGTTTTGGTCTAAATACAATTATCCAATGGAATTAAGAAATGTGTTGGGATAATTATAATATCATTATTACCATTAATTACCCTATTTACTTCTAACCGTGGTAAATAAATATCAAAACTTACTATTCACTAAAAATTATTTTTATCTTATTGGATCATATTTTACTAAATGATGTCAACAATGTCTCTAAAATTTTATAAATTCAATTCATAGAAGTGATACAATTACGTTTTATGAAAACTTGCAAATGTCCCTAGAAGATGGGTAAAATACGTTAAAAAGTTCAATAAAATTATATACTTTTAATTTTATTAAAACATGTCTCCAGTGAATTATTTTGAACATATATAGGTATTATATATCTATTTTTTATTAATATAAATTTAAATAAAATAAAATTTTATTTAAATTAAAATGTTAGTTTTAAACAACAACGAGTGTTTTTCACTACTCATAAAAAATTGAATGTTTTCAGATAAAGAAACAAAAAATTCACGCTAAGATAATTTTGATATTTCAAATTCAAAAATGAATTCTATTTTAACATATTCAAAAACTAGAAGTTTCGTTAATTAATTTAAAATTAAATCCCGTCGTCCAAACCAAAAAATGGGTTTTTAAAAAGAAAAATCTATCCAAATATTGATAAGTGTTTTTGTCAAATTTAAATGTGAAATTACTTATAATGACCAAAATTTTATTAAATGATAAAAATATAATATAATTATACTTACAATCCATTCAAATGAATAATTTAACACTATAATTTTGTTTCAATTAAAAATGTTGTTTTCAATTAAAATTTAGTATTTTTCAGCATTCATCAAAATATGAATATTATCCGGAAGGTACAAAATAATTATCCAAACTAAATTTTTAGTTCCTTCTTCTAATTAATAATTTAATTTCATTAAATTGAATATGTAAAATTTTCAAATATTGGTTTTAAAAAGGCATCGCCAATAAATGGTGTTAAAACTATATTTTTTAAAAAATGCTTCTTTTATCTGAAAAAAATAAATTTGTTCTCGTATTATGACTATGAAACACATAATATGGATTGTAAAATTTTATTATGTATATAAAATTAAAAATTCAGTTAATACTAGTCAAAATCTCTTTTTGAACTGCTAGTTTGGTATGTTCTGATGCGCTGGAACTCAATGTTGTGTGTAGCACAAGTTAATGAATTGCTTTGGATAGATAACGTGCTGTTAAATCATGGTGTGTTACATTCTCCCCTACTTAAATAAATTTAATACTCTCAATTTGAATTTTTTCTACAAAAATTAAATGTACAAAATAGAAAAATACCTTTGTGGAAAACCCACATCAGAAATTGGGTTAATAATGCTTAGTCTAAATACAAGGGAAAGGGAAATGAAAAAGTCACCACCAAAATATGATCTTGCTTAGGAGAACATTTATGGAAATTATAGAAATATAATTGGAGGAAAATTTAAATATTAATTGAGAGTCATTGAGGTCATTAATCACAAACATGTGTACACTTGAGGACCCCAAAGGCATCAATCTATGATGATTTAAAATATCATCGGTTCAACAAAATAGAAGGTATTATGATAAAACATTTGTTATTTTACAACGCATTCCCTAAAGTTTAATAATTAATTTATAAATAGAATAAGAGTAAAGAAATATAAATGACACATAGAGTTTCATCCTTCAATTAATTCCTACCACAAACTCATCATTGAACCCAAATGATAATAGAATTCAAAAATATCATATTTATCCTAATCGTATAGGGTTGAAAAAATAATGAATTTATAATTCATTTGTTAGAATAGTTAAAAAACTAAATTATACAAACGAATATATCAGGTAGAAAATTGGTAGGTGATGCACCCTGGTCAACATTCGATTGTGGGTTCAAGTCTTGTGACCTTTCCGGATGCAACAGGTTGTCACACGACCTCCAGGTTATCCGTTTTAAAAAATCCCCAAATACTCTTAAGAAATGTTTTAACCTTAAACAATTGTATCCAAGTTCCAACTTAATCCATTCCGACATTAGACTTATCAAAATTACTTCGATACAAACTGATAGTCCAACAATTACAAGGAAGGTAAAAATAATGAAGATCTCTTTTTTCCACATAATAACATTTGAATACCTTTATCATGTATTCACTTAAAACACGGTAACACCCCGAATTACCATAAGACCTTATTGAATACATTCATACTCCCTTTTTCCTTATATAATGGTGGATATACACCTTAAATATAAAATTTTTGAATACTCCAATAATGATAAAATAAACATACCATTAATCATTTCCAAGAATGTCAATAATATTCAATAAAATTTATCCAAATAAATCATATCTTATTACAAAATTAATACCTCAATATCAGGACCATATTAAAGTTTATCATTCCTTAAACCATGTATTTTCCATAACTTTTACATTCCTATTGAGTCAATTTTCTTAGAACCAAATAAACTCAAATCCTTAATGAAATATTACTACAATAAAATTCTTATATACTCTATAATTATTATAACCAGTATATCATTGATACAACACTCAAATGACATAATTAATCAATAACAATATAAGAACACTATCCATTCATCTTCATCCATGGTGGTAGAATATCTTGATTATTATCCCACAACAACATTTGCTCTATACTCTTATGATTGGTACATTGATTCATGTAGTGTCCCAACACCTTGTAGATGAATCATTGTACATTTGAAACCTTTTTCTTACCCCTAAAATCATGTACTTGGTGTCCTTTTTCTCAATACATATAACAAACTACCATTCCCTTAAATCATTTACAATGGTGATTCTTTCAATAGTTATCAATTATGGGAAAATGCTTCTTTCCCATCTTCCCTTTATCCATCTTTATCTCTACAATCCTTTTCTTCTCTGACATCCCATCAAAGACATAAGACTCAGAGATTTCATTAATTATCTTATTAACACATGATTATATTTCTTCATATGATGAGAATACATGGTAGAATACTTTCCTTATAAATGTGGTCTAAATTCCATGAAATATATTATCCTTCTTACACATTGGACCATGCATGTTGCTGGAGTTTTCATTCATTCTATTGGGAACCATTTCAAAATAATGGCATACACTAGGTTAGTTTATGAATCACAATGCATAATTCCAAACCTCTAAAATCCCAAATGTAAATTTAAAAGTATATAAATAGTATCCCTAATCGAAAAAATGTTTTCATTAAGGAAGTATTTACTCTTAATTCCGTCATTATGTTTTGTAATGAAAATGTGAATTATCCTAAGCATATCCCCTGGGAGAGTTGTATCCAATAGTGCAGCAAGACACGTTGACGTGTACTAGGATTCCCCACAACAAGCCCAAAACTCTTTGTCAGAGTTTTCACTCCTAGGTACATCTGGACTAGAGCGGCCTCTACCTGGTCATATCCATATAGGGATTTATTTCTTGGAAAATGTACAAAATCTCAACATTACCAAAATTATAGGAATGTATTCTTTACTAATCCTCAAAGTCTATCTTAGGGTAATGTTTCAAAATTAGAGTCTATCTAAATCTATCCGCAAGGTTGTTTCTAAACATCCTCTAATACCAAATGTAACACCCGGAGCCTAGAAGCCCATATATGGTACATTATTTTAATACATTGGCATGATTACAATAAATCAAGTCCTGATGGACCGATCAGTTTAGAATTCTTGTAAAATAGATTAAATACATGAAATTTACATTACAATTTCTAATATAATACATAGTATAAATGATCCTTTTAGAATTCCATTATTCCCCTAGATTAACCCCAAAGATCTATCAAAATACACTTCTTTGATTCCTGGGAGAATAATCAAACGAAAGGGGTGAGCTTAGATGCTCAGTAAGGGTAAATAATTTAGCGGATGCTATAAAAATTTAAGGAAAGATGTTTAAAAAATCATTTTAAACATAAACATGGACGAAATATGGATAAAATAAATCAATCACTACCATATAAACATGCACATAGATATTATACTAGTATAATAATCACATGTAATAATTAATTTCATAATGAGGGACTGTCTAACACCAGACATCATTACAACATAGTCAAGGCCTCATGCCGAGACAACAAATAAATTTTTTGTCAAGGCCATGTTCCAAGACACTAGTTTGTCTCGTGAGACCTAATGATGCATCGAGGGGAAATACCATGACCCACCTGTCACTTACTACGTAAACCACATTCCTCGTATGAAAATGTTGAAACATAACATAATCATTCGTATTAAAACTAGCATACGAAATGTCAATACTAAAATCATACACCCTGAAGGGCATAAAAATAACATATCCACAATAAAACACATCATAACTCATTCAATACAATATGGAATATTGTATCATAATAAATCTACCTTAATCAAGAATAATATCTTTTAATGAATATTGATATAGTTGAAAATGATCAATAAAACATTTTGAGAGAAATATCAAATTTTGTGAAATCATTTAAAAGTCACACATTTTTAAAGGAATTAATTTAAAATACATTTTTGAATCAAAGGGTCCCATGCCACTTTGAATCTTTTTAAAGAAATTAACATTTTAAAATACTAATGTCCATATAAATCTATCATTAAAACAATTTTGAAAACATTGTCATTAATTAAAAATATTTAGAAAAATAAATATTAAAAACATTTAAAATTATGTTTTAGTTAAAGAGTACCTCAAAAGAATAATTTTAAAATTTTTATTAAGAAACATGGACATGGATAATAAATATGTCCCGGAAAATAGTTACACATAAACAATCTCGGATAATAATGAGATTGAGGAATTAACCCTTACATTGTGATTTTCCTTGTTTGAAGGTACATTTGACCTCCTATATAATGACCATAGTATGTTATTAAATAATACCGAAACCATGTTAATATTTATTATATCATAAATGATTCATTTCTTAACTTATAATACAGATTTAATAATGATTTCCATGTTAAATTAACATTTTGGGTAATAATACCATTCTTTATCGTACGTGTTTTAACTTGTTATTCTTGATCGTATCATTTAGATAATGATTTAAATACTTCCCAAATATAAAACTTGATTTATATATAATATATATTTATAATTAAAATATGTATAATAGATAGATATATGTAATGGAAAACAACATTTATGGAGATTATATGGTGTTCGTACGCATAAACTTTGTTTCTATTTTCATATTGTATAGAGCAGAAGTAAATGAATAAGATATATGTAAGTAAATATATATATATATATCAAGTTGTATTATTATTTAATATATTAAATACTTATTAATAATATATATTTTTATAATCATTGTTTAATGGTGAACATAGAAATGAATCGCATTGCGTCATTAGATGGTACGTCATACGTACACACGAGCGACGATATCATTTACTTAATGATTAAAAGCTGAGTAAATGGATGGAATATTAATTATACAGAAAAATTATCATTTTATTTTAATTATTTATAAACATATTACTCATCATTATATCCATCCAAATAATATAGTTTTGAATAAAAACTTACACCACAGTTTGGAGATGGTAAGTTGTACGTACACACACATCGTGGAATTATCATTCATAGGATGGATAGAATAATGAGTATGGATGTACGATATTTATTATAACAAGACATAATGTATAAGGTACTTGAGTAATTATTTTGGTTTTTAAATAACAAAGAAATAGAAATTGGAATAAAAAAGAACATTGAAAGAGGTGATAAAATAATTATCTCTTCTTTGGGTGTTTCCTTTTGATTTGAAAAAAGGGATACATAGGTAGGATTTATGCTCAAGGGAAGGTCTCTAGGGTGACATGAGTGATGTTATAAGGAAATTTGGGTAGGTTTTGGATGATCCAAATAGCTTTGGAGGTGTTATTTTTAGATAAGGGGATGTACCCTTTTATAAGAGAGTTGAGGGTCAGTTAATGAAAAGATTGAAATATTGTTTTATTATAAAATTATTTTCGGTTTCTAATGGCCAAAAATTGAATTATTTCTATGATAAGGTGGGTATTAGTCTAAATCCTCTCAACTATTATGTTATATAAAAGTTATGTCGCCATATTAACCCTATCAATTATATTTAACTCTTAGTTAAATAGATTAACATTTAACATGTCCTCTTGTATTATTATAAATGGTTAATAAATTTACTATAAAAGGACAACCTAACCTCAAGTGGTTCATTTCTGAAATATCTAACATTATCTAAGTCCTTTGGAAAAATCTTAGATTTTTTGAAATATATATCAATTAATAATATAGTATTAGTTTTAAAAACTCATTTATGTCAATTTTGACACTATTAGGTATATTCTTTTTGTTAAAGTCATAAAAACGTTATCAATTCAAAAAATATATTTAATCAACCCTAAAAGGATATATTAACCTATAAAATTTTTAGATTTCATCAAAAGCCTAAATTTACATTTATTTTTATTTTTATAATATGAATTATTTTAATCTTTCCTTGATAAAGTAATTACTGCATCATCATGGTGTCAGAAATATATTGAATTATTTAATATCTAATGATTATATATAAATTAACATTATATATGAAATATTTTTATCTTTATAATGAATATTTATAGTTGAATTTATCTTTTTTAATAACCCTATATTAAAAATGGTGTATTTATTAAACATTGAATTTAACATCATTAACTCCTCTTTAAATAAAATAATAATAAATGTCCTAATCTAATACAACTGAAAAAAAGGATCTTATTTTATTACTAAGGTTGGTTTTGGTCTATTTACAATTATCCAATAGAATTAGGACATGTGTTAGTGAAATTATATTATCATTTTAACCTATAATTACTCTATTTACTTTTAACCATGGTAAATAAATATCAAAAGATATTATTCACATAAAATTATATCTATCTTATTGAACCAAATATTAGTTTTTGATGAAAACCGTACTCTGGAAATTTTTAAATTCAATTCCAAGAAGCGGTAAAATTACGTTTTATGCAAATTTACAAATGTCCCTAGAAGGTGGGTAAAAGACGTTAAGAAGTTCAATAAAATTTTACACATTTTATATTATTATAATATCACTCCAATTAATTACATTTAACATATATAGGTATTATATATATTTTTTTACTTAAAATAAATTTTAATTAAAACATTATTTAAATAAAATGTCGGTTTTAAACTATAACATTGTGTTTTCCCTTTTAATCAAAAATTAAATGTTTCCAGAAAAATACCAAAAACTCACCCTATTATAATTTTTATATTCAGAATAAGAAAACTAATTCTATTTTACAATATTCAAAGGCTTCAATTTTAATTAGTTAATTTAAAATTAATTCCCATTGTCAAAATGTAAAATCAGGTTTTTAATATGTAAAAAAATTCCGAATATTAACATGTGTTTATGTCAAATTTAAATTTCTAATTACTTTTAATGACCTAAATAGTATTAAATAATAAAAATAAAATCTAATTATACTTAAAACCATTAAAATTCATTATTAAACAATATTAATTAATTCAATTAAAAAAAATTCGATTAAAATTTACTATTTTTCCCTATTCATCAAAATATGAAAGTTATCAGAAAGGTACCAAAAATTTATCAAGTTAAATTTTTATATCCCTCTTCTAAAGAATAATTTAATCTAATTTAATTTAATATATAAAAGTGTCAAATATTGATTTTAAAAATTTTTGGCTAATAAAAGGCGGTAAAATTGCATTTTTTGAAATATACTTCTTTTATCTAATGAAAATGAATTCATTCTTATATTATGTCTAAGAAACAAATAATGTGCATTCTAAAATTTTATGGAATATATAAAATTCAAAACTCAATTCATAATATTCATAACCACTATTTGAACAGCTAGTTTGTTAAGTCGTGACATGCTCGAACACGGTGTTGCGTGTAACACAAGTTGTTGAATTACTTTGAAGAGATAATGTACTCTAAAATCATGGGATGTTATATCCTGAACCGAAAACTATTCATCTAAAACCTATGAAATGTATCATCACTCCTAAGAAAAATGATCACTCAGAATGGAAATTAAAATGTAATTTTGTCTTGTTCAATGTGTTGCAAACTCAATGATGGATAGAGTGGTTATCCAATAATGAATGGAAATTTTATCCAAGTCTACTACATGAGTTCAATATACAAGTGGAATCAATTCATGAAGTGTCATATGTGATATGGATAAAATCAATATTAGATAGAAAAAGATTCTCCTTTTCATCCAAGAACTAGGAAGAATACATGAATGTACCCCATTACGGTGTATGTAATGATCATTTTGGAAGTTAACCTAGAACATGTGATAGATTAAATTTTAAGGAAGCATTGGATGGGATTACTAGAAATGGAGATCATATAAGTCTTATATAAGTATATCGTAATGGTAAATTCATGTTTTTAGTTATTTTTATCCAGCATTAGTTATATCGTAGAATAGGGGGCTTTTCCCCCTAAAGAATCTAGATGTATAAATTTTTTATCTTTTCAATAAGGTAAATGATGTTAACATGTGAAGATATTTGATGGTAAATATTATTTAAATGATAGTACCCTATTGAGAAAAATTCATTATTTTATCCTCATAACATTTTTTGTTGAAAGATAAGGGGTTAGTGAATGTATTTGAAGAAACAGTTTCAGTTTGTGAAGGTTTTTATCTCAAAAAAACTATATGTAAGATAATGAAAATAAATTGGAATACATTGAAGAAGTTGTGGGTTGAGTATATTGACAAACTGTATGATAATTCTAATCTTCTTCTGCATCCCTCAAAGCCGATGAACATGGTTGATCTAGGTCTAGGACTAGATGAAGTTTGTGAGTGTTCTGATGAGGAATATGTAACGAACCGAAAATTCATTAATGAAAATTACTCTTGGATTATTTAAATTCAATCATAAAGTTATATAAAATTTATGAACTTATTTGGTTATATGTTTTGGATTTTTAAATACCATTATGAATTGTGACTGTTACTAATATAGCCATTGAACAGTGATCACATGATTAGTACAAATATAGGGCTTTAACAAATCCAATTTACTTGGAAAAAGGAAGTGATGGCCTCAACCAGTATACATGGCCCATACAAAGCCAATTTATCGAATCTTAGAAAGAATTTTTCATCATTTGGCTTCACTGTTGACCAATCCCATGATGAGCATGAATACATTATGCTTGAGTGAAATCACCTAAGGGAGAAGTGGAAATTGATAGAGATTACCACCCAAGAAATGTTATCCAAGCCACCCCAAGAGTTGGTCACCATTGCACACCTTACCATTAAGTAATATGAGAGTTTTATATAGGGTTATGTAACAAGGCCATATCACTATGAATATGTTCATTAATTTTGGATATAATACTGAATATACATTCAATTTATTTCTGTTACTTTGTAAATATTTTTTTAAGCGTAAATAGTATTTTTAGTTAATATTCAACTAAGAAATATATATTGATGAATTAATATAATTTTGAATTAAATAATATTTTAATAAAATATTATCATTATTATTAAATTAATTTTTATTAAATATAAATTATTGTATAATTTCTTGAATGCAATGTAATTTTTATTAAGGTTTGAAACTATTTTTGTCAAAACCCATGAATTTTTTGATAAATGTAGTTTTTTATTTTAAAAGTAAAAATTCACATATTTAGATAATTATTTAGATAAAATTAATAATATTTTTAGAATAAAGGCATCATAATTATCCTACGGTGAATTTTTTATAATTTTCTCAGACTGTCGAATTCTTGGGTAAAAATTAAATACCGTTTAAATATATAAAGTGTTTTATGACATCATAATGACCCAATAGTTAGGTAAATAAATTCGATAAAATTTATGTTCAGCCAGTATATGTTTTACAATTAAAATAATGTGATTTGGATTTTTTTTATTTATTTTACAATGCTTTAGTGGACCCTTCAAGGCTTAAAAATATTTTAACTTTTTAAATTGTTTTCCTCCAGTGTGTCACTCACCTCCGCATGAAAAACCCTATTATTTAAAGAATATATGAAATTGGACTTATAGAATATTGTTTTCTAGTCCTCTTACACAAAAAACCATTTTAAAAAACGATGGTCTGGATTGTGGTTTTGATTAGTTTAATGTGTGGTGTCCCAAACCTAAATAATATAGAATTCCTTATCCTTTCCATTATAAACCCACCCAATCTCCCACTTCATCTTCACTCAAATCCTTTTTAGTTCGTCTAAAATCTTCCATACACTCTATAGAATCCTCACAAGGGGCCCCAATCTCCCAAAAATCCTCTCTCAAGCTTCTCACAAGAATTTGGTATCACACTTCCAAGTAAGGGATTCTCACTTTCCTTATTTATGTCCAAGTATCCTTATATTGTAATGCCCTTTTATTTTAAATTATAAATGTTGGGGTATTATTTCACACCTCCCCCATATTTCCCTCCTCATGTTTGAAAAAATATAGATCCCCTTTTTCTCTAATTAATTCCTCCCATGTAGACCCGTTACCGTGTTGAAATTTGGTAAGGAATTTCTCAATCCTCATTTACATTCAAGCATTTTTTTGTATTATGAATCTATATTACATTAAATTTGTTGGTAAATGTATCTCTATGGACCCCTTACTTTCCATTTCAGGGACATATTATGAGACACAAATTTCTCTCTCGTCAACCTTTTGTATGAATTCTTATGTCACGCCGTTATACTGTCGAAATTGCCCCATGATTTTCCAAGCTAAAGTTATTGTGTAGTGAATACCATGCCCACTTCTCTATCAAGATTATTAACCTTTACACACATCTACTTATTTATTATAGAGTTTCATTTCTTATTCCACATTCCTTTATCGTGGAACAAATTATTATATCAAATGATTCCATGTTGTATGATCCATGTGGCACACTTATGCATGAAATGAAATTTTTATGAAGGGTGTACCATGATAGTGCTCCATTGAATTGGGTAAAGTAGAGTATCTTGAGACGTCAAGTGCAATGAGTGTTGACTCATGCTATTTCATGTAGAATTATGGTTGACATGTGCTTCATGTGGAATGAGGGTTTACTCTTGATTCATGTGCAATGAACCATGGCTCAAGCTAATTCAATGTTAAGTATTGTTTCCACATTTCCATGTTTTGATTATCATGTTTTATCATTATTTTATGTTTATGTTTCTCTTGTGATCCTTTGATATTCCTATTTCCTAACATGTTTTTTATTCCTTATGTTATTCCATGTTTATTCCCCTATTGGGCTTTATAGATCACCCTTTTCATATGCATGTCCTCAGGTTATCCTGTGCAATGCTATGTACGAGCGAATGTAGTGGTAATGTAAAGGATGTTTTCAATAAAGATGTTATGTTTCATTATTTAGGTAGTTATGTAATGTTCCTAAGTCCCAAAGACACTAGACCACTAAAAATTTCATGTTGT
The DNA here is from genome assembly GCA_963277665.1 of Viscum album. Lineage (NCBI taxonomy): Eukaryota > Viridiplantae > Streptophyta > Magnoliopsida > Santalales > Viscaceae > Viscum > Viscum album. Next base: position 1,696,357,774 of record OY728147.1, read on the forward strand.
TTCAATTTATGATTTTAAATATTAAATCATGTTTAAGTGTATAATAATAGATCATGGTTTCTATAGTTGGTATCAGAGGATAGGTTTAGTTGTTTTTGAGATTAGGACTAGAAAACCATATTGAAGCCTTAAACACCTGACTACATATAATAAAACTATCCCTATGTTTTTGGTGAGTATTGAGTAAGTGTCTTATTAGGAAAATACATCCCTGTCTGGATACGAGCAAGTAGAGGCGGATCTGGCACAGATTTACCAAGGAGTGAAAACATTGATAAGGAGTTTTAGGCAAGACCCTAGGTATCCTAGTACAAAACAACGCGCCTTGTTGCACTCTTAATTACGACACTCTCATGGGATATGCTTTGGTAATTTCACGAGTTGTGTATAAACTATTATTAAGGGAATTAAAAAAATATGACACTATGAATAAATGTTAGAAATTGTATCGTGGCTAACATATATTGAATCTTATAGATTCATAAGTTAATGAAACAAAAGTAATTTATAATTCATCCATTTTTGTACTTGGATTCCCCTTTATGTGTTTAATAGTTTAATGTACACATCCTGATTTTATATCAGATAAGGTAGAACTAGAATAATAAAGTAAAAGGTAGGGTTATCATTCATGGTTCTACGCACTCTTTTAAATCCCAAAAGATTATAATAACAATCCCATCACCACCACAAATCATGGAAGTAGTGATTTAGTTTAGTACATAAAATGGTACAATCATTTCATCCCCTGAATATAACACCTCCCATGTCATAATTGGTGGATTAAACTTTCCAATGAATCTCATCGTACTCCCACTGGTGGAATTTGATGGTATTTTTTGTATGGATTCACTTTCCCTATAATGATCCAAAATAGATTTCCATGAGAGGGAAATAAGTGTCCATATAGAGAATCGATCCCCAATCCTATACATGTTCAAGGATAAGGATGAATCCTCTATAGATCCATCATCTCAAGAATGGATATTACAACCCTTTGAGCATGCGTATCTTGCATAGATGCCTGAGTTAAAGTATGAAACCATCCTTGAATACATGCCCATTGTGAATGAATAATATGAAGTATTTCTCGAGGTGTTGTATGCTCTTCCTCCAAGAAGAGATGTTGAATTCTTAAGTAATATTATACCTGGGGAATTCCCAATAACCAAGCCTCTGTATAGAATGGTTGTTGTGGAGCTTGAAGAGCTGAAGAAGCAACTACAAGAGAATATGGATAAAGGGTTTATATTCCCATGTGCTTCACCATGGGGTGCACTAGTCCTCCTCTCCAAGAAGAAGTATTGGTCAATGTGCCTTTGCATTGATTATTGTGAGCTCAAAAAAATCATGATAAAGAACAAGTAACATATTCTACGAATTGACAATTTTTTCAATTAGCTACATGGAGAACAATACTTATCCAAATTAGATTTACAGTAGGGATATTTTCAAGTAAGGGTGAAGAAGGAAGATATCCCAAAGGCTGCTTTTTGTACAGGATATGGGCACTATGAATTCAAAGTAACTTCTTTCATACTCACTAATGCTCCAACAATCTTCATGTATTTGGTGCATAGAGTCTTTAGATATTTCTTAGAAAAATTTATGGTAGTATTTACTGATGATATTGTAATATTATCCAAAACCATGGAGGATCATGAGAAGCGTCTAAGAACTGTAATAGAGACCTTACGAAAGGATATGATCTATGAAAATTTCAGCAAGTGTGAGTTCTTATTGAATGTTGTCTCGTTATTGGGCCAAATCATCACAACCAAAGGGATATATGTGGATCCCTCCAAGACAGCTTGAATAGAGGGATGGATGAGGAAAACATCGGAAACCAATATATGTATCTTTTTTGGGTTAGCTAGTTACTATCGAATATTTATGATAAATTTCTCACGATTTTCCAACCCTCTTACTAAGCTAACTCAGAAGGGGGTAATGTTTTCTTGGAGAGTTGAATGTGAAGAAAGCATCAAGGAGTTAAAAAGGAGGCTTATCACTGCACCTGTTCTCACTTTACCCACAAGTGGATAACTTTTTATGGAATTTAGTGATTCTTAGAATAAGGGCATTGGATGTGTGTTGATTCAAAATGAAAATACATTGCATATTCTTTATGAAAATTGAAATATCGTGAGCAGAATTATCCAACAAATGATCTGGTGTTGGCTGTAGTGATCATTTCTTTAAGAATTTAGCGGCATTATCTCTTTGGGGATAAGTGTGAAAAAAATATGAACCACAATATCCTCATGTATAAATTCACACAGAAAGAGTTGAACATGCGACAACAAAGATGGATAGAGATGATCAAATACTTTGAATACTCAATCCATTACCACCCTGGAAATGTGAAAAAGGTGGTAGATGCTCTAAGCAGAAAGGACCCAGTGATTCTATCATTGATGAGAATTGAAAACGATCAAATCTTATTAGATTTGATGAAGATTGACATGGGAATCATAAATAATTGAACATCATAAATCCTTTCACAAATGATTTCTCAACCATCTCTTTTGGAAAGTTTGAAGGATGCACATAATGACGATGTAGGAATTTAGAAGAATGCGGAAGCTATCAGAAAAAGAAAATCCATGGATTTCAATGTTAATTAAGAAGGAATTGTGAGATTTGGGAAATGTCTTTGTTTTCCATCATGTTCAGAGCTGAAGAAGGAACATTTGGAAGATACACATAGTTAAAATTTACCTTTTCACCCAGGAAACACAATGATGTATCATGATCTCTGAGAGCGTTATTGGTGTCATAATATAAAGAAGGGGGTCAATGAGTATACATCAAAGTTCTTGGTGTGTCAACAAGTAAAGATGGAGAGGCAGAAGTCTAAGGGGATGATGCAACCATTGTCAATACCATCATGGAAATGGGAGAACATCACCATGGACTTTGTTACCATACATCTGAAGACATCCAAAGGAAACAATTCAATATCGGTTGTTGTGGATCGTCTTACAAAGTCTGCACACTTCATTTCAATATGAGAGGATTTCTCATTATAACAACTAGCATAGATATACATTAGGTAGGTTGTAAGGCTGCATGGAGTACCACTATCTATTGTATCTGATCGAGATCCAAGATTCACCTCTATGTTTTGGAAGAGTCTTCAACATGCTCTGGATATTGAACTGAACTTCAGTATGGCCTATCATCCTCAAACTGATGACCAAGATGAGAAAACAATTCAACCACTAGAGGATATGTTATGATCATGTTTAATGGACACTAAAGGGGGATGGGATCAACATATTTCTCTAGTTTAATTTTCCTATAATAACAGTTTCCACTCGAGTATCCTTATGGAACCTTATGGAGCCTTGTATGAGAAGAGGTGTAGAACACCAACATGTTGAGATAAAGTCTGCGAGTTTAAGCTATTAGAACCATAAATTTTCAATGAAATGGTGGAGAAGGCGAAAACCATTCAGCATCACATCAAGTTAGCCCAAAGTTGACAGTAGAGTTATGCAGATAACCGTCAATGATACCTTGAATTTAGAGATGGAAACTTGGTATTTCTATGCATGTCTCCGAGGAAGAAGGTCATGTGGTTTGGATGGGAAGGGAAGTTAAGTCCTAGGTACATCGTCCCCTTCTAGATTCTTGATAATGTTGGGGCTATGGCCTATCGAGTAGCACTTCCACCTACTACGATAAAAGTACATGATGTCTTTCATGAATCCCTCTTAAGGGAGTACATACCAGACCCTTCACATGTACTCTATTTAGAGGGAGTATAGTATAATGACGATCTTTCTTATGAGGAGAAACTAGTTATGATATTAGAATGTAGAGAAAAAGTTCAACGAAATAAGATGATTCCCATCGTCAAGGTGTTGGGGAAAACCCACAAGTTTAAAGAAGCGACGTGGGACTCGGAATAGGTGATGAAGTATAGATATCCACATCTATTTTAGCGTGAGAAATGAAAATTTCACTGGAGAAATTTTTTATAGGGGGGTGATTGTAATAACCCTAAAAATCATTAATGAAAATTCCTCATGGTCTATTTAAATGTCTTCAGATTTTTATGTAAAATGTATGAAATTATTAGTTTTTATGTTTTGGATTTTAAAATACCATTATGAATTGTGACGGTTGCTAATATATCCATTTAATAGTGATAACATGATTTGTATAATTATAGGGATTTAACAAATACAATCTACTCGGTCAAAGGAAGCGATGGCCTCATCTAGCAGAATTTCCCGATATGAAGCACATTTATCAAAGCTCAGAAATGAGGTGGCATCATTGGGCATCTCACATGTTCAATCCCAAGCCTATATTTAATACATTATGCTTGAGTGGAATAGCCAATGATAGATGTGGAAGTTGATAGAGATTACCACCCAAGCAATGTTATCCAAAACACCCCAAGATTTGGTCACCATCACAAACCTAACCCTTTGTTCTAATGTAGGTGTTATAAGGAGTTATGTAAGAAGACCATATCATATTGAATATGTGAATTATTTTTTTATATAAAAAAATGAATATTCATTCATTTTATTACTGTTACTTTGTAAATAGTTTTTTAAACACAAATAGTAATTTCAGTAAATATTCAACTATGAAATCTATTTTGTTGAATTAAGGGATTTTTTAGTTAATTAATTTTTTAATAAAATATTATCATTATTTCTAAATTAATTTTAATTAAAAAAATGATCGTATAGTTTTTTCAATGCAATTCTGATTTTTATTGATGTTTGAATGATGTTTTTGTGAAGACAAATGAATTTTCGATATAAGTAATTTTTTTTAAAGTAAAAAAATCACATTTTTGGAAAATTATATAGATAAAATGAATATTATTTTTGGAATCAGTTTGTTAAAATTATCTTATGGTGATGTTTTCATTTTTTTATGAGATAGTTGAATTTTGGGGTAAAATTAAATACTGTTTAAATATACAATGTGTTTTATGACATCATAATGACCCAATAGGGATGTAATAAAATACTATAAACATTATGTTCAGACAATATATGTTTTACCGTTAAAATAATGTGGTTTTGAATTTTTTTATTCAATTTACAATGCTTTAGTGGACCATTCAAGGCCTATAAAACATGTTTTCATTTTAAATTTTTTTCCTTGTGTGTGGGACTCACCTCCACATTTGAAACCCTAATATATTACGATGTATTTCCATTGGACATATAAAATATTCTTTTTAAACTCCCATTTTGTGAAAACCATGGGAAAAAACCATCAGCTGGTTTGTGGATTTGACCATTTTAATGTGTAGTGTCCCAAACCTAAATAATAAAGTATTCCATCAACTTTCCTATATAAACCCACACAAACTCCCACTTCTTCTCCACTCATTGCCATTGGATTTCGTCCAAACTATTCCCTTATCTATCCCAAATCCTCCAATGGAACCTCAATCTCCCAATAATCCACTCTCAAGCCTCTCCCAAACCATTGGGATCACACTTCCAAGTAATGGATTCTCACTTTCTTTAATTATGTCAAAGTTTCCTTATATTTTTATGCCCTTCTAATTTCAATTATAAATTTTGGGGTATTATTTCACACCTCCCCCATACCACCCTCTCCATGTTTTAATAATGAGATATCCCCTTTCTCTCTCATTAATTCCTCCCATGTATTCCCATTACTAAGCTAAATTTCCATAAGAAATTTTTTCTCTCCTCGTTTACATTCAAGAAATTATTTTGTATTTTGAATCTAAATTCCATTACTTTTGTTGGGACATGTATCCTTATAAACCCCTTACGTTCAATTTCATGAACATATGATGATACAAACATTTCTCTCTCATCATCCTTTTTTGTGAATTCCTATGTCACGTCATTATGCCGTAGAAATTGAATCGCGATTTTCCAAGGTAATGATATTGGGTAGTGAATACCATGCACACTTCTCTATCAAGGTCATTCACATTTACACACATCTACTTATTGATTATAGAGTTTCATGTATGTATTCCACATTACTTTATCATGGAATAAATTCTGATATTGAATGATTACATATTGTATGATCAATGTGGCACACTTATGCATGAAATGATATGTTTAAGAAGGGTGTGCCCTGATATAACTCTAATAGATTGAGTAAAGTATAGTATCGTGATATTTCATGTGCAATTATTTTTGACTCATGCTAGTTCAATTAAACCAAGTGTGTAATCATTCTTCATGGGCAATGAGGGTTTACTCTTGCTCTATGTGCATTAGGCCTTGGCTCATACAAATTCCATGTTAAGTGTTGTTTCTACATTTCCTTGTTATAATTATCATGATTTATCATGCCTTTATGATCATGTTTCTTTTATGATCCATTGATATGCCTATTTTCTAACATGTATTGTATTCCTCATGTTATTCCATGTTTATTCCCTTATTGGGATTTATAGAACACCCTTTTCGTATGAATGTCATAAGGTTATCCTATGCAATGATAATAATGAGGGAATGTAGTGGTAATGAAAACAGTGTTTTCAATAAAGATGTTGTGTTTCATGTTATAAGTTTTTATTTAATGTTACTAAGCCCCAAAGACACTATTCCTCTTGATCATCCATGTTGTATCAAGTGATGAGTTTCTGTAATAAATCATGTTCAAGTCTGTAATAAAAGAATTGGGTTATTATAGAATATATAGATAAATAAGATCAAGGAAATGAGTAACCAATTGATGATATAAGTGACCTAGATATAGCTTAATGTCCCGAAGAGATGACCTATGGTCCTGCAATCCCTCATTGGCCTCAACTCTCAAAGGAATTTCTTCTATCTAAGGATGATGTAGAGACTGCAGAGTTAAAGAATGTTGAGTATGTTAACAGGTCTAATTTTGATGAGGAGTCAAATGGCGAGGATTGAAAAAGTGACAGTCAAGTAAAGAAGATGAAAATGATAGAAATGTTGAATAAAATGAAGAGGATGATGATGAATCTAATAGTGAATATGGAGATGATTCAAATGCCAGGTATGGAAAAGGAAGTGATGAATCTGATGGTGGATTAGATTATGCTGATGATGATCATAGTCTTGATGCGGAACCTATTGATCTTAAATTAGAGCCTAATGAGAAATAATGAACTACGAATACTCCTATAGTGGAATAAGGATATGAAGGAGTTTTAGAATCCCATTATGCTCCTAATTTTACTATGGTTTATTAAAGAGATCATGATTCCGTAATTCAGGATAAAGTTCATACTAAAAGAAATGTTTCAGTGGCTCTAGTGCTAGAGTTAGTTTATAATAGAAGAGGTCTTATATTATGGGGGAGAGAAAACCTAAAATGGTGAAAGTTGATTTATATTATCCACTTGTTGATATAGTTGTGAATGTGTGAATAAATGATCTTGGTAATGTGACTTTTGGTCTAGAGTACTCGGATTCAGAGGATATGATTGTTTCTCATTCTCCTACTCTTATAGATATACATGAGAATGTAAATTATGGGACTAAATCTGATCAATATGCTTTGAAGGAAGAGTTCTTTGATGTGGTTGGATCTACCACTTTAGATCAACCAACTCCAGTTTCAATGCTTAGAGAAACTGATGCAACTATGCTAATGGAGTAGGTGGTTTCATAGGTTGAACCTCAGATGATATCACTATTGGAAGAAATTATAATAGAAATAAAAATATATGTAATGTGATGGTTTCTATGATCTCTACAATTAAAAATTAACAATTGAATATCAAGGTTCATTGGAAACTGTTCTAAGAACAATTTGAGATTCATCTTATGAGACTTCTGGGGATGATTTTACTCCTCTAACATTAGATCTGGCCATTTAGAGGTCAGTTGTTAATGATTATGTGAATGATGCATCAAAATTAGCTTCTCCTACACCTCTAGTAAATGGTTTAAATTAGTTGATATTAGATATCTGAGATATCATGAAAGGTTTCTCCACTTCATTAGCTCATGTTGTTCATCCTCTTGATGTTGATATAATTTGAAATGTGATTAGATAAGAACATAGAACTATTTCTGGTGGAACATATCAAGAATTACTGTGGAAAATTGGATAGAATATTGATCATATATATGATATGGTAATATTTTTTTCTCATCGGAGATACTAATGCTCAGGAAGAGATAACCAAAAATGTAGACAACTACATTAAGAGGGTCTATTCAAAGCATCATCTTGATGGTCTTTTCAAGTTTTTGGTTGAGAATTTTATAATACCTTATATTACCCAATCCTTTTGAGATAAAATCAACTAGTTATAAGATTTCACTCCTACCCATTATAAGATTATGGAGAATAAGGAATATTTTAAAAAGGCTATAGATTATGGTGGTTAGAACATCGGGGACTTCATTAATCTATTGAAACCATACCTACATCATCAGATTACATTAATTATTTCCCCTACAGCTTCTCTTATTTGGCATGTCTTATACCCCTATACATCTTTCTATATACCCTTGTAACAATTTTACATGTCCCACTCTCAATATCTAATCCAAATAAAATCTATCATTCATTGTGAGATTACAGGACCTCTAACCTCTTATAGCCCAAGCCTTGCCCATTCTGTTTTTGTAGGAGTTCTTCTTCTTTCCCTCTGTATCTACACTAACACTCCAACTACTACTTAAGCACCTCTAGATTCTACCTCCTCTACTTTTACAAATGGAAAATAACTGTTCAACTCTTCCTTGGGTAAGAAGTGTGTGGATGACTCTTTTATAGGGATCAATTATATTTTTTACTACTCGTATTGTTTGGGTAATGGAATATATTCTACGTTTTCATATCATTATTTGTTCCCCATTTTAATTATTTTTTAATTTTTGGTAATACCAAATGGTGGGGCATGTGTATGGAATGTGAATATTTATGGAATTTGTAAAGCCTAATATTAATATAAATCATAATCATGAGATTAAAATTATATATTACAAAGTACTCTATAAAATATATTAATCATACCTTACATTGATCATCATAATTCAAATGTTGGGCTATATAATGAAAAGATTTGTGATTATAAAAGGAGCGATATTGTTGGCCTACTATTGTCTTAATGATCAAAACTCATAATTTATTATGTTAAATCTTTTAACCATGTTTACATTTTATCATAATCTATCTTGTTAGTATTTAAATCATAAGACAGGTTATTAATATTTGGATATGTATTAGTTACTAATTCTTGACCTACTAATGCACTAAGTCACTGATACATCAACCTATAGACAACTCAAATAAATTTTTTTCACTAAGGATGAGTTAATGATGAATTCTCAGTAACTTATGGCATGAGTCACTAAAAGAGTGACCAATAGACATAGTGAATAACTGATACTTAGAATTTTTTCATAGTATAAGATAATGATATTTCAGCCTATTTATACATCACCTTCTAATGTATCAGCTAATGAAACATCACCTACCCATGTATCACCTACTAACAAAGTGATACATTGATACACTTACACAGTGAGATTTTGAGGCACCAATAGACTAACCTACCAATCATGAGACACCATTGTTATATCATTTTCCATTTAAATTCTAAATTACTTATAACAGTCATATTTATGAAACATAACACTTCTTGTTGTTTTAATTAGAATATCTATTTTTTATAGACAACATTTAATGGATTTTAGAGACCAGTACGTGGTATGAGGTACCAGAGAACATGATTCTTTTCTTTAACACTATATAGATAAAATATCTGGATCAACGAAAAGAATATAAGATGATACAGCCTCAAATTAAATTCGATTAGTTCATACACCCTTGAACAATAAAAAAACTTCTTTTTGTGGACACTATGCAACTCTACTGGGAGCCTAAAAGGATGAAATTTTCTCCAGAATAAGATCTTATCCACAAATTTAAACACATCACTAAAAACAAAAGATTGAAGCACTCTCAACACAATGTTTGGTTTCCTATTTCCTATAGTTTAATCAGTATTCACTTCTACCATTTCTAAGGAGTCTAGAAGCTGTAAATAACATCACAAATAACCATAGAACACTTTTTTTCTTAATTTATGATATGTTTGCGAACATTTTTATATTTAGAGTAGTGTGTGTATTTTTTTAAGACACAAAATTTCCCATCTTCAAAACTTGAAGACACATTTATATCTTCACAAATTTATCTATTTACAACTTACACTCCCATGGATAACAGTGGAAGAGGTCTATGCATGGATTGTTGTAATTTTCACTCCCACAAAAAAATATAGAAGAGGTCTTGTTGATATATAATGCTGTTTATATTGTTGTGTACACCGATCTAGGGTGTGGATAAATAATATTTTGTATAAATTTCTAAGTGGAAGGTGATCATCATGTGGATAGGAATAAGTAACATCTTGAGACTGAACTTCTTGGATTAAATGTGCTATGTTTTTCAAAGATTTATTTTCAATATTTAATTTAAATGACAAAACATTTCTTCACTATAATAGTTAATCTTATATATTTTTTATATTTAAATTTGATTTAGTAGATTGATTTAAAAAGTTGAAACGATGTTCCATTTTCTTTTAACTATGAACTAATCAAAATTTCACAAATCTTTCAAAATATCAAAACAATTAAAAATCATCTACTTTGTTTTACTAGTTCATATTTTATTTTAAATTTGGGGACATTTAAATATGTATTTTAGGCATTAATTTTTATAGGAACTCAATTCACCCCCTCTTGAGTATCCTACTACAACCAACAAAAATCCTGCCTTGTTTTTCAACAACACATGTAGATAAACATGAATGGGAAGCTCTAAATGCTTGAAATCTACTAGATTAACCTAAAAACCATTAGAATCCCTACTAGTTCAATTATTCCAAAAATTATGGAACTCCTTCCTTATCATCCTGATGGCCTCTGATGCCTTTAAATGATAGATAATTCTACTATTGAATTTCATAGCATATTCAACCGTAGTTTTAAACTCCTCTTCCTAGGAAACACTCTGACTGAAATACATATAGCATAATTGATCATATTTACAAAACCATAAATAATGTGTGGTAGTATTCATGGGTAAATTATCTTCTAAATATGATGGTAGAGATTAAAAATACTCCCTTGTACGAGAATTCGAGTCCCACATTCAATGTATCCTCATTAAACTATATCAAGGAACTAATATTAGAAACATGAAGGAATCATTTATTGAATATGAAAATATTGGGATGTATCTTAATCAATTGATGGAATAACACAATGGTCCTTTTTGTATTATAACCATAACCCAAGGAATATCCCTCAAATCACTAACCAAGGGCTCCATCTCGACACATTATTCATTGTCACATATGTATAAAAACATAATAGCACACTCAAGATAATCCAATTGATTTCAATATATTTATATTTATATATATATATATCTCTATATCACAATAGAATGGGAAAATAGATATATCACACAAAATAAAAATAAAATTTTATCCATACCAGATAGCATACATCAAGTTTTTAAATTAATTTTTTTATGAATCACACAACATATGTAAATATATATCACATGATCTAGTGTTTCTAGTAATTATTCTTAAATGAAACCAAATACTCATAAATAGTAACATAAATCCCATCAATGGTAACTTATAGGTCTATAAGGAATGAATTATATAGGATGACGGTAACTCCCCTAACTGGGTCTCACATAGCTTATATTCCTTATACCATATCCCAGGATGGTAAAACAAAAAAGGAGAAAATTTTATTTGATTCTATTTTTGAAAACCCCTACATGTAACACTGGGATGAGCTATAGATCCAGGTGAACTTAATCATGTCTCCCCATATCCAAGAGGTTGTCGACTAGTTGCGAGGGTTTGAAGATCATATGTGGGGAGAATATACCCACAATATCATTTCCCTAAAAAAAATAATTAGCTAAAAAAATAATCATAGAGTAATCATGTTGAGGAATACAATATCAAATACGTCACATTTTATGTATCAAAAAAAATATGATCCAAGTGTGGCAAGACAACCCATATTTATAAATATGGTAACAAAAAATAAATTAATTAAAAATATAATGGTGTGTTTCAAGAAATATCCCTCAACTCCAGGCCTCTATATCTTTAACTACTCATCATAAGTTCTATTCCCTTGTATGGATCCCTGGTCATGAAATATTCACATTTACGGAGATTCGTGGACATGGTTTGAGTAATAAACCAAGTAAGACACCACCATTGAATCATTAATATAAGTACACATAATATATAATTGTTTATTTAATTAAAAATGTAAATTATTCAGCATAAAAATCATCACATAACTAACAAGATATCTGGTGCTAACAGATCCACCATGAACATCTTCCCATCCTCTTTCTTCACTACACTAGTAAGGATGTCAATGTTTTTTTTCTGAAATTTCTCCCTTTAAATAAATAGAACATCACCCACCCTACTAGTAGTGATTATCTAGAATATTGATCATGCTTCCCTGATGGTGGTTAGTATCATAAAAAATAAATGTCCCACCCATATTGAGATTGTTAAAAAGAACATCACACACCCACCTAAGGGTGGTCATTATTGAATACTCTGTACTTGATTCCCAATCACTGGTCATTATCCATGTTGTAGTTTAGTCCCACCATATATTAGAAATAATTGGATATCCCATCACCTCTATAAGTAATTCTCCCACTTTTACCAATAGTTTACAAATTCTAATCCCGCTCATAGTCTACAACCACATAATCTAGATTTCCCATGATTCGACCCATACCATCAAATGAGCCGTAGGGTTTGGTCGTCATCCCATCATCACACTTCACATCCAAGGGGCGATCTAATTGATACTGAACAACTTGATCATCCTGATACTATGATATTGGTTCCATGGGATATTTAATAAAATAATCAATATGTATCAAAATAAGAATCAATAATAAATATCAAGAATAGTTCCCATTAGGCTACATAAAAAACATTATGTCATAACAATGAATGGTCTCAAAGATTCACACACATCTAAATGTGTAAAAATAACAAGCACATGATATCAATTGTAAACATCATTTCATGAAAATGTCATATAGAAGGCCTTATATGGTAAAGAACTTTTTACATTAAGGTTGTTAATGAAGAAATCCATGTTTCAACAAGGAATTATCACCTGGATCACATCTAAGTAATATTCAACCAAAAACACAAACTATGTTTTTCAAAAATAAGTTCCAAATATTTTATTTCCAAAATATATAAATGTTTTATCTGTAATAGTAACATTAATCTCCAATATAATTTGAGATAAATATGAAAATTCTTCATTATTCTTCTTGAAAATTATAGATTTTTATATATAAGGATTCATTATCAATTTTTCATAAATACAAGGAAAAATAATTCTTAAAATAAACACAAAACAAAAAATACCACATATAGTTATCTCTTCAGGATGTAGCCCCCAAGAATAGAGAAGAGAGGAGTTTTCAATGCCTTAATACTAGAATAAGAACATAAAATTGGTTGAAAAGTTATTTAAAGGTCTTGATCTAATGTATTTTGGAGTGCTCAGACTCATTTGGATATCACAAATAATGGTAGGAAATGTCTTAGTTATTTGAGAAGAAATAATTCCACATTTTGATTCATAACACTAAAAACCCAAAAATAAATTCATCATTTAATTTTTACATTAATAATTTATTAATTGAAAAATGTTTAAATTATTCAATAATATGAGTCCTAAAATTTAAATGATTTTAATAACTAATTTCTACTATTTTAGACTTTTATACCATCAAAAATGTGTTACACTATTTTTTTGGGAAAAATATGTTATAAGATGGTATTGAAAACATTTTCCCCCTATAATGGTGTTGTGTAGACGTAACATGGTTGTACCCTTACACAACTCATATGTGTTTTGTGAGGGTATATGGTTACCCTTATGTAAAACTTTGATATATAGAATTATCCTTAAACAACTATGACATAACCTTAAACACTCTTATAAATTAAGAGTTTCGTAAAAACAACACATAGATTACCCTTATGCAGCCTTTGGAAACAAAAGATTACATTTACACAACCAATAGAAAATGTTCTTTACCCTTACATATATATTAGAATATCATGATACCATTACACACACATTAGAAATTTAGAGTTACAATTAAGTAGTTATTGAAATATAGTATATACATATTGGAAACCAATGTGAATTTTTGATTCCATGTGTTATGGGTTGGACTAATTCTTGACCCTATCACTATCATCCCTGGTGAGTTAGTGTGGTTGATGTGGTGCTTCTATTCACAAAGTGGGGTGAAAAAATTAAATTTCTTGCTTTGTATTGTAAAAAAAATTATTACTTTTTGATGTTATCAATTTTAGGAAAGCGTTAGTGTAAATGATGCAATGTGAGAGACCATAATATCAATCGTGATAATACAGACAAACTGGGTGAAGCTATTGAATAAATAAGTGCACCTAGATAGAGTTGCATCATGAAAAGGTCGGTTATGGAAGTTAAATCATGATTTTTGATAGGTTTTTTTAGAATAAAAAATCAATAAAATAGTATGGAATTTCTATAAATGGTACAAAAAAATATGTGTAAAATGTGTTTTCATTTACCAGTGTATTTCAAATTTTTGGGGTCCAAAATTTTGTGTAAGGTACAATTTTTGTGAAATAGAGATTTTTAAGAATAACTCACAAAAATATGTAAAATTCTTCAAATTGCATAATTTTTTATGTTGTGAAGGGTTATAGATACATGAAATAATGTTTTTAATAATATATATGAGGCATAAAGGAAAAGGTGGAAACATATGTGATTTTGAAAAGTATCATGAATATAATATTTCCATGATGTTTAAGGAAGAAATGTATTTTTTAACATAAATTAATATTTTAAAAAATATGTGTTAGTGAGGATTAGTGTTTCAAAAAGGGGAGGTAATTTCTATAAGTAGGTTACTACCCCACTCATTTGAAGTATCCCAACTCTTTAATGATAAGGGGCTTTAAAATCATGAAAGAGTTTCATTAAGGATTTTCTTGCATGAAGGATTCATATGAACATATATTATATGAATAAATGAATTTTTTCAAATTGACCACGAGGTTTTATAATGGATTCAAAATATTTATCAATGTTTTTATTTTATTGAATGATTATAAAAATATTCAAAAATATGTGGAATGTTACAAAAATGTGGTTCAAAAGTTCCATGAACATGTTATGTTTGAGGACACAAAAATTTATTATCACTTCATAAATACTTTTCCAAAGGATGTTGATATTTATTTAAGACTAGTTCAATGGGGAAGGTAAATATACTATATTTGTGATGTTTAAAATTAATTCATGAAATATTATAGTGAATATATATGGGTACAAATCACGACATCAACTATTAGATATTGATTATGTGTATTTTCATATGATCCAAATAGAATTTTGTCCTAAAGAAGTGAGAAAATGTTGAGGAAACGGGGAGTGAACATTCTATGGAAGTGACAAAACATTAAATCTTGGCATTGAATAAACATAGATGAACAATTTTATCAAATATACAAATAACAATTACTATATTTTAGAACATCAACATAATGTTGATTTGTGCTACTTGGATTTGTCCTAGTTTGGGTTAACTAAGTAAAATTCATGTTTCTTGTGTTCTTTATTTACTTAAATTCTATATGATGATAATAAGATCATGTGGATTCAATAATCATATATATTATCTAAATAAGTCCAATGTGATAACACCAGTTTACTGGATCATCACTTGGTAGTTGAACAAAAGAATGACCCCACTAATAAGGGTGTTCAATATTAGGTAGGATAGTGAGTTTCTCATGGGAACATGGGGAAATGAAAATGAGATTCATTTCCCAATTCACCCACACCCCAACCCTTTGGGTATCTATCACTAATTTCTTATATGGTTCCAATAATTGGTATCCAAGGGATGGATTCTCTTGTTGAATTTTTTAACCTAAATTAATATGATCGGTTTTTGGAATTGAAATCTTATCTACCCCTACAATATTTAAAATACAAATAATATGAATATGAATAAGAACCCTACAAGAATTTCATATAATAGAACAATTTTTATGAAATTTGTGATAAAGTAAAAAGATATTAGAATATCACAAAAAATTATAGGGATGAATTTTATTGGGCATCCAATTATTCATACAGTGTTTCTACCAGAAAATATGAGGAGTCTAATAATTCAATAAATTTTATAATTACTAAATATATTGATAATTACATATATTTGATTAGGGAAGCTATCTACCCAATAGAAAATCTTTCTTAGTGGATGAAGGAGTAAAACATGGATCTGAAAAAGAAGAATGAATCTCAATTGATAAAATTTTAAGTGATATTAAATTCGGTTAAAAAACTAATAATCATTAATCATTAAGTAATTGATTTGTCCAAAAAACATAAGGGGAAACTTGATACATGAGAGAAATAATTTTAGGATATTTCGTCCAAAATAAATGAGTGTAAAGATGGTTCTAATAAAAGTATAGTTGAATTAAATGAGGTTACGAATATGAGGGACATGAATGATGAATTGGTTTCACAGATGATAGATTTTTTTAGGAGAACCAATGATTGTGCAATGTAAAGGTCTCTCAGAATGATGACATTATGAATACAGGTAAAAGGATGAAGATTCATTGTGACATAATTGATGAAAATTCATATGAAGTGGAAAAATAGATTTTGACATGAAACGTGTTGACATATAGAATTATCCCTCTTAAAGAACAATTGGAGGACATGATACAAAATAGAATAGAAGAAATCTAAAGTCTATGAATGATGAATTCTCAACTGAATGATAAGGATGTAATGAACAATGAGATTAAAAGGACCTTTAGAACCTTGAATTAGGAGACAAAAATCCCTCTATTGGAAGAATCGACATGTGATTTCCAAAAATGTGGACATCCCAAGTCAACAAGTAAGTTAGATCACTAGGTAAAACATGTACAAGACTTATCTCATAGAAAGGTATACGCTATGTGATTCATCTATGGAATCATGGGATATAACAAGAGTGTATTCCTAGTGACTCAAAGTCTTAATGTAAGAAGATAATATACTATAGAAGAATCTAAATCAAGGTGATACTATAAATGTTATGGTTTTTATGGGGGATTATTAATCTATGATAAATATGTTCATATGTCAAATAATTTTGGAATAAAGAGAACTAGAAGTGTTGTAATGAATTCCTCCATTATTATGACTTTTGAGAAGAATTGTTTCACTAAAATAATTCTTTTAATATGCATAACAGATTTACCATTATGGAGGAAAGTATAAGTTCTCAATGAAAGATGAATCATGCATAAACATGTGTGCACTTTCATGATAACTCTTAGATAGAAATAAAATAAATATTGAGAAAAATATAGAAGATGACCCCACTGTTAGAATGTTGTATATGATTGTAATGAAAGAACCACCATAGAAGAAAACAACTAAGGTGGATCTCGTACATGTTGAATAGGATATACACAATGAGTGACTTAGTGGGGTTCATTAATGCACCACAAGAAAAAATAAGAATATAATTGACGGGGTTCCCAAAAAATTAATAATATTAGTTTAAATAGATGTTCCAAATCAGGTGTCTAACATTAGGATTCATAGAAAATAGGAAAAAGATTTAGAAAACTAGAATGACTCTAAGAGATCCCTATGAAAATGATATTACCAAAAATAAGACATGGGTTGTGAAAGATGGTATGTCATGAATAGTTAATTGGAGCTTTCAAAAGACGTGGAGAAGAAGGATCCAATCAGTAATGTGTAGGGAGGTCCATAGTGGTAAGAGTTCTGTAGGATGAAGATTTTGTAACTTGGGATGTGAAGAAATGGAAATTTCGAAGCCAAAAATGGTGATTTCCTTTTAAAAAATTCAAAATGATATTTTTGGAAAGTGACATAACTCAAATTTGATCCCAATGAATGGAAATTAAGAATATTACAATGAAAAATGATCCATAAGAAAAATAATTTGTTGAGGTGATTATATTCTTATCCTTGCAAATGAAATGGGGAAAGAGAAATTTTGATAATAAAGGGGTGGTCCAAAATTACCAGACTCATTTTTCAACATGGGTAGGTAAAATATCCCCTCTCACCATGGGATTAAATGTTATTAATAGGTTTTAAATTGTTTTTATGGGAGATATGATCCATGAGAAAGTTTCATAAAAATATAAAATTTGTGATTTGACATTATAAATAATATTAACTTATTCAAATTAGTATAAGAATAATTTTTCATTATATATAAAATATAAGTGAATTTGAATAGAATAATAATCATAGAAATAAATAGGATAGAAAATTATTTGCATGATTTAATGAGAGTTGACATTTCAATTGTTTTCATGTTGTATCAATATCTACGAAGCATTGATTTGAAGATCATATGATCTTTAAAATGTTGGATCTTGAAGATAGAAAATGGTAAAGTAAAAACATGATGATCTCTCATGTTTTCTTTCTCCCTAATCTAAAATGTGATATCATCTAACTATTCTCATGATATCGTATGATTCAATGGATGTATTACTCCTATAACTAATTTTAATGTTGTATTTATTGGAAAAACTAACAATGTTTGGGGAGTTTTGAGATTGAAATATGAAAAATGGTATCCCTAAAAAATAATTAAATACACCTTGTAAATGTAAAATAAAATTAGTTACTAGGTACAGATTAGGAAGTGATCTAAAAAGCTAAATAAATGAGTAATCATTTAAAAATATTACATTGATAGAGATTCAATGAATGATATCATCTATTATATTAGTATCTATGAGATTTGGTATCAGTTTCAATAATTGGTATCATCTTGGTGTCTATAGCTGAAGAATAAATTTGGAATAATTCCTTAGAAAGAGTTAAATTTTTTTATGGATATTAGATATGTATGTAATTAGGTCAGTAAAATAGATTAAAATTGTGTTATTAACATTTTCCATGTCTCCTATAATGAGTCCTCACATAGTTAGATTAGAGGTTTTATTGATGGTTATTCAATAAGTGGTATGTTCACCCACTAAAAATAATATTTAATGATTCTAAAATAGAAATCAGTTTTGAGTTGGATAGTTTTATCAAACCTCCAATCAAATCTGAAACAATTATACAACATAAGAAGAGAGTTTCGGATATAACTCTTATTCTTAATACATGAAGAGTTTCATATCATAGGTGGATCATTATCTATCATTTTTGGATGAATTCACCATTTTGAAAAAGGGGGGAAATAAAAATACCCCTATGCACATCATTGATATGGATCTAGATTTCAATAATATAATGAATGTATTAATGGCTTATAAAGTATATAAGATTATGTTTTATGAAATCATAAAGATTTTTGAACGATAATAAAATCACTGAATGTGAATCCCTTGATTCCCATGGTATAGGATTACATGGATTCTATATTCGGTACATATTGTACTAAATTTACTTTTTGTTTGATGATAATGGGAGAGAAATAAGTATCATGAATCCCTATGAATATTCTTTCCTAAAAATAAAGGATCATGAATCCTTGTGTCATCCTTACCAATCCTATATAGGTTTGTAATAATAAAAGCCTATAAATATGATGATGATAAAGATTTACATTCAATGAAGACAATTCATTAAAGGTGTATGTGATGAAAGCATTTTAGAGGTGAGATTGAGGAAGTGGTATTATCATATTCCACAAATTATGAAATAGTGAATATCATTCAAATAAAACTTCAGGGAAGAGGTATTTAGATTAATGGAAATATATATTTGAAAAGGGTCTATCAGCTGGTATCGAGAAAGATTCAAACAATTCCATAATTTTTTTCCAATAAATAAAAAGGGGGATATTGTTTGACACTAAGGATAATTGGGGTTTCTATGGGTTGTGTGTCATATTTTCTTCAAGAATATCTATTTAAACATTGGTGATTTTATGTGATTGATACAGAGTTTCCATAGACATAGTTTGGTGATGAACATAGAATTTTCAATTCACCATGTCAACAAAAACAAGAAATAGTGACAATACCGAGAGAGAGAGAGAGAACGTGATGGAATGCCTGAAGCAATTTGTGAGCCTAGAATTTTGGTCTCAAAAATACTAAGAGACGGTTTGAATCTATACATGAAAGAGGAGATCCTAGAGTTGGCTACATCATGAAAAGGTATGTTGTGGAATTTCCTGTGTGATTACTCACTAGGTATGTTAAAAAAGCTTCTAAAAATATGTGTGCAATCTTTTTATGTGGTATATAAATTTTTTGTACAAAGTGGAGAAAAATCCATGTGATTTCCAAATTTTTAGGTTCTATAATTTATAGGCATGTCCAAATTTCAGGAAATATATATTTCAATTTCTTATTCATGAAAAAATGAAAAGGAATTGAATACGAAAATGTTTTATTTCATGATTTTTTGGATATTTGTGGATAAATAATTAATAAAAGTTTGTTGATGCATGAAGAAAAAGATGGTATCATAAAATAATATGAAAATTTTTATGAATGGAATATTTTCCAAATGATTCATAAAGAGATATTATTTTGTAAAAATTAATGAATAGTTTCGTAAATAGGTTTAATAAACATTAATATTTCTAAAAGGGGAGGGAACAATCAAAAATTGGAGTCTAACCCTCTCATTTTAATTAGTAATAATATTTGAAAATAAAAATTCTCGGAATTCTTTAAATACATTTTTGATGGTTTTTATTTTATTAAGGATATATATAAACATATTTTCTATAAAGAAAGGGTGTCAGTCACTCTGACCAAGGGGTTTCATGGAGGTTTATTATTCCCCTCCAAAGGTTGTGAGTTTAAAAAATAAGACTATGGTTTTGGTGAATGTATGATGTTTCATAAACATGAAGAATGTTTTGAGAATGTGGAAAACAATTTCCTTTAATTTTTCTATAAAAATATTTATTGGAACTTCTTGAATACATTCCCAAAGGATTTTGGTATCCCATTAAGAGTAGTTCAGTAGAGTTGGAGAAGCCGATGCGTTAGTGATGTTCACAACTAGTTTGTGAAGGATCCGAGTTAGGATCAATAGGAATTAATTAGTGCATTAATAATGAGATAGTTATTATGTATATTATAATATGGTCCAAAAATCATTTCCTCATAAAGTAGTGACAAATGGGATATAACGAAGGGAGTGACCCTTGGGTGGTAGTGGTCCAAACACTAAATCATGTAAAGGTAGTGATCCTGTCCTGGAGTAACCATATTTGAATCATTATATCCCTAATAATATTGATGAATAATATATTTAGAAACATCGATGCATCTTTGGTGTGTTCTCCTTAGAGTTATCCTAGTGTGGGTGAACTAATTAAAAATCTCATGTCATGTGATCTTTCTTTACATATATTATGTATGATTATAATCCATGGATAATGATTGAGATATCATTGAAATTATATAAATAAGGCTATGATAACCACATCAGTTAATCAGATCATCACATTACTGGTGAACAAAAAACTGATCCTATTAATTTGTGACATCAAGATTAGTTAGGATAGTGAGAGATTCATTAGTACTTGGGGAAACATGAATGAGATTTATATCATGATTTACACGCCACCATAAAGAATATATCAATTATATCCCATATTGGTCCCACACTACCCTTATAATACTAAAGGAAAACCCTCTAACCTTCATTTATCTAGACATTATAGATCATGAATTACCCTTAGATAATGAAATGGTCCTATTTAAGGGTAAATATTTCATTTAAAAATTATATTTTTTCAATAAAATTATTACAAAATAAAAGAAAATAGGTTTCCTAATTTATAATCAAAAGGAAGGATATAACAAATGTAAGATCTAAGAGTTCCAATTTCATTGATATTTATTTTATTGTGACATATTAGTATGGATTATTGATTATAGACTGTGGTTATAAATCCCACATGATGCGATACATGAATATTTTAATTGGAATAAAACATAAAAATTAAGGTTTTTTCACATTATAAATGATGACTAGTTAAGGATCATTGACTATATAATATTATTAATTGGATGAAAAGATTTAAGGACCATAATTGTATTGCTTTTTTTTGGGATTGGTCAAAATCAAATATGTGTAAGTCAATTTTGTTACTTAAAAATGTATTTTACCAATAAAAAATAAACCATCAAATTAATAGATGGTTTAGTTTTGATTTAATTAAAGTTGCTAAATGGTAATATTAATCTCATTAATAGTGAATAAAATAGGTGCATTATATTTGAGGATAAAGGCAATAATATATGGCATAGGAGTAGTGAATGTTTGATCCAAAACTCCTTAGAATCCTTGGTAAATAATGAATGTGATTTTAACATCCCTAAAAATTTAAATGATTTTACTCAGACATGTGATAATCTCCAAACATAACATATGATTTAGAATACATATAACAAAAATTATAAGAAGTTGATTAGATTTATTGAGTTTTTACAAGTGGATGTGTACATAAAAATAACATGTAAGTTGATAAATGGTAAGAGATATTATGTTCTATTTATTAATTAATATAATAAGATGGAATGGATGATTGTTATCAATAATAAATCTAAATTATTAAAAATTATTACTTGTTACTTGATATTATATGAGAAGATGATTTAAATAAATATTCAAATCATTCAGACAGATAACGATATGAAATTTATTAAAATTTAGGCAGAATAATATCTCAAGAATCACATGATGATACATCAAGTTTCAGCAGTGAAGACAGCGTAATAAAAATGATTCATTGATATAAGGAATTGAATTTTCAAAAACATGGCTTACAAAATTCTCAAAGATAATGATTTACCAAATAAATATACCAATGAAGCGGATTTTAAATATATTTACAAATAAAATATATATTTTTTATGTATGAGTAATGATAAGTCACTCTATAAGATCATTTATGGGATGAATACATCAATAATTTACTTGTGGATATTCAAATTTAAATTATTATTTTGAAATGAATAATAGTGGAAATGTCTTGAGGCTAATGGGTATTAAATTATTCACACTAGAAATTAATATTAGAGTAATATATATAAATGTTAAAAAAAATATATTGGAAAATTTTTGAATGTAGATATGTAATGGTGGAGGAAGATAAGTAAATTTCAAAATATGGTTAAATAAATTCAAAAAAAATATTGTGAAGTACTCAGTAGAGAGGGATTACAAAGTGAGATAATGTATAACATCGCATAGGGACATAAATAACATGGAAAAATAAATTTATGATCAAGAAAAAACTATATTATTACAATTGGAAATGAAAGAAAATAGAATATCTAAACTCAAAAAAATAAAACATTATTGGTGATCAAATATCTCTATTGAAAATAAAGATAATTAATTCTCTATAAAAACATCATTTTTTTCTAAATTAGATCATTTTTTGATGATGCTAATAAATATGTTAATTGGGTCAAAGAGATACATGAATATCTTAACCAAATCAACAAGAATAGATCATGGGAAATTATTATAAGGTCAAAAGATATAAATTTATCTTAACTAAGTGGGTGCTCTAAAATAATATAAAAAATTATGGAAATGTATATCACAAAAATAGTGGCTGGTATTTTGGAGGTATTCACCAATGGAATTCATTGAATTTGATGTGATATTTTACCTCATTGGTCTATATGAAAACATTAAACTATTCAAGGATATATTAGTTAAAAGGTAATTAGTGGTCTACCATATGGATGTAAAATCTATATTCATCAATGATGTCTTTGATAAATATATTTACATTTAGGAAACAATTAAATTTATCATTTATTAATATGAAAGACAAGTTTGTCAGTTGAAGAAATATTTTTAAGAGCTAAATCAAAAACCAAGCACTTGGTATTCAAGTATGAATCAATACTTGGGAAAACAATAATTCTAATGAGGAGTATATTATCAAAAAATATACATAAAAAAGAATTAAAAAAGTATTTCAGTGTTGATTTATGTTGTCAACATAATTATTGGATGATCATATGATTCTTAATGAAATCTATTTTAATAATATATGAGGATTGAATGTAAAATATAAATTATTAGTGGGTTTAAATTTCCCCATGGTTTATAAGTAAATATAATAATGAGTTGTATATTTTTTTATCAGTCATAATATTTCAAATAAAATGTAAATTTATTCATAACGAATGATTATATTCTCAGAAAAAGCTCACAACAACTCAAATGAACTTTTCAAAAGATTGTGACACATAGAAGGTGAATGTGATATTGTATAATAAAATCATTATAATCCTTTTGTATGTATCTACAACACAACATTTCATTGTGTTTTAAACATTTCAAGATACAAGGTACCAATAAATCGCAAAGAGAGCCACTTGATACCAGTGAAAATGATTATTTGATACATTAATAACATAGTTTATTTTAGTATTTCTTATCAATAAATATCATAACATGAGTTATTGGGATACATTGATTTTTATTGGGATATCTTGGAAGATGACCACAAGTTTACAATAGGTAGTTCATTCAATAAAAAGTTCTTTTATAAATCTTGATTAATTAAGAATAAGGTCCTCATTTCAATTATCATTGTTGTGGGTACATGTATTGTTAATACAAAATCATATACTCAACTAACATAAATAATGAATAAAATCAGAATGTCATATTTTATGTGGAATATCAAATTGTAATTAGATTTTATAAACTAAGTGACATTGATATTAGGGAAAAAATTATTTCATCATTGATAGATGGAGAACATCGAGACAAAATATCATTCCATTAATGAGAATGTAGATCAATAGCTAGTTTAAATTGTGTATTTTTTCAAACCAAGATAGTATTATGAATATCATGCTTAATGTACTACCAAATATGAGTCTAATAAAAATTATATGGATATTCAATTCAAACCATATCTATCCAATAAATAGATTTTAGAAGATATCGCTACTATACAATGGGAATTTTTGTTTATAAAACATTATGGTACCAATCTTGTTTTCATTGATATTATTTGTAACTATATTATATAAACATTCTAAGAAGATTACTTTGGGTTCATTGAAAAAGTAATCGTGTCCTTATATATATTATATTGTAAAATATTACAATAGAATGTTTCTTCTTTTTGACAAAGGGAGAATAATTGATTCTGGTGTTTTATAAAGGTGGAGATATATTAGGGTTTTATGAAGGGGTGATTTTATATATGTTTATTTAGAAGGAGTAACATATTGGATAATCGGTAAGTATAATGGAAATAAAAAAGTGTTTCTATGTGTTAATTTTCATCCAACTCTTATTTCTCTTGATAAGCATAGATCGTGTGGTCATAGAGTTATTATTTAGTCAACATTGATACTCTATATAATGATGAAAAAATTCATATCATTCTACAATTAGGTTATGGAGTTCTAAAATGAGAATTTTTTTAGTATGATTTTGTTATTTGTAAATATTTTTTTTTATAATAGTTGTCATCATACACATAATGGAAAATTGTATCAAAAAAACCATAAATATTTTATTGGATTTTGTTTTTTGACAATGATGTGTGATGTGAATTTTAAAGGGGCGTTATTGACAATGGGGATAGATTGGGGAGTATTGGAACCAACTAATGTAGTGGTGTTTAAAAAATGGAAATCATCCCACAACACCTCTGTTCACACAATGAAAATGGTTCTCAACCTAATGAAAAAGGCATGGACTTTTCTATACATGTATTATGTTCATATATGTTATACGAAAGTATTTGGAGGAATGAGTAATATTTAATACATTTTATCAGGATTAAGAGTTGTTATTTTATTGTAAATACCTTTATTTCATTTTGATACAACCATATTAGATAAAGTATTTTTCAGTAGTTGGCTTTGTGGGGAGGTATATTCTATGATGGGACCCATTATACTTAAACTTTAAACCATTTTGTTGGTAATATATTTGTATTCATTGTATTATGTAAAAAGTTTTTTTAAGAAAATTGAAATGTTTTTATATATATATGATTTTTAAGAAAGTTTCAAATGTTTCTTTATGTGATATTTAAGATGTTAAATTTATTATTTTATGGTTAATAAGATTTCATGTTGTGAATGTTTCAGTCTTGTTGTAAAGTAGATGAAGTGAATTTTAGTGGTTCTTCATTTTTGAATGAGATCAGGACATGGTGGAGGAACTATGAAACAAAGGATAGTTTATAAGGGTTTAAGTTTCTATCTAAAGAGTAATATTTCCACAAAGGGAAGACTCAAACCATGGATTTCATGTAATAGAGAAATATTTATTTGTATTAGACAACAGAAAATTTCATAGGAGACAAATTGCATGCAATTAAGTGAATTTATATACAATGAAATTACATAAGTATAGATTTATATTTCTGATGTAACTAAATTCCACATCATACTCGTTATTCTCATTCAATGATGGTTTCCTGTTAGTATACTGACATATTTTTATTTTCTATTTTAAAGAGGAAAACATGGGAGTTTAATGAGGGATTGTGACTCTATTTTAAATGATGTGTTTGGAATAATTTTCCCCAATCCTCATAGGTTGATTCGTGATCAATATAAAAGAAAAAATAGTTATTACCTTGTTGTAAAAGTTATTTATTTCTATTTCATCAAAAATGATAGATCATGGAAAAAGAGAAAATAAGATAGATTCTAAAGAATCATAAAAGAGAAGATATAGTAGGAATTAAAAACATGAGTTGGTGATTTAGAAAGTAAGATACATGATGTTTTCTAAATTATGGTGGTTCAAGAAGAATTATTATAATCCTTTTGGTGTAAACTAAATTTTTTTCATAAGTATATAGGCAAATACACATAGTGTGTTAGATTAGTGAGTTCATAGTTTCTATGAGTGTTGTAAACATAGAATATTATTGTGGAAACTCTAATGTGTAACCAACATTCATTGTGATTATTATTTCAAGATAATAAATCATCACCATTAAATTATCATTATGATATCAAAATTTTCATGAATAACCTAATATATTGTTTTGTACCTCTTACACTACCTTATTACTTTGTATCTATTTGGAAGAAGATGAGTGTTCTAGATAATGGTGAAATGAGATCAATTTATAAGGGTCGTTTCAAAAATAAATTAAACCTTGATTTACCTAAAATATTAGATTAGTACTTTTATTGGGACCAAAAATATCATTAAAATAAAATTTATAAAAAATAAAACATCATAAAATAAAGGAAATTTTTTATGAGTAATCTTTGACTTCCCAAATGATTCAACGTGACTATTCCTATATCAAACAAAATATTATTTTGTAATTATTTATTATAAATTTAAAATATGTTTATAATCTAATTATATATTTTTTTTAAATCATTTAACATGTGTTTTGAAATAATTTTCATTTTCATGTCAATAGAATATGTTGATTAAAAGTTCAATAGTCAAGGTAGTTGAGAATTACATCATTAGAAAATTTTATTTTACCACAACTAAAGAGTTAATAAATAATTTTTTTAATATGGAGTAATAATATCTATATTAATTATTTTTTTAATATTTATTTAAATTCCTCAACTTATATATTTTTTAAATTTAAAATAAGAGTTTTGTACATTTTACCTCTACAATGATAAACATGTAGTTAGGTATATGTATCGATTGAGATTATTATACCAATATAAGCAGAATATATACTTATATAAACGTGATAAATATCAATGCTTAGTTATTTAAGAACCATTATAATTGAGTTAACCAAAAAAAGAATAAAAATTAAATAATTTATTAAAATTTCTTAGTGGAGAATTAACTTATAAACTATTATATACAGTTCTATAATTATATATCCATCAAGGGGAATAACTTTAATACCATATGGATTTTAAAATAGGAATAATAAATATTAATTTCACATCCAAGATTATCATGTCCTACCCAAAAGTGACTTAAAAATAAATAAAAGAGAAGAGATAAAAATGAATGAAAAATAAAAAGGACAAGGAAAATAAATTATAAGCTTTCTATAATAGTGTAAGTATTTGTGAATTTTAACCTTTAAGAATGAAAAATTAGAGATTAAACCCAATTTTTGGATATTATATAATTTCTAAATATATGTTATCCCCACTAGACTATAAAAAAAGAATAAAATATGTGGTTAAAAAGAAGTAATTCATACAATTATCAACAGTTAAAATATCAAATTCAATTGTTCCATTTGGTTGATAAATGACATTGGTAGAGTGTAAGAAATTAAAGGAGGCAAAATTTGATATTGTACAGTGATATGAAATGGGATAAATTCATGCATCAGCAGAATTGTTTTAAATGAGAGAGTAAAACAATCTTTATAGAAAACATTTAGTGGAATTTTCACAAATAATACTTTCATAAGGTTAAGAATATAATTTCTATGTGGAAATAGGATCATAAATGGAAAATATATTGGTTTTCGAGGAAATCATAATAAAATTTAAATCATTAAAAAATTTATGATTTTTCAGAATTTATAAATCATTTTTAACATGATACCCTATTTTAAGGGGATTTCCAATGTTATTCTTATCATGTGAGATTGAAGATATCAAGATAATATTGAAATTCATGTTATAATATTTTTATAATTTATTATTCATCATATTTTTCTTCTCTATTTGTTAAAAGTTTTACCCTTCTTTATATTATCACAAATTCATTAGTTTTTACCTTTTCTATGATGTGTATGCACTTTGTCCTCATTTTTTAATGATTTTCCTCTTTTTCATGACATAAAAACGAATTTATATTTATTGGATAATATTTTTGTGATATTTTCATTATATTATAATTTAATATATATAACATATGTTTAATAAAATTTCTAAATAAATTTATTTAAAAATATTATAATTTGAATTTGGAATTCATTTGAACTAAAATAATTATTTTAAATTCATTTTAAATGTGTTAATTAAATTATGACAAATTTGAATTCATATTCTGAATGTAGATATTGATGTTTTATATATCTTAATTATTTTTAAAAATTTTCTGTGTTTCTTAAGTGTCCATAAAATTATAGACATACCTGTATTAATGGGTATTATAGATCGATTTGAACTTAGACTCTTTCTTTAAGTTACATAAATTCATTAATAAACCAATAATCAAATATAATTTGAGTAATGAAATTTTAAATTATAATTTTTCATATCTATAATATTCTAATATATTATATATATTTCCTATATTTTATAAAATATTTTAAATATTTATAAAATTAGTTCCAAAATGATTTTTATAAATATAATTGTATTTATTATCAGTTGTTGATAAAGAAAATATTTGTTGAGAAAATATGAGAACCCAATGAATGAGTAGACTGAAGTGGGATACATATTTAACTCAATGTTTAGGAAATATCGAATAATTAATAATGATAAATACTGATAAATTAGTTGTTAATTCTTTAAAGTATCAACATGCCAAATTAAACGTACAGCTGGATGAGTTTCATAAGATGATGGTGATATGATGAGTTATATATGTAAAGGATGTTATAAACAAATATATGAGATGATTATAGATAGTTCAAGACTAAGGTTCATCATTTTGTGAATAATATTAATTTTTTGTTTAATATCTAAATATAAATGCAAGGATTATAATTTGGGAGTTGAGTTTTTTATAAAATTCCGTAGGTGCTACATTTAATTGTTATTTGTTGAGACAATTTAAATTAAATAATAGTGATGAGTATTGAGCTGATAATGTTTTTATGTAATTAAAGATACATTAAATTAATTAAAATGAGTATTGGGAAACATTAATTTCATTTGGAATTAGGCTAAAGAGTATTATGGAAGTATGAATAACTTTTGAATAAATTTTATATTTTTACGTTGTTTTGAGATCATTTGATGTTTCTAGGGATGAGTTGATGAAGATTTAAATTTATATTAGATGGATATGATTCACAAATAAGAATGAAGATCGTTTTATTATTTTTATGTAATAAACTATTGTTTGTGGTAAAATGATAACAAAAAATACATAATATTAACTTTAGAATATGTAAATTTTTTATAATGATGTTTGGAAAAGAACTATAATGAACCAAACTTTTCGTATATAGATATTATTTTTTTTTGGAAAAAATTTCATACATTAAATGAACAAATTCCCAAATAATGTATTTTGTTACCTCCTATGAAAACTTGGAAAAATAAAAAACAAGTTCATAACCCATCTACTTCTTCTCCCACATATTTCGTCAAAACTAAAACCTTTTTTTGATATGTTAAAATTAATTCCTTTATTCATATCCTCAGGAAAAGAATCATAAAAAATAGTGATATTAGATTCTAAGTAAGGGTTGAAAAAGGTGACATGTAAAAATAATCATGAGAATAAGGGTATGAGAACCTGCTAATAAAAATATAAGATCATAACCTGTGTATAAATGATCTAAAATAGGAATCATTGCATAAATATTACTGGAAAAGTCACAAAGTTCCTCTTTTGGAAAACGGGAAAATATTCAATTCAAACCATGAGGTAAAGAGTAAAAAATTGGTAAAAATAACTATATGAATCTATAAAAAATATTAAAACATTTTAGGATAAAAATTTTGGAAAACAAGTACAATGATAACAAATATTCTCCATCGGAGACCTAAAATGAAACAATCACAAATATTGAAGAAATTTTGAATTAAATACTCATCACATTATAATACGTATAATTGTATTCCTTATAAAAGAAATAAAATTATAAGGATATGAAATTTTCATAATATTATAGATAAGACTCATAAAATAAATTCAATGGTAGTATATTCCCCACGTACAAGAAACTACTAGTGAATATAGCATATATCTCACATAAATAAAAGTGAGTCTATAAATCCGCTAATAACATAAGTAACTTTAGAGCCGTAAACCCCATAAAATAATAAAATATATTTTTTCATCATTATCAATAAATAAACGAAATTAATTATATAAAATTTCATAGGTAAGTATATACACCATAGAAAAAAAGATAGTGGTGAATATGGCATGTTTCACATAAAAAATTGTGATAAAATTACCATACCTTAAGTCTTCACTCTCGTTAAACTCTTGAAAACAATATATATAATAAATATATTATTATTATACATATATTACAGAACCATATTAAAAAATATAATACAATATAAGAATTACTTGGGACTTTTTATTAACCATTTATTAACAATTCCATGTTTATTTTATGTTTCCACTAACTACCATTATAAAGTATAGGGACCTAGTATAAAAAACTAACAAGTGATATATAACTGAAAGGAAAAAATTACTCAAGGTTATAGATGATACCTTCCCTATTGCGTACACTTTTTATTATAGTGAATATCTATGTCCTAGGGTTGGCCAAAACACAAAAGGAATTTAGGCACCCACATCGCATGTCAACCATGTAAATATTATCTACTCTTATCCTAACTTACATATTTATTTACATATAGTGTGATAATTTTGGTTATCATTAATTATATTAATTAGTTTTGACATGTTTAGAGGATAAAATAATTGAAGAGAAATGAATTTGGTGAAAAATTATCACAAAGATTCACCCCTTTCATTATCACTACATGATTTACTAGTTATATCAATTTTTTTAAGAGATGGGTTTTACATATTTATATGCATATTGTTTTCTATTTTTCAGGGAAATCCATTTCATGATGTAAATATTTGAATAATTTTGTGTTTTCTTATCAAATAAAATAAAGAGGATATATTTCCCAAAACATTACTCTAAAATAATAAGTGAGAATCTAATATGGTGAGAATAATATCACATATGAAAAAATAATAAGAGGATTCACCTAGAGTTTGAGGTAATAAATGCAAATATATTTCTATCATTTCAACTGCTAATAGTCCTTTTTAATAATCATTTTCATCCTATTATAATTATATTACTATTGAATCACGTTATTATTTTTACTATGAAATAAAATATTTCATGAAAAAATATACCAATTGAAGTTTTGACTATAATATTTGAGTTTATCTAGGTTCTATATAATGAGAAAACAAGACTCAAAATGGAGACATAATCCATCAAGAAATAATTGGCTATGAAGTTTCTAATGTGAAAAAATCACATCAATTATGTGGAATCAATTTGATAATTTTTTGTATAAATATATAAAAACACTACCTACATAAAAAAAATATTTTAAGAAGAACATACTAATAAAATTTTAATATGAATTTTATTTGGAGATATAATCCATGAAATATAAGAAGCTCATAAATATCTCAATGATGTTTTGAATTATAAATTTAAAATTAAGGAAAATATAATAAAGATCATTATAATTATTTAAAATAGAATGGTAAGATGCATGAAGGTCATTTTGATAGGATTCTCAGAGAATGGTTTTCAAGATTGATATTAACTGAGGTTGAGAAAAATTCAATGAAAAGTAAGTGTCTTGTGTTGGAAGTCAAATAGAGAAATATAGATGTGATACATGAATAGAGTTAACAATCCCCTGATAGAAGAGATTCTTATAACATAGTTCATATTTAGCTTCTATAAACTATATGTCCTAGTATTGTTATAAATAATTCCATCAAATAATATATTGATATACATATTTTTCAATCAAAGAAGGTACCTCTTATTCTATAAAAAATTATATGTACTAATAGAGATTTTATTTTACAAATTTAATTATGGAAAAATATATGTTTATATAAATTATGATAAACCCACAATTATTTCAAGGCTATGTGTGAGAAAAAGAAAAAGAATTTGGTTTCTAAAAATAATCTTTAAAATGTTAGTTTTATCAAAAAAAATTAATATTCTATGCTTCCCAAGCTATATTTAAATTTAAGAAATAAAATATTTTTTCCCATTACTATTTTCTAAAATGATTATGCTCCATAAGATTAATTCTTGTAATAATATGTTAAAATATGTAATAAAATGAAGACTTAAATCAAGGGGGCCTAATCTGAAGTGAATAAAATTATGTTGTGGTGAGAAAATTTATACATAATATGGGAATGAAAAAATCAACAAAGAACATATTTGAAATAATGTATAATTTGTATGGAAATTAAAAATAATGGAATTCATTGTGATAAAAAATGTTACACCATACCTACCATGAATGATTTGTGTAATATTGAATAAATGAGACTAAAAACATGAGGATGAAGAAAATTAGTATTAAAGAAGATGTGTTCACATAGGGGTGTATTAAAAGAAAAAGTGTTAAACAAAAAACAGCTAATATGGATAATAATGATCTAAAACCAAATATGAGAGGATTTTATTATGAATAGAAGGTTACATAACAGATCACTGCAAAAATTCCATGAATTCTATTGTTGATAGAGGCCAGTTACAGTAATAAAAAAGAAAATTTAAACAGGAATGAAATAAAAAAGATTGGTTTAGTGGAATAAATCTATGAGAATAATGAATAATTGGAATTTATTATTAATTTTTTTATAAATTATTGACCAAATAATTCTTGAGAAACAATGTGGATGTTGAAATATGAATGAAAATATTTCTAAGAATGCATAAAACACATGATAACCTAATATGAAAAGTTGAGAATGATAAATCATGGAAAGGTAAATTTATATTCTATGTAAAATATGGTAAAAAATAAGATTACACAGATGCTGATAAACTAAAAAAAGTAAGAAAACCTTTATTCCCAATGAGACTCTCTCTAATAAAATTTTAAAAAGTAATCATCAAGATGAAAAAAATACTAAAGCTAAAAATGAAAATATTTTCCAAGTTCAGAATTAACTCTCACATTTTTTTCATAGTACTAGGGAAATTAAAAACCACCTTATATATATATATTTGTTTTTTATATAGTTAGTTTAATGAGATGTACACCTGGAGAGTTTATATTAGAATATTATCTCTAAGATGTGGTGATCTATCTTAATAAGAATTATTCCTTAAAGGTTTATTATAAAAAGTATTCATAGATTTTTTTCAAAATAAGTTATCTGTATTGATTAAAAAAATGATGGAGATTACCCATTAATTTGGAGTTAAATTGTAAATTATTCTAGATATATTTTTTAAGAAACTAGAAATCCTGATGATGCTGGAATTGTTTATTTTTGAGTTATACTGATTATATTTTCCTATCCTTTTATGAGTAAAAGAATAATGAAGTTATTTTCCCAATGTTTGTTATAAGGTTATCAAAATATTTTTTTATACAAATATGAGTAATTGGATATAATATCACACCAAATCAGTCAATTATTATCCACTTATTTTTATATTATATTTTAATCTTTTGTATATCATTGTAACAATTTGATTCACTATTATATTTTAATAATTACATCTCATTTAAATACAATATTAAACCCCCATAATAATTATCATTTCAACTCATGTGATATCATGAATTATCAGCATATATTTAATCTATAATATATTGATACACTTAATGTATATAAATTCATAGTAACAAGAAATAATTTCTTCTTAAAAACATACATTTCATAAGTACTTTTTATTTTTCCTCAATGAATACATGGAATTCATATAGGAAACCACTTTGTCATGAAGGAATCCCCCATGATGTTAGATACTCTCAATTTTTCTCTATAAACAATAGTAGTGGTCTGGAACCTCATATCATGATGTGATTTTTTTCTTATTATATTTAATCATTTCTCACTACAACATGGAATTCCCTATCTTTCTATTTCTCAGTAACTATTGTGTGTCTCTTCTAACCATGGAAGGGTTGTATCGATTAATGAAAACCAAAGTATTTCTTCCTCAGATGTCTTCATGGTGTTCTTATCTTCATAACAGTATGGAAACTATTATATTTAATTCTTCAAAAAAACTTATCTTAATTTACAAATTAAACATCAACACAAGATATTTAAAAAATTTTAATATTCTATGAATCATCACCTTTAACATCATTAAATTATTTTTATAAAATAAGGATCTTTGTGCATTATTTTCTAAATGATAAAACTTAATGATGAAAATGTTATTCTTAGACTTGTGTTGGTTCGTTTCCCTTGTGTATTATTCTCATGAAGTGATTCATGCCTAAGATTTTATAATCCATACACATTGAATAAGGTTCTTTACTTGTCAAAATGTTTTCCACCAGATGACTTATATGTAATATCATTTATTACTTATATACATAAAAATATTGGAAACATTAATTCACTTCCAGATAAAATCTTACATACCCATTAGAAATATACATATCAATTAGTTCTAAAGAAAGTAATCAAATCAATACTGTTGAGAAAAAAATTCACAACCATTCCAATATATAAAATTTTTCTATAACTACTTCTATTTTCCACAATCTAATGATTATATGGATATTAAATATGATTCAAATTTATTTAGTATCTATTTTTATCCCATTATTTTCCAATTAATAGCATAAACTCCATCAAATATCTTACACATCATCATTATAGAATCTTATGTATGTATGGAAGCTTCATACATTGTTGATTTTTTTATTATAAGAAATACTAAAATATATTATGTATGCATCTAAATTCATTATGTATGAATTAAATGTTCTTTAAAACAACTCAATGCCTCTTAAACTCATATATACAAATCTAAATAAACTTTATAAAATCTCAAAAAAAACATATTGAATTTGGATAGCATTGTAAATTATCTTAACAATTTCTAATATGTTGTCCTCAAATTTGAAAGAATTCCATTATATATAAACTCATCTTTTAGTATTTCAAGAACATTAAATATCTAAATTCTATTGTAGTATAATTTTAACTTGAACTATATGATAATATTATTTTATTATAGTATCCACAATACAAAATATTCCATGTTTGGAATATACTTCTTTTAGAAAGCCTTTAAAATCCTTTAATTATAACTCCATCATGATTTCTTTACATTTTATATAAATATACCCTACTTCTCCGAAAAATAATTATATATATATGTTAAAACATTATTATATTTTAATTATTAATTATTATACTAAAAAATATAAAAAATTTATATGTTCTTTATAGACCATTTTATCAATCATCACATTTAAAGGCTATTATCCTGAACCTGTATCTATGTGAATTCCAAGTAGAAGCCTCAACTCTATCTCCATTCTCATTCACTAAAAATGGAGTAACATCAATTTCTATTTCATATATCTATGGGTATAATCTTCTTTATAATTATATGGCTCTTCATAAACACTCAACTCCACAAAATATTTCATTTTATTCCCATTAATATATATAAAACCAGTATAAAATTCATATTCAATATCCATTTTGTTTTTTCAATTACCCGCATTGGATTTTTTTACCGAAACCTATTTTAATTTTAAGGTCAACATTTTTAAATCAACTTACTAAAATAATGTAAGATAACAATGTTTGGAAAAGTGATCGTCATTTCTTGATTTCTTTCAAAAAATAATTAACAAAAATCAAGTTCTATTATTTAGTATCCCTTAACAAGTTATAGCTAGATTTTGGGAATAAGAAATGGACGGAATAAAATATCACTTATCAATGAGACTAAAATTAATAAAATTGAAGTCAATGTTAGCCATTCCTAATATGGAAAAAATAGTGATTAACTCCACAATTAATGTTTCCCATAAACTCTTGAAAATGTGATACCAATCAAAAATATCACTTCTTATGGGATTTTGATGTAGTTATATATATAAACATATACTCTCATATTCAATAAACACATTTAAAACATTCATGTATTGTAAAATATCTCCCCCATTTCAATTCTACATATATCCCCCATTAGAATAAAAAATGATTTAGTTGACATAAAAATGGGAATGTGTAATAATAATTCATAAATATTTAGTTTTTAAAAAGTAAATATCTATTTTTTATCATTTTAAATATAGTGATTAGGTGCTTTGGGAGTATACCGGCATGCCTTGTGGGTACATGTTTACAATTTTGTACCCAAGTACGGCTAGGTGCATGACTAAGTGATGTGGCGGGGGAACACATCGTGTGGGCCCCACATGCACTGTGCAACACCTTCTGAATTTTCAATATCTCGCACCTATTTCTATTAGAATCATATTTTGGCATGTTAGTATCCTATACTATGTATTGTTTCACACAGAACATGATGGTTCCCTTCATAGTGGTTTTTGAGTTATGATGAAAGATGTTCGGGTTGTGATGCCTTTATAGGGGATGTCTAACGATGGATTTGATCTGGAAGTTTTACTAGTGTAATTCCATGATGAATTCTAAGAGGTACCATCTGAGAAGGATTTCTACTGTAGTTCATCTATAGTTACATCTGAGTGGAACCCTCCGGTTGAGCTGGGCATGGGTCCTCAATGACACAAGATTATAACCCTCCAACAGGGCTTGGTAGGGATCCTTAACAACACTATAGTGTAACCCTTCAGTCTAGCTAGGAAATGTTATTTGATGACAAATTAGAGGAACCTTTGAGCCAATATAGGCATGAGCCCTTGACGGATTCTAAGTGGAACCCTTGAGCCCGGTTGGGCATGGGTCCTCAACCTATCTAGAGTAGAACCCTCTAGCTGGGTTGGACATGGGTCCTCAACCTTGAGATATGATCCCTTGTCTATAAGGATTAGTGAAGAGACATGGTTTAGTGTACCTTTGGCCTCAAAATAAATATGGATGATTTTCCCACCATGATGTGGCATTTTACTATGATCTAAATCTATTTGGGCAAGACAAATCCACCCAAAGATGATATTATCATTGTGCGGTGATTGAGTCCCTTTGACATGTAGTTCATAGCAAAAATGAGGGTTGTTGGGAATCGTAGGTGGTTACTTCTAGAATTATTGGAGACTATTCTTCTTAGCCTGAGTTGTGAGATTGATATCCCCTTACTATCTCATTTGGGTTTCTTTGACTGATTATATATTTATATTCCCTTTCTCAGTTCCCACTCCTTGGGTTTTTGTTACACTCCATCCATGAGAGGATATGATATGTAGGGTATTCCATGTGATTTCCATGTATAGATTCGCATGGATAGATTAGTCACCTCTTTTACTATTTGTAGTGAAAGCTCGATTAGAAGTTCATCATCGCACTATTTCTATCACCTTGTGTTTGGATGAGCATACTCAACTCTCTTATTGGGTTGAGATGTACAATATTTTACTGTACCTTGTCCCACATAATACATTCATCTTCAGTGTATATCTTACTACCCCCTCCATCCCCTATGAATTTTGTTGGCTTCCTAGTGTGTATTTTTATACTCACCCATGCATGGGATTTTACAGAACATGTCGTACCATATGTAGATTCCATATAGGTTGATCATGACATCAGAGGTGCTTAGGGATATGGGTGCTCAAACCACTTAAGGTGGTCCTAGATTGGGTCCCAGGAACAAGGCTCTCTTAGCTATTTTATGTTTTAGTTATCGTCAGGTTGTGTTACTTTTATCGTTAGTAATGTATTTTTCAACATTCCCTTTCAGTTAAATTTTATGTACATGTTTTTTTAGGTTGATGCATGTTTTTATTCCTTTTTATAGCAGTTTTGTATCTTGTTTTCCATTCCCACGATGCTTTTTCAATTAGTGGGTTGCGAGTGTGTGTACATGTTCATAGTAAAAGTTCTCCCCTAGTTTTTTGTGCCTTCGTCATTTGTCTCCACCCACTGGCCTATGGTGGTAGGCTTGGGGTTATTGTTGATTGGGCACTAGCAATGTTCAGGGAGTGAAAAAAGTAGTGTCAAAGGTGTTTCATCCTTGGGATGTTGTTCATATGTTTCCCAAAAAGTCTTGGTTCAGTTTAGGGTAATAGTTTCAATGTGTCTCGAGAGTGGCCTTTAGGCTAGGGATTCTAGTGATGGTGCATAAACCGACGTATCAATTCACCGGGACCTTGATTACACACATTTATACTCGTTATGATGAGACATTTTTTTTCTAGGAACTTATTTATATAAATCATGTAGGATTGTGTTCTTGACCTTACTTCTTGATTTAACTCCCCATTGTGGTTCATATATACATATATATATATATATATATATATATTCTAATTCGACTGTGGTACGTCTTGATACCATTCAGGATTAATTCACGAGGACAATCATCTATGAAACTAGCTCCAGTTCGTAACGACGTTTATGTGAGTGATGGGACCTCAGTTCAGGTTACATCTTGAAATCCCCTCCCTCTAGGTGGGTAGTTAGTAGTGAATCAACCCATTAAGCAGAAAATAGTCCCAACAGAGCAGGAAGAGGACAAGCGCAGGCTGAGCACACTCTACAAGTTCCAGCATTAGAAACTGCTAAGGTTTTGTGGTTAGTTATACCCTCAAGCAGTGGATATTTGGATAGACTTGTTGGTTCTTCTTATCAAGCATGTTCAGACACTGAAAAATCTGATGGTGGCTTTGGTAGATAGACTTTTCCATGGAGTACCAATATTTTAGTGGAGTCTAGTTACTCAGATGCACAGTTATTCATTACTCTCATGCGATGACTTCCAGAAGTTGTTCTGTGAGTAGTACTACACCTTCTACTTATTCTTTGTTTATATTTAAGGATATTATTGAGCTTTATGATAGAGGGATGAATGTGGTAGGTAACATGAATAGTTTTGTAGACCATACACTCTAGTCTTTGACATGATATGTGATGGATACATCCAACATTGAAAGTATGAGCAGGGAATCCATAGAAATATTCATGTTGGTGTAGTTCCATTGTGAATACCCACCTAGACTAGGGTTCTAGAGAGGGTAATGGTGATTGAGAGTTTCCTTTTGGTAAAATTCCTATTATCATGTTTTGGTTGTGGGAACGTCCGTGCTAAGATGTCTACCGCTATAAGCAGATTTCATTTGGGATGGCCTCAACTTTAAGGGACATCCCCTATAATGACTCATACATATCTTTTAGGACATAATGAATCACCATGGAATCCCATTGAGGGATGGTGTTATGATTGTAAAATGTAGGTTATATGGCATGAGACTTCATGACCAGACGTGTGGAGCTTTTTTTGCTAATAGAAAACAAACATCCACGACATAGATGACGTGGTGATCAGATATCTCCCAATAGAGGATAGGGTGGTCCTAATGAAGGTTTTATTGGCCGAGAAGCTGTAAGAACTATTTTTGGAGGATGATAATGCATGGTCATTCCACCACGATCGGGTAGACAATGCGAGGCTCAAGGGTATCGAGGTCGAGTCTATGGGAAACTGCATGTTATGGATGTCTGTAATCTTGTAGTGCATGAGATGATAATATATATCCATGGGTATTTTCGTCCTTTTTTATGTATAACTTATTAGACATTGGATGAGGTACTCTTTTCTCCCTACATCTTTCTTGATGTTTTACCTGGGTGACACGGGGCGTGGGGGTAACCATGTGTGGGTGTTGTTAGATGTAACATTGAATGAAAGAGGAAGATGGGTCCTTCACCTATCCAGACACATTTTTTTTATGTGATCAAAACCATGAAAGAGTGAGTGTTGCCCAAAGTGGATAGCATTGAGGTGTGGTGGATGAGTCCCCCTTACTTGTGTGTTCGAGGAGTGGTTGTGTAGTGGAGTGTCATTGTAGGTCCTGACATTGTCGGTGTAGTCATTCTACTTGACCTCTTTTCTATTGATATGCCACAATTGTGTATGGTTGCATACATGGTTTGGATATTACTCACCTTACAAGGGAATTTAATACACATGGATTATGTCATATGCTTATTGTTTCTAGATTCTTGTGGGTGGATGAGTTTAATCACTTTCCATGTTGGTTGGTACCTTGAGTTATCAACATCAATCATGATAATACAGTTGTTAAGTATAGGTGTAGGTGATAGAGACCCCATGAACATAACTATGTGACTCACTACCTGGTGCTAATAGTGGTCGTATTTTCATTCAGGATGTGGAGACACTACATTATGGGAGAACACTTGGTGGTTTATGCCGACCACCAGAGTCCCGAGTATGTCTTCGGCTAGATATAATTGAACCTTAGACAATGATACTAGTTGAAATTACAATGGGCCTATGACTTATAGATAGTATATACTCTAGGTAAAGGAATAATCACAATATATACCATATAAGGAAATCTTATCCTCTCCAAATGTGGGACGTTTTAGAGTAG
Organism: Viscum album; assembly: GCA_963277665.1. Classification (NCBI taxonomy): domain Eukaryota; kingdom Viridiplantae; phylum Streptophyta; class Magnoliopsida; order Santalales; family Viscaceae; genus Viscum; species Viscum album. Next base: position 1,696,398,995 of record OY728147.1, read on the forward strand.
TTAGCATCCCAAAAGCTAGCCCTTGTGAAGCATGAGGGTAAATTTTTTCATTAGTCGTTGGTGTTGAAACTGTCTCTTCCTTAGAATGTGAGAGAGCCCCAATATTGATACATCAGCTTACAGATCTTTTTTGACATAGATATCCATAGGTGATGCACTATATGAATATTCTAAAGGAGGGAATCACACGACCTTGTTTTAGAGGAAAACATTGGATCTGATTGTGATGTGGGTGAAGGTTGAACAATGAATTCCGGCGGGTTTTTGCATCCTCTTAAATTCACCATGTGGAAATGGGAAGACATCTCAAAGACTTTTTTTCACATAGACTCTTTGTATAGTGAATGTAAATGATTCTATTTGTGTGATAGTAGACCAACTCACAATGTCAACACACTTCCCTGCTATTAGGGAGTAATGATTGGTGGTGTTTGGGGCAGTTGTACATGTGGGAGATCATCCGCCTTCACGAGGTACCCTTGATAATTATCTATTATTGTGACACATTGTTTACTTCACAATTGAGAAGAGGCATACATCAGGCAATCAGGACCCAGGTGCATATGAGTGAAACCTTTCATCCCTAGACTACTGGGAAGACCGATCATATTATCCATGTATTGGTTGATATGTAGATAGATGGTGAGGTTTCCTACCACCTTTATCTATCCCCTCAGTTTGAGTGGGTGCATGATGTGTTCCATGTGTTTCACATGAGGATATACGTGTCTGTTACTATGAAATTCAATGATAGGATACGACTATACATGGATAGAAAATCCCTTTCGTTTGTGCTCTATGACAGTGCAGAAACATACAAGAGAGTTCCTAGGAGTGGGAGATCCTAGTGTCATCCTAGTATCCCAAGTTTTTTTCCTAGATTTATTTATAGGAATGATAATTTTGAAAGATGAAATGATGTAGACATCAATTTGTTTTTTTATAAGACATTTTAATATTTCTACATATATTTGCAGAGCTATATCTCAAGACCACATGCGATTATAAGGCCCGATGTTCCAAGAATAAATTATTCAAAAATATATAGTATATTTTATACCATCTATGTGATAGAAATGTTATATCTCTCAAATTTTATCAGTGATCCAAAATATGAGGCAAAGGATGAGTCTAGAGCATATCATTTACCATAGGCGGGACATAACTTTTGTCATTCTGGGTCTTCTATATAAAATTCCATAAAGAAAGTCACCATAAATAGATAAAACAAATTATTTTATTTTATCTCGGATTATAATTTGAATAACATTTGAATGGGGACATAGATTGTAAATCGGATACCTCTGTTGAATTCGTAGCACAGTGTTTACCCTAGAAATGACCTTAGGTAAGAGGCCGCTACAGTTTTAGATTCCACGACTGTTGATAGTTTCATATAAATAGGAGTTTAAGGGAATGAGCAAGGGTTTGACTCATTTACTCTTTGCATTGGAGAAGTTCCTTCCTCCACTTCTGATGGCGATTCGAAGGGGAATTATTGGCGGATTGGGAAAAACATCATATTTGAGTATATCAGAGTGAAGTGAATTAAAAAAAAGATCCAAAATCCATGTAGGATTCTTATTTATAATTCAGTATCCCCAAATTTTGTTTTGGTTTCCCAATTTTATTTATTTTCATCTACAATTATTTGAAATCATTTTTTGATAGAGAGAGTGACAACATACATTGACCTTTTCAATTTTGGATCTCTTTTTCTCCATGTACATACTCAGTTCTCTGCGTTCTTCATCGATAAACTTTTCGACATTTGAAAATGACATCAGATCGTTTAGATGAGCATGGATCTAGGAATTTCAAGATCCAACCATTCTGGATCTATGATGGGTCTGGGTTTTGGGGGCCGAAGGTGGTGCAACAGTGAGTTGAAGGGGCCACCTAATTTTTGTCACATCAAAATGTGGATGAAACCTTGATGGAAGAATGTGGTTGTGTAGATCGGGATCTGAGGATCCCATATCTAGTCTCATAATATATTTTTTGAGAAACAAGGTCTAATTAGTGGTCTGGGGAAGTACCACCAGTGTGTGTTGGCTGGAAGTGGTCAGCAGTTGTCTGCGAGGTGGCGGTGGAGCCTTATAGTGGTTGTGGGCCATGAGGCTAGCGGTGGTGAGTGGAGAAACCCACAGTGTCTATTGGATCATGTGAGGCTGAATAGTGTTCTCCATGTGGTGGCTTGAAGCCTCAGTGGGCCGCGACGGTGTAGACTGGGCAGTGATGGCTAGGCCAAGACGAGGTGGTTAGACTAGGTCGATGTTGGCAGGTTCTTTAGATTTCATATTGAAATCACCATAACCCTAAAATGGATAATCTGATCTTATTTCAATCTTTGTCCACACATTCCTATCATCAAGATGGATCTTTGAAGACTAGTTTGAGAGCTTTTTTATTTCATGTTAGTTGCTCGACCCACAAATGATGAATTAATAATAATATATACTTATTATTAAATATTTGACCAGTCATAAATTCTTCATACTAAGTCTGACTGATGTTCCATCATTGGAATTGAAGCCCTGAATTCAAGGTGGATGATTCAAGATAGATTTTGGGAACTTAATCAGAAATCATGGTGCAATCCCCATGAGGCCCGGTTTTGTAATTTTATACAAAATGCATATTTTTCACTGGGATTTTGTTTTTTGAATTATGAATAGCTCTTCTAAAGTTCTTTTACATAAGGATTGAAAATGTTAAATCTGTATGATGTCTTCAGGGATTGAGTCATGGGTCCCATATATATTCATTCATGTATGATTCTGCGAAATGTAGTTTCTTCATCGGGAGTCTAATTTGGGTGAATGAATAGTTGATCCATTGTATTTTTTTTGCAAGAATCATGATGGACTGATCTTTTTGTTTATCTAGATCCATTTGGAGAGGCATGTCGGAAGGGTTATATTTTCTCTTTCTCGATCAATAACGAGCAACATGTTCTCATCAATCATTTTTCTAGAGGATCCATGTACTCTAGGAGTACACAAGAACACCTTATGGTTACTTGTTCTTAGTTTCGTACCCATGTATGTATAAGTACCTGACTAAGTGATGAGATGGGGGAATACATATTCTAGGCCCCACGCACACTGTGTACTACTGTATGAATACTTTTTCTCACATACCTCTTTCTATTGGACTTAGATTTGTGCATGAGAGTAACCTATCCTAATCATTTTGTTCATTTAGAATGTGATTTTTCCTTCTATAGTGGCTTTAGGGTTATGATCCAAGAATTTCAAGGCGTTACACCATTATTGGAAATGTTCGATCGAAGGTTATTGTTAGGATGGTTTATCAGTGTAGTTCTTCAATTCCTTACGTGAGGTACCATCAATCAGGGATGGCTATTGTAGTTCCTCTATAGTTACATCTTAGTGGAACCCTATAGTCGGGATGGCATGGGTCCTCAATGAGACTATAGTGGAACCCTCTAGGTGGGATGGACATGGGTCCTCTATGACACTAGAGTAGGACCCTCTCCTTAGGCTTAGCAGGGGTCCTTGACGACACTTGAGTAAAACCCTCCTTCCAGGTTTAGCATGGGTCCTAGACATATTCTTAGCGGAACCCTCCAACCATGTTGGGCATGGGTCCTTGTCCTATTTTTAGTGGAACCCTTCATCTGGGATGAGAAGGCGTTCTCAACCTTGTGACATAATCCCTCAACTATAATAATCAGTGACGATACACGGTTTGAAGTACCTTTGGACTCCTGATAATGAGGGACCCTTTTACCACCAAGATATGTCCCTATGACATGACCTAAAATTTTGTCAGTGACACGAAGCATGTTAGAAGAAGATAGAATCAAGGTTGGTGATTGAGTGCCTTTGACTTGTAGTTAAGAGCATACTTGAGGGATATTGGGCATTGTAGGTGGTAACATATTGAACTATTTCAAACACTTCTTCCTGGGCTGAGCTCTGAGGTGGAGATCCCCTTACTCTCTCGTTTAGATTTATTTGACTAAGCATAATTTATATTAATTATATGAGTAACTTCTCCTTAGGATTTGATTATTGCCTTTCCGTAAGAGGAAAATATGCCTGGGGTTTTCCATGTGCTTTTTGTGTCTATCTTCTCATGGTTAGATGAGTCTACTCTCATACTATAGGTAGTGAAGACACGACGAGAAGTTCATTGTATCCCCATTTCTAGTTCCTTCTGGTTAGATTAGATTACTACACTATCTTATTTTTTTGAATTGCACTATATTCTATTATACATTTTCCTATGTACTACTTTCATCTTCATTGTATCTCTTATTCCCCCACTTCTCCATTTTGTGGCATCCTACTGAGTATTTTTAGACTCACCCCAGAAAGGGCTTTGCCTGCACATATCTTTCCATATTGAGATGGAAAATTGTTTGATCATTAATTCAAAAGAGCTTAAAAAATACTGGTTCATGGACCAAGTATGGTTTCCGTATATTGGGACCTATGAGTGGGGCTCTATTTTCTATTTTATTTTTTAGTTACTTCTAGGTTGTACTGCTTTTCTGGTTGGGTTTGTATTTTTCACCTTTCTATTTCAATTTAATTTTTTTTCATTGTACTATTTAGAGGTTGTTTCATGATTTTCTTCCTATTAATAGTAGGTTTTCAACTTTTTTCTTTTCCATATACACTTTTTCATTAAGTGGGTTATGTTTATAGAGGTTCTTAGGAAAAGGTCTCCTCGAGTTTGTTGTGACTTTTGTGCTTGTCACCACCCCTGGCCAACAAAGTTGGGAATGTGGTAGTTTTGGATTCATCCCCCGCATGGGTCAGGTCATGAAAAACAATATAAAATAAATTTTCTGAAAAAATAGTTATGAACTAAAATTCAATGTTTTCACTATAAATCAAAAAAGGAAACTTCTATGAAAAATTACTAAAATTTACCTAGAGTAAATTTTTATATTCTTCCTTAAAAAATAATTTTACTTTTTTAAAATAAAAATTATAAGTGATTCAATGATTTATATTTACAATAGGTGGGACATTACAAGGTGTTAAAGTTACCTTTTTGAAAAATACCACTTTTTATTCATCGAATTTTGTTTATTCTTATCTTACTCGTATAAAATATTTTGGATGGGTATAAAAAATATTTATTGAATAAATAACATAATGTTTTTTAAAAAAACATTAAAAATTTTAGGATTAATTTACTGAGATAAAATGGTTCTTGTACATAAAGGAATTATTTTCTTAAAAATGATATTTCACTATTTTAAGGAAGTTCTTATATTCATTTCTAACTAATTTAAAACCAAAGGACTCATTTTGTATACATGTATTTTTACAAATTAGTTAATATTATGCGAAACATCCAATTAAATGGATGGGTTTTATGTATAATAATAGTTTATTAATTTTATTAATTGTATATTTTAATTTTTTAAAACACGGTTTTGTGTGTAATGCAATCCATGAAAGGGACTCAATATTGAGTGTAACACAAGACAAACAGTGTTTTTCAAGGAATAAAATATAATCTATGTGTTGTGTGTAATGATATATTAACATGGTGTTGTGTGAAATGTAATAAAAAATTAGTTCTTTCTTATAACACAATCAATATTCAGTGTTGCATGAAATGAAAAAAATCATTCAAGATTAAACTAATTCAAAGAACCTATTTCACACAATCTAGTGGTGTTACACCTCCCATATTTTCTTATCATAAATAACTATTCAAAGATAGTTGTTCATGTTATCAGTCAGCACATTGTGAATGGAATCAAATAGGTTTTCATGGCCTCTTTTATAGTAATCCATCATGCATGGGATTGACGTTGTAAGTAATGTTTTGAAATAAGATTTGACCATACAACCCACTACCATGGGATCATTTGTGAATGACCTATATTTATTGTGAATATTAAGGATGAAACTCTTCTTCCTCCACATTATGAAATCCTTAAAATAAGTGATATTATAATTTCATTCTCTAATATATATATATCCCCAGATAACTATCAGGGAAACCATTCATGGTACATTATCATTTCCAAAGGATATTTTTTCAAAGAATATATTTGATGGTCCCATCATCCCAAACCTCCTCCAATATGGAATCATCTTGATCAATGTTATATTTGATAAGTCTGACTCATGGAATAATGTGGTTGATTGATTATCCAAGACTAATTGTACCACCTTTAAGAGTATTTATTTTTAATGCAATCTCATTAAAATTCATTCATAGATGGATTTAAACTAGGATGTATAGACCACATAGTGATAGTTGACGGTAGAAGGCCAATGATTTGAAAGGAAGAAATGGATCATACCATAATTCCTTCATAAATGGTTGAAAATGATAGGGGTGTGACTAATGAGGGTATCTGGATGGTTAAAGATCTTTGCATTCGTCTTTGTCGAAGTTGTAGGGAGATTGGAGAGGAAACAGTCTAGAATACCAAAGGGGTTGTGATGACAATTTGAGTTATTGTATTGATTTATTTTTATCCCATTAAACCCATGTCTAGAATCCCATTATTGGAGGAGAAACAATTGAAATATTTTCTTGCATATATGGAGTAAACCCCTCCACCATTCTTTTTTGATTCATAAAGAATGATGTATATGTAACCTATGATTATCCCTAGAGAATTGTCCATTTTAAAGAAACCAAGATCAACCCATAACGATTATATAACCAAAAAATAACATTTTTCTTATAAAAAGGAGAGGAAACAAAAAATGGATATAGATAAGACCTTGGTGGTAATGTATTGGTTGGAAACTTCGAGCTTCTCCACTAAGATGTTGTTTTTTAAAATGACTAATGAATCCCCAAAATATATTTTTTAATTTTAAATATTCATTTTATTTTTTATCCAAAACACATAAAATATGACTCACTAACTTATTAACTTCTAAATTTTGTGACTTTTTATATTATATTGATAATATACACTCCCTTAACCATATTATCCCATCCAGATATAGCATCTTCTAGTTTAGGATGGTTTAGCCACCTAGTTGGATAATGATATAAAACATTACCATTGATAACAATAGGAACATAAATACGAACAATATTATAATTTAGATATAAGATAATTATTAGGATAGGGTTATAGAATGTTTTTATTATGTATTAATTTTATTATAACAATATCTTCTTCAATCACTTAAATTAACCAAATAATATGAAATTGATTCTATTTTCATGAAAATAGATAAATTTAATATGAAAATAAATTGTATATATTAAATGAAATATATATTATTAATTTTTCGAATATGTTATCCAATAAAAATTCTTTTATTAGTCATGAAGATAGGTACATGCATAAATTGAATCAGGAATAAGGTTATGGTTTCTTTTATCAATTTTCACCATTTAAGACATATATCTTATTATACACCATATTTATATTGGGATGATGTATAAACCAACCATTTAATATTTTGTATCATTATTATAATATATTTTAGTATATTCTATTTTCAATTCCATTTTATCTCTATTGAATATTTATTACTAAAAAATTAAAAATGTTCTCTAGATATGTTCTCACAAATTCCTTCCTTTGGGACACATTTGTATTATGAATGTAATTTTTTTATACGATGGTAATGTTTTTTATTGATTCATTAAAATATGAAATATATACCATTAATGGTACTATAAGTTCAACATATATATATATATATATATATATATTTCAATCATGTGGGTTTGGAATTAAATGTTACTCTAGGAAAAAACACATTTCATGACTCTAATTATTTCTCCTTGTGTCATAAATTATCTTATTGAGTATGATATTATAATCCCATTTTACCCTCCCAATTACACTATATATTGTTTTTTTATCATCTCCATTTATTAAATACATTTTCAAATAAATGTTTGACATTGGAAAGAAAAAATATCATTCATTCTAGTAGATTTTTTCCTCCATGTCCATATTTTCCATCCTGCCATAGTTATCCTCTTTTTGGGAAATATAACATTGATTATATTCAATATCCCATAAAATATTATTTAAATATTTAAAAAATTAAAATAAATTCTACTTTTTAATTTTTTTCCAAAGGCAGTTTTTTTATATATTTAACATATTATTTTGTCAATTAAAAATAAAATGTTTTATCTTCCACTCTATGTTGTCCTTATACAAATTGCATGAATTTTTCCGGATTCTATTATTAGATAATTATTAAAAAGTAATGTCAAAATATATTTCAAAGTATTTCATTCCAAAATTTAGGAAAATTTGTTTTCATACGAAGCTCATGATGTTATAGAGAAGAAATAATTTATAAAAACAATAAAATAAAAATATTTTTAAAACACTCTCATAGAAAAAAATTCCTCATTATTTTGAAAATAATTAACTTGATTCATAGTCTTAAAACTTAAATTATTTTTATTTAAAAAATCATGGAACGGGTAATTTTCATCATTCTATTTGAAGTAAAATTTAGTTATTGGTCTAAATGTTTTCTTCATCCATATAATGATTCTTTTCCTATGTTTTCACAAACAAGTATTGTTAAATATCTATAAGAGAAACGATCCATAATTACATTTATCATTATTAATAATCTATTATGTATTACCGTAATTAATATTAAAATTTATTTCTTATATTAAAACACTATTTTTGACTGCTTCAACTGAAGGTTGTTCACCTAAATATCATACATCGAATGATGGTATAAATTATTAACTAATTTTATACCCTTTATATACACATTGTAAACAATATATAATTTTTTTATATTGATTTAATGGAATTTTACATTAAAATTAATGAATAAAATTTAATACATAACTATTTTTCAAGGGTATACCATGTTACTTTTCTTGATTGAATAGTGAGTTTCTTCCAAATGTGATTCCATTTGAAAAAGATATTAAACCCATTATATTTTTTTGGTTTTTCTATCATATGATGATGATTTATTTTATGTGGAAAAAATATTTATGGATGATGATGGTTATATTATTATATCTCACTAAAATTCATTGGTTTATGTTTGAATCTCATGAAATAGTCAGGCATGGACATAATGTTTTTTTCATAGACGTATAGACATACTAAGTTTAAATATATTTTTATCTCTATATATAATGAGCTTTCTAATATAGGAATATAGGTAATGAGTTTTCTCATTAGGTTTCCATATTATTACGTTAATTCTATATATGTATTCTTATTATTATGACTATGTTATTCTCTCGTGGATCACTTTTATTGAATTACTTTTCTAAACATTAAATATTTGTTTTATTTTAAGACAGGATAGACCCTTTTTTATTTGATTTATTTATTTTTTGGTTTTAATATCTTTTAAATATTTATTATACATATATTCTCATGTTCTTATCCCTTATTATTAATAATGATTTTGGTTATGTTTACCCTTAAGGATCATTTGATATTACCCCTTATTATATTTCTATTTCCCTATGTTACAAATATAAGAATAAGGTACATAATTTATAGATGAGTATTGGGTATAGATAATTTTTGGGAGGTAATTAAAACTTATTATGCATTATATTGTTCTTTGTATTGTGGGAAAATGTACATTTTATACAAAGAACTTGGGTTTCACTTGTTAATTATTTTTCATAACTCTCTAAAACTCTATACCTAAAATGTCACTTAGAATATAAATGTTACATTATTTTTTAATGATCATGTATTTAAGGAACTATATCATATACAGTCTGTAAAGTATGTTGTTTTAGAAATTTATTGAGGATAGTTGGTCCAGGGAACCTCAGTTGGAATTTGATGAGTGTTTAGATAACATTATATGTTTTGATGTTATCAGTTGAAGATAAATTAAGTGTCATAAAGTCATTAAGGATTTATAGCTACATGATTATCATAAATTCAATTGTTTAGATAAAACCTTAAGTTGGATATACAATATACTTTATTTTTTCTAGGTATTGGGTTAATATATCTTTAATGAATACACTTAGAATAAGTAAAAATAGAAGATAAAATTCTAATGTTTTAATAATGTACAGATTATGTGGTTTTGATAGTAACAGCAAACCTATATAGATATAAAAAATGGTAAATTATCTAAAATAGTTAAAACTAGGTCTAATGAACCAAAAAGGGAATGTTGAGTATTAAAACAATCCTGAGACAGTGAATGATAATGAGGCGAAAATTCTCACATGGTTTGATACTCAAGGGGGTATTCTTAAATTAATTCACATTCAATCTATAGACCATTTTTAGGTATTTGAATATATTAATGATATTTAAACTAATAGAAAATTTTCCTTGTATATCCCAGATTGAAACATAGATATTCATAAATTAAGGTATATATTAATCCAAGTATTCTCTCTTAGATAATGGTTTAGTTATGCTTTGAGTTTATATATTTTAATGATCTTATGTTTTATTTTTTATTAGAATTTTAATGATAATACTGGGATAATTACAAGGCTAATAAGTATGAGAGAAATTTTCTTTTAGAAAATTATATTTAACTATAAGTATCAAATGTTAAAATGATGTTATCATTAAAGAAGAAATATTAGGGTTGCGATTTCAAATTCATATAATTGTTTACATTGAGATAATTGATTACCATTTTGTGTGATATTATTTGGTTGAAATATTATCAAATAAAATAAATATAGAAATGTATTTTTCAGAAAACCACTATGTATTATAACCAATTAAGGAATAATACTTAGATGATATATAATTTTTCTATTTTTTTATAATGGAAAATGTGAGTTTTTCAGTCATGCCTATGGTAGTGATGTTAGTATTTTAATTGAAATTAAATCATGATATTCATAGAAAATATCATTAATAAGTGATATTTTTCAATGTTAATCTATTATATTTTAAAATTTACGTGGATTATGTGAAGAAACTAAGGATTTATCTTCATTTTTTCATTGTGGTTTTTTAAAAATATATTAAATGGTTTTAATAACCATGAAAAGTGATTTTATTAAAATGTTATCAATTTGGGGATAACTATTGAATATCACATGATGTATATACTACTCTTATGTTTAATATATTCATAAAAATTAGGTAAAAATAAGTTGATTGACTTGGAAAAAAGTAAGACAAATAGTATAGATAACCATGGAATTGGTTATTTATTTAATGATACATAATATTTTCAGTGATGTTTTTATAATTTTTTTATTAAAATATATATTGAATACTTTGTGATTACATATACTATTGATTAATAAATTTTAGGGTAAAATATATAGTTAATTTTTAGGGGAATGTATAATTTTTTTGATTTAATGACTTGCATATTTAAATATATTTTTATAAGGTATTTTATTAAAAATAAATTATTAGGGTATATATACATTTTTTAATATGATTTTATTAATGATTAATATTGTTTATGGAGGGATAAGAAATTTGATATAGAATAATATAGTATAATAGATGTAATTTTAGAGGTTTTATCTTGAATGATTAATAAGATAAGAATATCCAAACCTATATTAATCAATTAAAAATAATTTGAATTGTTATAATTAAATTTATTTAACAAGGTGGAGAATGTAACACCTCTATATTTTGGAATAAATTTCATTTAATTAATACCACATTTCATATATTTCTCCACACGTAACACAAAAATAAAATGGGATGTTAAATATTATATAAATATTATAGATAAACATTAAGTGCAACAAATCCTATAGTAAATTAAAATATTGTAATCAATTATAAATTCAAACTAAATAATATCAATAAAACTCAATGTTTTAAAAGTTTATTTTTAAAAACAAGTGTATTTTATTTATATATTGTACTTTAATATAAAATCTGAACTGATATTTTATGTAATTTTTATTTTTTAAAACTAAATTACTTTTTAATTCAATATATATAAATTATCTTAATATGAGTTTTTGGTAATTTATCTAAAATAATATATTTTTAAGTGAAAAGTAAAGACAGAGAGATTTTTCCAAATATTGTATCTTTTATGAAATTATCATAATAAAAATTTGAATATAATGTTTTTTAAACCATATATATATTATTTAAATATATTAAAAATGTAATTTAAAAATACTATGATGAATTTATTAAACCCATTTGTATCTTTTGGGAAGCATAAGAAATATTTAAATCCAAAAATTATTTTTATTTGATCATATTAACAACTAGTTTTCATCACTTATAAAAATTAAATATATAAAAATGGATATCTTATTTTAGAATAATATGATCAAATTATGTAATATTTGAAAATTATTTTTTCTACTAAATTTATGATTACTATAGTTAAATTTAATAACTATGATAATGGTAAAACTGTTATTTTCAAATAATCATTTTATTAATGTTCTGTAATTTTATTCAAATAAATTAAATAGGTATATTTTAAATAATTTCTATAATATTATGATAATACAAATATATAATTATATTATCATTCATTCAAGTTTTAATCTTTTTTAATTAAAATAAAAACACATTTAAAAAGATCATATTCTATAAAAATAATATATTTTCCTATATATAATGGTACTTAATTTTAAATTTAATTACATATTATTTTGATGTTTAAAAAGATTAAATTGGAAATACATTTACGTTCATGAGTACCGAATATGGTAATATTGGAAAATTTATATTTTTAATAAAATGGAAATTACATTGGTTAAATACTAGTTACAAAGACAAAAATGAAAATGGTAAAATGTAAAAACCAAATGGTAAATGACTTGGAAATTTTATGAAATTTTTATTTTGATATATGTTTAATGATTTGTAAAAAATATCTCATTCTAAACAACACTATTTATAACTGTCTGAACCATGAATGGTTGAATATTTTCATTCAATCATTGAATAACAATTGGTGTTCATAGAAGTACCATTTTATTCACTTATATATGGGGATAATTATACCCATTCATGAAAACCCTATACCTTATAATTTATTATAAAAAAATTAATTTTATATTATCTTATAATCTTATTTCATTTTAATGAGCCTCTTGTCTCAATTACTAATCAAAATCTTGTCATTTCTAATGAGACATTCAAGAGAAAGTTCAAGGCTCTAAGGTGAGTATAACACAATCCTAATCCCTCTCATAATAAGATTTCTCCTCCAAAAATACCAAAACCATAGTAATATAATGACCTTTATATCATTTTATACATAATTTAAATTATATTAATGTAGACACTATAATTTATTTCGTCCCGATAATATTGAAAAGAAAAATAATGTTAATTGTGTGTTGTGCGAACTACAACATCCATAAAGAAACATTTTTTGTTTTCTTCTTGATTTTCATTATATATCCAAAACACAAAAAATATTATTCAAAAACACTAAAAATATATAAATTATAAAATTGTTATTCTATTATAATGATATTATACACACTCATAACCATTCTCACACATCAAGATATATCATGTTCGTGTTCGTGTTGGTTTAACCACCTACTAGAACAATGTTATAGAACCCTATCCTGAATGGATATATGAACATCAATAATAACTTCTTTATAATTTGATAATAAAATGATAATTTATTTATGGTTTTGGAAAGGTTTTACTAAGTATTTATCTTAGTATTATAATATCATCTCAGATCACTACTGTTGCCAAAATAAGCCTCCACAAATTAAATTTTCATGGAAATAAATAAATATCAGATGATAATAAATGATCTTTCATAAAAGAAATATAGATTAATAATGATCATAATATGGTATATAAGGATATTAATTTTAATATTTACTATGTCGGGTTCATGAGAAGAATGAATTAGAAACATGGTATGGGATTTGTTGTACAAATCTTTACCAATTGAGGAATATTTCTTATTATACATCTTTTTTTCTATTTACCATGGAGTATCTATTAAAACATTAAAATTTTTTATCATTATTAAATTATATATTATGGTAATATTTGTTAAATAAAATTTTATTCTTCTCGTGGTGTTTTTAATCAAAAATTAAAAAAGTGTTATGGTTTTGTTGTTACAAATTCATTTTATTGATACATGTTTGTATTCTGTGCGTAATTTGGTTTTTATGGTGTATATAAAACCAATATATTTATAATACCATCATATGTATTTAATTAATTGTATTATAAGATTAATTTTAATCTATCTATAATATAATGTGGTTTATTTTTTAATAATACCCAATCTATAATAGTTTTCTTAGATCAATTATTTCTCATTGAGTCATAAATTATCTACGTGATTATAATATTATAAGACCATTTTATCCTCATATTCCCATTTTTATATGGTATTTAATATTTTAATAATATTACTTGATGAAATATATTATAAAATAAATGTTTTAAATTTTATATATTAACAACTATCCTTTCTGATGGATATTTTTTTCGTTGTCTAAATTTTCTTTCATACCAATATTCTCCAAAATTTTTATGAACTATAATATAGATCATTTTTATGATTCTCATAATTATATTTGCCTATTTTCAAAAGATAAATAAAATAATATTTAAAATTTTTGGTTTTCTAAATTTTTTTTCCAAAACAATTGACAACATTTTCTATCTTTTCAAGATATAATGTTTTTTCTTCCACTCCACATTTTCTTTTAAAACATTTTTGTATTTCTCAAGATTAAATATTTAGATATTTCATTAAACGTAATAATTTTTTATATCTAAAAATTTTATTTTTACCCTTTTGGAATGTTAATTCCCATAATAAATTATTGGTCTTATTTATTATAGTTTATAAAAATATTAAATGAAAATTATATTTGAAATTTAGTCACAAAAAATGAGTTCCCATTATTTTGAATCTTCATTCCAATGATTCATTATTTAATATATTAAATTATCCTTCCATTATTCTTTTAATTTTATTTTAAACGGTTTTTAAAGATAAGAGGTCATATTCATCATGATTTCCAAATTAATATTATAATATTCTTCTTAAAATTATTCTTGATCTACCGGTTTATTCATTACCTGTGTTTTCACAACTGAGAAATTAAAAATACCTATTTTATAAATGATCCATTACTATCATTATGTTTCTTAATATTATTTGGTTCATAATAATAATATTTCTTCTAATTGAATTCATATATGAATACCCTATTTTTTATTCCTCAGATTGAATAGTGTTATCCTAGATTTTATAAATCGATTGATTGGGGGAAATTATTGACTTAACCATATACCTTTTATCAGTACAATGTATATAACATATGATTTATTTTCATTATAAAATTGGTATATACCAAGACATTTAGTTGGTGTATTTGGACTTATTTTTATTTTCCATAGGTATAGCATATTACATTTATTAATGTAATTATGAATTTTTTCCTTGTGTGATTTCATTTAAAAAGATCATAAAACCCATTATTTCATGGGTTCTTGGGGAACACATTTATATGATTAATGATGTGTGGGGTATTATATTTCCCTCCAAATCATTAATTTATGTTTATATATCTTGAGATAGTCATATGTAGACATTGTGAGTTTATTCCCATAGGCCTGGGAATAATGTGTTTTCCCACATTTTCTGGTTTGGTCATAATGAGTTTCTTCAAATTTTCCTGGTCATAATTATTTTTCCCAGAATTTTTTCCCATGATTTTTTTTATTCCACATTTTTACTTTTATTTTTAGGACTATTTTATGTTCATATGGATCATGTTTCTATACTGTTTTGATTAATTTCTTTTTTTATTACAAGCATTACATAAGGTTTTAAGATCTATATTTTATTAGGTATGATTTTATTTAGTATATTTATTATACCCATATTATAATATTATTTATATTTTTTGGGATACATTAAAGACATATTATAGAAAATGATTTTCTTAGTATATTGGAAAAAACAAACATTTTAAATAAAGAAAATGGGTTATAGTCATCAAATATTTTTCTTAACTCTCCAAAACACCACACCTAAAAAGACATTTTAATAGAAATGTTACATTATTTATGAAACATATTATATTTGTGGATGGGTATCTAATATAGTATATAATTTATGTCATTTTTAGAACTAGATTTTTGAGTATTTGTCAAGGGGGCCTCAGTTTTCAGATATCATTTTTTGATTAATATATTCCTAGTTGAGAGTGGTGGAGGAAAAAATTTCAAATATAACATTTTAGAACCGGTATAGGCATTATGATTTTTTGGAATCTCATTTTTAGTGTTAATAATGATCCATCTATTATCCATTCCATGGTAAAATGTATATTACCCACACTTTTATATTATTAAACTTATTATTTATATTTTAAATTATTAGAAAAATCATTAAAATTCAAAAACATTATAGGAGTTACCATTAGATACATGATATCAAATAATATACATACTAATAATTTATTGTGGTTTTTTTAATGGAGTATCTTCACATGGTTAGGTTCATTATTTTACTAACTACAATTTCCATGAGTTTTCATGCAAAATAATGTTTTCTTATTTTAACTTCAAAAGACCCATTGAAATTAATTTATATAATCTTATTTTTATATTATTGAATAAATTTTAAAAATGAACAATATATGGAATAGGATTACATTATTTTTCTTATATTTTTATAAAATATATACCATTTCATGTGTTTTAATTGAATTACAATTATGTAATAGTAAATTTTTTAATCTAAATTGATGGCGGTGTAATTATTGACAATTGAAAATATGTAGAAGTTTGTGTTATAATTCGTTTTTATGGGATGTTTCTAAAATAATTTTTGGGTATTATTATTATTATTACATTAAATTCATTTATTTTCAATTATAAATTATTATTAACGTAATATTTTATCTAATATTATTAGGTGATGCTTTTTGGGTTTGTTCTTAATTGAATGTTAAGAATAAGTTTATATAATTTAAATTACACTTAATAGTTTATTATTTTTTATATTTACTTTTATAAGGGTTATTATCTCCCCTCTCACATAATTTAATGATAATTAAGAATCACGAGAATAAATCTCCCCTCCATCTCATCTTCCCCTTAGTATTCCATTATATTCTTATGAAATATATTCAATGAAAATGAGTTATTTCTATGTATTTGTCTACTTATCTATTTATTAATCTCTTTATCACATCCTTCTTAAACTATGGTCCACAACAAGATAGGGACCTCAATTTCAAGGACACCACGCCAAACATTATGGCGATTTTGGAGGCATTTGGGTATGGACTCCATTGTGAATCCTGTTTATCACTGTATAGTAGAGGTGTTAATTTTATATGAACTTTGTGTAAGAAATTATATCATTTCTCTTTTATTTTTTTAATATATCATTTATTAAGTGTTTTAAATAGATCATTTGTTTATAAATTCCTCTATAAATTATCTATATTTTGTTTATAAAGGATTTTCATGATCTATTGATAATTTTTTATTATTTTATAGAATATTACATATAATTAAAATGAAAACTATTTCATGAACAGTTTTAACACATGAAAAAACTTTTAGGTAGTGTATAAATGGTTTTACCGAGTTAAAATAAAAATAATATTTATTTTTGTGTAAAATTACCCTCTTGTTTTATTAATGTAATGAGAATCATGTTATATAAAATTTGAAACTTATTATTTTTTATATCAATGTACACAATTTGTTTGTGAAATAAATAATATAATTTTGAAATGAAATAATGGAAATAGTTTTTATTCATTAAAAATTTATTATTTATAATGAATTAATAACGAGTTTATATGATGGGTTTCCATTGATAATTTTGTGTTTGGTTTGTTTGAACTATCATTGTACATAACTTTCATAAATAATATGATTGTCCCATTACCATTTAAATGTAAATATAAGAATGAATTTTATTCAGAAAAATAGAGATTTATAGTTGGATTATTTCATTTTATTCATCTTGAATTCATCAGATCTTTTTAATTATAGATAATATCATTGTAATACCAAGATTATATAAGAGAGTTTCTTTAAAAATTACCAATGATAATATATGATTATAATTAGACAATCATATGGCCTCCTAGATATGATTCTGCTCTACATAGGGTGGAATAATTAAGATTCTACTCTAAATAGTTTTTCCTTCTTATCGCAAATTATTTCGAATTTAATTATATCTATTTGATATACCCACTTATTTAAGATAACTTTCTTACTATCGTCTTGAACATATATTTATAATTTTTCCCTATTATATGTTCACATATAAATTTTTACCTTTTGGATTTCCAAAGGATGATTGAAATAATCTATCTCATAATTAATTCATTGAGAAAATGATATTTATCTTATAATTATTTTATGAAAACTAAAAGTTTGTTTTCATAAAATTTATTTCAAAATAAAATTTATGGAACTTTAAAATAAATGCAATCAGTACAATAAATGGGGGACCCTCTTGGTAAATATTTCACCCCCTCTATACAAAAACCATTGTTTGTACATAGCCTTATTTTTTATTAGTATTTATTTCAATTATGATCAAAACAAATGAATATAATAGTGGAACATGGATTTAATGATAGGTTATATTGGTGGTGATATGTGGAGGGTTCATCTTTCACATAGGGCTATTTATATGTTTCATTTTCTCATGTAAAAATGTATAATACTTTATCACAAATATAAATGTTTATTAATTGATTATTAAGTCACATGAATGATAATTTGAAAGATTAGTTTGTTCATGATTTTTTATAAGATCCATTTATTTTTGTTACTTGATTTTGGATTTTCACATTTATTATTTGTTACATAAAATATGGTAACTTTTTTTCCAACATTCACATTCATACAATTTGTACATGTGTTTACCTATAATAATTAGGAATGTGATTTGGAATTTGTAGCACAATATTTCGGGTATAGTGGCTTGGTACCCAGTTTTATATGTAATAAATCATGTCTTCAAAAAATACCAAAACTTATTCATCATGATATATTTTTATTAGAATTTGTTGTATTTTTCATTAGATTTGGGTCATGGGAATATTTTGGAGACTATACTTGAAATATTATGATTTCATAGGTTTTATTAAAAGATATACAAATATTAGTTTTGGATGTGGTATGGGAAGTTCATGGGGAATATCATTTCCAATAAGGATTTCTTAATGGATCCAAAGAAACTCAAGGGAGTGTTTTATTTGGAGAAACCCATTAATTCCTTATAGATTTAGTGTTTCATAGTATTATAAGGATGATACAAATGATTCATTCAATTCTTTTCATTGTTATCATCTATGATGACTGTGTTGGATCCAAAAATAATGAATCTATATCAAAATAAGAAGTGTCACTATTCTTTTCATGAGAAAAAGATGTATATGGTAATTGTGCAATTTTTAATATTTCAGGAGACTAGATAAAGGATATACATATATTATGATGAATATAGAGATGTAATAGGGTGTTTTGTCATGTAAGTTGAAAAATAGGTTGTGTATGGGTTATATAAAATACAATAATTTGATAATAAATGGCCTAAAAATGATATATAGTTATAGGAAATTATCTATTCCCTGAACAGTTGGATTCATTAAAAGTTCGGTTAGAGATTCAAGGTGTTTTATAGCCATAAGTTTCTGAAGTACATATTCTCTCATAAGGATATAATCTAGTGGTAGTGAATGGTGTTAATGTACTTAAATACATTAATTATAAATTATCTTATACACTATGTAATGGTAATATTTTGGTTTCTACATTAAGTCAAAAAATCAAAAATATTGAAGAATTTAAAAGAGAAATGGTTGAATATTATCTTAATAGATAAATTATATCTAGAAGCTAATAATGTGGGAAGTGGAATTATTTTACCATGATTTGACATCACTTATACACTCCTGGAATAATTAATGGATATAAAAAATTATAATTCTAAATTTAATAAGAATTCTGAGCCCATAAATGGTATGGAGGTTATCCAAGGCATTACTAGTGTTGTACAATTCATTTAATTTTTTTAATATAATGATAGTTTCTTTGAGTTTATTAAATTATTTTATAAGTTCATTCAAAATATAATATTGGGTGCTTTATCCTATAGTGGTGATATTTTATAATGAAATCTAATGATTCTTTTCAAGGTAAAATTCAATGATTGGCATTTCTGATTATGACTCTCACCAATTGACTTCATAATAGATAATGGTGAAGCATCAATAACCTATAAAGATTTTACATCCATTATCATTTTTATTATTGAAGTGAGATACATTGTGTTAGATTCCATTACTAGTTTCTGGATATCAAAAGGAATATATGTTGTGATATGGGTGATTATGGATCAACTCACAATGTTGGTCCACTTCATTGAAATTCGGGATACATTCTCAGTTAAGTAATTGGGTAAGTTATGCGTCGATGAGGTGTATTTTCTTTATGAAGTTTCTCAAACTAAAATTTCATATAGAGATCCTCAATTAACAATGATATTTTTTTGATGGTTTCCAAAAGGGATTTTTACTTAACAAATGATGCTACATCATATATACCTCTGAGGTCAACCCAAATAAAACATACTATATAGACTATAGAGGGAATAGACCATTACTGTGTGAAATATTTTTGGAGTTGTAGAAATATTATATAGATTTCGTAGAGTTCATATACACTGATAACTATCTATAATCGATTTGGATTGATTTTTTCGAATCATTATATGAGAATTCATCTTGATCTGTACTGTGTTTGGGGGAATTGGGAGAGATATTCTTTTTAGGACATATCATGGTATATGACATGATGGGTATATTTAACCTACATTGGTAGTAATTAGTGATATCCTATAATTTTTATAAATCTTATATCAATTAAAGGTAGTGGATGTTGGAGTTTATAGATTGGGATTGAGCCTTCTTATAAGTGTCAACACAGTTAGGACAAAAATGAATCAGGGAACAATGGATGTTGATAAGTAGGTATTTACATCCACTCAAATTTATATATTAAATAAAATATGTGGAAAATATAATATAATATAATTGATTTTTTTAATAAATAATTATTTCCTTGCCTATTAGTCGAGGAAGTAACAACCAAATCTATCTCAAATTCTTTCATATGATGAAGAAGATTTGGAGATGGATATGAAATTTATAGAAATGTGAATATGTATTAATGGTATTCAGTATTTGATCTTTATAAAAAAATAATTATTTTTTTCTGATAATTGTTGTAGTTAGGTCATAATTTAATGGAGATAAGGGGGGAGATACAATAGAAATGGCTAGAGTTGTTTGAGGAAATCAAAGAAAAATCTCTTTTTAGTAATGAAAATTCCTTTGGTGAGGATAATGATGACATATTTAGATTGATAATTAATACCCCAATTGATTTTTGGGTTGTTTTTATATAATTTTGTTTCAAAAGTGGTGGGTAGTGTACAATCATGAAACAGTCGTTTGGAATATGTGGAGGGTCATTGTTCGTATCATGGGTGACACATAATAGAGTTCATGGCCCTATTTCACAATTATAGTTGATTGTGTCTCTTAGCATTTATGGTAAGAGTCTCTAGCAAAATCAATGCATGGTCTCATCAAACCATGCATCATGACCATGTTTTTGGGTTTGGATTTCCTCGTTTGACTTTTAAATCCCAAACTATCCTTATATAATCTCCATAAAAATCATAAATCAACTTTGAATGACTATTAGGTTCTTTAAGTCTAAAATCATGGAATCTAAAGAATAAAATGAAAAAATGATCCTATTGCTAGATCAAATCAACATTCAATATATGGTCTAGCCATGGTTATAACATTTATTTGATCCAGGGTTTATGATTTCTTCTTTCAGTAGATCTATCTCTACGAATTTAATTAATGGTTTTGAGTGGTGGATTTAATTTAATATTAGAAAAACCATAATCTCATATTCTTATTATTTTCTTTTAGAGGATTATATCTCTATTATGATTCAATTATGATTCAATGTTGGGTGTAGGTATTGTAGTAGTGCTGTAGCGTACTGTAGCAGCGACTGCACTATAGCAATGTTGGGCACTATAGTGGCGGCAGGTCACTGTAGTGGTGGCAGGGTACTCTAGTAGTGGTGGGTACTATGTAGTACTGTAGCAGTGTGGGTATTGTATAAGTAATATTAAAAGAATGGTCCTTTGGCTAATAAAATGGGCCTATGGGACATGTAATTGGATAATTTCCCACTGGGTTGTCGGTCTATGTAATGGGTCTCCCTCTACCCAGTTAAAGAGGTCATTGATTTTCTTTAATAAAAAAAGAGGCTTCAGCCCCATCGTTTAAAAAAAATATGACTCTAGTTTATAAAATAATTATAAAAATTTATATGATAAATGATTATTCTTTATTTCAAAAATCATAGTATTGGGGCTTTTGAATCAAACCATGGGACCTAGTTTTGGATCATATTTAAATAGATTCGAATTTTTAGGGTTTTAAATAGATTTTTGTTTATTGGATTTTGGGAGTCTTAAATTAGTTAAATTTAATACTGGCATTAATCACATATTTGGGTAAAACATGTTTTGGGGAGTAAAACTATTTTGTAAAATTGAATGTGTTAGATTTTATAAATGACCAATAAGTTTCAGGTATATAATGATGGTCAAACTATTTTTGATTGAAGATATATTGAATGATAATATGTGATATGGATAGGAAAGGCCATGGAATTCAGGAACCACTTGGGTGGGTGATGTAGCACAATGGGTACATGATATAAAAAAAGGAAATAATTTATATTATGTTTTTTATTATTTCCCATATATCCTTAGAATATACTGGTGATTTATTAGATTCACTATAGGATAGAATTAAGAAGGTTTACTCTATTCAACGATTATTTAATTATGTTACTTTCAAATACTACTTTTGTTTTTTTCTATAATTTCATAAACTCATTTTATTTTATGTTTCATAACCTACTTTCAAGGTCCTTGGTTTTTTTGTAATATATATGGGATTGTGAGAGAGTGATTTAGGGAATTTATACTGGGTATTCGTACTCACCTCTGCTCACACATCTCAATGTCTTGTTTCTTGATGCGGGTAAGGGAAAGGGTCTAATGGTCATTGGAAGTAGATCTTAATATCGATGTTCATAGTTGATGTTGTGGTGTTTGACTATTAATTGGAGGAGGAGTTGGACCATTTACATTGAATGGAAATCACTCGATAGGATATCATATTATGTTACGAAACATGTCTATTTTTTCTTTTTTGAAACATTCTATTCAGTTTCATGTTTTCTTTAAATAGAGTCTTAAAGATGGGTTTGGTTTTAGATGAACATTAATTTCTTCTTTAGAAGATGGTGTTTTTGCGAGGGTAAATTTTTCCCCAACAATTAGGCTAATCCCTTTGAATTAGTTTTTAAATATTAACTATTGGGGAATGTTCTTGAGGAAGTATAGTGGTCTTGGTCCAACAATAGGATTCAGGCTCCCCGATTGGTGTTTTCATAATGGGTACCTCTAGTTATACTTTAATATCTCAAAATATTACACACACATAGAGAGGGATAGAGAGAGATATCCTTATTTGGATTATAGTTTCACCTTGATGTACCTCATAATAGTATATTTATATATACATCAATTATGAGATTAATGATAGAACTATATAACATCACATTTTAAATAATATAGATTATTATTTACAATGACAATTTATTTCAATAAATATTCAATATCTTGATATATATATTTATATGTTTTTTGGATATACGACATTACATATCATTGAATGAAAATAGAAACTGTAATTTTTAAATGAATTAATAAAATGAACATTGATATAAAATATAATTAATAATTAAAATTATTCAAATGTAATTAAAATTATTTTATAAAAAAATTAGTATAATTAATATCTATTTATATTTATATTTATAGTTATATGTATATTTATATTTATATTTATACATTTTATAATAAAATATATATTTTTTTAAAATATGACAATTAGTATTTTCATATAATTTTTTATAATAAATTTAGTTCATTAGATAAATAATAGATTTTATAATATTAAAATTAATTTACATAAAAAGGATAATTAATTTTTAAAATAAAATGTATACATATTGTAATATTTATATTTAATTAGTATTATATTGTAAAACATTATTTTATATAGAAAAAATATTAATATTTATAATTAAAATTAAACATTTTGATAAAAACTAATATATTGAAATAATATTTTATCATTTTAATAATTAATTAGAAAATTAATATAATTAAAAATATTTAAATATAATTACTATTTATTCATATTTTTATATATAATTAATATAATGTAAATTTATATAATTAGTAATTTACAAAAAATATTTTTTAATTTAAGCATAATTATTATTTTTTATATTTAAATATACATCTAAATTAATTTATATTTATATTCATATATTATAAAATATATTAGTTTATTTTCATAAATAATAATATTTTTCAAATATAAATAAAAATTTTTAATTGTAATTAATTATTATTAATAATATATATATATATATATATGTCTGCGTGTAATTATGGACTTGTTTCTCATGAGGATTCTGAGAAGCTCGTTGATCATTATGTAAATATTTTGAAAATTTCAACCCTAGAAAATTAAAATATGAAATCCTTCTCCCAATTCAAGGACGTGTCCTTTAGTGGGATTTATAAAAAGATTAATATTACTTATGGTATAACTAGTATGAATGTTATCACTAAACATATGTATTTAGGGAAATGTTGATTTATTACTCATTCGATATGGGTGAGGGGTTCAAAACCTAAAAGAATTGTGGATTTGGTTGTGGATATCTAATTTATATAGAATTTTTCAAATTTGAAATGTGTTTCTATGGGACATGTATTCTTTCACATGGAATTTCCTTCAGTTTAATTGAATATGAGCGATTGAGCCTTTCGATCAATGTCCTCGAATCCAAGATTCTTTCAAATTTGTGAGTTGGATTGTAAATTCAATCCAGTTGAACTATGATAAACCTCTATTCAATTATGGGTCAATGTATATGATTTTAAAAAACATTCTTCAGTACCCTAGGTTATTACATGATATTTCATTACCCATTGTTGTTCCTATAAAAATGGATGTGAAAATGGAAAATGATAGATTTGGTAATTATGATATTATTATTTTAGATTTTTATTTGTGTTACAATTTGGTTCACAAAACATTCCTTGTTACTAATAAAGACGAATTTAAATTTTTTATTAAGTATTAGAGGATTCCATGATTTTTTAAATATAAGGTTATTAGACATGATAAACTGAATTGAAATAGGTCTTCTATATGTTCCATCTGTGTTATTCGTGATAATGATAGAGGTATTTTATTTAAGAAAAAATGTTTTGGAAGATATATGTTAGAAGGGGAATGAATTATCATGTTAGAATAAAAATCTAAAATTGAAGACTAGTCAAAAGATGTTGCTCAGAAGAAAATTCATATGGATTCCATGTCCCTTCAACATGATGATCTGCATGACTCAGGAAATGACTATTCTGGTAATCCTTTTATTGTGTCAGTCATCCTAAAGAAAATAATTATTTTAGTATAGGTAATTAAGGGTAGTTGTTTTATATTTGTGTTAATGATTGTTAATAGTTTGAGGCAAGGGAATCCTCAAGGGTTAATATTATATAGTCATGAACTGTGAATACATAGGTGGTGATAAAAAGATTTTATTAACTATTAGTTGTGAAACCATTAAGGATTTTATAGGCAAAACGTGGTACATAAAGTGACAATATGGTTACAAATGTCTATACTACAGGTTTTGGAATTGGCATTTTTAAATGGGGGAGCATAGGATACTACTAGTTGTCCCTGATCTGGTGAATCCATGAAGGTAAAATTTCATTGCACTATAAAAGATTGAGTCTCTCATTGTTCATTATCTGGTGGCCACTAGATGATATTAGTTTTACATTTTATTGTACGGAATGGGTGTGCTTCATCTCTAGGTTCTCAAAAGGGTTGCTTTTATTTTTGGGTCTCATGGTTCTCACATAGTTGGAAGTATCAGTCCTAAATAGTAAGGTCCTGCTAATTCAATGCATTTGAAAGATCATGTTTAAGGTTATTTATTTTTATAATATTATCAGATTTGGTATAGGAAACCATCGGTTGTTGAGAATTCTGCTAAGCAGAACCATGGTCAATTTAGAGGTTGGTCTAAGTACTGAAAGCATCAATTGGGACTATGGTTATACTTATAAATGTTTATATAGATTTTTTTTCATATGATGGTGTGCATAATTCCAAAATTCTAGTTGAAGTATATGATAGTTATGATACACATGAATATGGTCAAACTAATTGTGATCTTGAATCAAAAATAGTTGTTTATCATGAGTTATATTAGAAGTATAAGATGAGGACTAAAAGGGGTTACAATGGGAAAATGATGTTTTAATATACTAATCCCATGAGTACCAAGACCATGCGAGATCCCCTCTTATTATAGTTTACTAAGCTATGATATGTAATTATGTCCAGATTGAGGATGAAAGTGAAGGATCAAATATTTCACATGGTAGTGTCTTACATAAGGACACCAAGGCTCTTATCACTACTAGGATAGTTTGTGCTATTAATTATGATTATCTCATATGGATGAAGGTTATCGGTATAGGAAATCATGATCTCATACCACCCATTTTTATTAAGGTTAATAGTAAGGCAATTACTTCTAATTCTCTTTCTTCACATGATTCAAACAACTATAGAGAGGAAATATAAAATATGGTTTTAAATAAGGAGGGATCACATCTGTCATAGATTTCACTAAAATGGACTTTGAGGATCAAAATAACACTTATAATGGTGAAACAATATGCGTGAAGACATAATACCTATGTAAGGGAATATTGGGGGCCTATCATAGTATGATCCTTCATACTTCAGTTGTGTTTTTAAAGAAAATTTTTCATTGACCAATGAAAGAAGATTCGACTCATTCTTCTTGTTTTTGAATCAAAAGGTACTAGATGTGTAAGAAACATGAACTTTTATTCCTAAATTGGTATAAAAGATAATAATCATGTAATAAACTTATATTTATGCATTATTGTAATATTTATTTTCTTTAGATGTTTAAATGAGGAATGATTGTCATTGTGTGACCGTATTCACCACTCGTCCCCATTTTTGAGTTTCTTTAATAAAGGGGATTATACCAAAACTTTTTTCGATATATATAATTAATAATAAATAAGTTTAGATACCTAATAATTTCATGTAAATCTGTTTAAATTTAAATATTTTTATTACAATTTTAATATTTAATTATGTAGTATTTTAATGATAATATATTTATTTTAAAAAGTAATTATTCATTTGTATAATTATTTTTTATTAAATATATTTATTATTATAAAAAAAATTAAATAATAATAATAATATTTATTATTATTATTATTATTTATGATTAACAATAAATATATTTCTATAAATAAATTTTTTATTTAAATAAAATTTTTAATTCAATATTTTTATAATCAATAATATATAACAGAAATATTTTTAAATATGTACATATATAGATAATGAAATAAAAATATATATGTTTTAATATAAATAAATAATATATATAAATGATGGGTGAGCTTACTGGGATGACAAAAATTGCATCTTCCCTTGACATGAGTGGCAAAGTTCAAAACCACATAGTCTTCCAAAACAATTTTTCCATATATTTTGAATTTTTTTATGTCAATTTAACTGCCGATAGAGAATTACCATTATCAATTCTAAAATTATCATTAATAAAGTACACGTCTATTTTTTTAAAAACCTTGTTCGTCACACTAATCCTACATATTCGTCGAGATCATGACGAATTCAAACACTTTATGTTTTTTTTGTGGTGAAATCCAATAGATTAATTATATTAAAAAAACTAATAGTATATAACTAAATACATGGTTTTAATTAACTGTTTATCGATTTTTTTTTAAATGTAAATTTTTCAATATCAATCATCTGTATTGTAATAATATATACACATATATATATATATATTATAACAATTATAAATCTATATATATAGCTAAAAAATATAGTTTTATAAACACGCACACACAGAGATATATATATATATATATATGGGTGTATGTATATAAGTATGTTTGTATATGTGTGTGTGTGGGTAATTGTGTTTCTTTAATATTTTTTTATATGTGTGTGTGTATTATAGTTTGTATAGATATTGTTATATATTATGAATATATATTTATATATTTAAAAACTCTTATAAATAAATAGTTATATTTCTTTAATATAATTTTTTTTATGTGTGTGTGTCTATTTTTGTTAATGGGAAACAATTTTTGGGTATTTTTTGGAGGACATGTAGGAATAACTCTTGCTTCATGGTCCTTTAATATTTTCCTACCTTAATGGTTTTGAGGTGTTATACTTAACATGGATCAAGGAAATTCCATAATATTATCCCTTGAAGCTAGCTTTTGTATTGTCTTGGTAGCTTAAAATGTCTGTATATTTAATGGTAATCATTATAATATCCAAAACTAAAAACCCAATGTGATCCATTTGATATTTGATTTGTCAATTTTATTAGTGGTAATAATAATTGGGTTATCTTTTTTGACATCTACAAAGAATCCTTAGATAACGATGGTAATAATGTCTATTAAGGCTCTTAGTCCCCACAAATATCGGACCAAAAACTAAATTCAGAAGAATTTTATTCGAATAGAAATATTCATGGAAGAGGCATTATTCATGAAAAAAATGGATTAGTATATTTTTCCTAAATTATTTTAGATGGTGAAGGCAATCACCTTCTAGAAGAATCATATCTTTATTTAATGGGATTTATATTTATAAAGACCGTTGTATCATATTTTCTCTCATTGATTTAGATTCATCTTTAATCATTAAATATACACAAGGCATTATTCCTTCCCATTTGTCCATATCTTATATTTTTTGGAATAAAGATGTTTTCTCCCTCTCGGTGTAAGGATTCAACAAAATTATCAGGAAAGAAAGAAAGTGATAGATACTCTTACTTCCAATTTGAATGCATCCTCTCTTATACTTATTTCCTCCTCATTCTTAATTCCCCATGTTTGAAATATTTTTGGGGTTGAGTACACACTCGTCCTGCACCACTTTATATTCACATCACATTTCTCTATCTTCCACATATTTTTAGCATGTTTTAATAAATATTTATCCTTCCATAAATAGTATAATTATAATAATATTGTCTAAATTAATACTTTATTCATTAAAATTTAATATATATATATATGTGTGTGTGTGTGTTTTTATGTATGTATGTTTGTATGTATACATGTATGTATGTGTGTGTGGGTTTCAACATGTACATGTGTGTGTGTGTGTTCGTGCGTGTGGATAAATATTTATATATATAATTATATATATATATATATATATATATTTCACACAAATTTTTAATTTCAATATATATATATATGTTATATATAATTACATATATATAATATTTTTACCATATATATAATTAAAAAACATAATATAAAGTATTGAAATTATATTTATTATTTTTTTATACTATATATATATATATCTGTATTATAATTTAAAACTATACTTTTAAAATTTATACTTTATATGTTTTTAATATAGATAAATTGATTCATTGTATGTGTACCTTCTGTGTATATAATTTTATTATGAAATTTGAATGATGTTGAATCAAATAAGATGAATATAAATTAAAAGAGTCTGGTCTTAAATAAAATTTAAAACTAGTATGAATATAAGGTTTAAGAGTTCATCAAGATTTCAAGAGAGCATGATAATAACCCTTTGGGAGTTATTTATCAATTTTTTTAATTGTTACTATTCAAGTTGATTTTCCTTTATGGTTTATAGAAACCCATGATCTATCATTGAATAGATTAAGGTTATAAATTATGAACTAAATATGAAAAATAAAAAAATGTGTCTATTAACATAGATAATTTTATGGTTTATGGATAATATTATATCAATACAATTTTAAATATTAATTCAAATGAAAATGAGGAAATGAAAATAAATATAATATAATGAAAATAATCACAAATAGTTTCATTTTTTACAAAAAAATATTAGTACACTTACATTATCAAGGCCATTAGGTTTATAATATTATAGTATTATAAAATTCTTCACTGAAAAAACCCCCAATTTTTCATTAAACGTATAATTTTCCACAAAAATTTGTTCTTTAAATGAAAGAATTGAATTATTGAAGGCCAATAACTATAATTGGAATTTTTATTTTTTATTGTTATTAATCACCCTTAAACCCTTTGGAAATTATTAAAAGACATGGTATGATAATTTTCAGATCAGTAAGGGGGTATAAAAATGAATTAAAACACCTTAGACCACGGAAATCCACTAAAAATTGTGACAAATATTTTAAAAAATCTTACTCATACAATTTATTCAATAATGAAATAAAATTATCTAATAATATAAATGAAAACTAAAGTCTTCAATAAATCAAGCACATAATATAGCATGAATCCAATAGAATAATGATAAAGGCTTCATGGTAACGTATATTTATATCACCTATAATCTCTCACAATATTCTATAATGGAATAACATAATCAGTTAATTATAATATATTTTTCCTGTAAAATAAATCATTCTTCAATGCATTGGTGGAACATATCCCGATCCCACCTGTCATAATTTATTACTCCAAAAACTCAAATCCGGAAATAAATACATATAATCATTTTTTAAATACCATATGCATAAGAAACATATTTAATAAAAAAATTATAAATATGGAATTCAAATACAGAGTTGAAAATTTTTCATTTTAATAGGAAAATTAAATATAATCATAGAATATAGAAGAATAAATATCAATAAGATGACGATAAAGAAAATTCTCACGTAATAATTAAAAAACCCCAATGAATAATTTTGGGGATTTGTTTGTTGAAAAAAAATGAATCATGTGACCTCAATTGGGGACTACTACATGATATTGAATGCTTATGGAGTTTGGGTTGTAAATAAATTAGTACTATCTGTGGGATATAAATCATGTCGTGGAACCTCTTGTCTGTTGTTGAAGTGATTCACATGGAAACAAAAATATCACATATTATATTATATATGATATTTTTTATATATATTAAACATTCTTCTTTATATAAGTTAATAATAATTCATATATTTCATTGAATGAAGATTTGATGTTATGATTCAATGACCTTGGTTGCACCATGACATAACCAATCTAAAAAGTCATATTTTGGTAAATGGATTCATAGGGAGGTGTGCACTACGATTGGATCCCAGGAGCTCTAAAATTAACAAATTTTAGAGGATTTAACTATGAAAGTATGTGATTCACCACATATGGAGTTTAATTTGAAAAAACGGAAAACCCATATATAATATGTCCATGATATTTTTTTAATATTATTTTTACAATACATAAAATTTCTACTTTTCCAATTTGAGGTGACTAAAATTTCATGTAATATAGGTAATTTTAAATCCCTAAAATACTAGAGGTTATGTTTAGTGGTTTTACCATTTTTAATTTTCTTGCACCATGGTGGAGGCACTATGACGTAAGCCTCAGTTTGGAAGTGTTTGTGTTTATAGAGTAAGGGTCACCACATCATGACGAGATGACTTCTACTACGGTATTTATGTCAAATAGGTGACATGATTTGAGTAAAAGATCTTAAAATATTATGGTAAACATATTACATTCAATGAAGTTAAGTTTTTCATCATGTATTTAAAGAAGTAAAGACATGTAATTCTATAAGAATTGAATGTCTCATTGTGGTGGTGATTCTTGAATTGTGAATGTGTCATGTTTATAGATCTGTCTATTTCTATTATTTATATATTAGTAGTGAAATAATTCATTTTTAATAGGTAATATTTGATTAGTTTTTATGTGACTATTTAGAGAAATTTCCCGCACTCATCATGAGTGGATTAATGATCAATCGGAATAAAAACATTGGGATTCTTAGAGATATGAGAAATATTGTTCACATTTAAAAGTAAAAATACAAGTATCGTGGAATATTATAGAAGAAGATGGATTATGAGAAATCATAATCAATAAATTAGATGAGTAATTAGAGACATAATCTATAAATTCATGAAGTTGGATCCATGATGTATTCTAACTAGAGATTAGCTAAGAAAAATTATTATGATATTGTTGGTGTAAAATCATTCATGGTTCATGATGATTGAAGTAACAAAACTCATAAAGGTATTGAGATCCTTTATTTTGTAATAGTTATGATCATTTAATTTATTTTAAATTTTTAAATAGGAGGATTAGTGTAGCCACTTCGAATTGTAATTGACAAAAAGTGTTCTTCGTGTTTCAGTTGCATGGACCATAATCATTGAATGATCCTAAGATTATATTGGTTTGGCTGAACCAGGTAAATTATTCTTGTGTTATTATTTTTCTACCTTACCAATTTTTATATATTGTAATAGATATTTTTGTTTTAAATAGTGATAGAATGATATTGTTGGAGAGGTTTCATTTATGAAGGATTTAAATACTATAATTCACCCCTACCAGGGTACTACGATGCCTAAGACCAATAAGGGGTAATAGAGAAAAAGGTTTTTTTAGATTTCACTCCCTCTAAAGTGATTATAGTGGTAATTAACTATAATTTAATTTTTTTTAATGAAAATAATTTTGAACTATGTAATAATTAGATATAAAACATTTTATAATCATTGGGAATGGATGTGTACATTGTTTCAATGCATATAGTTTCTCCGAATATGGAGAGTATATATTTTTCAAGGAAACAATGAAGATAGATTAATAACCATTGAAAATAAGTCAAAATTTATGGATGAGCATTATTCAATGTAATATACACAATAGTGTTGTATTATAAATCCTCACATACCATGCTGTAAAAATTCCTCAATATCGATAAATACGACTCCACGTTACATGAATCTAAATTATAGGTAATCTTCTATATTTACAGGGTTCTTAGGATGAACCTAACTGAGTTTTCTAATCTGGTCCATGATCAGGTAAAAATCATTGTGAATGATTTTTTAGGTAGTGAAAAAATTATTAATGATATTATAGTCATTCAAATAAGATTTATAATATTAGCAATAAATTTCATCAAAAAATATCAATACATGATGAAAAAACAAATGGAGGTGTTGATGTATAGTCTTAATAATAATATAATTTTTTATGAATCGAGGAATAATATCAACTAGTATATTTTTATGGAAATTTATTACGGGTTTTAATTCCAATAAATGAATAAACATTTCTTAGAAGATATTCCTAGTAAAAGGTAAATTTATGGGGAGATGTTTTCCCATTAACCAATCCTAAAATGAGGAAAATCAATACTCAAAGGTATGAATCAATCTATTTTATTTCAATGTGGAATGATTAATATTTTTGATGAAAAGTGTGAAGAAAAATTATGGATTAAGGATAATGATTATGAACTCATGAAGAAATTCATTTAAGGGTGTGAAACTAAAGAACACTTGATAATATAAATTTTTTAGAAAGAAGATATTTCATTCCCAAGATTATTCCACATATGAATAATCTAATATGGGAGAATTTTAAGAATGTAAAGGCCTCATCAATTATGATCTTTTGGCTATTTTAAAAACACAACAAGGGCAGTAATGCAATGTAAAAGTTGAAAATTTTGAGGGATGAATCTCCCTCAATGATGATCTTGAACATTCTAAAAAGTAAATTGATGTTTGGAGATCTATGATGAATAATGAAATTAAAGTATGATAAGAATCAATACATTATATATTGAATAAATAAAAATAAAACTCCAAATAGAGGAATGAAAATGAATGACTCAAGTATTGAAATTTTAAAAAATAGATAATAATTTTGGTTCAAACAAAAGCTTAAATATCATTACCAAATAATTAATGGATTTACATAGTCATTTGGTGATTTTTATTCAAAACATAACTATGATATTTACGGTTATTTTATCCATAAAGGTAAATATATGTGATTATAGAATATATATAAAACCTAAAATGGAATTATAAAGAGATAATTCATGGGATATAAAAAAGTATATGGATGGTCTTGGGTGGTCAGTGGAGAAGGTGGACACTTTTCTATAACTGAACTGATAAAAAATGTAAAATATATTGAGGGTCTTGATCATCTTGAAATATAATTAATGGTATGTGAAAAAACTTAATAATCCACACCGTAGAATAAAATATATAGGTAACTGTCAAAATACAGCAATGGTATTAAGATCAATTCTTAAGGCACACAATAACAAAATCGTAATCTAGTTTTATTATTGTTCAAATTTTGGGAACACAAAATATTTATATTATATAGAAAAAATAAATTAAATGTATAAATATAATACAATATTTTGAGGAAAAAATCTTCTTTTTAATATGTTTATAAAGGATACTATTTTTTGGGTGAGGATTATAGACATAAATCCACGAATTTCTCATCACAGTTGCGAATTAGTTTGTCAACAAATAACCAAAGAAGATAATTTTTATAGTAGACGGATTCAATAAATGAGTTAAAGACACATAATAAGTCTGTAGCTATACAAGATGAAGGTCATATATTGGACCCATAGGTTAAAAAATTATTTTACTACTAAATAATGGAAAACAATAGACAAGGATCAACAGGTTTGTAAAACCAAAAAACCACTAGGACTATATAAAAAGTGAAAAGACCTAAAATGTGCCTCCCTATATTCAAGAGGATTCTAACTAGTAGTAAGGGTCTGAAGTCTATTATTGTTGAGGCTATACCCTTAATATAATATCCTTCCATGAATAATTTAATAGAAAAATAGAAAAACATAGAGTTACCATGTTGAAGAATACTTTATCAAATGAAAATGTGTCATGAAATAAAAAAATGGGTGCCCAGTGTGGCAAGATAAACTAGAGTAATAAAAATTGTAATGAAAAATAAAAGAAGTAATAATAGTCTAAGGAGTATCACAGCATAACCTCAAAATATAAGATTTAAACACTTGAATTAATCATCAAAGGGCCCTGTGTAGTGACCCAAGACATTTATACATATAATTACATGATTTTAAAAATAAACATCCAATAAATATTACTAAATAATCATGAGGCCATGTGACTTGGGAGAACTAGGTTCATAATACAAAAAAAAAGAAACTAAAAAATAAAATCATTATTTAATTCTCCATAATGTGATCATAAATACCTTTTACCACATAAAATTTTATAGTATGTCATTGGGGATACATAAATGAATGGTGTGAGCTACAAATCCCTATAATGTAATGAAAAATATAATGAAATATTAAATTTGAGTCAAACAACATAAAATGATGTAATAAAAGGGGAGGCTCATGAATAATCACATGTTAGTATAACATAAAGTACATGGGATATTAAGACCATTGAAACATTGGAATGTGGTAAAAACTTATAACATGTCATAAACATAAGTCGAGGCTAACTACTTAGATAATATCACATGGTTTATAGAGTCCAATCATTGATTCAGCTAAATTGTTAATCATATTCATATCGTCTTAAAGCTCAAATGCATTGCCCAATAAAGTAGAACACTATCTTGGTGCAACAATCATAATACGAACCTTCTTATGTGTACCAAAAATATTAATTCAATCATAATTCATAAATATAAAAATTACCCAATGAAATAAATGGGTTTCATAATATTTCCTCATGTAGTAATCAAAATAGATTACTTAAAGAAGGAATTGAAAAAATGAACATAAGGAGTTTATTACCCCTATAAAAGTAAGTGATAATTATCAAGGAATATATAATATGAATATATATATATATATAATTTAGAATAATTAAATATCATTATATAGAGATATACAATGATTTCGAAATTGAAAGGTTATCACTTAAAGAAAAAGGATGTTCATATAGATCTCTTTTCATATATTCTAGAATTTTTATGCACTTGTTATGTAAGGGATGTTCATTTTTAATATTCATCCTCAATTTATAGTATTTTTCATCTTTTTTAAAGTGTTTTTTGTGAGTGAGATTATTATGGGGGATCAAGTATATCTATGTTTTCATATTAGTGATATCTTATTTTTTATTTTTCCCCGTTCTTTTACATTAAATAATTATGGATATATTTATTCACTAAAAGCAATTCTAAAATTAATATAATGAAATATATTTGGTTTCATTATGAGTTTCATGTGCATTATATAATATTATATTAAAAAAGATTAAAAAAAATATATTCATTATGGAAATTTTATTGATAAATTTTTGGTCATTTCATTCATCCCCCTTAATAATGTTTTCACGTGAAATTTATTTTCACACACTATAATGAGAATAGGTGAGGGTACTTCTACTTCATAGATTTATCCAGTTCCCATATTGCCGCTTTATACTTATGGTTTTCCATAGTACTTTGACTTGGTGAGTTGTTATGTTTTGTTGAGCATTATCTCTATTATTCATGATCATAAACAGATTATCCTCATATGTGATATCATTTTACAATATAATGACCATGAAATTTAGTACATGTGGTAGATTTGGTATGTACTTCCTCTAATGGGATAAGAGGAATAAATAATGTACTTGAGAAAGGGTTTGAGGGAGTGTTGTTCAAATGGACACAACATCATTGCGATTGAGAGTATCAAAGTGGATGATATACTTAAGAATTAGTATTCCTTTTTCAAAAATCACATGACTCTCTTCTATGTAGATATGTGAAGGAGAAATTTATCTACAACCTCAAACCCTATGTCTCTATGATGATTGTTATCATATCTCATTTATTGACTTTGAGTAGCATCGATGTGTTATGGAATGGTCTTATACTTTTCTATAATTTCCATGAACATTTTAGTTCTTATTTTCTTCAATTCACTAGACTCATCATAACGTGAAACTATTCCACATCTCTTACCATAAGGTGATTTATATGGAGCGATTTTGATGCTTTAGGGGAAACACTTTTTGTATGATAACTCAACTAGAGGGGATATTGATCTCATCATCTTTTTAATTCTATCAAACATACTCTATAAAATTCCTCCAACGATAGGTAGTTCACTCATATTGGCCTTTATATTGAGGGTAATAAAATATACTGAAGTTTCACTCTATGTTTAGAGAATGATAGATAATTTTCTTTTAAATAAAGATAAATATAATATTTCAATTAGATACAATCGATAATGGTGTTTCATGAATTCTCATAACCTATCTGAAATATATCCATGGAAGTTGTTAGAGTTATAAGTCCTAATTAATACAAATTAAATTAAAGGTCTACCTAAAATGGTCCATTACGACCCATATAGAATTATTTTCTCTAGAAGTATTCAGAAGATCAGTGACCATGTCTATAGTGATGTTTTCATATTTCCATATACGTATGGGTAATGGTTGAATCATCCCCTTCTAATTTGTCCATTAATACTTCACATGATGACATAATGAGAATTTTTATGTATATTATTTGATATCCTTCTTTATATTATCACACCATTAGTGCTCAGGGAGAATATGATACATCTTAGTTATCCATATGTGGATTACGATTTTTGAGATATGTGAATCATTCAACAACACCTACATTATCTCAGGATTTGATGCTACACATTGTCATCATAGAAATCTTGAAACTCCTTCATTAATATTTAAATCTAAGGATTTCAATTTTCTTAGAGATTTCACTATATTCTATATTTCCACATCATCTCTTTGATCATCCTATATCTCTATCTAAAGGGATTATTGGCCAATCATTTGGGAAAGTAATTATAATTTTCTATCCATTATGATTAACATGTACACATTTTTAATTTCTCATAATATTGGATCTATAAAAATTATAATCATTAATAGGGTTTTCAAATCCTTTCAAATTATAGAATCATCTAAAATATTTTATTTCCCATGATATTAGTTGATTGAGAATTAATAGTACGTGATTATATATGAACATCTTATTTGTTGAATATTACCATCAATGATAATCTATATTTAAGTCTCTTATGATTCTAATATTTTTCATACATATCCCCATAGAGGTAATTTCACCATATTTTCATTGTGAATATCATGATAGCCAACTCTAAATCAAGTGTTCGATAGTTCTGATCATAAATGTTCGACTACCTCGATGGGTAAGTTTCCACTTTGTGCTTTTTTAGTAATATATTTCTTAATCCATTTGTTTAATAATCATTATACACCTTGAATGTTTCCCCACATGAAATAATTTTCAGTACTTGTACAACGATAAGCTTCTTTTCTTGTTTCATGAAACATACTTGAAATTTTTCAATCTAGAAGAAAATTACTCCCTTCTTAGTCTTATACATTATTAGGTTTGAAAAATTTGAGAAGTTTCTCAGAAATCATTTGTAATACCATGATAGTCTATGGAAAATAAGCATCTCTATTATATATATTTGTCTAGGCCACTCATTAGTTTCATTTTTCTTAGAATAGTCCATACATATCCCCTTCCTAGAGATAACATTTCCCATGAATATTAATTCCTCCATCAAAAAATCACATTTTCTGTACATTTTATATAGATAATATTTTCATAAATAATTTATAATAGTATTTAAATTATCCTCATATTCCTCCTTCCCATGGATTATATCATATTATTATGTATAAAGACCGCCACAGATTTTTTAGGTAATCTCTAAAAACAATTTTCATCAAGTCCATATACATTTCTGGAGAATTAGTGAGTTCTATATAAATAACTATGAACTCATAGTTTCCATACCTTGTTCAAATGGATTTATTGGTAATATATTCCTTATTCTATTTTATTTTGGTGATATCTACACTCAAGTTCCACCTTATAGAAATAGTGGGGCCCAAATACATGATCAAAAAATCTATTTATCCTAGTAGGGGATAGTTTTTATCTATGAAGAGTTAATTTAGTTCATGATAATCATCAAATTGGAGCATTGAACCATCCTAATTATTGGGGAAGAGGATGGTCTCACCCTATAGTGAATTACTTTGGTGTATAAAACAATTTTCTATATTTTATTATAATTACATATTGAGTTCTTCTAACTCAATTGTTGATATTCTGTTGGATTTCATGGATATAGGAAGATATCAAGTTGTTCAATAAAGAACTCTACCTCTAATTCAAGGGGAGGATTGGGAAAATCATTAGTGAATATATCTGTGTAATCCCCCAAAATGATAATGTATTTTAGTATAATTTTATCATTTTTTAGTTCATTTTGGCCATATATTCATTTTATAAGTCAAAAATATCAACACTTTAGATGAAGATTCCAAAGTCGATTTATCTATAATCATAATGGACATTTGAGGCCCCAAAATGGTTAGTGATCACCCATTCACTATTCAACTTTGGTTATAGTCATTTATTATATCTATAATAATCATTGGGATGGGGATACTTAAACTATGAATAATATAAAGTGTAAAATATGAACTAAGAAGGAATAACATATAAACTGCATGTATATCATGACTAATGAGACCCTAAGCATCAATGTAAGATATCCTTGGTAATATTCCTATTATGTTTTCTAACCTAACTATTTATTCACATCCTGCATAATGGTTTTTAAAGAGTTTTTTAGTTTTCTGAAGCATATCCCCAAGGCATGTCAAACTCGATGCATAGAAATTCCTCATTTTCATTCATTAGGTGAAGGTCTATTTAATACCCAATGAACACTTTTTGGGTTGTTACCCCTTAGTATTACTATTTCTATCCACATATAATTATAGTATCTAAAAAATATGTTATTTATTGAAATTCATTCACTCTATACTTCATAAAAATATAAGGATATATTCATGTACATAAATATATCCATATGGGTTCTCATAGAAGAATTTTAGTCTTATTCCCCAAAAATTACACAAACTTTTCTAATAATAACTATAGTTACCCTATTCATATACTCATATTTTTAAATTATTTAAAACATAAACATCTAATAAACACAACTCAACGATCTTGAGGCCTAGTTTCGTTATAAAATCATATTCATAATATAAAAGACTAAAATGAAACATCTTAATTTAATTATTTGTAATGAGCTGTAAAATAACGTTTATACTTTAAAAATGAATAGGATAAAATATATGATACATGAAATAAAGGGTTGTGATGAAAATAAAATGAACGTAAGAAACATGATAATGAAGAATAACATGTGAGTCAAACGGCCTAACATGATATCATAAATGATAAGGCTCGTGAATAATAATATTAGAGTATTACAAAATGAACATTGTATCATTAGGTTATTGATATATAAGAATGTTTCATTATTTTATAACATGAAATAAATATTATAAAAGGATAACTACCAATACAACATCACATGGTGTACGTACTACCTTCATGGAAAAGGTTTAATCCCTAATCCAATTAATAACATCTCATGAGAGAAAAAACATTACCCAACACATCAGATCCCAATCTATGTGAACTAATAATTAAAATGTACATTATTTTGTGTTCCAAAAAAAGTAATTTATTCATAATTCATAAACATAATATTTACCTTTGAAATAAATTGGTTTCACAATCCTTCCTTGTATGTAGATAAAATGTTATTTATTATATAAGGCATTTGAGAAATGTACCAAAGTCATGTATTATCCCATAAAATGAATAGATAATAAGATATGTATAAATGTTTGAGGCATATATATAATTTAAAATAATTACATACCATTAAATAATAAAATCCTTTTACATATTTATTTTAATTAAAATTATTTTATTTGGTTCATTTACAAGTATTTAATTGTAATAAAAAATTTCAATTTCATTGTTCGAATGGTGTTTATTTTATGGTTCGAAGGCTGGAACACTTGTGGATAATTGTTGAAGTTCATATAAAATTGGAATAAAACTATTGAAGTGAGTTGAAATTTTATTCATGTTCTTATAGAAATTTAAATAGTATCAAATTAATATATGTTTAATGACATCGTGGAAATTTACTAAGTGAAAAAATTGTCATTATATGGTTAGTTCGTTTAGGTCATTTACCCACCATCATGAACTGAATTATTTTTATTCAATTAAATTTTATTAAAACATTAAATAACTTAATTTAAGTTATAAAAAAATTTATTATCCTATTTAACATTTATAATGACTTTATACCCATCCTGGGAGGTTGTGGTGAAATACAATTTATATTTTTGCATGGAGGTGTTAAACCAACCATATCATAAACAACAATTTTGTTTAGAATAAATTAAGGGAATGTGAAGAGGTTTATTTTTAGATATTCAGTTAATAAAATAAAATTCCATATATATAAGTTACTAGAGTTTTTTCCCATGATGGATAGAATTTTTTTGGAGGACGAAAAGGAATCGAAATTAAAAGAATTGGTTGGGGGAATTACCTTTTTCTTTGGTTTTTTCCACTTGGTATTCCACCAAAGTCACATTAGAATGGTATTTTGGAGAGACTAGAAGAAATATTTTTTGTGAGAATGTATTGATATGGAAATTAGTCATATAGTTTTCAATA
The DNA here is from genome assembly GCA_963277665.1 of Viscum album. Lineage (NCBI taxonomy): Eukaryota > Viridiplantae > Streptophyta > Magnoliopsida > Santalales > Viscaceae > Viscum > Viscum album. The sequence continues at coordinate 1,696,440,571 of OY728147.1, forward strand.
TCTATTTCTTATAAGTTTTGAGGATAAGGGGTTGTGAATGGTCAAATTTATAAATGGAGAAGAGGGTGTTTTTGAATAGTATATTCATTAGTTTGTTATTTTTGTACCAGAAAAACAATAGTATTGATTCATGTAACTATATAAAGTAAATTATGTATGTTATTTAGAAATAATGGGATTTTACATCATACATGGTTCAAAAATTCTAGTTTTTATATTGTCATATTAAATATCATATTTTGGGGTACTTCATAATTAAAAAAACTATATTAGAAAAATACAAAATCTTCACCGTTTTTTTAAAAAAAAATTTGGTGATTAAATAAATAAAATCCATTTTATAAAAATAATATTACAATTAATTGAAAATTACTTTTTACATAAAATCAACATTTATATGAAAAATTCAAATTTTAATATTATGATCAATTTTCTACCCCTTTGAAAATATACATAATGTCTCATAAACATAAATTATCAATATACTAAAATAATATTAATTTTATAAACTAGTTTATGAAAAAAAATCTTTTTAATAATTATATTTGTTATAAAAATAAAATATATTTGTTTTAAAAAAACACTTCTTTTATCATTTTAAAAATATCTATTTGCATGTATCATGTTATAAATATTACATATTTTAATTTTTATAAGATATGTATAAATTATTTTACACTTCCATATATAAAAATACTATTATAATGGTCATGTTATTATTCTTAACATTTATATTACAATTCGAAAGGTCAGGTTACTATTCCAACGGTCAAATTACTATTTTATTTCTCATATTTCTAATGGTTAGATGTGTTCCCTAGTTTCCATAAATAGATCATATTTAATTAATTAATAATTCAATTCTATTTTCTCTCCACATTATATATTTATTTTTGTTTTCACGATTTAAATTTTATTACTAATAACCTTCTTCATTTCTGTAATATTTTTCATTAATGTTTTTATTATCAGGTGTTTAGAAGATCTATATGTTTTTATTATTGTCATCATATTTTTTATTCTTTTCCCCATTTTAACACTTTTAGTTATTGTATACCTATTTATTCGATAAATTAAATTTTAATGTTAACGTAATAAATTTTTTGGGTTTATTCGTGTGTTGGATGTGAATTATATAAAATTATATTACTAAATATGACCCAACTATATATTCATAAGGGAAATTCCATTCATAAAATTGTATGTTTTCACAACATTGACCTTCAATGGGTCTGTGGGCATGAAATCATGACATGTAGAACTATACCCATGTAGGGTGTGAGTAAATAACCTATTTGGACACCACCAATGTATCCTTAGCATATGTGCATGTAATATATAATAGTGTATGTCCTGACATAATTAAATGCTCACATAAACATACAATCACACAAGTATCAATTTATTAAGAATAATCCAAGCCACCATGAACCCTGACTCCACCTACATTAACATAATACCCATAAGGATAGAAATTTATCTCAATATATATATAATTTTATGAGACATTGAATTTCCCGGCCTGATTATGGCCATTATTAGTTTTGCGGAATGACCCACCCTGAAGGTGGATTTTATTGGGAACATTTCACACCCACACCCTTTTGGTGGTGGTTATTAGGAACATTTCGTGTACATCCTTGATAGTGTTAATTATCAATCTCTTTGAATGAACCACCCTAAAAGTGGACATTATCCTAGAATGATTACAATTACCTCCCAACTTGTTTGACCTAATTGGATAAGAAATTAACAGTTCATGGAATTATTCAACATCAACCAATTTCAGACAAATTCTTGTCCTGTGAATGGTCTAATCTCACATCAACAAGAATGTCAATGATCAAACCCAAAACATCAAATGATACATAGTTTTTATCTCTTGTCACATCATCACACTCCCCTTAAAAGATGTCATCTAACTGGTACTGAGAATCTCAATCATTCCAATAACAATATCATAGATCGATAGGATAACCCATACCACAATAGATACATATCATAGAAAAGAAAATTGTGGAACATCAAGAACAGTTCTTATAAGACTACACATAAAACATATGGTGACAAGAAGCCATGTTCTTATGGACACCGACACACTAAGTTATTATAAAACCTATTACTACACATTCTGACCAATTTATTATAAAGAATTACCAACTAATACTATAAAGGTATCCTGAAAATTAAATATAAAGAGATAAATTCTTTACAAAATTCATTTGGGTGCTATCAGGGTGGACCCTTAATATGTCTAACATTATGTATGCCACATATGTCAAAGATATTAAGTAAATATCTTTTTATACCCATGATATCAATATATGGGTTTCATAAATTGATATATATAGTCAATAATTGATAGATAAATTTTAAAGGATAACATTAATTGAAAATACGATTGGGCATTCATGGCATGGAACTATATCATAGAAAATCAAGTGATAATTTCAACAGAATAATTAGAAAGGGTTCATGGATTTGGTTTAATGGGAGAAGAAGAAAGTATCTAATTAAAAATAAAAAATATTTACAATAATTTGGGAGTTTATAAAAAACATGATGACATGATAATTTTAGGATCAAAATTCTATTGCAATGTAGGTACGTGAATTGAAAAAACTGGATGAAGAGAACACATTTTTTTGAGAGGATTCTACTTAGAGTAAGATATAGACTCATTTAAAACCAAGGAACATCTTGGGATTCATTTAAAAAGGTATAGGTAGTGTTAATTCCTGAAAAATGGGATTTTGGAGAAGAATAAAGGTAGAAAGGGTGGTTATTTTGACATATACATGGGTTGTTTTAAGGGTTAAAATACTGTTTACTTTATTACATAATCCATATAATTATGGGTGAAATCAACTAAAACTAATTGTATTCATTATTAATGAGTTTATTAGAGTTATTATTTAGAAAAATAAATCCCAATTATAAATTAACCTTACATCCAAACCATCTAATGCATAGAATCCAAAAATAATTTTTTTCTCATATATCCACTTTTTAGTTTCACAAAGTAATGTATCATATTTTAAATTAAAAACAACATTTTAAATAAATTTTTTATACTTATTAATTCAAATTTTTATTGAATAAAATTTTTCATAAATTTTTGAATCATTATCACATCAAAACGATGTCATAAAATAATGATACTCATAAAATGATAATTTTCACGTTTTCAAAAAAAATTAATCATCTAAAAAAATTAAAAAATGAACTATAGGTAAATTTTATGTGATTTCTCAAAAAATGATATTAAATTTATCATGATAAATATCTAAATATTATAATACAATCCTTTATATAAAAACCCTTATTTATTGAAAATTGATATCTTTTTTATATAATAACCAGTATGAATGTTATTAAAATTGAATAAGATTTTTAAAAATTTCATTATCATAAAAAATGGTTAATAGGATTAGTTCATGAAAATAAATTTTATAAAACTTATGAATTTATCATAAAACATATTTTTTATAGAAAATAAATAATCTATTGTCTCCAAAAATAATTCAATATTTTTTATATTATAAAATAACTCCAACAATCACTTAATCGAATATATAAAACCTAAAATAATAATAATAAACTCTATTTTTGAATAATGGTTATAATTACCATTGACTATATTGTCTAATATTCAACGTTACCAATGGTCATATCAACCAATGCTCATAATGAAAACATTCCATATTTCCTTATAAATACACTATCATTCTCACCTCAACATTCATTTCCTAACTTACAATTGTTCATTAACATCCCATGATAATATATATCATTTTCTTAAGGATTTTATTTTTTTATCATTGTTATAGAGAGACTTTTCTTTTTGGGAGAATACAGGCCTATGGAGTTTTTTTTCATTGTATGTATTATTCCTTTTCATTTATCTCCTGGTACTATTCTTAGATATTATAGTAAATATTATTTCATGTAGGGTAGTTATCATATAAAATGTAATAGTATTTTTTTGTGCTCATAATAAAATAGAAATTATAAAATATATTTCTTCTATTAATAATATAAATAAATTTTCATGTTGTTACATTTTATTTAATTGGTACCATTAATAAATAAGGTAATTTCCCACAAACCATAATAATTATACCATATATGAAATTAGTAAGATAATATTATCAAAATATTTTATATATGAAAATAATATATAATTTATTGTTGAAAAATTAAACAATCAACTCCAATATTTTCACCAATGTGACCATCCATAGAAAAGCACAAAAATACCATGTTAATCTTGTATTCCTAATATAATTCATGAATACAAACTCTTTTTCCACCTTAATCCTATAATAAATTCCCATTATCAATAAATAATAGTGAAAACACTTCATATTTGTTCAGCATACCCAACAGTTTTTCAAAACCCCCAGAATAATTATCTCATCCCTTGTAACTTGGTCCTCCCCTATAAGTGGGTTAGCTACACCCAGGCACAAGATCTATACCAAGCACCAACAAAGGCTTATATAATTTCTACCTATGATAACCCAAGAATAATCCTCATATAAATACATCATCATGAACATTTATTTAAAAAAAACAATACAAAAAAAGGCATGAAACTCAAATCCATAAGATAAACATGGGGGGTTAAAGTGGTTCTAACCATGGCCATCCGCTATTTCTAGATTATCCTCTTCATGCTTATAAAATTTAATTCTAGACAAATAGGTTACACAAGAACCAGGATCCGTAATAGACGTAATATTTTCTGCAACCTTGTTTCCTTTGAGCCATGTGTGAATGACACATGTGTTTTTGTTGATAACTCTATGATATTTACAAATAGTGCAAGAAATCAAAAATGGAATAGAACTTTTCCCTTAAGGGAGGTGTGTAATATAACATAATTTGTTTCCACTTATGAGAGAGACAGATTTTCTTGCAGATATAAAATTAAGATGGTGATTGTGGCCTTAGATTTGTCCAGAAGGGAGTGATCACCCCCATATAGTGGGTTGTGAAGGCAGAGATTATTGACCCCATTGAGTTCTGAACAACCCCCCTCCATTTTGCATGCATTATAGGATCCGTCCATGTTCAACATGAATCTTGATATATGAGGAATCCAATGGACCCATCGTCCTTGAGAACAATTGTTGAAGGACTGTTCTATATGGCTGGTGACCTAAATAGATCTTAATATACATTTTATGACTATATTAAAAATTAATTATTACCTAATAATTCATCAAAATCCCCCAAAATTTTTAATCATATGATACCCTTATAATATCATATTATTTAATACTTCTCTTGTATTCTGTGAACATGGAAATATAAGAAATGGGATTCTATAATGATCAGTAAAGGTAAACCTAATCAATAACAATCCAAGATGATTTTTGTCCCTAAGATGACCATATGGGTATAATAAAGAAATATTTACAAAAAATATATCAAATCTATGGACATAAATCATTGTATAAATCATAACAAAAAAACAAGACATGAATTTTCACGAACTGAATCTGGTCACCAGCAAAACAGGTGCCAAACTCAGCCAATAATAATGCCCTAAGGGAGTTCCTTATTCTCCTGGGTATTAACAAGTACCTGGGTATCATATATTTTGTTTGGGAATTATTTAAACGATTATGGGTACATAAAACATCAAAAACAATTGTTAAACCAAATCTGAAAAGTACATACCAAACAAGATTTAGATAAAATATAGAACTGAATACTTGTGTTTAAACATACAACAGGTTGTCCAAAAACAAATAAAAAGAGCAGAAAAATAACCCCATGGACTCCATATGACAAGGGGTCATCACCCACTAGCCGCCTCCACAACTCTACACAATGGATGGGAACTAACACTCGGAACCACCATCTCCCAAAGACTTTACATTCCTTGTGTCAAACATGACTATGTCTACATACACCCAAGTGGTGTTAGTAGGGTGTGATCCTAATCCCAATAAGATACCACCATGAGATTCCATAGGGTAAAAAATTCAATATAAAAAGCATTCCATTTATGATACACAAGAAGCAGTTTAAATAATTTGTAACGAATGAATCATTCAAATGGAAATAGATTTTCAATGGAATTTTCCATTAATGAACACATTTAAATTTAACATTTAACAAAAACTGTTTTCCAAAAATAAAATCATATTCCAAATATTAACACACAAGATTCTATGATCAACAATCTCGGGAACACCCCTAGGGACTATGTAGTCTAGGGCCCCATGTACCTCGTACCTCGGTGTAATGTAATCCTATAAAAATAAATTCATGTGAATGAGACACTAGTATGAAACATACCCTTAACCAATTAGTCTACAATCATCATAGATATAGTATTATTAGTGTTGTCATTGTCAATTTTTCTTACTGAAATAGGGACAAAACAAATCTGGATCACTAGCGTACTAGTACATATCCGCCTTCTTAAGTACACTGGATTCCCCCTTTGTTCTAAAACCATTATATTATGATACCAATAGCCATTATCACATAAAAAATCATTTACAGTCATAATCAACTCCGAACATTAGCTACAAATGTTTTTTACAAGTTACACCACTCAATAATTCTATTAGAATTTCATGAAAACAACTTCAAAGAATTTAACAATGCTTTACACGCAAAATCCAATTAAAAACCACACTTTTAATGCCATGGGCACACCCATATTTACCTAAATAGAATTTTCATCCACCAAAACATTTCTTTAAAAATTAATACATGTGTTATAAAACAACCCCATTTTTTATAACATAACATTGACTTGTAAAACATCTAATTTGACACCGAATTAGTACCTAAAAAAATTTCTCAATAAATTCCCCAAAACCATATTTCACAGCAATGATAATAGATTATAACTATTCTAAAATTAGAAATTCTGCAAATCTAACTCATCTAGCATTTACTACCCATGGAATCACCTACCACAATAATTAAAACTCCTGAATCTTTGTGCGAAAATCCTCCTGCACCACCGTCGCACCACTAGGGACCTAGATCAAACCTAAAACCAAAATAATTGGACAAGAAACTCAATATATAACCCTATTTTCTATGTTCTAAATTATTTACAATAGGAACTTCAGGAATAAATGGAAGAAATACTAATTAAATTTAATGAAACCCTATGAAAATTGAATGAAGAAAGAAGGAGACCCACTTACTTGAGGGATCTGGAATAAATCACCCCAAATACAATATTATTTGAATTTGAAAACATCCAAAAATGTAATTGAGGTTAAAATAAGGCACAATAGGTCAATTTAGTACTGAAATGGAGTAAATAGAGAAACAATTGTGGGAGTTATGAAGGAAACATGTAACCTTTTTATATCTAGACGAATTGACAAATGTTGAGAAGTTTCTACCTAATCGTCGAAGAAAAAGAGCTCTATAGAGGGAAAAACAAATATGGGGGCGTGCCTAGGGCTATTGGATTCGACCAAGAGGTGTATCCACCAAAAAATCAAAAAAAATTGAATATGATATTAAAAAAATTGAGAAACACTAGAAATGGGATTTTGGGATGGCCGAATTCCTTATTCAAAAACTCAAATCCACCATTATTATTGATTAATAAAGGGTCAAAATTTATATGGTGTTGTTAATAGGTCAGGGAATTCCATGTTGGAAGTGGAATTAGTGAAACATTTAGAAAGACTAAAGAGTTATAAAAGAAAGTAATTTTTTTAAATCTGAAAATGGGATCACAATTTGGCCCAAATTTTGAAAACCCACCATTTCCACAAAAATGCATCAGAAACCCCCCAAACAAATCATGGATGGAAATTAAATTAAAAATAAATTTAAAATAAGTCATGTATGTGACAATTCTTCCCACCATGAAAACTTTTTGTCCTATAGAGTCAACCAGAAGTTTGATCGAAAAAAAGTGACGGGTACTCTTTGTCAGCCAATAACTTCTTCTCCCATGCCCCCATCTGTTTCATTATTATGCTACCAAAGAACCCATACAGATGGTATAGTCTTTCCCCAAATCACCTTTTCATGGAAGTCTTCTATTCTCACCAGCCACTCAACAACAAATAAATCAGGCTCTATATCCAACTCCTCCCAATTAATTACATGGGATGGATCCGGGTTATATTTCTTCAACTGGGAGACATGGAAGATATCATTGATGGATTCCAATTAAGAAGATAAATCCAAACTGTGTGCCACCTTGACAATACGCTTTGTGATATCATAAGGTCTGACATACCACGACATCAGCTTCCCTTGATTTCCAAATCAACAATGGCCTAGACAAGGTGCCACATTCGAGAATACCATGTCCCCACAAAAAACCACTAATTCTTGACTCCTCTAATCGAAATAAGATTTATGGAGACTCTGAGATGTCAATAAACATTTCCTGATCAACATGACCTTCTCAGAAATATCTGCCACCAGACTCGGCCACATCCGTGAGGTCTCACCGACCTCAGCCCAACACAGGGGGGCGACAAGGAAAACTATAGAGCACCTCAAAATTAGCCATTAGAATCATGGATTGGTAACTGTTATTATAATAAAACACAAACAATCCAAAATGATATCCCAAGAATCTCTAATGTCCAGAACACATGCACAAAGTTTGACCTCCAAAATCTGATTCACCTGCTTTTTCTGACCATTCGTTTGAGGATCGTATGTTGTTCTTATCTTAATATGATAACCCAAGGCCTTCTGAAGGACTTCTCAAAATTGTGAAGGGAAATAGGGGTCTCTATCTGAGAAAACTACAAATTGAACACCATTGAGCCTTACCACCTCTTGAAGATACAAACAGCCCCAACTCATCCACATTAGTAGTATCTCTGATCAGAATAGAGTGGGATGATTTGGAAGAACGATCAATCACCACCTAAATGGACTTATTACCTCAAGAAGTATGATGATATACAACAATGAAGTCCATTGCAAACTCGTCCCACTTCCATTTAGGTATGGGTAATAAATGGAGAAAACTAGAGGGCCTTTGATGATCTACTTTCATTTTTTGGAATTTGTAGCTTCTCCACATGAAGTCTGTGATGTCTCGTCTCATACCAGGTTACCAAAACTGCTGAAGGACATCATATTACATCTTTGTGGAACCCGAATGGACAACCCAATGAGACTGGTTGATATCCTTCATCACCACCTTCCACAGAGAAAGTGACACTACTGAATGTACCTTGAAGCACATAATTCCCCTGGGGGATGACGACCAATCAGAAGACATATCCCCACCATGAAGAAACTACCTCAACCACTGAAAAACCTCATCACTAGTTTTTTTCCACTGAATCAACTCCAAGAGATAAGGAGTCAACTGAACGCTCACCAATAATGCACCCACATTTTCCTCCTTGGTATCCACATGCATCTGAGAAAAGAACCCCATTAAAGTCCACTCATCTCTGGAATTCCTCAAAGACTACATTGGAACTCTTCTACTCAATGCGTCGGCCACCACATTACCCTTTCTTGTGGTGTAGACAATTTCAAAGTCGATCCCCTATAAGTTCTCGATCCAATGGCACTGCCTCAAGTTAAGGTCCTTCTGTGAGAAGATATAGGCCAATATTTTGTGATCGGAGTAGACCAAAAACTTCTCCCCAATAAATAGTGACACTAGGTATTCAAAACATGAATCACCATTTACAACTCTATGTCATGGGTCGGGTAATTGTTTTCCTATGGTCGGAGTTGGCGAGATTCATATGCCACAACGTGATCATCCTACATAAGCACACACCCATGACCTATACCAAAAGAGTCTCTATAAACCACTTATCCCTTCATGCCCTCAAGAAAAATCCACAAAGGGGTGGTATTCAATTGCTGCTTCAACTCCTCAATAGATGACTGACATTCTGGGACCCATTCAAACATAACCCCTTTCTGGGTGATCACGGTCATCGGTGAAGCAAGCCGAGAGAAATCCAGAACAAATCACCTATAATAACCAGTGAGGAAAAGGAAGCTACAAATCTTGAACACATTCTTTAGTTTCTCCTATGAAATGAACACACTGATCCTCTCAGGGTCCACTGAAACCCCATTCTTTGAGATCACATGCCCAAGAAATTTCACCTCTCTAATCCAGAAAGAGCACTTTGAAAAATTTTCATAGAGGCGGTGATGCCACAAAGTTCCCAAAACGATCCCCATGTGATCTTCATGTTCCTTCTCAGAGCCATAGTATAGTATAATGTCATCCACGAACACCAAAATGATTTAATCAAGATACTGGTGGAAAACCTTGTTCATGAGTGCCATAATGATCGTTGAATCATTGGTCAATCCAAAGGGCATGAACAAATTATCAATGTTGTCATACATACCTCGGAAGGCAGTCTTAAGGATATCTACCTCTTTCACCCGGATTTGATGGTATATTGAATGCAATTAATATTTTGAGAACCACATTTCCCCCTTAAACTGATCGAAAAAATCATCTATTCTAGAAAAGGGTATTTTTTCTTAATTGATACCTTTTTTCAGCTTATAGTTTTCAATGCACAACCAGATGGATCCGTCAGCCTTTTTTGCAAAAAAACATAGGAGGAGCCCAAGGCGAGACATTCGGGAAAATGAATCCTTTGGATTATATGTCATCCATATGTATCTTTAATTACCTCATCTCATTGGGGGCCATACGATATGAGGTATGAGATATCTGTAGTGTTCCTAGTGCCAGATCAATCTACAACTCCACATCCAGTTCTGGGGGAACTCTTGAAAATAATCAATGAATACCTCTGGAAAGTCATTCACTACATGTGGTAGTGCAAATTCAGGGGAAATACCATCGTCCTCTAGCATAAGCAATGATAACTGGAAGATAAGACTTCCCAACTCTAGGATTGGAGTTCCTACGTGACGTGATCGAGGATCTCATTCTCTACAAAAAACATGACGAATCCCATCTGGTGTAATGAAACTCAATGACCTCCAGTAGAAAACAATGTGTTAATAGAATTTTAATAGCTAATACATGCTGATTATTATGTTAAAAATAGCCTTATCTATGACCAATAGGTCCCACTCCATATCAACCCCTGACACGGAAAGTGCACAAGACAGGCACATGAGACCCTGCTCCTTCTTCTTTCCCAGTAGTGTCCCCAACTCCATCACAAAATACAACAACTTGGTTAGAAACTTCAATGTTTCCACAAAATAGGCAAAAATGAATGAAACATATGCCCAGGTAAAAAAAGAGATGAATCTAAATAATATGCAATCAAAATGTTACCTCAAATTGTCTACAGTCTCAACTCTGATTTTGTTGGTGCCTAATCCACCGCATGGAGATGTGTGGTCTCTAACTGAGGATGAATACTAGTTTATGGTTGTGACCTAAACTGTATCTACCTATAAGATGACCCAGACCTACCACCATGACCCCCAAATAGAGATCCCCCATCCTCAATAGCTATGATTGTGCTGGATCTCCTCTTGAAGCTACTGACCCTGTCCCACTCTGAAGTGGACGTGCCACCCCAAAAAAGCTCTACAAGTGACCCATACCTCCCTAGTAGTAACAAGAATTCATAGGAAGTGGGAATTCTGGTAGGATTTTCCCTGACCTCCCACACTGGTGGAACATGACTAATCTCGCATTAGAACCCATAGAGAAAAACTTCCCGGAAGAGTGGCATGAACTACCACCTCTCTTCTTCACAAGTCCTCCTGCTTTCTTTTCATCTATGAAGAGATAATACTGTCCACTGCTGATACTGACCCAAATAATCCATCCCTCCCTTTCCAATAAATCTACACCATGCATTCTTAATCAACCCCCTCCCCATAGGTCCTTAGCTTAAACAAGGACACCTGGGAGTATATCTCTAGTCGTAAAGATTTCTCAAACCTCTGGGCCTTCGCTTGCACATTAGAGATGATTTCAGGAGCATACCGAACCAGATCAGTGAAACAGTTGGTATACTCCATCAAATATAAATCCACCTGAACAATATCCATGAACTCTTGTGACCTGGAATATGCCAAGACCTTAGGGTAGTATTGTTCAGTGAAGACAGCCATGAAATATTTCCATTGTATCTTCTCATTCTTCCCAGTTTGAAGTACGGATTCCTACCACCTACGGCTGGGACCCACCAAAAAAACGATTCACACTTCACCCTGAACTCCTCTGTTGTATCTTGGAACATAAAAATGATATCGATCTTTTTGATCCATTCCTCGGCTTCCTCATGTTCTATGCTACCTCAAAAGGTAGGAGGATTATTTTTCAGGAACTCTTAGGCCTTGTTTTTCCTAGGACTAGCCTCATCATCACAAACAAGATCCAGAATAGGAGACAGTCTTGTACCAATGCATGGACTGCCTGGACCACAGCCTCGACAAGCCTCTGATCAATTAGTGTGAGGGAACTCTCTACAGCTTCCTCTCATGGGTTCATGGGAGCCTTTCAGGGAGGTATGTTGCTACAAAATGGAACAGTCACAAACAATAGTGAATAAATAAATTTGGAAAATTTTAATCAAATACATAAAATATGAATAATCTAAACACATTAAAATTATAATGTAAACAACTAATCCACCCCCACTCGATGAAAACATATAGTCTGCAGCCCACACGTCTCACCTAGAAGTGAATTCCAGTAGAAAATTTCAATGTCTCATGGTGACTCGAGGTTTACCAAGAGATGTGAGGGATATTGAGTCAATAAAGTTTTCTTATGAATTTATCATTCCTTCATGGTTGGGGTATATTTCTGAGTCATGTATGGTCTCCTTATGACTTTACTATTCCTTCTTGTTTTGAAAATCACAAACACCTAATCTCATGAAAAATCTCTTTTTACCCTATTTTTTACTTCTATAAGTAAAATTTTCCTTCCCAAATGAAATTTATCATTACCATGTTTTTAATTTTTCATTATCTTGTCTATGTGTAAAATTCAGTTTCATATATAAAACCTCAGAATCATGTAGTACTTAGATAAAGAAGAATTCTGTTTTTAGAATCCGAATTCAGACTCTGAATTTTCTGAAATTAGACTCTTAAATCTTCTGAGTTCTGAATCTGAGTTCTATGAATTCAGACTCAGAACACTTCTGAGTTCTGACTCTGAGTTCTCTGAATTCAGACTCTGAACTCTTCCAATGTTTTGACTCCAAATTCTTTTGAACTCTAACTCCAAACATTGTATGAACAGGTTCCGAATTCTTGTAAAACCAGACTCTAAATTTCCTTGAAATTCAGACTCCAGAATTCTATAGATTTCCGGTTCCAAATTCCTTAGAAAATAGAATCTGAATATCCTTCTATTATAGACCCTTAATGTTTTCTTGGTTAGACTCTAAACATTTATTTCCTTACACTCTGAATAACTGATTTTTGTTATGTAACCATATTTTATCTTACACTTATGTTTGTTATAAAATTATGTCATGCATTCAGTTACTAACTAACTGTGGTTTGAGTTACACGTGTACAGGTCCCTCCGAAATTCATGGAAAAATATAATCATTGGAGGTGGAAGTCGATCGTTGAAGTCGTGTCTATAAATAGGAGCTCATTTGAATGAGCTCACAACTTTTGAAGAACTGAGAACTCCTCAATAGAATGGTGTTATTGTAAGAATAAATAGATGTATTCAAGAGATAACTAGAACCATGTTGAGTGAATATTATATAGTAAGACATTTTTGGGATGAAGTTATAAGTACTACTTGTTATACTATAAATCATGTTTTGATTAGACCATTTCTAATTAAAACAACTTATGTGTTATGGAATGGTAGAAAACATAGACTATCCTACTTCAAGGTTTTTGGCGGAAAGGTATTCATTCTGTATACTAAAGGTAATCTACACAAATTGGCACCAAAGTTTGATGAAAGAATTTTCTTAGGCTACTCCACAACCTCTAAGGCTTATAGATTTTTCAATAAAAACTCCTTTAAAATTGAAGAAATAGTACTAGTGAAATTCTATGAAACTAATCCCTTTTTTAAACAACCTCAACCTACATCATCAGATGTGTTTTCAAAAACTGATTATCAACCTTCGTTAAAATATCCTTCGGATAAAGAAAATTTCCAAGATGTTTTTTCTGAAACATTTACCCCAGAAGATATCATACCCTATGTTGATGAACAGGTTCTACAAAACCCAAATCAGTTGTTTCTAAAGAATCATCCCACTGATAGTATCATTGGTCATGTAAATCAACTTATACGAATGTGATGTTACCTAAGAAATGAAGAAGAATATCTAGCATTCCTTTTCCAAATAGAACAAAAAAGCACTGATGAAGCATTAGGTGATGATGATTGGATAAAATATATGTAAGATAAACTAAATGAATTTGAAAGGAATATGTCTGGACCTTGGTTGAAAGTCCTAAGGAAACATCTATTATTGGAGTAAAATGGGTCTTCATAAATAAGTGTGATCAAAATGGAAAAATAGTAAGAAATAAAACTAGATTTGTTGCTAAAGGATATAATCAACAAGAAGGAATAGACAATGATGAAACCTATGCTCCAGTAGCCGGACTTGAATCTATTCAAATTTTTCTTTCCATTTCATCTTTATTCAACTTCATACTTTTTCAAATGGATGTGAAATGTTCTTTCTTAGTGGTTTTGTAGCAGTGGAAGTTTTTTTTGAACAAACTCCTGATTTTGAAGATAAAAAACATCCTGAACATGTTTATAAACATACCAAAGAATTGTATGGACTTAAGCAAGCCCCTCGAGCTTGGTATGATAGACTTACAAGATTTTTGCTTCAAAATAATTATGTTATGGGAAATGCAGATCCAGCCCATTTTATAAAGAAAGATAAGAAAAAATTTTTGATTGTTAAAATTTATGTTTATGAAATTATATTTGGTTCAACTCAGTAATATTTAACTGATTCCTTTGCAGATCTAATGAAATCTGAGTTTGAAATGAGTATGATGGGTGAGTTAACATTTTTTCTTGGTTTTCAAATTTCTAAAAAACTAGAAGGAATCTATATATCCCTACATATTTATATTAATAATATTCTTAAAATGTATGGTTATGATAACACTATGAGTATTAGTACTCCTATCGGTACCTTAAATACACTTGATCTTGATGAAGCTGGGAAACAAGTAGATCACACATCTTTTATAGGTATGATAGGAAGCTTACATTACATGACAGCTATTTATCCAGAGATAATGTTTTCAATGTGCTTATGTGCAAGATATCAATCTAATTATACGGAATCTCATTTAAAGGCTGTGAAAAGAATTTTTCATTATTTAAAGGGATCCATGGATTTAGGAATCTTTTATACTTCTAGAAATGATTTTATTTTGAAAAGTTTTTTAGATGCTAACTTTGGTGGATATAGAATGGATAGAAAGAGTATATCTGAAACATGTCATTTTTTAGGAGTTGAATTAGTTTCTTGGTCATGAAATAAGTAACACTCAGTAGCACTTTCTACTACTGAAGATGGATATGTTGCAGCTGGAAGTTATTGTGCTCAAGTTTTGTGGATGCAACACACACTCCCAGACTATGGTATGAGTTTTTCCAAAACACAATTTTTTTGTGATAATACGAGTTCCATTGCATTAAGAAAAAACCATGCACATCACTCTCGTGCAAAACACATAGATATTAGGAAACAATTTCTTAGGGATCACACACAAAAAGGAGATATCATCCTTCAATTTATCAGAACACAATATCAACTTCCTGATATTTTCCCAAATTCATTACCCTCTCATTGATTTGAATAAATAAAATAGAAGTTAGGAATGATAACCATAAACTAAATCTCTTTATTATCTTCATGTTGAAACCAATCTCCTTATGGTAATAAACTCATTTTCATAGGGGGTACATTTCCTTGTCAGTTTTTTCAAGTTATTC
The DNA here is from genome assembly GCA_963277665.1 of Viscum album. Lineage (NCBI taxonomy): Eukaryota > Viridiplantae > Streptophyta > Magnoliopsida > Santalales > Viscaceae > Viscum > Viscum album. The sequence continues at coordinate 1,696,456,469 of OY728147.1, forward strand.
GTAAGAAAGTTTTTTATATTTTTCGTAAAAAAGTTTTTCAATTTTATTAATGATGTTTTTTTAAATTTTTATGATGATTTTTTTTTCAAATTATCATAATGAAGTTTTTCAAGTTTTTCATAATGATGTTTTTCATGTTTATTGTAATGATGTTTTTACAAATTTTCGAAATGAAGTTTTTTTCAAAAAAATTATAATGGAGATCTTTGTAATTAATTTTTTTCTCGTAATCAAAATTTTCAAAATCTAAATTTCTTCAAGAATAATTTTTTCCTCACTATGAATAATATTCATGGAATTACAAAAGGTATGTTTTATTTCTTATGTTTCCATAGTAATTATTTACTTGCTGGTATTTTCTTTTATGTTTTAAATTTTTTCGATTCTAGTTTCCTTAAATCTAAATGGTTTTCAATTGGAAATCTCAAAATATCAGATCGTACCGAATTTTCCTTGCGTTTATCATTTCAACTGTCATATATAATAAGAAGATTTATCAACCATTGTATTGTCTTTGGAAGTTCACCCATCACTTCAAACACCTATATAATGGATCCCTCGAAAGTGATCCCACAGAGGATTTAAATTCATTACATGTCGAAGCTCTGCCCCTCTTTCAAAAGCCCATTCTGAACCTCTCAAATCTTACTCAAATCCGAATGTCTATTAATGTTCCTTCTCAAGAGATGCAACTGTCAAGTCAATTTCAAAGTGGCAAGATTACAGAGAGAGAATGGTGCATAAAAATTTATTTTCCATGCATGATTCCATTATATCCAAGAACATCAAGTTAAATGGGTGGGAATGCATTTTCATATCAAATTCAGGAGCTTAAGATGTAGTAAATTTGGATCTTCTTGTAGAATTTTATGAATCTGTGAGCTGTTTCAAAGAAGAGGATCGTAAAATTTCTTTCAAAAGATGTGAAAAAACGTATTCCCTTTCTTACACCAAGGCTGCTAGCTTGGGGGGGTTGCCTTATGAAGGAGATAATGAATTATATTCCCATAAATTTCCGAATGTACAAGATAGCTTTTTCAAGGTAAAGGATATGGAGTATCTCGGACATATAGATGTCAAGACTCCAAAAAATTCACATTTGTCTACAAATAATCGGATCCTTGAATTATGCGTTCAAGGATTAATCATTCTGAGAAAAGGTGAAAATGACACCTTGAAGAAGAGAGACATGTATATCTTAGATTTTCAAGTTAATTTGAGGAAGATAAATTTGATGAAGCATATTTTGATTATGATAGAGAATATCAAGAATTGAAATCTGGAGGCTCAGAATATAACGTATCCGACTATTCTTTCTAAGATAATTGTTCGGTTCCTTGAGTCTTTCAAGATTCCTTACAGTTTCAAGATGAGGAATTGAAATGTAATGTTAGTATGTGATGATACTTTGAAGAGAATGAATATTAGTTTCCCTAAAGATACCAGAGAATTATATGACATACTAGAGGAAGAGGCTGAATTTGTTCCGAAGGAACAAGAATTTTCTGAGCCATCGAAAAAGAAGGAAAGAAGAGGAAATTGAAGGAAGTTGAAGAATAAGAGAAAACCTATAAAACCATGGAAGATCAATCCGTACATCCAAAGCCCAATAAGTATAAAGCTTATCTGGATGAGGTTGTTGCAAAGTGGACGGAGGATAAGAAAAAATGGAAGGAAGGAGAGCCATAGTTTGGCTTGGATCCTACTGAGGCTAAGTATTTAAAATAAAAGACCACTGATGAGCTTGAGAAGCAAGCTATAGAAAAGAAACAAAATAAGAAGATGTCAGAAGAAAAAAATGGTCAGTCCCTTATAAGAGAAGCTAAGAAAACATCTGAGAATATCCCTGTTCTAAAATCCTTATTTTTAGAACCCATACCTAAGACACTGGGGAAGAAATTTATCACTCTGGAAAAAGTACAATAAAATATTGTTGAAGAGACAGAACATGTGAAACAAGTGCAAGAGGAATAAAGTAGTGGTGACACAGAAGACCTCATAAAGAAAGTTGAATACATTCATGAGAAGGAATGTGCATCTGATAAATTGTTAATCTGGACTTCACAAGCCAAATCTTCAAAGCTTGCTACTCTTAGAATAGATGACAAAGCTGAAAAAAAGTGAACAAGTTATCTGAGGAAGAAAGTTACAATCTTGAATTCATTCATCCAGAAGATATTGAGGCAAGAGATGAGAAGGAGAAGTTTGATGAAGATAGAATTGTTCAACTGCCTGATAGTGATCATGTGTCTCCATATAAGGAAGCTCTTCCAAGAACAGAAAATTGGAAATGGGTGATTATGGATACACCTAAAAAATTGTTTTAAAGAGAAAGTAAGCTGGTGGATCTTCCAAGGGAAAACATGTTGAACTAAAAAACAATTCCTCACCAAGAAAAGTCTCAGATTTAGAATCATCATTCTTAGGACACGATTTCGTCATTCAATCACAGAAAAAGCATGTTGACACTATTCATATCTTTCCATGCAGTGAATCGAATGTCAGATGCTCCAACCTAGCATGAAAAAAAAATTGGATTCAGTATCATTGGTGATGGATAAGTGTGTTAAACATGATTCTAATTTAAAGAACATATTCATTAACTATGATTTGCACATAGAATCTTGTAAAAAAGTGATTATCTAGTCATATAAAGTAGTTGATGACTTGAGAGAGCTTGATGAGTTTCAACATGATGTTAAAGAAGCTTTTGATAATGAGGATAGTAAAATCAGGGATCTCACAACTAGATTTGATGAAAAGCTAACTCTTGAGAAAAATACTCAGATTCGAGAGGAAAATGATCTGAATTGTAAGCTATATTATGTTGCTCAAAGTTGGAAGAGGGAAAGGGATCTTCGGATCTAGATTGAAGAGAAGCAAGTAAAGAAAGATGAGTTGTTGAAGGCTCAGGTAGAGGCTTTGAAGGCATAGAAAGAAAAGATCAAAGCTTTAGAGAAGAAAGAAAAGGATCAGGATTAGATCCTAATGCAAATAGAGGAAGACCACAAGGAACTAAAAAATATAAAGACCATAGTGAAGAAATGGATACCCAAGGAGAAGGAAGGAAAATAGATCCAATATGATCTTTGTTTCTATTCTTTCCATATACAAATTCTTCCTATCTTAATGAAATTTTGGTTACTTGTTTTTGTTTGTATACTTTGTACTAATATTTCAGGTACTATAATTACTTTTCCATTCCATCCAATTCATTTTGAAAATCACAAAGGGGGAGAAAGGAAAAATAATTACAAGAAAAGAAGAAATATTTTTATGTAAGGGGAGTTTATCTAAGGGGGATTTTTCATTACAGATATTTACATACTCAAGATAATAAAAAATTTCATTCCAGAAATCTAGAATATGTTCCTTAGAGTTCCAAAGCCTACGGGGGAGTTAGTCGATTTCATCTTTTTCAATGTTTAAATGGTGATAAGTTTTTTTTTCAAAGTCTAGAAAAATATCAACTTAGTACTTTTATTCTTTTTCTAAGGATGTTTGTACTTCCAAAAAAGGGAGAGATTGTTCAGTAAATAAGGTATCACTTATGAAATATCTATTCCTTCGTGATTGGGGGAGATTTTTGAGTCAATTAAGGTATCCTTATGACCTTACTATTCTTTCTTGTTTTGAAAATCACAAACACCTTTTCTCATGGAAAATCACTTTTCACATTGTGTTTTTCTTCTATAAGGAAAATTTTCCTTCCCAAAGGAAATATATCCTTACCATGTTTTTTATTGTTCATTATCTTGTATAAGTGTGAAATTAGGTTTCATATCTACAACCTCAAAATAATTTAATAAGTAGATAAAGAAGCATTCTGTTTTCAGACTCTGAATTTAGACTTCAAATTTTCTGTTTCAGACACCAAAATCTTCTGAGTTCTGACTCTGAGTTCTTTGAATTTAGACTCCAAATTCTTCGGAGTTCTGACTCAGAGTTCTCTAAATTAAGACTTCGAACACTTCTGAATTCTGACTCCGAGATCTTGGAATTCAGACTCTGAACTCTTCCAAAGTTTTGACTCCGAATGTTTTTGAACTCTCACTCCAAACATTGTAAGATTGGGTTCTGAATTCTTGTGAAACCAGACTCTGAATTTCCATGAAATTCACTCTGGAATTCAATACGTTTTAGGTTCTAAATTCCTTAGAAAATAGAATCCAAATACCCTTGTATTATAGACACTGAATATATTTTTGGTTATACTCCGAACTTTTATTTGCATACACTCTGAATAACTGATTTTGGTTATGTAACCATATTTTTTTCTTACAGTTATTTTTGTTATAAAATGATGTCATGCATTTAGTTACTAACTAATCGCTGTTTGAGTGACACATGTACAGGTCCCTCCAAAATTCATGGAAAAATATGACTGTTGGAGGAGGAAGCTGACTGGTAAAGTCGTGCCTATAAATAGGAGCTCATTTGAACGAGCTCACAAATTTTGAAGAACTGAACTTTGACAACATGGATTACATGATGTTGAAGTGATTTTTAGAGATAGAGGCTCTTATAAACTCTCAATATTCATGAAAAAAGTTTGAATGACTTGTTCAAGCATTTCTTCATGCATATTTGATTTGTGAAGACATGCAATTTCCTTGAAATCAGAGACTTTGGGTTGTGAAGTCAGAGGTTCTGATTTCCTTACAAATCGAGGGGTTGCGGGGATAGCAAGACCGATACCGATATTCAGATTGAAGGCTTAACTGGGTTTGGGTAAGACATACTTTCTAGAAAGTATAAATCAAGGGACCCTTATCCAGGGTTTTTTGTTACAATTGTCATTGGGTTAAAAGAGTTACTACTTGTTCCTGTAAGTGTTCTATGTTTGTTTTCTGCTGTAATTTTGGATTTTGAGGAAAGTATAATTTTATTATACTTCTTTAGACTTGTACTCTGATTATATATGATTCTAAATGCTATAAGTTAAAATCTTAGTTGTTGTAAACTTTTATTAAGTTACATTTTTGGATTCACTTTTTCAGAAACAAGTATGTTTTTAGAACATAGAGGTGTTGGGAATTTTGTTTATGCAAAATTTCCTTAATGATTTTTAAAGTATAAAATTCACCCCCTCTCGTATATTGAGAATATACACCATAGTTTGATACTATAATCAGTATCATATCTATCATACTCTCAATCCTCACATGGGCCAAAACCCTACACATGACTAAAACATTGAGTCCAGACGGTCCTAGATCTTGTCTAGCCTGACTCATCCCAAAATAATAATATATCCCAAAAACATTAACGTCCTCTAATACAATTTTTTCACAAACCAAATCGAGTTTCCATCAAAACCAGTGCCAAACCAGGCCTGTGACAAGTCCCAAATGGGGTTCCCTATCCCCAACAGCTGGCACATGTTCCCGAGTATCATATATTTTAGTTTGGGAAGGATTCACTCGAATACGGATACATAAAACACAAAAAAGAATCGATAACACGAATCTGAAAATTTCATACCAAACTAGAATTATAAATAATCCAAAACTGAATACATATGTTTAATCACACAACAATTTTTCCAAAGAATAATAGACACAGCATAAAAACATCTACAAGGACTCCTCATGACAAGGGGTCATCACCCACAAGCCTCCTCCGCAACTCTACACCATGGATGGGAACTAACACCCCGAACTACTATATCCCAAATCCTTTCCCTTACCTGTGTCAAACATGGCCTATTCTATGTAAACCAAAGGGGTGTTAGTAGGTTTTGATCCTAATCCCAATAAGATACCACCAATATATTCTATAGGGTAAACAATACAAGAAAAAAAGCATGGCATTTTTGATACATAAGAAGCGGTGGAAATAAATTCTAAAGAATAAAACATTCAAATTTAAAATGTTTTTCAATGGACATTTTTCATGAATGAAAACATTTAAATAAAACATGCAATATACTTTATTTTTAGCAAAATCCACTATATTCCAAAGATAAATACACAAGAGTCAATAACACCAATATCAGGAACACCCTTAGGATCTAGGTAGTCTCGGGCCACATGTACCTCGAACATTAGTGTAAAGTAACCATAGAAAAATCTATTATTGTGCATGATCCTCTAGTAAGAAACATACCCATAACCTAGTGGTCCACAATTTTTATCAATATTTTTTTTGTTAGTGTTATCATTATCTATTTTTTTCAATGAAATAGAAACAAAACCCATCTGGATCACAAGTGTACTAGTACATATCCACCTTCCATGGTACCTGGGCTTCCCCCATTGTGATCAAACCATTATATCATGATACCAAAATACATTATAAAATTAAAACATCATTTATTGTCCTAATAAACTTTAAACATTAGCTACAAATTTTTTCCACCACTTACACCACTCAATAAAACCTATTGAATTTCAAGATAACTACTTCACAAAATTTAACAATGCTTTACCCACCTAATCTATTTAAAAAACACACTTTGAACACCATGGGCACCCCCATATTCCAAAAAACAGAATATTCATCACCCAAAAAATATCTGTAAACTCATCACATGAGTTGTAAAAAAACCTCATTTTCTATAACAAAATCATGACATGTAAAACATCAAATTTAACACCAAATTGATACCTAAAAATCATTTCCTTAATAAACAACACCAAAAATAGATTTGAAAACAATTATATAATATTAAAAGTGTGATAAAAATAGAAATGTAGAAAAAATAACTCATCAATCATTGATTACCCACGGAATCACCTACAACAATAATGAAAACCCAAGAATCATTGTATGAAAATCCTACCGCACCACCACCGCACCAGTAGGGACTTAGATCAAGAAAAAAACCAAAATAATAGACCAAGAAACTCAATATAAAACCCTATGTTCGATGCCCTAAATATTTTTCATTATTAATTTCAATAATAAATGGAAGAAACCCTAATCAAATTGAATGAAACCCTAAGAAAATTGAATGAAGGAGGAAGGAGACCCACTAACTTAAGAGATTCAAAATAAATCTCCACAAATACACCAGTATATAAATTTTAAAATTTCAAAAATTGATATTATGTTTTGAATATGATAGATATGGTCACTTGAGAACTGAAATGGGGGAAAAGAGTAAACATTGAATGAGTTATGAAGGATGCAATTTACATTTTTAAGTCTGGACAAATTTCAAAAGGTTGACATTTTTAGACCTCATATGTGTATCAAACGAGATTAAAAGAGGGGGACATGAATATGGGGGGGGGGGTGTATTGGGATGTTGGATTCAATTGGGAGGTGTAATCACCGAGAAAATCACTAAAATTGTATAATCTATTAAATAAGCAATTTAAACAAAACTAGAAATAGGCTTCTGGGATGGCCCAATTAATTATAGAAAAACTCAAATACAACATTATTATATATTCAAAAACGGTCCAAACTGATTTCGTGGTGTCAGTAAGTCAAGGGAGTCTATGTTCAATGTCTAATGGTGAAAGATGTTAAATAATGAATGATTTATAAAAGAAAAAAATATATTTTTAAATCTGGAAATGGGATCATGGTTTGGCCCAAATTTTGAAAACCCACCATTTCCAACAAAATAAAAGGGAAACCCCCCAAAAAAGAAAGAATGGAAATTAAATGCAAAATCCCTTTAAAACAAGTCATGTATGTGAAAATTCTCCCCAACATGAAAACTTTCTATCCTCCAATGTCAACCTGATGCTTGATTGGAAAACAAAAATGGATACTCTTCCTCAACACATGACTTCCACTACCATGTCTCATGCATATCAATCTCATGCATCCAAAGAACCCGTAATGGTGTAATAGATATTCCACAAAGCAATATTTCTTGGAATTCCACTATTCTCATCATCTACTCAACAACAAATAAATCAAGCACTATATCCAACTCCTCCCACTTCGGTACATAGGATGGATCCAGGTTATATTTATTCAAGGGAGACATGAAAGATATCATGGATGGATGTCAACTGAGATGTTAAATCCAACCTGCATTCCACCTTTCTAATATGATTAGTTATCTAAAAATGTCTAACATACCATGGGGTTAGCTTCCCTTGAATTCCCATTCGATGATGGCCCAGACGAGGGGCCACTTTCCAGAATACCCAGTCATCCACATATAACACTAAGTCTCGACATGTCTGGTCCACATATGATTTATGGAGACTCTGAGCTAGCAATAAATATTTCCTAATAAACTTAACTTCTCAGAAGTCTCCATCACTAGACACAACCCAAGCAGTGAGGTATTACCTACCTCAACCCAATAGAGGGGGGCCGATAAGGCCGACCATAGAGAAATATAAACGGAGCCATTCAAATAATGGACTGGTAACTATTATTATTATAAATATCATCTAATACCAAATGGATATCCAAGAACCCTACAATGTTCATAACACATTCACGGACCATGTCCTCCAAATTCTGATTTTCCTGCTCTGTATTACTATTTGATTGTGGATGATATATCTTTCTCATCTTAATCTAAGACCCCCAAGACTTCTAAAGGCCTTCTCTAAACCAAGATGTGAAATGGGGGTCTCTATATGAGATAACTAATAATGGAACACCATAGAGCCTTACCACCACCTGACGATACAAACGGCCCAACTCATCCACTTTAGTAGTATCTCTGCTTGAAATAAATTTAGCTGATTTTGTCAGACGATCAATCACCACTGAAATAGAATTATTACCTTGAGGTGTATGATGCAATCCAATAATGAACTATATGACAACCTCTTCCCACATCCTGGTAGGAATGGGTAATGGATGGAGAAAACCATAGGGCCTTTGATTCTCTTCCTTCACTTGTGGGAATGTGTAGCATCTCGACATGAACTCTGTGATGTCTCATCTCATACCAGGTTATCAGAACTACCAACAGACATCAAAATACATATCATGGGCACCCGGATAGACAACCCACTATGACCTGTGGCAATCTCACAACACCACCTTTCGTAGAAACGATGATACTAATGAATGACCCTTGAAGCATAGGATTCCCTTGGGGGATGACGACTAGTCATAAGACATCTCCCCACCAGGAAGAATATTCCTCAACCATTGAAAAAACTCATCACTCGGTTGTTCCACCTGAATCAAATCCAGGAGAGAAGTATTCAACCAAACGCTAGGCAAGAAAGCACCCCCATTTTGTTCCTTGGTCTCAACATGCATCTGAGAAAAGATCCCCATCAAAGACCACTCATCATTGAACTTCCTTAAAGCATGCATTGGAACTCTTATACTAAAGGTGTTGGACACCATGTTACCCTTATCAAGGGTATAGACAATGTTAATGTTGAGCCCTTGTATGTACTTGATCCAATGGTGCAACCTCATGTTGAGGACCTTCTAGGAGAAGATATAGGCCATGGTTTTGTGATCAGGGTAGAAAACAAACATCTCCCCAAAGAAATAGTAATGAAATGTTTTAAAAGAATGAATCAATACTGTCTACTCCAGGCCTTGGGTCGAGTAATTCATTTTGTGTGGTCCGAGTTTGTGAGATCCATACTCTACCATGTGATCATCCTGCATTAGCATGTACCAAAGACCCATACCTAAAGCGTCACAATAGACCACATACCCCTTCCTAGCCATAGAAAAAATTAGTATGGGGGAGGTAGTCAACCTTTTCTTCAGTTCCTTGAAGTTTTCATATCATTCTTGGCCCCATAAAAACATAACCCCTTTCTAGGTTGGCGTGGTCATTGATGAAGCAATCTGAGAGAAATCCTGAAGGAATCGCCTATAATAACCTGCGAGGCTAAGAAAACTCTTGATCTTGAACACATTCTTTGATTTCTTATAAGAAATGACTGCACTAATCTTCTCAAGGTCCACTGAAACACCCTGATCTGAGATCGTATGCCCTATAAATTTCACCTCCCTAATCCAGAAAGTGCACTTTGACAACACTGCATAAAGGTGGTGATCTTTAAATGTGCCCAAAAAAATCCTCAAGTGATGTTCGTGTTCTTCCTTAGAGCCTTAGTATACTAGAATTTCATCCATGAACCCCACAAAAAGGGAATCAAGATAATCGTGGAACACCCTATTCATGAGTTCCATAAAGATTGCTGGAGCATTAGTCAATCTAAAATGCATGACCAAATACTCAAAGTGTCCATACCTACTTTAGAAGGCAGTCTTCGGGGTATCTTCTTCTTTCACCCAAAGTTGATGTTATCCCGAATGCAAGTATGTTTTTGAGAACCACATTACCCCATTCAACTGATTGAAAAAATCATTTATTATGGGTAAAGGGTATTTGTTATTAATTGTTAACTTATTTGGCTTCCGGAAGTCAATGCAAAACTGGAGGTATCCGTCAGCGATTTTCACGAACAACACAGGAGAGACCCAAGGGAAGACGCTGAAGATAATGAATCATTTTTATTTTTATTCATCTATATATATCTATAATTCCATAAACTCAATGGGGACCATATAATTTGAGGAAAGAGATATCAGTTTTGTTTCGGTGCCAGATCCATCAAGAACTCCACATCCTGCTCTGGGGGAAAACCTGAAAAATCATCAGAGAATACTTAAAGAAACTCATTTACTATATGAGGTAGTTCACCTTCATGGGAAATACCATCGTCCTCTAGCGTGATCGATGATAAATATAATCTAATATTTAACAACTCAAGGAGTGGATGTTATGCATGAACCGACCAAGGATCCCATTCTCCACAAAAAAACGGAAGACTCCCATCAGGTGCCGTTAAACTCACTCCCCGCCGGTAATAATCTATGTGTGCCTAGAAGTGTACTAGAATATAAATTACTTGTATTATGTAAAAAAAATCTATATCTAAGACCAAGAGGGGTCACTCCATATCAATACCTGACACGGAAAGTGCACACTACGGGCACTAGAGACCCTACTCCTTCTTTCCTAGTGGAACCATCTACTCCATTGAAAAATACAACAAATTTGAATGAAAATTTAGCGTGTCCACAAAACATGTAAAAATAAATTAAAAATAGGAACCAGTATCAAAATGAGAAGCAACTAAAGAAGATGTAATCAAAATGGTACCTCAAACTATTGATGGTCCCGCCTATGATCATGCTAATTCTTGATTCACTGCATAGAGATGTCTGGTCACTTTCTGAGGATGACTTCTAGTCTTTGGCTATTCCCTATACTGTATCTTCCCAAAAGATGACCAATCCCTACCACCATGGCCACAAAATCGATATCCCCCCATCCTTGACGGCTCAGATAGTACTGGCACTCCTCTTGTAGCCAGTGACCCTGCCCCACTCTGAGGTGGACATGCCACCCTGCAAAAGCACTACAAGAGACCCATTCCTCAGCATTAGTAACAAGGTTTCGGTGGAAGTAATCATGTTGTTAGGATATTCCCCGACCTCCCACACTTGTGGTAAACGATAGATCTCACATCATAATCCACTGATGAAAACTACCTGGAAGAGTGGCCTGAACAACCACCTCCCTTCTTCACCTATTCCTCTCACTTCCTCTTCTTCTCTAAATATCTGCCACTGCCCACTAATGATAGTGACCCAGAATAACCATCCCTCCCTTTCTATTAAATAATCACAATGAAAACATGATCGAACACCTTATCATAATTAATTATCTTAAACAAGAAGACCTGAGAGTATATCTCTGGTCGTAAACCTTTTTCAAACCTCTCGGCCTTCGGTTTCTCATAATAGATGATTTTGGGAGCATATCGAACCAGCTTAGTGAAATGGTTATCATACTCTACCATAGATATATCATCATAAACTAGATTCATAAACTCTCATGACCTGGAATATTCCAAGACCTCAGGGTTGTACTATTCATTGTAGACAACCTTGAAATATCCCTAACTCATCTTCTCACTCTTCCCAGTTTGATGTACCAATTCCCACCACCTTTGATTGGGACCCTACAACATAAAGGATGCACACTTCACACTGAGCTCCATGGGTTCATCTAGGAACTCGAACATGGGCTCAATCTTTTCAATCCATTCCTATTCTTCTGTGGGTTTTATGCTACCATGGAAGGTATGAGGATTATTTTGCAAGAACTCATCATCCTTTTCCTTCCAAGGAATAGCCTCATCATCTCTAACTGAAGATATAACAAGAGTCAGTCCATGACCCAAATATTGTACAACCTGAACCATAGCCTTGACTTTCCTCAGATCAATCGGTGTGGAAGCACTCCCACCAGCTTCCTCTCATGGGTGCATGGGAGCCTTCTGGTGAGGCATGTTTCTACAAAATACAACAGTCACAAAACAATATTCAAGACAAAAATTCTGAAAATGATAATTAAATACATGAAATATAAATAATCTAAACATGTTATAGTAATAAAATAGACAACTACCCCACCCCCACGTGCTGTCCACTTGAAGTCTATAGCCCACACGTCTCGCTTGGAATTGAAGTCAAACAAACAGTTCCTATGTACCATGGAGACTCAAGGTCTTCCAAGAGAGGTGTAGGCCAAAAACCCTACTCAGGAAGAAAACTCCGAGTCCCGAAATTCCTATATCCTTTCTATCACGACTTATCCCCAAATTATACTATAACCCAAAAACATTAACCTCCTCTAATACCATTTTGTCACGAATAGAATCTAGTCTCCATCAAAACGATGCCAAAAAAGGAATGTGACAAGACATGAAGGGATTTCCCTATCCCCATGAGCTCGCACAAGGGCTTGGGTATCATATATTTTTGTTTGGGAATGACTTACCTGAATATTGATATATAAAACATAAAAAATCGATAAACTGAATCTGAAAAATTACTACAGACAAGATTTAGAAAAAATCTAAAACTAAATACAAATTGTTAAACATAAAAAAATTATTCCCAAGGAAAATAATATAGAAGAAAAATATCACCAGGGACTCTAGATGATAGGGGGTCATCACCCACAAGCCACCTCCAAAACTCTGCACCATGGATGGGAATTAACACCCCGAACCGCTATCACCCCAAGCCATTCTTTTACATGTGAAAAACATGACCATGCTACATACACTCATGGGGTGTAAATAGGTTGTTATATTAACCCCAATAGGATACCACCAATATATTCCATGGGGTAAACAATACAAGATAAAAAGGCATTCCATTTTTGATACACAAGAAGCGGTGGAAATAATTTCTATAGAATGAAACATTAAAATGTAAATAGTTTTTCAAGGGAAATTTTCCATCAATGAACACATTTAATTAAAATATGTAAGTTACTGTATTTTACAGAAAAAAACTACCATATTACAAAGATAAATACACAATATTCAAAGAGCACCAAACTCGGGAACACCCTTAGGAACTAGGTTGTTGTGGGCCCCATGTACCTCGTTCCTCAGTGAAAAGTAACCATAGAAAAATCTATTGTCATGCGTGAGCCACTAGTATAGAAGATACCCATAACCTAGTAGTGCTCAATCAGCATCAATATAGTTTTTTATTTTTTACCTTATCCATTTTGCTCAGGGAAATAGGGACAAAACCCATGCAGATCACTAGTGTACTTGTACATTTCCACCCTCCTAGGTACCCAGGCTTCCCCCTTTGTGATCAAACCATTATCTCATGATACCAAAACACATTATAAAATAAACACAATAGTTCTAGTCATAATAAACTCAAAACAACAGCAACACATGTATTTCACCACTTACACCCCTCAATAAAACATTTAGAATTTCAGGAATACAACTTCACAAAATTTAACAATTCTTTACACATAAAATATCTTTAAAAATCAAACTTTGAACCCCATGGGAACACCCATATTAACCAAAATATAATTTCCATCACACAAAGAATTTATATAAACCCATTACATGATTTATAAAACAACCACATTTTTTAAAACATAAGATTTACATGTAAAACACTTAATTTAACACCAAATCGGTACATAAAAATCATTTCCTCAACAAATGCAACCAAAAACAGCTTTCACCACAAGGATAATAGAATATAATAATGAAAAAAAATAAATTCGGAAAATATAATTTACTTATCATTGATTAAAAATGGGATTACCTCCCACAATAATGAAAACCCTTTAATATTTGTGCAAGAATCCAATCGCACCACTGTCGCACCTCTAGGGAGATAGATCAAGCCTAAAACGAAAATAATAGTCCTAGAAACTCAAAATTAGATACTAAAATTGAATACCTAAATTCTATACATTATGAAATTCATGAATAAATTGACGAAACCCTATGAAAATTTAATGAAACCCTAGGAAAATTGAAAGAAGAAGGAAGGAGACCCACTTACTTAAGGGATCTTGAAGAAATCACCCCAAATATACCAGTATCTGAATTTAAAAACATCCAAAAATGAAATTTAGGTTCCAATAAGTAATATAAGGTCAATTGAGAACTGAAATGGGGGGAAAGATTAATAATTGAGGGAGTTATGAGGGATACAAATTACCTTCTTAAAAATGGAAGAATGTAGAACGGTTGAGTAGTTGCGACCTATTCTGCGATGAAAACGAGCTCCAAAGAGGGAGACACGAATATGGGGGCCACAAATTGAGTATTATCTTATACTTGGAGGTCGAATCAACGAAAAATCATAATATTTAATATGATATTAAATAATTTTAATGAAAAATAGGAAATGGGCTTCCGGGATAGCTCATTTATTTATAGAAAAAAATATATGCACCATTATTATGGATTCTTAAAGGGTCTAAATTGATATTATGGTAGTAATAGGTTATTGGAGGCCATGATGGAATTAGAATGGGTGATAAATGTTGAAAAATGAAATAGTTATTAAAGAAAAAATTAATATTTTTAAATCTTGAAATGGGCTCACGGTTTGGCCCAAATTTTGAAAACCCACTATTTCCACAAAAATGCATTTGAAACCCAAAAAACAATGAAAATTGAAAAATAAATGAAAAATTCCTTTAAAATAATTCTTATATGTGAAATTAATCAAAATAGTGATTTAATAAAAAATGTTCCATTAGAGAATAACATAGTCATGAGAATAATTTTAAAGGTGTGTAACAAAATTCCAATGTGGAAGATAAATTAATTTTTGGAACAAAGTTTTCATGAGCTACACCATTAGTTCTCATACTTATGAGTAACTAAAAAGTGCTGATAAATACCTATATCATGATATATAAACTCTTAGCCAATTTATTGGAGGGTAATATAGTACCCCACCCATCATCACCCATACATATTTGTTCCATAATATTATTTATCATTAATCATATAATATAGAAATCATGGAATGAAAATTGGTTTACCATAAAATAAAAATTACCTAAGGGTAATAATTCATAATTCCATTAGTAATCATAAGTTGATAAAACTATTGTAATAATATGTATCCAATGTCATCTTGTAACATTATTATTAAATATGAATCAATCATGATAGTAAATTATATGGTATTTACAACATAAAGATAAATGATATATATTTTACGAAAACAATTCTCCCTAGTCAATCAATGTATGTGATCTTATTGAATTACATTCAATTAAAAAATCCATGAATAGGGTATTCATATAAGAAATTCATTGGAATATAAATCATGGTTATACACTGAAAATGATTAGGAATGAAAAAGGAAGTGATGGTAAATTTTCCCATAAGAGAAGGAAATTTCATAATTAATACATATAAATAAGGTGTACGGTTACATTTTTAACTCATCCATTATCAAACATAATATATTTCAAACAATAGTGACATGGATGATAAATAATTTTAGGGAAATTTTGATAAATTACTTAGGAAATAATCAACATACTTAATCATTTGAAATCATTTTAAAATAGATATTTTAAAAACCTAAGAGGAAAATAATTTTCATTCTGAATCTATGAAAATGTAGAGATGAAGTTTCAAATAAAATTAAAAAGTTAGTAGATATATGTGTTCTCATGTAAAACATTACAAGATATTATTTTTAACATATTACTAAAATGTGGAATGTATGGGTCAATTTTAATGGATGATTTAAAAAATATTAAGTAAATTTTTTGGAAAACATTTACCTCTAAAATTTAAACATCAATAAATTATTACGTGAACAATTAAATAGATTATCTAATGAAATGTGGGGTGGAAAATGTTTTTGAAAAATGTTTTTTCTGGAAACCCACATAGTAATAATATTATTAAATTTTATTCTTGATATTCAGTAAATAGAATAATTTTAATCCTATAAAATAATCCATATTATCCTCCCCCAAAATATAGGGTAACATTTGTAGGAATGAAATTAATTATATAGAAGAAAATAGTTTATAGTAAGAATTTGAGTTATTAGTACCAACATTACACCTTTCTTTCTAAAAACATTTTATTAATGAAGTGGTTCATGATGATGAGATGTAATATTCCTTGACAAAAAAATTAAATTCCATATAAAATAGGGTAATGGTAGTATTAATGTAACATTAAAAGCTATATTAAAGTAATAATGATCAGAACCTAAAAAACTAGAAATTAAGCCGACAAAACTCTTACAGAATATAAAACATAATAATCTAAAGTTATTTAGAGAAAGATAATAAAATAGAAATAAAAAATTCATGAAATGGAAGATATTATAAAATTTCAAATATTTTAGGTATTGAATACACCTTATAAATGAAATTATGGTCCACAATATCAAGAAATTCCCATATATTTAAAAATGAGGAAAGAATTACTTATAGTTTGAGTGATATTTTTATCAGAACAACATTTAAGTTGGGTATCATTTTAATAAAAGTAAATATAAATATAGTAAAATATATGTCTCTTAAAACCCCATGAATATGGTAAAATATATTAATTAATCAGTAATTACCCAGTATTAAATTATCCTGGAGTACATTAACAAATAAGTCCGAATAACTTAAATTTGAGACAAAGAACCACTTTCCTTGTTTTCATGCTTAATTCGATGCACTCTAAGATCCATTATATCATAGAAAAATATCATAATCAAATATTATAAAATAATTTTAATTTAAATTAAATTTAACATACTTTTTTTATAATTATTGTCTATATTAATATTAGATACTCATTACAAATGTTTTTTGATGGTTGTGGGTAATATTGATAATTTTGAACCAGTACTGTAAATGCGGGGCCATTATTTATTATTATCTAAAATTTTATCAATTAAATATAATTAATTATACTTTAATTAATGATATAAAATTATTTATGAAGTTTAAATTTCCTTTTGTGATATTTTTAGTCATTATCATATAATATGAAATCAAAAATGAACATTTTTCGGTGATTTTTAACCTATTTGTATTATTTTTTAATTAATGATTTAAATATTATTGTATATTTATCATAAAAAAATTATTTTACATATTTATATCCTATTAAAAAAATTCATAACAATCCATGATATACTTTATTATAATTATTCATGTAGGTGGTAAAAATGACACAAATATGAACACACCATGCATAATGGCTCATTATTGGGTGATTGGGATAAAATATCATTAAAATATTAGAATAACAATATATTTTAGTTTTATTTTTTTGGTATATAATAATATTAAATTAATTTTAATAATAATTAATGGATATATAATTATTACAAAATTTTTATTAAATATTTACCTCTAAGTATACTTGTTTTAAACGATTAAATTAATACTAATCATCTGTTGATGATATTATTAATAGGTTGTCCAATATATAATACCATAACCATAATGATATAATAAATATTATTTTTACCCATTTAAACCATTATCATGTCCTTCAATTTTAAGAGGCTATGAAAAGAAATATAGAAATCAATCATCCCACGGAGGTGTTAGTCCACATGTTGGCATGGTTAACGATTTGGTTTTCTATAGAACAGAAGAAAGAAATTATATATTCCATAATTTCATAGAATAAAATAAAGTATAAATATGGTATTTATTTATTAATGTTATCATTTTTACATATCTTGTATGGTGGTTAATTAAAATAAAACATTGTATTTTGTGAATGCGGTAGTTCGGGCACAGACAAATTTTATTTTCTCTTTTCTTAAGAAAAATGTTATATAGTTTAAATCATGTACCAAAAATATAATAAAATTAACTTTAAATACAGATATAAATTTAATAATTTTTATATATTGAAAAATAATTTTACCAAGAATAAATGCATTTTATGAAAAAAAATATGAGAAAATGATTATAAATCTATTCCACACTAATTAGGCTATGTCCTTTGCATAGGAAGATAAATCATTTAAGGATGGTGTTTCTAGAAGGAAATAACCTAATTAAAGTTACTATGAGTGTTTAGAATATATTTTAGTATAATTTGGCCAGAACTATTTAGATTTTTTAGGGTAATTGAAGAGATTTGTTTCCCTTTTATAAGTAAAAAGGATAAGCATTTTTTGTAAATACCCAAAAACGAATCAATAACAGAAATTCACATTCAATGAAAATGGAAACAATGTTCAGAAATAATATATATGAGAATTTATATGGTTTATATATACCCGAAAAACTTAATTAAAATGTGTTTTTAACATTTTTATCATGTTACCTCCTAGGTTTATCATTTTTATAATTTTAGTTTTCATTTTGAAAAATTGTTTTTACCTGGGTAATTTATCCTTTATAGCGAAAAATAAAATACAATGAATTATATATTTTTAAATCAGTTATTCCAAATTTTAAATATTTTTATAAATATTTAAGAGTGATAAAAATTAATTTTTATAATGTAAATGTATAATGTATTAAATGTTTTTAAAAAAAATATAACATCAATTCTATAATGTAAACTGCGGGTTTGTAGATTAAAAATAACATTATTAAAAATATAAATTCTATTATAAATAAATATTTTTTCATATAAAATGGTTTCATGGATTTATAAATCATTTTTATATAATATTAATGACATAAAATTCAAATTACTTGAAAACTGTATTTTTATCTATTCACATAAAAAATCTTTTTATAAAAATACAAAAAATTTATTCTAGGAAAATTTCATCATATTAAATAAAATCATAAAATTAATTTTATATAATTCAGTTTCTAAAATTTATAAATTTAGTTTTTAAATGAAAAACACAAAATAGAAATGAAATCTTCGTTAATTGAAATATACTATTTTTAAACATTAACCGTTCTTATTATAATTTAATATAAATTTATAATTTAAAAGATTATGATATATTAGTTCATATTTAATAATATTTTAAAAGTGTCCAATATAATATATTTAGATAAAATATATGAAACCCCACAAAATATTTCAATGAAAAAAAGGGAAATATTAATATCATAATAAATATACCTTAAAATACCATTAAAATTAACAATTTACCTTTTGAAATTTAAATTTAATAATAAATTCATAGTAAAATATTTATATAGATTTTATATATACCTGATATTATATTTCAATAGTAAGGATATTAATATCTATCTTTAATGAATATATATATATAATATTTTAATATCAAATATTTAATACATTGTGAGTTATATTATTTTCAATTTTCTTCTTAATAGTACACGACTTCAATTTATTGATTTCATATATGACCAATGACCATATTTTCAAGGACCATATTTTCAATGCCCATATTTTCAAGGGAAATATTTTGTTTCTATATATAAATTTAAAAAATCATTCATTCATTTATCCTCATTATTGAAGATGATCAAGGGGATTTCATAGTTGTGCATATTTTACTCATTTTTATATATTTTCTCCTATTGATTTATGAAATTTTAATGGAAATATTTTATCCATCATGAGAAATTATCCATGGTGTAAAATAAATAGTTTCATTTTTTTTCTTAATGTTACACTTTTGAATGTCTAAAGTTATCTATGTTTTAATTCATATATTTTATGACTTATTTACTAATCAATTTCAATTCCAACAAAATGTTTTTAATTATAAACATATGTTTTTAGGAATGAATATTATTCGTAATAATGAGATCTTTTAAAATACTATTACCAAATATTCATATTAAAGAAAATAAACATGACTACGATACCACATAGTGATGTTACAACCCTACTCGATCTACATTAATAGGATTGGTTTCCACAAAACCTATGGTGCCCTCTCCTTAATACATGATAGGCTTTTGACTAGTATTTGGGGTTTAATAATAACGTGGGAAGATAATACCTCTGGGATCATATATCCAAAAATTAAATTTAGACCTAAAAAAGTAATAGTCATCCATATGAATCAAAGATAATTAACTTTATAATACAATGGTGGTACAAATTCATATATACCAATATTATTTCAATAGGAATGTCGTACATGTCAATTAAGGCTTGAAAATGTGATAAATATACCCTATGACTAGATTATATATATCAAGTTAAAAAACAACAAATAAGACCAAAAGAACAAGTCTTTAGTCCTACCCTAGTTATATCTCCCATACTCTATATTTACCACACAAATAATCCATCAATCGTAGGTCAATTTTAATTATCATAAAATGCATCCAAGAGGTCTACATGGGTACCTAGAATTTCTGGATAAGGGTATGAGTATAACATAGTAGGAAACCTCCAATTGTTTCCCAAAATATCAAACCTGATAAGGTAAACGTTTATTTCATGTAATAAAAATGTGAAATAATAAATAAATAAATCACATTATTTCCATAAGTTTTGTTAGGACACTAGAGAGAAACCAAACCATGTTTGAGTAATTCCATATGTCATTGAGCATGATATATAACAACTTGGTTGAATTGATACACACCCTCTAACCATATAATAATCATAAACTATATAGGGGAATGGATCCCCTCTCTAAACACTTCATCATTACTCAAGGGGAATAGAACCCCTTCTTATAATAACTTCATCACTACTATGGGTGGATATCTTCCCTACCATGTATAAACATATCACCACTAAGTGATAAATGGAACCCATACATAGAATACCTTCATCACTCATGGGGTAATGGTTCCACTCCCTATAATCTCACAATCATTTAGGGGGATTTCTCCCCCAAGAATCACCTCATAACTCAAATGGAAATTGAGAACCATATCAAAATCAAACCAACTCTATAGGGAATAACAGAGTCCCTCCATGAAACAACCTCATCATTACAGTTTAAGAATTTATGATTCATATAACCTCTAAAATTTATAAATATTAAGGGTTGTATTTTCATTTAATTCATCCATTGGGATTCCTATATCATTTACATTATCATTAGCTCAATGAAACTCCACACATGGGTGTTTAATTTCGAGGCTATAAATTTTATTTTGGAACACATTTGACCTAAATAACATAAACATCAATTTAGGAATAAGCAAAAACTATTTATTTTTTTTAGTATAGTGTGTTTTAGGTTGGTGATAGCACACATAATACACCTATAAGAATTTATTTAATACCAAGGGATATATTAGGGACTTATTTCCTCACACTTATAAGGTTTTTTCATTTAATAACATCATTTATTTGAATAAAAAATAAGAAATATCATTAAATAATATAAAATGATTAAAATATGTAAAAAAATCTATAAATGGTGTAATACAATGAAAAATAGTACATAATAATAACACCTAAAAAAATCATAAACTTACACATAGCTACTCCCATAAATCAATGGAAAGAATAATGCATCAGAGTTAGTGAAGGTATCACTCTTTTATGAACAAAGTTATGAGATATAAATTTTGTGTTTAGTCATATTATTCTAGTGGAAAATCCCTAATTCTTATTTTATATGTTTTTTAAATAATCAGATAATCATTTTAAAAAAATCTAGAAAAAAATTCCTCCAAATCAATTTTGTCGATAGATACCCTAAACTATATATATATTCCTTAAGGACTATTAAATATAGGGTATCCAAACATAAGAGTAACTCTCACACATGGGGACTCTTATTTTTGAGGTAACCATTCATAGGATATAATTATTATTCTCTAAGACGATAATATTTTCTTGAACTTTACACATCAAATTATTCTTATATACAAGGTAATTTCTATTATGTATCATATTGATACATTCTTATAACTATTTAATATTCCCTTTACCATAAATTTAATATAATTTATTATTTAATTTAATCTTTCATATTATAATTCAAATTCTTCATTTTTTGTTTTTGAAATAATTGATGGACTCTTTTGTATAAGGTTACCCATGAAAAAGAGTAAACAATTACGCAAGGTGACCTTTATGTATTTGAATATTACTCAAATGTATTCAAGGGTAACGTGGAATTTCTTTTCTATTTCTCAAGGTATAATATTATTTATTTAATGGTATTTCAATAACTTACAAATTCTTATCTGAGTGTTACGCTTATGTATCTCAAGGGATTCCCATACATAACAAAATTTTAACACACTAGGATAATATTACATTCAAAAGTGTTACCTTTATGTATAGGAACACTTATATATTAGAGTATTTAAATTTTTTATAAAATCACTAAAAATACAAATAATATCCATATTTTTCATAAAAACCACTCCAAAATTTGTAAACATGAATACGTCATTCTAAATTACATAATACTAAAAACAATAGTAAACTCAACATAAACCTCCTCTACCTCATAAGAATTGATTACCAACCAATACTAACACGCCCAACAACTATATGAAGTCCCAAAAGACGTTTTCAATCAATGATATAACCCAAATTAACATTAACAAATATTCATCCATTAAAACATAGATAAAAAATTAAATACAGATATTTTTTCAATAAAAATTGGGTTTAGGTTTTGGAAAAAGATTCTACATGTTCATACCTTGATACAATCCCAGATGTTATATAATGTTACAAAAAGATAATTTTTTCCTTTTCAAACATATAATTCTAAAAGCTTAAATTGTTATATGTATAAAATTATAAAGAAAACGATCTTATCCATATGACTATATATTGATTCACAAATACAATTAATTACTTTAAAACTCCCTTTTTATTGTTGATTGATACAGAAAAGATAAATCGTGTCCTTTAAAAGTAGTATAGTAATTTACAATCATTATATAGGTAATATTTCTATTTTCATGTGACGATAATGTAAGAAAATTATATAGCATATTGATAAAATAATCCATGATGGTAAACATCATCACCTAGTAGATTCCCATCAATGTATGAAAATTAACTATGAGTATCTTAAATTTGGAAATTAGCTATGAAACATTCCTCTTTCATTATCTATATATGGAATAGATATTTTTGTTTTGAAAATATTAACACATTTGATAAGGTTATTTATGTTAGAAAATTATAACTTTCCACTGTGGATATGCATAAATCTTATGTACCTTATGATGTATCTACTAATTTTAGTCCAAAGTAATTTGGTAAAAATAATGATATTTATTTCGCCCTTTTATTGAAAATCATGAATTAATGTAATATATAGGTGTTCCAATATATGATGTTCAAGGAAATGAATATTTAATTTTGATATGAGTGTTCCATAATGTGATAATTGAATATCCTACTTATGGAATTTTTTTAGGATGAAACATTAAACGAATTTTATGGTGCCCAATTTTTGATGAAGGTACACACTTGGTTTGGTCAAAACATTATGTGAATATAGTATTACTTAGACATCATATATTTTTTCCACAAAAAAATATTGATCTTAGAGAATAACACTTCCTGATATGTTGGATGATTGTATGACACCTTCTCTATTAATGGGTGATGACCTACTTAAAAAATAAAGGATATATTATTTTTTTATCCTATTTTTAAAAGCCCCTTGAAAATAGGTTAGAAAAAGATATTATATTTCATTTATTTATTGTATTTGAATTATTTTTATATCAAAAATATTCTACATTTAATCTACATAGATAAACATTTATTTGATAGTGTTATTAGTATGTTACTAAATGCACTCATAAAATCAAAATTTGAAATGTAGGCTAGGTTATGCATCATTAATATAGGAATTAGGTAATAGATGAAACTAATGATGGATAGAAGATATATTTTTATTCCTCTATCAACTCACTCTCTTCTAAAAAGAGATATTTTATTTTATCAACTTCTAAAATGGTTTAAAAATTCTAGAGGGGTATTTATAAAAAGCAACACCTCATGATTTTAAAAGAACTTTATGTTCGATAGCATATACAATATGCAACATCAATCTTAAACAAATAATGAAATATTATAATTAAAATATGATCATTATAACCTAGTCGTTGAATTAATGGGAATAAATTAGAATAACCACATTAGGAAATATATATTAAGTTCGTAGTAAATAAATATTTTTTTATTAATTATTTGAAGACAAACTCCCAATTGTTTTAGAAAAGTAATTTTATTCTTCAAAAATACATTTTTTTTAAAAAAATTATTTATTGTGTGAAAAAATAATATAATTAATATTTTTCTATTTTATTTAATTTATTTGAAAAAAAGTAATATTAATTTTTAATTCAACATATAAAAATTAACATTGGGTGAAATTTTTGAGTTGTTCAAAAGATATTGATTTTACAATGAATAGTGAAAAATATCAGTTTTTATTGAAAATTGTGTTCTTGTATCAAGAATTTATAAAGATACATTTTTTAATATGATTTAAATATAAATTTAGTTTTATTATATTTTTTATAATCCAATTAATTTCATTGGAATAAATTTCATGATTAAATTTGAAAAAAACATATTTATACATTAAAAAACTTTTTTTTAAAATATACATTTTGAAGAATTTATTATATTGAATTTAAAATTTATAAAAATTGATTCTAGATACTTATATTACATATTTATAATAAAGGGGATAAAATTTGGTAAATATTCGACTTTTATTTTCAGTCAATATGAATAGTTACCATGACAAAGTTTATCACCTCTAAAAGGGTAAATCCGGTTAATCTAAGTCATGACTATGTAATAAGGTAAAAATATTTCATATTAATTATTATCAGATGAAATTATTTTTTCAATTATCCCATTATTCATGAAATTAATTTTTTAATGGTCTCTTTTCATGAAAATTATCAATATAATAGTTAAATCAACGAATGTTAAAAAAATAGTCACTCTCTTGGTTTTAAATATCTCATATGATTTATATAGGGAAAAAGAATTCTACGAATGAATATAAATATTTATTTTTAATTTAATGACATTATTTTCATGATGTAAATTTATTTAAATTCTTTAGTAACTATATAATTACATTAAATAATTATGCAACTCTGACATTGTATTACATCAAAGAATAAAAAAAATCAAATTATTAAAAGTACTGTAATTTGAATTAGTTACAGTGTTATATGGATTTTAATGAATAATATGACATATTAGTGTTAATTTAAATCATTATAAATTAATTTAAAAGTCTTATTTATGTCTTTTATGTCAAATTAAATGAATAGTATCAAAATTGACATTCATGATATTTTATAAAAATAATATTTTATTAAATTATTTTAAAATAACGAAATATTAAATAAGAAAATTATGATAATATCTGGTTTAAAATTTCATATAGTATACATTTATAATATTACTTTCAACATATATGTAATATTATAACCCATTATGTTTGAAAAATATGTTATAAGGGTTAATGTTAATATAGGTTAATTTATTGTTTCTACAAACCTATAATGTTTATAACACAACTTAAAACCAATCAAAATATTATATTTTTGATGTTATTTACCCTATAATTATTTATATTCTAATAACTATCCATTTTATGGAATATAGTTAGATAATAACCATATTATATTTTAAATATTTATCAAATTCCAAAGGTTCCCCTCGCCTCAATTATAAAATGACACATCCACCCTCAATTATTTATACCATATTAATACTTAAATATCAATCATAACTAGAAAAAATACCTTATAAATTCAATATTTACATTATATAGCGGTTTCGATTCCAAAAATTCAAACCTTAGGATCTTTAATATATGATCTAAAGGAGTTCTTTCAAAGAAGTAGTAATCAATTTAACTTATCGCTTTCTTTTTACATATTATTTTCATTCTCTAAATATATAGTATTTATCATTAAAATAATAAATTTAGTATCCTAAATATGATAAAATTTAATTATAATTATTAAATCACCATTATCCACTCTCTTTATCATCAAATGGGAAGTTAATGTGTTACTCGTGTGTATGTATGGCTTATCGTCTCCACATAGTAATACAATTCAATTTCCACCACCATATTTCATAAAAGGTTTCATGATGGGATTTATATTTATATATGAAACATATGACATGATTATACTTATGCTATTATAATATTACATCTACTTTATTACCCTCTAATTATTTAGAAAACGATAGCATCGCTCGTGCGTAGGTGCAGACAACCACCTCTATGAAGGAATGTGACTTTATTTTCATTTACTTTTTAATTGTATGGTATTAAGGGTATATTTAATTATTATATATTAAATATATGATATAATAATTATTTTATAATTTAAAATTAATATTAAGATTTCATTATTATTATCCTCCAAAAAATAAAAATAGCGTTCATTTGTACGTAAGAGCTACTATCTGCATGAACAATGTAATTCATTTTTCTATCTATAACATTTATAGATGAATAATAATATGTATATAATGAATATATATACTATATATTATATTTATATCATCAATAAAATTCTCTATATTATGGATACATGATCAATATATAAACACTGAAACTACCAAACCAAAACATACATGAGAAACAAAGGATAAGTTACCTAGAAGTATGATTTTAAGGAAGAATCATTAATAAAAGGATGATAAAATATTATAAGTAAATAATTTATAGTATTATAAATATTTATTATTCTATAATATATATATATATAACAAATATATATCTATTATATAGGATTTTTGGAGTCATATGAAGAAATTCAAACCTCAGGTAAGGGTTTCTCGTCTCACATTTAATTCTGTGAGACATACGCCCTACATACCAAAACATTAAATTATGTGGTGTATATATGACCATTTTATATTATATATAAGGATTTAATTTATATTCATGTTATTTAAAATTTCTTTTAAATTAATTTGATTCATGGGTATTATTATTAAAATGTCACTAAAGTGGTTACAGATTTCGTAACTCAATTTCCATTCATTTGGATATACTTCAACTTCATTGACTATGTTATGCAATGATTATGTATGAATTTCCATTTAATTTTATTATTTTCTTTTTAAACATTTTTATTTGGATTTATATTTTTTTATAAATAATCTTTTCATTGATTAATTCTCACCTCAATGATTTAATCTTTATAGGGGATTTTGTCTCAATTACCTTTCATTGAGACATATTTCATTATTACAAACCTAATTTAATTTATAAGGTGTGTACAAAACATATTTACTATGTTATATCACAAATATATTTTTATTCAGGGTATTTTATGTTTCATTTGAAGTTATTTTATTCATTAATTTTTCATTAGAATTTTTATAAATAACTAAAGGTTTATTTCACAAGCTCAACACTATTTAAAATTGTTTATATTAAAATAAAAAATGTGATAATTATTTGATATTTATATATTGATATTAAATTATTTAATGATTCATTGGTTATTTATTGAAAATAAATTTTTTTCATTTAATTTCACTCCACATAAGTACTCATAGGACTTAATATTTAATTTCAAGTTAAATTTACTCTCTTTCTCTCTTCGATCAAAAAGTAATTGCCTTCCATATCTATGTTTTATATAAAACAATTAAATAATAATTTAACAATTCTAATATGATTTTTTAAATTCGTTTTTAGACATGTTTTTCTTTTTAGAAAATTATTTTAATGGAATATTCTTATCATTTTATATATGAGAAACTTTTTGACTTATTATAAAAATTGTAAATGGATTGTTTTCTTTCAACCTATATGGAATGAATAAAATTTATCATCATCAAGAACACTAAATTATTTTAATCTATGACTAAACATTTAAAAGTTTTCTTTTCAAATAAAATTCATTCCTTTTTATTTGGTAGAAATTTTAGACCTTAAATGAATTATTTAAAAGTGGAATGTGTATTTTCTTCAAAATATTTTCTTAAGAGAATTTTGATGTATTTAATATATGTCAACATCCATTATATAATCTTATGTTAAGTTTACACTATAATGATACCACCCACAATATTTCTTTATATGATTTTCAGTCATTTTTATTGGGGAATGTATTGATATTTCATACACTAATTATTTCAATTCATATAGTTATTGATTTCTATAGCATATTGATAATGTTTTATTGTTTATTCATATGATGATTACATTAGATATATTATATAAAAATTAGGGTATATTATAGATCATTTATGAAATTGTAGGTCTAATGAGAGAAACTTAATTGTGTTTTCTCTATGGGCTTACCTCATTATATAGATGTCTTAGAAAACTTTGTCAATAATATTTTTAGATGTCTTGGAATAAGGCCTCAGTTATATGTTTTAGATTTCTAACATTATAAATTCCATTATTATGAAATCGGGTTTTGATTTCTCTATTGTTAGCATATTTTTTATGTTATTCATATATAATTTTATATCTTATGTGACTAATTATATGGAATAATTTGACTATCATTTATTCATTCAATATTTTTCAGGTCTTATTAGTAGTTGTTATACGCTTACCCTTACTCAACATCTAAAATCACCCCAGTATTTTATTTTCTTTACCAAGTTTTATATTAAGTGTATTATAATATACATGCATGTATTTCTAAATTTAATAATGTTTTTCTAAAAAAATTCAATGTTGTATTTTACATTTTTAAATATAATTTTATATTCCAGTATGTTTCCAATTTCCAATACATCTAAATTATTCAGTCCTTTGATATGTGGAATCTTATGACAAGTAATGACATAATAATGTAACCACCTAATTTGGGATACTATGTTTGGTACTATTTTTGTTTTTATTTTCTAAATTTTAGTACAAACCATGGAAAATGATTTTCGAAAACATATATTTGGGAACAAAACACTATTTATAAATTCGAGGAAAATTTCACGTATGGTAAAACATACAAAAATATTGTTATGATAGATATTTTGTGGTTTCCCAGTACAATTAATTTTAATCATAATATGATTTTCTAATTTAGTTAGTGGCTAGAACTAGAAGGAATCTTGTTAACATTTAATGTTATTCTATATGTGGTGATTACAAGAAACCAAATTAGATGATGATTGAAGGGAAATATTTTATGATTGGCCTAATAAGTTATATTTATATCTGATTAAAAACATTCACCTTATTTAACTCATAGACTTACCATAGTAGATAAGGATATATTTCACTGAAAGATCTGGTGGTGAAGTCTATAGAAGAGATAAATCTCAATTTCCTTTAAATTTAAATTTGGAAGGTGACACCCAAGAGAATGTCTCATAAGAATATTAAAACGTTTTGTTTGTGGGAAAAAAAGGAATAGATCATTAAGTATTCAAGGCAAAATTAAGAGTTATATATATTGATATGATGTTTATCCAAAGGAATCATTTGTAGTTAAATTTCTTGTGTTTAGAGAAAACTGGAATTATTAGATCCAATTATTAAATCCTATGGTTAAATCCTAAACTATAGATGTATTTATGCTATTTCAATCATTAATGTGTAATTATTCATGTTTTTATTCATTTATATATTATAATTATGTTATATATGTGGTATTCGAGATATAATAATCTTGATTTATATAACGACTGTTCCATAGTAGATCTAATTTAAGGATTTCAATGAAAATTTATAAGGTACCGATAACCAAGAATATTATTTAAGTGATAATATCATTACTAACATTGATGTAGTAAATGGGATAGTTCACTGACATTGAACATGGTTAATGATTGGAAATATATTTTATTTAGGTCATTTTTGATGAATTTTATTGTATTTATGGAAATAGTCTATGTTTGTATTTTAGGAATAAAGATTATTTTAGTTTCTAGAAGCATATATGTTCAAAATTTGGCTAAAATAAGAGTTATTTATATCAACGTGGATATAATATTAATTTTTCCATGTGTTCAATGGCATAGATGTCCCTTTTTAGGTTTTAATTGATAACATTATAAGTTGATTTGAAACTTTTACTTGGTTTTAGTAAAAATAAACTATTGATGTTAAAATAAACACTTTTGATAGAATATTATTTGTTATGGTCTATTAGATAATGGGATATAGATAATCCTAATAATATATTCATTATCAATGTTGTATTTTTATAAATATTTATGGTCAATATAAGGATTACCTTTGAGTTTAGTTTTTAAATATCATTCACGATATTATAGTGAATTTCTCTATAGGATTATATAGAGTCATCATGAAGATAATTCTTTTATTTCTTGTTGAATTATATTTAACCTTTACGTCTAAGATGTGTATTAATAATGAAGATTTTGTGGGAAGAACATAATAAAAGTTTGATAAAGTATGCTAAAATTTATGAGATCGACATTGAGGATTAAATATTATATCATTTTAAGGTTTTTAAAGTTAATTAAGATATAGGTATTATTTATTTATGTAATAATCTAATTTGAAAAACTAGTGTTATTTTAGAAATTTTAATGTAAAATTTATTATTTCATCATATGTAAGATTATAAATTTTGGATCATATCTCATCATCTATTAAAATTTTCCCTTTTGGTAAAAAGTTTAAGAAATTATGAATATATTGTTATTATTATATCTAATATGTGCTCAGTTATATGATTATTTTATTGATTTAAGCATTAAAATCATATTTTAGAGTTATTTCTTGGATAATGAGATGAATTGGAAATTGATCAACGTACTACCAAATGATGAAATTTTTATTCTGAAATAGAAATATATAAAGTAAGATTATTTCATTATATTATTACTTCTAATGGTAAAGGAATTCCTCAGCTATGGGGAAAAATATTCAAACAATTAATTTATCCCATTACAACTATTTATTATGAATTTATAGTCTATTCATATATCATAGAATTATGGTTTTTCGGTTGTTAACTTTATACTGACAAATCTCTCTATAACTCAATATTATTCATTATGTGTTTGTTTTATATTGCATGTCAAAATTTTCACTTCTGATTAATAGTCTCCCAATTGGAAACATAGATTGGTGTTATTCCAAATAACCTTCAAATTTCACATTACCTCATTTAGGGAAATGTTTTATTAACTATTTTTAACAATGTAGGTTTTCCACATATTAATTTTCAAATTCCAAACCCTTAATTACAGAACACATGATTAAATTGTTACTTTATAATTTATTGAAGTGGTATAATTTGCACCTAGTGATTTTAGAGTAACACTATTTTTGATAGCATATATATTACCCAACACCAAATCTAAACAAAAAATTAAATGTTATTATTTAAATACGATTCATATAAACTGGTAGTTGAATTGGAGATTATGAATAAGAATAACCAAATATTGAAATATATAGGAAGTTCATATTCAATATTAATATATTAATTATTTCTTAGGATTTAGACACTAATAGCTTTTTAGTTAATCCAATTTAATCTTCATGAATACATTTCATTCAAAAATTATTTTTGTTAACAAATAATATAATAAATTGTTTTCAATTTCATAAAATTTATTTTATAAAATTAATATCATTTTTAAATCCAAATATCTAGATTATTATTGGGTTAAATGTATATATTTTTCTAAAAATGATTATTTTCTAAATAATAGTGAAAAAATTTCAATTTTTATTGAAAAAATATATCATTGTTTCAAGTATTTATGAAGCAAGATTTTGAGTTAAAATTATTTAAAATTTTAATTATTTCTCTTATATTATGAATAATAAAACTCAGTTACATTTAATGAATTTCATAATTTACTTTGGTATAAAAATCATTTTTAAACACCAAAAATGCAATTGTCTATAAACTATTTATATATAATATTTCATTTTTATTTTAAATTAATTAATGTATCTAATGGATATTTAATTTTGAAAAAATTATTCCATATTTAGAATTAGGTGGTTCAATATGTGTATGTTTCCCCCATATATTTTATCAATATGAATAATAACTATGGTAAAATTTATCTGTTTGGTAAAGGGTAAATAAATTTAATCAAAGTTAAGACTAAGTGATTGGGCCATAATATTTCTTCTAATTATTATTTGAGGAAGTTAATTCAACCCTTAACTACATAGTATCTAAATTTATTCATCTAATGGACACTTTTCCATGAAAATGATCAATATAATATTTAAATCAAATAATGTTACAAAATTTCACTCACATTGTTTTAAATATCTCTTGTGTGTTCATATAGAAAAAAAATAAAGTTATGAATGAATATATATATATATATTTATCTTAATGAATTTTTTTTCATAATTTTAATTTGTTTCTAATTTCTAGTAATTATATAATCACCAAATTAACTTCTACGTCACTTACACAGTATTTCATTAATTAATAAAAAATTTAATAAATGATTTCGAAAATATTAAAAGTAATATAATTTGATTGATTTATATTGTTTCATGAATTTTATAGATTCTTGTTAAATATTATTTTTCTATAAAAGTGTTATGTTATAATAAAAATTTATTTATTTATTTAATGTCAAATTAAATGAATATGGTCAAAATTGGAATTATGATATTTTATCTAAATAATAATTTATTAAATTATTTAAAAAATAAAAATATTGTTAGAGGAAAATAAGGGTAACAGATTGTCAAAAATATTATATATTGTTAATTTCTCTTTAATTTTTCGTATTATATATAGCATTATAACCCATTAGGTGTGCAAAAGTCATTACCATGGTTACTATAAAATAGGTTTATTGAGGGGTTAAACCAAATTAAAAGGTCTAAAATACAACATATTCCTACATAAATTTTATTTTATTTAAGGATTTTAACACAATACATCCATATATTTGAATAAATAGCCATTTGGAAACATTTTTTGGAAAATGACATTATTATATTTTAATGTTTTTTTATCAAATTCAAAAACTTCCCCGAAACTCAATTATTAATGGGAACATAATCTATCACTTATTTACACTACATTTTGTCTTATATGTAGACCATAACCTGAATAAATGCCGTAAAATTTTACTTTTAAACATTCTAAATGTGATTTTATTCTAAAAATACAAACCCTAGGTTCTATAATTAGATTACTAAAGGAGTTCTTTTAAAGAAGAGGTGGTTGCCTTAACCGATCACTTTCTATGTAATTATTCTTTACCTCATCCAAATTAATGGTAATTAAATTTAAATAATAAGTCTAGTATCCAAAATAAACTTAAATGTTATTATTCTTATGAAATCACCATTATCCACCCTATATCCTATCAAATGGGGGGGGTGAAAGTACTGCTTGTGCATAAATATGGCTTGCCCTCACCATATAGTAACACAATTCATTTTCGAAAACCATATTTCATGGATGTTTATTAGGATAGGTTTAATGTTTTTATATTAAAACAATTAAATAATTATACTTCTGGAATTACAATATCACATCCACTTTCTTACCTACCAATGTGTTTGAAACAATAACGGTGCTCGTGTGTAAATGAGGACAACCACATCCACAAAGTGAAGTGATTTTTTTTCATTTATATTTTAAATGGATAGTAATAATGATAAATTTAATGAATATATATTATATAAAAATTATTATTTAATTTAAATTATTATTTAATTTTATTTCATACTATCTATCGAAAAAATTAAAACAGTGTTTATGCATGTGTACGATCTACCGTCTCATGAACGGTGTAATTCATTTTTCGATATGTAACATTTATTGATTACTAAAATATATTTATAATGAATATATATTATATTTATATAATTATTATCATTATGTATATTATGGAGTCATTATCAAAGTACAAGGTCCAAAACTACCAGACCAAAAAAATCATGAAAAAGCTATGTAGTTATTTCCCAAAATAGTGATTTTAAAAAATAAAAATTAATAAATGGGTGATAAAATATTATAATGAAAATAATATATGGTATGATATATATAATATAAGTTATTTAAAATATATATATATATATATTAAATCTATATTTTCTATAAAGGATGTTTATATGTATATGAAGGAAGTCAAACCTGATGTAAGAGTTTTTCATCTCACTTTTACTTCTATAAGATATATTCAATACTAACAACTTATTTATTTTATGTGGTGTTTATACTTCCCTTTTATATTGTATATCTTAATTTCATTTATATTCAATTTATTTAATAGATTCATTATAATTTATTTCCTTCATGGAGATTGTGATTCAACAATTACGAAAGGGATAAGGGGTTTCTTAAATCAATTTCCATCCATTGGGTTATACATGTAATTCAATGGTAATGATATTAAATGATTAAGTGTGAAATGAAATATATTTTCATTATTTAGTATTTCATAAAAATTAATTGGACTTACAATATTTACAAAAAATCAAATCACTGATTGATTCTCACATTAATGATATAATCTTTGTAATGGATTTCATCCCAATTACCATTCACTAAGGCGTATTTTAATATTAGACACCTAATTTATTTTATATGGTTCATATAAATCCCCTATATTATTTTATATAATTAATATATTAATATTTTTGGAACATTATTCTTTATTTTATTTTTTTCATTCAATGGGGTTATTATTCAAAAGATACCAATGTGGTAAGGGTTTATTTCACAATCTCATCATTATTCAGAATGATTTATGTTAGTTTTACTACTAATATAATTAATTTATATTTCACTCTAAACCCCAATATATTTAATTATTATATTGTTATTTCATTAAAATACCTGTTTTCCTTCATTTTCATCAACTTAATTACACAAGAGTCTGAAATCACTTTTTTAATAGAAATTATCTTCATTTCTTTCTTTGGTGTATATTTCTTTTTATTCCATGTAATTGTTTTCTCAAATAAATTAAATATTTTTTTACTATTATACTATTATTTTTAATGTTATGGTTACCCATGTTTTACATTGTAAAAAATTGTTTAAAAATAATCTCCCTGTCAATTGAAAAATGAGGTACTTTTTGTCTTTTAAAAAATATGAAAGGAATGTTATCTTTTATGTTATATGGAATTAACATAATTTTACTCCATTAGGACCACTAAATTATATTAATATTAATTTACAATTTCACAAGTCTCAATTTAACTAAATTTTTATCTTAATATTTGTGAAATATTTTAGACTTTAGTTAGTAATTTTAATGTGGAATGTGTATTTTCCTCATGAAATTTTCTAGTAATATTTTCAAATTGTTTTCAGTTATGTCAAAATAATTTGTTAAATGTTATGTTGAGGATAAATTCTAATAATACCATCCACTAAATTTATTTTTATGGATTATGATCTATTTCTCTAAGAAATGTATTAATATTCTATATACTATTTCAACCAATGTAGATATTTATTAATTTTTATAGATGGTTGATTATGTTGTATTGTTTATTCATATGATGAATACATTATAATTATTAAGTGACATCCTTGGACTGATATAGCCATTCAGTGCATCCGTGAGTATCACAAGGAAAACAATATTGGGATTTTTCTAAGGTCTTTCCCTTTTATATAGATGTCTTAGAATAGTTTTTGATGGTATTTTGTGATGTCCTATAATAATTCATTGATGGTATGTTTTAGATGTACAATATTATACATTCCATCATTATGAAATAAAAAGATGATTTCCATGTCATTATTTGATTTTTTATGATTTACAGGGATCATTTTTCATCTCATGTGAATATTTTTATGGAATTATTTGATAATAATTTATTATTTCTATATTATTTATTTTGTATTAGCTTATTTTATATGCATACCCTTAAACAGTATCTGATCTCACCCTATTATATTTTTTTTCCTTTTCCCAGGCTTCAAATAAGTGTATTATTATTTTCAATAAGGGATATTCTAAAAGGAATAACGGTGTTATAAAATAAATTACAATATTTTTTTACTAAAATAGGTTATTAATGTATGAAAATAGTTTTCCAAAACTACTAAACTATTCAACCATTTGGGATGAGATCGCTTGTATCCTGTACCAATGTAACAATGTAACAAATAACTCTAGGCTACTAGGGATAAATATGTTTCATAAAATATCAACCAAATCTTGTCAATTAATTAATTTAAGTTAATTATGTTAAAATCATATGCTTCTGATGTTTTGAAGAAATATTTTAGGAATTTAATTATATATTTCATTCTACCTTAAAAAATTTCAATGCACATGTTCCATGATTTGATTTTTTTTTTGAAATTTGTATTAAGTAATATTATAAATCTGATGATTTCTTTATAAATTTATAACGAAATTGCAATCATGTTTTCTGAATTAAAGTTGTTCTTACCATTAACATTCATTGATATAATGGTTCATATGGTGAGAGGTTTATTTCTATATGATCCTATACATTCCAATGGATGTACCCCCATTGAATGGTATATATATGTTTTAAAAGTGTAGGTAAAAAGTTATTGTCACTCAAAAGATTATAATAGAGAGGGTTATTTATTAAAAAATTATTTGAGTTATGTCCTAAATACTTATCATCTTTGGATAGAATATTAATCCAAAAATATCATCACAATGAGTGTCTAATGGTTAAAGGAATTTCAAGAAGATTATTTATCATAATTACCTTGATATAATAAGATTATCTGCATCATTATGTTTTATATAATAGTGTGGATGTTGAATTAAATGTCAAAACTCAGAAATAAATTCATATGAATGTGAAGCAATCAAGAAAATAAAGATAGATATCCCCCAAATATTTTTTTGTATTTTATAAGTTTAAAATTTAAAGTTTAAGTAGGAACTATAATTACCGCATGAAAAATCCCAAAAAGAAAATAAAAGTATAAAGGGGATTTTACGTATGCCAAATCAATCCCAACATAATTCCAACAAGATGTGGGCCTTGTAATTCCAGGTAAGAAACCAGTCCAATGAGAGATAACTTGTGTAATTTGTATCATCCAATCCTTGATCCATGAAATCTTTAAGACCAGTTGAAGCATCATTTAACTTTATTATACATTAGTGATGATTTATTCCAATCAAATCTATATTAACATCATGGTACTAGTATCGTCAAAACATCACTAAAACCACCATATCCCCCGATCAAAAATAAAAGACATCAAAAACCTAAATCCAACATAAGTAAAAACACTATATCCACCAAAATCATATGAATCAATAATAGAAAACACTTTTCCATCACATCAAATATCAATTCCCAAAATTAATATACATGTTTCATGATCATTATTTTTCAAAACATCACCAACACATCCCAGCCTAAAACCACTATCCTAAAAATTATGTGTGATATTATCCTTTAACATAATGTATAACTTCATGAAGAGAACAAGAAATAAATGAAGCTAAAGTAGACAAAAACTAAAAAAAACTTATGGCAATATAAATCCAATAAAATCAATCTTAATAATGTAATAGGAAGAAAAGAACATAAGAGAATCCCCTAAATCATCCAACCACATCACATTACCCCGTTGGGAACAACACTACCTCCTTCTACCAACTGAGTGATACATTCTATAATAAATCGTAAGTTCTAATAATAATTAATGGTAGGAAACCCCCATTTTGGGCTTCACATACTTCCAAATGGATTGGTAAATATCATTATTCAAGAAATCATGGTGGATTTAAAAAAATGAAACCCAAGGCTAGAATTCAAAAAATTATAAAAAGAATATGAAAAATGAATGTATTGGTTCACAATAGAATAATGAACCTATAGATACAATGATAAAAAGAATAATTTTAATATTAGGGTCATTGGAATGAAGAGGATAGAGGTGAGGTATGGAAATAAATTAAAAGCACAAATAAGAATAAAAACTACAACGTTGATTTGAGATAGTCCTATGTCAATGTGGAAAAGTATGTGATACAACATAAAATATGAGATAGGAATAAAATATCATGAAGAATAAAGATATGGTTCAAGATTCCACCATTTATTAATGAGTAAAATGAAATAACCCCACCTTTTCTAGAGAATAACATTGAATTTCTCTAGTTAGAGAGAGAAATAAGAGAGTGTAGTTTTATCTTGATGCTATATAATGGAAAAATATAAATAAAAAATAATGAATAGTTTTTATGGTGATTTTAATACCATGTTTTTAAGGAATTATCTCTAAATATTAATTTAATTTCTATAATACTTTTATGGATAACTATAAGACCATGTGTGTTCATATTATTTATAGAGGTTATATAATCAATGATTATATGTTATATAGAAAGGAATAAGATAAAAACAGTAAGATGAATAATATTGGAGTGACACTAATAGCAAAATTGATACATGTATCTGGTACCCAACTTATAAATCAACTTTATTTGAATATTTTATACATTATAATCACTAAAAAAATTAGGAGTGGTATTATATGATATTTTAGCTACTTATTGTTTAAATTAAAATTGTTTAATAATATTATTGTAGTTAAAATAAATGAATTAATATTCATGGAAGTTAATTTTTAAGGGAAGGGTATAATGATGTACCTTATCTAATGGAATAATATTTAATACAAGAATTTCATAAACTGGATTTGGAAAACAAAAATTGGTTAGTTTTAATATTAGTTACTAAAATAGCTACAAAATTGAATGAATATTTCATTAAATAAAATCCTTTCAATGTGACATTACAATAATTTCATGGTAATCCAAATTTAAAAGGTTTACTTTGTTTTATATTTGAACACAATGACTAGATTTTTATAATTGATAGAGGTTCTAAATCCATTAAAACATAAATCAAATTAAAGAGTGTAATAAACATGTTTGATTTCTTCGAAGGTTTTTTTATATACAATATTTATACTATTTTTTTAGGACTATGTTTATATATTTTATATTTTTAGACTAACTAGTCTTGTATAAAAAGTATTTCTCAATAACTAGTTTATCTATCCATTATGAATAACGTAACTTCTTTTTTGAAAATTTGTAACTATCAGAATGTAAAATACATACTGAATGTTAGAAACATCCTAAATGTGAGAAATAACATATAGTTGATCAATAAAAAAAATATATCACGTATATATAATACAAGATAAACATTTTGAAATACAGTAAGATACTGTTATTATATTAAGAAGTTATGGTAAGAAATTCATGATTGTATGTAATTCACATGGTCATATAATTATCCCATTCAGGAATATTGTGATTAGTTCCATTGGTGTCAATAATATAATTCATGTTCCAATTTATAGTGAAAATTTTACCAATGTTATTCTAGTATTAAATGTAAAAATTTAATATGTTATTAAATTAAAATTATAAAATAAATTCTCAATTATATATAAATATCAAAATATATCAAAATATACCAGTTTCTAAGTTAAAGCTACTCGTGATCACCAGAATGGGAATCAACTACGGCTACTGGAGAAGATGAATCTGGCACGGGATGTGGAGATGAGTATGATTTTTTATGATGTGAAATTCTATTTTGGTTGACATTTCTTTTTTGGTTTTTTGAGTTTGTGGTTGTAAGTTTGGGCACTATCATTCCATAAACCGGCTTTTGAAAATCGAACTAAAAATGATTTTTCCAAAAATCTTAAAACTCCACTGACTAAATTTATATGAAAACATAATTGACCATAAAATTTTGGATGATTTCATTACCCTTTATGATGTGAAATCATTAAAGGTGAATTATAATTTATTTTCTTTTATTCTTTCAAAATATATTATATTAATTGATTTTCCTCAAAATTATTAATTTATGATAAATAAAAGGAGTGAAGACAATGAACTATATCTATATAAACCATAGTGCATATATCTTATAGAATGGATAGGTTATAATTCACTTAAAAACATATGGTATTTATTTTAAATCAATAGTATAACATTTAAGGGATATAAAAAACCAAAGGATTTAAGTTTCTATGATTATATATATATTAATCAATAAGAGTTTTATTTCACATTTAGCTTGGAACATGTTATATGTATGGAATATTTTTTAAATAAAAAGAGAAAAATAGTATTTGAAAACTCATAAAATTTGATGGAATTATGTGTAATTATGAAATAATATAAATTTAACTATCATTAATACATGAAAACATAAAAATTACTACTAGTATTACTATATTTCTATTTAGTTTATACACAATCTGAGTAATCTAACATAAAAGAAAAATAACCAATTTCTGTGTCTTTTAAGCATATGTAATAGTGTGGTTATGTTAGAGTTGTATTTTTAGAGTCTCTAAAACAACCCAATCATAAAAAATATACGTATTACATAATTTTATTAAAATATTCATTATATATCATAATAAATCACAACCTAGAACATATAGGTTTAGTCTCTTTAGATACTTAATACATAACCAACATAATTTACATAAAATCTTCAACATTTCCTATAAATATTCATCACTCATGATAAACTTATTGATATATAACACATAGTATTACTCTTAATTACCTAAGGAATAGAGAAATTACAAGTGATTCTCTCAAATACTCAGTAAGGGGTGAATATAAGACTTAACAGCTAAATTACAAATGTCTGCATAATAGAAATATGTGGTTAACAGAACATAATAAATATGAATGAACATAACATAAGGGAATCATTATTAATAATATAGAGACTATAAAACATGATAAATCACATGAGGATTTTTAATAACATAGGAAATGAGTATTAGGTGTGTGGAAACATGAGACAATAATCACGAGTATTGTAACATTATATAGGTACAATACATAGTATAGAAATATGTTATAAACATAAGCATTGGAATTATAAAATTATGTCATGGTTAACAAAAAATATATTCATATCATCAGGGAATAATCCCACCACCTACCCATAATATAGTTTAATTTTCCTAGCCAACCCCTCCCAATAACCTTTTATACATAGGCTACAAGTACCCCATATCGCTTTGGACATTATCTTACTACATGTGCCCCATAACCTTTTAGACATGGGATAGACATCAAGGTCCCATTATGATCTAATGAGATTTATAATTTTACCAAATATATGAGAGGTAATCAATAATCCCATCCATAATTTAAAATAAAAACATACATATGTGAGTTAGGAGGATATGAAAACATTTCTAATCAAATCACAACTTAATTAACCAAAGAGAAAAAAAATTTTGTTTGACTATTTCAATGAACATGATCCCAATCCATTAAGATAAAGAATTTGGGTGATAAAATTATAAAATACCCCTAAGAAATTGTAGGAAATGTTAAATGATATTAAAAAAATGTCAAAAAATATTTATAATAACATTAGGAAATTACTTTTAAAAATAAGAAAAAAATATCCATCTTGGTTTTAATAGGTTTTATTTCAAATTCTATAATTTATAGAACAATGAGAATATAAATTTACTTTGAAAAAAACATAAAAAAATTGAAATATATATTCATAAAGAAACCCTAATATAATGGTCAAAAAATCTGTTAAGGTTGAGGAAATTTAAAAAATATTTCGTTCATAACATTGTTTAGAAAGTAAAAGGAAACAAAAAAGTACCCCTGTTAAAAATGTTAAAAGAGATTCCTTTTATTTTTGTAAAAAATATAAAATGAATATTAAAAATTTATTGAATCAATTTTATATTATTAGAGATGTAAATTTATTAAAAAAATATCAATAGTTAGGAGAAATGTTCTCTACCAAAAAAATGATATACATTTTCCCCCACTTATTACAAAACGTTTGGTTGCGTTATGTACCAAAGGGAGGCTAAATGGATAGAATACATTTAATATCAAGAAATAATTATAAAAGAAGAAAATATATGGAGTCTAATAGAGATAAAATATTCAATTTTCCGTGATTTAGTTTTTTCATAATCATTCTTGATTCGAATGTGAGATAAGAAGAAAACCATTTCGATTTTGGTAACTTTTGAATAGAAATCCCTTAAAATGATAATATGAAAATGATTTATAAATACAATTAATTTAATGAAAATTATTATACATTAAATTCATGGGATTAATATATACCACAAATATAATAACAAGTTTTGGATATAAATCATATCTCAGTGAAAGAAAATTATCATGAGAAATCCATTACCGGAATATTTTTCTTAGTTCAACACAATTTAATTCCATCTATACTAAACATAGTTATTTTATTAATCTTTATATGGATAATATATGTAATTATACTATTTTATACCATTCATTTATAATTTATTATTACAATTTTACTTATCATTAAATTTTAAAATTAATTATCCGGTGTCAATTATCCTATATGTTCTGTGCTGACCACAGATTGGATGTTCCAATCCTTACACCCAGATCCTTATTTTATCACCTTTATAAGGTTGATGATTATTTATTATGTTTTTTTTAGGTATTGTTCTATATTCCCATGATAATTTCATGGATCTTATGCTGATGTTTCATATAGAATGCTTAAAAATATATTTTTTTCTAAATTTTGATTCAATAAAATGAATTGATTTTATTAATGAATATAATTATATATATTATCAATCCAGAATTATGAAAAAAATTAATAATCATCACATCTTATTATGTGTCTTAAATTAGTATTACCCATTCATGATGTAAACATTATAACATCATTCATGTAGGTGGTTTAACTAACCCAAACAAGAATGTGTTATAATGATTTATTTAGTAAGAAAATAATATTATATATTAATAATATTTTTTACATAATATTAATAATTTAAAGAACATGGAATTAATTTGATGAATAAAATTTATTAAAATTTGAATGAATAAGGTAAATAATAATTATTAAGAATATTATAAAACATACATTGCATACATCATTTACATCAGGGATCTCCTGCACTTGAAAGTCCTTGGGTTTCACTACTACAACTCTTCCCTCCCCCTTTGAGTCTCTATCTGGTTTATTCCTAGTTCTGTGTTTTCCCCATCCTGTATTGACCTATTCTCTACATCTCCGACCTTTCCATCTGGATTTCAAAAATCTTCGACGTCATGTAGTCTACATTACAGGGACGGGGGGAGGCTTGTTTGATCAATCCTAGTGGACATCAGGTGTTGTGGTCTCTTCCCCTAACATGATTGGGTTGGTCTACATGTGACAATAATATGTAGTGACAATCTTGGCATGGTGATACTATATATTTTTGTTCTATATCTCAGATGATAAATCCCCCTCCATTATTCATCATTCATCGAAGGTTCCTTGTTTTCATTCTGTATCTTCCCCTATTTCCACCTGTATCACCTGATTTGTTTCCTAATGCATTATTTTTTGGTTTATTTGTTTCTAAGGTTCAGGCTACCGTAATTGTGTTCCCCGGGCTCTATAGTTCCATCTTTTTATTAATTTTCTTGGATAATTCGGAATCTTCTT
This sequence comes from Viscum album, assembly GCA_963277665.1. NCBI lineage: Eukaryota > Viridiplantae > Streptophyta > Magnoliopsida > Santalales > Viscaceae > Viscum > Viscum album. Next base: position 1,696,500,005 of record OY728147.1, read on the forward strand.
AGTTTCCTCTTCTATTTTATCTTGATCCTCCACCCACGCTGCAATTATAGTTGGGATCGATGGATTCTATGAATTTTTTTATCATATAAGTGAATTGGGTGAATTTAAAACTATTTAGGTACTATTTTTGTTGGTTTCATTGTACATGGTGGCTTGGTGGTCTCTTGATTTCTTATTCTATAATTATGTTGATGAATCCCTCACTATATGTAATCCACTTTTGATATATTCTATGTGGATTTACTACTAGATTTTTGTGACTGATTCTTGATGTGTAGTTTTGGTATGGATCATTAATACAATGGTGAATACCCTGGTGATGAATCATTATCTTCGGTTCTTCCTTGTACGATTACCACCTAAGTATAAATGGATTTTATTTGCAAAACAAAAAAAATAGCTCAGAATAAGAGTTGAATCATTTCTAAAAGAGCCTCTTATAAATGAGGGATTGGGGACTCCTTATTATGACTGTAGATTACAAAACCATTTATATTCTTGATAAGTATAGAATTTGGTAATGTATTCAAGAGTAAATAAAATAAAATTTGTATCTACATGTGGTTATATGAGGGTTTCTTTTTTAGGAGGGAATGAGTGTAATTTTTCAAATCCCCATTCATTAACAATTGAGAAATTTAATTTATTCTATACGTTGATAAAAAGTCGACCAATATAGGAGATAAAAAAATTTTAGGATAATAATTTCCTCAACAAATCATTTATAGATAAATTTTTGTGATATTTTAGTACTTTTCACCTTAATTTACACATTTATTTCATTTTACCTTAAACACGATAACTCAAATTGTACTATGGTAAGATATTTATATACCTAAAAATGAAATTAAAATTATGAACAAATTTTAATATTTAGATTCTAAATATTAAATTTTTTTAATTGATCCATTTTATAAAAGGGTTAAAAATTAAATTATAAAATAATAAATGTACAACACATGAAAATAGTTTTGAAAAAAATATATTTCTAAGCCAAAAAATAGATTTATTCATATATCCTAAAAAATAATTTTAAAGACCCAGAATTTATATTTAAATTTGTTAAAATAAATTGGAATTTTACGAGTCTAAAAAAATTGTTGGTGCGTGATTCTAAGGCCCGTTGTGCCAGGAATCAATTTATGATGTTTTGTTCAGGTATGTTTAGTAAACGTACAAGAGGGTTTTTCTATCTTTTGAACCGTTGCTAAGAATTGAAATTTAAGGGCACCGTGGAACTCATAGCACTAATATTCGCTATAGAAGACTTTCACCTTGATGAAAGTTGGTTGAGGGTTGAAGTTAGTTTTTGGGTTTTACATGGAAATAATAAATAAAAATAAACTCATATTTTATTTTATCTATTATAACCACCCTTGTGGAAATTGTTGTGGGGACCACCCAAGATCTCAAAACCTCCCAATTTGAATTTGGTAGCGGGGACCACCTTACCCCCTATAAATGGGGGGATAATGCCTTTCAACTCCCACATTAATGTGGGGGAGCCACTTGAGCATCATCTACATTAATTCTTCCAACACACCAATTGATTGTGCAAACTCTCCCTTAATAAATTCAACCATTTTGAATATTATTCCACTAATGTAATCTATTATTTGGAGTTTATTATTTCATTTTGGTGGAACTTGGGAGTGGTGAAATATTGGGAGAAATCTCCCAACAATGAACTCTCCACTGACAATGAACGCCGACGAGGGACGCCTTCGACAAGGAAGAACGACATCCTTGGACCTTCTTCCTCAGACTCCTTGTGATGTGGGATATCCTCATCCATGGCGAATCAATTCCCATATTTTTCCAAATAGTTCGTCTTCTTCTCTGTGACTTCGTCAATGAACAATGAACAAGGTAGGGGTTTATTCTTTATTTGTTTAACACTTTCCATGTTCTCCCCTCTTTTTCCTTTACGGGGTTGGGAATTGAAATTAACGAGGGATTATGGGAATTGAAAATAAATTATATTCTCATTCTTTGATTATGTTCTTGATGAACCATTTGCTACCACCCTAAACATGGAGGGTGCGGGCCAAACTAACATTGCCCGACCCCCTCTGTCGTTCTTCTTTATGATGTTCTTTGGAATAGAGACAAGGCGACGAGACAAGGAAGGAAACGAAGGCAATAATGCCACCACCTGTAGCCACATGACCCATGCCACCCCCGTGGTCTCCCCCTTTCCATCCAAGCTACCTCGGACCAGGCCGAGCCACCCTGGACGTGTTGTCCACCGCCCGAATCGGTCCCAGCCACCCCAGAACCGCAACACCCTTCCACACTGCGCCGACCGAGCCAGCCTCCCTCACCCCTCGTGGATCCCTAGCCGAGCCCACCTTCCACGCTCCTCGCGGCTCCCCACCCGAACCTTCATGTGCCCTCGCAATGCCTTGGCCAAACCGGCACGTGCCCTTGTGGCGCCCTCTGGACTGAGATGTTCACGCAGCGCCCTCATGCCAACTCATGGTCGGTCCGTGCCCTCACAACCATCCCACACCCTTAGGGCCTTCCATTACCCCTCACAGCCTACTGGGCTGGGCCTAGTGAACTAGGCCTAACCCAATTGGCTAGCCCGCCCAATGGGCCGGGCCGACCCAGACTGGGTTGGCCCGACCGTGTTGGACTATACCCATGCCCACTATGGCCCCTTACTTTCTTTTGGCCATATCATTGGCACGGGATTTCGATTTGAAAAACCATCAGTGTCCCATGTAATCTTGGAGAATTATGGTCCCTTTGAGTATACCCCACTGGTGTTTGAGTTATAGTTGAGATACGGTCAGGTTGGATCATGCACGAATCCAATCAGCCCCCCGGAACATAAAGGCTAATAACTCACGAACCGAGCATCTTATTGACGCGTCGTCTATTGAGTTGAGACCCCTATGATGTGGAGGACCTTTGAGATACTTCTTAATGAGAAATCATGAGAGTTGGAGTATCGACCAATTGCTCGTGGAGCGGATTCTTACAGTGATGAGAAAGCAGTCTGCAGAGACCTAGTAGCTGGATGATACTAGACGACTGCTGACCGTTTGACTTGGAGTTATTCTACTAGCCTAGTGGGGAGTTCATGGATGTGGCTGCAGCCCCATGGTGGAGGAGCGTGCATGGTGATGCGGCAGACCCACGGTACTCGACAGGAGGAGTACCTCAGTAGGCTACGAGGAGGAGCACCTGGGTGTGGAGGTGGACCCATAGTGGGAAGTGCCTCTATGTGATGCAGCAGGCCCATGATACTTGACATGAGGAGTAACTCAGTAGTCTAAGGTTAGTGGGAATTGCCTCTATGTGACGCGGCCGTCCCACTGTACTCAATAGAGGAGGAGTTCTCCAGCAGCCGAGGTTTCGATAATGTGTGGGGGATGTTACTTGATACAACCCCTAAAATAAAATCATGGTTGACATGAGTCAGCACTTTTTTGTTTTCCTCATGATTGAGATGGATTACTAAATAACATAGGTATATTTATGGGCATATACAAAGTAGGTTTATCTGTTGATTCCTTACTTTGTGGTTTATCCATGGTGTATTAGTGAGACCTTTAGGGTCTCGGGGTCCTACAGAGTATCGTTACACTCACCCCTATAAGGGATATGCCCACACCTTGTTGTGTTGGATGCAGATGATGGGAAAAACTGACTAAGGCTGAGAGTACCAGGACTAGACGGTACCTGAAGGTGGGCCTTACGATGAGTCAGTACATGGAGGTGACTAAAGAACGTGGAGTGATGAGTATTCTATCTTTACCTACCCTTTAGGTAGTAATCCTGGAGGATGACCCAGTACCTGTTTTCCATTATTCAATTGTACTTGTACTTCCGGTTCCTTGTACTTTACAGATGGTCATGTATTTCTATCCCCTTTTACTTTTCAGTAGTCTTTTGTTACACAGTTTACTTAGAGTTTTGTATCCATCGGTGTTCTCTGTTCTGTACATTTACAGGTTTTAAAGCCAATACATTCCTAGTTATAGGGAATTACGCCATTGGTGCTAGTCTCTAGCCCCTGGCCTATGGAAGGGGGGCTTGGGGTAGTCACAACACGGGTCTCGGGGGACGGTTCATGTTAGTTATAATCTCCAAAAGAATTGTAATTTATTTTATAATATATATACCCAATAATTTTAATGAAAATCATTCTCCAATAATGATCACATTAATTTTTTAGTATAAAAATTTCTTAAAATAATGGAATGTTATACATTAAAAATAACCTTATTTTAAATGAATTTAATCTCATCCCATTATTTATCTCTAGATCAATCAATTTTGTTAATACAATAGTATTATAAAACTTTTTATAATTATATAAGTCAAAAAATTATTATTTGAACATAATAAAATATAATTAATAAAAATACATATTCTTATAATAAAATATATTAATTATCTATTATTTTATATTTTTATTCTAGGGTTATTTATTTTGAAAGAATTATTATTATTTTTAGTTTACTAAGTATTTCATAACATAATTATACCGATTAGATAAAATTATATATAATGACCATATATCCTATGACTATATGGCCAATAATAATTTTTCCAATGAGCATATTACATTCCTTTATATAGTCACACATACATCTCTAAAAGAATGCGTCCAATTATTTAAATTATTTCTCAAAATTGATACTATATTTATAATGTTTTCCTTTTTTATAAATAATTAGATGTATGAACATCAAGGAAAACAATTAAGATAATGATTTTAGGTTCATGGTCTTTTTAGTTACTTGTGGTTTTATTCCTCATATAATCTTCCTAATTATGATTCATATTGAATTCTCGTAATGTATTAATATTTATCTCTATGGATAATATTTTCTCTCAATAAAATATATCATGATTAATTTTAGTTTTGGGTTTTATATTTGACAAACGATTAGAAAAACAATACTAATTTTTAGTGAAATACAAACTATGGTCATGTGTTGTTACATTCTACCCCCTTTAAAAGAAATCCCCCTTGAAATTTCATTACTTTAATAAATAATTGTTGTTACTCCTACCTCATTACATCTTAAGTTACAATATTCCATACCCAAACTTATGGTTTCCATATATAACATTAACTAGGTGATCATACTTATTGAATAGTAATTTGTATCAATAATCAAATATTTCTACTGGTTATTTCAAATAATATAGATCATCTTCCAGTTATACTAACTCTTAGTACAGTACATGTTAATATATATATATATATGTCCTTCAAATTATAACATAGAAGACACCATGGACTTGTGAGAGGTTTGGGGGATGTTCTTGGAAATATTCTACCTTCCCCAGATAGTTAAGAATTTGAAAAGTTACAATACATCTAATGCTCAACATTGCCTTATTCCCAAACACCATAACCCACTTCTATATTTATATAAAAAGGAAAAACTCATCTACATAATTAAACTCTAAATCACACAAATGATTATCTGTGTATCTCATCTATTGACATTGTTTAGTTTTAATATATACTTGAATGGTTTGAATATTCTCTAACATCTCTTAAGTAAGACCTAAACCCAGAATCTAATTCCCTACAACATCATCATATCATGTTGGTGTTTTAAATCTATTCCCACATAGGGACTCATATGGTCCCCTTAGAATTCACAAATTTAAACTATTTTTATAGTATACCTCTACCCAAGAAAGGTGATGATTCCAACCCCCATTGAAATATATTTTTAGATTTAACATAAGTCTAGTTATGATAATATTGGAGGGGATGGAGACTCAATAGGTAGGAACTATGATTTTTCAAATAGAAAATGGGCATCATTCTAGTTGTATAGTTTTTGAAGACCAATCGAATTTTTTAATCCATCCTAGGAATTTTAATTCAAGGATAAATTTGGGGTCTTTTCAAATGATACTAAATATATTTAATTGGAGAGATGTATTCATTCAAACATGATAGGAATTTTTTTCAAGAATCTCTCAGTGGATGTGAAAATCTAGTAGGCGATGATGCTTGGAAACCTTCCAATATCTTCATGATTGATGATGGTAGTCTATCATTTATAGGAGATATGATAATATTGAAAAAAAGATATAATATATTATAATTTTGTATCTTATCAAGGATTAGCTACTTCAAAGGTGATAAACCTTGGTATTATTTGGATCATATGTTTTGGATTGGACAATACTAGAATATTAGTTATTGGAAACTATATATAATTGGGAAGGTTTACTTTAATTTCATCTTCAAAAGTAGGGTGAATTAAAATACTTTGTGGAATATTGTAAATATATATCTTCAGGATAGACTCCTCATACTCTCTGAATGAGATTCCAACATCAATCCCTTTGCTCTAAAATAATCTACTACTCAAATTTAGGTAAGATTTCATGTCTTGAGAAACATTTTTTGTCACTATAAAATTCTCATTGAACTTGTATTATTCATTGTGTGTCCAATTAAAATTGATCAACGTACGTTTGATAGTGACATTGGATTTTATGATATAACCCAAGTAGGGGTGGATAAGGAATCTAAGCTACCAAATGTTATATTTTGGGATTTTAATGATAATATAGTGGAAGTAAAAGTGGAATATGAATATAAATTTACACACTGTGGGATCTGTAAAATGGTAGGGTAATTCATTACAAAATGTAGAAGGGTTCAAAAGTAGGTTAATATACCAATTGGTGAAAATCATGTGAGCAATATTCTAAACGATTGACTGAAAAAGACTCAAAATTTGAGATAGGTGAGTTGTCTAAAAAATTGGTAGATAAAAAATTGGTTCTAAAGATTTGGTGGTATGAAAAACAAAATAGATTGTTGTATGTACTAATCTGGTTAGACAAGAGTAGTTGGAGAATCCCAACTCATGCCTTGATGTTATGAAAAAAGCGGCAACATCTGTTTCATAAGAGAAGAGACTTATATATGAATTCTATTAGGATATAATGTATCTTATAATTCAGCACCAAGAGTAATTCAATATTAATGGTGAATCTCAATATCATGAGAATGATGGGAGTAAAAGGAAACATACGATAAATTTTGAAGTTGACACTACTATTATAGGTGATGTCTCTTTATCATTTCAAAAAGATAAAGATTCTTGTATAACTAATGATATGATGGGTAACAAGGATAAGGAAATCCTAATATAAATGAATAATCCTGTGAAAGTATAGAGATTAATAATAACACATTGAGGTATTCTTGTGTTTACATTAAATATAAATCTATTGAACTAGACAACAAGACTAATGTTCATATTGATAGTTTCATTCCAAAGTCAGATGGCGCTATAGCTTTTACATTGACATATCGTTTTTATGATAATATAGTTCACAATTAATCTAATGTGACATAAAATTCTACTACATTTATAAGCCTCACCTCTATGGACAAAGATGATAAAGAATGAATTCCTATGAATTCTGACTTTCCAAAAAGATCCTGAAGTATTAATGAAACTAGTGGAATTAAAGATGAGTGTTGTAACCTCAAGTTTCATAGATTATGAAGATCATGTTTTGGAACTGTTTGGGCATTCCAAACCAAGAAACAATAAATTATCACAAGATATTCCTTTATAAACATAAACCTGATATCATCATCATAGAAAAAAAATCATTTCTCCAGAAAATGGTCAAAATTTAAAGACATGGATACATTCTATTAGACCCAAACATGTCCTTCTTGTATAGTTAAAGAATCTGGGTCCATGTAAATCGAAATTTTGGAAATTCAATATCCTTTATCTATAGTAAAAAAAATTGGATAATTTTAGGCTATAATTCTTTATAAATCAGCACTGTTTCTCCATGATTTATGCCTATAACTTCTACTAAGATTGTAGAATTTTATGGAATGATAATCTATCTATAACATGAAATCAATTTGTGCCAATGATTCTTATAGGGGACATCATTTCCATAATTAATAGTAATGATAAAAATTGTACTGTTAATTCCTCTACCTCATCTGAAGAATTCAAATATTGTGTGGATGAATGAATTTTTTTTGACGTAAATATGGTGGGTGCTAAGTATACTGGGTATAGAATATTTCAGCGAAAGTGTTTTCTTGTAATATGGATAGAGCCTTGGTAAATGGTGACTCTCTAAATATATATAATGATATATATTTTTATTTACCTTAACTAAAATAATTTTTTATCATCATCCATTTTTTTATATTTTGACCCTTGTAGGTCGTAAGCCTTTATTAACCTTCAGATTCAATAATTTATGGTGTAATAATTCTGAATGTCTTAAAATAATTCATGATTCCTATATCTTTATGAGGATTTTGGATGATTTGTTTACATGTACTCTAAAAATCATAATTTTTTAAAACATACTAAAGAAATTGAGTATGAATTTATTTAGCAATATTAAGGAAACTATTTCCTCTCTTGAGACATCCCAATAGGAAATTAAAGAGAGAAGCACAAAGATTTACATTAATAAGGATTCGTGTAATGAAATTTATATTTTTTGTGAGGTGAAAAAACATTCAAAAATTAAAGAAAATTATATGAAATAAACCTTTAGGTTCATATGGATCATGAACGGTTACAAGAACACCGGGTTGTTCAATGTTTATAATAAACATAGTAAACTGTGTAGTCATCTATATCTTCTAAAGGTTGGTGAAAATTTACTATTTGATAGGTAGTAAACTTCTTCTCATATTTTTTCTTAACACATGGGTCTTCTTATGGACATGGAACTAAAACAAATTTAATAAAATATGTAATTCTTAATCTTATAAGTAGTGGTGATAATGATATGCTCACCTCTCCTCAGATGGATAGTGAAATAAAAGATATAGTGTCTATTCTTAACTCTAGTAGTTCCCCGGATCTAGATGAATTTACCAATAATTTTTTTCAAGACATTTATGATACTATTCATATTAACATTTGCATAATGTTTCAATGTTTTTTCAAAAGAGGCCACTCATAGAAATAACAAATGATCAATTCATTTTTTTCATTATGAAGGATAATAATTCTAATGAGATTCTCCAATTCAAGCATGTTTCTATGTTTAACACTATTTACAAAGTTATTGGTAAACTCCTTGCTCCAGTCCTGTAAAAATTTTAAAAAAAAATCTCTTATAATCATTTTGGTTTTATACAAGGTAGGATTATGAATGATTTCCTTATTACTACCTTTGAATATGTTAATATACATAGTAAATCTACCATATGGGGTTATATTTACATAAATATTGATATGAAAAATAATTTTGACATAATGGATTGGGGATTTCTTTTTTTAGGTTCTATGTAACATTGGATTCAATGGTACATTCATTAATTGGATAAGTATTCTTCTTACCTCACTACAAATCTAAATTTTAAAAAATGTCACCCTTGATGGTTATCTTTCTTACTCGAGAGGGATGTGGTAGGGTGAACCCTGTCACTAATTATATATAATATTGTATAGGATAACATGAGTATAATTCTCTTAAAACGTGTTAAAAATGGAAGGATGAAACCCATTACATCCAACACAGGTATTCTTTCTCCTTCTCATATATGATAGGATGATGAAATTATTCTATTTTTCCATGGTGGAATGAAAAATATCAAACCTATAAAGGAAATTTTTCAACATTTTCAAATTATTTTGTGTTAGTTGGAATAAAACTTCTGTGTATTTTGGAAAGAACATGAATACAGAAAGTAAAAATCACACCACTTTTGAGTTGGGAATCAGACAATGTATACTCCCTTATACATATCTTAGGGTTCCAATTTTTTTGGGATAATACACGGATCTCTCACCTTATTTATATTGTGAATCAAATTACAATGAAATTAGATAATAGGGAAGATAAATCCATCACAATGGATGTAAGAGTTTTTCTTTTCATGAAAATCATTGTCTCCAAAAAAAATTACTCATTTTTTGATTATAAATTTCATGTATCTTTGCTGAGAGAAATAAATACTAATTTGTGAAATTTTATTTGTATTGGAAACATTATTGATAGAATAATAACTACCATATCATGGAAAACCTACTTTAAACATATTTATCTTTGTGGGAATTAGTATTAAAAATTTGGAAAAATTTAACAGGTCTCTCCAATCACACTTTATGTGGAGACTGTTCAATGGAATTTCTGTTCAATTGGGGTTTATCAGAGATATATTTTTACACAATATTCTAGATATAAATTTTTATTGATTAGAATACATTTTTGGCCTCCTCGCAACCCCTCATTTGATTGTATCATTACTCAGGACCACTGGTCAATGAATAGAAACTCCTCTATGATATTTTGATCATAAAATTAGATATGTTTCCCTTCTCAAATTAAGATAAATTCGGATTATTTTTTGATGTATTCAAAATCAAGAATCAATGGACACTATAAAAATGATAATTATTTCTCTGATAAAGTGAATAATATGATGAATAATTACTCTTTCATCAATCAGGATGGCCTTCTAAGCTAAGAGCCAGTAACTAGTGGTACTCTTCGAAAAAATAATTTATATCTCAACTCGATTAATGGAATTAATCATTGATGGTTGAGAAATCTATATTAAAAATGTATTTATCCACCATGTTTCACACTAATATGGAGGATTTACCATATCAAGATCCCTATAAATACTTATTTTTATGTTTTTGGTATCTCTCTAGGCTCCAGATGTGAATTATATCATCAACATAGAGATGATAATAATCATATCATCTTGAGTTCTGATACTACCCTTGCTCTGTGGAATTTTTTACTAAATGTATTTAATGTAAATCCTCTCTAGACTAACTCCATCCTGGAATTCCTACAACACTATAATAATGCTACTCCTTCAATGCATATTTTACGTCTATTTCATGTTTCCTGTGCTAAAATGATCCACATGATCTGGAGAAATGAAAATTCTACCAAAAAAGAATACAAAACCTTCAATATTAAAGTTTTTCATTTAAAAATCATAACAGTAGTACGATATTCAAGTAGCATATAGAAGGAAAGATACAACAATTCAGTTCATGGCCAGGTGGTGAAAATACAACATATAATTCTATTATTTTATCCGTGTCAGAATGGCATTCTCAGGGTTTGTTTTACCTCCCCAATTATTGACCTAGTTAAGTGTAATACGGATGGATCCTCCAAAGGAAATCTAAGACCAGATGGATGTGGGGAATTTTTCATGCCCTCCATGTCTATCCTTTTGGGATTTATTTTTAGATTTATTTGTATTAATATTTTCTTAGAAGTTGATATGTGGGATTTGATAAATGGAGTGAATATGGAAAATCCAATTGTTTTGAACAAGGTATGAATTGAATGTGACTATAATAACCTAGTTCGTGAAATAAGTAATGTAAAGCATCACCTATCATAGAAACTTCCAACCCAATGGATTAACTGCATTGAGTCCCTCTCATTAATGAGATTTTTTATCACACATTATTTTCTAGAATATATTTATCTTAAAGATTGTTTGAAAAACAAATGTGTTGTAATGGAGGGTTGTATCTTCTCTGATCATCTTTCTGATGAGCTCATGTCCCTTTTTTAAATGCTTTACTATAAAATATCATCTTTTCAGTACTTGTAAATAGTTACTTCTTCAAATTTAATATATTTTCCCTTGGTCTAAGTAATCATATTTTTTAAAAACATTATGATAAGAAGTGATAAATCATAACCCCATATCAAATGGTTGTTCAATTCATTATTATAACATTGAGTTAAAATCATATCATGGTCTAATTCAATGTAAATAGGTACTCCATATAGATTTACAACTTCCAATATATCATGGAAAGTTCATCTAAAGGGAAATATTATTGAATATTAAATAAATATACCAAATTTTTAAGTTAATAAAATATAACCCAAATGAAATTATATACATTAGAATTCATGGGATGTATTATGAAAAAATATGTGATGATATTCTCTCATTTCCACACAGGTATGGGTAATACTTGAAAATTACCCATAAATATCTAAAATTCAATCTTACCTCATTAGAAACCAAAATTATGGAAATAAACTCTATCTTACCCATAAGCATGTGGTGCCACTAGAAATGATTTGTGTGAACTATATATATATATTTGTGCATCTGGGATGGATGGTGAATGATGATCTTTGTACATATTCCAAATAACCCTTCATAAATTCTGGTATTGGTGGAAAATATATGCATTTCTCAAATCTTATAATTCCTTCATTATAATGGTTAAATTATAGATAATTATGTTCCATACGATGTTTGGGACCATACTTTGAAAATATGTGTTTTTTTGTGTCCTTTAATCATCTATAGGGAAAAGGTAATGTAATCATTATTATATAGTGTATTATCCATATTATTTACCCTCTTATGTTATAATTTATTAATCAATCACAATCCTTGAGCACCACCAACCATCCCCGTTGACATATTTTCAACTCCTTCTATAAGAATATATAATTCACTATCTTAGAATCAATATCTATTTTATAATTTTCACCATATATATAATGTATCAATATATTTAGTAAAAAAGTATCTACTATTAACATCAAGTCATTTTTTTGGTAATTTTTATCATGAATCAACAATTAAGAAGAGGAATATGCTAACAGTAGATTTTTTATGATAAAAAATCCCAATAATATCTCTGATGCATCATTGTATATCAAAAACCCTTATAAACTATAGGGTATAGTGAGTGAATGTGTAATGACTAAAATTCTCTTAATATTAGGGAAATTTTATTATCATTATTTTGTTCGATGAAACATAGTTCCCTTCTACATTCAATTGTTTAGTGGATTTGAAATTCTTGAGAATTTTCTCACAAATAATTTATATTCTCTAACTAATCCAATAAAACTATGAATCTCTATTATAGTGGTTGGATTGGTCCATTATTTACTTGCTTCTATCTTTAAATGATCCATAGATATATCCTCACTTATGATTATATAACCCACGAATGAGACTTTATGTATCCAAAATTCACGTTTGTTAAATATGGGATATATTTTCCCTCTCTCGTGGTGTTCCTCAAAACCATCAAATGATTTTTAAACTCTTAATTTCTCAGGTATTATTTATGAATGTCATATATATTTACTAAAAAAATTCATGGTAATTTCTATCAAATCTATTTCTTATATTAATAATGAAATTGTGGGAATTTTTATATCCAAATGGCATCACTACGAATTCATTGATTCAATGTCTTGTGATGAATCTTGTATTTGGTATATACCCCATATTCACACATAATTGATGAAATTTATATTCCATATCTATTTTTATTATTATTTATCCCTTTATAGTTGATCGAAAAAGTCATAATTATGATAAAGATGATTATTTTTATTGATCATAAACATATTGAGTTCATGGTAATAAATGTATAGACACATTGATTTATCATTATTAATAACAAAAAGAATATATGCACCTCATAGTGAAGAAATTGGTCATATAAACCCATTGTGTAGATTCTACTAGAGTTTCTTCTTTAATGCGTCTTATTTAATATACATTATTCTATATGGTTTATTTGATATAGGCATGTCACTACGTAGAGTTCTATAGAAAACATAACCACAATATCTGGAGGAATACCATGAAACATTATAAAAACATTAATATATTTATTCACATTCATAATATCCTCAATATTGAGTTTCTTATAAACTATTTAAGATAAATACCATTCATAATATTTTATTAAGACCCATATATTGGACATAATTTCAATTGGGAGTAAATAGATATTCCATCATTGATATACCATTATATTTTTATTTAGGAAATGAAATATTGTTTTTTATTTTGGAAATTGATATGAGATCTATCTATAAAGAGTAAATCCATCCCAAAATCAAATAAAATTTGTTTAAAGGGATTGTTTTGATATTTTTAGGAACAAGATTCCCAAAAGATTCAGTACAATAAGTGTGGTATACCTAGGATTCAATCATTGAACCACTTGGAGTTTTAATAGATAATTTAATATCTATAAAATAGTAATACATATTTACAGTTATAGATAATTTTCCAGATTTAAGGGGTTCATTGAACTTGGATCAATAAGATTTTTTCAATGTTGAGTGTACATGTCACCACCTCAAAATCATGATTCATTCATCATTTCATTAATAAAACCAAAATGGTTAGTGTGAGTATCCGGAAATAGTAACTATAGTACATGGACATATGATAAGTAAAACCATTCATAAATTTTCATAAATTTTAAAACCCACATTTCACCCAATGAAATTTTAGGTTCATCATATATCATGTTTTCTTCAATATGGATTTTCTAAGTCATATCCACTAATTTTTCATAATCCAACCCAAAAGATAACTAACCATAAATTTGACACAAAAAAAGATTACCCATCATTAACATAAATACATATTACATCATTCTGCATGATTAATCATTTCTTACCAGAAAAAAAATATCACCCCAAAACCTATAGGTATAATTAATTTGGGGAATAGATATATAAACAATATATTTTACAAAAATTCCTCAGTAAATTCAAGAAATAATCTTCCTAAGTTATACACTATAAAAAATTACATCTAATGTTACTCTCCTTTAACCGTGGAATTGAAACATAAAAAGGTATGAGATATGATGTTATGTGTGGGGTGAATATAAGAGGTGTCAATCAAAGATAATAATTTAAAATAAATGAACATATGTATTTGAAAACATAATCAATGTATATGGATATAACATAAGGAAATTATACACAAAAGAACCATCAATCATAAGACAAGATTCATTACATGAGGATATTAGCATAACATATCAAAGGATTCATTTCAGTGTGGAACTTTCATTCAATAATCATGAGTTCTGAGAATTAGAAATAGTTACATTGCATAAAAAAGAAGTATTTATAAACATAATCATAGAAATAATAACATTTGTTAGTGTTATCCACCAAGACAATCATATAGTAATATACTATGCAAACCACATTCCCATAACATTACAGACTTAGGATAACCTCATTTTCCCTTTATCATTTTTTAATTAGGTTAACCACCTACATCCTATAAACTTTTTTACTTTTTCTAACCACCCATGACCCATTAGATTTGGACTTGGGTAGACCACTCAATTCCCATCCCTGTCTCATGATATTTAAAACCATTCCCAATACATTGAAAGGATTTAACAAACCTACCAATCACATAATTATAAACCATACATTTTTTCTATATGAAAATGAAATCATCCATAAATGAGTTATATATTAATTTCCCCCAGAGAAATAAATGGGTTTCACATGGATTTACACAAAATATGATTGTATGTAATCTAGTGAATGAAGGTGGATAGTATCGTTAAATAATAACTATATTAATGAAATGTAAAACTTTAAATTATGATGACATATATATATAAAACATTATAAAAACATTTGAAAAATACATTGTAAGATAAGATGAAATAAACTATGTGTTTTCAATAAATTTTATTTCAAAATAAATTATTTATTAAACATGGAAAATTGTTATTAATTAATAATGACATGAATACATGGAATATAATATTTGTAAATAAATTTGATAAAGATAGTATTAAAATTAATTCATTTGGAAGAAGATAAAAAATTTCCTTTCAACCATTGTAAAGAAAGTCAATGTCTATAAAAAATGAAACATGTAAAAAACATTGAAATTGATTACTTTTGTTATTCGGAAAATAATTTCACGTACAATTGAAAAAAAAAGAAATAAACCATATAATTTTATATAATTACTTTTTAAAAAAAATAATAAATATGGAGTATAATGATTCTTAAGAGAATTTATTATAAAAGTTCATCATTACTTATAGGAAATATTATAGTTGAGTTGTTAATCCAAGGTATTTGAAATAGTGTGAATACTTGTAATACAAATAAATTACTAGTAGATAGAAAAGTAGGTTTTATGTTAGAGATAAAGGTCATAATATTTTCCCAAATAGAAATTTTTTCATAAATATCCTCGATTTTTTAGTGATGTTATACAGGCAAACTTCTAGCTTGGTTAATTTTGGAATTAAAATCCCTTGTGAGAGAGAAATTAATATAGGTTTGTAAATCTATTTAATTTCATGAATATTATTTCCTTTAATTTAATTAAAAATATTACAAATTACATTCATGGATATTATATTCTCCCCAAAAAATAACCAAAGTTATAAATATGAAGCATATATCAATAAATGAAAATAGTCATGAGAAAACCCGTAACTCGGACTTCAACATGGTTGGATGCACTGTACATCATTGGATAATAAATTTAGATCTATTAATCATATATATCAAAAAAAATATTTCATTTAATATATTTAATACCATTCATTTATATTTTCTAATTACCAAATTATTTATCATTCCTTGTTAAAATAAATATTCTAGTGTTTATAGTCTTGTGTGATCTTTGTTATCCTTGGTATGGAACTTTCAGTAATTAATCATTGATTAAGGTTTAAAAACTTATATATTGTTCAATAAGACTTTCTATATACTTTTAATATATTTATGGAGTCATTTCATATAACTTATGGTGATGTTTCACATGTATCTCTACAAAAATGCCCCTTTTATTAATTTTGATCCAATAAAATTAATTAATTAATTAATTAATATAATTATATATATTACCATTCTAGAATATTGAAACATATTAAATTCCTAATTATTTAATCTTATTTATAGTATTTATTTTATATTAGTCATCAATTATGTAAACATTATAACATCTTTTACATAGGCAGTGAAACTGACCCAAAATAGAACACATTATAATGACCAAATTAGTGAGAACTTGTTATTGAATAGTAATAATATCACTTTTTTCAAAATCAAAATGTTTAAAAAATATTTTACTAAATTTATAAATATTATTTGGATAATTAATATGAAGAATAATTATTTAGTAAGGGAAACACTTATGTTTATGAATTAAATCGTATCTCTTAGAACCTCCGGGAAATGAAGGATTTTGGAAACCTTATTATTATAAACTATTTTAAAAAGTGGTATAGGATTGTTTTATGGAGAATTGGGGTTGGTATTTAATAATTAATATATATATATATATATATTTAATGTGGGATGATGAGGGGTACTTTTATAGGTGATCATGAGTGGAATTTTTATAAATACACCTTGATTATTGAATTTGGAATTTAATTTCTCATGAAATGTGGATCAAAAGTGGACTAATAATAGAGATATTATAATAATAGGTTAGTAATTCCATCATAGACTCATTTATTGTAATTTTATTTTGATATTTTTGGACATAACCACTTAATTTACCAATTTTATTTCATTTTACCTATACTGTGGTAATTCATTTACATTTATAAATTTTTATGCTTATAAATAAAATTAAACATATTATTTAATTTGAATATTATAATTCCAAATATAAAATTCATTTTATTGTATTTCATTTTCAAAATGGATAAAAATTAATTTTAATATATTAAAAATTATACCGTATGAAAATAGTTTTAAGAAAAAATAGCCCTAAAATAGAATTATACTTATTCCCATGAAATAGTAATAACTATATGAAAAGTAATTTATTTAATTATTTATATAATAAATTTAATTAAAATCATTCATTAATAAAAATAAACATAATTGGTTCAAATATACTGAAAATAATGGAAAATATATCATTAAAATAATCTCTTTTAAATTAAATTGTATCGAATTACATTATATAAACACTACCCTTTCAATTTTATAAATTAAATACTAATAAATTTTTTAATATGATTTTATGAACTCATCCAATACTTTTTAAAAAAAATAATTAATAAAAATAAATATTTTTATAACAGAATTTTCTAATTAATTATTGTATTCATATTTTATTCAAGGATTATTTAATATGTCTGAATTTTATTATTTTTAATTTACAAAAGAAATAAAAAATTTCAACATACTTTTTAGATACTAGTATATACAATAGACCTATATCAAATGGCCATATGAACAATGGTCAAATATTAAATGGAAATATATCTAATAACCAAATTTTATTCCTAAATATATCCTTACATACATCTCAAATATAATTAATCCTACTCACTTAAATCATTATTAAAATTTATATTATAATTATAACGGTTTTCCAACATTCAATATTTATAATCAGAGTTTTAATAATCATTAATAAATAAGAGGATAAATTTTTCATGTCGATGGTATTTTTATTTACATGAGAATTGATTCCATTTGTATTTTCTATAATGATGATTAATATTTCATTCAAATAATGTATTAATTATTCTCTTACGTAGTATTATTTTATCTCAATAAAATATAACATAGTTGTTTTTTTTGGTTATTTTTATTACATGATTTCAAAAAAATTACTTACTTATAGGTAAATACGTATTAAATCATATGGTGTTACATCCTCTCCATTATATTACATTAGGAAACCATAAACACATTTTCGTACTAGAAAGAAAATGAAATACATATTTGAAAAGATTAAAAACTCAATGAAAATAACTTATAAGACTAATAAAGTAAATGAACAACTCCGTATATGGAATACAAAATTGAAATCAACACAATTAAATTGAAAATTATTTAAAGACTTACACACCACTCATGTCAAGGTAAACAGTTATCCTTGAAGGAAATCCTTAATAAATACAATGATTTTATTCATAATAATTTATGTTAATTTTCAAATAATTAGTTAATGATACTTTTATTTAATTGAAATATTATATGGTCAAATTAGTTGTGGTTTATATCCATCATTGACCTCTAATTTTCATGTTACAAAAGGTAAAATATATAATATCCAATTTCATATCATAAACAATAAACAAATTATCAAAAAAACATATTATAGTAGTGATTCAGGTAGCTTATAATAAAATTACTATGAAACGTGTTCTTCATGCCGATGTTAACATTTATATAGTAAAACTTTCTTTTAGAACATTCATTACATTGAAAATTTATATTTTAATGAAATAATATTATAACAGATTGTGAAATTTCCCATATATTTGTCTGAAAAATATTTTATAATA
Organism: Viscum album; assembly: GCA_963277665.1. Lineage (NCBI taxonomy): Eukaryota > Viridiplantae > Streptophyta > Magnoliopsida > Santalales > Viscaceae > Viscum > Viscum album. The sequence goes on from OY728147.1 coordinate 1,696,519,066, forward strand.
AATATTAATGGTATAAAATACTTTTTTTAATTATATAGGTGTTTTTAAAGTAGGATTAAATCAATCAAAAGAATAAATTTTTTAATAAAAAGGTCTTTTGGAGGATATCATTTCCCTAATAACCGAGCTTCCATATTTATAAATATTACAAATTTATGTAGACACAATGTTCTAAAACTGGTGATACTTTTCATAATAAATTTTAAGGGAAATGGTATGGTTCAGTCACCCATTACACTATTTTCAATGAGTGTACATGAAATTCTTAACCATGAATAGTTAGTATCCTAATTTATGAGTGTATATATGTGGTATGTTTTTAAAATTAGTATATTAAATAATTTATGTTCTATTTTTTTGTATAATTTTATACTATTCATATTTTTGTGGAAAAATATGTTATGAACATGTAATTTATTTCCATATAAAATATTTTATTTTAATTCATTGTGTCACTTTTATAATTGAAAACTCAATGGGATGAGAGACAAATATGATCAAGAGACGACTATGTAGTTGTAATGTTTGAAAAAAATTTAATAGATGATAGATTGTTCCTAATACCTACCATGTAGTGGTAAAAAACTATAATCTAAATCTATAAAAATATATTTAAATTTTTTTTTATTATTTGAAAATTTATTTTACATTTTTATAAGACATGATAGAGGATTATTCTAATAAATTGAATAGTGTGAAGATATAATTTATATTTCCCATGCAAGGATATCTAAAATATCAACCATACAATATAACACTTATATATTAGTTTTTTAAAATCATATAATTCTAGATATTATATTATGTTTTAAAAATATACATGATAGTACAATGTGTTTTTATAATCCAAAACATTTCATAAAGATATTTTTTCACAAATTAAGCCTATATATTTCTATTTCTTGATTTTTATTAAGGTATATATAATAATAGTTCTCTATTAAAACCTATTTCATAAAAAAATAAATATATTTATTAAAAGAATCAGTGCCAAAAACAAATTAATGTTATTTATTTGGGTTACTTAATTTATAAAGTTATGAAATATGTTATAAACCATGGAAAAACATTCGAATCAAAGAGGTGTTCCTATGTGTAATTATAATTTCACCCAAAATATTTATTAATGATTTATATTTTATACTTTTTTCAATTCTATATAAAATATATATAGAATATATATTTTGATATTGATATAGATTTGATATAGAATTATTGGATAGATTACATTGTGTCGATATGTATATGAACATCAAGAAGATTTTTTTCTATCATGAATGTTATTTTTGTTATGGAATTCGAATTCAATTAATTTTCATTATCTATATTCAGAATCATTTTAATTTACATTTTTCTCTTCTTTTACCAATCCAGATTCTTTTCGATTTTATACCCTAAATAAATATTTTATATAAACAAAACACACAATGCGATAACTAAATTAAGAATATAAAATAATTTTCCTTTTGTTAGCCAAGAGTGATGCTTTTGGGATATATCATTTGTATGACATTGTGTTTAAATCCAACAAAAATGTACAAGGAATGTTTCATTATATATGAGGAAGAAAAGATATGAATTTTAGTATCATGGTTATCAATATTAGAAATATTAATGAGATTTTCATGTAAGTGTTGATGGGGTAAATTTATTCAAAAAAATAATTTAAAACTGTTAAATATAATTTAATTGATAATAAAATTATGAAAAAGACCATTAATTTATTTATGACTTATAAAAAACCCATAAATAATTCATTCCAAAAAAACATACTCAAATTTTCATAAAACCCTGGGAAAATGATCATTTATTATTTTTTATGTTGAAAGAAACCATTTTCCATTCTAACAGGTGGTGTACTCTAAATGACTAAAAGTTCATATTTTCAATTTAAAAGTGATATTTTAGTTCAAAACTTGTTTGAAACACTCGAATATAAGGAAACACACACAGAATATCATGAGACTCTGAGAAAATGGTCATTAATTTATTTTTTACAGGTAATAATTACTTTTGTGTCATTCCAAAATATGGTGTCCCGGAAAGCTTTAATGTGAATTTCTAATTATAATCATTAACATAGGGAAAAACATTTGTCATATACTAAAAATAAAAAACATTCATACTATTTTAAAAATCTTAAAAAGGATTTTAATTCATTTTGATATATATGAATGAATTGGTTAATATTACAATATGCAGTTCTCTCAGAATAACTAGATGAGTGTGATTTCAATTTAAAAGTGGAATTTTAGGAAAAACAAGCTCTATAATCTCAAAATTTTAAAAATTCACATATATTATATCACCATATATAGTGACCAAGTAGTGTTCAAGATCCAATGCATCTTGTATGACATGTATCATACCTTGGGTATTATACCTCATTCCATTACAACCAACACACTGAGTAAGGTACCATAAGTCATCACAACCTCTACGCATCACACATATAATCATTTGGATACTATATCTAGTAGTTCATGTGTGTTAAATAACCACAATAAACTATATACCTATAAACACATATATAGGGAATATAATCAGAGTGCATACTAGCACATCTAATTATTTATAGAAGAGAGTGGGGCCAAAGATAGTAGTCATCCATCCATCCTCCAATTGGGATGTTTGGGAAAACATCATCTTATATTCTACTAGGTGTCATTATCCCTACCGATAAGGTTAGAGTATTTTATGAAATCACAAAATTTAAATGACATAATATAGCTCACTACCACACTTTGGGAATAACTAACTCTTAGACTCAACTACATATAACATCGCATGGACTCCCAGCTACCACTATTTAGACTAGATATCATAAAAGAAATCAATTATCTAAGATAGATACATTAATTAATTATTCACTTTTTAACATTTCCATTATTTAATTATTTAAATAACCAAAAATTAACCATTCAAATTATTCAATATTACATTTTCTTAATAATCAGAGTAATGTCCATGCCTTCTATGTATGATCCATACTGAGTATATAGTTTTTCAAGAGTGTTATCATATTATAATTTTCATTAAATAAAAACCAAATTTTGTGGGTCAAACATTTATCTTAAAATTATTATTATCATTTCATATCTAGGTACACTAGGAAAATCATCCTGAGATACCACATAGAGGAAACATTCAACCAAGAACATCCTACTTCCTCAAGTAGTAGGAAAATGAAAGAAGATAAAATAAGAAACCAAGTCATCATCTATTATATATATTCATAAGTGATCATCTGATATCTCATCATCACAGCAATTCAAAATACCAACTTCAATGCATTCCATCACCTCTGGTTCCATCGTCGATACCCACGTGCATATCTAAATGCATTCACCATCACATGAATCAACAGTGACAACATCATTCAGGCCTCCTAGAAAACATCAAATCAACCATCCTAGGATCACATCACTTTCAGTCCTCCTCACCCCATATAAAATCATAATGTGAAGCTCACATATGAAGAACATTACAAAGACATCAAGAAAAAAACAAGCATATTCAATATGTAAATCTTGTCTCTAAAACGAGGCATATAAACTTCAAACATAAATGAGATCTCAGGACACCAAACTCAAGGTACTTAACCTTATAAAGTAAATAATAATATTAGACCCCATAAATTATCTTTATCACACAACTAGTTCTTATTCCATATTTAATTAACTGATTCATTATTCATAGGTTCCTACTATATACAACCTAAGGCATCGTAATATAACTATCTATCAAAATCTAAACATTATCCTTGCATTAAAACTAGTTTCATCAAATGATGAGATGTACTATTCTCATTTAACATTACATTTAATTATTATCATCAATAAAAAATATTATTGTTCACATTCTTAATTGATTCCATTAATGCATGGATTTTCACATTTAATTAAAAATACTCATTGAATCAATTTGATTATCATCAAATTACATCAAAACAAATTTTAAAACATTCCACATATTTAATTATTCTTATTTTTAAATAAATAAGTTCCCTTATGACTTTTCCATTCATTTATTTTTTTGAAATCACAGACAAATATTCTTAAAGGAAAATATCATTCTCAAAGAATCGTTTTCTTAATGGAAATTTTTTTTCTCTAATGAAATCTATTTTTTTAATCCTTAAATATGCTTTTATATGTTATTCTTAATGATACGTATCCAAGATTAACTATTTTTAAGACTAAATTTCCATAATCATAATCTTATCCTTATTTAAAACCTTTGAATTATATTGTTTTTTAGATTATGAGTCTTATAATTTTAATACTCTGAATTCATCATAATTGAGACTCCGAATTCATTGAAATTTAGCCTCTAAATTCATTGAAATTCATAGTCTAAAATCTGTGAAATGAGGACTCCTAATTCTCTAAAATTCATATTTTGAATTCATTGAAATTCAGACTCAGGATTATCTAAAATTAAAACTCTCAATTATCTAAAATTTAGACTTTTATTTCTATAAAATCCAGACACCAAATTATCTGAAATTTAGACTCCGAATTCTATAAAATCTAGACTCAAAATTCTCCAATATTCAGACTCTGAATTCTCTAAAATTCAGACTCTAAACTGCCTAAAATATAGAATCCCAATTCTCTAAAATTCAGACTTATAACTCCTAGTAAATCAGACTCTGAATATCCATTTTTCCAGATTCCGATTTTTCATATTTTTAAACTCCAATTCTCACTTCCTTAAGTTTCTGATTAAATTATTTTCATAAAGTTACATAATTTCATTTAAGTAATGTTTCATTTTATCATATCCTAAGAATGTTCATGTTTCTTAAATATAAAATTATTTTCCTCACATTCCAGTGTTTCTTTAACATGATAAAGTTTCCCATGATATCATACATGGAACGATGTCATACAATCTATTTGAAACGAACTGTTGGATAAGTAACACATGTATAGGTCCCTCCAAAATACTTGGAAAAATATAACCATTGGAGGAGGAATTGACCACTGATATTTATGCCTATAAATACAACAACCATTTTAAGAGTTCAATAGATGTTTGTTAAAACATTATGAAAGGCATTTTGATGTTATAAATTGATTTCTATGGAGATAGAGACTCTGATGATTTGTTGAATGTTGTGAACAAATTTTTCAAGCTTTTAAAAACGTGTTCATCCTACTTAGTTAGACTCTAATTGAAAAATAAATTGAGGGCTTCTAAGTATAGGAATATTTAAGTTTCGACTACCATAATGTTTGAGGGATTCCATGGATAGAGATACATACTCTGATTTACTTATTGGGGGATTTCCTTGGTGTCGGTATGATAGAATTTTTTGAAAGTATAAATCAAGAGACCATTATCCATGGTTGTTCGATACCATTGTCTTTAGATTAAAATATTTTGTATGTGTTTACTCATTTTATTACATGTTTTTATTTCTATTTTATTTTGTTAAAGAAAAAAAGATGACTTTCTTATACTTTTTTATACTGGTATACTCTGACAAATAAGATTTTATATGCTTTAAGGTGATTTCATTCACTAATATAATCTTGCTTATATTTCCTTAAGTTAGACTAGTTTAAGTTTATGTTCTTTATAATTTGACCTAGTCCCTTCTAATTATTCCTTTGTTCATGAACCTAATATGTTTTTTGAATTTTCCCTGATTAACATTGTTCAACAGAGATTTTATTAGGGTTAAAAATGAATTTTTTTTATGCATAAAATTCCACCCCCCCTCTTGTAATTGAGCATATAAATATTTATTTTTCACCAAAAATTGGCATCAGAGAAGGTCTCTGAAATAATTATACTTACATACAAGTGTGATTTCACAAAATTTTTATTCTCAACATTTATTCCTTATCTTTTCATGTTTAGGTTTTTTAAAATATTTTATTTATATAATATCATACAAATAACCCTTTTTGTGGAAAATCATTTTTCTAGAATGGCGGGAATAAATGTTGGTTCTATAGACATCTTAAATCCTACTAGAACACCAATTTTTAATGTTAATTATTATGAGTACATGAGAGGTAGAATGACTTTTTTTTAAAACACTAGAGTGGGTAATTTTTTAATTCTCCCTAGATATTACAAGATTCCAGAAAAATAAGTTGGAACATTCAAAAATCAGAAAAAATAGGAATATCATCTAAACTACCTGTTATGAAATATGCTTTTATGTTCCATGACCAGGAATATTTGCATTCAAATATCTTTTTGTGAACTGCCAATAGTATCTACAATAAACTGGGTGTTACATACTATGGAACTTAAAATGTGATAGAAACTAGAAGAGATATGTTAGGAGCTAAATATCATGGATTTATGTTTCCCTTCGGAGAATATTTTTGCAACGTGAAAAAAACATTTGTGACTATTGTTAACAGTCTTCATTCTATGGGGGAAAAATGAATAAATGATGAAGTTATTGTGGATAAGATAATTGATATTATGCTTACTGAGTATGAATATAAAAGCAATGATATTTATGATAATAGGAAAGTATTTAACATTACTCTTGATGAGTTATTTAGAACTCCTCTTTAGCATGAAAAAATAATGAAGACATGTGAAGATATTAATAAGAATAAGAATAGTGATGGAAGCATTTCTTTTACTAATATATCTAAATACAAGACTCATGAATAGGTAACTAGATCTAAATCCAAGAAATCTATTGTTATAACTAAATCAAGTGATAGTAATCAGTATGAGAATGAATTAGACAATATTGTTTGAAGGATGAACAAGATTGTGGTAAGGAATAATTTTATGTATTGATATATGATGAAATATAGAAAGTATATGAATGATTATAAAGTTACTTGTTATGAATGCAATAGAAGTGGACATATCAGACCTTATTTTCATATGGTTAAGAGAAAATATAGAAATTAAAATCATACTGAAAGAAATAAAAAGACGTACTACAAATATATGTCTAAGAATGTATTCAAGGATAATGAAACAAAGAGTGATAGTGGTGGTGACTCTTCAAATTAATCTTCATAATATGAATCTTCTAGTATAAAGACTATGGTTCTTATAGCCAGTTTTCATATTGAAAATCATTGCCTTATGGATAAGGTACACAGTGCTGAATCTTTAACCAATATTTCATTAAATTATAATTTTCTTAATAAATAATATTATGAATCTTCATGTGAATAATATTCCTCATCAAAATATAATACCTTACCTTCATTTGAATAATTTTATAGCTTTGATAAATTACTTGGAAATGAAAACATTGAAATAAAAAAAAGATACAGAAAGAAAATTCTAGATTTTTTGTTTTAACAAAAGAAATATCAAATACTTAAAAAGATATTGATAAAATAACTCTTGATTTTAAAAAAATTTCTAAAAACCATATGGAGGTTGTTTCTAAAAATGATAAACATTTTAACAATATTTAAAATGTTATCTCCAAGAAAAATGTTTTAGAGGCCAACTCAAACTCTAAGACTGATGACTATGAGGATAAAAAAATTTCATCATACTAAAATATGAAATATTTTCCTTAAATAAACATTATAAAATTTTAATTTAGGAAGAAAATAAATTGATTGAATTTATTCACAACTTTTTCCTCTTAATAATAGTTCTAGATTTGGTTATACTCATTCAAAACTTTTTTTTAGTCATAACTACTTTATTCCCCAAAGTGATACTTTTTACACAAACTGTCAATATATAGGACATTGGAAGAAAATTTTTTCTGTAAATAAAAAACAATAATTATGTTTTAATAAAGCCTATTTTTCTATGAAAATGTGGATACATATGATTTTAATTTATAAAATATCCAGATCCGTGATATTTTGGATTCCAAAATTATAACTATTTTATTTACATGAAAATAATGTACCAACGACAATACATAGTACATGGATAGTGGATGTTCCAGGAATATGAATGGTAACAAAAAATTCTTTGAATAGTTTATACACATGAAAGGAGGAAAATTAAAATTTGAATACAATTATTAGGGAGAAATTTTTGGTATATGTAACATTGTTCTTCTTGGTAATGATTTAATTTCAAATGGTTTATTTGTTAATGTTCTTAAGCATAGCCTTGTAAGTATAATCCAACTGTTTGATGAATGATACCTTGTGAATTTTAGGAATAATAAATGCTTAGTATAAAATTACATGGAAGAGTTTATTATTTTTTCCAATAGACATGAGAATGTTTATACACATAACAGAGAAGACCATATGAGCTAATACCTACCTTGCCTTAGTGAAATGGATTATCAATCGTTGATATGGAATAAAGGACTAGTAAAATGTAACCATAGTAACCTATAACAATCTCAAATAAAAGACTTGTTAAGGATTTAAAAGAGCTTATATTTTATTCCTCAAAAGTCTGTGATCCTTGTCAATATAGAAAGCATCATAAGTCTAGCTTTAAATAAGTTAGTGATGACCCAACTTAAGATGCATTACAGCTAGTTCATGTGGATCATTTCTGTAACGACCAAAACATTCATTAATGGAAATTCCTCTTGATCTAATTATATTTCTAATTATAGTTATATAAAATATGAAAATAATTGGTTTTATGATTCTAGATTTTAAAATACTATTATGAATTGTGAACATTGCGAATATAGTTGTTCAATAATGATCACATGATTAGTATAAATATTGGGATTTAACAAATCCAATTTACTCAGAAAATGGAAGCGATGGCCTAATCCAGTCGAATTTACCTATACGAAGCCCATTTATTGGAGCTCAGAGAGGAGGTGGAGTCATTGGGCTTCACTCTTGACCAATCCCAAGATGATCCTGGACACATTAAGCTTGAGCAGAATTGACTATGGGAGAAGTGAAAGTTAACCGAGATTACCACCCAAGCGATGTTATCTGAGCCACCCCAAGAGTCTATTACCATCGTACACCTTACCATTCGGTCTTATGTTGGTGTTATAAGGGTTTATGTAACAAGACCCTTGTTGTATGAATGTGTAAATTATTTTTTTATAAATAATGTGCATTGTTTTTATTATTTTTACTTTGTAAATCGTTTTTGAAGCACAAATTGTATTTTTAGTTAATATTCAACTAAAAAATATATTTTTATGAATTAATGGATTTTTGAATTAAATAATATTTTAATAAAACATTATTTTTAGTATTATCAAATTTTATTTTATTAAATATAAATTATCATACAATTTTATGAATGTAATTGTAATTTTTATTAATGTTTGAATGCTATTTTTATCCAAACCCACGAATTTTCAATAAATGTTGGTTTTTATTTTAAAAGTAAAATTTCACAAATTTATAAAATTATTAATAAAAATTCAATATTAATTTTGGAATCAGAATGTCGAAGTTATCCATCAATGATTTTTTCATAATTTTCTGAGACAGTTGAATTTTTGGGTAAAAATTAAATATCATTTAAATATATAATGTGTTTTATGACATCATAATGACCCAATAGTGATGTAATAAAATACTATAAACAATATTTTCCACGAATAAATGTCTTAACATTAAAATAATGTAATTTTAGATATTTTATGATTTATTTTACAAAACTTTAGTGGACCCTCCAAGACATATAATACATTTTGTCTTTTTAAATTGTATTCCTTGAGAGTGTGACTCACCTCCACATAATCAGCCCTATTATTTTAAGACGTTCATCCATTTGCCTCATGAAATATTTTTTTCCACCCCCTTTCTAAATAAACATGGTAAAAACCATGGCTTGGTTTGTGGTTTTGATTAGTTTAATGTGTTGTGTCCTAAACATAAATAATAAAGAATTCCCTCTCCTTTCCTATATAAACACACCCAAGCTCCCACTTCCTCTTCACTAAATGACATTATAGATTTTCCAACCCACTTCCTTCCCTCTCTAGAATCCTCCCAAGGTGCCTAAATCTCCCAATAATACTCTCTCGAGCCTCTCCCACGCTTTTGGGATTGCACTTCCTTGTAAGGAATTTCTTCCTTTCTAATTTTTGTCTAATTTTGATTAAGTTTTTATGCTCTTTTGTTTCCAATTAAAAATGTTGGGGTATGATTTTTCACCTCCCCCATACTTCCCTATTTATTTTTGGATAATTATAGACCCAGTTATCTCTCATTAATTCTTCCCATGTACACCTGTTACCATGCCAAAATTCTATGAGGAATTTCTCTCTCCTCTTTTACATCCTAGTAATTCTTTTGTTTTCTATATATATATTCCATTATGTTTGTTGGGACATTTATATATATGACCCCCTTAATATCTATTTCATGTACATATGAAGAGACACCCTTTTACCTATCATCAACCATTTTCATGAATCCTTATGTCATATTGTTATGCTCCTGAAATTGCACCTCGTTTTTCCAAGTAAAGATCATTGTGTTGTGAATACCATACCATTGTATTTATCAAGGGTATTCACCTTTCTTCACTTATACATATTTAATGGTTCTTTAATTTATTTATTCCACCTTACTTAATCATGGAATAACTTATGATGTGGATTGATTCCATGTTATTTGATCCTTGTGGCACACTTATGCATGAAATGAAATGCTTAAGAAGGGTGAACCCTAATAGCGCTCCAATGCATTGGGTAAAGTATAGTATCATGATACGTCAAGTGCAATGGGTGTTGACTCATTATAATTCAATTTAAATGAGTTTTTACTCATGCTTCATCTACTATGAGGGTTTACTTATGCTCCTTGTGCAAAGAGCCTTGGCTCATGCTAATTCCTTGTTAAGTGTTATTGCCACATTTCCATGTTATGATTATCATGCTTTATCATTCCATTATGTTCATGTTTCTATTATTCTCCATTTATATACCTATTTTCAAACATTTAATGTATTACTCATGTTATTCAATGTTTATTCCCTTACTGGGCTTTATATCTCACACTTTTCCAATGCTTGTCCCCAGGTTATCCCATGCAATGCTAAATACGAGTGAATGTAGTGGTCATGTAAAGGATGTTTTCAATTAGAAGTTGTGTTATATGTTTTATGTTATTATTTAATGTTCCTAATCCCTAAAGACACTACCTCTCAATCTTCCTTGTTTTATTAAATGAATATTTTATGTAATAAATCTGGTTTAAGTGTGTAATAAAGAGTAGGGTTGTTATATTTTCGATCCATCACAAACTGGAAGTATTGGAGGAAGATACGTTGTATTTTTTTAGATGACTATTACACTATATTTATTTGGTAATGTTCTATATCAAATAATAATGAAGCCTTTTCTTATTTTAAATATTTTTCCACCAAAGTAAAAAATGATAAAAACCTTCCATTGATAACTATTCACAGTGATCAAGGAGTATAATTCGAAAATTCATATATTCAAAAATTTTGTAGTAAGAAAGGAATTAATGACAACTTCTCTGATCCCAAAAATCCTCAAAAAAATGGTGTTGTTCAAATAAGAAATAAAATTATTCAAGAGATAACTAGAACCATGTTGAGTGAATATTATGTTGCTAATAATTTTGGGGTTGATGCAATAAGTACTTCTTATTATACTAAAAATTGAGTTCTACTCAAACATTTTCTTATTAAAACACCTTATGAATTCTAGGCATGTCAAAATACTAATATCTTATAGTTCAATGTATTTGGATGTGAAGTATTCATCTAGAATACTAAAGATAACTTACATAACATCGCACCCAAATATGATGAATGATTTTTCCTAGGATATTCCACTACTTCTAATGTTTATAGTGTTTTTAATAATATTTCTTGTACTAGTGATGAATCAGTACATATTAAATTTGATAAAACTGGTCTTTTTTTTTAAACAACCCCAATATATATCATCTGATGTGTTTTCAAAAACGGATTATCATCCTTTGATATAATATTTTTCACAAAAGGAAAATACTTGAGAAAATATTTCTACAGTATTTACCGCATATGATTTTTTACATTCTATTGATGAATAGGTTTTATAAAACTCAAATCAATTGTTATATAAGAATAATCCCAATGATAGTATCATTGGTCATGTAAATCAACCTGTAATGACAAGAAGTTTTTTATGAAATAAAGTAGACCATCTAGCATTTCATTCCCAATTAGATTGTAAAAGTACTGATGAAGCATTAGGTGATTATGATTAGATTAAATCTCTGTAGGATTAACTAAATGAATTCAAAAGGAACAATGTATAGAACTAGATTTAAATACCAAAGAAAACTTTTGTAATGGGAGTAAAATACCTCCTTTGAAATAAATGTCATGAAAATTGAAGAATTTTAATAAAAAAGAAATATTATTTGCTAATGGATATAATAATCAAGAAGGAATAGACTATGAAGAAATCTATGCCCCAGTATCTAGACTTGAATCTACACTAATAGAAAAAATACCTATACCAACAGTTTGGAAGTTTTGGTATAGGTTTCCAAACTGTGGGTATAGCCTATACCAACGGTTTGGGAAACTATTGGGTGATTTGGTATAGGGATAGACCTATCCAAACGGTTTCGAAAAAACCATTGGGAAAGACCTATCCCATTTGTTTGAAAACCATTGGTCTAAGTATTTCCCAACAGTTTTCAAATCGTCGGGATAGGACTTTCCCAACAGTTTTCCCCAAACTGTTGGGATAGGTCTATCCCCATGCCAAATCACTTAAAGGTTTCCCAAACCATTGGTATATGTATATTAAAAAAATTTACAGTAGATCTTTGAACCCACAACCACCCAGTTATATATCAAAGACTTTACGACTATCCTATAATTACCTTTGTGAATATATTTGGATATATATATATATATATATGTGTAATTCATATATTGATTATTTTGACTATATTCGACAAAATAAATCATAAACAATAAGGGTACATATCCCAAAATGGCTTATAACCAACAATTTTTTGAACCGTTGGGATAAGTACCCACCCTTTCCCAATAGTTTTTCCAAACCATTGGGAAAAGTGTCCTCAAAGTGGGGTTTTCCCAAAAGTTTGGAAAAATAGTTGGGAAAGGCTACGATTATCCCAAGGGTTTGGCCAAACCATTAAGAAAAGTGGCCTCAAAGGGAGAGTTTCCTAATGGTTTGGCCAAACCATTTGGAAATCCATACCCTTTCCCAATGGTTTGGCCAAACCGTTGGGAAAAAGACAAACCCTTTCCAATTGGTTTGGCTAAAACATTGGTAAAAGTGGCCTGAAAGTGGGATTTTCCAAATGGTTTGGCCAAATAGTTGGGAAAGGGGACATATACCAACGGGTTTTCCAAACCGTTGGTATAGATTTGTTGGTATAGGTCATATTTCCTATAGTGTTATTCATATTGTACTAGACTTTAACTCATTTTTTAATTTTAGTTTTATTTAAATTTACATAAAGTGTGCTTTCCATAACAAATATGGTCAAGAGGATGTTTATGTGGAACAACCACATGGATTTGAATACAAAAAACATCCTAAAAATGTTTTCTATCTTACCAAAGCATTATATAAACAAAAACAATTCCCTATAATGTCGTATGAAAGACTTATAGGATTTTTTTTATACAAAACAATTATATTAAGGGAACTACTGATCCATCCCTTTTTATAAATAATTATAAGAAAAATGTTTTGATTGTTAAAATTAATGTTGATGAAATTATATTGGGGTAAACTCATCAATCCTTAACAAATTTATATTATAATCTTATGAAATCTGAGTTTGAAATGACTATGATGGGTGAGTTATGCTTTTTCCTTAGTTATAAAATTTCTCAAAAAAAAGAAGGAACTTATACATCTCAACATAACTATATTGAATATCTTCTTAATAATTATGGATATCGGAACACAAAATATATAAGTACTCTAATCAGTACCACAAATTCTATAGATCTTGATGAAGCTCGGAAAACTGTATATCAAACAACTTTTAGAGGAACGATAGGATGTTTGTTATACATAAGATTTATTTATCCGAAGATAATGTTTTCAGTATTCTTATGTGAAATATATCAATCTAATCCAAATTAATCTCATTTATGTGTAGTGAAAATAATTTTTATCAATTTAAAGGGAACTATGGATTTAATATTTTCTTATTCCTTCAGAAATTATTTCGTTTTAAAATGTTTTTAGATGCTAATTTTTATGGATGTAGAATGGATAGAAAAAGTACATCCAAAACATCAAATTTATTGGTAGATTCATTAGTTTTTTGTCATGCAAGAAGCAACACTCAGTAGCACATTCCAATGATGTCGTTAAATATATTGCAGTTGGATGTTGTTGTGCTCAATTGTGGTGGATCCAATGCACACTCACATAATATGGCATGAGATTTAACAAAACACAAATATTGTGTGATTATAATAGTTCCATTTCCCTATGAAAAAACCCTATATATCTCTCTCCGGGAAATCACATAGACATTAGGCATCACTTTATTAGGGGCAACACACTTAAGGGACATATCATTCTCTAATTTATTGGAATTCAATATCAAATTTCTGTCATTTTTAAAAATCATTACCCTCTGAATGATTTAAATACATTAAAAAATTGTTAGCAATGATAAACATATAGTAATCATCCATAATAATTTTTTTAAACCTATATCCTTACATTAATATACTCTTTTTCATAGGGGTAGTACATATGTTTACTATTTTTATATTTGTTTATTTTTAAAAAAAATTAATTTTTTTTCCTTTCCATACTAAAAATTTCAAGAATAAAATTTATTTTCATTACCCTAATAAAAAAATCTTGAACCTGATTTTTTCCTTATCATAATAATAATTTCCATGACCTATATTTTATAAGATGAACCTAATAAATACTGATAATTATTTCTAAGTAATCCAGAAGGTATGTTTTCATTATTTAAATCTTCATCGTTGGTTTTTTTACTTGTTGGTTGTTTCTAATGCTTTCTCTGGGCGCAAGTGTCCCTCTCTTTTGGGGGGGACGATGGCACTGTCTGTTGCCCTGCATTCTCGCTTTCCAAAGGCGGGCGACATCTGATCTTTATTCAGGGATGTTTTCTCCTTGATCGAAATGGGATGATGGGATGTTGGTTCTTGTATCAGTGGATTCCTCCACGGAACTCTTCACCTAGTCCGGGTCTCCCTTATAGACTTAAGACGTTGTTCGTGAAACTATTCCTAGCTCCATATCTTCATGGACACTTGTTAATTACAATAATTCTGTTGGGACATTCCAATGGGTCCGGTCATGGAAGCAACCTTTAGTCAGGGGATTTGTCGCGTTGGGAATCACTGGAATGTCTGGGAGCTGGGACACTGGCACGTCTGTCTTCTGTCTCTTATTATAGGGCTTTTCAAGGGTTCGGAAGCCCAAGGAATCCCACATCGAACGTGGAGAATCATATTCCATAGGAATGTATCTGAGGATTTGTTCAGCTTCCCATGCTAAACACAGGGTATTCCGCAAGTTTAACGTCCAGCAGATATGGATTAGACTGATCTAAACACTGACTGCAGTAGATCAGATGGGGAAATCCCCTGGAGAGAACAACAATGTTCGTGTCAACGTGTGGTTGGCTTCCCGATAGCTGATATATGGAATGAGGAGTGAAGTGGCATGATCCCACCATGATGTGGCAGCCTGGATAACAATCAGGATGGATGATGGGTGGATGAATGAAGTGGATGGGGAATGAAATAGGACCATCGCAAGTGTAATGGTGATGTTGGCATTGAGCCTCGAAGAGACTTCCTACATATCCCCATGGTAGGGAATCAAAGTCTGCGTATTTCGGTGAACGTAGTTCATCTTGAAAATGGATTACTACTGGTTGGAGTTTCAACGGCTTACCGCTGAAAGGGGCGATAATGGCATACCGCTGAATGAGGCTGACAATGGCTTACCACTTAATGGAGTTACAACGGCTAGCCACTGAATGGGGAACAAAAAGTGGAATACAGTTTAACATTATGCAGGACGGGGGTGGACCGACGTGAAGTGGCTGGGACCATCTATTGTTGGGCTTGAACATCATGGAGGATTTTTACATACCCTACCTTGGAAAGGATCAAAGACCTTGTAGTTTAGGGTAGGATTTGTCTGCAATGGCTTACCGCTAACTAGGGAAACAATGCCTTACCGCTGATTGGGGTTTACAATTTAACATCGTGCGGGATGGGGGAAAACCAATGTGAAGGTGGTCGGAATGACCAGATGTTTCGCTCAAACCACTTGGAGGCTTCCTACGTACCTTTCCTTGGAAAGGATCAAAGACCTCGTAGTTTGGTTTATAGGGAAGCATTTGCAGGTTACGATCTAAGGTGGCTCAAGTTTTTGGTGAATCGATGTGAATGGTGTCGGAGTGATTAATGGGTGGTGGTCTTGAACCGCATGGAGGCTTCTTACATACCATGCCATAGCACAGATCAAAGACCACATAGTTTAGGATGGCATGGGATTAAACTCTAGCTGCCCAAGGTGTTGGTGAACCGACATGAAGGAGGTCAAAATGTTCGGGGTGGTTGGATTGAACCTCATGGAGGCTTCCTATGTACCCTACCATAGCAAGGATCAAAGACCATTTAGTTCAGGTTGACGTTGGTGAACCGATTTGAAGATGTTTGGGACTAATGGATGATGGTGGTCTTGAACCTCAGGGAGACTTCTTACGTACCCTGCCTTGGCATAGATCAAAGACCACTTATTTCAGGTTGGTGTCGATGAACTGACATGAAGAATGACTTAGAGTCCAAGGGGTGGTGGGATTGAACCTCGTGGGGGAATCCTACATACCCTTCTTTAGAAAGGATCAAAGACCACATAGTTTAGGATGACATGGGTCTTACACTCTAGGCTGACCAAGGAGGATGTTGTGGCTGGTGCTTACTCTAAGCCCACGAGAGTCATGATAGGTGTGAGAAACAAGAGGACGTAGAGACCTGAAGATCACATCATGAAAGATGCGTCTATGATAGGTGAAGTGGGGCTTACATTTAATCGCATCCCAAAGAGGAAATAGGGGCTTATGCGTGGTTAGAAGCCCGAAGAGGATAGGACTTACTTCAGGATGGAGGACAGATGGTGACAAATTCTAGTGGGAGAGGGATTTGATACCGAAGAAAGGAGGGGTGTGGTGTCCATTCCCCCTGGTCCTTGGGACCGAACAAGAAGGGAAGAGCAGGGATCCTACCTCCTACATGAATTCTAGGGGCCTACACTAGGGTGGTTTTCCATTCCCCATGGGCAGGCACCGCTTCGATAAAGAGGATCTCATTCCATTTGAGGAATGATCTCACTAACAAGGAGACCAGTGGGCGTGCAGAATGTCCAAGGTGGTAGCACCCTACGTACAAGGTACATGGAAAGGTCACAGTTTAACATCATCTGCTAAGAATGATGGTTCTTGGAAGTTTAACATCCTACAACTCGGATGAGGTGGGTTTTCTCCACACCCCTAGGACATACATAATAGGTAACCTATACACATTGGTGGAGAGAAGGACAGGCAATGTCGTGGCTAGGTGGTGTTATGGAGAGAACCATTGGGGGGGTCCACGTTAGCATGGCTATATAAAGAAGCAATAGTCGTTAGAATGCCTGTGCCAAGAAGCATGAGGCGAAGCAACACAACGGGAGGTATCGTCCAAGGGGGATTGAAGTTAATTCATCCAAACCTAAGAGGTTTCACCAGAAAAGAGTATATGGATAAGGTTCATTATGCGCGGGGGGTGCCTGAAAATGATGCCCGGAAGAGGGACATCACGGGCGCACAGTGCGGGAGGCTTGAGCACAAAAGGGACAGTTGTGCACAAAACGGCGGGGCCGGCGCAAAATTGAGTGGCGCACACAAAATAGGCCCCGGCGGCGTGCATTTGAGTTTTGCGCGTGAAATAGGCATGGTTGGTTCTCTATTGAGCGGCATGCGCAAAAAAGGTCGGGCTAGCATGAAAATGAGCTGCGTGCGTACAAAAGGTTGTGGCGGTGCGCAAATGAGTTACATGTGTGAAAAAGTCTGCAGCGGTGCACAAAAGGAATTGCACATGCGAAAATGGATGGGGCGGTGCACTGAGGAATTTATTGCACGCAATTGGAAGGAATTACCCAGAGGAAAAGGTGCTTGATGGGATTTGGATGAGGATCAAGCCTGAGTGGTCTTGCGCAAAGGCGGACCCCTGGGCGACCTAGTGTGAAAAATTTGAAACCTGAGAGTCATCTTTTGTGTGCATGAGTGGTGAATTTCACGCTAGAGAGACGGTTCAGATTCATCACCCTAAAAGTCATAGGTGTGGCCTTCTATTTATAGGTGCTTGGGGTCGCTGATCCACGCGGAAAATAATCCGATGTGAAATATTGTGTGCTGGAGTCGGTAGCACGTAAATTCAACCACGTGGGGTGGGGTGAGAATATTTCCGCGCCCATATGGAAAACTCTGGTGAATTCTGGTGTTTTTCGTGTGAGACATATTTCTGTCGTGCACATTTGAATTTTTTTCACGCGGCCCCTCCGAGGCCCCAGAATGGATCACCGGTTCCAAATATGGCTTCACTTTGTCATGCCCGAACCCTCTTCATCCATTGGGCATTTTTTTGGCATCTACAAATCCCCCCCCCCTCGGAATCAGATTGATGAGGGGACACAATGGTCGGATTCCAAGGGAAAGGTCGAGAGGCAATAATCCCTGGGGCTCGTACGAGTTTAAAACCGGAGCGGCGTGTAAAACTGGTACGGAGAGTGAAATCCGCTTTTCACGCATACACAGAAACCCATCTTTGGGCCTATTAAAGACCCATTGGTCCCTCATTCTATTTGTATTTTCTCACGTGATAATCTAGGAGATCTCGCGCGTGAAAAATTTCCGCCACCCTGTGCAAAACAATGCTTCTATTGCGCAAAATTCATCATGTTCAGTCGTTGTTTTACACCCTAACCCAATATTTTTTGTTCCAACTTCTAATATTTTGTTCCAGCATCTGATATTTCACACAGGCTTCTAATTATTCGTGCCCACTTCTTATTTTTCGTGCCAAACTCTTAATAATTTTTTGATATAATATGGCTACCAATCGGGCTGACCTTGAGGGACAAGCCGCATTCGTTGTATGAAGGGCTGAGATGGTCACCAACCCTGTGGTTTATGGTGCCAAAATGATCGTATCCATCAACCATGATCTTTTCAACATGTTGACCCCAGAGCATAAAAAGTATGCAATGACTTTAAACCTGCCGATATGGGACTTCAGTATCATGGAGGAGGTACCCGTACCAATATTTGAAGTCAATACACCACGGTCATGGGTGACCCACGAGGATGACATACGCTAGTAAAATATCACCTGAAATGGCCATCTTGCTAGAGAAACCAGAAATATGGAAGTTCCCATCCAAAATCCTAGAACTAGGACCATTTCGAGAAGTGACCATGTCGTGGAGAATTCTTCGGTCCTTTAAGCAAGCACCTTCCATCAGAGTGTTACTAACGAGACAAAAGGATGGTGACAGGACTAGGACCTGCAGTCTGTGTAACACCCGAGACTTTTATGTGAAATATTTTATTTTTATGTTATATAAATCATCAAAGGAATCTTTTACTACACACAACACTAGCTTGGCTTTCTTTACACACAACCGCAGCCTTCCTCGATATCTTGCGTCGTACGCAATACCGAGTTTCACTAAACAATGATATGCTATTAAAATATTATTAAAACTAGCCGTTATAAATTGTAATAACCACTTTATGAAATTTTATAAATTTTATTTTTCAAAATGGACTTCATTTTTGGATTCAGAATATCGAAATTATACTAGGGTGAAATTTTGGTATTTTTCTGAAAACTTTCAATTTTTGATGAATAGTGAAACCACTAAGTGGTAGTTAAAAAACTAAATTTTTCATAAAACTAAATTTTACCGCTTCTGTGAGTGGAATTTAGAAACTCTGAGAGGCTCAGTTGATGTCAGTAAGTAAAATGTGGTTCAATGAGATGAAAATAATTTTTTGGTGAATAGTAACTTTTTACTTTTATTTACCACGGTTAAAAGTAAAGAGGGTAATTAATGGTAAAAATGATATTATTATTACCCTAACACATGTCCTAATTCTATTGGACAAATGAAATTCGACCAAAAACAACCTTATGAATAAAATATTACCATTTAGGCCCACTTGGATTAGATTAGGACATTTATTATTAATTTATTTAAAGAAGGGTTAAAATAGTTAAAATCAAAGTTTAATAAGAAACTAATTTTTAATATAGAGTTATACATAAGATAAAATCGACTATAAATATTCATTAGAAAGCTAAAAATATTTCCTATATAATGATATTTTATTTGTAATTTTTAGACGTTATATATTTTAATTTATTTATGACACACATATGATGCAGTAATTATCTTCTTAACGAAATATTGACAAAATTGATGTTATAAATACCCAAATAAATGTAATTTGATAATTTTTATGAATTCCAATAATTTTATAGGTTAATATGACATGTTATTATTGATTTAATTAACTTTTTTTTGAACTAATCATTCTGTTATCATCTTCACAAAAAAATCAATTACTAAATAGTGTCAAAATTGACATAAAATAGTTTTTAAAACAAATATTATATTATTAATTGTTATTTTATTCATAAAAATCTATGGTTCGGCCAAATGACATAGATAAGGTTATATATATTAATAATAAACAACTTGGGGTTCTTTTGGCTTCTTATAGTAAGTTTATTAACCTTATACTATAAGAACACAAGAAGAAGCAGTAAAAGTAAAATTATTTAACTTAATGTTAAATCTCAATGATAAGGTTACAATAGGAACCTAAACCTGTCTAAATTCTATTGGATGAGAGTATTTCGACCAATACCTAGCTTATCGTAGAAATAAATCAATTTGGAGAAAGTTAAAACCGAATTTGAATTTATAATAAAACAATAGTTTTAGTTATTCCAAAGGTGCCCCTCTCCTCCCTTATAAAAGGGCACCTCCTCCCCCTCTTCCTCACACCACATTGAGCCTTCAAGCTCGGACACCCCCTGACAATTCCTCCTCTCCACTTCCATAGAAACATCCTAGAGGTTTTGGTCTTATTCAAAGACCTATTTTAGTGCCCTAAAAAGAGGTCTCAAAGAAGCACTTCAAAGAAGAGATAATGTCCGTTACCGATTCTTTCATTTTTATTTCTTCTTCCACTTCTTATTCATTAGTTTTTTCATTATGAAGTAATAACATCAGTATCACTCATATACTGATATGTTATTATAAGTACTAAACAACCCTATTTCACTATCTATCCATCCTACGGAAAAAGAAATCACCGCGCGTGCGTACGTACGGAATACCGTCTCCAAGCCGTGGTGTAATCTATTTTCCACCACCACCTTACTTGGATGGGTATAATGGTGTAAATAATGACTATATATGACTATTATAATGTTATATTGATTCTGAAATAGTATACATACACTCCAATACAATTCCACGATCATAGGAACGATATCATCACTCGTGCGTACGTACGGAATACCGTCTCCACGATATGATGCGACTCATTCAACATGATCTTCATTGCATAATGATTATATAAATGAATTGAATGAATGAATATGATATATATTACACTAATACCATTCTGTAAATGAGGTATCTATAACCTAAAGAGAAGAATAAGAATTTATTCGACAAAACACGCATAAGAACAAAAAGTAATAAACACCCGAATAACAAGTAGTAATGAAATATTACTAATAAGAAGCTAAGAATATGACCATATATAATATCATAACAATAAGTATGATTCTGGAATAAGTCAATAACATTATTTAAATCATTATACATTAGGTTTCGACACTTAAGAAACAAATCGGACCTAAGGTAAGGGAAAATATCACAGTCTCATTTTATCCGAGATTGTTTATACTTTGGTTTTTACTGGGGTGTATTTTGTCTTCCACTTCCATGTTTCCTAAATATGTTATATTATTTCCATCCACCTACAATTTTTTAATTCCAATTTTACCCTTCGGTGAGTTTTTAGTAAAATATATGAAATGAATCTTTTGTCATTTTTCGTACGAGGTACTTTTTGACTTTTTCGACAAAAGTACGAGAAGATTATTTTTTTAACTTACACAGCATGAATGTAATTTTTAAAAAAATTATTTCCAAGAAGCTTACTTTAAAAGTTTTAATGTTTATTTTTAATCAACTTCATTTATTTTAGAATTTTATGAAATGTTAAGAAAGGAAAAGTGTTTTTGAAGTAGAAAGGATATTTTCCTCAAGAATGGAGTTCAAGTGTTTTATCAAAATTATTTTCCATCTAAGATAATATTGGGTTCTGTTTCTATCCCTATTATTACATTGATTTTATTATGTTGTTATGGAATTATTTTTATTAATTCCTTTATATTATATGAATTTTTTTATGATGTCATGTTGTTTAAAAATCCTATTTTTATTACATGGGTTATGCAATGATGTATGATTTAAGATTTTGTGGACCACATAAGAATGGTATCATTATGAGATGGGTGGGACCTATATCTCCCTCCAATGCATTGGGTAAAGATTTTATATCTCATGAGATAGACATGGCTGGAACGGTAGGTTAAACTGGTTCAGTGAAACAGGACTAAAACGAGGAATGAACTCAATTCAGAAATGGACTTTGTCCACCAAGATAGTCTTGGAAATGTGTCGTGACTAATAAGAAAAGATTCTCTATGATTATGTGTGTATGACACAAATTTACATTTTTTAAGTTATGATTATTGGGATTACATTTCGCTACTATGATTTATCCCATCTTATGATATTATGATCTCTTTTACAGGTTAAGATTTCCAAAATGTTATGTTCTTATGAATATGATGTGATTAATATTTCTTTTGTTTACCCTTACTGAGCATTTGAGCTCACCCTTTTGTATGTTTTATTTCCCCAGGTCAAGAGGAAGGTTATTAAGTAAGATATTCCAAAAAGGGACTCTAGATATGATGAAATAAATGGGAGGCAAAGTAGATGATTTATGAACCAGTTGTTTATATTTCCTAGTATCTAAAGACTCTATACCTATACGGTCCTTTCCTGGTTTTTTTATATGTTGTAATAAGTGTGCTTCAATTTTGAAGTACTAACAATGTATGTAAAGTATGGGTCGTTATAGTTGGTATCAGAGGAAAGGTATAGTCAACCTTTGGAAACTAGGATGTGAAAGCCTTAGTAAGAACCCTAAGGAAAAGTCTAAGTATAGAACACAATCTTAGTGTCTTAGAAATGTCCATGAATAACCTAGGATAAGACCTTAAGTGTGAAATTTTATTCTTTATTATGTGGTTTTCCTATTATAATTAGTGTTGCTCAAACTATTCTTCTTGGTTTTAGTCAATGGTTGGAACCCAAAGGAACCGTGTTAATGCGGAATGCGACGGGCAGTGCAATGATTTTCCCCCTGAGAAACCAAATGTTATGGGAGCTGGAATGAAAAATCTTGTAGCCATGCTCACACAACTTTCTGAAGCTATGAATCATGAAGGACTTCCATACGAGCAAAGTAAGGAGCAAAATTATGTTCAATCCTTCATGAGACAGCGTCCACCTTCATTTAGCGTGTCTACTGATCGATTAGTTGCTGATCAATGGATTAGTAATACTAAAAATATATTTTCAGCTCTTCAATGTTCTGAGCATGATAAATTCATCTTAGTAGTGTATCGTTTGGAAGGTGATGTTGATCAATGGTGGAATCTTATTTAGAATACGAGGCAAAGGGATGAAATTGAGTCCATGGAATGGGATGAGTTTAAGAACTTATTTTTCGATAAGTATTTCCCTCATATTCTCTGAACAAAGATGGAGAAAGAGTTTCTTGAACTGAAGCCAAAGGATAATGAATCTGTTGGTACCTATGAAGCAAATTTTACAAGACTTGCAAGGTACGCTTCTGGTATTATTATCCAACCTGAGAGTAAGATCGATCGATTCTTTAGTGGCATAAAATCAAGTCTTTGAAGGGAATTATCCATAAGGGACTTTAATATCTAAGAGGAAATCATTCGACGTGCTCTCAAAGTCGAGATGGAGATTGGAGTAACCCATCAGTCATCTGGGTTTGATAAGAAGAGGAAAATGGAAT
Source organism: Viscum album (assembly GCA_963277665.1). Lineage (NCBI taxonomy): Eukaryota > Viridiplantae > Streptophyta > Magnoliopsida > Santalales > Viscaceae > Viscum > Viscum album. Next base: position 1,696,543,170 of record OY728147.1, read on the forward strand.
TCAAAGGAAAATCTAAAGAGCACACTAAAAAGAATAAGAGCATTCCCTTATGCTCAAAGTGTGGAAAGAAACATGGAGGGAGTTGTCTTAAAGGGACAAGTAAATGATTCAAATGTGGAAAGGAAGGTCATTGGGTATTTGAATGCCTCAATGATGGGAAGAAGATATCTAATGATGAAAACAAATGAAGGGATACACAGAATGACCCTACTACACTTCAATGTTTCAAGTGCAAGGAGATGGGGCATTATTCCAATCAATTCCCAAATCCAAGGGTTGATGATGATGATCGACGTCCATAAACTCTTAAGGCTATAGATAAAGGAAAGTCACATGCAATTTCTATCAGCGATGTGGAGTATGATAATGATGTAGTGAAAGGTACACTTACCATCCACTCTAAAGTAAAAAATGTTTTATTTGATTCCGGATCCACCCACTCTGTTATTTTTGAATAATTTTCTAAGGATATCACCGTATTAAATCAGCAATTAGATTTTGAGTTAGCTGTGACAAACCCTAATGGCACAACAGTCGCATCAAAAGTTTATAATTCTTCTCTGATCGAAGTTTGTGGGAAAGTGCTTCCTGCAAATCTTGTGATCCTTCCTATAGTGTAATTTTATGTGATTCTGGGCATGGATTGGCTTTCTTTATAGGGAGCTCATATCAATTGCCAAAGAAGGGAAGTCACATTTCATATTCTAGATCAATCTATGATCGTCTATCAATGCAAGGATGAACATAACCTTCCAGTGGAAATTCCTTCCATCTTATGGGTCTTGATTCCCCTAAATGAAGGTTATTTATCTCAAATGGTTGGTGAGAAACTCATGATTAAGAATATGCCCATTGTACGGGAGTTTTATAATGTCTTTCTAGAAGAATTACCGGGTCTTCCACCAAATCATGAAGTTGAGTTTTCAATAGAACTCGTACCGGGTGCTTTGCCTATTTCAAAGACACCTTATAGAATGTCCCCAATTGAGTTGCAGGAATTGAAGAAGCAACTCCAAGAGAATCTTGATAAGGGGTTCATACGCCCTAGTGCGTCAAGTTGGGGAGAACCTGTTCTCTTTGTTAAGAAGAAAGATGGATCAATGAGACTCTGCATTGATTATCGAGAAATTAACAAGATCACTATCAAGAACAAATATCCTCTCCCACGCATTGATGACTTATTTGACCAACTACGAGGATATCAATACTTTTCCAAGATTGATCTTCATTCAGGGTATCATTCAATTAAGGGTAAAAAGAGAGGATATACCAAATACGGCTTTCCGTACAAGTTATGGACACTCTGAATTTATAGTGATGCCATTTGGTCTTACTAATGCCCATGTTATCTTCATGGATCCGATGAATAGAGTCTTTAGAGACTATCTTGATCAGTTTGTGGTACTATTTATAGACGATATTCTGGTATATTCAAAGAGCAAGGAAGAACATGAGGATCACTTGAAAATTATATTGAAGACCCTAAGAAAGGATAAGCTTTATGCCAAATTTACCAAGTGTGAATTTTGGCTTCAAAAATTTTAATTTTTGGGTCACATAATCTCAAAAGATGGGATATCTGTGGATCTAGCAAAAACAGAGGTTATCGAAAGATGGTCAAGACCAACAACAGTAACTGAGATCCGAAGTTTTCATGGTTTGGCTAGATATTATTGACGTTTTGTGAAAGATTTTTCATGAATATCTAATCCACTCACCAAGTTGACTTCGAATGGAGTTAAGTTTGTCTTGACGGAGGAATGTGAAGAGAATTTCAAGGAGTTGAAAAGAAGGTTATCCCGTGCACCTGTGCTCACACTGCCTTGTAGTGGAGAAAGGTTTGTGATCTACCGTGATTCATCCAAGATGGGATTGGGCTGTGTTCTTATGAAAAATGATATGGTGATAGCTTATGCCTCATGACAGTTGAAAATCCATGAGCAAAATTACCCAACTCATGATTTGGAGTTAGCTGCGGTAATCTTTGCATTAAAGATTTGGAGGCATTATCTTTATGGTGAAAGGTGTGATATTTATACTGATCATAAAAGTTTAAAGTATATTTTCACACAAAAGGAGATGAATATGCGCCAAAGAAGATCTTTGGAGATGATTAAGGATTATGACTGCTCAATCCATTACCACCCTGGGAAAGCAAACAAGGTGGCAGATGCATTAAGTCGATAAGACCATGCCAGTTTATCCATGATTAGGATCAAAAAAGATCCAATATTTATGTATTTATAAAGAATGGATCTTATAATTATAATGGAAGGGGAAAAAATCTTATCTTTCTTAAATTAATTTTCAACCATCTATACATGTGAAGATTAAAGAGGCACAGAAAGAAGATGTCGAGTTACAAAATACGGTGAGAAATGTTCCTGAATTCAACCTTGATTGTGATGTGATAATAATGTTCAGGAATCGGGTTTGTGTTCCTCACATCCCGGAATTAAAGAAGGAGCTGCTGGATGAGGCTCATAGTTCTTCATTCTCTATTCATCCTGGAAGCACGAAGATGTATAGGGACCTGAAAGAGTACTTCTGGTGGGATGGCATGAAAAGAGATGTTGCTGAATATGTCTCCCGATGCTTGGTTTGTCAACAAGTTAAAGTTGAGAGACATAAGTCTAAGGGGATGTTACAACCATTACCCATACCCGAATGGAAATGGGAAAACATCACTATGGACTTTATCACAGGACTTACTAAAACATCCAAAGGCAATAATGCTATCTGGGTCATAGTTGATCGTCTTACAAAGTCTTCACACTTCATCGCTATTAGAGAGGATTTCTCTCTGGATCAGCTTGCCAGGATATATGTGAAGTAAGTGGTAAGATTGCATGGAGTACCACTTTCTATTATATTTGATCAGGATCTGAGGATTACCTCAAAGTTCTGGAGAATTCTTCAGCATACTCTGGATACAGAGTTGAGTTTCAGCACTTCTTATCATCCTTAGACAGACGGTCAGTCTGAGAGAACAATTCAAACTCTAGAAGATATGTGGAGAGCTTGTTCTATGGATTTGAAAGGTGGTTGGGATCAACACCTACCTTTGTAGGAATTTTCTTATAATAATATCTTTCACTCCAGTATTCATATGATTCTTTATGAATCTCTCTGTGGAAAGAAATGCAGGACTCCAACTTGCTGGCATGAAGTTGGGGAAAGAAATCTATTAGGACCTGATCTCGTTGATGAAATGGAAGAAAAGGTCAGATCTATTCAACAACACAAAAGAGCAGCTCAGAGTCGATAGAAAATATATGCCGACAACCGAAGAAAATTCCTAGAGTTTGAAGTGGGTGATAAAGTGTTCTTACGAATATCTCCCTAGAAGAGGGTCATGAGATTTGGAAAGAAGGGTAAGTTGAGCCCTAGATATATCGGTCCTTTCGAAATACTGGATCGTGTTGGTAAGGTAGATTACCGATTGGCGCTTCCACCGAATCTCTATCAAGTTCATGATGTGTTCCATGTATCTCTCCTAACAAAGTACATACCTGATCCTTCACATGTACTTAGCTCAGAAGTTGTAACGTTGGAGCAAGATCTTTCTTATGAAGAACAACCGATAGTGATTCTGGATCGTAGAGAAAAAGACCTACGAAACAAGACCACTCGATTGGTGAAAGATTTATGGAGGAACCACCAATTAGAAGAAGCTACATGGGAGCTTGAGGATATTATGAGGGAGAGGTATCCGCATCTGTTTGTTACAAAGTGACGAATTTCGAGTGCGAAATTCATTTTAAGGGGGGTAGAATGTAACACCCGAGACTTTTATGTGAAATATTTTGTTTTTATGTTATATAAATCATCAAAGGAATCTTTCACTACACACAAAACTATCTTGGCTTTCTTTACATGCAACCGCGGCCTTCCTCGATAGATTCTGTCGTACGCAATACCGAGTTTCACTAAACAATGATATGCTATTAAAATATTATTAAAACTAGCCGTTATGAATAGTAATAACCACTTTTTGAAATTTTATAAATTTTAATTTTCAAAATGGACTTCATTTTTGGATTCGGAATATCGAAATTAGCCTAGGGTAAAATTTTGGTATTTTTCTGAAAACTTTCAATTTTTGATGAATAGTCAAACCACTAAGTGGTAGTTCAAAAAATAAATTTTCCAAAAAACTTAATTTTACCGCTTCTGTTAGTGGAATTTCAAAAATCTGAGAGACACGGTTGATGTCAGTAAGTAAAATGTGGTTCAATGAGATGAAAATAATTTTTTGGTGAATAATAACTTTTTACTTTTATTTACCATGGTTAAAAGTAAATATGGTAATTATGGGTAAAAATGATATTATTATTACCCTAACACATGTACTAATTCTATTGGACAAGTGTAATTCGACCAAAAACAACATTAGGAATAAAATATTACCATTTAGGCCCACTTGGATAAGATTAGGACATTTATTATTAATTTATTTAAAGAAGGGTTAAAATAGATAAAATCAAAGTTTAATAAGAAAATAATTTTTAATATAGGGTTATACATAAGATAAAATCGACTATAAATATTCATTAGAAACCTAAAATAATTTACTACATATTGATATTTTATTTGTAATTTTTAGAAGTTATATAATTTAATTTATTTATGACACAAATATGATGCAGTAATTATCTTATTAACGAAATATTGACATAATTGATGTTATAAATACCCAAATAAATGTAATTTGAGACTTTTTATGAATTACAATAATTTTATAGGTTAATATGAAATGATAATATTAATTTAATTAACTTTTTTAGAACTAATCATTCTGTTATGATTTTCACAGAAAATCAATTACTAAATAGTGTCAAAATTGACATAAAATAGTTTTTAAAACAAATATTATATTAGTAATTGTTATTTTATTCCTAAAAATCTATGGCTCGGTTAAATTACATAGATAAGGTTATATATATTAATAATAAACAACTTTGGGTTTGTTTGGCTGCTTATAGTAAGTTTATTAACCTTATAGTATAAGAACACAAGAAGACGCGGTAAAAGTAAAATTATTTAACTTAATGTTAAATCTAAATGATAAGGTTAAAATAGGAACCTAAAATTGTCTAAATTCTATTGTATGAGAGTATTTCGACCCATCCCCACCTTAGCTCCGAAATAAATCAATTTGAAGCTATTTAAAACCGAATTTTACTTTATAATAAAATAATAGTTTTAGTTATTCCAAAGGTGCCCCTCTCCTCCCTTATAAAAGGGCACCTCCTCCCCCTCTTCCACACACCACTTTGACCCTTCATGCTCGGCCAACCCCTGCCAATTTCTCCTCTCCACTTCCCTAGAAACATACTAGAGGTTATTTTCTTCTTCAAATACCTATTTTAGTGCCCTAAAAGGAGGTCTCAAAGAAGCACTTCAAAGAAGAGGTAATGTCTGTTACCGATTCTTTCATCTTTATTTCTTCTTCCACTTATTCTTATTTATTTGTTTAATTATGAAGTAATAACATCAGTATCACTCATATACTGATATGTTATTATAACTATGAAACAACCCTATTTCACCATCTATCCATCCTAGAGAAAAAGAAATCACCGCGCGTGCGTACGTACGGAATACCGTCTCCACGTCGTGGTGTAATCTATTTTCCACCACCACCTTTTTTGTATGGGTATAATGGTGTAAATAATGACTATTATAAAGTGATATTGATTCTGATATTGTATACATACACTCCAATAAAATTCCATCATAGGAACGATATCATCACTCGTGCGTACGTATGGAATATCGTCACCACGATGTGATGCGACTCATTCTACATGATCTTCATTGCATAATGATTATATAAATGAATTGAATAATTAAATATGATATATATTACACTAATACCATTATGCAAATGAGGTATCTATAACCTAAAGAGAATAATAAGAATTTATTCGACAAAACACGCATAAGAACAAAAAGTAATAAACACCCGAATAACAAGTAGTAATGAAATATTACTAATAAGAAGCTAAGAATATGACCATATATATTATCATAAAAATAAGTATGATTCTGTAATAAGTAAATAACATTATTTAAATCATTATATAGGAGGTTCGGACACTTACGAAGCAAATCAGACCTAAGGTAAGGGAAAATATCACAATCTCATTTTATCCGAGATTGTTTATACTTTGGTATTTACTGGGGTGTATTTTATCATCCACATCCTTGTTTCCTCAATATGTAATATTATTTCAATCCACCTACAATTTTTTAAATCCAATTTTACCATTCGGTGAGTTTTTAGAAAAATATATGAAAGGAATCTTTTGTCGTTTTTCGTACGAGGTACTTTTTGACTTTTTCGACAAAAGTACTAGAAGAATGTTTTTTTTATCTTATACGGCATGAGTGGATTTTTTAAAAAATTATTTCCAAGAAGCTTAATTTAAAAGTTTTCATGTTTATTTTTAATCAACTTCTTTTAGTTTAGAATTTTATGACATGTTAAGAAAGGAAAAGTGTTTTTGAAGTAGAAAGGATATTTTCCTCAAGAACGGAGTTCAAGTGTTTTATCAAAATTATTTTCCATCTCAGATAATATTGGGTTCTGTTTCTATCCCAATTATTACATTGATTTTATTATGTTGTGATGGAATTATTGTTATGAATTCCTTTATCTTATATGAATTGTTTTATGATGTCATGTTGTTTAAGAATCCCATTTTTATTACATGGGTTATGCAATGATGTATGATTTATGATTTTGTGGCACACATAAGAATGGTATCATTATGAGATGGGTGGGACCTATATCTCCCTCCAATGCATTGGGCAAAGATTTTATATCACATGATATAGACATGGCTGGAACGGTAGGTTAAACTGGTTCAGTGAAACAGGACTGAAACGAGGAGTGAACTCGATTCAGAAATGGACTTTGTCCACTAATATAGTCTTGGCAATGAGTCTTGACTAATAAGAAATGATTCTCTATGATTATGTGTGTATGTCATAATGTTCCATGTTTTAAGTTATGATTATTGGAATTACATTTCACTACTATGATTTATCCCATGTTATGATATTATGTTCTCTTTTACAGGTTAAGATTTACAAAATGTTATGTTCTTATGAATATGATGTGATTGATATTTCTTTTGTTTACCCTTACTGAGCATTTTATCTCACCCTTTGGTATGTTTTATTTCCCCAGGTCAGGAAGAAGGTTATTAAGTAAGATACGCCAAAAAGTGACTCTAGATATTATGAAATAAATTGGAGGCAAAGTAGATGATTTATGAACCAGTTGTTCATATTTCCCAGTTTCTAAAAACTCTATACCTATACGGTACTTTCCTGGTTTTGTTATGTATCGTAATAAGTGTTGTTCAATTTTGAAGTACTAACAATATATTTGAAGTATGGGTCGTTATAGTATGGAGGCAATTTTATAGGTGAATGGGCCTAGGTGTATTGGGTTTGACAGACATTTGAAAAGTTTTGTGCCTAACTATGGCACATAGGTTTGTTCGAGGTGGTTTGGACGTCGCAATTTCATTTCTATCGCTAGCCTGAGCTTGGGCAAGAGTTGTTTACTTGATGGTCCCCCGATAACAATTCCTTCCATCTTCATCATGGGGATGTTGGTATCATCCTTTAGGAAATTAATTGCATCGGGGGTATCCCCTTAGATGGGCCCCAATACGATGAATTCCTCCCACCAAGGAACATCTGGGGAGACGGATCACAAACCCCTCTGCTGACATCGCACATGTTGGAGCTGGCTAAGGAGAGGCTGGTGGTTAAGGATTTTTTGAAGGACACCTCTTACAAGAAAAGTTCTAGTTTGTTCCTGAAAATATATCTGGAGGTCAAGATGCTAGGGAGAAGGAGACGGTGTCTAAATGCGACATAAAGGATCAAAATTGGATCGTATTGGAGGATCCTAGACGCGAGAGACTATCAGTCATGAGGCATTAGTAGAAATGAGAGTCGAGACCTGAATGTTTAGTATGCCAGATTTCTTGCCACATTCCTAAGTGGGTGGCTCTTTCTGGTGAGGATAACAAGGATGGGAGTTCATCCAGCAACCCTGGTGATGGTTGGCATCCTGACCTCCAATCAAAGATTCAATCTGGAAGTCCCCATGTATGCCTGTCTGAACTCCATTTTACGACACATTTTGAGAGGAGGGCCATGAAGGAGGATCTGTGGTCCCTTCCAGATCATTTATGGTTGGGTCGCGGCTCATTGTAGTGGGTACACCTTTCCAAATGCCATATGTATTCCATGTAATGGAATGTGACCTTCATTGTTGAACATCACCGGGATCATGTCATTGACTCTCTATGAGGAGGGAGTAAGGATGAGAATCAGCAATCATGTCAACTTTACTTTCATCCCATTCCCAACCCTGACTGTATAGATGATAGAAAACATGCAAGGATCACTGGAGAAATGGGAATACTTCTAGAGTATCAGAGGTGGGGTACTCATGGCTCATATTGATGGGAAGATCTTTTGGGAGCCCTAGGTGATGTCGAGGTTTGATAGGTTATTCAGCTACCTCTAGTGGATTCCAAAGAAGGTGTATACAAGTTTCCAGGAAGAGAGGCACCCCTGCATTCTTCTCCAAATGTGGCTGATGTTCACAGCCCAGGCCTATGGCAATGTCATTACCTTTCCCCCAACTGGAGTTGATGCTGGCCTCTCAACAGAATATGCCGAGCATTGGGCTATAGCGTACCCTGAGGGACTTCATCGGAAGCATGTACAGAAACACAAGGTAGCCAGTATAGAACCTAAGCGGCGAGAGAGTAGACAGAGTGTTGTTGGGGGGGGAGTTCGGAAGCATGTCTTTCAACTGGGCACGCGCAGGCCATGACTTCAGTAGTGGGGACGTCGCGTGGCGCTGTTGTGCCCTCATCGCCTAGGGGTAGAGAGGCTCATGGAGAGGTCAGGGAGCATCATAGGAAGTAGATAAGGTACCTTCTTCAACCTTTCAATGATGTAATCTTCCCAGATTTGTGGTCATCCTGGATGACCCTTCTATAGAGGATGGGTACTCAAACTCTTTGAAAAATTATAGTGCGAGATGAAATCCTGATTCCAGAGGTCGGACTCATTCGAGTTGTCGACATGGTGAAAATTCATCTTTGGCATGCATATCTGACGCCCATGTACGTGTATGCATGCCAACAGGGTAATCATGAAAGGCCATCATTCTTGGTGAAAGTACTGCTCGGCCAGGAGCATGATCCAGAAAAGATATATTCAGGGGATGAGGTTAGCAACGATGAGCCAGAGGGCCCTGAGACGGAAGCTGAGGAATAAGTAGAAGGTGAAGGAGGGGGTGAATAAGAAGAGGAGCCTGAAGGTGGAGGGTCTCAGGTGGAGTTTCTACCAAGGGAGTCTTTAGGAGAGTGGCGAGATCATTGGCTCTGATGTAAATATGACTGAGCTACTTGAGTTATGTCTCAACCCTTGTCTATTCTTTCCCATTGACATTTTTGAAGGTCTCTCAATTAGGTCTTCTTATCCTATTCAAGAAAATATGGGCATCGACCAAGGGTCTCCATTCAAAGGTGAGGAGGCACAGATAGAACAAGGTGGGGTGCCGACATCCATTATTGAGGTTATGTGCACTGAGGGATACCCTATAAGGGCAGCTCTTGTAGCGGCTAGAACACCATAGGTTTAAGATTTGGGTTCCTGTATGTTCATTACTTCAACGCTAGTATTTACTGTCAAGATCTCAGTTGATCAGGGTGTTCATTGTTTATGCAGTACTCACAGCCTTGGAGGCTCATCGGGCTGCCGAAACCGTGTCATATGAAATTGATTCAACTAGAAATGCATCGTCGCATTCAGGAAACACTTCTCAAACAGAGCTAGCTATGATGGTTGGTGAGCAAAGGGATGTGGACATTAGCGATACCAATGTCGGGGTGGGGCCCAAAGTTCAGGAAGAAACTTCTGGGACCGAAGGTCACCCAGGGGTTGAAGAGCCTAACCACTTGGGTAGAACACTCGAAGAGAACCCTACTACTATTATGTTGGCTACTTTCCCCGAATATCGGCCCGCAGACCCCAAAAGATTGATGATTCAGACTTGGAAGCAGCCGAGGAGAGTCGGATGACGCGACACAAAGGGTGGAAGTGCATCAACTGCTTTCTCAGTGATCCTCAGACAGAATGGATAAAGTAGATGGAATCACTCCACACCTGGCTGAACATTCTATATACTATAGGGTTGGATGCAAAATGCCTCCATTTGACGGTCCGCAACTACATTGCCAGGAAGTAGCATGAGAGCAGCTAACGCTCCGATGATGCCTAGTGTCGGGAGGGGTCAGGGAGTACCCAAACGTTCATAAAGGAAGAACAGGAGCCTCGACGCATTGAATAATAGGTGTAGGAAACAGATATATTCATTGAAAACTATTCTGAACATGTGGAGTAGTTGAGGTCCCAGCTGGAAGATGCCCTAGAGAAACTAGTGGAAGCAGGTCACCAAATAACCAGACATCAAACTAAACAGGCGCAAGCACATGCTAGGGTAGGTGGGATGCACTCTGCATTTACTGATGAAGAGAGAGTCCTCAGGGTGCAGGAAGTATTCTTGTAGTCCACCATCCAAAAGGTAGTGGCGATGGAACAATCCATCTAAGAAGCAGACCCTTAAGGCCCCTATTTTGTCTGAACTCATAAACTCATTTCTTTTTACTGCTTCTTATTCCAAACTGCATGTATGGCTCAATTTAATTACTTGTTCGTTTGTTTTAATGCATTCAACCACAATCTTTTAAAAAATAGAAATCCATTCCTAAGCTCGCGTGGGTCACACCCAATGTGAGAAATAAAGGAAGTTTTTACTATTACATTGTTTGATAGTGGGAGCATCAATGAAGCTTTGGGATTTCGAGATTAGAATAGCCAATTCGGATTCCTAATAAGAGAAGTGGGAGGTCAGATTAAAGGAAGAGTGCCTCAAAACAATCGACATATCGTCTTGACAATGTGCTCTAGTGCACGAGCGGGGTAACATCATGGGAATTATAATCAATCTGAACATAGGGGAATGGATTATGTAAATCATAATAACCCAGATTTGGAAAACTGCAAGGGTGGCTGGACAATAAAGGATAACTGCTGACTATGTTCGAAAAATAGTATCCATATTGTATTAGCAAGAAATGGGTATGACAAATGAGGTCCGACCACTGACCGTGTTTGAAACACAGGTCCTGAATCATAATGTCATCCATTAGTCCTCTGGAACATTGGCCCATGATAGTTGGCAATCCATAGGCTGAGTATCCACACTGTTAGGGGTCCCTTTAAACGTGAAAGAGGACGAGGGTCCGAATAAGGGGAATGCAAAGCATGAAATGTGGAGTGATGGTCTGTTCGAATAGAAACCAACACTCTTGAAATTACTCCACCACGGTGGAAAAAAATTAAATGGGCACATCAGTCTGATCATGGATCATTCTTTCATTTAGATAGGACAACTCTGGTGAGGGATTTGTCACTTCCCAATGTCATCGCGGGGAATCCCGGACATGTTCAAGGCAAAGCTGCAGTTAGATGGTTCCCCACAATGGGTCAGGCAGGGGGGTGGAAACGAAGGATAGAATTTATGATTCCTAGGGTTGGACCCGAGGAGAAATTCCTAGGTGTCTCTACGTATCCCATAAGGATAGGAATCATTCCATACATATTTCTAAGAGAGGGCTTATTTTATGGTCTTAGAGCTCGGGTGAATGATCAGTATGCAGTGTAGGGGACACATGGTAAGGTGATTATAAAACCCGATGTGAATGAGGACCTGGATTCTAGATTACAATGTGTTCCTTGGGGAAGTGTTTAGGTCAAGGGACCAAACACGAATGTTAGGCTGGGCCTATGGGGAAGTGCTCGGGCATTCTTACGTATCTAATGAGAATGAGAATAATTTCTTACATAGTTTTAAGGGGTGGAATGGTAAAGTACCTGTTCCAGGAATAAAAGGGGCGTCCAGGCATGGACATCACACCAAAAGAAGTGGTATTTGATGTAACTTGTTTTCCCATTAAGGTGAATGATTTTATTTGTGAAGCGATAAGCCTATGATAGAACGTCCCGACATCACCATAAGAATCATGCTGTATGTAGGCATTGAAAAATGGTATGGTGTGTGACTGATACCAAACACGGTGTCCCCTTGATTGAGGACATCATGATTCAATGTCATTTCTCATCATGAAATCAGGATGATAATGTCATAGATTAGGGTCATGTGATGGGACCAGGTGTGCATTTTAACATCATGTGACATATACATAATAGAGATGAGGCTAAAGGGGTAATGTGCATGGTGAAATAAAACAGACACGACATGAAGGAGGACATAATACCATACTAAACCGTATGCGATTCCAAGAAAGAAACCTCTAGCCAAGGGGCCAAAATAGAGGTAAGAGGGTAAGGGATAGGAGAAGATATCCCATAATTAATCTGGACCCAAAAACGAGACGTCTGTGTGTTCCTACCTATCCCATGAGGATAGGAATAAATCTACAAGTAGTTATAAAAGAGATCTTAGTTTATGGTCTTAGAGTGAGGACCATGGAGAAGGGAAGTCAGTGTAGAGCCCCGAATGACACCTTTACCGCGACTTTGTCCTCCTAAAATAGAAATACACACTTAGGGATAGTGTTAGGAGTTTCAAAATTTCATTTTGACATTATGGGGTGGTCAATGATTTGAATAATGTAACAAACATTCAAGGCATAATGGGTTTGGAATGACTATGGAGGATGATTGTTGACCATGTTCGAAACACAACATCCATATCACGTTATCCTGTAATGAGGACAAAAAAATGAGCATCAGCCACTAACCATATTCGCAACGCAGGACATGTATTGATTTGTTTTCTGAAACCCTTGAGTACATTGGCCCATGATGGTAAGAGAGACCTTAGTCCTAGAATCCATTCCATTTGGGGGTCCCTTCAGGTGTGGAAGATTATGGATCCCCAAATGAAGCGGAACAAGAAGCATGAAAAATGGGCGAATGCATGTGCATGTAAAATCAGACACTCCAAATGCAAAACCAGAGTACTTTTAGACAGATTTGTGAATCACCAAAGAAGTTAGAGGAGGATTCTCAACATAAGATTAACCAATTTTAAGGGATTATTATAGAATAAGGGGATAGAGAACTCTCAGGAGGGAGAGGTACATGGAGTGGTCATTACAAACCTGACGTGAATGAGTACATAGTCCCATAACACACCATATAATCCCCTACCAGGGAATGGGTAGGCCAAGGGGTTATGGTGAAAAATATATTTCAGGGATATGGGGTTGGACCCGAAGTCTAGATGTTCGGGCGGTCCTACGTATCCCATGAGGATGGGAATAAAGACACACATAGTTCTTGTATGGAGTAATGTGCAGTTTATTGTCATACAGTAAGGATGAAAATTGGTAAGATAATACACATACAAGAGGTGTACGGGGTGGTGAATAACCTGACATGAATGAGTACAAATACCATTCTACACCATACCATTCCTGGTAAGAACTTGGGTCGGGGCCTGAGAAGGCCAAGGGGTCGGAAAAGGCTGGGGTCCTGAGGCTGGGCCTCAGTCGGAAAGTCCTGACCAGTTCGCAGTTTAACATCTTGTAGTGAAGATGAAGAAATAGGTATGATACCCCAAACATGGGAGGTGTACGGAACGATGAGTAACGTGACATGAATGAGGACATCAACCCATACCACAATGTACAATCCCATAAGAGGGAGCTTCAGCCAGGGGCCCGAAACTGGGCACGTGAAGCACGACAGGGCCTGTGCTCACGGTATGGATGACAAATGAAGGAAAGGATGTCTCAAGGGGATATGTGTGGCGTGGAGAAATAGCCCGATGTAAATGAGGACATAATTCTACTCTACACCAAACAGCCTTAAATGAGATCCTGGGCCAGGGGACAAAAAGGACTAAGGGGACGGAAAAAGCCAAGGGGCTAGTGGCCGGGTGTCTCGGCCAATGGTAGCCATACGACCTCTTGTATGATTACCACCTCATCACAACTCTTATTCCCATGTGAGTAGTGCTCGGTGTGGAAAACTAGGAGTCATATTCGGATCTCCCTACCATATATGGCTCTAGTGGCTGGCATCGTCCAAGGGTAGTTTGTCTCTTGGATATACAATGGGGAAGAATGAACCACTGCACTCGATTTTTGGGACATCTTCTGGTGGCCCTGAAGACAAAGGATAGTTATTGACCATGTTCTAACCACAACGTCCTTATAGTGACCTGGAATGGGAAAAACAATTGAGCATCTACTTCTGACCATATTTACAATGCGGAACTGGTATCAATTTTTTTTCTCAACCTCTTCGAGGGCGTTGTCCCAAAGTGGTAGGAAATACCTTGGGCCTAGCATCGCTACCATTCGGGGGACATTCTCGATGGGAAGGATGATAGGGTCCCAATCAAAGGAGTGGGTTAAGAATCGTTGTACCCATACATTTTAAAGTCATGGAGGGTAGTGAAAGAGGGAGACACCTCTGGGGAGTGGGATGTACAGTGGAATTGAGATGATCTCGACGTGTATTGAGGAAAAAACCTGCACCACACCATATTTCTTGACCCTAGGGGAAATTCTCATATTTGGATAGGGCCAATATAAGAAATTTCTGGACATCCTTACATATCCCATGTGGATGGGAATCAAGATGTACATAGTTCCTGAAGGCCTTGTAGTTTAACGTCATGTGGTGAGGATGTGGGAGGATAGAAGAACTGGGAGTGGGAACATGGTGTGACTGTTATAATCCTGGCATGAGTGGGGCTAAGGAAGCCTACACCATATCATGCAAGGATCCTCCAAGAGAACTATACCCAGGGGGGATAGTCAAAGAGAATAGTTTGGGGGATGGACTCCAGAAGAAATGCTTGAGCATTATTATATATCAAATGTAGATGGGAATCAAGCCACACATAGTTCTAAGTGCACAAATTAACATATTGCGGGATGAAATATAGTTTAACTTCATGCGGGAAAATGCATTTTAGGGTCATGCCGGACTAGTAGGCTTAAGAAAAGTATTGTTGGAGGAACCTGACTTTGGTGGGAGGAGTTATATACTCACCATCCATGGTCACCAATGAGTATGATACATTGGGGTAAACCATGTGAATTACGTAAGGTCCATCCCATTTGGACTCCAACATGGGTGGTTTTCTATTAGGGATCATTTGTGTCTGAAGGGCCAATACCAAGTCACCCTGAAGGGATGAGCAGAGGTGAACCTTCTTATTGAAGGATCTAGCTATCTTATTCTGATGTCTTTCTAGATTGTGCAGGGAACAAAGCCTATTCTCGTAAAGTGCATCCAATTCATCCATACGAATATCAACTACCTTATCTGGAGCCTGATGGTTATAGAATGTTGTGTGTAACAATGGTAGATGGATCTCAATGGGCAGGATGGCCTCAACTCTATACACCAGGGAATATGGGGTCACCTAGGTGGAATTACGAGTCATCATCTGATAATCCCATAGGGAATTGGGGAGCATGTCCAGGAAACTCTTCTTATTCTTGCCAACCATTTTTTGCAAAAATTTTGATAGGGTTTTGTTGAACGCCTTGATCTACCCATTTTCCATCACAAGATAGTGGGAGGTATGGCTTGAACGGATGTTGTACATGGCGTATAATTTCTTTAGCTCAGATGCTTGGAAGTTCGTGTCATTATCTGTGAGGATGGCATGAGGGACTCCAAACTAGTAGATGATATTTTATCTCACAAAATTGATGATAGAAAGTTCCTTGACCTCCTTGAGCAGAATTGATTTTGCCAATTTGAAAAGAAATTTGTGGCAGTCAGGATGAACCTGCATTGGAGAGATGTTGTAAGTGGATATGGACTCAAAACGTCGAGTCCCCACACCGCAAATGACCAAGAGTACTTGGTGGATTGGAGATCTTCTGGAGGACGATGCATGAAGATAGCATGAATTTGGCGTGCATGACATCTCTTGGATAACTCGATGAAATCATGGATCATGGAGAGACAAAAATACCCAAGTCTCTAAATCTGATGGGACAGCTTCGGCCCAGTTTGTTGTGTCCCATAGGAACCAGCTTGAAACTCTTGAATTACCTGATAAATCTTGACTCATTGGATACAACGGAGGATAACACAATCAAATCCATGCTTGTAGAGGATCTTCTCAAGATTGGGACCACTCTTGAGGGTAAACTGTAGTGTGCGGTGTCGGATTCGCTCGCTCTCAGCCCGATCAGTAGGGAGGTAACCATTTTGGAGATACTCGACAAAGGAGACTCTCCAATCGAGGTAACTTCAACCAAAACATCTAAGGGACCTTGGTGTCTTGATGTGGAGGCTCTGGTTGTAATATGGATTATTCGCAGGTCGCCGTCATCATCTAAGGTGACGAGAGTATTGAATCTCCGATGTGTCATGTGTATAATCACATCATCCTACTCGGGTTCTACAAGTGATACAGTCAGGCTAGCCAAGGCATCAATGTGGTTGTTCTGAGATTGAGGGACATGAGTAACTTCCGGCTGAGATGGTAACTATGCCATTAGCCGGAGGGCGCACTCCAACAATGTTACGAGCTCTGATTTTCTGACGACGTAGTCACCATTGATTTTCTTGATGAATAGTTCAGAATCCCCTTTCACATGAAAATGGGGCACATCGATCTTGAGGACTAGCTCGAGGCCAGGGACAAGAGCCTGATACTCTGCCTCGTTATTGGTGCAGCCTTCCAACAATAGGAATGAGTACAGTAGGATGACTTGCGCCATGGTAATAAAGAAAATACCAAGGTCTATCTTGTTGTGTCTGGGATCATTGAGCCTCCGGTCGGTGGGGACCCGGAAAGCACCATAAAAGTCCATCTGCCAACATGGGATGGCATGATCTACTTAGAGGATTTCCTTGTCGGAAAAATCCAGGTTCGTGGACTTTTTTTCAGGGGTTGGATGGGCAGAAAGAAAATCTTCCAATGTTTGCCCCTTAATAGCCTTCTAAGGCATGAACCTGACATCGAACAACTGGAGTATTACTTCCCACCATGCTAGATGGCCGGTCAACATGGGGCGGTTCAGAATGTAATTTCGTGGCTCTACCCGAGACACCAGTGGTACATCATGGTTTTACAAGTAGTGTTACAACTTTTATACTGCGAATACCAGTTCAAGGTAGCTCTTTTTGATGGGGGTGGGGGTATCTGGTCTCCGTATTGAGGAGCATGCGGCTGATCTAGTAGAGGATGTTTTCCATCCCCTCATTGTTCTTCTTGGAGAGGAGGGCACCGAGAGATCATTCCAGGGTAGTCAAGTAAAGGATTAGTGGCTTTCTGGAGATGGGTGGAATCAAAAATAGAGATTGGAGCAGGTACTTCTTGATTTACTCGAACATGGTTTGGCACTCTTTTCCCCATTTGTAGGAAGATCCTTTCATCATGAGCTGAGAAAACGGATTACACTTGTTGGCCAGATTAACAATGAATCAGCGTATGTAGGCTAAGTGGCCTTAGAATCCTCATAGCTCTAGTATATTGCTCAAGGGATGAATCTAACCGATGTCCTTGATCTTCTCTGGGTCAATCATGAGGCCCTGGTACCTAATGAAAAAACCATGAAACTTCCCGGAGGTAAACCCAAAGGAACACTTCAACATGTTCATCTTTAGGTGGCGGGAACAGAGGAATCTGAACACCATCTCAAGGTCCTTGAGATAGTCCTGGAGATGGTGAGATTTGACCACCAGATCATCCACATATCATTCCAACAATGTTTCAAGGATTGTATTGAATATGCGGTGCATGGCCCACAATAGGTGGACCCTACATTCTTCAGACCAAAGTGCATAAACTAGTAACAGAAAGTACCATGGGTGCCCTAAAAGATGTGGACTCCTCGACCTCGGGGGTTATTCAGATATGGCTGTATCCAGAATAACTATCCATGAATGAGAGGGCCTGAAACCTAGTCGTAGAATCAATCAATAATTTCATCTCATGAAGGGGAAAATCATCCTTCGGACAGTGATGGTTGAGATCCCAGAAGTCGATATAGACTCTGATCTGTCCATTCTTTTTCCTTCTAGAACAATGTTGGCTATCCACATGGGGTATTAGACCTCCTTGATGAATCTAGCTCTGATTATCTTGTCAACAACATCCTCAACCATCGAACTGTGATAAGTGTGCATCTTTCTAGGGGGCTGCATGAACCCACAATGATTAGCAGGGAGACCGAGGTGGTGGATGTCTACCTTAGGATCTATTCTGGGCATCTGGTTATAGCTCCAGACGAATACATCACGATTCTACTTCATAAATTCTTGTTACTTCTACTGCTTCTCGAGGGACATGGCGGCACTGATTCAATGTGGGTCTCAGGTCTACCTTGCTACCAAGGTTCACATGTACCAGTTCAGCAACCATGGTGGAGACGCCTTCTTTGAAGGCAGGGGAGCATCCTCAAAATCCACTTATTCACTTGAGGAGGAGGGATATCTAGTGGGCGAAGCTTCTTCTGGGTCAGTAGATCCTGATGGGTGGCTGATACCAGCTTGGGCAGCAGTGGACAACATATCGAGAGATTCATGTTCTACTGAAACCATAGAAATGATGGAAGCCTATCTGATCTCATCTAATCTTTGGCCCAAGGGGCCAAACTTGATGATATCAAAGTAATAGTGGAACATTGTCTTGGGCCAGTTAATTCTAGCCCAGCGAAACAGACACTTATGATGTACTGTCATTGCAATGGGGCGGATATCTTGATACCGTACGAGGGTAGGAGGCTCCAGGATCACATGAGCCTGATTTGTGTAAAAGTATGAGGAGATTCCTACCATCACATGGACTTGGGAATATTCCCCTCCCTTGTACAATATACTACACATCATTTCTCCATTTCAGGGGTTGCAGCCTCTAATCGATGGATCAGGAAGACGTAGGCGTCATCCAGACCTGCCCATGGGTCTATTGCGACCGTAGCGGGCTCAACCTCACTTTCCTGAATCTGTTTGTCCCTGCTCTTGTAATAGTCATCATACAGATAGATGGATTCACAAGTGGATAAAGGAGATGCATCACCTTGGAGTACGCCTACTCAACAATTAAAGGAATACTAGAGACACTGGTGATAAGAATATGGGACCACCGCCTGTAGGTGGACCCGTTGTCTTCCCATCAATGCATTATACGCGGTGTTATGGGAGATAACCATAAAATCAGTACTGGAAACCAGGCCACCGAACTAGGTCTTCAAATGGATCTTACCGACCAGGGTCTGCTCTATCCATTCGTATCCCTGGATTATTAAATCAGAGGGAGTCTGGTCATCTTTAGATAACCCCATCTTTCGCAGTATACGTGTTAGGATAAGGTTAATCCTGGAGCCGGTGTCAACAAGACAGTGGTGAACCCCCACACCATTAAATTGTCCAGTGATGTATTGTGGGTGGTTTTTCCCCTATATGGGAGAGCCTTTATCTTCTCTAGAGAAAAAAAATGATGTCTTGGAATTCAGCATTCTCGACTGCTTCAGCATGAAAGGCTTCTACAGTAGCTACCTCCATCTCAAACTAGAGGGGGCTTCTTAAAGCCTCAGCGAGGGCCTCATGCATATATGACAATAAGAGATGGTCCTCAAGGATGGAATGTCATGCTGGGATGCTGGAAAGGTTCTTTAGGGAAACATATATCCATGCCAGGTGAAAAATCATTCTTACAGGAGGCTGCTCTATGATAGGAGGCATGGCTGGCCCTACCGACTGGACCGGCGGCTGGCTGGTGTTGGGAATGTCCTGTCATTCACTAATCAAAGCCCGAATAGTAGCTGTTGGATGCAGACCAGATGACTGAGATCGTCCTATAGCAGGGCGAGGCTGGTCATGACATGGTCAAGGTAGCTTTGCCTGATCTAGTAGCCCAAACGGTGGTTGAGGTGGGCCTGACGACACCATATGAAAATGATGAACATTCTGAGTTCTGGGCGGGTCCTACTGTTTGGTCTTGGTTGAATGCACGGCCTGGATAGAGGTGCCAATTGACGTGCCCCGATGACCCATATGGTTACGACTTCGCTGATGTTGGCATCGGCTAGGGACGTTGGGGAGGTTCGTTGGGAGCTCCCCATCATCTAGAATCATCTAGGGGGTTACCAACACCACA
Organism: Viscum album; assembly: GCA_963277665.1. Classification (NCBI taxonomy): domain Eukaryota; kingdom Viridiplantae; phylum Streptophyta; class Magnoliopsida; order Santalales; family Viscaceae; genus Viscum; species Viscum album. Next base: position 1,696,563,379 of record OY728147.1, read on the forward strand.
GTATTAACCAATGCATACCCCTGACTATCACTTGAAGAGTCATCCAATATTGGGAAGATTCTGGGAAGACTCCCCTTCTCAGGATGCATGAAGTCGCCGAGAGTTCAGGACGATGATGGCATAGGTGGGGTGCGTTGCTTTCCCTTGCGCCGCCAATGTTTGTTATTCGGGGAAGTGGCCGACTTAGATGATGATTCAGAAGTGGTGGCTATGGATTCTGAAGGCCATGGATGATTCAGGTGTGCATGGATGATACCATGGGTGTAGGCAACCGTTTTTCAAGCCATCCAGTCATTATACTTCTAAGTCCCGTAGTTGGAAACCTACAGCCACACACCTTCGTCGTTTCTTTTGTTATCCATCCTTACGAAGACACCTACTACTTGTGTCAGGGCTGGGCCTAGCCTGACTATATTTCTATCGACATGGTATTGAATCTAGTCTTTATACACATAAAACAACTTGAGGGTGTTCCCAAGGATCCGATGATAGGGGCAGTAGTTGGGGCGATCAGTGAGGTTCTCCTCCTCTGGCCTTCTGCTCTTAAGAAAACACATGATCCCTTGTTCCAATGCCTTATGAAAAAGTTGAGAACCTAATTCTCATTGAACTAGTAGGTCTAGTTTCTTCTGTTTGGGAAGGGGGACCTTGGGTCTTGGGCCTAACGAAGAGCTGGAGGATCCTGTCGAGGAGGCGGACCTTGATTGTCTCGCATCAACGGTGGTGGCACATTACGCGGGGCCACCTACAGATTTTGAGGAATCCGCTGTTGGGCTGGAGGCTATGCCTATGGTGGAGGTATTTTGTGAGGTTTCATAGGTGGATCCACAGGTAATAACATGATATGTCTGGGGGCCACTATTTGGGCCACCACAGTGGGCTCGGCTCTAACAACCCTCCTTGCGGGAATTACAGGAGGAAACGAACTTTCCTGGATAACCTATTGCAAGGTTTTTTCCAAGATCTGGGCCTTATCGAAGAAATCTCTAAATCCCCCAGGGTAGTTCTGGGTTATCATAGAAGGAACTACTTCCAACTTGACATTCCCTACACACATCGTCAGTAATTTCTCCTAATTCAATGGCACGACATGATCATCAGGCCTCTGTTAGCAATTCAAGAGGTGTGATATGATGGTTTTCCGCATGGTGGAGCTGAAATGGTAGAGTATTTTCTTGCGAAGTTCTTCCCACCTGGTTACGGATCTGACGGGGAGCTGCCTGTACCAGACGAATGTCGGCCTCTCCAATGTTTGAACAAAACAACGGAGCTTGGCAGCCTCCTACTGCACTAGAGTCCCTAACATGGGCCCACTCCTTGAGTTTAAGTGTTCCAGGTGTTTTGGCGGGTCCCATGTCCCATTAAAGGGGGATAAGGTGGGATTCTCGAAACCCGGAGGTGCCAGAATATCATCCACCCATGCTGGATATGGCTTTCCATCAGGTAGGATCACCACCTGTTGCGTTTCTAATTCTTCAAGGAGAGCAATGAGTGACGCCATTGGATCATCTGGGCAGGGGTCCCTATCTTGATGTGGATCCCTAACCATGAGTGCATTGGAATGTTCCTCAACATAGTATAGTAGCTCAGCGGCTCGTGGAACGGCTGGAGGAAGAACTCTCAGGGTGGGTATGGGATCCCGAGCTGGTTTCCTCGGATTACTGTTTCATTCTGTAGGGTTTGGTGAGACATATCATGCACTCTTTCCATGCGCTCCGACTTCAACCCTATCCATGGGGGAAACATGATTAGGCGTGCCTGAGGGAAGATCGCTGAGGGGAAGTTGTTCCAGCCCCTTCTGTACTGGCCTAGGATTTTCGTAGTCGGTTCGTCGCCCCGCAGTGCATTCAACCAGGAGTTATTCAACCATCTTCATCTGCTCACCACATTATTGGTGCAATGTGGCCTTCTAATGGTCTTCTTCCATATTCTACACTGAGTTAGATGGGTCGGAGTGCTTGTTAGCTCTGATGTTCTCTTTTCCCTTACTAGAATTTCTACTAAGCACCAATGCCTTAGTGGGAACAGGGAGACCAAGTAGGTTCCTCTACTGATGAGTAATCCTTCCAGATGGGTCCAATAGTGGTGGTACGCCCTTTGGGGGTGTGTATCCATCAAGAATATCTAGCTTGTCCTCCTCGTCCACTATGTCGGCCATGTTGACCATGACCCTTCCTGGCAGCATGTCCTCGATATCGCCTAGTGAGTCAGGATGCCGCCAGATAGGACAGAAAAGGAGGGCAGAAAACTGTGTCAATCCATGGATTTTCATGTCGGGGTATCCTCCTTGATAATTTTGCAGAGTACCTTGATACTCTAAATGCATTGCTGCTAGAGGGCCTCACAGCGACCTGGTGACTCGGGGCGCTAGGCCACAGGGAGTGCGACTAAATCAACCAGACGACATTGCTCTCTGATTTTTTCAAAAATCATTTGGATCCTATGATTAACCATGAAATGATGAACAATATGAAAATGTGTCGCCCAGAGGGTGTGGCGGAAACACTCAACTTCCTCCGGAGTGAGGGATTCTGCTATGACAAAATTTGGTGCTACCAGGGGCCATAACTTCTTAGGGAAGTGGTCCACTACGAGGATGTTTCATAAGTTCTTCATCTCAGATTCTAGGTATGGCCATTGATTTCCACATTATCCAATTGGGTGTGGTTGAGGAACTGGAAGCAGTAATGAGGCAGACCGCTGGGATGGCAGGCTGTTCGGTGGAGAGTATGGCAAACGGGCTGCCTGGCCGCCGAATATCGGGTTGTCCTCCAAAGAGTGTAGCAACATGGAATCCATGTCATGATAATATAGGTTTATGGCCATAGTTCCTACCTCATGGGCTAGGGCTTCTGGTGATAGGACACGATTCTGCTCACCGGACATTGGTCCCTAGAATAGCTCTTCGTGATATCTTGTGGAGGATGAGAGAGCTTCTAGGGATGATGGTGGTGATTGTATGACTGTAACATATGGGGACACTAGATTTTCATAATCTTGGATATACCTACGGAGGGATGCAGGAATGTGATGGACCTCGCATTCCAGGAGAACCAGGATGATGCACCTCGTCCTTTCCTCGATCCATGACTCGGATGGGTGAGAGGAGGGTTCCTGCGCTGAGTTATACTCTGCCTCAATGTCTTAAAAGCAGACTAGTTTGATCATTCCCGGAACTTCCTATAATCCTGCTTATGGTGGTGGTGGACCACCCTCCTTCCCCGGGATGGCTCTTCAAGACAAAGAAAATTTCTGACACGAGGTCCTTCGGTTGCACTGGTACTAGCGAGGAGAGGGTTTCCACCCGAGAAATTTGGGGTGTGAGGGGCACTAGCAAAAATGTCGAAGGGGACATGGGGAGGACCTCCATGGGTAGTGCTGGAGTGGGAAATTCCACCAATAGAATTGGCAGAAACATGGGGAGGACCTCTATGGTTGTTTTCCCTGTAAACCTCAGTACGAGGAGGGTCCTTGTACCGGTCTAACTGAACATGGGTAGGACCTCCGTGCTCGATACGGGTGGAGCAAGGCTAGCCTTCACCCCTCTGGTTGATCAGGTGACGATGACTTTTTCCAGCTACTAAGAGGACATGGGGAGGTTCCCCATTTTGAGGAGAGACTGGACGTGCAATGTCCCTACACTAGTAGTCGGGGTAGGAGAAATGACTTCATACCCAGTTTAATGGGCCTAAGATACACTTTCGTACTAAGTATCATCATCACTGGGAAGACCCTCATTTGGATTGAGGGTTGCACAGGGATGAACTCCATGCCAAGAATTGAATCAAGGAAGGCCCATGTTTTCTATAGTAGTGGTACGGGGAGGACCTCCGTACTGGGTGGCATCACTGCGGGATGGTTCACAGCATCCACTACATGTGGCAGTGACCAAGAGAGTCGACCCAGACTTCCCGTGGGGTAGATGGGGCCTCAATTCTAACTGGGCATATAAGTGTGTCTACTCAGTGTATGTAGGGAACTGATGATATGCATCGGCGGTGGCTCGGACCATAGTATATGCCGAGGTTTTTCCCATTAGTGGGCATCCTCCACAGCTTGCGCCCGATGATGGCATCGGGTCGTATGAACTGGGGTCGGTGCTACAAGTACATAGCTTACATGCTCCTCATCTAGAAAGTCTGGGCGGTGTCGTTGACACGACCAAGTGGGAGCCCTCGCTGGGATACCCTGGAATGGGACTCTGACCGGGATGGGTCGGATGTCACTTACCTTGTCAGCATAAGGCAGGGAGTCGTCAAAGCACTCTATGGATAGGCTTCTGAAAGGGTTGTATGTTTGGATGGGGAGATATGGCTCCCTACGCAGCCCTCAGGGGTAGTTTTGACAGTATGACACTGACACCTCTAATTCCAGGCGCTCCATATCTCACATAGGGATGATCCCCTCCTCCTTATAATGGCGCATGAGGTCATTGATCACCCTTTTTTGGATGACCTCATACGGGGATATGGGGCGTGGGTTCCCCCAAGGTTGTAGATGTAGGGGCCATCATGAAAGAGGTGAATCCATGTGGGATGGTCGTGTCGGCACTGCCCCTGCCCCTGCATTGATGGGAATGCGTTGATTGCATCCCTAGAGCACCAACTTGACTCTTGAGAGCAGGGAGATTAACTCGTCAGTGCTGACAGAAAAAGGAATCGATGACCCATGCCACAGCGTCATCCCATCTTCCATGCACAGTAAGAGGGATCCACACTAAGAACATTGCGGAATTGGATGTCCAACATTCTACTACCCTAACTTCGGGTGAGTTTCACAATAGGCATGTTATTTGATTAGTGGGACCAGATGATGGATAACAGGATCTGGTGACATGCTAATCCATTGATGCCTCGAGCACTACTAGTCTCCATTTTAGGAGAAGAAATTCACGTCGGGATCACAATTTCTATTTCTAATGCTTTGGTTGGGGTGCGCGCATCTGACTCTTTTGGGGGGACGGAGGCACTATCTATTTCCCCACATTACCACCTTCAAAAGGCGAGCATCATCCCCTCCTTTTTCAGGGATGTTTTCTCCATGATCAAAACAGGATGATGGGATTTCAGTTCTTCCATATGAGGATTCTTTGTCGGAATTATTCACCTAGTCCGGGACTCCCTTATAGATTTAAGATGTTGTTCATAAAACTCTTTATATATCTGTATCTTCATGGACACCAGTTAATTACACTACTTCTATCGAGACATTCCAAGGGGTCTGGTCTGGGCAACAACCTTCAGTAATGGGAGTATTCACGTTGGGGATCACTGGCGTGTATGGGTCCTGGACACTGGTGTATCTATCTTCTATCCCTTATTATAGGGATTCTCTAGGGCGCAAGAGCCCGAGGAATCCCAAATCGAATGCGGATAATCATATGACATGGGCATGTATGTGATGTTTTTCTCAAAATCCCATGTTTAACACAGGGTATGCCGCAAGTTTAACATCCAACGGAGATGGATCAGACTAATTAGAACACTTACTACAATGGATCAGATGGGGCAACCACCTAGAGGGAACACCGATGTTTGGATCAACGTGTGGCTGGCTTCCCGATTGCTGTTAAATGGAATGAGGAATTAAGTGGCATGATCCCACCGTGATGTGGTGGCACAGATAAGAATCAGGATATATTATGGGTGGATGAATGAAGTGGGTGGAAAATGTAATAGGATAATTGCATGGGCGATGGTGAAGTTGGGATTGAGCCTCGAAGAGACTTCCTACGTATCCCAGTGGTAGGTAATCAAAGTCTGCGTAGTTCGGTGAACACAGTTTACCTTGACAACAGTTTACCACTGGTTGGAGTTCCAACAGCTTACTGCTGAAAGGGGTGACAATGGATTACCACATAAAGAGGCTGATAATGGCTTACCGCTGAATGGAGTGACAATGGCTTGCCGCTGAACGGGGAAAAAAGGTGGAATACAGTTTAATGTCATGCAGGACGGTGGGGGGCTGACGTGAAGTGGCCAGAACAATCGTTTGTTGGGCCTGAACCTCGGGGAGGCTTCCTACGTACCCTACCTTTCCAAGGATCAAAGACCGTGTAGTTCAGGGAAGAATTTGTGTGCAACAGCATACCACTAACTGGGGAAACAACGTCTTACCACTGATTGGGGTCCAAAGTTTAACATCATGCGGAACGGGGGAGAACAAACATTAAGGGGTCAGAATGACTAGATTTTGGTCGCGAACCTCTGGGAGGCTTCCTACGTACCTTGCCTTGGAAAGGATCAAAGACCTTGTAGTTCAGGTTATAGGGTAGAATTTGGGGGTTACGCTTTGTGGCGGCCCAAGTTGTTGGTGAACTGATGTGAATGGGGTCAGAGTGACCAATGGGTGGAGGGCTTGAACCTCATAGAGGCTTCCTACGTACCCTTCCATAGTAAGGATCAAAGACAACGTAGTTCAGGATGGAGTGGGTCTTACACTCTAGGCTACCCAAGGTGTTGGTGAACCGATGTGAAGGAGGACAGAACGACATGGGTGGTAGGATTGAACATCGTGGAGGCTTCCTACGTAATCTGCCATAGCAAATATCAAAGACCATGTAGTTCAGGTAGGCATCAGTGAACCGACATGAAGATGGTCTAGACTAATGGATGGTGGTGGGAATGAATCTCAAGGAGTCATCCTATGTACCATACCTTGGAAATGATGAAATACATTATAATTCAGGTTGGCATCGGTGAACTGACGTCAAGGAGGAATTGGGGTCCAATGGGTGGTGGGCTTGATCCTCGGGGATGCTTCATATGTGCCCTGCCTTAGAAAGGGTCAAAGACAACATAGTTCATGATGATGTGGGTCTTACACTCTAGGATACACATGGAGGATTTCGTGGTCGGTGCATACTCTAATCCCACATGATTTATGCTTGGTGTGAGAAACAAGAGGCAGTAGAGACCTGACAATCACGTCGCGAAAGGTGCATCCGTGAGAGGTGAAGTGGGGCATACACGTGATCACAGCCCAAAGAGGAAATGGGGTCTTCTGCATGGTTAACTGCCCGGATAGGTTTGGATTTACTCTTGGATGGAGGCCTGATGGTGACAAATCCCGGTGGGAGAGGGATTTTGTGCCGAAGAAAGGAGGGGTCCAGTGTCCATTCCCCCATGGTCTTTGGGATCGAAGATGAATGGAGGAGTAGTGATGCTGCCTCTTATAATAAATCTAGGGGATTACACCATGGAGGTTTCCCTTTCCCCATGGACAAACATATCTCCGATAAAGAGGATCTCATTCCCTGTGAGGAATGATCTCACTCCTGTGGAGACCAGTGGGCGTACAGAATATCCAAGGTGGGGGCACTCCACGTGCGAGGAACGGGGAGAGGTTACCGTTTATTTTCATTCTTTGAGGACGATTGTGCATGGAAGTTTAACTTCATGCAGCTCAGATGAAGTGGGTTTGATCTGCAACCCTACGACATACATAACTGGTACCCTCTTCACCTTGGTGAAGAGAAGGGACAGGAAACGCTGTGGCTAGGCGGTGTTTTGGAGAAAACTATTAGGGGGTCTATGTTAGTGTGGCCATGGAATGAATCAATAGTCGTTAGCATCCCTTTCAAAGAAGCATGAGGAAAAGAAACTCAATGGGTGGTATCATCCAAGGGACATTGAAGTTACATCATGCGAACCTAGGAGGTTGCATGAGAAAAGAGTACGTGGAGAAGGTGCTTTGGGCATGGGAGGTGCCCAAAATTGATGTCCGGAAGAGGCACATCACGGGTGCACATGGAGGAAGGCTTGAGAGCAAAAGGGACAGTTGCGCACATAATGGCAGGGCCGGATCACGATTGAGTGGAGAGTGTGAAATAGGCCATGACGATGTGCAATTGTGTTGCACACATGAAATAGGCCACGTCGGTATGCTATTGATCAGTGTGTATGAAAAAGACCGGATCGGCGCGCAAATGAGTTGTGTGCACACAAAAGGCCGCGATAGCGTGAAAAAGGAATTTCTCACTCAAAAATGGATAGGGTTGCATGCAAAAGGAATTGCGTGAAGAAGAATTGATTTCATGCAATTGGAATGAATTGGGTTCTGGGGAAGGGGCTCTATGGAATTTGGATGAGGATCAAGCCCGAGGGGTCTCGCGCAAAGGTGGACCCTCGGGAGACCTGGCATGAAATATTCCGTACCTGAGAGCCATCTTTTGAGTGCACTAGAGGAGAATTTTGTGCCAAAGAGATGGTTCAGATTCATCACCATGGAAGTCGAAGGGGGTGGCCTTCTATTTATAGGCACTCGGGGTCGCAAATCCACATGGAAATTAATTCAGCGTGAAATATTGTGAGCGGACGTCGACAGCGCATAAATTCAACCGTGTGGGGAGGGGCATGAAAATTACCACACCCGCACGGAAAACTCTCGTGAATCCTTGAGTTTTTCATGTGGTACATATTTTTTCATTCCCCTTTGAGTTTTTGTATGCAGCCACTCCCCACCCCCCCCCCCAGAATGAATCACGGGTACCAAATATGGCTTTGCATTGTCACGCCCCATCCTTCTTCAGCCCGTGAACATTTTTTCAGCATCTACATCAGTATTTCTATCTTATTTTAAGAAATATATATCAGATTCACTTTCGTAAAATATAATATTTCCTTAAATCCACAAATGATTTGAACCTTCAAAATAAATCATTGGTATTGATGCCAAACATCAGATCAAATTGAGTTAATATCAATCGTTGGATTGTTTTTCTAATAAGAACCAGCTCCAAAAATAATATATAAAGGACCCTAATATTTATGTCCTAGATTAGTTATTCCACTATTTTACATCGAGTCTACGCCACCATTCAAACCAGTCATCCAATTTTCTCAATTTTCTTACATTCCGAATGTCTCTTGAAATTTCATCGCAAAATATGATGGACTTTAACAAGGAACTCAATGATTGTAAAATCTAAAGAGAAATGATTGTGGACATAAATTTTATTCATAAGTATGAGTCCCTGATTGAAAAAATAATTTAGAAAAATAGTTGGTAATACATTTGTGTATCCAATCTAAAAAATCTGTATCTAGTTTTCCTGGATATCCTCATATAATTCAATGATTTAGTCAGTTTTTATGATGAAAAGGGAAGAGAAAAATTTTCTTTCAAGAGCTATGGAAACACTTATTCTTTATCATTCAATAAGGCTTAGAATATATTGGATATACATTATGGATATGAAGAAATATTTTTCTCTCCAAAGTTTCCAGATAGGGAAGGTATTTTTGAGAATGTTAGGGAAAGTGAATTCCTTGGGATTAATAGAGATATGTCACATAAGACAAATCATATTTCAACCCACCTCACATTGTTATCCCTATAGATGCAATGATTTATCATTCCGAGAAAGGGAGATAAGGATTCCCTTGAGAAATTTGATATCTTCATGATGGATTTCCCAGTGAATCTAAGGAATTAAAATCTCATCAAGTACATCCTTCTAAATTTAAGAAAAATATTGAATGGAACCTTTAAGTATCAGATTATGATGTATCCCCTGATCTTGTTCAAGATCATTGTTCTTTGCCTATAAAAATTCAATATAAATGTCATCTCAATATCAAATGTTTTTTATATTATGTTATTAAGTGATGATTCTCTAGAGAGGATAAAAATAGGTTTCAATATTAATTCAGTATATTTCTATGATCTTCTTGAAAGTGAGGTTCAAGATTTTAGCAAGAAAAGATAATCCACAGAAAATTCTAATCAAAATCTAAATAAAAGAAAACAAAAAAACCAAAATATTATTCTCTAGTAATGGAATCAGTATCTACTCAACCTATGTCAAAAAATAGAAATACATTTCTAGATGAAGTAGTATCCTAATTGAGAGTGTAGAAGAAGAAAAAGAAGGAAGTGGATTTGGTACTTGATTTAGACCACAATGAGGCTATGGAATTAAAATCATATAATCTGGACGATTGAGATGAATGAAAAGGATATGAAGTTAAAGAATAATATTCCACAAGCTAATATTATTTAAGATCTTCATAAAGGTATAGAGAAACCATCTGAAAAAATTCGTGTACCATAGTCATTTTCTCAAGTGTCAATTCGAATTGAAACTCAGGGAAATAAATTTCAATTTCTGGAAACTATTTTTAAAGAAGAAGTATATCATGAATAAGAACATGAAAAAGAAGAATAATAGGAAGAGTAACGTGAGTATATTATCAAAATATTGGAAGAATATCATGAGAAGGAGATTCCTTCTGACAAGTTTTAAATTAGGACTTCCCAATATGAATTAACCAAGATAATCTCACAAGGGAAAGATGATGATGATCAGAATGAGGTTGATTATCCTTCAGATGATGAAATTAGTAATTATGATTTCATTCAGCCTGATGATGCTAATGAGGTTGCAGATATGGTCTATGAAGAGGTTGTTATTGATGAAGATAGAGTTTTTGTAGTCTCTGATAGTGAGAAGGAGACTCCAAATGTTCATAAGGTGATCTCTAAAGTTTATAAAGTTATGAAAGTGGATTTCAAAACATCACATAAAATTATGATAACATAATATAAGAAATATGTAGTTGAAATATCTAAATGAAAATAAGAAGATCAAGATAAACTTACCTCTCCATTAAAGGAACCTGTTTCAGAATATTCATCTTCCCCAGGAATAGATTTTTTGGTTCAATTCTTGAAGAAGCTGGTGAATTCCATAACCTCATTCCCATATATTGATTCCATGTTCCAACTTCTTCAATAATCAATCAATCAGAAGTCAGGCACAAAAAATATTCTCATGGAATTTTTTTTAAGATTTTAGTTGAGTTCATGAATTTTCATATTGGTTATGATGCTCATAGAAGATCATGCAAGGAAATAATCATATGGTCTAAGTGAATGATTGATGACCCAAAAATCTTGGATGATTTCCAAGACCCAGTATTGGATTCTTCTGATAAGTTAGATGATATAATCAAAAACCATACAACAAATTTTTCAGAAAATATGAATCAAGATCATGTTTCCCACATTCAAGAATATAGAGTCCTGAATGGAAAGATAAATTTAGTTGATATAAATTTGAAAAGGGAAAGAAAACTCAGGGAAGATTTGGAAGAGAAATTCAAATAGTAAGAATAGTTGGTAAAGTATTAATCAGAATTTTTTATGTCTCATGAAAAATGAATTATTGTTCTTGAGAAGAAGAATTAGGATCAGGATCAGCGGATCAAGAAATTTCAGGATGATCATAAAGATATGATGATGTTGAAGGAAACATTGAGAAAGATAATGCCAATGTAAAATAAAAATGAATGATTTTCCTAAAAATCCAATCTTTTGATGTATTCTATCATGTAGAATATTTTCCATTCATAATGATATTTTTTTTATTTCCATTATTTTTTCTTTTATATTCCCAACCATTCAAGGAAATTTTTTTTTCTTCACTCCTTTTTGAAAATCCCGGAGGGGGATAAAAGAATGATCAAAATAATATTATGTGAAAAGAATAAAATACCCTAATAAATGGGATATTAAGTAACGGGGTTTACTTAAAGAAGATATTCTTAATCTAGAATATGTAACTTCTCTAAGAATGAAAACAATACGATCCACTGGGATTTCAAAACCTAAGGGGGAGTTAGTCATATTCATTATGGTTCATAACTAAATGGAGATATGTATTTCTTATAATGGTCAAAAAAGTGAAAAAATTATTGTATAGATTATTTTTAGAATAGTTTTTCATGATTTACAAAAGGGGTATATTATTAGGTCAACAAGTTCCATTATGAATTTTACATTCCTTGATGTTTCGAAAATCATATAAATATTTTCTTAAAGAAAAATATCTTTCTCTAAAATAATTTTAATAATGAAAATTTTCATTCTATAACAAAATATATATTCTTATTCCTTAAATATTATTTTATATGTTATTTTACTGATCCTTATGCAATTTTAATCATTTTTATAAGATTGAATTCCCATATGAATAATTAGATCCTTATCTAAAACCTTGGAATATTAAACATCCTTATATTATGTGCCTTACTATTTTAGATTTAGAACTCAACAAAATTGAAATACCAAATTCTGTAAAATTCAGACACTAAATTATAGGAAATTCAGACTCAAAATTCTCATTAATTAAAACTACAATTTATTGGATATTTGGACTCCAAATTCATTGAAATAAAAACTATTACTTCTCTAGATTTCAGACTCTGAATTCATCAAAATTAATACTCTGAATTCTATAAATTCAAGACTCCGAATTCTCTAAAATCCAGACTCTGAATTCTTTGAAATTCTGATTCCAAATTCTTTGAAATTCAGAATCCAAATTCTCTTAAATTCAGACTATAAATTTTCTATAAATCAGACACTAAATTCTCTGAAATGAAGAGTATGAGTTCACTATAAACCAAATTCCAAATTCATTAAAATTCAAATTCTGAATTCCTATTAATTCAGACTCCGAATATTAATTTTTTTAGAATCTGATTGTTCATATTTTTAGACTCTGATTCTCATTTTCTTAAATTTCTAATTAAATGATTTTCTTATAGTTACCTCATTTACATAAATTAACATTTCATTATATTGGATCCTAAACAAGTTCATGTTTCTTAACTATATCAATATTTTCATTAAATTCTAGTTTTTCTTAAATATAACAATGTTTACCATGTTTTATTAAATGAAATGTTGTCGTAAAATATTTTTGAAACTAATTGTTGGCTGACTGACATGTGTACCGGTCCATCCAAAATTCAAGAAAAAATAGGACTGTTGTAGGAGGAGACGACCATTGATATTTTTTCTAATAAATACCATCGAGATTTGAAGAGTAAATTAGAGGTTTTTCATAATGTTGTGAAATGTGATGTGGTGTTGTGAAGTGATTTCTAGAGAGACTCTAATTATTTGTGTGAATGCTGTGAAACACCTATTCAAGATGTGTACAACTTGTTCTGCCTACTAAGTGTGACTCTGATCAGATGATCAATCAAGGTCTTTCGAGGTTAGGAAGACAATGGTGACTACTACATTAATGTTCGAGGTTTATCGGGGATAGCAAGTTAGACTCTGATATTCTTATCAAGGGTTTACCCTTGCATGGGTAACATATACTTTATTGAATGTATAAACCACGGGACCTTTATCCATGGCTGTTGGATACCCTTCTCTTTGGGTTAAAATATTCCTTACTTGTTACTTGTTTTTGTTACAAGTTTTTATTTATAATGTATTTTTTTAAAGAAAGAACTTATAACTTTCTTATACATTCTTATACTTCTATACTCTAATAAATATTATTCTATACTCTTTAAGGTAGAATATTTTACAAAGATAAAATTGATTATGTTTCCTTACATTAAACTTGATTAAGTTTAAGTTCATTATAATAAGACCAAGTCCTGTCCAATTATTCAATTTTTTAATAACAAAATAGTTATTGTGAATTTACCATAATTATGTTTGTTAAAAATATATTTTATAAAGGTTAAAAATGAATGTTCTTAAACATAAAATTCACCCCCCCCCCCCTATTTTAATTGATCATTTACATCTATATTCCGATCCTAGACTTAAGATAGTTAAATATCTCTTAATTACACCTTTACATACTTTACTATTTTCAACGTTCTACTCCAAGAATAAGAACATGCTAAAAAAGAATAGCATAAATATTATACTATCTAGTAAACCAAGAAAATTACGATCATAATGGTATAAATAACATCAGAATGTGATCACTTCAACCAATTTAATCATTAATATAGTTGAATCATTATTAGGTTAATTTTACTTTCATATAGGGGCTAAACCATTCTCAATTTATGATTGTATATAAATAAGTAGAGAAGCATAAAATCCACTACCTCAATGGAGTCAGTGTTATTTACATGATAATTGACTAATGTCATAGATCCTAGTAATCTCTTCTACAAAATTTGCATCCATAAAAGGAAATAGGGACATAACTACAAAAACAAAAAACCATGAAAAAACTCCTTTAGAATCATGGAGATGATCTTCCAGCACATGTAAAATTGAAACAGGGGAAACCATATCAAAGAACCCTATAAATAGAGGTAGAATAGTCCTTATATCACCATAGATAAAAGATAGATGGTTGAAATCAATCATTGATGAAAAAATACCAATGTTCTTAAAGGGATAGCCACTGGTTTCCTAACAAATGAGAAGGTCATAAGGTTTAAGGAAAACCCCAATTTTCAATAACCTTCATAGGGGAACTCCATAGGTAATTTACATGGAATAAAATCCTTTTTTCATAACATAAAATTTTTAGGCATCATATCTCACCAAAATATTTTCTCCTTGAAGTATTTAATCCTAAAAATTTACACCCCATGTAATCACCCCAAATCTAGCCTTAAAAACATGAATATTGAATACATGGTGTGAAAGACATTTACATGTCGTGTATTCTCTATGATTTTAACTTTTAGAATCCACACCCATTTATACTTTCTCATGACCTCCTCTAAGCCCCATAATTTTTGAAAAAAACTAAAGGGTCGGACAACACAAATATGTGCCCTTACTAGACTTTAAAGAAAATATATTTAATTTATTTTTTACATTTAGGAATGAACTAAACATCATAATGACTCATTGTGTGATCATAACTATTTAATCTATATTATTTCATTATATGTATTTAAAAATTCAAAAAAATCATATAATAAATACTGATAAAACATACATATATTGTCTTGAGACTCAAAAAAATTAAAGTTGATTTATTTTTAACATATATAAATTAATGTCACGTCTTTATGATGAATCTTTATCATAACTATTAGAAATTTTTATTTTTTATTTAAAATTCACATTTTAGTTTAAAGTATACATCACATTCAAAACACATATAGAATAAAAAATTATTATTGTAAGATAATCAAAAAATCATCATTTATTTTTTGACATATAGGAATGAAGAAAACAACATTCGGACATTTAGTGTACTCGGAATGGCAGAAAGTGCATGTTTTTAATTTAAAAGTGAAATTTTATTTCGAAATATGAATCAAAAATTCAAAATAGAGAAAGCGCCATCACATTATCAATATAGTCTATGAAAAAAAATATTTGGATAATTTTTTACATGTATTAATGAATATCACAGGATTCTAATATTTGTTGTATTTATGAATTACTGAAAGTGCATTCTTTTAATTTAAAATTTACATTTTATTTAAAAATATACTTAACATGATAAATACCAAGAAAACAAGATTTTTTTTATCAATATACCATATTAAAATGATTATTAATTTAATTTTCAAATTTAATAATAAACCACATGACATTCCAATATTCAATGTTCTTTGTAATACTACATGTTTTTTTTTCAATTAAGAAGTCACATTTTATTTCAAAACCTGTGTCATATTCTCACAACCATGAAAAGACACTTAGATTAGTGTGATACTATATTATAATGATATTGATTTATTTTTCACTTATAAGACCAAAAATCGTATCATTTCTATTTTTATTGTGCTTGAATTCATTTAAATAGATTTATTCAATTTTAAAATCACATTTTACTTCAAAACATTCAATAAATAATTAAAATAATGTATACATGATTATATTTCCATAAAACACTAGGAAAATGAAAGATAAAATATTTTTGACCTGTATGAATGAACCACATGTCAGTCTGAAAAATGGTGTAGCCAATGATGAGTAATTACTAAACGTTATCACTTATTATATCATATTATAATTATATATTTTTTACATTTAATTATACAGTATTACTAAAATAATGCTTTTTTTTATTATGAAAACATATTTATTTTGTACTAAATTAATTTTATCATCAGATAAGTTTTCATTTTACTTAGATTATTTTTTCTCATAGTTTTAATTAATTTTTTCAATAAGTGTTATATATGAGTAAATGTTATTCTAACTATATTATAATGGTTCAATGTAAATATATTTATACTAAAATTCATAATTTTAAATATATTTTCTATTATATTAAAATATTGAGTTTCTATATTCAATATTTTATTATATATCTTTATTTAGTTCTTTATTTCTGTTGCAGAAAAATACAGTAGATGATTTTGGATTTTTTCATCATTAGAAGTTTTCACTAATAAAGGATAACTTTTATTTGTGATTATTTAGTGTTGCTAAAATCTAGAGGTCATTATTTTTTAACTAATTTTACTAATAAATGTCATAAATATTTATTATTACTTCTAAATATCATAAATTGTTGAGGGTATAATGTGTTGGAATGTAAGGGGTGTGTTTTTAATTTAACGTGGAAAAAGAAAAAGGGAATAGTGTTTGTGTTTTGTGAATAACTAAGGTGAATGGTTACACATAGGATGCCAAAATTAAAAAAAAAATTATAATTCAATGTTTACATTACACTTAATTTCATAATATAAGGTTATTCACTATATATTTATAATTTGTAAAAATTTTGGATTTTAATGAAAATATGTGACAAATATTGTGATTCTTGTCATTTAAATGACGTCTTGTATTAAATTTCAATGGGAAAGCTATTCATTTTTTTACGTTAAGGTAGATGAAAAAAATATTTTCAAGATACATAAAAATAAATTAGTTTCTAAACTAGTTATAAAACATTAATTGATAATATGGGTTGGTTGTCTAATTGTAATAAATGATATGGATCTATGTATGGTTTTAAAATTTCCAACATGATTTGTATGAGTGGGAATGCTATATAAGATGATATAGACAATATTAATGGCCATGTAACATTTGGATAATTTAGTTAATATGAAATAGAACCAATATAGCATTAAATGGAAAGCGATAAAAACATTATAGTGTTAAAAGAAACTTTTGTAATAGTAACGTATCCTTTTATAAGGGTTTTCACGTTGCCAAAATAATTTTAGCCACATACTTAAGATTTAATTATAATAAAAATAGGCTATATAAATTATTTACTATTGAACTAACTTGTTTAAGGATTTTATATTTTCACAAAAAAAGAGGACATTTTGTAGTCATTGGTTTGAAAGGAGTTCCATGTAGAGTACATGCATAGCTCATGTAAGAGAATACAAATCGTACATACTTTCCTAATCATAGTGGGTAAGGGATAAATAACATGGGAACATATATAATGATATATGGAAGATAAGATGAAGGATCATGGGATAGTATTTATTCCTATACACCTGAGGGAGATTGTCGAATTATTAAATATAGGAAGATCCCTTGGGGAATAACATTCCAAAACCATTGTATTGGATATAATTTTCATTTCATTCATTTTATGTTTATTTATTCTTATTACTCTAGATGTTGTTATTATCATGGAGTGATAACCATTATATTGGTAGACTAATGGGAGAAACTTTTCTTATTTATCTAAGATTTAATACAATTTTTTTCACTGTTTTAAATTATCATGATAAGATGGGGTTATAATTCTTTGAAGGGGATGAATCAGTTATTTTCATTCCTATTATCTTATTTCATTCACATACTTTTTATTTTATAATGGTTTATTTAATGTTTCACTTTAGTTTATTTTCCTTCAAATTATTTTTATTGAAGAAAAATAGTCAGTGGTTTAGTGATTATCAGCCATGAGAATTGGATATGTTTTTTGTTGAGGTTTATTTAGATGATTCGATAAGAATTTATACTCACAAATGAGGTATATTATCAACCACTAGTCATAAGAAAGTATAATAAGTGTATTCCGAACATGATGTTAATACAATATAACATTACATTTGAAAATAGTGAGAGATTTTTAAATGAATGATGTTAATTTTATCTATTTATAAAGGAAAATAATGAGATAAATATAATTAAAAAGTAAATAAACCTATAATCCTTGTAATATCCATGAGGTAGATACACCATAATAAAATAACATTTTCATTTTAATTTTAATTTAGAAATTTTTATTTTATTTTCATATGTACATGAACCCCCCCACCCATTATATGTTTTCTCATTTAATAAAAACATATCAAAATAATGAAATTTGAAACAGTGAGTGATTTATAAGGATTCTCAAGAGATGACCCAAGTATACCACTATACTACATTCTAGAAGAATTTATCTATTGTAATAATAATCCAATTATAAGGTCACTTTAAATTACCATATAATGATTATATCCAAGTGGTGTTAAAGTATAAATATAATTGGGTTGAATTTTTGGTAATTGTTCAAAATACCTATGCTGGCATTTAAAGATAATTTTATTTTTTGATTTTACTTTATCTCCCTTCATTTTCTACACCAACTCACTCCTATAAAACCCCTATAACCTCACTATATTTCATGTTATTTTCCTATTTTTGATAGATTTTATCCTTATTTATTCCTCAAATGGATCGAAGTAAAGATCCTAGAATACCCTTCCCCACTACATTTTTTATTCCTGAATTTGGGTTTACATTATTGAGTTTGTCTTTTTACTTTTGGTGATATTTTTTTTCAATCACTATGGTCCAAGTAACTTATATGATAGTTTATTAAGTCCAATAAGGGTATGTAGATTTTAATCACATTGTGTTTTTTATAAACTATGGTGAATATTATTTGTTCTTTGGATTGATTTTTGTTGTTATGTGTTATGATATATATATATACACACATTATGATCTATAAAATTGAAAGGGATTTAGATCAATTAATGGTTATTAATAAGTAATATAATAATTAGTTAAATTGTTAAAAAGTTTGAAGTTAACTAGTCATGTGTGTATTTTTTAAATCACATGAGTTTAAAATATTAAAATGTACGAGTTTAAGTTAAATGAATTCCCTTGAATGATAAATTTAATTATTTTATTATGTTGAAAAAGGGAAAGGTGGAATTAGATTCATGAATTAGCGGTCATTTATTCACAGGGCCAAAATATTATTGTTAATTCGAATGGGGTATGAAATTTGGAAATTTATAAATAAACTTAATCTTTTTTCTACTAAATAAAAAAACCATAGTATAAGGTAAATTCTAGGTCAAACCTAGGAGAAGTGTTTTAGTTAAAATTGGAATATTATGTTAAAAAAATTAGAGAATTTAAAATTATAGTTGTGAACAACATCCAGAGATCATGTGAACATAGAAACTCATGTTTTGTGGTCTATTTAAGTGAAGAGATGAATTTCATAGCCATGAGTATTTTCTGAGTTGTACCTAAGAAAGACATTGTTCTTAATGTTATCTCACTAACTCAAGATTCACCATTTTCTTATTATCAATTAATTTTTATTATTGATGAGTCATGTGATTCAAGAACAAGTTTAAATACAATTATCCCAAAATAAGTAATGGTTATGCATAACTTAAGATAATTTTTTACTACATTGAATTGAACTCCCATATTCATGTAAATATTGATCATGCTACGAAATGGGAAAAGAATCTAAGGGAAGAAATATGAATGTATTAACCCAGCATGAACTAGAACAAGATTGATATTTCACAACATACTCCCACTTGTTTATATCACTAGACACTAATAAAAGAAAAAAATTGAAATATCTACTAGTATATCCAACTAAGTATCTCTAAGAATCAAGTCTGTTTGATTTTTACAAGAGATTCATAATGGATTCACCCATTCTGAGTTGTAATTAATTATTATTTATAGCAATTGGGGTCTAAAATGGATCAATAAGTATGTCTTCATGGCTCATTTATCATCCCATGTCTTTAGTGAATCTTTAGAATTCTAAATTTTAACTTCACACTCTATAGAATTTATAATGTCTAAACTCATTGAATATAAAATTCCATTGATATTTCATGTAGAAAATATTATTGAACATAATAATATTCTCTAACTATTGTATCCATGACATAGGAATGTCCAATATTGGAATTTTCCATTCAACAATTCCTTCATTTATTCACTACACTACAACACCAAAACAACAATTCTCCATGAATTAATAATTTATTGAGATGGAGTGATTATTCCTAAAAAAGACTAAAAAAGTTATCAGATGCATGCTAATTGTCATTTATTATAGCTCTTCTTCACTTCATCTCACATGAAATGACTATATTCACAACAACACTAAAAGATTTCATAATTTTTATACAGACTCCTCTTGTGACCCATGAATTTTATTTCAATGATTTAGTCTCGATGGTTTCCCCTAACCACGTCAGTTTCTCTATAATCAAACCTCACCTCAACCATATCATAGTAACATTTATTTATTTATTTGGATGTTTTTTGTCATAATTAATCTTTTATGTAACCCAATAATCATTGAGATATTGTTATTACACCCCCTAAGTCAACAAAGTCTATTTTTCAGTCTTTTCCATTCCATGTCCACCATTATTCCTCTATCCCAATACTTTTTAAAGCCATTTTTACAAATTCATAAGTCATAGAAATGTTGCATAATTTGTCAAGGACCCTTATATAGTTCGAAAATTCCCTTACGTAGTTGGCGTAGACTGTAATGAACATTATATAGCTCTTCAAAAAATTTATATATCTCTTTTGTGGTGTCTCATACACTTATATGGATATCTATTATTCACAAATGGGGTTCATTTATCATTTTTAATTCACAATACTGGCTGGAATTCCCTCCTTGTATGTATAGCTCTCATTCATCTGTAGAGGCCCCACCGTGTTCATGAATGATAATTGTAAGCCTTATGGTTGATCAAAAATTATTTCTTGGGATCTTATAGTATATCCATAGTGGTTCTTGACCATAAATTTGTGACATTGAACTTATTTGACATTACAGAATAGTGACCACAGTAGATTCCTAGTGAGTGGTGTGGTGAGGATAATGAGTGTGAGTCATCAGTGGTAGTGAGACGTGTCTAAAGTGGGCGATTTGAGGGTATATGATGAACAATTGCGTTTTTAATTATCTACATAGTGCCCACTAATTTTTTTTTCCTCATAAAATTTTATAATTTTTAATATCCACCTCATATATATATACATGGGGTGGAATAGGCCATAGAAGTAGCACATGAGTCACCTTACTCTAGATCCTCCTACCCAATGCTTCCACACAGTTAGTCATATTATGGTCCTTTTGATATTCTTGATTCCAAAACACACCATTCTAAATTTACAACATTTTATTCCATCCTATCAGGTCCTTCATCCAAGAATGAGGCTAATTTTTCACCACAAAATAAATAAAATTTTGTTTTTAAAACATTACATCAAATTTATACATATATATATTTTATTTTTTCCAAATTAATTTTAATGTATTATTTAACCATTAAAAAATTAAAACAATTATTTGTTGGAAAAAATAATGAGATAAAAAAAATTTATCAACCTAAATTTAAAAAAATTTACATATGAAATAAAGACATTAAATACCCCCATACATAAACTCATTTTTTTCATCAAGCATAAATCCCAACACAAATCACAAAGAAAATACATTATCTGAATATTTGAATATAAAATGAAAAAATTAAATAATTATAAATGGGGAAATGAATTTGAAAGCCTCACATAATAATATCAACTCCAATCATTACTCTTTATTTAAAAAATTTTATGGATTTAACTCTTCTTATTTGGAATGGACAACAATTATCTTAACTTCTATTCAAGTATTATTATTCAAAAATCATACAAATTCCAATTGTGATTTACTGTGATTAAATTTTCGGCTGTTATTAGTCATGGTAAAATTTTACACGGATTTTTGTTTATTTCTCAATTAAATCCTACATAACAAATATAGGATATACATCTAATGTATTCACCCCATAAAGTAAAAGATCACTATTAATCATGAGTTATTAACAATTTGGATCAAATAACTATAATGCATACGGTATATAGTAATGATGTGAAATAAATTTAATGCTTAAGAAGAAGGTCAAACTCATAAATAATATTGAATGATAAATAACAGTGTCTTAATAAAGATATTCCCATTATAATTTCATCACCCGCACTTTTCAATTACTCAAAGTAATGTCTCATGAAAATATTAATTCAAAATCAATGACACACACTTTTGTATTTTTTACTTTTCCTTCTTTATAAAATGTCGGGCTTGGGGTAAATCTCAATCACCTTACCCAACCCATATTTTCCCTCCTCCCAAAAATCATTATAAATGTTATAATATGATTATAGTTTAGGATAAGGATAACTATTTACTTGCCCAAAACAGAACCCATTTTTTTCTAAATTATTTATTTTTTCCATAATTGAATTTCCATTTTTTAAGTGGGTTAGTAATGATACATAATGAATGAAACTCATAAACCATAATAAAATAAAATAAAACACTGCCACATATTCTCCTCAATATAATAATTCCTCTTACACCATAGAGAACCTCTCCCCTACACTTATTAAGTTTAATTTCATGAAAAATACATAGAGTTAGGTTAGGATAGAAAATTGGGGATTACAATGTGGATATTCTCTATAAGAGAATTCTGTGGATTATATAGGATAACATAAGAAAAATTATAATGTGGGTCTCAAGGATAAACAGATTTTTTTTATAAAATATGTTAATCAGTTTTGATAAGATCTTTTTTCTGTAGTGGTTTCAAAATGTTGTCAATGAATGTTTTAGAAGGTAAAAATGTCCTCTGTTTCTGAATATTAATTTACATAGAAGAAATAGTATGTAATTTGGTCCAAAAACCTCTCAAAAATGGGAACATACAATTTTTTTCAATAACCCATGGGGTTTTTTTAATATTAAATAAAACAGAATGATATTTATAAATTAAAATCATGAAAAAATGGGTGTTTCATTTAGGTAATTTATCTAGCCTTCCCAAATTATGATTCTAGAAATTAAAAGAACTATGATTATATTTACTATTTCATACCCCATTTTACTTATTTAGATTCATAAATATTCAATCTAAAGAAAGGAATATGTTCATCCTAATAAAAGTTTCCCGCATGATCAAAAATTCAGAATATATGAGGTTGTCTATGAATATTTCTCATTAAAATGAAAAAAAATCAAAAACATGTTTGGAGGGTCAATTGAATGTGACACTCCCATTTTCACTTTATGATATTCCTTTTTTTCCTTCCTCCTAATCCACCTATTTTTTCGCATCTTATGATCATAGGCATACAAATTTGATAAAATAATAGATAAGGTAAACGGTAAATTCATTTTTATGACCAACAAGATCAAGGGATGTTTTGCCTACACCCTAAAATCATAAATACTAAGAATAAGAGAGGCATGGTTTTCTTTCTGGAAGTGCTTTAGTTATGATAATTTACATAGTTCTTAACTATTTTTTGATAACATTATTAAATATTGTTAATAGGTTACCCTATTAAACTTAACCAATCAACTCATCTCTTGACTTCTCCTTATATGTAAGTCCTTTTACATTATTTTAAATTAGATTAAATTTTCATATGGGGATAACCACTTCCACATCCATTTATCTAATACACTAGTGTATAGTTATCTATAAAAACCAAAATTCTAGTCATAAACCATTCAACCCTATTATCTCTCCTCAAATTTAACTATAACAGAATTTTATCCATCATATATGATCATATCCAGTATTTATCTACTCCTTTTCTCCTATTTTACACTTTTTTCTTAATTTTGGATAGCATAAACTTCATGGTTTTATTCAATGGTAGTAATATATTTATATCTCATATTTTCATCATCTTCCATATCATTCTCTTTTACACCATAATTCATCATGTCCTAGTAAATAGTCAAACTTAAATCGTCACATCAAACTCTTAAAATTATATCCCCTTTTGTAGATAAAATGGAGATCGCCCTATATCCAATAATATCCTTCATATGAATAATGTTTTCCTCTATTTATTCTACGTCAAGAACATGTTATTCCACTAGAAAATAGAATTTTGTTACCTTAACTAAGATGTCTTTGATCATCAACTATGGATATTTTACTCTTGAATACCCCAATTAAATTTAAACTATTGTATTTCTTATATCTTACACCCCTAGACTATTTAATGTTGTGTATGAATTTATGTATACACTTTTTCCTAAATCATGCATAACTTTAAAAAATTCATTATTTTCAATATTAATTAAAATTGAGAAACAATATAGGTCTTCTTTTATTTTTGTTAAATCCTATGACATTTTAAGTGAGCACTCCCTTATGACTATTATGGTTCAAATTTCCCCTATATTTCATTTATAAAACAATATTTTACATAAATATTTAACATTTCTATCTTTTTTAATAGTTCATCAATGAAAGGAGTGTAGATATGTAGTTTTTTTATTTTCTATAAAATAACCTCATTACAATTTAATTTCCATATATTTATATTTTCTATAAATGGAAATGATGGATTTTATGGTGGGTTATTCTATTAATTTTTATTTCCCCTTCGTTATTTATTGATTTTCCTTATCATTTTTAACTTGTATAGGTTTTTGTATTCTAATTAATTCCGGGATATCCATAACTATTTTACCACTTTTTTAGGTTATGTGCTTCAGTTTTCCTCAAGGTTTGATCTTTTTGTAACCTAGAAATACCAATTTAAAGAATTTCATTTAGTTATTTGTTGATTTGTACAACTTGTAAATCCATATTTCTTATTTCAAGCTTCTGATCTTTGAATTATTATTTCAACTCTTGGATTATGGTCATAAACATGGATAAATTATCCTATAATGAATGTATTTGTCTTAGAAGAGAGGAACGTTGATGTGGTTGAAATCTCAACTCCTTTTTTAATATCCTTAACTATTTTGTTGTTCTTCATATCACTATGAAATCGATTTTGATGATTGTATTCAACATAATTTACCCCCTTGGATTTCATACCTAAAGGTCAGTGTATGCCCATCATGGGGTCAATCTTCTTGGTCAAGGATTCCATCTGATCAAGAATCTGCCTATTTTTATCAACCATATGGAATATCCTATTTTAAACTCCTACTGACTAATGTTGGAAACTATTACTCACTATTACATTCAAAAGTTAATGTTACTTTTTTTCTTGGTTTCTTTATTAATAAAAATCCATCTTATGCATCAATTATAGACCAATTTTTCATACACAAATGCTTATTAAATTTTTGAATTATAAATAAAATTTCAATTCCATGATGTAAGAATTTTCTTATTAAGTCATTAAACCCCTCCCATACACTGTAATGTGATTACTTATTATATTTATTAAAATTTAAAATATCAAAGTGAATTTTCATTTATACAAATTAATATTTTGGGTTTTTTATCCACTCTCTAAAAATATATCATCATGTAAAATGAAATAGACACACCCTCACCAAATCAATTAAAAAATTTAGTAATTTAAATATATCACAGAGCGTATAAGAAATCCTATGATTAGAGTGTCAATCTTCATGATGCAGCCTGATGAAATAATTAAGCTAGAAACCATTATATTATAGTCTGATTGATTTCAAAATTGTTTTTAGTGATAGCTACAACTAAGATACTTGGTTTTAATCCCACACATAAGGGTCTTTTATAGTCATTGAGAGTCATCAGTCTTTTATATCTTTATAATAATTCTCTTTTTTATTTTTCTCATTAATCTAATCAATCTATGGTATAAATTCTTTTATTTTATTTTTGTAGAATTCATTCCAAAATAAGATCCAACATAAGAATTTATTTATTTATTCCTCTATTATTGTAATTTTATATCAAAAAAAATCTTAGGAAACCACAACATTAACATTCAAAGCATACTATACAATATAAAATATTAAAATTAAAAATTAAAACTATTAAACACATAAGTTTTCTAGGAAACCACCCACAAAAATGACACCATAAATTTGATAGTGCTCAAAATGAATCATTAATTATAATAGAGTATCAAATTTCAAAATAAATGAATAAAATAAATCTATTTTTGACTAACTAAATAAGTGCAGTATATGGTAAGTTTGAGGTTGAGCCATTGATATAGTTTTTATTAAAATTAATAAATTTTGTTAATGAATGAAAACAAATGGAATGTAAAATTATATATGAACACAATAGTGAGATATCATGCCAAGATTACTAAATCCTTGTTTTTGTGATAGAGTGGTAAAAAAGTTAAATTTCATTGCCATTCATGTTATTGTAGTTGAACATTGGAAATCCCTTAGTGTTTGTGTTAGATCATTAATGTAAGAATTTTATATTTCATATCATCAAATAGTTCAGTTTATTAATGAGTAAGGTGATTAAATACCATGTTAAAAATTAACTATTCTAAATCATGAAATGTTCATGCATAACCTAAAATAAATTGTTGGTTTGATAAATAATACTCCCTTATTCATGTAGACAATGATCTTGCTACAAGAAGAAAAAATAAAATTGGAGAAGATGTATGTATACAACATCCCAATAATGAAATATAAAAATATATAAACTTAATTAAACACTCTCTATTTGTTACATAACTTAACACAAATAAAAACATACCCCCTCATGTTATTACAGATAGAATAGAAAATAAAAGAAAAACCAAACCGTATCAACAAACATATCATATCTAGTGGATCCATGTGTCAGGTCTAATTATTTTCTCTAAGATATTCTTAATAAATTATATCACTCCAATCAATAATGTTATATTATTTATATTTGATAAGGTCTATATTTTCTGAACATGTATCTCTTCATCTCTCTTTTATTTACCCATTTATTCAAAAAGACATTAGTAATTTAAAATTGAACATTGAACTCTATAGTATTTAGGATCCATATGTAAACATATATTAAACACTTCAAAATCAAACCCCTTAATATTTCATGTGGATAATTTTTTTAAGAGGAAATTATTCTCTAGCTACCATCTCCGTGCAATATTCTCATCCTAAATTGGCATTTTCCCTTTCATTGTTCCTTGATTGCTCCAATTCACTGCAAATACATAGCTGAACATCTCAATGGAATAAGAAATCCCAGTTTATGTAATTTTTTCCTCAAAACAACTTCAAATTTTAAACACTGGAATTTCATTGGACCTTTCATGTATCTCTTCTTCACTTCATCGCACATGCAGTGACCAATTTCATTATCTTGTCGAAGTCTTTCACTATTTTAATTAAGATTCCACCTGTG
Source organism: Viscum album (assembly GCA_963277665.1). Lineage (NCBI taxonomy): Eukaryota > Viridiplantae > Streptophyta > Magnoliopsida > Santalales > Viscaceae > Viscum > Viscum album. The sequence goes on from OY728147.1 coordinate 1,696,590,468, forward strand.
ATTCAGGATGTTTCCTTCGATAATACATCTTCAAGTTTTTCACCCTAGCCACATCACTTTATCCATTATTAAATGTCACCTCAATTATATTGTAGTATCATTAGTTTAGTTATTTGAGAATTTTTTTTTTCAAAATTAAACTCATTCATAAACCCTTCACCATTGAGATCTCAATATACCATCCACTACGTTAATGGAGTTGGTGGTTCTTTCTCATCAATTCCTTGAGAACCATTCTCACTCACTCTAAAAAGAACATATAATGTTTTTTCAAACTTTATTAAGAGGAATAACTGTACATATCAATCCAGAGAACCTTTTGTAGCTCCAAACTACCTGTATTCAGTTGGTGTAGCCTAAAATATCCTTTAAATTGTTATTTAATTTATTTAAATAGGATATATGGGTCATCTCATGACCTTATATAGAGAGAATATATTTATAAAGAGGTTTCAATCATCATCTAACCTTTATATTGGTGACTTGAGCTCCCTCCTTGCATTCATGGACCTAATGTATCCTCAGAGCCTTCATCGTGCTCGTGTTTGACAACTATATACCTTGTAGTCGATCAAAAGTGATTTCCCATGCTGTTATATTTAATACATTGTGGATATATTCATCGTAGATGTGAAATTGAACATCTTTAATATCTTAAGACTTTGTCCATAGAGATTTCTCGGTGTTTGGTGTGGCAAGGATAATAGGCATGTGGTATTTTTGGTGATGAGTTGTGCCTATGGAAAGCTATATGATTGTTTTGGTTGAAAAATACAATTTTTTATTTATGTTCATATTTTCCACTCATTTTTTGTTCCATATAAAATCATGGAGTAGGAATCCTCAACCCCATATATATGAATGCGGTGTAGAATAGGAAGCAGCCTCAGAGTGGCTCCTTCCCTCTCACCCACGGCGCCTAGGGTTTTGACCTGGTGCACTTCCCCTTCCCCCTCTGGCATATATCAAATCGGCGGCCTCTTTGGTGTAGGCTCGATGAGACGCGTCTGATCTCGGTGTGGCGTGACAGGATCGGGTGGAGTTTTGTGGTCTACATTTATTCGGTGGCAACTCAACTCAGCAGAGCACGGCGTTCAACTCAGGAAATGATGCGGCTTCTTCCAGTCATCTTGGCCCAGTCTTTTGCGTCCCTGCGGCTCAACCTCCATACATCGGTGCATCTTGGTTCTTTCGGCTTCAACGGTATGGTTCTGGTTCTGTTTTTCCGGTGTAGCCAGGTATTGTCCTCGGCGGGTTGCTGGTGTGGCACCGTGCATGATCTACAGTGCCTTTAAAGGGGGAGGATCTTGATCTGGGTGCGGTTGTTAGTTTCTACTGACTATTTTTGTTCGGTTTCCTCTAGATTTTTCTTTATGCTATGAATTTGGTGATTTTGATTCCGGTTTGTCACATCTGGTTTACACCTTCCCGTTTCCGGTTCTCCTGCCACCACCGGCTTACTTCAGAACCCAATTGGGGTTCATTCTTGGTCCCAATTGGAGTAGATCCAAGTCTAGAGTGATGTTTCTATTATAGGGCGATCAAGATTCCCTCATAGGAGACTTTCCCTTGGCGTGGGTTTGGTCCATCCTGTCTAAGGTGACGATGGATTGGATTCACGTCCTTTGGATTGTCCTTCGGGCCTCTTTGGTTGTGGTGGGTGGGGTGTCTTGTGGAGTACAACGGGGTTTTTCCCAGGTGGAAGTTGATGGTGATGTTTGGAATCGCGTATTCATGGATATTTTTAGAATTTTGTTTGGTTGGTTTTTGAGGCTCCGATATTGAAGATTCAGCTGGACTTGACCTCAAGGAAGAGGCCTCATAGGTGGATTCAAAGCAGGTGGTTCAATTTTACAGGCTGCATGGAATTGAATGTTTGATAGGGTATGGCGTCAGCCATCATATTGAGTCGGTGCTTTGTCACAGGGCACTTTCTATCCATACTGTCTTGCAATGGTGGAGAGCCTTATCATGTTTTAAATGCTGGGGAGAGGCTGATCAAAGGTGTAAGTATGGGTTTTATTTTCATGATCTTCGAGTCATGTTTGTTTTATATCCATGATTTCTGTTCAGGTTTCCCCTCTTCTTCCCTTAAAAGTGTCAATATCATATAATAAAAAAAATCTTAGGACTACGGGCCATTGGAGGTGTAGAATAGGCCCGCGAAATAGCACCTGATCCACCCCGCTATAAATTCTATTAATCGTTGCTTTAATGGGTTGTCAATTCCTATTTTATTCTTCAAATTAATGGAATAAACCCAAGCCAAGATAAATTTACTCCATGGGGGTCATGTCTATAATGTTAATCAATAATGAATAAGGCCACATTTTTTCTTATAAATAAAAAAAACTTCCATTAAAAAAATGTACTTCATATTTAAACCTAAATATTTTAATTTTTCGAAATAATAATACAAATATTTTTTTTCCAATAAAATAATTAATTAGTGAATAATTGGGAAAAAATTAGAAAATCAATAAGATTTAGTAATTTTAATTTAAAAATATGTATTTTAGAAAAAATACATCATTTTCATAAAATAAAAAATTGGTTTTAATTAGTGAGAGTTATCTTCATTTTTTTAGGGTATAGAATAGGATGAGATAAAAATACACCAAGGAAGGTTAATATTTATTAATTATTATAAACAACATATAATAAAGATTTTGACTTGATAGAAATTTGTTTGACTATATAACATCATAGACCTGTTTAATTGGATTAATCCAGACCATGTTTGATCAATATATGGATCCCCATATTCTAGTGTTTACTAATATGAGTGGGTACTTGATCAATAATATATTGAGAACATGTAATTACCGACATTATTGAGTGTTAGTGGAATCAATATGGAGACAATTTTCAATATCATGAAATCAAATATATCTATATTTTTTGGATTTGAGTCAAGCGGGGAATCATTATTGATTATTCTCATGAGTTCAGAGAGAGTTTTTGGATATGTCATGATGGATATTAAATCATTATAGAGGTAATTCATGAGTTTTTTTTATGTAATAAAAAGGGGAAGAGGTTTCATATAGTTATGAAGTAAATAGTATAGTTCCACTTGGTACTAGGAGGGTCAACCAGTAGTTCTTTAGTACTTTTTTGGCCTTCAAGTATTCTGTGGGCCAATTGGTGACTAAGAGAGAAAGAAGGAACATGCTGGTGTGATGATTTATTTTTTAAGGAATTAAAAAATTTTATTTAGATGATCAACCCCCTTTTAGTTAAAGTAATTGAGTAAAATGGGGGGATTCTATTCTGACTGACATATCCCCTTATATCCTTCCACAATAATTAAATAGAATAAATTATGGATTTTAGGGGTTTTTGATTGTATAGGTAGTTATTGTTGTTAATAATGATAAGGATCAACATGAATTAATAAATATAACATTGTATGAGGTTTGCGTACTTTACTCATTAATTATATTAATATCATTGATTTTATCTTTTTACTGGTAGTTATTTAATGTTCATGTGATAATATTTATTATAATTAAATGAAAAATTGTTAGAAAATATAATTTTTTAAATTTTGTAATGTTTTTTACGATAAAAATGATTATAAAGTATGTAAAAAATAATCTAGATATTTTTATATATTTATATATTGAGTTTCATGAGTCCTGGATGAATGTTTTTATTTTTTGATCAAATAATCATAAATCACACAAAAATACCCTATAAATAAAACCATAATATATTTTATGTATGTTTACCAATTTTTGAAACCATATATTATATAATGAAATCCACATTAGTAATTTTATTATTTTAAATAACTTTTATTACATGAAATATTGAACTAACATAAACCACATATCATTTCATTAAGGTTGGTTATTAAAGAATAAAATGAAATGATCATTAATATTATAATAAATTAAAATGAAACATAATTATAAAATTTTTTATCATAAAAAATCCACAAGTAAATAAAATATTGTAAAGATGAGTTATTCATCCTCTCAGTCTCCCATAACAATCATACCAATTATTATTACGATAGAAAAAATGTAAAAATTATATATAGTTGATATTTTAGGAAACAAAACTGGTTTTATGAATTTTTATATGTTTGTGTTATATATATATATATATATCTGAATGGTTAATATGAAAATTGGGAATATATGTCCATCAAAATTCTTTGTGCATTGGGCATTGCATATCCTAAAAGGGTTGGTTCTTGACCACTAAGTGGTGGGTGGTGAATATGTGGTTAAAGTCCAATACTAAATTTTTCATTTCATCTCCCTTTAAAATCACATTTCACAGATTTTTTGATAATTAAATCATAACATTATGATCAATACAATTATTTTGTTGATGATAAGTAGTATGAATTATATGAATGTAAAACATGTGATATAAGATTTAAAAGGATCATGAAACTCATTTCATTGTGTGGTTACATACTTGGTGTACAATAGATATAATCCCACTATCCTCTTCAACATATTATTATTAATAATTAATTATTTGACTGAATAAATAAGAACATAATCCTAAACTCTAAAAAAGTTTCCAAACAAATAAGGGAAATAGACCAAAAAAGGTCTTTGAGAAATACAATCCTTCTTCCATATTTCTCTAGTTCCCTTATTTAGAAAAATGTTGTGTTCGTTGTTATTATATCATGAGAAACAAATATTGGTGGTCTTATTCTTCTCAGTGAACTAAAAAATAATTGTCTCATCACTCCAGCGTCATTAGGTGAGAATACCAACTAATTACACCCAATTGAGTAGATATTTCACTACAGTATGATTGATCCATTAACTATAAAATTTTATATCTCCATATCTTTTTTACTGATCTTGATCAATTCATAAAACCTATATTACCTCCTAATACTCAATTTTTTATGTATAAGATATTGATTCAAATTTTATCATGGAAACTATTGAGGTGTCCGAATTTTAATCCCTTGTTTCAACCCTAGGAGATTAAGAAAATGATATTGGAATATTATTAAATTAAACTAGATCACATTGTAGGGGTTATTACAATGGGTTAATATCAAATGTCATGGTGTGATGTTTCCCATCATAGTATAGGAATTCATCAATCTCTAGTCCCAAATTTCAAAATTAAATATCTACTAAGATATGGAAAATTCTCTGGTTTATTGCCGAATCTCTTTAATAACTATTGTATCTTCATTTTATCTCCTCATATATTTGAAATACTTTTTTTTGGTATGACCATCATAATTGTAGATTGAGGGAACTTTTACTTTAATAAAATTGTACACCACACTTTCCTAACAAAGATCCTTGTAGAATGAATTATATTATTTTTGTATATCATTCAATATTTATTCATAAGTTACCTCAACTACCATGGATATATGGGTGCAAAAAAATTCATGGTATCCCATTATAGCATAATGTTCACCCCTTAATCCTCGTTTAAAACTCTTCATGACGTAATGCCGAGAGTCTATGACATGATATATGTGTAAATGTTAACTTCATTATAGTATTAGAAAGTACTCATTTTGGAATTATGCATGAGTGAAATTATCTAATGAATTCTTTGGAACCACATCTCATTGTGACATAAATCCATTTTATCAAGAAATCTTACTATATGTTTCTACACTAAATTATTATTTATCTATATTATCCTTAATTTTTATTTACTTCCTCCATCTTCAATATGATCTATACTTTATTATGATTCTATTAAAACATTACAACTCAATCTACAATCGTGAACATATTTCCCCATTGATTATCCAATTAAGTCTCAATCTATACCTATCCATTCTTCTTTAATCACTAACAATGTTATCTAATATACATAATTCATTAAAATCTATTCAATACCTTCTTATAATGATGAGATATATCATTTATTCATTTTCTTTATCATCAGAGCAATAACAAAGGTGATATGTCTTACTCCATGTACATCAAAAGAATATCTCCATGAGTGTACATATAATAAAAAACTAAAAAATATGTGCATTTTTAGTATATCATTATGTTTGTAACATCTATACAATTGATAGAATTCATATCCAACTCTAGTTAGAATATTATTCCACCACACAATCAATTTGGATAATGTATGTGATAGATATCCATACCTAGATATAAAAACATTCTTGTGGCCATATGAAACTTCCTTTATCACTGTAATTAGTTATTATATCCTTATTTTTATTAATACACCATGTTATTCTCCATCCACAAATAGTTATACATAATCTTGTCAAGGAATGTGATCTTTGAAAATATTCTTCTAAAATAACTTCATATATTCCTTCAATAGTCTCCTTAATGAGTTAATATATTCATATGAGGGACTCTAAAATATTATTTACTTCCATATATTACTTATAATATACTTCAATGGTCATCCCATAGTTAATGTTATAATGTTAAATTGTATTCTTCAAAGGTAACTCCTCACATCATATTATTTCTCCCCATAATATAATAACAACCTTTAATATTCACCCACCATAGAAAATATAACTCAAAAACAATATATTCATGATATGAAAAAGAAAATTAATCTCTTATATACCCTTTAAATCTAACAAACTTCATCATTCAAAATCAATGTTAATGGAAAATTATTTTAATGTTGATTAAAAATGCACCATAGTATATCAATACGTCCCTGGTATTCATCAATATAACATGCATGGGAATATAAATCAGCCCATTTTTATTTTTTAACACTATGAACATAAAAAATAGTTTTCAAAAACCGACATTTCTTTGATAATCTTCGTGGAATCAGTTAAAAAATGATTGTAACACAAATAAATAAAACCCTAATTTTATCAAAACCTATTTTTATATTTTAGAATGGAATATATGGATTTATGTATCTCTTATCATCCCATTTCAAAAGATAATATAATGAAAATTATAGATTATTTGATTGGTATTGTATGCCTGCCATGATGTGTTTAAGAATCTTTCCCCCAAATTGTATGAGCATTCCCCATTTTGCTTCATGGGAACCCATGAAGCTTTTCCCCATTCATTTTTAAATTATATTTTATCGAAAAACATAATTTAAGTTTTCTTACTTTTACACAAAGATTGATTATTAAATAGGAATATAAAAAAATGATAATCAAAATCTTGGTTTTTAGGGGTAATCCATATTTTCTAGGGTAATATATATTATCCATTAATCCTTTTAATCAATTTTTGTTTTATATTTGAGCAATATACTTATTTATTCTATAGTCACATCAATAAAATGTTGTAGTCCTCCTTTGATCATTCCATCAATTGCTTTTATCCCTTTGAAATTTTGAGGATATCTAATAATTATATTTATTTATATAGTGGAATGAACAATCTTTTTAGATATAATATATTTTAGTCAACTTAAATCATCTCACTATTTTTTTTAAAAAAGTTACTGAATCTAATAAACAATAATAAAAGTTATAGTGATTATTTAAGTGACTAAATTATTCTTTTACTTTTGATAATATGTGTTCCTATTGATATATTCTTTCTTTTTACCAAACACATTTGAAATAGTTTCCTAATAACTCTTATTTTTAAAAGGTATAAAATAAATCTTTTAGACCAATTTATTTAGAATCCATGAGAGGCATTATTTGTTGTGTTTCCTAATTTTTTATGTTATCTATATGACACTTTGAATGCACCAAGATTGTTAATAACCTTCTTTATCTAATTAGACAAATATTTTTACATCACCTTTTGGAATTTCTCCACAGTGATTTTCTAATAGAAATTTCTCAATTTTTTGAAAAATAAATCACACCAATTGAAACATATGAGTTTTTTCATTTTCACTATGTAAAACGTATATCCATCAAATTCAAAGAGATTATTAACTCCTTTTATATTCTCTATTGTATCACAATCCTATGTCCTCTACAAGTATTTTGTGTCCCCTTTTAATTACAGGGTAGTCTGCCCTAGACTCTTTAATATTATCCTTTGGTATGATATTATTCACACTACAATTCATTTTTTTACCACTCATGATAGAAATAACATATATTTTAAAATATGATATTTTTATCTTTTTAACTCATTATATCATGTGTTTCTTTTTTATTGGGGTGTTCAAATAAAAATTACTCCAACTATACTTCATAAATTTCAAATAATTTTTATTATTTAGATAATTTCTACCATTTTCTCGATTAAAATTACTTTTCTTCTTTCTTTTAGGGATCCTCTTAGGTTTTTATATCATTTAGTTTTTCTCTTCTCTTCTAATTTATCAATAATATTTTGTTTAAATATAAACCTAAAATATTTTTGAGCCTAAAAATCTAAATGTATTGGGTTTATAAAATAAGTATCCATGAAATTATAATACCTCAAATCTATAAGATTTTATAGATCATTTTATTATAAAAATGGATTCTTTTAGTTCATCACAAAAATTTCAACAAAAAAATAATGACTATTAAATTTATATTTATTAAAATATAATTCATTTTCAATTTATGAGGAATACAAAATCATGAATTCTGCATCACCTTGATAAAAATAAATTATCTTGTTAATAATTCAAATATCATTGTGAATCTTACAATTGTTATTTTAAACATAATTATAATTATAAAATTAACCACATTATAATATTTAGTGGTTCACATTAATTTATTTAATATCATTGCCGCACATTTCCATTTATTCATATTTGTATTTTTCTGTATAAATTAGAATTTTCCATAAAAATATTCTCTAAAAAATTAGTAGAAATCTATTCAAAATTAATCATCCTGATTTATGAGAGAAATAAGAATTGTTGGTTGAAAAAAGATAAAACCCTGAGAATGGGATATCATAATAAATGAATATATCAAATCAAAAATAGTAGATAGAATATAGTTATGAACTCGATAATTATTTTTAAAATCATATTGTAATAAAACATGTAATAAAAAATTTGAAATAACATAATCATAGTTCTAAATCCAAAAGATATATTCACATTTATTTCAAAGCCTCATGATCCCTATGGTTGTTCTTGTAATTTAAAAACATGATTCCTAGCTCTAATTGAAATTGTTAGATATCAGTGAATTGGAGTGTAAATAGTTTTTGTGATTTATATAGATAAACCTAGATAGATACCACTTGTTTGAAAAAAAGGGTTTGTGATCTATTTTGGAGAAAAGTATCTAATACTACTTAAAATTACAAAATTGAGGGTTACCTATCATTGAGAGTGGTGAATTAATGGTTGATGTCTAAAATAAACACTTCTATTTTTTCGCATTTATAAACTTCTTTTCCGTATTTTCAGTTAGATAAATAATCACATGATGATCAATATAATTTTGATTATGGTGATGATTAGTAAAGGTATTAAATAAATTAAAAAACATTTTATGAGTGTTAAAAGATACATAGATCTCTTTTCATCAAGTGGTTTTTTCTAATGTGTATAAATTTTATCATTAATTGTCTACTAAAAAAACATATTATCATTGATGAATGATTTGAAAAATGGGGAATGAATATACTTCTAAACATATATAAGTATTTTAAAGTGAAATTAAGGGAAATTGAAGAAAAATCTCATATGTGTATCTTAAATTTTGATATAATCAATTAAATGTGAAAAGAGAAGATATACCTGAAAAAAATTCTACAAAATATATGGGTAATATGAATGCATAGTAATGGCTTTAAAATTTAAATAATTACCTTCCTATCTTAATGGATTTTATATATAGATTAACATTGAATTTTTTTTAGATTTTTTTGAATAAATGACCATATATTCCAATATAATGGATAAACATGAAGTGAATTGGGGATTGTGCTAAATATCATTAGAAATTACATATTATATGATAAATTCAGTGAGTGTTAATTTTGGAAGAAGAAATATCATAATCTGGTCATTTAATCACCAAAGATAGTATATCTATGGATACATAAAAAATAGTTTTGATTGATGAAAATCTCCAAATGGATATGTGATTGAAGTTTTTTTGTTTCCTAGATTGGATAGATATTATCAATGATTTATGACAAATTTTTCAGGATTATAAAATCCACCAACCAAGTTATCAAATAAGGGAGTAAATTTTATAGAGATAAAATTTTCAAAATTCATCATATTATTTTCAATGATATAATCCCACCTAATTAATAAAAATTGGTTTGGTTTTCATGATTTTTGTATTTTTGGTGGATTTTGGGCTTAATTGAGAAAATTGGTTAGCTCTAGAAATTTATTTGTTTTCTTGATCGTCATTTTTTTAGGAATAAAATATAAAATTGTTAACAAATTTATGTTATTATTTCTTAGTATTTCATATTTCATAGGCTTAATATTTTTCTCCTAGACCCAAACATAATTCAAAACATAATAGACCATGAAAATAAATCCAGTGGAATAATATTGTTGGCTGATAGAATGAACACCATTTTAGTAATTGAATCATATCTCAGACTAGACACATCCAAATGATGTATTTACAACTAGACTAGAAATATATCTCTGCTCCTTCTGTCAATAATAAATTTCATGGAATATTTCTTTCATTAATGCATCAATTTCATTTTCCAAATTGGAGGGAGTTGGGCAGCCTCTTAAGGAAGATAAATTATTCATCTGTAATTCGAGAATAACTTTTTGTAAACTTGACCAAATATGATGATATTTTTTGGAAACATGAAAAATATAGTGGGGAAAACTTTTTTGAAGAAACCTCCCTGAGATTCGGCCATTTATAATAAAGAATAATGACATGTTTTTGAATGAGTGAGTCTTGATGGAACATTTTCCACCACTCAATACTATAAATATTAGTGTTCACATACATGCATTCATGTCAAAGAAAAAAAGAGTGGGGATTTCCTTTCAGATTTGTGCCTTTAAATGATTTTTATATTATATTTTCTATTTTATTAGTTTTATTATGCTCTCTTATCCCCATTTCAACTTTATTACCCTTCACGTAGAGGGATAAAACCATTGAGTGACCATATAAGGGGAAGTTAATGTTTTCTAATGTTAGAGACTTGCAATTTAATTTAAATATCACTTTTTATGTTGAATTATTTATATTCTCAGTTTTTTATAATTCTATTAATGTGATTGTATTTTAGGTTTTGGTTTCCCTCATTTTTTATATCTTTGGTTGAAGAACATTAAACTCCCTCTGCCTAGGGCATCTTTTCTCGATCGGCCAAATTGGGTTAGGTGATTATTGTCTATTGATCGTTGGCATGTGTCTAGAACTAGTGAATCATTTCTATATTTCAAAGGATAAAAAATTCATTATAGGGACTTTCCTTGTATTTGTGGGAATTTTTTATGAACATCCATGCACATAAAAGTGGGTTCCATTACTTCCACCAATGGTGATTGATCACTGGATTTAGAGGTATTTCATGTGTCATTCAATATAAATATAGGGAAATGATCTTTGTGACATTGATGGAATTTTAAAATTTGATCTTATCCTGACCTCATAAATCTATTCATCCATTAGAATCCAACCATTATTTTAATTTCATTCATTCTTTTCAGAAACAAAAAATTTCAAAAACAATTACATGTTTTCTCTTATTTGAAGTGGAAAATGTGATTGTTGTGCACTCCTCTCTAGATAAATCATATGCTACATACATTAACACATTTCTAACATATATAATAATTTTTTCACACCCCAATATAGGCACATGTCTAAATAATATCTAGGTAAAATAATATATAGAATCCTTAAGGATAATGGAAAGTGAATAGTAACTATATAGGCACTAACAGTATATAACATTAGAGAATTGATTATGATTTAAAAGTATGATTAAATGATGTGGTGGTACTTTTTCCCCCTTGAAACCAAAAATTTATTAAATTATCTTCAATATCAATTAATATTCCCTAAGAAAAATTAATTAATATATGTTTTAGAGTTAGCAATATTAAATATTTATTTTGGATTTTATGGTATTATCTATTTGGAGAGAATATTAGTTTATATAGCAATCACAATAGGTTAAATTATATGTATAAACATAAGTATCTAAAAATTTCGCATAATAGATTCTTAGAGTCAATCAGGGATTAAAAATGCTTAATATGTTACCTTATATGCAATGAAAACAAGGTGAATGATGATGTGACTTGAAATATAGTAGCTTATCCATGATGAGGATTAAATTAGAACTAATATTTATTGATATTTAATTTATAAAGATAGATATCATAAGTGAAAGGATAAAATCATACCTTGTATAAATGATTTCTTGGCCATCAATTCAAGTGATGATTAAGGGGGATTAATAGAAGGATATGATGTTATAAAAGAATTTGATAATTCTTTTTATATTTTAACCCTGATAAAGAAGTAATTATAATATTTATAACAAAAACACATGTACAATTTATAATAGAACAAAATAAGCATTTTTTCTATGATTCTCATATCTCCTAGTCAAATATACTATAGTGAAAGCTTCTAGTGGGTTAACATGATGAAGGAGATTACATAGTATATATAATTATTCAAGGTGTTACAAAAAGTAAAGTCTATACATCATAATTTTAAGGGGATAATGAAAAATTTGCACATAACCATATGGATATGGGAGTGAATTAACATAGATATTACTTTAGGTCGTCAAAATACCTCTTTAGGAAAAAATCGCACATGGGTTGTGGTTTATCACCAAAAAAGTCATTGCACTTCATTCATATTGAAATGATTTATAACTCAATAAACTTTATATGATATACATAAAATAGTATGACTAATTCACGGATTAATAGTTTCAATAATATTTAATCAAGATCCAAATTTCACATAAAAATTAAAGATACTTTTTCAACAAGATTTGTGTATAGAATTAAACTATAACAGTGATTATCTTTTCCAAAATAACATTCAACATTAAAGGGCCATTCAAACATTGAAATATATACTAATATAATTCATTATAGATTTAAAATGAGTATAGGATCAATGTATTCCACTAGTATAGTTCTTATAAAACAAAAAATTTCATTTCAAGTATTTAAAATTTTCTATATATGGCGTTGTATGGTAATAGATACATAACATTGAAATAATAGAATACAGTTAGATATTAGTGTTTATTTGGATCAGATATTTCTCAATGAATTACTTACAATGCTAAAACAATTTGACAAAGTATTGAAGAAGTACATAGTTGACCAAATAGATACAGTAACAATCAATGATGTAATTTTTAGATAAAGGTAGGAGATAAAGTGTTTTTATCAATATCACAATGAAATTGAGTTATGATGTTCAAAAAGAAATACATTTAATCCATTATTACATGAACCCATTTAATATTATTGATTTCATGGAGGCAAAATAGTATTTACTGATTATTCTACTGAACCTCTCAAATACATACAATGTGTTTTTAAACATCACTATTGAATATTAACATTCTTGATCCACCAAATATATAAAAATAAAATTTTTAAAACTAAAACATGATATCTCATATTTGGAATAAATAGTGTATTTATTTTACTATATATATAAGGTAATGTGAAACAAGAGCAATCACCATATTAAATTTTTGTTGATAAATCATATGTTTTAGGATGTGACCTATTAACCTAAATAATTATGGCATAAGGTTCTCCCGAAAATCCTAAATTAAAAAATTTCACATAAAACCCTATAGATTCTTAAACATGATATTTTTGTAAGAGAAACCCTCAATATAGTATTGGAAATATCTCATTTTGGTGTGATGCATCAATGAAATTATCAAGTTGATTTAATTAAATAAAAAACATGGTGTGGAACTATCAAACCCAAACATTTATTTTTTAATTATTTATTATTTATTTTCTTATGTTTAATGTAATTTTTTAGATTTTTTGTAAAATATGTTGTAATTTTAAAATTTGGGGATTTTTAGAATAGACACATTGTTGGCACAAGGTTATTTGAAACTGTGTGCAGACTATGGGAGGGTGTCTATAATGTTTTATAATGGTAACCACATAGTTGGAGAAATATATCCCAAACCATGTTCCTTATCCCTATAGGTTGATTAGGGCCTCTAGTAGAGGTGCATGCTTGGAACATAGTTTGTCCAACCCTACGGCAAAACCATGTGCATTGTCTAGTGGTGTTTTTACAGAAAATCCCATTTTTCTCTTAATTAATAAAATCCCTCTAATGGGTGTCTCTAGTTTTCCTTCACCCATATCCATATCATAACACAATATCCCCCTACCCACTCTATTGACTATGAACTCAGTCTTTTATCCTCCCTTTGATTTTATCTATTATTCATGCCAATTCATCATATGATCATCTCAGGTGATCATTCCCCCTCTTACGTTATATTCTTCATTTATTTTCATTTCACCAATTCACTTATATATTATAGTGTGTTTGGCCTGGTTTAACACTAACAAAATTTCCAAGTCAATTAAGGTGGGTTTTTTTGTTCTAAGGGTTCAAGGGGATAAATTAATGGCCATTATAATTTAGTCCATTGAAGGAAATAGATTAACCATCAGTTTTAGGTATATTTTATTCCATTATTAATATTTGACCAAAATTAAATTTGTTATTTTATGACTAATAGATTTCTCATATTTTTCTAGTGTTCCTTGGACCTCCTTTTGGTAGATTTGTAACTCTATTGGTAACGGTTATACCATTTTATGTTGGTTCCCTATGTCTAATCCGTTAATTTTGAAACCGTGATTTATTGATCAATTTTTAAAGTGTCATTTCATTGTTATATAAATTTGATATTATATTCAAAATTATTTTTGTTCTTGTAAATGGTTTTTAAATCATTTTCCATATATTACCAAATCTTTCAATGTTGGTTACCTTAGTTTAAGAATTTTTCATGCTTTCTTCAAAAGGTAAAACATTCTAAATGATCTAATATGTTCCAAATTATTTCTGACATGTGATTGGTAAATCCCCAAATATTTTTTCTATTTTGAACAGTTTCATATTAACACATGGTGGCATGTTTAGTTTACTATGAATCTTTTAAGGTATTTTATAATCCCTTAAATTGTTTAATGTGACTTATACACACAGATATATATAGTGTCACTCATTTTAAATCATCACTAATGGAAATGAGAAAATATAAATTTTGACAAGGGGTATATATATATATATTTAAATATGTATATTTTTTATGTTTGATGTGTGATTTGGGAACTCAAACGCTTTGGGAAAAGGTGGTTTTCCAAATAAATAGTGTTTCCCTTTTAAATAATGATCCATAGTTGTCATATAAAAATATTTTAAGGATATTTAA
This sequence comes from Viscum album, assembly GCA_963277665.1. Lineage (NCBI taxonomy): Eukaryota > Viridiplantae > Streptophyta > Magnoliopsida > Santalales > Viscaceae > Viscum > Viscum album. Next base: position 1,696,605,749 of record OY728147.1, read on the forward strand.
ACCCATCATAAGTAATTACAATTGTATTATAAACATGGAATTTAATAAATTTATGATATATAATTTATGATCAACAATGGGTCTTATGAATTACTTTGTATTTTGGAGAGTAAAAACGGATTTCCTTTAAAAGGGGGTTCATTGGTGAGAAAATGAATTGTTGTTATAGTGAAAATAATTATATATATATATATGAAATATTTATAAAAATAACCTCTATTTTTACATCATATAAATCCTTGGGTAGTTAAGATGGAGATGTAGGTACAAATTCTGAACTAGTTTACAATATGCAATCAGTTGTGGCCCCGAGTAAGATACCAAAACTACTCTTGGGTTACTCCCCTTGGTCAAAATAGTGAGGGTATCTTTGATTATTAGGGAAGTGTTTCTAGTATCTAATACTAATGTATATATGTAGATTATGTACATATTATGGCTATATATCGGTCTATATCATCTGTCTCCAAAGATACCACATCACCAATTGTATATGTATTCTACCTTCCTAGGTTTTTCCACATTTTTAAATGATTTCACTATTATGATTTCATGATGGAACTCTTAGTTTAGAATTGGTTTATTCTTATAAATTATTTAATGTAATTTGAATCATTATTTGGAAACTATTTTAAAAATAAAATGGAATGTGGTTTTAAGAAGGACGAGTTTACTACTTATTTTTGAAATGTATATAAAACCCAATTTTTTATGTTCATATTTTCATGCAATACTAAATGGATATATCATTAAATTTAATACATAGGGTGTTTTTTCTCCTTGGTAATCACTATAAAGAATCTCTATTTTCATTCCTATACTATCCATTTCAATTTCAGTTTCTACCCAACTCTCAATCGCTCAAGGAGTGAGTTTTGATTTGTGGTTTGTGGTGACCAATAAAGTCACATGGATGTATGATTAGTTTTTTTATTAATTTTTTCCTACTAGTGTTTATTATTTTTATTTATTTATTTATTTATTTCTCAATTATTAATGGGGTAAATCATTCCGAAATTAGTTATATTGGATTCCTAGCACTAGTTTCCAGCAAGGGAGGATCAGGGATGCCTCTCGTTCCACGTTATGTTCTTGTTCATGTGCCTGAATTTGGGATGACATAGGATAGTTCATGAGAAAATATTATTATATGAGGTTCACCCAAATTATTATAGTATTTATGATATTTTAGATTTAAGAATGTCAGAATTAAAATTGTCATTTAGGGGTAGGTTCTTGATCAGTATATATTCGCAAGGACACTTGAATTTCCAAGGAGGTATGGGATGCATGGGTCTCAAATTCAACATTAGTTGTCATTTTTTTATTTCATAGTCTGTTGTTTTTTTTAATGATTGGTTTTGAAAGTAAATGGATTATTTTGAGAATCTAAAAATCTCAAATTATATATTTGGAGGGATTTAGTGGGTGGATGGTTACTATGAATGGTCTGTAAAACCATGAAAAATTCATGTGGGTACCTCTGTTGACTAATATGTTTCCCACACAATTGGTCCATGGTCTTCCAAAACCATGTGTAAAATAGTATGCAGTAGTTGTTCTTCCATTTTTTGGGATTTTTTCATTTTGATATTGTTTTATTTTCATTTATTATTGGTACTAGTTTCAGTTTATATTGGTATTTTTATCTTAGTTTTAAGATGATATTTGGTTAATCAATGTTTGATTTTCTAAAAAGCAACCATGGTTTTTTTGAAAATAAAACGGAAATTATTTTTTGATTTTTAAATGTTTTGTAAAATTTGAAATGGGAGGTAATTTTTTTATTTATAATTTTTTTGATAAAAATGATGAAATTTACTTTTTTTGGGATTCCTAAGAAACAATCTAAAATGGAACTACATTACCTTGACCACTTGGTATCTTTATAAAAACTAATGTATATTGATCTGTGTTTGGTATGTGGATGTTTAGTGCAATTTTTGGGTGTTGGAAGAATTTGGTGTGAGAATATAAATATATGGGTCGCTCCATGGAATAAAATTGGCACTTTCTTAACCACTTGTTTTCATTTTGATTTATCAAAGTTATTTCAAAAAATAAATTTTTATGTTTGATGAATAAGTAATTTTTTTATATTCCCTTGTTTTTTTTGGGTTTTCTAATGGTTATTTATATTTTAGGTGTTCTAGGATTGGTTTTTGAGTTTGGGTTTATTCAGTTGTGATTGAGTGTGAGTTTTATATTGTGATGTGTTTTTATTTTGTTTCATGATTCTTATTTATAAAGTATACCCCTGCCATTCATTGAGGAATTTTGAAATGGATTTATGAGAGTCTCTTCCACACCATGCCTTTGGTTGATCATGTATAATATAAGTCACTTGGTTAATCTATTCTAGATATAGATCTTGGTGATCATCATCTAATTGATCTATATTGGGATATCCATCGTGAAGAATCAAGAGTTGAACCCTCCAAATTTCTTTGGGTAGTAGGAACCTGGATTGGAATAGTTATTGTTGTAAATAATATAGGATAACATCACACATAATGATATTACAAATATTCCGAAGATCATGTTCCTGACATCTATGTTATATGTTATGTGATAGAGTGGTGGAATTCTATTTTTCAAAAAAAGGAAAAATAGTAAACTCATGGGAAAGAAACAAAGAAATATTCATCTGACAGTAGTTCTATAATGTTTTGAAGGAATTAAAGTGTGTGGAATTGTACCATATCCAGAAAATTGGTTAAATTAATTTGGAATATTCTATGTTTTTTTCGTAGATGAATCAAAATCTCTAAAAACTATTCAATGATGAATAATTGAAAGTCCATTTTTTTGGAAAGGGACTCTGAATAGAAATTTTTTAGGAATTGAATTCATCCCTAAACACTTATAAATAATAAGATAAGAATTTTTTTGGGTTGATTCCATTTTAGATATATATCAAAATTTCGTCAATGTCTCTCATTTCCTTTGGTGTAGTGGTAGTGGTTAAAGTAAAGGCAAAGGGATGATATATATATATATGTGGATTGTGTGGAAGTGGTGTAAAAATAATTAGGTGGTTCTTCTAAATAGATTCATCCTACAGTAAGCACTCTGTGTGCCATTAGTGTGGATGTTGAGGGAATAAGAGGCCTTCATCAAAAGAAGCATGGAAGACTTGTTCTACATGTGTACTATTGTGTCATTTGTGGTGGTTTTTAAACACATTCAATGAACCCCAAATCAGGTACAGTGGCATGGTGATGATTAATTCCATATTTAAAAAATTTACATTGTTATAAATTTTCCCTATTTCAACTATTTTTATTTGTTGTGATGTTTTTCGTTTTGGGAATGGGGATGTTTTTATGGATCATTTGGAAGATTTTTTTATGTAAGTGTCTTTTTGGATTATATAAATATTATTTTTTTAAATGGTTCCACTCATTTTTTTTCATTCATTATTATCCTTATTTTTTGGTTCTTTTAGAATTCATGAGTCGTACTAGATTGGGAAATAAACATTTAACTAGAGTATTAATTTGTTTTGGTGGCCATCATAGAAATATCTTATGGTGAACTCATTTTCTAATCCTTCTTGATGGGGAAATATTTTGTTCCAACCCTGCCTAACTGTGATAATAGTAGTTTAGTTGTACTAGATAGTTGTTCTTGTGATAAATTATAATGGATATCCTGAATATAACCTAATGCTTTTTTGGTGATTTCAATGTTATGGTTTATATTCGACCTTGTGGAGTATTATTTGTTGATGTGATTCTCACACTCTTGGTTCTCTTGTTTAATGTTTTCATTTTCTTGGTCTCATGATATTTTTTCATAGATATCTGGTTTGAGGATCAAGGATGATATTTTTATACTCCCATTATATTTTAGAGTTTTTGGTTTTGTAAGGGAAAGTGAGGGTTGGTTCTCTGATCATTTAGTTTTCTAGTACTATCTTGAGTTGTCGTTTATCCTTTCATTGGACATGATCAACCAAATCTCATTGGATTTTCTAGGGGAGAAACTGTCATGGTAGGGAGAATTTCCACACCCCAACATTGACGTCTTAATTATTTATAATTATTTACATATATTTATTCAAGTATTTTTGTTTAAGGTTAGGATTTGATCTATTTTTAAAATTTGGGAATTTTCATCACAAGTTCACAGTTGTTGCATAGTTAGCAAAAACAATGCATAGATCGTGAATGGGTGTGGAAAATTATTGAAAACCCCTACTGCACTAATAGAAAATGGTCTCCATGACCATGTTCCCACCTTGTTCATCTTTTATAGGAACTCTATTATAGGTGAAAATATGGTTCATGTTTTAGATAATCATGTGGCCAAACCTTGCGTAGTGTACAAGTGTATTTTTTTAAAGAAAATCCACATTTACCCTTAATTAATTAAAACCCTCACAATGGTTTGTTTCCTTTACTCTCACCCCTCTCCCCATAATCATGGACTATCCCTCTCCACTATCTCACAGACAAGTGTTCCACCTTCTATACTCACTCCAATTTTATCTAATTTTCAGGCCAATTCTTCATGTGATCATCTTAAGTGAGATTTTATCCTCCCTCATTATCTTATTCTTCTATTTTGGTTGAACCTTTTCTCCTCCTTATTATATTATCACACCATGTCCAAACCATATAATTATTTGGGGTTTTATTGGGTTATTTTATGGTTCTTGTGATTGTGGGGATCAACTAAGGACTGATTTTATTGTGGCTATCGATAGTGACAGAATATTTATCAGTTTAGGGAAGGTTTTCTTTTGTTCTTATTGCTTATCCAAATTTTAATTAGTTATTTTTTGACTTTTTTATTTATCATATTTTTATACAGTTCCATGGACCTCCTTGAGGAATATTTTGTCATTGTGGGTGACAGAGATTCAATTTATATTAGGTTACATGTGTTTATTCCTTTAATTTGAAAACCTTGATTTCTTAGTGGGATTTGTAGTTTATTTTAATTTTTATATAAAATGTATGTTTTAGGAAAAATGGTTTTGGTTATTAAAAATAAATTTTCAAATCTTTCCCACATATTAACTAAGATTTTAATGTGGGTTTCCATCATGTAAGCATGTTTTAAATCTTGTTTAAAATTTAAAACATTCTAAATTCTCAAAAATGATCCAAATGATTTATGAAATGTGATTTCCAAATCCCTATAGATGTTTTGTCCTTTCAAATAGTTTTATATTATTTATTAATTGAATTTTTGGTTTCCTAAGGATATTTTAAGTGGGTTTTTATCCCATAAATGTTAAATGTGACTTAGACACACTCACACAAATATATATATATATATATATATATGTATATATATATATATATATATTCGCTATTTGTACATCCCCACTAATAGATATTGGAATATGTACCTTAGAACCCGAGGTATATATATATATATATATATATATATATATTTACAGGTTTATATGTTCATAAGTGTAAATTGTGGTTTTAGAACTCGAAAGAATTGGGAAAAAGTGGTTTTCCAAAATAAATATGATTTCCCTTAAAAAGGTTGAGACCTAGTTAGTAAATTGAAATGTTTTTCGAAAATACACCTCTTAAGGAAATCCCTTTAAAGACACGGTGTGTGCTAAATTTTTGATATGCAATGTACCTCTAGTAAATAGGATTTTGATTTTTTTTGCATTTTGGAAATGAAAATGTTGTTTCTCTTAAAAGTTAGTTTCAGAGGTGAAAAAGTGAATAGTTTTTTAGTGAAAATTATGTGATATGTATATATATAATAGATTGAAAAAATTGATATCTAATTATATGTCATTGTAAGACTTAAATAGTTAAAAGGGATTCATATGGACACATATTTAACTAGTTATATTATGCACTAAATAGTATCCCTATGTAAAATAACCTAATTACTCTTAGGATACACACCTTAGTCAAACCAACGAGGGTATCACAGAGTGTTAGGGAAGTGTTGTTATTATGTATAACCAATGGAGATTGATTAATTATTTACATATTTTAGCTCAGTCTAAGGCCATCCCATATTGATCGTAAGAATTGATGACACATATTTTAGATGTATGATATTTTCTCAATTTTACAACAATATTTTTAAAATGAATTAAATATTTTTCTTTATTGATAGAACTCGTTGTTTGGAATTGGTTTATTCTTATAATTCATTTATTGGAAAACCTTTCATTATTTAGAAACTATTTTTAAAATTAAAGTTAAAGTGGTTCTATGAAGGATCAACTTGCTACTTATGTTTTAAAGGAATAAAAACCCGAATTTTTATATGTTAATATTTTCCAACAAGCATTAAAAAACTTCCCTTAAATGGTAAAGAATAGGGTATTCTATCTATTTAGGTATCCCAAATGAGAATATTATTGCTTATAAGTACACTATCATTTTCAATTTTAGTTTCTACCCACCTCTAGATCGCTCATGGAGTGATTGTGGTTCTATGGTTGTTTGTGACTAGTGAGATCACTTAGAGGTATGTTTAGTTGTTTTCATTTCTTTTTTGCTACCTGTGTCTGTTATTTTATTTTATATTTATTTATGATTTTTTTTACGGATTAAATCTTTCTCTATATAATTAAATTTTATTTCTATCACTAGTTCAAAGCCTAGGAGGATCGAGAATGCCTCTCGACCCACATTGTAGGCCAACTCGGATGCTTGGATAAGGGCTGAATCATGCTATGTCATGATAGATAGAAATCCATCGAAGATTCAATTATTAAAATATGATTCAACAAGAAATTTCATTATGTTCAATATTGTATTTATTCACTAGTATTCTTTCACATTAGTAGTATGTTCCATGATTCGTCATTATGTCTTACAAAAAAATGAAACACAAAATTCAATCTTAAACCTCATTCTCATTTCATTTTCCCCTCAAGAGTTAATCTCCAATATTCCCTTCATCTTTAAGAATACATTAGGTATTATAATATCTATGATGATGCATGATCTTCTAATTCTCTTCTTCTAATGATGGTACTTATCTTTTATTCCCTTTCTTTATCAGCAGAGTGATAGGGCATGTGATATTTGAGGCTCTATGTCGATCGTAAGGATATCTTCTCAAGTGTACCCATAAGAAAAAAATATGTATATGAAATACATTATTGTGTTTTGAACATATTAACAACTGATAAAATCCATATCCAACTCCAATTAAATGTTTATTCCACTATAACACTGGTTTAGATATAGTTTGTGAGAAATATCTATCCAAGATGTGAAAACATTATTGTGTCCAATGGAAACTTCCTTGATCATCACATGGAGTCACTAGATATCTCATGTTATACACGCTCCAAGTGATTCCCTATCATCTAAGAGTTATCCATAATCATGTGAATTCATGTGATCCTCAAAAACATTTTTCTAAAATAACACTAAAAACTGATTCATGAATCATATTAATTAATAAATCAGGGAATATTAAAGAATAAAAAATAATCTTGATTTCCATATATAATTTTTCATGTTATTCAATAGAAATCCCATATATGATTGTAGAATATAAAATGACCTTATTTTAAGTTACCACCTCACTTTATCTTGCTTCTCCCCATCATATGATCCACACAGTCAATCTTTAAGTGCCATGGAAAATACAACATGAAATTCATTTCATTATGATATAAAAAAGGGAATTATTATATTTAATATTTTTTAAAATATATCATAAATGAACATTCACAATCAATGGTCATTGACATTGATTTTCACACTGAAATAAATACAACATGATATAATAGAAAATGCATGATCTTCATCAATAGGACTAGCATTGGAATATCAATCTTCACCTTTGGTTTTTTTGGAAATATGATCATAATAAATCCTCATTAAAAAATGAATTACTTCATGAAGCTTAATGTAAGAACATCAAATGATGGTAGTAAAACAAAGAAAACCAACCCTTATTTTTTTAAACCCTTTTTTATTTTTGTAAGGTCTATTCAAATTTATTTGTCTCTTCTTCTCCCCCTTTGACAACATAATCCAATAACCAAATATAGTGTACTTTACAAGTATTGTGTCTCATTATCTACCCCTTTATGGTTTTAAGGATATTATCCCCCATTTGTTTGATGGATTCTTATTTAGATTCATGATGACCCAATATGTTTATCTCCCTATAGATTTCTCCCTCTTTGATAGATAACCACCATTATCTTTGTCCAATTTTTACATTAGGTTCCTATATTTTAAAAAAATATAATAAATGAGATAATGAGGTTCATGATTTTGATAGGAAATCTAGATTCACCTAAAATTTTTTTCACCACTTTCTATTCTTTTATTTCACTACAGAAAATTACTATTTTTGATAGTAATATTTACCCGTCACACATTGTCCATAGAAAATAGTTATTTGTGACAAACCGTCGTAAATGCTTTTGGAACGTATTTCAAGCAGTCGTGTGGAAAGGGTATTTGCGATGGTGGTGATTCCCCATCTCAAATAATATGATTGGAGTTTATTTTTTGCAATGTTCTATCTAAAAAAATTAGTATTTTTCACATGTTTTGTCACAAAATAATTTCTTTTACTCTGGACTCATGAAATATTTTGTGAACTATTTTACACAGTCTATCACAAATACAATGTCAGTAGGTACGTATTTGTGATGAGACCCATTGAAAATAACTTTTTAACTATCACCCCTAATTAATAGGGGTTATCATTTGTGACGGGAATGTAATCGCAAATAACCCAAAGACTAATGATATCACCTATATATACCACCATCTGATTTTTTCCATTTCATAATTCTCTTACGTTCATGTCCCTTATCTGATCTCATGTTTCTCTATTCAGCTTTTTCAATCATTTTTTTTAATGTGGACAAATTTTTAGGACGTCCATCCAACCAAAGATTCTGTTTTAAGTTATATATTTGTTTTCTTTTATTTTTTTTTTAATTCATATAATTAATGTTATTAATAATTATTATTAATTAGTTGTAGTGAAATAAACTTGGAATAAGATAGCTTTATTTTTCAATATTTATTTGTACATATATGTTGTTAGGTATTAATTAGAAATAACTAGTATTAATAAATATATAATAGTAGTAATTTGTAAAAAATAGTGGTAATCAGTAATAAATGGTGATAAATAGTAATAAATTGTATTAAATAGTAAATAATTAATAATAATTAGTAATAATTAGTAATAAGTAGTGGTAATTAGTAATATTTAGTAATAATTAGGAAGAATTGGTAAAAATGAATGATAATTAGTAATAAATCGTAATAAACAGTAAAAATTTGTAATAATTAGTAATAATTAGTAATAAATTTTACTAATTAATAATAATTAGCAATAATTAGTAATAATTAGTAACAAATAGTATCCAAGAGTAATAATTATTAATAATTGGTAATAATTTGTAATAATTAGTAATAAATGTTAATAAGTAGTATTAATTAGTAAAAATATTCATAATTAGCAATAATTAGGAATAAATAGCGGTAATTAAGAATAATTTGTTATAATTGGCAGTAATCAGTAATAATTAGCAGTAACTAGTCATTAATAATAATAATTAGTAATAATTAGTAACAAATAGTAATTATTAGTAATCAATAATGGTGATTAGTAATAATTAGAACAAATTTTTTATATTATTAATAAATAGTAAAAATTCCTAAAAATTAGTAATAAAGAGTAATAATTATAAAAAATTACTAATAATTAGAACTATTAAAATTAATTAGTAATACAAAGAAAGAATTAGTAATAATTAGTATTTAATAGTAATAACTAGTAATGACTAGTTATAAATATTATTAATTAGAAATAATTTTTAATAATTAATAATAATTTGTATTAATTATTGGCAATTAGTTATAAATATAAGTAACTAGTAATAATTAGTAATAATTAGCGATAATTAGGGATTATTAGTGCTAATTAGCAGTAATTAGTGGTAATTAGTGGTAAATAGTAATAATTGGTAATAAATAATAATAATTAGCAATAATTAGTATTAACTAGTGGTAATTAAGGATAATTAGTAGTAAGTTGTAATAATTAGGGGTAATTGGGAATAACTAGCTGTAATTAGGAATAATTAGTTGTAATTAGCAGCAAATAGTAATAAATAGTAATAAATAGTAACAATTAATAATATTTAGTAATAAATAGTTGTAATTTTTAATAATCCTTATTAATTAGTTATAATTATAAATAGTTAGTAATAATTAGTAAAAAAATTAATAATCAGTTATAATTAGCAATAAGTAGTAATGAATAGTATTAATTATTAATAAATTGTAATAATTAGTAATAATTGGTAATAAATAGTTAGTAATGTTAATAAATAGTTATAATTTGTAATAAATATGAATAATTTGTGATAATTAGTGGTAATTAATAATTATTACTAGCCATTATTAATGATTAGCAGTAATTAGTAACAAATAGAGGTAATTAGTAATAAATAGTGGTGATTAGTAATAGATAACGGTTATTAGTAATAAATAGTGATAAATACCAATTAATAGTAATAATTAGCAGTAATTGGTAATAATTAGGGGTAATTACGAATAATTTATAATAAATAGTGGTAATTAGTAATAAATAGCAGTAGAAATATTAGTAATAATTAATAGTAATTAGCAATGATTATTAAAAAATATTAATAATTAGTAATAATTTGAAATAATTAGAAATAAATAGTAACAATTATTAATAATAACCTGTAATTCGTAATAATTCGTAATAATTAATGGTAATTTATAATAATTAAAAATAATTACTAATTATTAGTACTAATTAGTAATGAATAGTAAAAAATTGTTGTCATTAGTAATAATTAGAAATAACTAGTATTAATTTGCAGTAATTAGCATTAATTAGTAATAAATAATGGTAATTTGTAATTAATAGTGGTAATTAGTAATAAAAACTAATAAATAGCAGTAATTAGTTATAATAAGTAATAAATATGAGTAATTAGTGATAATTAGAAATAATTAATAATAAATAGTGATAAATTGTAATAAATATTGATTAATATTTATAAATAATAATATTTAGTAATAATTACGGGATATTAGTAATAATTATTAATAATTATTCATGAATAGTAATAATTATTAATAATTTATTAGTAATAAAAAAATTAATTACTAATAATCTTTCGAAATTAACCATAATTAGTTTTAATTAGCAGTAATTAGTAATAAATAGCTTTAATTAGTAATAATTAGTAATAAAAAATGTAATTAACTGTTAATAAATTAATATAATTTTTAAAAATTAGTAATAAATAGCTATAATTAGTAGTAATTATGATTAATTTGTAATCATTAGGAATAATTAATAATAAATTTTAATAATCAGTAATAATTAGTAATAATTAGGAAAAAATAGTCATAATTTGGAATAATAGTCAATAAATTGTAATAATTTGTAAAAAATTGTAATAATTAGTTATATCATGTAATAATTATAAATAATTAGTAAAAATGTAATAATTAGTAACTATTAGTAATAAGTACTTGTAAATAGCAATAAATTGTAATAGTTAGTAATAATTTGTAATACTTTGTAATAATTAGTAGAAATTAGTAATAATTAGTAATAATTAGTAATAAATATTAATAATTAGTTATGATAAATAATAATTAATAACAATTACTAATAATTAGCAGTGATTAATAGTGACTATTGATGATTAGTGGTGATTAGAGGTGATTAGCTGTAATTAGAAATAATTTTTTGTGATTAGAAATTATTAGCTCTAATTAGTAATAATTACCAATAATTTAAAATAATTACCAATAATTAGCAATATTTATGAATAATTACTAATAATTTAAAATATATAGGAATAATTAACATTTTCTCCTTTTTTGGATCATTATTTTCTTATTTTTAATTAATTATAAAAAACTAATTGTTTATTGTTTTCCAGAGAATTATTGAATAATGACGTCGAAAAAAATCATTATTAGATGACCGTGTTTGGATAAATTAGCGTAGGAATCAAAATGGATCAAGTATAAATTATATATATAGTGACGTAATTGGGAATTTATCATCATTTCCATAATCAAAAGTATAATTTGTTCTAGAAGGGGATATTAAGTGTCCATGTAAAAAATGTGATTTGATGATGTTTGAAACATTTGAAAATGTTGGGGATCATCTATTTTGTTTTTCATTTGACACGGATTTTGTTTTTTGGTATCAACCAAGAGAACACATTTTCTTATAATATACTAATAATTTAGTTCTACATCCATCACAGTTTAAAAATTTAGTACATGATGTGGCAGGCCTGTATTTTCAACCAAATGAAACTCATTTTAATATTTATTAAATACTTGAGTTGGAACTCTCTAAATTTTTTATTTTTTGAGGCCTGATAAGGATTTCTTATATCGTAGTTACATGATTAGAAAACTTGAATAGTATGAAAATTTTATGGTTGTTTAATCAGATAATGGGATGTCAAATAGGTTTTTTATCAGAAATTATCTTTGATTTAAAACATCGTTACCTGATGAAAGTATTTTGTAACAAATTTCTTTTAGATAATGAGACTGGTTTGTATTCTGGTTCATAGTTATCAAAAGATTCATGCATGTTCAAATGAGTGCCTCTTATATTATGGTGAAATGATTCATTATAAATTTTTCCTATATGTGGACAATCTAGGAATAAAAAGTATCAACTAGGGATGTATGGATATATTCCTATAAAATAGTTGAGGTATTTCTTGTTAACACCCATATTGCAACATTTATTTATGTCTCAGAACACAATGTCATTGATATCATGGCACAAAACCAATATTTAAACTGGTAAAAGCTTAAATCATCTCTCTGATGGTGATTCATGGAAACATTTTTTCCATGTACATTAGTTTTTTTATTCCAAAGCCTTGAATGTGTGATTGGGTATTTCTGATGATGTTTTTTTCCATTGGGTTCTTATGGTGGTCAATATTATTATTGTTATGTCATTATTAATCAGTAGTATTTACCTCCATAGATTTTGATGAAGTATCCATTTATCTTCTGAATTTATAAATTTCATGACATCCAAAAAAATAATATTGATTTTTTTTGAATTAATTGACTGAAGAGTTAAATTTATTCTTATGTAATGGTGTCTATAGATAAGGTGTTTCTGTAAAAAAACAACCTACTAAAAGATTCAATTATGTGGACACATAGTGAATTCTCAGTATATGGCATGTTATCTAGATGGAGAACACATGGTCCAAAATCTTTTTCATAATTTATGAAGGACAGAAAAGTGATTATGCTCAAAATTGGAAGAAAACCTTGTTTTTCAACATTCAACACAAATTCCTTCCAACTGATCATCCTTTTCTGAGGAAAAGATATCATTTCTGAAAAGTATCAATGAAAATAGTTGGACCTAAAATAATGATCTAACATATGAAATTAAAACCATTTTTCTCATGATTACCTTCTATTACATTTGGACCAACATAAAATTGATGGATTTTGAAAAGAACACAATTGGATAAAACTGATGATTTTTTGGATCTACTATACTGGTATGATTTTTTGGTCCATTACATGTTGGATGTCATTCATATTGAGAAAAAATATTTTGATAATATATTTTATTTAGTTTTGGATACACCTAGTAAAACTAAATACAATGTAAAGGCACGATTATATCATCACAAATTTATAGGTGATAAGAACAGAATCTATTTAAAAAAAATACGATCATAGAAGTCAATGAATCCAAAAGTAGATTGTAAAATTTAAAAAGAAAATTGATTATTATTTTGTCAGTGGATTCCATTTAACACCCCGACCCTAGAATCCTAGAGTAGGTGTATTATTACATTACATTGGAATTATTACAAGGAAGAAAATCCCAAAGGACTGTTTAGTTTAGTAGTCTGGGAAAACTAAATTGCTTGCTTGATACCAATACTAAATTGAGAAAACAAAATTAAACAAGAAACATAATAATCTAAAATAAACCGTATCTATAATTTCTAATTTAATTAATCTATTCTTCACAAACTAGGGATATAAAAATAATAAGGTTGAGCTAAAATTCCCTGTAGGGATAGGTAATTATGAAGAAATAATGATTCAATAAGAATAAATTAACATGGGAAGATAAATAACAGATAATACATACCATTCAACAAAAAGATAAGGTGATGTCAATATAGAAAGGTATGAACCTAGAAAAGCATGAAATTAAATCAATGAACTAAAAAAGGAATGTATCTATTGATACATCGAAAGAAAATATTAGGGATTAATAATAACTTAATATAAATGTAGGAAATGATAAACGACGGATATCTATAACATACCCCCAAGGATATGACAAGGATATAATAATTTCAATGAATCATGCTAAAAAATAATACTTTGAAGGATTCATGCCATAAATATAATAATTTCAAGGCTCCATGCCATTAATCTATAACTATCAAGGATTCTTTCAAAGAATTTAATGTTTTTAAGGCTTTAGCCCAATAATCTAATAGTGTGGAAGTCAATACCATATGAAAGATGGTATATGGTTTGGGAAATAACCATATTCAGGAAGGATAATATAGATTATTATCTAAATTCAAAATGAAAATTACAAAAATAATTTTGGTTCTTTAATAGGATGTTAATAATCCCATAATAGAAGTGATATTTAAATGATAATCATTAGGAATATAGTTTAGGAAATTAACCATTAAACATCCCAAACAGTCCAATACCAATTGGAGCATTTAATTAAAAATCCCCAACAAGGATAGTTTTAGATAACATGAAGAAAAAATATTCATGGTTAATTTCTAAAAGGGACAATATAAACACTATACAAAAGTTTTACGTGGTTTATATGGCGTTTTCCATATGAAAATAAAAGTAATACAAACATCCCTTACTACTTGAGTAGATTTTGAGTCAAGGGTTCCACGAAAGTGTATCATAAAATGAAAATTTTAATATCATTAAATAATGGTAAATAATTATATAATATATCAAATTGGGTAGTATTTCTGTCACACAAAATATTTAAGTAGTGAATATGACATTAATATCATAGAATTATGAAGTAAGATGAAAATCCCTGAATTTCTCCTTCATTTTTGTTGTTGATCCTTAGCCTCTTTTATAGTGGTTTAAAAATTGATAATAGCTAATAAAAAAACCTAAAAAATTTTATAATACCATATATTAACTTCTTACGATATTTTATTACATGTTTCGTAACACTTTTTTTTATTATTGTAACTATTTTAGGTGTTAATTGCCTTGTTTTCTCAACTACATTTTGACATGTTATTTGGAAATATTATTAAATATACCATGGATTCATAATCTCATGAATTTAATCAATTATTAAAATATATGTTATATTTAATACATATTTGTTTACAATAGTCCATAATAGTTGGAGATTAGAAATGAAGTGTGTCGTTCATTGAAACGGTTGGTCGTACGTACGCATGAACGCTACTCCCATTTCATTATTGTTTTAAAAGAATTAAAACTAAATGATAAATTTTTCTATTATAATTCCAGTGTAATATTTATATTATATATCTTATATAGGTTTATAAAAACCATCTTTTATGCGTTCTATGTATTGCATGAATGAGTCATATTTCTTTGAGGGCGCGGTAGTCCATACTTGTTCAAACGAAATTATCGTATTTACATAACGTGGAATGAATAATATTATATTAAAAATAAAAATTAATGAATCCTAAAGTAATTATAATTTAAATATATATTATATATAAATTTATTTTACAACCTAATGGACACCATGAGTGGTGTTATGGTGAAATTGAACAATCATTATTTCGTGAGGTAGTATTTCTTCACACATAGAAACAATATGTTTGATACCCATTAGGTGGGGATTTTTTTTAAGTGTAGTTGGAAAAAATATAATAAAAACATCATATTATATTGAATATATTGGTTTTTTTCTATAATAATATAAGAAGAAAATTATAGTGAATTGGTAATGGAAATGAAATTACAAATCATAAGAGAAGGTGTTACCTCATAATCAGATAACTTCATTTGGTTTAAAATAAAATGATTTCATGGGAATATTTATGACCAAATAGATTCTTCAAGGACAAGTGAAGGGGTGTTGGGAGACTATTTGGTAATTTCTTGGACTATAATTTGTGGTTTTTGATGTGTTATGAATGGGGAGAGATAGTGGCCTTTTATTGGGAAGGGGGAGTGACCCTTTTGTAAATACCAAATGGTATTCAATAATTGGTGGTATATCTTACATAAAGATCTTAAAAAACGGAAACATAATGTATTAAATAAGAATAATTTTCTATGAAAACCTCATCCACACAAAAATATGTTCATTTTAATATTTTGGTTCTTTAAATTCTATGATTTCCCAATTTTTTCATTTCAGTTTTTATTAAAGATACTTGATTTCTAATCTAATTAAATTAACCATTAATAATAAATTAAAGTGATATTTATTATATAATATAGAGACACTTAATTATTAATATTGTACCTATTTAATAAAATAAAATTCTCTTGTGTTTTTAAAATTACATTAAAAGTAAGAACATGTGACGAGCTAAAACGCTAATTGAACCGTGACTATGGTAACAATGTTTTTTTAGTATATGAATAAATATGTTAATTGTAAAAGATTAATTGGTCCATTAATGGAACATATTTAATATTTATTTAATCTATAAATTAACATGGTAGAATATTGGATTTTTTTAAATTTTATATCATTTTATTAGATTCATTTATTGTAAAATAACAATAATATCAATTTGGACACTATTTATTTAAAGTTAATTTTAAAATATAATGATTATTTTGTAATTAAAAAAATATTAGTATTACA
Source organism: Viscum album (assembly GCA_963277665.1). Classification (NCBI taxonomy): domain Eukaryota; kingdom Viridiplantae; phylum Streptophyta; class Magnoliopsida; order Santalales; family Viscaceae; genus Viscum; species Viscum album. Next base: position 1,696,622,603 of record OY728147.1, read on the forward strand.
TGAGTGTAACATCATATATTTTTATACAAAATTATATTAAGAGAATAATTCAATTATTTAACATCACTTTTAATATTTATAGTATTATTTATTATAATTAATTATTAACTAAATAATCACTATATAGTTGTTTCCTAATCATTTTAAGTACCTAAACCGTGTCTAAAAATATTTATAATTTTCCATGATAACAAAAACCCAAATATCGTTAAAAATTATATCCATATCTGAAATTGTGATGTTTTTTCATATCTCAACTTTTTATATATGTTAAATGTAAGGAAAGTTCCATTTTTGTGTTTTTCCATACATTACATTTATTATTGGGGAAATTCATTTAATAATATCCCAATAACCATATATTTCTATCCATGTGTGTACATGGTAAATTGTTTTTCAACCAATGTATTTTTTATAAGTTTCCAAGTCATTTAGGTCATTAATTTTTAGGTTTAGTCCCTTGTTAATCTTTAATCACCATAATTAATATTAATCACATTCACTAGTCATTTTGGTCCAAAACATTAGTCTATCTTATTATAAAAAAAACTATCATAATAATATAATCATTTTATATGGGATTTTTTAAAATTCTATTCATATTATTGTGAAAATAAAGATTAACGTTAATCCCACATACGAGGTGAAATAATAGGTTTTCAAAGTAGAGGAACAATAAAAAAAATTAGTTTTTATATTAAATTTGAAAGTATAATTGATTATAATGAACATAATTGTATATATAAATGTATAATGGATATAATTTGACTCTAAGAAAAATCTAAAAAAAAATTGTTATTATTAATTATTTAAATTAAAATGCTATTTTTAAATAAATTGTAGTAAGTTTCACTATTCATCCAAAAATGAGGTTTCTCAAAAAAATACCAAATATTTACCCTAAGGTAGTATCCAAATTAGTAATTCAAAGATGATGTTTATTTTTAAAAATAAAATTATTTAATGTTTCAAAATTTAGTTTTTAATTAGTTTCACCATTAAAAGGTCATAAAACATAGTCTTGTGTGTAACGCATGTTAATTCAGTGTCGTGGGTAGGGTAAGCTTAAATTTTATTATAAGGCATGTTAAAAAATATATATTAAAAAAGAAAAATATTATAATTTCTTGGGGTTTCATATTCTCCCAACCTTTATTAAACTATTTCTGTGCTATTTCAAATTGATCTCTGTAATCAAGGGATTTAAAATAAACTATTTTTGAAAGACCCACATCGTAAAAAGGATTAATATCACATATTCTTAATAATAGAGAAAAGAATGCACAATGGTCAGTAACAAGGTTCCTTAGTAGGAGAACATAGGTGGGAAATAAAAACATGGATATGGAAGAAAATCCAACAAACAAGATCTAATGGATAGTTCTAGAGAATATGTTCAGATGAATGTTGTTGAACACAAAATCATAAACCATAGGTGTTAATAAACATCATAAATATAATAAAATATGATGATAATAAGACAATTTTTTTTCAAACCCATTTTTTTCTACAGTTAAGGAATTTTTTCAATTTATAAGAATGTATGTAAATATATGTAAACACAACATTTTTATTTTATAATTCCCATAACTATTTTTACTTCATCTCTTATCCCATGATTCGACATATATTGAAGTAATACATTACTCTCTAAAATCTCATCCCATAATCTTCATGAACCATTTTATTAATGGTTAATTTCTCCAACATATTATGATCCTATAACTTCTGAATGAATGTCTCTAAATTTTATTGAATGAACTTTTCCTTAGACATTAATCAACATGATGCAACCCTAAATTTTTACATTCCAAACATATGAAAAACATCATCATGTATCATATTGAAATATTGTAATCACTCGATTCACTATAAAACCTTGTTGTAAATATGTGTTCTTCCTTATTACTTAAGTAAAACACATGTTATTAGATTTATTCTATAAATCCAAAGGTGTTGTAAACTCTATCAATGATATCATAGACCACTTGTCGGCATGTATTTAGTCAGTTCTAAGGTAGTTGGTAACTATCCAAATCAATCATTTATATATAATTATTGAAACATAAGGAATATATTAAGGGGTTTCTACCCCTCAATCATGTGTTTTCCAAAAAATGTGACTTTCTAATGAATAACGTTTCATAGTACTGTTCAAAAAATAGTCTCAAATCATTAAAAAATCACTATAGTAAAATCCTTATAGTTTTCATACATCAAAAGTTCATGGAAATATATATAATATATTTTTAAAACAAATTTCTTATATCCAAAAATAAGAGTACATTAATCATTCCACTTTGATTGTGTCAATCACATTTTCATAACATTGATTCTTTAGATTATTCTAGGGTATATTCTCTTGTCACTTAGTGAATTCATTTTCATGTGCCCCATATCCTTATCGTTGAATCATTTAACATCAGAATTTTATTTATAACCATTGCAATCCTAATAATGGTGGCCTTTTCCTCCAAACATGAAGCATACTCCTTTACCTTATATGAATGATCCAAGGTGTTTCCTTCCAAAAGTATCACATGATGGAAAATAATTTATTTCCTTCATCTTCATTGTCTCAATCATTTTTTCATGGTGTTCATAAGACCTCTTACTCTCTTGGTTTCCTGTAAATTTATAGGATATCAAGAATTCCCCCTTTGGTTTGATGGCACATAAAACTATCTCATCATATATTGATAAATTCTGAGAATCTAGTGCACTTCTGATATTTTATTTAATTCCATCAAATAAGTGGTCGATCTTTCACTCTATATTGTGTATATAATTCTTATCATACTTTGAGGGCCATGTAAATGTTGCTTTATAATGAACAATTCTCTTTTTTCCCTTAGCTTCAATCTATGATGTTTTCTAATCATCTCAAATTTCTAATAAAGAGGGAAGTATGTGCCAAAGAATATATCCTTAAATGCTCTATATTCCATGAGTTTAATTTATTATTACTCCCTTATATTCTAGATCAGAGACCACCACTGATTGACATCACCTTGGAGACAATATACTGCAAGTGTAACATTTTCCTTTTCACTACATTCCAATGTTGTAAATATCTTCTCCAAATACATAACCCATTTCTCTACTATAATTGGATTTATATTCCCACTAAAAAATGGGGGATTCTTCTATATAATGAAATCTATCATAGGAGATTCTCTCTATTGAGTAGTTTTCTTCATTCAGATAAGGTTATCTGTCACAAGCTAACTAAACTTCCCAAATTTATTCACATGATGATCAGTCCCAAAACCAACCTCATTCACTTTCTCTATAGGGAATCCTCTACCTAGGTTATGAGTATTGATAACATTATTCATTCAATGTTCTATTTATAAACAAGGAAATATAATGTATTAACTCTAAATATTATGGACATTCTATAACTCTAAATATTCCATAGCAAATAATATAAATTTATGAACCTTGAATCCTAGAAATATAAATTCGGTTACTTTGGTGGAATAAATCATTCATAATGGAAGGTAAGTAAAATCTGAATTGTCTAATGCATATCCCCCAGTAGTGTCAAAATGGGTGCGCATTGAGGACCATTTTTATGTACCAGATTACCATAAGACAGGCCCAAAACACCATGCAGAAATCGTGACTCCTAGTTACATCTTTTCTAGAACCACGTCCACTTGTAGTGTCCATAATGGGAGGTATTTATAGGAATTACCACATAATCATTACACTATAAAAATTCAAGTATGTTATTCTAAATGCATACATAATTTCTATCTTAGTTTTGTGCTCAATAAACTTTTTTAAAATTGAGTTTCCATGGTTGTTTCTAAACTTCCTCTGATAACAATTGTAATGCCCCGACCACAGAATCTTGATGCTGATGAATTATTAAATTACATTAGCATTATTACAAGGATTAAAATTACAATGGACCATTTAGTTTATTAGTATTGTAAAACCAAATTTGATACATGATAACCATAATAAATTGGAAAAACAAAATAAAACAAACTACAAAAATAAACAGAAATAAACTGCATCCATAAACGCTAATTAAAATAATATATTCTTCACAACCCTGGGAGAGACACATGATAAGGATGAGATCAAATTCCCATTAAGGGAAAGTAAATAGGAAGCAATAATGAATCAATAGGAATAAATTAACATGGAAAGGTGAATAATTGATAACAAATTACACTCAATGACTAGATAAGGCAATGTCAACATGGTAAGGTAAGCAACTGGAAACACGTGACATTAAATCAATGAACTGAAAATGAAATGTATCTATAGATATTTTAATGAAAAATTTCATGGATGAATAATAACTGAATATAAATTAAGTAAATGATAAAAGATTGATATTTATAACATAACTCCAAGGCTTCATGAAAAGGATATAACACTTTCAAGGATTCTTTCCATGAATCTAATACATTCAAGGAATCATTATAGGAATATATTAATGTCAAGGATCCATACCATGAATTTAAAACTATCAAGGATTCATTCCATGAATCTAAATTTTTTAATTCTTCATAGAAAGTATCTAATAAATCTAATGAGAATACCGTATGAAAAATTTGTATACGGTTTTGGAAATATTTAAATCCATAAAAGATGATTTCAATGTTTATGTAAATTTACCATGAAAAATGATTAAAATAATGCGATTTATTCATGATGAAGATAACAATCAAAAAAGGAAGTGATATTTCAATGATAATTTTCAAGAATATGATTAATGAAATTAATCATTAAATATCATAAAGTGTTTTATACAACAGAGAAAATTTAAATAAAAATCCCCATGATGGAACGTTTTTTATTATATGAAGAAAAATGATTCATGGTATTACTTTTAAAAGGTTTATTTGACACCCTATAAAAATTAAGTAAGAGGTTTATGTGGCATTTTCCTTACAGAAATTAAAGTATGTCAAGAATCTCTTACTACTAGAGTAGATTTGGAGTCCAGGGTTTCATCAAAGAGTAAAATCAATTCAAACGATTAATATAATTAAAAAAATGTACATCATGATATAATATATAAAAATTAGTAGTAAACTTGTCACACAAAATAATTAAGTAGTGAATATGACATTAATATCATAGATTTACGAAGTGAGATGAAAATCCATTACCATGCCCTAATTTTTTCATATGGGGTACATAGCTTCATGTATATTGGTTTAAAATATGTCAATAACTAATACCAGATCCAAAATCATATTTATAATACAATATATTAACTTAATTTTAAATTTTATTAAATTTTTGTTAACAATTTTTCATTATTTTAACAATTTTGCGTGTTAATTGTCATGTTTTTCATCTATGTTTTGACTTGTTATATGGTGTTATTATTACATATATCATGGTTTAATCATCTCCATAATGTAAAAAATGAATTAATTATCTTATATTTTTTGTACATTTGTGTTTATAATAGTCTGTAAAATTTGGGGTTTAGAAATTAAGTGCACTGTTTATGGAGACGGTCGGTTGTATGTACGAATGAACATTACTTTCATTTATTTTTTATGTTAAAAGAATTAAAAATAAATGATATATATGTATATTATAATTTCAGTATCATAATTATATTATATTTTTTAAATTTTTTCATTAAAACCATCCTTTATATCTTCCATGTATGGATTGAACGAGTCATATCCCTTTGAGGGGGTTGTTGTCCACATTTCCTTGAGCGAAATTATCGTATTTACACAACTTGGAATGCATAAAAGACTTTTGTGAATAAAAGTTACAGAAGAATAAATACATTATAAATAAAATATATATTATATATAAATATATTTTCCATCATAATTGCCAACATGATAAGTTTTAGTGAAAAACAAAACAATCATCTCTTTGTGAGGTTGTATTTCGTTCTACACAGAAATAATATGGTTATTACCCAATATATGGATGTGTTTTTAAGTGAAGATCGAACCCTTATCATACAAAAATACAAGTATGTTTATGATACTATTTTTATGTAATCATAAAATAAGAAAATTATAGGGAGTAGATAATGTAAATGAAATTAGAAATCATGATAGAAGGTGTTACCTCTTAATCGGGTAACTTTTTGGTTTATACCAAACGAATTTCTTAGAATGATGTATTACCAAAGTGATTATTTTAGGTTGAGAGGATTTATTTTGGGAGACTATTTGGTCATTTGTTTTAATAAATTATATGGTTTTAGAGTTGTTAGGTTTGAGGATATGTGGTGTCATTTTTAAGGTAAGGGGGAGTGGCACTTCTGTAAAAACCAAATAGTATTCATTCATGGGTGGTATATCTTACATATTGTTAGTCAAAAATGGAAACATAAAGGATTAAAGGATAATAATGGTCTAATAAAACATCATAAACACCAAAATATGTGAATTTTATTAATTTGGTTCCTTAACATCTAATATTTCCAAATTTTATCATTTTTCTTCTTTAAAGAATCTATGTTTCTAATCTATTTAGTCTTACCATTAAGACTAAATTAAAGTTATATTTATTAAATAATATATATCCATTTAATTATTAATATTATATCTAATTTATAAAATAATATTTCCTTGTGTTTTGGAAATTAATTGTAAAGAAAGTACATGTGGCGCACTAAAACGCTGCTTGAACCCAAACCGTGTTAACAACATTTTGATTGTATATGGTTCAATATTATAATTATAAAAGCTTAATTGGTACATTAATATAACATATTTAGTATTTATTAACTATTATATGTCACATGTAATAATATAGTACTTTTACTAATTTTACATCATTTTATAAGATTTATTTATTACAAAATAACAATAATATTAATTTTGACATTATTTATTTAATATTAATTTTAAAAAATAAATATTATATTTTAATTAAAATATATTTGGATTACATGTGTGTAAAATTATATATTCATATAAAAGAATAAATTTAATCAATAATTAAATCAATTAACTTCACTTTTAATATTTTTATTACCATTTATTTTTTGTTAATTATTAACAAAATATTCACTATATTGAGGTTACATAACCATTTGAAGTACCTAACCCATCTCTAAAAATTATTGATAATTTATTATGATACAAATAGACCATATATATTTAAAAAGTTATCTATAACCGAAATCAGTATGTTTTTCACATATATCAATGGTTTATAATTGCTAAAGTTAAAGAAAGTTCCCCTTTTGTCTTTTTCCTTACTTAACAATTTATATAGGCAACATCATTTGATAATATGAAAAAAACCATATATTTACCAAAAATTTGGTTCATGGTCAAATATAAGGTAGAAAATGAATTTTGGACATGTTTCCAAGTCATTGTGGTCCATAATGTTAAGGATTATTCCCATATTAAGTTTAATTATACCTTAATCACCGTAATTAATATTAATCACATTCACATATAATTTTTGTCAGAAACAGAATTTGATCTTATTAAAATAAAAAATAATAAAAATTTCATCATTTTATGTATGATTTTATTAATATTATAATCAGAGAAGTGGGGAAAATAATATTAACACAAATTCCACAGAGGGGGTGAAATAACAGGTTCTTTAGCAGGAAATAATTCCAAATATTGTTATGGTTTTATGTTAAATTTGAATTTAAAATTGATTCTAATGAATATAATTGTATAAATATATGAATAATTGAACAAATGTGACTCTATAACAAATCTAAAATATAATTTATCATTATTAATTATTTAAAAGAAAAGGATGTTTTTAATTAAATTACAGAAATTTTAACTATGCATAAAAATTTTTGTTTCCCATAAAAATCCAAAAAATTCACTCTAATATAATTTAGACATCATGAATTCAAAAATATTGTTTAATTTTTAAATTAAAATTCATAAAAGTGTCAAAATGTAGTTTTTATGTAGTTAATCCATTAAAATGATTTAAAACTCAGTCTTTCTTGTAACATAAGTTAATTCAATGTTGTCTGTTGTATAAGAATAATATTTTTATAAGGAATGAAAATTTTTTAAAGGAGAATAATGTTTTGTTTTGGGGTGTCATTTTGTAGATTTGGGACTTCCTGGTGGTTATATTTTTCTAATGTGGGATGATGTGTCAGAAATGGACATATTTATTGATTAAAAATCTATGACTATAATCTTATAGTTGAAAGAATTATACCACTTGGATTAAAAGTATTGTTGAATTATATGATATGGTATTCATTAATAGACATATCATATTTTATATGAGACATTATCATGGCAAAAACAGTCTATGATGCACTAAGTAGACTGCAAGAAGATGTTGATTTAATTTTATGTAAACTATAAAAAAATCATCCCACTGACCTTCTTTGACTTAATGGAACATTTTATATTAAATTTTCCACATGAAGAAAAATATGAAGTTCTAGTACAATTTCAATGGATTTTTCCATTCAAGGTATGTATGTAGAAATAGATGAAATATGTACGTAACAAAGCATCGGTTGAAGAATCATATATATAATATTATTTGTAGGAGGAAATTTTTTTCTTATTATTTTCAATATTAATATACCTAAAAACCCAATTTCATAGAACTTAATGAAGGAAATTGTGATCATGAAATGTTAAATCAATTATATTTTTTAATCAGCTTGAACTTGGCTTTTGTGTAGTTACAAAAATGTGGCTTTTAAATGATGGACATCATATAGCTCCTACATATTTCTTACTTAATTGTAATAAAATAAAACCATTAAACTATGAGTGATTCTATACCTTTTTCAATAATCTTTGTAATAAGAAATTAATGTTATTTTATTTGTATTTTATATGATAATCATATAAAATAAACAACCAAAAATTACTGTAGCTTCTCTTGAAGAATTTGGGAAAAATAATTATTCCTACTAAATTAAAAAAATAGAAAACATAAATTATTTATTATTTAACATATAAAATCAATTTATTAGATGATATATTAAAAACAATTTATGAAAATGTAGGTATCTCACCTTGCTAACAAAATTGATTATCGATTGTGTTTATTGGGAAACCCACCATCCAAAATGGTTAAATCTTATAATGCATATGTGGTAAATGGTTTCCGATTTCAAACATTTTCATATGGGGAATAAAAAAAACTAATAGTGGTGTTTTATTGAGAGGATCTTCTCATAGAGAAATTTAAGTTGACTTTTACGACATGCTGGAAGAAATAATTGAACTGTGATATCTAGGATAGAATTACATAAAAATGTATAAATGTCTGTGATTTGATATTGAGAGTGGACTTTGTGTTCATATAAGCCCTATAATAATTGATTTTAAATATAAAATACTTCATGTAGAAAAAGAACATTTTTTATTGGATCAGTAGGCACATATAAATTATTATGAAAATTATTGTGCTATTTGAAGAGAGTTGAGTGATTGGTGTTTCATAATAAAAATGAAATCATGGGAAATTTTTTTATTCAAAGTGAATGTCATTTTTCTAAAGTGTACGGAATTGAAATTTTTCAATAGACTGATCCAAATCCATCATTTCAATGAAGAGAAACTAATGTCAATGATGACACCCCGTATTTAAGGGTCAATGATGAAGATGATTCGATTGATGTAACAAATTAATTTGAAATGAAAATATATGATGAAATAGAAACTCATATGAAAATTAATGATACTGAAGAGGAATATGAAGATATTGATCATGTTATATATTAAGATGAGGATGGAGATGAATATTGACATAGTTAATGACGGTTAATATTATATATAATTAATATCTATATATAATAGTTTTTTTTAACTATTTTGTAACAACATTGATTTCAGGTTTCTGATGGACTCAGTTCTATTTTTTGAGTTGAAGGGGGATAATCTACGTAATGAAGATAATGATGTTGACTCATCAAAAACTCATAGTCCTAGAAGATCGAAAATAACTCGGAGGGGTTTTCATCTTAGCGATATTGATGATTCATCACCCTATCCATGTGTTTCATCCACGTATTTTCATCGATCCACACATTCATAGTTATGTTTACTTGGGTATTTTAATTATTTTTCATTAATTATTAATAATTTATTTATATACCAATTGTTTCATAATTATTCATTGTATTCACAACTTTTTACATATCGCTATTGGACAGGTGAGTTCTATATTGAAAAATTATTTTCACGAGCCTCGGTTAGATGGGATTAGATTCCCATTGATTTTCCGCACCACATGTTCAATCATTGGTTGGTGTGTAAATAAAAAATATTTATTTTGAAATTTATTAAATTAATAATGTGATATTATTAATTTTTTGTATCGTTTATTGTATCCCATTGATGAGAGAATGTGTGATTCTATCTTGAAGGCATCTGAGGGGTTTATGTGTGATTACTGCCATCAGTTCTTTCAAAATTTTAGGAGGACATCAATTAGGAAAGAAGGAGTCACAGAGTTTGATATGCTTTGCTACGCCCACCAACATTATTACATTGCATCTCAGATTTGGGATGGTTTATATTCACACTAGATGGGTGGTTGTTTGTTAGAGGAGATCATCAATTGGCTGACAAAACCATTAGATACAGGAGGTGACACATTGAGTTGGTAGTCGTACATTCCCTATGTATAGGGAACATATGGTATGTACCTTTTCTTAATTAATTTATATTAAATTAAATGTATACTATTTATTTTATATTTATATAAGAAGTCGAACAACCTGATATTATAGAGTTCAAAATCTATAAGAGGCTATACATTGATCCTATCAATGGTAAGTTTAGAGGTGATTTCTAGCATCCAATTGCGGTCATTATGATTACTTTTGAGTTTTAAAATTAACATCAAATAATATTTTAACTATTTAAATTTTAAATTTCAATAGAAGGAGTCATATGAAGCAACAACGTCTCAAACACAGATTGAGTTTCAATTCAAGACTGATTATCATTCTAGTGAAGTAAGATTTAAAGGGGCTAAATGGATGCAGGAAACACATTATGACTTCGAGAAAGGTCGAGTTGTTGATATCAGCTCTTGATTGAGGTTTGAGAGTAATTATGGTACTACTGCGATGTCAGCGTGAAGCTCATGATGAGCCCATAGAGAGTTGTCATTATCTTCCACACAGTATCATGAGCATGTCTGAGCTCATGGTGAACTTATAGAGATTATGGAAAGGTAGAAGGAAGAGGTCTATTGATAGTAGTAGCAGCTGCAAGTGGAGATGTGTCAATGGCATTAGTAGCAGCATCACGAGCAAACAATGTAGTACATGCAACGCCTTACTCATGGTATAGGGATTGATTCCCCACCACCGTCTCCTCTAAATCATCCATAAGGTCCTCTCTCAGTGGTGTATTTACTTTTTATGTTAAAACATTTGAATGTAAATTTATTTTGAAATATTATATAATTAAATTTCAATTATAATTTATTTTTTATATTGTTGTGAATATTGTGTTTTTTTTTATTTTTTTATTTGGTTAATATTTTAATATTTTATGACTTTATTATATATTTATTTATTTAATTTTTTATATTATTTTATTAAAATTTATATTTTATATTAATTTATTATTACTTTTTTTATTATTTTTTTATATTTTTATGAATGTTGAGATTTTTTTTATTTTAAATTTTTTTTATTTTATTTTTATTGTTATTAATTATGTTAATATTATTTTATTATTAACAATCATAATATTATTATTTTTTATTTTTATTCTTATTCTTATTTTTATTATAATTATATATTTATTTATAGATAATTTATCTCTCAAGAATGGAGATACTCTCTCAATGTTTCAATAATGATTGCTCGTAAAATCACACTCCAATACCATCTATGATCCCTGAATATGAGATTTTTGGCCACTATGAGATTTTAGTAGCAAGTGACATTAAGCATCACAAGGTCAAATCTGAAAGTAAGGGTCCCGAAGAAATGGAAGATGAGCTTCAACAATTGGCACTCTCTGTGAATGCGAATGACATGAAGAGAAGTGTATGTTTGGAAATTCCAAATCCGCTACGTTGTTTATTTGGGAAATATTTTTTTGATTAATTTATGTCATACTACAATAATCTGGGACCCCTATTGTAGAAATCAATGGAATGGGTGAGGTTGTATCAAGGTAGAGGCCTCTGACGGTGATATTGTTATTTTGGAAGCTCTACATGATAGCTGGGATGGCGTCCTCAACACTGTTCTTCTCTAAAATGAGGCTTGGGACCCTAGTGATGATTTTTTTCAACTTCGGTGGTGACTATAATATTGTATCTGGTCACCTTGGGTGTCATCTGGATGAGTGGGCGGTGAGGTGCCCGCCAATGGTGACTTCATAATTGATTATGAATATAGAAGTCTCGGGGCTATGAGCTGCAATGACCTCTTTCATGGGGTGTAGTTGGAGAAGAAATTTGTGTGGATCACAAGACGGTAATGTATGCATGAATAGGGGAAACGACTTCAAGAAGGCATGGATGACAACGGTGATATGGATTCTACCTGTGACGATGAGGATGATCTCTAGAATCGAGGTGACAATGGTGGACACCAGACATAGAACTAGATGACCTCCAGTCATGTTTTTCATATCTTGGATATGGCAGGATGAGGTGTACCTCAGGATGTGCATTGAACATCCTAGTGATTACTAGATTGGGTCGGCATCAGGAGGTGGAGTATCAACATGCATGTTGAGGGACAAACTAGGAAGACCACATACCATGGAATATGGACATTGGGCCCAATAAATGGGACTTTTTTTACTCAATTTGAATGGTTATTTTATTTTTTTCCTTGGGGTTATTCTCTATGTGGGAACTCATACCAAAACACTTCATCTTTCTATGTACTTTTACTTTTCAAAAAAATTTTGGGTCATGGATATGGGTCTCCAAATCCATGGACCTACCATCTTGATTATTTATATTATTATTATGATTTTATTAAAATTATTTTATTCATATTATTTTCTTATTTTTATTTTTATTTTATTATTATTATGTTTTAATTATTATTAATATTAATTTTTTAAATTTTATTAATATTATTTTTTTTATGTTTTTTACAATGTGTATATTTTCTAGTCATAATATAATTTTCCTAAAAATTTGGAGAGATAATTTGTAAGGGGAGAATTTCCCTTGGAAAATTGTATTTTTTGTGACAGACCATCACAAAAAATTCTATTTGTGACCCCATATTCTAAAATGGGGTATTTTTTACTAGACCCCGATGCAAATAACTCAATTTCAAATAGTATTTGACCAATACCCTTATTTGATTTCATTAACAAATAAACAACATCTTGGACTCCTACTTTTGTCATTGTAACCAATTATAACATCCCTTTGGAATTTTATAAGGTTTCAAGGATTCTCTCTATGTGTGTAGTAGAATAAACACTCTTTTTAGATTTATGATATTGGAATCCACATGAAATAGATCTCCATTTATTTTTCAAAGTGTATTGATCATGCTAAACCTAAATAAAAGTTTTTGTGACCCTTTTTTTAACCAAATTATTTTTCCCCTCATGATTCCTTTAGTTAATGATAATATCCTCTTTATTTATCTCAAACACATTTATAATAATTTTATTATGATTACACAACTTATAAGAGATCAAATAAACCTCCCACTCTAATTGATTTTGAATAAACAAGGTGCAACTATTGGAAATATTCCCTAATTCTTTTCTTTATCCCTGGACCTCCTTTACTGCACTAAGATTCGTAAAAACTTTCTTTAACTCTATGTGTTGTATTTCTTTATTCTTATTCTTGAATTTAACCCTAATGATTTTGTACTAGTTGTTTATCATTTTTTGGAGAAATAAACCACACGATGAAAAACATACTACTGTATTATGTTTCTCCCCAATAAAAGTGTTGCCATAAAATTCCAATAGTTTCTTTCCCCTTATTGATTCTCTATAGTAGAAATATATTATATCCTATACAAGGGTTTTGATAGCCTCTTGTCAACATAGATGAGTCACCTATGGAATCGTTCCCATTATAAGTTGATAGGATATGATTTTGAATGTGATTCATGTTCTTATATGTTTTATAATAGGAATAAAAATATATTTTCAAGTGATGTATTTTTTTTATTTTCAACTCATTCACCATTCAATTTCTTTTTTATTGGGGTTTATGAACTAGAATCTCTCCCACTCACCAAAAAAATTTCAATCATTTTGATTCATTATTGATTCTTTTGAATATCATCTATTTGTTTTTATAAAATTAATGGTTTATTTCTTCTCTTGACATTTCTCAACAAATTGGTAATTCAATATAAGAATGATAAATAATAAACCTCTAAATTTAATAGAATAGAATTCATAAAATTTATCTCTATAAAATTAGATAACTCTAATTTCCAAACGTCATATATAAATTTTGATAAACTAATACTAAACTCCTTGATATCATTCAAAGAACATCCATAATTTCTTGTTGAGTCATCAATTATGATTTACAAAAACCCACCTCATTTTCAAATTTTTAGTAATATATACTCTTAAGTAATATACCTACTTGATAAAAATAAAGTCACAAATTTATAATTTATATCATAGTGTGAATGTTATTTACCACCATATAATTATAAAAAGTAAACACATTTTAATTTTCAGAAGTTCCCATCAATTTCCTTAGCTTCTTTGCCTCTATTTTCTTTTTATTCTTCAGTGTTTTATTGTGGATTCCCACATATTTTCAACAAAAATTATTCTCAATAACACAAGTGGAATTATTATTAAAATTAAAATTTACTATTTAAGAGATAAATAATATTTATTGGTAGATAAAATATAATAATTTAAAAAAATGATACTTCCAGTAATTTATATATCAAATGAAATCCTCTAAATAAAATATAGCGATGAACTCAACAATTTTTTTTCAAATCCTCAAGTGAAAGAATATATCAATGAAAATATACAATGGTATAAGATAAGTCTCAATCCAAAATATTTTATCAAAATTTTTATTTCAAAACAATGTAATAACTTTAAATGTTCCAGTAACCTACACCTTGAATATAATCTCTAGTTGAAATTGTTGTATATAAGATAATTAGAGAGGAAATTGTTTTTTTAAATCCTATAGCTGAACCTAATTGGATACTAATTTTATGATATTATTGGATTAGGGTTTTTCATCCACAATATAGCACTACATCTGATACAAATTTGATGTCCCCAAATTAATTATTTCAAATCATCGATATGGGGTTGAATCTATTTTTGATGTCCAATATTAACCATATCCTTTTTCTACATTAAAAACATTTCCCCAAATTTTTGGTTTGTGGAGGGATTCATTGATGATCAATATAATGATGATGATTATTATTATTGTTATGATAAATCAAAAGATATAATAATATAATGATCATGAAATTAGTATTATAATGTTTATAGAAATTTGTTCATCAAGTGGTTATGTCCTGGATATATAAAGTTTATCATTCAAACACCCTCTTTAACATGTTATTTTCAATAATAAATTATTCAAAAAATAAACCAGGATGATAGGCATTAACTCTTAAAATAATTTCAAAGATAAATCATGGGAAACATATCAATACTTATAAAAGGTGAATAATAAATTCAGATATCATAGTATAAGGTTACAAATAGATGATAAACCTAACACAATCTTC
The DNA here is from genome assembly GCA_963277665.1 of Viscum album. NCBI lineage: Eukaryota > Viridiplantae > Streptophyta > Magnoliopsida > Santalales > Viscaceae > Viscum > Viscum album. The sequence goes on from OY728147.1 coordinate 1,696,638,255, forward strand.
CATACTAGATATGTGTTTCAAGAATTTATAGTGGTTTCATTAAAATTTATAAAATTTCTTGATGTATTAATTGATTTGATAAATAGATTAGTTCAGTATTACATCGAAAATTTTGATATAATTTTTATAGAATATATTCTTATGTATTAAAAAATTAAGGATAAACATTAAAGGAATTTAAGTATTTTTCTAATTAAAATTTAAAATGACAAATTATATTCTAAATTTAGTAATTTTGATTTTTTGATGAAAAAACATTCTTTATAGGAACATGTAATCACATGTGAGGGTATATATATAGATTTATCAAAGATATTGGACAATGAATAATGTCATAAGATATAATATTTGATAGATTATTATAGATTTCAAGGATTATCTAAATACTATCTATGATTTGTGGGAAAATTTTCATAATTTTCAAATCCTCTAATCAGTTTAACTTAGAAGGGGGAATGCATTCGCTGTATAAAAAAATGTAAGACAACTCTAAGGATATCAATATGTGATTATTAAATATAATGGAACTTAGGATATACTATATATAACGATGGTTTATGATATATGATGATTTAGAAAAAAAAGGATAAGGTGTTTTCTCAAGAAAAATGATGAGGACATAACTTATGTTTTTTGTGAATTAAAGAGCCAGGAGTAAAATTACATGAAACATGATTTTGAGTTATCAATAGTAATTTCTGAACTATATATTTTTTTATACTTAATATCAATATAATTGCATTTTATTTATCAATAAAAAGAGATTAAAGTATATATTTACATGGATTTATATGAACATGCACTAAATGAGATGGTTAGAGTTGATCAAGGATAATGAATACTTAATACATTACCTGATCGAGATGGAAAACAAGTATTTTGGTGTTACAAGAATAAATGAATAAACAGCCTTATACATGATGAGGATTGAAAGAGAACCAATATTCATTGATATGTAAAGGATGGACATGGAAATCATTATGGAAGAGACAAAATCCTACATTATGAAAATGATTTCTCAACCAACTATCCAAGTAAAGATCAAGAAGTTAAAAAAGGATGATATCAATATGTAAAATTATTTGGGGAATATTATGGATTTTAGCATTGATAAATATACATAAATAGGAATTAGAAGAGAAATATATCTCACATCAAAAAAATAACTGAATAATGCTATTTTGGATGATGAACATATCTCATCATTACCTATTAACCTATGAAGTATATAAATGTAATGATATCTTAGGAAACACTTTTGGTGGGATAAATGGAACAGGGAGATTATAGAGTATGAATCCTGTTAACTTTTTTTCCAAAAAAGTAATGCTAAACCTAAAAAGTTTAACACCATAACATTTTAATAGAATAATATGTTCTTTGGGTTATATGATACACAACACAATGCTAAAAGTGACTACAAGACAATATTACGTTAAACATGACCATTATAAACTAAATTCACAATTGGAGTGTATAAATAGTAGTATCAAAATTATAAATTATATTTATAATTTCATGAATCAATACAAATATATTTATTAATTCTTACGAAATAAGTATATAGTTTTTAGTGAAGTCATTTTATGCTCAAAATTTCTTTTTCATAAAAAATGGTCTTTTATTATAACAATAATATAATATAAAAATTAATTTAAGTAAAATTGATTATTTTATTATATAAAAATGATATAATTTTTTAAATTTTTATATAATACTTTTCATAGAATAAAATTTAGGGATCTTTCTAAAGAGATTAATTTTTTAGTGAATAGTCAAAAATTATGATTTTATTGAAAATTGTCTTTTACATTCATGTTATAAGGCCCCAGCCTTAAACCTTAATTAATCATGAGTCATTACAAGATTACACATTTAGGATCTTTTCGGGTGTAGAGTTTTAGGGAATTAGATCATAAAACTTGCATTACATTCCACATATAAACAAATTGGTTACATAAAGATTGTATTCTTCATTCCCATCAATGGAAACACATTTAAAATAAAACATAGATTATTTCTTGACACATCCTTGACTCTATCATCTTATCATGTACCTTTCCCTTGACCTGTGAAAAACATTTCAAAAACTTGGGATGAGCATAAAAACTCAGTATGGGTTATGAAAAAAAACATGGAAAGGAAACATGAGTTCATATATACATAAGAATGAAATCATACTTTACCCATAAAACATTGGCACTTTAACATACCTCATAAAATCATGAATAAATCATATAAATCATAAGACATAAAGGTAACTTGAGGCATTCATAACTTTCTTATGTATGGAGTAACCCTCTTGGTTACGTTTGGAATACCCATCACAGTATATTCCCTAAAAATCTCTTCGGAGAAACCTTAACGTTTCACTCCTTCGCGTTACCCAATGCATTGGAGATCTATAACGGGCTCACCCGCCCTTAGTTTATCACGGAACCACCCGTCTTCATAATAATGCCCAAGAACCATAACATAATCATATCACATAAAACATGCATCAAGGAAACATAACGTTTCCACATTTCAATCACGAGATATCAATACAACACATTGATATAATAAAAACCTTATGAAAACCATTTTCAATACCAAAATAAAAGAAAATTAAAACATGGTATTTATTTTTCTTTTAAAAAAAGGTATGGCTTGTAGAGGAAGCCGAAACTCAAATAACGGTTACGACGGCGGAGAAGTCGTTGTCGCCGCATACGTACGACAAAAACATTCCCTTTTGTCGTTTAGTAAACGCTTCGTATAAAAATGATTCCTTTTGAATAAACGTAAAAGTCAAAGGGGTTTATACACCGTATAAAAGAAAGTTGTGCATAAAATAAAATATGCCTCAATGAAAGGAGATTGAGACGAAGTCCCATACCTCGTATCCGACTTGACCCGACCGTTCTTTAATCTCCTGAATAATAAACTTGAGTTAATATCTACTTGCTTATGAATCTTTTTCAAGTTCATTATTCCTTTTATACCATGTTATGGACATCATGTAATCATTTAAGTTAATATTGTTCATTTTGTCGGTATTTGGTTCTTAAGTCAAAAATAGACTTCTTACACTTACATGTTGTTAATTTGGTCAAAGGTTCATTATATCCAGAATGGTATTCATGATGTAGATATCATATATGTCATATATATCCAGTACATACATGCATTTATAATATTACATAATCATTTAGAGGTAAGAAATGAAATGCACCGTTCATGGAGACGGTAAGCCGTACGTACGCATGAACGCTACTTTCATTTCTATTTCGTATTTTATAGAATGGAATCATAATAATATAAAGGTATATTATAATTCCAGTATATTATCATATATAATATCATAGTTCCATCCTTTATATGTCCCACATATGGTATTTAACGAATCAAATCACTTTGAGGGGGCGGTAGTCCGCACTTCCTAAAATGAAGATATCGTGTTTACCCATAATGGAAACCATAAAGGTATGCCCAAAATGAAAAAAAAACAGAAGCTTAAGGAAAACATAAACATATTATATATCATATATAAAAATAGTGACATCATAATGGCCACCTTTGAAGGTGTTAAATGAGTATTGAACAATCATCGTTTCGGGAGGCAGAATTTCACCATCCACGGAAACCGTATGTTCTTTAACCATTTGATGTAGTTGTGTGAGAGTGTATATCAAATAAATCTTATAACAACATCCTAGTATATTGAAGATACTGGTGTTGTTACAAAAGAAGTAAATAAAAAGAGTTTAGGGGGTTGGAGAAGCAAAATAAAACAAATGAACATGAGAGAATGAATTACCTCAAATAGTGTAACTCCTTTTGATTTGAGCCTAAAGGCTTCCTTTGAAAGAATTCTTCCAAAAGGGAATCCTCTAGGATGAGGAGAGGGATGTGGAGAGAGTAAATGGGCAGGGGTTGGCCGAGCCAAAGGCTTGAGTAGTGTGTGAAATGAGGTAGAGGTGGGGGGCTTTTATAAGAGGAGAGGAGGGGCACTTTTGGAAAGTAAAGAAATATTACATTATTTGAAAATGTGTTTCGGTTTTAAAAGGTCCCACATTGATATAAGTCGTGGATAAGGTGATAAGGGTTAGAAATCCACCCATCCAATAAGTTTTTGACATGTGTAGTTCATAGATATTACATTATAGTTCCATTTTATTTTAATCGTTAAATAATGATGTCATCACTGCATCATTATGATGTCATAAATAATTTAATTTATTTAATGTCTAATAATTATAAAAAAAATTACTATGATATAGGAAATCTATTTATCTTTCCAATGAATATTTATAATCAAAAATATGACTTGTATAACCCAACTTAAAAATGGTTTTAGTATAACATATCATGTTTGTGTCAATTTTACTTTTCCATTAAATAAAAGTACACATTAGTGGTAAACTTTCATTTAACTGAAAAATCAGTTTGCTTGATTACCACTTAGTGGTTTCACTATTCATCAAAAATTAATGTTTTTCAGAAAATTACCAAAAATTCACCCTAAGATATATTTGATATTTCGAATTAAAAAATGAAGTCTATTTTAAAAAATTCAAATCATATATGTCACATTAATTAATTTAATAATTAATTCCCGCTGCCAGAGCAAATAGCGTGTTTTTACAAAAGAATAAGTATCAAAAGATTGACGCCAGTTTAAGTCTAATTTCAAAGTGAAGTTGATTCCAATGACCACCATTGGATAAAATGGTAAAAATTTATTCTAATTTCACTTCAAAACCAATTCAAAACATAATCTAATCATATAAATAAATTAGACTAAAAATCAGTTTTGATGTAAAATGCAGTATTTTTCACTATTCATTAAAAAATGAACATTGTCAGAAAAATACCAAAAATTCACACAAGGTAAATTTTGATGTCCCAATCATAAGGGATAAGTTTATTTTGACAAATATAGTTTATAAAATTGTCAAAATATAGATTCAAAAATGGTTTTCCATCAAAAGGCAGTAAAACAATCTTTTAAGAATATTAGTGTATTCCATGCATAAGATTGTATTTATTTTCATTTTAAGCCACTATAACACTATCTTAATCATTAATAGACATAGATAAAAATATCTATTATTCATTACTTACTTGGGATGTTACATCCTTCCCCCCTTTAGAAAATTGCGTCCCCGCAATTTATTTACTTATCGAATAAATGGGGGTACTTATCCCTCATTGCATTTTCAGATTCCCATGTTGCATCTTCAATCATGTGGTTTTTCCACAAAACCTTTACCTAGTGAATCACCTTATTCCGTAACACATTCTCCCTATGGTCAAGAATCTGGACCGTTTGTTCCTCATAAGATAGGTTCTCTTCCAGCTGAACTATCTCTGGACTCAAAACATGAGATGGATCTGGCATATACTTTCTCAACATCGAAACGTGAAAAACATTGTGTACCTGAGATAAACTCGGAGGTCAAGCCACTCGGTATGCAACTGATCCAACTCTCTCCAGAATTTCGTATGGTCCAATGAACCTTGAACTCAGCTTTCCTTTCTTACCAAATCTCATCACACTTTTCCAAGGAGAAACCTTGAGAAAAACATGATCACCTACCTCGAAAGATAGATCCTTCCTCCAGTTATCCGCATAACACTTCTACCTGCTCTGAGCTGTTCTCATGTGTTTCTGAATCAGCTGAACTTTTTCTGCCATCTCTTCTACCAATTCTGGTCCCATCAACTTTCTTTCACCCACATCATCCCAGAAAGCTGGAGTTCGACACTGCTTCCCATATAATGCCTGAAATGGTGCCATATGTATACTGGAATGAAAACTGTTATTATATGAAAATTCAACCAAAGAAAGATGTTGGTCCCAACTTCCCTGATAATCCATATAACAAGCTCGTAGCATATCCTCCAATGTCTGAATTGTTCGTTCTGACTGACCGTCTGATTGAGGATGAAAAGCTGTACTAAAATTTAATTCAGTACCCAACGACTTCTGAAGGCCTTTCCAAAAGTTAGAAGTAAACTTGGGATCACGATCCGATACAATAGAGAGAGGAACTCCATGTAACCTGACTATCTCTTTAAGATACAAACGGGAAAGTTGATCAAGAGAGAAAGTATCTTGTATAGCAAGGAAATGAGCAGATTTGGTCAAGCGATCAACAATAACCCAGATTGCATTATTACCTCGATATGTCTTTGGTAATCCAACAACAAAGTCCATGGATATATTCTCCCATTTCCACTCTGGCACTGGTAAAGGCTGAAGCATCCCTTTCGGTAACTGCCACTCTGCTTTAACCTGCTGACAAGTCAAACACTTCACAGTAAAATCAGCAATATCTCTTTTCATTCCATCCCACCAGTAATACTCCCGCAAATCTCTATACATCTTAGTACTGCCCAGATTAACTGAAAACGGAGAACTATGAGCTTCACATAACAACTCTCTCTTCAACTGTGAATCACAAGGCACACACAATCTCTTCCCAAATCTCAAAACTCAATCATTATCAATGTTGAATTCAGGCAACATACCTTTCTGAACCAGCTCTACCCTTTTCTGCAACTCACAGTCTTGCTTCTGTGCTTGCTTGATTCTATCTGATAGAGATGATCTCACTGATACCTGAAACAAAACAGAAGGACTTCCTGCACCAACAACTTCTATGCCAAAGTTCATCAAATCCTTGACCAAAGGATCACGTTCCAAACGCAACATTGTTAATGAAGCATTACTTTTTCGACTCAAAGCATCAGCCACTTTATTTGCTTTTCCCGGATGGTAATGAATTTTACAATCATAATCTTTGATTAATTCCAGCCATCTCCTTTGTCTCATGTTTAACTCTTTCTGAGAGAATATATACTTTAAACTTTTTTGATCGGTATATATTTCACACTTTACTCCATACAAATGATGCCTCCAAATTTTTAAAGCAAAAACAACAGCAGCTAATTCCAAATCATGTGTAGGGTAATTTACCTCATGAGTTTTCAACTGTCGTGAAGCATAAGCAATTACCTGATCATTCTGCATTAGGACGCAACCAAGTCCTTTCAATGAAGCATCACTGTATATAACAAACTCACCATTCCTAGAAGGTAGTTCCAAAACTGGAGCATTAACCAATCTTCTTTTCAATTCATGAAAACAATCATCACATTCTTTTGTCCAGATAAACTTAACACCCTTCCGAGTTAGCTTAGTCATTGGGCTAGATAACCGTGAAAAATTTCTAACAAACCTTCGGTAATAGCCCGCCAAACCAAGGAAGCTACGAATCTCGGTTACATTTGTTGGACTTGGCCATTCTTCCACAACTTTTGTTTTTGCCGGATCAACATTTATTCCATCTTTAGAAACAATGTGACCAAGGAAAGAAATTTGTTGCAACCAAAATTCACACTTGATGAATTTCCCAAACAGTTTCTTTTTTTTTAAGGTTTGCAAGACAACCCTTAAATGTTTTTCATGCTCCTCTTTACTTTTAGAAAACACCAAAATATCATCAATGAAAACCACCACAAACTTATCCAAGAACTCATGGAAAATTCTATTCATTAAGTCCATGAATACAACAGGTGCATTGGATAGCCCAAAATGCATTACTACAAATTCATAATGGCCATATCTCGTACGGAACGTGGTCTTCGGAATATCTGCCTCCTTTACCTTCAGCTGATGGTACCCCGATCTCAAGTCAATCTTTGAAAAAAACTGAACTCCCTGGAGCTGATCAAACAAATCATCGATATGAGGGAAAGGATATTTGTTCTTAACAGTGATATTATTCAAGGCTCTATAATCAATGCAAAGTCTCATAGAACCATCTTTCTTTTTAACAAATAAAACAGGAGCACCCCATGGTGATGTGCTAGGTCTAATGAAACCTTTCTCTAATAAATCTTGCAATTGCTCCTTCAACTCTAAAAGTTCAATTTGTGCCATTCGATAAGGGGGTTTTGAAATTGGCTTAGCATCAGGAACTAAGTCAACAGTAAACTCAACTTCCTGATCTGGTATTATTCCAGGAAACTCATCAGGAAAAACATCAGAATACTCATTTACCACTGGCACATCATTAATCTGAACAGTTCCTTTATTTTCAACGATGTGTGCAAGGTAACATTCATTTCCATATTTTAAAAGTTTCTCGGCCTCTTGATATGTTATCAAAAGTAAGGGTTCATTCTTTTAAACAAACTGAAAGTCATTCTGAAAAGAAACTTCTTTAGCTCTACAGTCAATCTTAGCATGGTAAATAGAGAGCCAATCCATACCCAGGATAACATCAAACTCTACTAGAGGTAGAACAATAAGGTTTGCAAGTAGGTTCTTTCCACAGATAAGGATAGGAAGATTCTTATAAATTCTTTTTGCCTCGACACTTCCCCCAGGTGTTTTTACCAAAAGTTCAGGAGTCATTTCTTGAGATGGTATTCCCATTTTACTAGAAAAGTTTTCAGAGATGAAAGAATGTGTAGACCCCGAATCAAACAACACACTCGCATAATCTGAAAAAACAAACAAAGTACCTGATACAACTTCATTTGATGGCCCGACATCTGCTGAAGTAGTTGTAAAGGATTTCACCACCCCTTTCTACTTGTAGTCTAACTGCTTCCCATCACTCAAGATCCTTGTCGGACACTCGTTTGCATAGTGACCCATCTCATTGCACTTATAACATTTCACTAACTGTAAATCAAATTTGTTCTTACCTTCACCTTGATCCTTTTCAGTGCAATCACGAGCCTTATGTCCCATCTTACCACATCGGTAGCACTTCCCAGAATTCAGAAGACATTCCCCACCATGCCTTTTGCCACATTTATCACAAACTGGAAACTTAGTTCTCTTACCATCAGACTTTTTTGAAGAATTCTTACCTTTCTCCTGCCACCTCGGTCTCTTCTTCTGCTGGTTGTTATATAAAACTTGGTCATCGACAAACTCCATTTCCACCTTCTCAGCACATCGAACAAGCTTTTCATAACTTTTAAACTCTTGAGAAGCTAATGCCCTTCGATATTTTGGCTTTAATCCTGAGTAAAAACGATTGATTTTACTATCAAGGTCCCGGATAAAATTTGGAGCATACCTTGCCAATCGAGTGAACCTTTCTTCATAGGCAGCCACTGAGTCTTCCTCTTGCCTCAATTCCAAGAATTGATTTTCCATCCTAAGTCGAACAGCCTTAGGAAAATACTTCTCAAGAAGCATACCTTTGAATTCATCCCAGTCAAGAGCATCAATCTCATCGGCGTCCCTGATATTTTTAACCATAGACCACCACTGATCTACTTCACCCTCCAAACGGTAAATAGCAAGACTAGCCTTTTGATTGTCTGAACACCCCATGACATCAAAAATCTTCTCCAGTGCTTTAATCCACCCTTCAGCTAGCACAGGGTCAGATGATCCTCTGAATGATGGTGGATGTTGCCTCATGAAATGTTCCACCACTGACATGTTCCTCTGCGGTTGTTCTGGCTAATCTCGTGCATGGATACCACCGCCATTTATCGCTTGAGTCAACTGTGCCATTACTGCCACAAACTGTTCAGTTCCAATTCCGACCATTTCTGGATGCTGATTCGGAAGATTATTTCCTTCCGTATGCCTTCCTAGCACTGCTTCCCTGTTTCCTCTGCGGAAAACCATTCTGAACAAACATGTCTTAGATGAAGCAACATGGTAATCATTAAATGCTATATCATTTCAAAAAAAAATATTTTTGGATAATAATTTAATAGAATTCTAACTCCTAAAGTTATCTAAACCGACCTCTGATACCAACTATAAGGTCCTAGCCTTAAACCTTACTTAATCTTGAGTTATTACAAGATTACACATTGAGGATCATTTCGGGTTTAGAGTTTTCGAGAATTAGATCATAAAACTTGCATTACATTCCACATATAAACAAAGTGGTTACATAAAGATTGTATTCTTCATTCCCATCAATGGAAACACATTTAAAATAAAACATGGATTATTTCTTGACACATCCTTGACTCTATCATCTTATCATGAACCTTTCCCTTGACCTGTGAAAAACATTTCAAAAACATGGGATGAGCATAAAAACTCAGTATGGGTTATGAAAAAAAACATGGAAAGGAAACATGAGTTCATATATACATAAGAATGAAATCATACTTTACCCATAAAACATTGGAACTTTAACATACCTCATAAAATCATGAATAAATCATAGAAATCATAAGACATAAAGGTAACTTGAGGCATTCATAACATTCTTACGTAGGGAGTAACCCTCTTGGTTACGTTTGGAATACCCATCACAGTATATTCCCTAAAAATCTCTTCGGAGAAACCTTAACGTTTCACTCCTTCGCGTTACCCAATGCATTGGAGAGCTATAACGGGCTCACCCTCCCTTAGTTTATCATGGAACCACCCGTCTTCATAATAATGCCCAAGAACCATAACATAATCATATCACATAAAACATTCATAAAGGAAACATAACGTTTCCACATTTCAATCACGAGATATCAATACAACACATTGATATAATAAAAACATTACGAAAACCATTTTCAATACCAAAATAAAAGAAAAGTAAAACATGGTATTTATTTTTCTTTTAAAAAAGGTATGGCTTGTAGAGGAAGTCGGAACTCAAATAACGGTTACGATGGCGGAGAAGTCGTTGTCGCCGCATACGTACGACAAAAACATTCCCTTTTGTCGTTTAGTAAACTCTTCGTATAAAAAAGATTCCTTTTGAATAAACGTAAAAGTCAAAGGGTTTTATACACCGTATAAAAGAAAGTTGTGTATAAAATAAAATATGCCTCAATGAAAGGAGATTGAGACGAAGTCCCATACCTCGTATCCGACTTGACCCGACCGTTCTTTAATCTCCTGAATAATAAACTTGAGTTAATCTCTACTTGCTTATGAATCTTTTTCAAGTTCATTATTCCTTTTATACCACGTTATGGACATCATGTAATCATTTAAGTTAATATTGTTCATTTTTTCGGTATTTGGTTCTTAAGTCAAAAATAGACTTCTTACACTTACATGTTGTTAATTTGGTCAAAGGTTCATTATATCCAGAATGGTATTCATGATTTAGATATCATATATGTCATATATATCCAATACATACATGCATTTATAATATTACATAATCATTTAGAGGTAAGAAATGAAATGCACTGTTCCTGGAGACAGTAAGCCGTACGTACGCATGAACGCTACTTTCATTTCTATTTCGTATTTTATAGAATGGAATCATAATAATATAAAGTTATATTACAATTCCAGTATATTATCATATATAATATCATAGTTCCATACTTTATATGTCCCACATATGGTATTTAACGAATCAAATCACTTTGAGGGGGCGGTAGTCCACACTTCCTAAAATGAAGATATCGTGTTTACCCAAAATGGAAACCATAAAGGTATTCCCAAAATGAAAAAAAAACAGAAGCTTAAGGAAAACATAAACATATTATATATCATATATAAAAATAGTGACATCATAATGGCCACCTTTGAAGGTGTTAAATGAGTATTGAACAATCATCGTTTCGGGAGGCAGAATTTCGCCATCCACGGAAACCGTATGTTCTTTAACCATTTGATGTAGTTGTGTGAGAGTGTAGATAAAATAAATCTTATAACAACATCCTAGTATATTGAAGATACTGTTTTTGTTACAAAAGAAGTAAATAAAAAGTGTTTAGGGGGTTGGAGAAGCAAAATAAAACAAATGAACATGAGAGAATGAATTACCTCAAAAAGTGTAACTCCTTTTTATTTGAGACTAAAGGCTTCCTTTGAAAGGATTATGCCAAAAGGGAATCCTCTAGGATGAGGAGAGGGATGTGGAGAGAGTAAATGGGCAGGGGTTGGCCGAGCCAAAGGCTTGAGTAGTTTGTGAAATGAGGTAGAGGTGGGGGCCTTTTATAAGAGGAGAGGAGGGGCACTTCTGGAAAGTAAAGAAATATTACATTATTTGAAAATGTGTTTCGGTTTTAAAAGGTCCCACATTGATATAAGTCGTGGATAAGGTGATAAGGGTTCGAAATCCACCCATCCAATAAGTTTTTGAAGTGTGTAGTTCATAGATATTACATTATAGTTCCATTTTATTTTAATCGTTAAATAATGATGTCATCACTGCATCATTATGATGTCATAAATAATTTAATTTATTTAATGTCTAAAAATTATAAAAAAAATTACTATGATGTAGGAAATCTTTTTATCTTTCCAATTAATATTTATAATCAAAAATATGACTTGTATAACCCTACATAAAAATTGTTTTAGTATAACATATCATGTTTGTGTCAATTTTACTTTTCCATTAAATAAAAGTATATTATTGTCATTTTCTAACTAAAGTGGCTCCATGGGGTCCCCATGTTGACCCATGGCTTGTCTTGGTCGGCCATGACACAACCAATAAGGTTGGGACATGTGTCTAGGTCGTTTCATATTATTAAAGCATTATTTATACCTTAAACTACCCTAATTACCACTAATCGCGATTAAGAACTTTATAAGTTACTATTCACCAAAAAATTATTTTAATCTCATTGAACCACATTTTAATTCTTAATGACAACCATGTATGTCAGATTTTCAAAATTCAGTACACATTAGTGGTAAACTTTCATTTAACTGAAAAATCAGTTTGCTTGATTACCACTTAGTGGTTTCACTATTCATCAAAAATTGATGTTTTTCAGAAAATTACCAAAAATTCACCCTAAGCTATATTTGATATTCCGAATTCAAAAATGAAGTCTATTTTACAAAATTCAAATCATATAAGTCACATTAATTAATTTAATAATTAATTCCCGCTGCCAGAGCAAATAGCGTGTTTTTACAAAACAATAAGTATCAAAAGATTGACACCAGTTTAAGTCTAATTTCAAAGTGAAGTTGATTCCAATGACCACGATTGGATAAAATGGTAAAAATATATTCTAATTTCACTTCAAAACCAATTAAAAACATAATCTAATCATATAAATAAATTAGATTAAAAAGCAGTTTTGATGTAAAATGCAGTATTTTTCACTATTCATTAAAAAATGAACATTGTCAGAAAAATACCAAAAATTCACACAAGGTAAATTTTGATGTCCCAATCATAAAGGATAAGTTTATTTTGACAAATATAGTTTATAAAATTGTCAAAATATAGATTCAAAAATGGTTTTCCATCAAAAGGCAGTAAAACAATCTTTTAAGAATATTAGTGTATTCCATGCATAAGATTGTATTTATTTTCATTTTAAGCCGCTATAACACTATCTTAATCATTAATAGACATAGATAAAAATATCTATTATTCATTACTTACTTGGGATGTTACACATGTAATTAAAAATGTACCATTTTTTTTTAAAGTTTTCCTTAGTTTTTTTTATTAAAAATAATAACACTAATATCCTTGTGATTTATTTAATTATAATTTTATTATAAATTTTTTTCCCTAAAAATTAATTTTTCTAGAAGTATATTTTTCTTAACATTTTGAGATTTATTTTTGAAATTTATTTTTTTCTCTTGTTTTAATTAGATAATATAAAATGGATTATTTATTTTCAATCGTAATTACAAAATTTGGTAAATAACACTACTTTATTTTCTTCGTGGTGAATATTAACCTTTGTTAATATGTTGTCTCTAAGGTAAGGGCTCATTTGGTAACGGAGAGTAGGGAGTAAAAGAAATGTTTCATAGTAATTTAAAATCATTTCACTCATTTAGTGACATAAATGAGATGTAATGATATGTGAGGTCCTAGAAACTTGGAGAAATCTTTCTCTCCAACCCTCCGTTTCGAATAATTTCAAAATTGGGATGATTTGGCAAGAATTGGTGTGCATGATTTAGGTATTTTTGAAATTTACAATATTATCCTTATATCAATATAAATGAAACTAATATTTTCATGGGTCACTATTACCCATGAATATTTATACAAATGAACTGAAATTTAATTATTAATAACAACAACAAACAATATTTTCATGGGGGGAAATATTTTCATGTGGAAAAAAATATTATTAATTTTTGTCCAGGGGAAAAATATTTAGATACCCAGAAAAACATTACTTGGGGCTGCTGGTCACAAGGGTTGACTCCCCTGACTGTTTGTGGATTTTCATTGCAACGTGTGTGAGCTGCCATTTTACAGTTGTACCCAACATTTTTTAACAATAGCAATCAAATGTAAATAATTTTGATTATGTGTATATAAATAATTTTAATTATATAATATTTTGATTATAAATAATAATTATTATCTTGAATTAATTGTTTATATAAATACATTATAAATAATTTTGAATTAAAAAAATTTGAATTTCTAATTTTAAATTAAATTTCTTTTCAATTAGTAATTATTTAAAATTAATAACTATTTTTTATTTTTTATTTTTTATTTTGATTAACTCGAATTAACACTTAGGAATTAATATATTATATAAATAACTATGATTATCATTAATGAATTTTTTAAAGTTATAAAATTTGTATTTATATATGTTTATAGTGTAATGTTTACATAATTTTGGTGATGTGAAATATAATGATTTATTAAAATAAAAATTAACATGTTTTGATTTGTTATAAAAAAGATTATGAAAATACATTTTTTTTAAATTGTTATATATATATTTTAATATAAATTTTAGATATTGGACAAACATGGTGGTGTGGGTGGTTTCTATAAGGATCTAATCTATGATTATTTTTTATGTTGCGAAATTGTGTCCTTTAACCTTGTGAGTATGTGTTATTTTTTAACAATGGTTATTTTTTCCATTTCCACCAAAATAGTTTCTTTTCGTTTCTTTAAAAAATTATCTCCAAACATGATGTATGGAAATACAAATCATTTATATTCTTTTACTAAGTTATTAATATAAGCAGAAGGATATAAATTACAATCATCACATTTATTTTTTTTATAAACAATCAAATTATTTTTTAACTAAAATCTCACCCAACACAGTGTAAGGGTAAATGGGTAGAACACGGTTAAATTATTAAATAAGGTTTAAAATAATCCATAAACATTCCTTTATTTAATATTATGAATTTAATTAGACAAAAACCCTAAAATATTCTATAATATTTCATTTTTGTTTCTTTTTTCTTTGACAAAGGCAATAATATTTTTATAAGTGAGGAAAATATTCAGATTGTCTCTTTCTTTTTTCTAATTTGTAAAATATTTTTAAAAGGGATAAAAACGTTATTAATGGTTATAAAAGATTATTTTAATTATAAATCAATTAATTTTAATATGTAAATTTTTTTAATTATTAGTGATTAAATAATTACCATAAATTCTTACATAACACTGATATAGTGCTTGTAGAAATAATATAAAAATCAAGTAAATAATTTTAAAAACGAAAATTATTGTTTTTTGGGGTAGGTTATGGTGTTAAAAGAATTTATTTGATAAATATATTTTTATTATTGGTGTGTTAAAAGTTTAAATTCAAATTAAATTTCCATCATTATATTTTTTAAATTCAATAGTCCTTAAATATTCTTCAATGGTATTTTATGTTTAATAATATTTTGTTAAATGATTTAAAATTCATAAAAATATTATGTTTGTAAAATTTAATTTGATATGGTATATAATATAAAAAAATACCAATTTTGGATCACATATCCTTTCATAGTAACATTCTAGACCCCAAATGCGTAAAAAACTTGTTATCAATATAATCATTAAAAGGTTTAACATGGTGTTTAACAAAACATAAAGGGTTAAAACATCACATAAACATATGAAAATTTTATTGGTAGATATTATTTGTAATTATATCCATAATATATTATAAAAATATCAATTTGGTTCTAATTATACATGAAAATTAATTTATATTAATTTAAAACATTAAAAAATATCATGTGAGTCCCTCTATTCATTTATAAAATGACACCACTTTTCCTCTCCTTCTCACTCTTCATGAAATAATTATCATGATGAAACCTTATTAAAAACACTTAATAACATCATTATATAAATCTTAGAGTATTTTTTTATTATTCAAACACCATCCCTATAGTTATTAATGATATGTCCATTGGAGGTTCATCAAAGAGGAGGTAATCATATTGATCAAGAATTTTTATTTTACTTCTTCTTATACCTACTTTAATACAATCGTGTAAATTAAAATATAATGAAAAAAAATTATCCCATAAATATAGATTTTTTTATCTTAATGGAAAAACATTATTCAGTTATTTTCAACCAAATGGGAAAAAACATCACTTATGTGTCCATGTGGGCTATCACCTCACAAACCGAGGAATTTTGTGTCACATCACCACTATAATGGATATTTATTCTGATGGATTTAATATATATATATATATGATATTTGTGACATAATTAAAAATATTTATAAATAATATTTCATATATCTTCATACAAATCATATAACATCCCCAAAACCTGTAATCTAGGATTTAGTGCTAAAAAAATAATTATATTTTAAGATTTGATACCATTTAATTTGACCCAATTTTTTCAAAGAATAACATACAATATCACATGGAATATTCAGTTAATTACATAACTAAGGCCCTTTTTAATTAGAGTTTTAAATTTTTATGGAAACATATTAGGTAACAATACCCATGTCTTTAAGTGAGTATTTTTCCAATATACTTAGTTTTTCTTATTCCACATTAAGTATTCATCATCACCCACATTAAACCCTTATATAAATTCTTTATTAACATATTCATTTATTAACTGTGGAAAATAAACATAATAAGGGTGAGAAAAAATTATTGTTATGGGTCAACGTAAGGATTAAGAATTAAATATCTTAGATGAGCATAATATCAATGTAAGCATATAAGAACACAGTAAAAGTTCATGATAATTAAGAAAAAAAATTTATAAAAATCAAAATTAGGATAATTAAAAAGCTGTAAGGTCATAAAGATTTAACAAGGTAAATATTTATAAGAATCAATAATTACGATCCATGTGATATCAATCTTGATTAAAGAAACTATTAAAAACAGATATCATGAATAGAGAAGACATGGTGGTATCATGGAACATTATATTCATCCCTCATGTTCACTCATGTCATAAATAAATGAAGCCTATTTAAATATACAAGAGAAAACTACCAGTTTAACTCCATACTAATTTCCCTTGAAGATAAGTACCATTACAAAATTTATTAGAGAGTTATATCATGACCACCTATCAAATAAGCTATATAAGTTTACCCATAATCTTGAGATATATAGGTAACAACTGAGCTCTACTGATAGCAAATACATTCCACATTAACAAGGTCGTTAGGTCTTGGGTCATCAAGCACGACTACTTTCCACACATATGCATAGTCCCCTACCTGGGGCCCACCAATATACCTGATATGATCCTCAAAATAATGGAAATATCCACTTGTAGAGAACAATGATTTAACAGAGAAATGAGTTATAAGAATCAATAATCATGATATATATGATGTCATTCTTAATTAAATGAACTATAAAAAATAATAGAATTTCTAAAAAAGACATGTTGGTATCTTATAAAATTATATTAAGCACTCATGTTTACTCATGTTAAAAATAACTCAATCCAAGTTAAATCTATGGGAGAAGCCTCCCAGGTTATGTCCGTCTTTATTTACATTAAATAAAACAATCAATACACATTTTATTGGAGAGAAATATTGGGTTCACCTATCGTATAAGATATATCATCAACATCCATAATCCATGGAGTTCTATTTATGCAGGATCCCAAATATAATTGTAAACCATGTTGACACGGGTTGTAGAATTTTTCATTTTAAAAAAATAACATTATGGGGTGTTACATTCACCCCCCCCCCCCTGAGAACTACACCCTTGTTATGGACACTACATCTTAACCTAGGAAGTTCTATAAAACATCCAACTCGGTTCATTCTATGACAGTACTGTCATTAATTGGACCTATTACTAGTAGATACACCACACTTTAATATGGTCACTAGTTATTATCCCATTATGCACCACCAAATACCCTACATACATATTTTCACCTACTCATGGTCCAAATTCATGGATGAACGAATCATTAGAAAGATTAATTTCACCCCATGTCAATATATATTCTTTTTTGTGTGTTTTTATTCACTCTCAAACACCCTAAGAAACTTCCTAGGAGGTCAGACATCCTTACCACTACTCAATTCCATGCATGTTGAACTGTGGAGTTATAATCATGTAGGCTCCTGAAAAAAAAGGTCCGCCTTATTCATATAGGTAGTAACATTTATCCTCTTTTCCCTTTAACATTATTGGGTGTTACAATATTGGGATCTCCAATCATGATATATATATATATTCCATGTACCATACGTGAATATAACACATTTCCTCTTTTATTTACATCATAAAACATTAAAAAACATTCATTCCATTAAATCATGATCTACCCATGGAAAATAAATAAGTTTCATGAAAATCTCTTTAAAATAATATTCGTAAGTCATATATAAAAATAATATGGATGGTATCATAATATCATATTATAAGTAAAGTAAAGGACTCATTAGAGAATGTAGATATATTTGAAAACTCTCTTAAAATAACATTTAAAGTATTTCTATGAAAAAAGGTGAAAGTCTGTTTTCTTCTGGTGCCCTTAAAAATTAAAATTCTCAAAATATTTAGAAAAGAACATCGAAAATAACCACTTAAAATTTTAAGTAAAGATTCAATGAAATGAATGGATATGATGGTGGGAAGCCCCATTTGTGTCGTATCTTTTAAAATAATTATTTCTTTTACACTTTTGATAAAAAATGCCTATTTCAAAAAACTACAAGAAGATTCCTTTAACCAATTTCTAGAAAAATTAATAATTGGAAAAAGTTAGTTTAATAAATCATTATATAATATTAAAAACATTCATGAAAATAGTTTAAATAAAATATGGACATGTAAGGGATAAATTTATAACCGAATAAAAAAAAATTATTTCTCCTTAGAAACACTATTATGATATTATTAATTACCAAAGAGAGAAAAATTAAAGGAAATAATGTAAAACACATAAATAAATGGATTATAATAATATATCTATGTTTTATGAAATTAATATATTACAATTCCTCCCAAATGAAACTTGATCATATATAATGCCAAAAAATAAATAAGATTATAACATAAATCCTTTAACGCATTGATAAAATTCAAATAAAATTCTATTGAAAGAAAAAATGATATATTGATATATAAATATATTAAAATACATGAATTAATATTTAAATATTAATTCAAGGTGAATTAATTACTCCATACAAAGAAATCATGGGGAAAATATGAAAAATGTCTCAAGAAATTGAGATTGAAACAAAGAAACAATCTCAAAGATCATAACATTTTATCTTATAATTAATCCATGAAATGATTATTTGAAAATATGTAAATCCATAAAAAACACATGTAAATATAGAATTAAAAAATTTATGTATTACTTCACACATAATCATGTAATAAAAAAATCAATGAAGATGTGTCATAACCCAATGAAAGTAAATTGAATTAAGAAAACCCTTACCTCAAATCTAAATATTCAATGTACTTCCATTAAATAATATATAATAAACTTATAATAATTATTTGACATATTTAATAAACATTTAATAGTTTATTCATTATCATTAAAATCAATATTTCTTTTATTTCAATTCGATATTTAATTACTTAATCGGTTAAGTCCATATGGGGTGTTTTATTTGAAAATTGATTTTGGTAAGTTGACCATTGTAAAAGGGTTTATTGTTACATCATATATAGAACATTAATCATGAAGTATTTTTCCTTTTAAATATTAAATTCATTTTTAGATGAATCTGTTTTTTTGTACATGGAAAAAAAATCACACCAATTTATGGAAGTGGTAATCAACATATATGCATAAATATAGTTTTCATTTTATAAATGGAATAGTATGGAATTATAGATTATAATATATTTATAGAATGATAATAATGTCAATAATATTTTATATATAAATTTAATACATCATTATAAATGTTTATTTTTGGAAGTGATGGGAAATGAAACAAATATCGTTGTAGAGGGGGTATTCCACTTATACGAATGACAGTTTATTTCATTCCCCATAGGATGGAAAAGGAAATAAAAAAGGGTTATACCCTCGTTATAATAAAATTTATATATATTGGAGATAATTATGTCATAATACCATCATGTTTTAAAAATATTTTAAATAGGTACATGAATAAATAAAATAATAATTATCGATTAAGATGATTACGTCTACTTTAGAATACCACCATCGGCTTACACTATAAGAATTTTAGGATCATATTTTAGTGAGAAAAATACCTCTTGAAAGTGGGGAGTAATTTTTTTAAGTGAATTGGGTTTATATTTTTCAAGATACAAGGCTCATTTAGTGTGATTAATATATGAGAGGTAGTTTCCCTTCATAATTGAAGGGAGGGGCACCCTTGGAAAGAATTAAAGTATAAAATTAATGCATATTGACATTAAAGATAAATTGGATACACATTTATATATATATAAGATAGTATTTATATTATTATAAACCCATTAATATAAAAAAATATAAAATTTTATGTGATTTTTAAGCCTTGTCTCCTAGTTTTAACCTGTTGTTAACCATATTAATTGTTTATAAGGTAACATATTGGTTTACACATTATGTGTGATTAAAGTTAATATAAAATTTAAATTGACCCATAAATGTAAAATTATTAATATTCTAGATAATATCCCATTCACTTGATCAATGATAATAACATTATGAATATTAAATCATTTAATAAAATATTATTTGACATAAAATTCCATTGACATCACGTTTATGATTATTCATATAATTTCACAATAGAAAAATATCAATATTGTAATTTAAGTAAAATATAAACATTAAAACATCACTAATAAATTATAGTTATATTTTAAAAATTCATATAATACAATTTATCATCCAATAAAATATCACTTTGTATGTTTTTAAAGTCATTTAAATGTTTTTTCAACTTCTTTCACATGCATTATGTCGACATTGTATAAGTCTTTAATGTAATTATTACATCACTAAAAATTAAAAAGATTTACCATATTAAAAAATATAAATATTATTGATAACCATTTGAAACTCTTTATGACTTGATTTTATCTTAATTGATAAAAATTATAGATATTAAAATCAAGAAAGTGACATTTTGGAATTATTATTTATTTAAGTAATAAAATGGTCTATAGGAAAGAATAATTGCCCAAAATGTCATTTTTCAAATATATGATGTGTGTGGTCGAGCTTAACTCTTTGAAAAGATTAAAAAAATTAGGGTGTTTCTAAATCCTTTTGACATTAGTTTCAACCCTAGTTAACGCAATTTTCCCTTTACTAAGAAGATAAAATTTACCATGGTTTCTATTTATTATGACCAAGTTTAAATTATTTACCAAAATTAGACATGTTGTATAAAAACTATATCCATTTTGTAAATTTCAATTTTTAAATGTGAAAGAAATTAATTATAATTTTCAATAAAAAAAACCAAAAAAACCATTTTTGAAGAAAAAGAAATTTTAAATTGTAAATTGACTTCACTAAAAATAGTGTTCTTATTTACTAATCATTAATCAATACGTTTTTATTCAGAATGACTATTATATATATATTTCATAATTCAGTTACTCATATTCATACCCACCAATTAGAAAATTATGTTTTAGTAGTCATATTCAAAATTATAAAATTTTGAGGAACATTAATGCTCAGTATTTCAAGTATTCTATGATATGAAAAATAGTTTTCTTCTAAAATATTCGAGTATTAAAATTTCAATCATTAAAATATAATCATTTCATGTGTGTACGTATAGAGTTACATCTCTACGTAGAGATTTAGATCATTTTTATAAAAATAAATTTTTAAAATGAATATTTGTGAATTGATATACAATTTTTTTTAAATATTTTCAATTTTATCATTTGTATTTAAATTTCTCACAGAATTACTTAAATGATTAATTATTCGTTAAAATGTTATGATCTTTATAAGGGTTTTATTTAACTCAATATCATTTTCATGAGACATGTTCTATGTCATGCACCTTGATTTTTTTGTATGGTATACTTACTTATACATGAGTTAATTTTTACATGATAATTCATTTTATTCATTATATTTATAAATCTATATAATATTATTTTTCCAATGACTTTTGATTCAAAATATGTCATAGTGGTAAAGGATTTATTTTACAATCTCATTTATTTTGAGGATAGTTTGTGTTCATGTAAAATTTGTAGGAAATTATATGATATTGATTTGATGAACCACATATTTATTCTTCTCCTTTAGTTATTTTTTATTTTTACAAGATTTATTTTCATTTCCCTCACGTAGGTACTTAATAATCAAAAGAATGTTTTTAAGGAAAAATTGACCTTATTTAACTTTTTTATAAAAAAATATCTTGACTTTGTTATCCAAGATATTTAAAAGTTCTTAAAGAATGTTGTTTTTTATAAAACAATTATAGTTTAATGCCATTTTTAACTATATTAGACTTTATTTTCAAAGTATTAAAAAACATTTAGTAAATTGTCTTCATGTCAGTCTATTTATGACTTTTATGGAATGTGTGAAAGTGATATTTTTTTACCATATACCACATGAATTCATTTTCTTAATGTAATTTATATTATTTAATTTTAAGATTAATTGATAAGTTTCCATGTTTATTTTTAATAAAAATTAATTTTCTAATACTATAGAAATTTTTATACAAATTAAATTAAATGATAAACTTACCTATTTTCAAAGAAATGCCTTAAATAATAATTTAATGTTACTTTTTATATATAGAAATATAATTTTTAATTTTATATTCTTAAAATGGGATATTTTTCAATGATACTATTCGTATTATTTATTTAGATGGTTTATAATTGTTTTTTGATATTTTAATGGAACTCATTTCTTTTACACAAATAAGTCATACAAAAAAGGGATAATGTTTTTATTAGTGGGTGTTATATTTAAAATTTAATTCTTCTAAATAATCTTTTTATTCTATGGTACATGGTAATATGTATGGGTGACTTGTGGGTGGTTTCATATAAACCAATTTTGGGTGTTTATATTATAAACTAAGGATGGGTGGATAATTATATATACTAAACCAAGATGTAAAATCCCAAGTATGTAATGAATAATAGATATAGTTATCTATGTCTATTTATTAATTAGATAGTGTTTTGGAGGCTTAAAATGAGAATAAATCCAACATAATGCATGAAATACTCTAATATTTTCAAAAGATTGTTTTACCGCCTTTTGATGGCGAACCATTTTTAAATATATATTTTGACAATTTTATAAGATATATTTTTAAAAATAAACTTATTATTTTTGATTGGGACATTGAAATTTACTTTGGATAAATTTCTGGTATTTTTCTGATAATGTTCATTTTTTTAATGAATAGTGAAAAATGTTGTATTTTAATTCAAAACCTCTTTTTAGTCTAATTTATTTATATGATTAGATTATCTTTTGAATTGGTTTTAAAGTGAAATTAGAATATATTTTTAACATTTAATCCAATAGTGGTCATTGGAAAGAATTTCACTTCAAAATTGGACTTAAACTAGTGTCAATATTTTGATATATATCGTTTTATAAAAACACGCTATTTGTTCTGACAACGGGAATTAATTTTTAAATTAATTATTGTAAATTATATGTTTTGAATTTTGTAAAATAGACATCATTTTTTAATTCGGAATATCAAATATAGCTTAGGGTGAGGTTTTGGTATTTTTCCGAAAAACTTCAATTTTTTATGAATAGTGAAACCACTATGTGGTACTTAAAAAACTAATTTTTTGTTTAAATGAAATTTTACCACCTCTGTGTTTTTAATTTAAAAAATTTGAAATATATTCTTGTCATTAGGATGTAAAATTTGGTTCAATTAGGTTAAAATAATTTTTTTGTGAATAGTAACTTTTAAGTTTTAATAGAGATTAGAGGTAATTAGTGCAGTTTAAGGTAAAAATAATGTTTTAATAATATGAAATGACCTAGACACTTGTCCTACCCTTATTGGTTGTGTCATGTACAACCAAGAAAACCCATGGGTCGATTTTTGGGACCCCATAGAGCCACTTTGGTAAGATAATGACATTAATGCCTTTTATTTAAAGTAAAAGTAAAAATGACACAAACATGTATTGTTTTACTAAAACAATTTTTACATGGGGTTATACAAGTCATATTATTTACTATAAATATTAATTGAAAAAATAAAAATATTTTCTACGTCATAGTTTTTTTTATAATTTTTAGACATTAACTAAATTAAATTATTTATGACATCGTGATGATGCAGAGATTACCTCATTATTTAACCATTTAAATAAAATGAAAAGATAATGTAAAATGTAAGTCCTAAACATGTAAAAAACCTACTGGATGAGTATATTTAGAACCCTAATCACATTATCCTCAAAATAAATCAATTTTGAAACTTTAAAATCTGAAACTCATTTGAAAATAAAGTAAGATTTTATACCTTTCCAAGAGTGCCCCTCCTCTCCTCTTATAAAAGGACCCCACCTCTACCTCCTTACCCACACCTCAAAAGCCTTTGGCTCGGCCAATATATAATCATTTTGTCTCTACACATCCCTATACTTATTCTAGAAGCCTTACCTTAGGTAGGAAGCTCCTCAAGAATCCCATTTGGTTCAAACCAAAGGGAGTTACCCGATTTTAAGGTAATGTCTTCACTTGTGTTCTTTTGTTTTATTCTTCTTCTACAACCCCCTAAACTCTTTTTATTCATTTCTTTTATAAAAAATCCAGTATCTTCAATATACTATAATGTTTTTATAAGAAGTACTCGAGCTACAATTACACACACCTATATCTAATGGTTAAAGAACATACTGTTTCTGTGGATGGTGAATTTCTGCCTCATGAAACGATGATTGTTCAATATTCTTTTAACACCTTCAAAGGTGGCCATTAAGATTTCACTATATTTATATATGATATATAATATGTTTATGTTTTCCTTAATCTTATATATTTTTCATTTATGGAATACCTTTATGGTTTCCATTATGGGTAAATGCGATATCTTCATTTTAGGAAGTGCGGACTACCACCCCCTCAATGTGATTTGATTCGTTAGTACCATATGTGGTACGTATAAAGGATATATTTAATGATATTATATATAATACCATACTATAATTATAATACTATTATGTATAATTATGTTTTAATTCTATTAAATATGAAATAGAAATGGAAGTAGCATTCATGCGTACGTACGGCTTACCATCTCCATGAACGGTGCATTTCATTTCTTACCTCTAAATGTTATGTAATATTATAAATTCATGTATATAATGGATATATATGATATATATGATATTTAAATAATTAATATAATTTTTTATATAATAGATATTTTACCACATGAACAACTTGTAATTACAAGAAGTTTATTTTTGACTCAAGTGCCCTGGGTCGACAAAACGACCATTATTATCCTAAATAATTACATAGTGTTCATGTCAGGGTAATAAGTGATATAAAAAGAATAATGAACATGAAAAAGGTTCTTAAGCAAGAATAAATTAACTCAAGTTTATTATTCATGAGGTTAAATAATGATACAGTCAAGTCGGACACAAGGTAAGGGAATCCGTCACAATCTCCTTTCATTGAGGCATATTTTGTTTTATACACAACTTTATTTTATAAGTTGTATAAACCCCTTTTTCTTTTACTATTATTCAAAAGTAATATTTTTATATGAATCATTTACTAAACGACAAAAGAGATTTTTTTTTTGTCATACGTATGCGGCGATAATGACTTCTCCACCGCCGTGACCATTATTTGAGATTCGGATTCCTCTACAAGCCATAACTTTTTTTGAATGATAAATAAATACCATGTTTTACTTTTCTTTTATTTTGGTATTGAAAATGGTTTTTGTAATGATTTTATATCAATGTGTTTTATTGATATCTTGTGATTTAAAATTGGAAATGTTATATTTCCATTATGCATGTTTTATCTGATACGATTATGTTATGGTTCTTGGGCATTGTTATGAAGACGGGTGGTTCTATGATAAACTAAGGGCGGGTGAGCCCGATATAGCTCTCCAATGCATTGGGTAATGAAAAGGAGTTAAACGTTAATGTTTCTCCGCAGTGATTTAGGCAATATACTGTGATGGGTATTACAAACGTATCCAAGAGGGTTACTCCCTACGTAAGAATGTTATGAATGACTCAAGTTACCTTTATGTCTTATGATTTCTATGATTTATTCATGATTTGATGAGGTATGTTAAAGTGCTTATGTTTTATGGGTAAAGTATGATTTCATTCTTATGTATATATGAACTCATGTTTACTTTCCATATTTTTATAACCCTTACTAAGCTTTTTATGCTCATCCCAAGATTTTGAAATTTTTTTCACAGGTCAAGGGAATAGTACATGATATGATGATAGTGTGAAGGAAGTTTCAAGAAAAATTCTTGTTTTATTTTAAATATTTTTCCGTTGATAGGAAAAATGAATACTATCTTTTATGTAACCACTTTGTTTAAATGTGGAATGTAATGCAAGTTTTATGATCTAATTCTCTAAAACTGTAAAACTGAAAAGATCCCCAATGTGTAATCTTTTAATAAATCAAGATTAAGTAATTTTTAAGTCTGGGGTCTTATACAAGACTTTTATAAATATTATTAAAAAAAATTTAACATAAACATCCAATCCCAAATATCAAGAGCCATAGTGCCTTTGGAAGACTAGGTATGTAAAATATCAAAAGAAAGTATAACATAACATCATTATTTTATTACTCTACTTAGTGTTATCTTAAACCCCTTAGAGCTCTTAAAACTACCTAGGATGTTTGGGGGATATATAAAAGTAAGGTTTGTGATATAAATACTATTAAGGTAGTAAGCATGAAATTTAATATTAACATGATATCATAAAATAGATGGATTATGACTTATAACATGGGATAATTACATAAATAACATGGTATCATAAGATCATGAAAACATATGAAAGTGGTAGAAACATATAAGATTTCATAAGCATCATTTAATAATAACTTCCAAGACAACATCATATCTTGGACAGAGTCCCATAGTGGATTAGCTTGACTCCCTAATTCCATACATAACATCTCATGAGACAAATACTTTTCCCAATTCATTAGATTTATATCTGGGCACACCCATCATAACATGTACACACTTTTGGGTTCTATAAAAAATAATTCAATCATAAGGCTTAAACATAAGAATTACCCATATAAAGAAATGGATTGTATAATCTTTCATTATGTCATAATAAAATGAAGATTCATAAATATTTCTTTTATTAAATTAACACAAGGAACGTAACACCAAATAAAAGGAAGGTATAATGATAATTGTATATATGTAAGAGGAATATATAAAAAATTTAGAATCATTCCATAATATAAAACATTATCAAAACTGATATTTTTTTCTTTAAAAGATCACATGGGATATTTCTTGATGAAAATAAAATTTCCATTTTAAAAAAAATTCTTTAAAATATTAAAATTTTATAAATTGTCATATAAAACATTTTATTTCAAGATAACTATAGAAACATTTAAATTAATATTCAAATAATTGAGTTTTTATGAAGAAATGAAATTCCATTTATGTTATATAAGTTAAAATAAAACATTTCTTTCACACTTTTTTAAATAAAGTCAAAAGTATCCTTATTTGAAAAATGATATAAATAATCCATTTATATAATTTTTAAAAAAATTATAACATGGGTAAAAATTTCTATAATAAACCATTATATAATATTTTAATCATTGTAAAAAACATAATATTGAAAATATAGACATGGATGAGAATTATTCCAGATCTAAAAGAATATACAAGATCAGTCTT
The DNA here is from genome assembly GCA_963277665.1 of Viscum album. Lineage (NCBI taxonomy): Eukaryota > Viridiplantae > Streptophyta > Magnoliopsida > Santalales > Viscaceae > Viscum > Viscum album. Next base: position 1,696,666,290 of record OY728147.1, read on the forward strand.
ACTTACAAATAATGTTATTGGTGTTTATTTTTTAAATAAGGTAATAAATTGAATACACACACATAAAAAACATTCATTAATAAATGATAACATAATGTTTCACTTAATGGAAGTAAATTCATATGGTTTCCCCAAAAGAAACCTTGAACATAAGAAGTCTCAAAAAGAAAGGAGATTGTAGCACAAATATTTACTTCTTTGGGAACTATTGAATCGAAATTCGTTGGAATAAAAAAAATATAGATATATTAATACCATTAATTTAATTAGTTAATATTCCAAATTAATTCTTGTGGAATTAAGTACACCATACAAGTAAATCATGATGCATGAAAAAAACTTGTCTCAAGAAAATGATATTGAGGCAAAGAAAATACCTAAAAGATTATAACTTTTAAAATGAAAATTAATTAAGAAATAGATTATGTGAACTTATATAATATTAAAATATTTATAAATTCATAATAAAATAGATGATATATTCATTCACAAATAATCACTTCATAAAAATGATGATGATGTTAAATCAAAACCCCGTGAATGGAAATTGAGTTAAGAAACACCTTACAACTTGTTAACATTAAAATAACATTCCATTGGTTGAAGTAAAATTAATTAAAACTTACTTTTACATTAATTATAAATTATTTATTATAAAATAATTAAAATAGCTATTATATATATCCTATAAATGAAATTCAGTTTATAACAAAAAAATATTCCTTAATTAAAGGAAATTGAGATGAAACCCCTACCTCAAGTCTGAATCATTGCACACATTATCTAAATCCGAAATAATAAAATTATATTAATTATTTTAATTATTAAGAACCATTTTTTAGTTAAATATTCCTTTTAAATTATTTATTATCATTTCACATTCAATTAAGTGGTCATTTAGGTTTGTGTTATACGTTTTGATGATATTCTGCTCATATATCCAAAAACAATTTGGTAAGTTCAAAATGGTCAAAGAGAATATTATTTAACAATTTAAAAAATAAAAATATTGAAATAATTATAATTTTTAAAAAAATATATATATTTTTACAAACCATGAAATATGGTTGTTAAAAATAAACTATGTTACAATCATTGAGATGGTAGGTCTTATGTACGCGTAAGTAACGTTTTAATTTTTCAACTACTCTAATGTAATGAATTTAAATGTAGTTTTATATTTATAAAATGATAAATATATCATATATACAATATTATTTATTTAAATACAATTCTATATTCCATCCTTTTAATGTGGTAATGAAAAATGAATCACATCGCTTTGTGGATATGGTAATCCACACATAAGCACAAACTTGATATCATATTTCAGTAAATAAAAAGGTAATAAAATATAAGATATATTAATTTTAAAAAGTTATAAAAGTTTCATTAATATAATATATATATATATATAAATTAAATGCATCATCATAAATAGGCTTGATAGGCAATTTTGGAAAACAAATTACATCAATTTGTGTGCTGGTAGTCCACTGTACACACGAATGATGGTTTTGTTTACCATTTGACAGAAGATAAGGTTGATAAAAGTTATTATATTAAAAAATAACATATCATTATATTTTTATACTTATATTATGATATAATCATGATTAAAAAATATTTTATGGTGGTGGAAGAATAAATAAAAAACATTCAATTAAAAATGATATCTCTTCTTCGGAAAAATGCTTTAGGTCAACACCAATAGCCATTTTAGGATGGTTTGTAAATAAAACCAAGGACTATAGGATGTGTAAAGTGATGTAAGTAATGTATTTTTATATGTAGTATCTGAACAAAAATTAATTTTTAGTGTGAAGAAAATAGGAGTGGAAGTTCCCTTTTATAATTGAGGGGAGGGGCACTATAGGAATTTCTTAAAATAATAAATTAATATAAATTAATATTCATGAAGAAAAAGATCAAAAAAAACATAATTAGAATATTGTATTAGTATGGATCTAAATGATATCATCCAATAAAATTTTTAAAGGTTTAGATTAGGTTCTTACCCTTATCACTTTGTTTTAACAAGATTTAACCCTTTTTGATAATTATCATCATAAAAATGTTTATACTCTTTAAGGGTCAATATAGTTATTATAAATATAAATTTTTATTATAAGTGGACCATGGTTGATATTTTAAACTATATCTCAATCACTATATTGTATATAATTTTTTAAATAATTTTAAATCAGTTAATAAAATATAATTTAATATCAAATATCATTAAAGTTATCTTTGGAACTATTCATTTAAATTTAAATTGAAAACAATATGAAAACAATTTAATTCTCATATAATAATTTGAAACATCACTAACATGTTATATTTATCATATAAATTCTTGGAGCACAATAATTCATTCAATTTATATTAGTTTTACAATTTTTAAAATTATTTATTTTATTTTTATAATAATTGAATAAATATTGTATAAGTGTTTCATTTGCAGTTAAGTTATTTATTTATTTAATAAAAATAGAAATAAATTAACATGATAAAAAATAATGAATTTTTCATTTTTACTATTTATAACTTAACATTTGTTTTTTTATCCTTGCCACAAAATATAATAGATATTAAAAGTATGAAAGTGGCATTTTTTCTTTATCTTTTAAAAAATTAATATAAAGGTCAAAATAATAAATATAGAATCAAGTCAACATATATTCGAGAATTGGATAGAAATGGTCGAATTACAATCATATAGTAGGATAAAGGTGAGTGGTGGGATAAATTTTTAGTCCTTATGAAGTTATTTTTAATATTAATTAGGTGATTTTCCTATACAATGGTGAAATTTACGTATAATATTTACTAATCATAATTGATAAAATTAAAATGGCCTATTAAAAAAATTATTCATTAATAATAATATTTATTTTATTTTTAAATATTAAATTAATAAAATTTTAATAATTTAAATTAACATTAAACCTGCAAAACACGATGAGAAGTTATTTTTTCATAAAAATTTCATTTTATGTATAAATATGTTTTTATACCAAATTCAAATATAAAATTCATTAAAAGTAATCTAATTATATTATATTTAATAAAAAGTATCTAGTTATATTTCAAAACAAATCCAAAATAGAATATAACTCTGTAAATACTTTAAAAATATACAATTTTTAATTTAAATTATTATTTTCACTATTCATGGAAAAGTCAAACTTTTCATAAAAATATAAATATATTATAATAATATTATTTTAATATGATGATTTAAAAAATTATATCCTTTAATCAAATAAAATTTATAAAAGTTATGGAAATTAATTATATTATTTTTTTCATAACAATTAGTAAATGAAATTTTTTAATAAAACATATTTTTAAAGAATAAAATAAATTTAATAAAAATTAAGTAATTATTTACTACGAATTTATCAAAAAAATTATTAATTACGAACTATTTATATATTCATAAATTAATTACTATTATTCATTACCTACAATTTAATGGCTATGATATAACATCATATTTAAATAATAATATGTCATGGTACATTTATGTTTGGTTTTGTGTGTCGTATATGCTATTGAAAAATGTTTTTAAAAAAAATATTAGGGTCTTAAATTCTTCCCATTAGATAAAATGAATGATTATAATGTTATCTCGATATCTGTATACAATGGTTCGACATCTTGAAATACTTTTTTTAATCATACATCATAGAAAGTGTTACTAAAACATCATCTTCAAAATAGGGGAAAGAAAATTTTTAGGTCATCGCATAACTAGGTTTCCAAATAAGAGAACATTCTTGAGAAGTGAAAATGTGGCTACAGAGAAAAAAATTAATTTAAAAAAATTATATATAGTGATAGAGACCGTTGATCGTAAGAAGGTGAAGGATTAAGATAATCTTAGCTACTACAACAAAACAATTTGTCTTAAAAGCGGTTTATTAGCGATTGATCAAATAATTGTATTGTAATAAATCATATTAAAATCATAATATATCAGTGGTTTATGATAACAACAACTATATTTTATTTATTTTAACCATTAGCATGGTTTTATTTAGACTCTCACAAAAACTTTTGAAGCCTCTTAATTTCGACCCCCACCCCTCCCCCTCTCATTCCCTTTCCCCAACTCTCCCCTCTCGCACCCTAGGAAACAACAGACCCCAAACCCCTAGTGATAGCCATGACCCTGACCCTCGCTTCTACCTTATAGTTACCTTGATGATCCCAACTCCCCATTCGGGTGACCATCGTTACCCTGACACCCTTCTCCCCATCATCATTTGTTGTGACCCTGAATCCCCCTTCTGGTAACTCTAGGGACACTGACCCCCCATTCTGGTGGCCATTATGGCCTCAACTTTCCCTTATGGCTACTTTGATGAACCATACCCCATGGCGACTATCGTGGTGACACTGACCACTCTACCGACAACCGTTGTGACCCCGACCCCCTACCAAAAACCAATGTGACACTGAACCCCCTAGGTACATCAATGACCGCAATCCCTCTGTAGACAACCGCCATGACCCTGAACCACCCATTTTTTCTTTCTTTGTGACTCTAACCCTCCTTGTTGGTGATCTTCATGACCCTAGATCTCCCCTTCTCCTTTACAGTGACCCCCAAAAGTATCTCGTCTCATTTTTATGGTGAATGTGATCCCCAAAATCATTGAATGTATGGTTGATTGAATTTTTATAAGGGTTTTAATTTAATTATATAATATTATTTATAATTGATTTTTTTTGTGTTTTTCATTATGCGTTGAATCATTTTTATCAAGGGTGTCCATGGGTCGGGTTGGATCTGGTTTGGGGTGATTTTGAATCCGATGTAAGAAAAAATAGTTGGATTGGATTAGGTTACAACCATTTTTCTGTTATATCCCAGCCCAAACCAACCCATGGTGGTTTGGGTTGGGTTTGGTTGGGTCAGTTGGGTAAAGAAAAATATATAGTAAATTATAGAAAATATAAAATTAAAACTCATATAATAATAAAAAAGTAATAATTTTTTGATAAATATAAAAAAAATTACGATTAATATAATGTTTCATAACACTATATAAAATAAATAAAAAATTATATAACATAAAAAATAATGGTATATTTATGTTATATTACCTTGTATTTCTATAATTCAAATGTTATATAATGTAAATATTATATTATATAATATGGATATTATATTATATAATGTCAATATAAAGTTATATAATGTATATATAATGTAAATATGATTTAAATAATGTGTTATATTTGTGTTATATGACCTTATTATTTATTGTTAATTATTATTAATTATTTGTTGTAAAAATTTATTATTTAGTAAAAATTATTATTATTTAATGTAAATTATTGGAAATTATTACTAACAAGTTAGGATTTATTAGTAATATTATTTTAATTATTTATCATTCAGTATTAAATTTGATATATTATTTTTTGTATATATATATATATAGTTGGGTTGGTTGGGTTAGGTTTTGTCAGAATTTTGCACACCCATGATTTGACCAAACCCAACCTCGACCCAACCCAACTATACCATGAATATAACCCAAACCAACCCAATGAAACACAATCAGGTCCAGTTGGGTTTGGAAACCACTATTTTTTATGATGAAATTTTGTTATATCGAATCAAGGCCCTACCCTATTCAACAATAATGTTTGGGGACGTTTAATTATCATTATAATTGTTTTATTGAATATTTATATCTTAAAATACGGATGTATATGGAGAATATTTAAATCAAATACCTATAAATAATATCTATTTTGATTTACCTCAAAACACACCACGGTATGCTAAGGGTTTGGAAGAATTTTTTTATTATTCTATTTCAAACCAATTGGTGGATGGTGAAATAAAATGTCCATTACTGAATTGTAAAATCAAATAATGGTTGAATTGAAAAGAATTATATGAGAATTTGATATAGAAAATACCTTTCTATTAATATATATGTTCAATTTGACATGGTGAATCGAATGTTATGGAAATTCAAAACAATGAAAATTATGTCAACGAAACCTATAGTAACCCAATAAAGGATAATTAAGATTGAAATTTATAAAATGACGCATTTTGATTTTTAGGATAAAATTTCAAAGAATATTATATATCAGCAAAACCATCATTTTTTCTTGAATATGCTAATCTCACTTAGAACATCAGTGCCGAGAAAATGATTTTTATTAATTAGCTGATGGATGGAAAACAAAAACTATATTAAGGTTGTGTTAAGTATTTGAATTTGACTTTTCTACTTTAGTTTTATCATATCAAGTGTCTCTGTGGAATTACTCACAAGGAAATGTCCATGATTTTACAGTTTCCTCATGATTCGGTTAGTGAAGCTAACATCACTAAATCATTATATGATATTAAAAAAGACATCCCCAAACTTGAAATTGTTTATACAAAGATATATCCATGACCTAATGATTTCATGATTTACTGGCGAGAGGAGTTAGATAAATAATCATGTATAAGATATCATACAAGAAGTTGGAATTCCATGAACAATAATAAGATTATAAATCAATTCAACCCCAAGATAAAATATAAGAAGAAAAATCTTATAATGGTATTGGGTTACTTTCCTCTGAAACCATGGTTGAAAATATTCTTCATGTCCTTGACGATATCATACGACATGAAGTGTCAAGGTTAGTATAGTAACGATGTCATGTCGTGGAATCCAAAATATTTAACATCAAGGAATATTTTTTACTCATTAAATATATATTTTTTGATCAGATATAGGAATGAACATTTAGGATTTTCATCTGATCGTTTTATCTCTTTTTGTACATTATGTCTAAATTATAGCATTGTACCAATTTTTTTGATCCCCTATAATCAACCTCTATGGATCTGTATGTAGAAGATATATTCCATTATTTTGTTCATTATTCATGGAAAGAATATTCCTTGAAATGACATTGATTTATACCATCGACATCTAGTCAATGAATTGTGATAATTATCAGATGACGGTGTAGAAACATATGATTCTTCAATGGGAGAACTATTCAAAAATCTTGTTTCATAAATATGGAAAATCATTGACTTTCATAGACTATGAAATTTATCCAATTGGAACACTCAAACTAGTTTGGATTTTCTAGCTTGTAAGTTTGGTTTTGAACCTCAATAATTACTTCATAGTATAAATTGTAGTTTTTTGGGTCATCATCGATTTCTTGATGCTTCCCATGAATTTGAGGTTTAATAGACAAAATAAAATAGAGATATTGAATTTAGAAAGACACCTATGGTGTTATATGGTTCAAAAATCATAGTATAATTACTAAATGTCACTAATGAATTTGGAAGATTAAATCATTTTAAAGAAGGTTGTAAAAGGGTATGAGGTACAATATCCAAAGTAGCTCGAATACAACAATGGAAGAAAAAGATTATATTTTTTCAAACATTCATATTTGGTGTTTAATTAGATATTTTGTAATAATGGTTTAATTCAAATAGGGAAGAACATTCTTGATGATATAATTTCCACATTTTTTATTGAGCAAGTTAATTCTAAGGATAGCCTTAATTCTCATAAGGATTTAGAGTCGGTGAATATGAAGCATAGTTTGTGAGAATATGAGAAGGGAAATTATCCAGTGGCTATTTTTACAATGAAAATTAATTAGAAAGATATATTACTTTTGGATTCAATAAATGTAAAAGTGAAAGATAGATATTCAAGTAACATATCAAGTTGTGTTGACATAAAACATCAAAAGTTACATGGATTGAAAAATTCATGCCTCACATATTTCGATGAAGCTGTTTTTGTCATTAGAATTGTGTAATATGTTACCTAGAAATGTATCCTCGGTTCTAGTTGATTCTTATGAATTTTTCAAAGATCTTTGTGTGAGAACTCTAAATATGACTGAGCATGATAAACTTCTAGAAATAATTTTTTTTGACACATTGTCATTTGGAGATGTTATTTCCCCCTTCATTATTCATAGTCATGATTTATTTGAATGTTCATTTGGTTGATGAAGATAATCATGGTGGACCAATGCACTATGAATGGTTGTATCCAATTGATACGTATTTTGATATTATTTTCAATTTCATTGGTGAGTTCAATTTTTTCAAATCATTGAATAGAATTTTATAATATCTTAATTATTTTTTCATCAGGTACGCATGACATTAGAAATCATATTTAATGAAGAAAGAATATCTAGAAGGCTTTATTGTTGAATATTATATAGATGAATAGTTTTTTGCTTTCTGTTAGAGGTATTTGTATTTCATTGAGTTGAGATTCAATCATGTTGAATGTGTTGATGACTTCTCAACTAATTCTTATTATAAAAACCAGTCATCAGTATTTCCAACTATTAGACAACCAATTGGAAAGTCATCTAATTTTAGAGTAACTAAATTGTAGTTACTACATGCACTTAGAAATGAGCTACTCAATAGACTTGTCAAACAACAATTTATTGAAGAATTTTGATTTCAACCAAAGAGGTGACTAAGGATTCATACTCAAAATGAGATGGAAATAACAAAATATATTACTAAGGAGACTGTTTAATGGTTCACCAATCATGTATGTATATACTCTTATTCATATTATTTACGTATAATAATTTTCTCTATGTAAAAACTAATACCTTAAATATTTTTTCTAGATAATTAATTATGAAAATATATTTACAATTTTAATGATATTAAGATATGGGTTTGAGTTCCTCTAAAGAAGGCTTAGAGATTTTATTCCTACAATATTTATCACTTCAAGATTCATTAAATTTATCATTAATAAATATTAAAAAAATAAAAATAGTTGTGTATTTACAGTTATAGAGATGGGATACTATGGAAAACTGAATGATATAACTGAATTAAACTATCATGGTTAGTTTTTAGATGTCTTATTCAAATTCAAGTGGGTCAATATTTATAGGGGTATAATGAAAGATTCATTGAATTTTACCTATTTCTAATTCAATCACTTGATCTATATCGGTGTGTGTGTGTGTTGATCATAGTCCATTTATCTTGGACTCAAAATAAACATACTTTATCATATGGATGATAAAATAAATTAAGGTTGGAGTGTTTTTCTAGACTTATAGAATAGAAAATTATATGTGATGGATGGTGAAGATCAATTGGTTCTCTATGAAAATAAACAGATTAAATTACAAAACATGGAATAATATTTAATTTCTAAAATATTGAAACAATAGAACATGAATGAGAGTTTTAAAATGAATCACTCGTAACAATAGAGTTTGAAACAATAATGAAAATTAAGATGAAGATAATTGAATGTATAAATTGGTGATGAAAATATATTAAATTTTATTATTGATAAGTGTTTCATACATATATGAATTGTTCTAGAATTTATTTTATTTAAAAAAACAATTTAGTTTTTAATTTTTTATACATTTAATATATCTAAACTAATTGAATAATGAGAGTGTCAAGTACAAAAAATTCAAAATCCTAGCTGATCAGTATCACAGAGTATGCCACCACTACCATCTGCTTCAGTGGATCTATGTGATTTCCTTGTACTTGTGGCTACAAGTATGCCATTCATTTACCAAGATTTTATTGTTAGTGTAACACCCCAAGCTTCCACATCACTATTCTCTTTGAGTAATACAGTAGCGTGTGTTTTACGCAACATCGAGATTCTAACACACTACGACCAATCAAAGTAGCCGTTATGAATAGTAATTCCCACTTTTTGAAATTTTATAAATTTTTTTTCTAAAAATTGACTTCGTTTTTGGATTTGGAATATCTAAATTAGCCTAGGGTGAAATTTTGGTACTTTTTGGATAACTTTTATATTTTGATAAATAGTGAAAATTACTAAATTTTAATTAAAAACAACTTTTTTAATCAAAATAATTAATAGTGATAAATTATGTATTTAATTGGTTTTAAAGTATATTTAAAATATATTTTTACCATTTAATACAATTTTGGTCATTGGATATAATTTCACATTTAAAACGGACATAAACCACTGTCAATCTTTTGATAGTTATTATCTCTTAAAAACATGCTTTTTGTTTTAACAACAGAAATTAATTTTAAATTAATTTCTTCCAATTCTGTGTTTTGAATTTGGAAAAATTGATTCCATATTTAGAATCAGGAATTAAAAATTTTGTAAATAGGTAACTTTTATTTTAATACATTTTGAATAATTACTTCGGTAAATATTTTATTTACCATGGTTAAAGGTTAAATCCGGTAAATAAGGGTAAAAAAATATTATAATAATAATTAATTACCCTAAGACATGTCCTAACCTTATTGGTGGATACATGTCCGACCATGGGAATCTTTGGGTCGATTTTGGGACTCCATGGATCCACTTGTAAGTGATAAGGACAATTTATATTAATTAAGTTAAAATAAATACAAAACTGACACAAGCATATATCTTTTAGGGGAAAAAAATTTACATAGGGTTATATATGTTTGATTTTCGACAATAAATATTAATTAGAAATATAAAAAGTTTTCCTACATGATAGTTTTTTATTTATAATTTTTATACATTTAATAATTAATATTATTTATGACACAATAATGATGTAGTATTTTCCTTATTAATGAAGGAATCAAATAATTGGTATTATAAATGTTAAAATAAATATAATTTGAATGTTTTGATGACATATATGAATTTTATTGGTTAATATGACATTATATGATTTCTTAAATGAATTTATTTCAAATTAATAATGTTTTTATGACTTTAAAAAAATCAATTATTGAATAGTGTCAAAATTGACATAAATGAGTTTTTAAAACAAATATTATATTATTAATTGATATTATATTCATAAAAATATAATTATAGGAAAAAGGACTTATATCATGATATATGTATCATTGATTGACCACTTGGGGGCCTCTTTGATGTATATAGTAGTTTTATTAACTATATAATTTAAAAATGCAAAGTGACATGGTAAATGTTAAACTAATTAACTAAGAGTTAAAACTAAAAGATAAGTATAATATAATGACCCAAACCTATCTAAATTTTATTGGTTGAAATTATTTCAACCAATCCCCACATTATAATTTTAATAATCAACTTTTTATCCATTATAAACTGAATATGAATTTATTATAAATTAATATTTCTAGCTTTTCCAAAGGTGCCCCTCACCCCTCTTATAAAAGTGCACTCCCCCTTCTCACTAATTCACGCATTCAAAGCCTTTTGGCTCAAACAACCTCTGCCCAAATACTCTCTTAAATACCCCCACTTAAACCTATAGGTCTTAGTTTTATCAGAAATCCATCCTAAGGAGCCCTTTTGATCAAATCAAGAGAAAGAACCCCGAAAAGAGGTAATGTTTTCACCACCCTCTTTCAAGTTCCTTTCTTCTTCAACATCTTCTTTCTTTGTTATTTCCATTCTAAAATAATAAATCCAGTATCTTCTATATACTGTGATGTTATTATAAACATGGCACAACCATATTCAGTCTTCTATCCATCCTTTGAATGACATGTCACCATACGTGTGTACGTACGGCTTACCGTCTCCACGTCGTGGTGTAATTGTTATTCAAAACATTATTATTTGAATGGGTATAAAAATGATATTTAATTCATGTAAATAATAAATATAAAATTATAATGATTCTGTATATATGATATACCATCCAATTATATATTATTTTAATATCAAAAGAATGATATTGTCTCTCGTGCGTACGTACGGGCTACCGTCTCCCCGAACATGATGAGATTCATTCCCCATAATATCCATTCGAGACTAATTCTCAATTGATGATTAAAAAAAATGTTTAAGGATTTGATATCATTCTGGAGATGAATATGATACAACATATCCATTACAAACACGGCTTATGTTACAAAACATATAAGTTAAAACCCGAAACGACGATAATACTAAGATATTATTAACAATGAAATGTTAACAGATCATATATGATATCCTATTAATGTATATGATTCTTGTATAATTTAATAAAATTTATTTCACCATTATACAGGAGGTTAACCTACCCCCAACCAAGGAAAAGTACAAGGTAAGGGTTTATTTCACAATATCTTCATTATCCGAGGTATTTTATACGTAATTATCTAATGGGACCTCTTTATCATCCACATCCATGTTTCTTAAAAATGTATTTCAAAATATTTTTACTATTTTACAGAATATGGGTTAATGTCATTTATAACATTGTTTGACTTTTTATAAGAAGTTTATAAAAGAATATTTCTGTCATTTTCCAAATAAGGTCTTTTTTAAACTTTTCGTCAAATTAAGGTAAGAATTTCTTTTTTTAACTTATACGGAAGGTGCGGCTATTTTCCACCATTGTAAAATCATCAAAGCTTCCCTTACAATCTTATAAGAATATTTTCAAAGTAAATGTTTTATTTTATAATTATGTGACTTTTAAATGACTTCAAAAAAAGAGACATTTCTCTCAAATAGTTTTGATTTCATCTATGTCAACATCCTTTGATGGATTTTAAGTTTATTTGAAGTTGATTTATTATGATACAAAACTTCAATATTTTATTGAAGGTTTTGTGATATGTTTGACGGTGGATGTGTTATTTTTATACCATTCTTGGTTTATAGAGAAAGTATTGACATTTTGTATGCTATTTTTAATACGAATGTTTATACTATGTTGAGACCTGTTCGTATAAGGAATGCATTGGAATTAATAAATAACGGGTGGAGCCTGCTATAGATCCATGATGCATCGGTAGGTATCATGTGAAAAACTAGTATCTTGGCACAAGGCCTTGACAAAATCTTATTTGTAGTCTTGGCACAAGGCCTTGACTATGTGGTTATGATATTCTGGCATTATGCATTCCATCCTTATTAAAGTGGTTATTGATATTGCGTGTGATTATTCGACTAGTAGAATATCCATGTGAATAAGTAAGTGGAATTATTTCATTTTATTTTTTCCATATTATGCAGAAGTTCAAGTTCAAAAGGCTTTTGTTTTAGTTATACATTGCCTTCAATGTTTATGCTTTTCTATAAAAGTTTCTGCTATATTGTTATCCTTACTGGGAATTTGATCTCACCCATTTCTATGTTTTATTTTTCCCAGGATTTGAAGAAGTATTTTATGATTGACCTACAGGTATAGTATAAGAAGATATGAATGCGGAGAAAATATTTTTTTGTAGTTTTCACTTTAAGATGTAATGTAAACTTTATGAATGTATCTAGTGCTTCCAAGACTACTATACTAATCGGTATTTCGAGACTTGATCTTTTGTGATCATGCCAATGTTATGTAATAATTCACTGACTCTTGGTAACTGGGGTCGGGGCATTACAGTTGGTATTAAAGGAATTTTAGTATAAACCTTGGAAGCTAGATTTAGATAAACTCTAATTAGAGCACATAGACCTAAGATGGACTTTGAGGATTAGTGTTGAATAACTTCCTAGAATTTTGGTATTGTAGAGATTTTGTGTGTTTTCTGAGAAATACATCCAGGTATGGATACGAACAGGTAGAGGCGGCTCTGGAATAGATGTACCTAGTGGTAAAACCCAAAAACACCACTTTGAGCTAGACTCGAACGGGAACTGGTGCACGACAACGGGTCTTGCTGCACTCTTGGTTACGACACTCCCAAAGGATATGCTTAGGATAACTCTCATGTTATTTACAAATCATTATGAAGGGTTTATGAGTATATATTTCCTCGAAGAAAACATTTTTATGATTATGGATTATATCCATAAATATTTCAATTTATGTTGAGTGTTTTATAGGTATGGAATTATGTATTTTGATTCGTAAACTGATCTAGTTTATGTCATTGTTTAGAAATGGCGCCTAGTATAAGAAATGGAATCTGTATCAATGCACACACTCCATGTAGGGATTTTCCTCCTGCTCAATATAATTATAGTGGAGACGGTGATGCTACTGGTATTGATCAGCTAATCACCATACTGGGACAACTCACTCAGGTTATGAATAATAACCTTACCCGTATGGAGCACCCAGACCCACAGCATGGAGGTTCAATGTTAGATCACTACATGAGTAAACAACCACCAATGTTCAATGGGAGTAAAAATCCCTTAGTAGCTGAGAAATGGATAAATTCCCTAGAGAAAATATTTCAGGCTTTGGGGAGTAGTGAAAGGGAAAAAGTTATCATGGCAGTTTACCACCTCACTGGAGATGCTGATCAATGGTGGTAATTGATTCGAAACACAAAGGAAGATGATGAAGTATCAAATATGTAATGGAAGGAGTTAACAGATCTTTTCATAGAAAAATAATTTCCTCATGACTATCGAGCAGATATGGAAAGGCAATTTCTGAGTCTGAGACAAAAGGAGGATGATAATGTCGCAAAGTATGAGGATAACATTACAAGGCTAGCAAGGTATGAAAGAAATTATATATGTAACCCAAGAAGTAAGATTAATCTATTCTTTGATGGGTTAAAACCATTTCTTCATTGAGCATTAGTGTCACAATCCTTCTCATCATACGAAGATATTGTCTCATGTGCTATCAAGACAGAAAAAGAATTCTCTAAGTCTTATGACTTTAAAGAAAAGAATGAGAAGAGTAGATTTTCTGATCACTCTGGGAATGGAAATAAGGGGAAGAAGGGAAAAGTTGAATATCTATCCAGCAGAAAATGTGGGAAGAAACATGGTGGTACATTCTTGAAGGGAATGGGAGTCTGTTACAAGTGTGGTAAAAAAGGCCACCAAGCTCATGATTGCAAGGGGAAGAAAGAAGCTACCGATGTTCAATGCTACAACTGCATAGAGATGGGAAATTATGAAAATGAATGTCCTAAGCGTCTAGGGAACTTACCTCAGAAAAGGCCAAGGGATCATGTCTAATCTTATGCTATCACTACTACTGAGGTAGAAGCTCTGAAAGATGTAGTGGCAGGTAATTTAATGGTTTCCCCAAGTTTAGGAAATGCCTTATTTGATTCTGGATCATCTCTTTGTTTCATATATTCGCAGTTTCCTAAGAAAATTAGTTATTTACAATTTGATTTAATAAGTGAGTAGTCAGTTAAAACTCCTAAGGGAAGTATCATTGCAACAATGTTTTGTGAATCAGTCCCCATTAGAGCACATAAATCTTCTTTATCTGCTGATCTCATCGTCATACCTATGATTGAGTTTGATATAATCCTCTGTATGGACTTGATTTCAAACCATGATGAGAAGATTTATTATAAGAAGAATTAGGTTACAATTTTTGATGATGATGATAAGGAACACCTTATCTTTAGAGCAGAATCGTCACCACCTAATTCTTATCTAGATCCACTCCCAATAGCTCAAATAAATTCAATTATTGGGGATAATGATAATGAAATGATTGTGGGTGAGTAATTGAATGTTCAAATAGAGGATGTACCTATTGTGATAGAATATATAGATGTGTTTCCAGAAGATTTACCTCAACATCCTCCACAACGAGAAGTTGAGTTTTCCATTGATATAATTCATGGATCAAGGCCTATATCGAAGACCCCTTATAGAATAGCCACTTTGGAATTAGTTGAACTAAATAAAAAACTATAGGAATTGAGTAATAAGGGATTTATTCACCCTAGTGTTTCTCCATGGGGAGCCCCTATTATTTCTGTTAAAAAGAATGATGGATCTATTAGGGTATGTATTGACTATAGGGAGATCAATGCTATAACAATAAAGAACAGTTATCCCCTACCTCACATTGATGATTTATTTTACCAACTACATGGAGCTCAATAATTTTCAAATACTGACCTTCAATATGGATACCATCAGTTGTGTGTGAAGAAGGATGATATTCTTAAGACAGCATTTCAAACCAGGTACGGGCATTACGAGTTTATAGTAATGCCTTTTGTATTGACTAATGCACCCTCTGTATTCATGGAACTGATGAATAGAGTATTCAGGGAATATCTCGATGAATTTCTGGTGGTATTTATTGATGATATCTTTGTATAATCCAAAATCTACGAAGATCATTAAAATCACTTGCCCATTATCTTAAAGACTCTGAGAAGACATGAATTATATGGGATGTTTAGCATGTGTGAATTCTAGCTTCATGATATTACTTTTCTTCGCCATATTATCTCTAGAGATGGAATCTCTGTTGATCCTTCTAAGACCAAGGAAATCCAAGAATGTCCTACACTGACGAGTATAACTGAGGTACGCAGTTTTATTGGTTTAGAAGGTTATTATCGATTTTTCGTCTATAATTTTTCCTCGTTGGCTAACCCATTAACAAATCTCACACGTAAGGGGGTTAAATTTGTTTAAAAAAAAGAGTGTGAAGAATAATTCTAAGAACTGAAGGGAATATTAATCAATGCATCTATATTGACTCTACATCGGGGAATGATGGGTTCGTTATTTATAGTGATGCATCAAAGAAAGGACTTTGTTGTGTCCTTATGTAAAATGATAGGGTTATTGCCTATGCATCATGACAGTTGAAAATTCCTGATCAAAACTACCCTACTCATGACCTCGAGTTAGAATCTGTGATCTTTGCTTTGAAGATAGGAAGACACTACCTCTATGGTGAAAAATGTGATATTTATACTTATCACAAGAGTTTGATGTATATTTTCTCACAAAAATAACTCAACATGAGGAAAAGGAGATGGCTTGAATTACTCAAAGTTTATGATTGCACGATACACTACCACCTGGGGAAGGAAAACAAAGTGGAAGATTCTTTGAGCAGAAAATATCATGGAGTTTTGAACAATATAATAATTGAAAGGGATCCAATTTTCATGGATCTAGTGAAGATGGACATGGGAATAACCATGGAAGGTGAAACATCAATTATTTTTCAAATGGTTGCCAAACCTTCTTTACTAGAAAGGATTAAGAGTTCTCCGACCAATGATGAAGAATTTCAAAAGAAGATTACAACTGTGAATGATGGGATATTGAGAGACATTGTGTATGAAGATGGAATTTTGTTATTTGGGAAGAGACTTTGTGTTCCCGAAATACCTGATCTAAAAAGGGAATTTCAAGACGCTGCTCATAGTTCCAATTTCTCAATGCACCCTAGGAGCCCAAAAAATTATAGAGATTTAAACGAAAATTTTTGGTGGGTCAATATGAAGAGGGAGATTTCTGATTTTGTATCAGGATGTATGGTTTTTCAACAAGTGAAAGCTGGAAGGAAACAGTCTTGTGGAGTATTGCAACCTCTTCCCATACATAAGTGGAAATGGGATAATATTATGATGGACTTCGTCATGGGGTTACAAAGACTCCAAGAAGAAACGATGAAATATGGGTCATTGTTGATCGTCTTACTAAGTGACCACATTTTCTTTCAATAAGAGAATATTTACCACTCAAACGTCTAGAAAGACTATATATTAATGATGTTGTGAGACTTCATGGAGTACCCCTATCGATTGTTTCAAATCTTGATCCCCGTTTTACATTAAGATTTGGGAAAAGTCTTCAGAAATACCTAGATATTGAACTTCATTTGAGCACTACCTACCACCCTCAAACAAATGGAAAATCAGAACGGACTATTAAAACCTTATAAGAAATGTTGAGATCCTTCTTACATTAGTTTCAGGGTATATGGGATCAATATTTACCTCCGTTATAATTTTTCTATAACAATAGCTTCCATTACATTATTCAAATGGAACCATATGAAGCGTTATATGGAAAGAGATGTCGCACACAAAAATATTGGGATGAAGTTGGTGAAAGAAAACATGTAGTCATGGAACTGGTGGAGGAAACAATGGAGAAGGTGAAGGTAATCCAAAACCACATCAGAGTAGCTCAAAGTAGGTAGAAGAGCTATGATGAAAACCAAAGGAAGGATTTGGAATTTCAGGTAATAGATCATGTTTTCATGAAGGTATCTCCATGGAAGGGAATTATACATTTCAGCAACAAAGGTAAATTGAGTCCCAAGTACATAGGACCATTCGAAATTCTAGAACAAATTGGGGTTGTAGCTTACCATTTTTCAATACCGCCAAGTCTCTCCAAAGTTCACGATGTGTTCCACGTATCACTATTGAGAAAATACATGCCTGACCCAACGCATGTACTCACTTATGAGGAATAAGAACTGGAATACAATCTGTCTTATTACAAATATCCCATTAAGATTCTTGATATAAGAGATCAAGTGCTGAGAAATCGGACAACTAGTCCAGTAAAAGTACTATGGAGGAACCATAAGATGGAAGAGCCAACGTGGGAACCCGAGGAACTTATGATGAAGAACCACCTGGGGCTTTTCATGTGGTAGTATTCAAGAAATTTCGAGGACAAAATTATTTGAAATATGGGAGAATGTAAGACCCCAAGCATCCATGGCACGATTCTCTTTGAATAATACAGTAGGGTGTGTTGTACGCAACTTTGAGATTTTAACACACTGCGACCAATCAAAGTAGTCGTTATGAATAGTAATACCCATTTTTTGAAATTTTATAAATTTTATCTATCAAAACTGACTTCATTTTTGGATTCGGAATATAGAAATTAGCCTAGGGTGAAAATTTTGGTACTTTTCGGATAACTTTTATATTTTAATGAATAGTGAAAATTACTAAATTTTAAATATAAACAAATTTTTTAATAAATATAATTAATAGTGATAAATTATGAATTTAAGTGGTTTTAAAGTATATTTAAAATATATTTTTACCATTTAATAAAATTTTGGTCATTGGACATAATTTCACATTTAAACCGGACATAAACAACTGTCAATCTTTTGATAGTTATTATCTTTTAAAAACATGCTTTTTATTTTAACAATGGAAATAAATTTTAAATTAATTTTTGCCACTTCTATATTTTGAATTTGGAAAAATGTATTCCATATTTGTAATCAGGATGTCCAAATTTTTTAAATAGGTAACTTTTATTTTTAGTCATTTTGAATAATTAATTCGGTAAATATTTTATTTACCATGGTTAAAGGGTAAATCCGGTAAATAAGGGTACAAAATAATATTATAATAATAATAAATTACCCGAAAATGTGTCCTAACCTTATTGGTGGATACATTTACGACCATGGTCATCTTTGGGTTGATTTTGGGACCCCATGGATCCACATGTAAGTGATA
This sequence comes from Viscum album, assembly GCA_963277665.1. Taxonomy (NCBI): domain Eukaryota; kingdom Viridiplantae; phylum Streptophyta; class Magnoliopsida; order Santalales; family Viscaceae; genus Viscum; species Viscum album. The sequence goes on from OY728147.1 coordinate 1,696,685,443, forward strand.
AGGACACATTATATTAATTAAGTTAAAATAAATACAAAAATGACAAAAGCATATATCTTTTAGAAAACAATTTTTACATAGGGTCATATATGTTGGATTTTTGACTATAATTATTCATTAGAAATATAAAAATATTTCCTACATAATGGTATTTTATTTATAATTTTTAGTCATTTATTAATTAATATTATATATGACACAATAATGATGCAGTATTTTCCTTATTAATGAAGGAATCAAATAATTGGTATAATAAATGTCAAAGTAAAAATAATTTGAACGTTTTGATGACATACATTAATTTTATTGGTTAATATGACATTATAGTATTTATTAATAGAATTTTGGCTTGAATTAATAATGTGTTTATGATTTAAAAAATCTATTATTAAATAGTGTTAAAATTGACATAAATGAGTTTTTAAAACAAATATTATATTATTAATTGATATTATATTCCAAAAAATCTAAGGTTCAGAAAAAGGACTTATATCAAGATAGGTGTTTCATTAAAGGAACACTTGGGGGTCTATTGGATGTATATAATAAGTTTATTAACTATATAATATAAAAATACAAAGTGACATGGTAAATGATAAACTAATTAACTAGGTGTTAAAACTAAAAGTTAAGGTTAATATAATGACTCAAAACTGTCTAAATTCTATTGGTTGATTTTATTTAGACCCATACCCACCTTATAATATTAATAAACCACTTTTCAGCCATTATAAACCGAATATGAATTTATTATAAAATAATATTTCTAGCTTTTTTAAAGGTGCCCCTCACCCCTATTATAAAATGGCACTCCCCCTTCTCACTAATTGGCACATTAAAAGAATAGTTTCTCAGACAAAAACTGCAGAAATACTCTCTAATATTCCCTCAATTCAACCTAGAGGCCTCAGTTTGATCATAAATCCATCTTAAAGAGCCATTTTGATCAAATCAAAAGGAAGAACCCCGAGAAGAGGTAATGTTTTCACCACCCTCTTTCAATTTCCTTTCTTTTTCAACATCTTTTTGCATTGTTATTTCCATTATAAAATAATAACTCCAGTATCTTATATATAATTGTATGTCATTATAAACATGTTACAACCATATTCAGAATTATATCCATCCTTTGAATGACATGTCAGCATACGTGCGTACGTACGTCTTACCGTCTCCACGTCGTGGTGTAATTGTTATTCAAAACATTATTATTTGGATGCGTATAATAATGATGTGTAATTTATGTAAATAATAAATATAACATGATAAAGATTATGTATATATGATATACCATCCAATTATATATTATTTTAATATCAAAAGAATGATATTTTTTCTCGTACGTACGTACGGACTACCGTCTCCACAAACACGATGAGATTCATTCCCCATCATATCCATTCGAGACTAATTCTCATTTGATGATTATAACTAATGTTTAAGGACTTGATATAATTCTAGATATTAATAAGATACAACATATCCATATCAAACACGGCTTATGTAACAAAATATATAAGTTAACACCTGAAACGACGATTATACTAAGATATTATTAACAAAGCAATGTTAAAAGATCATATATGATATCATATTAATGTATATAATTATTTTATAATTTAATAACAATTATTTGACCATTATACATGATTTTAACCTACCCCCAACCAAAGAAAAGTACAATTTAAGGGTTTATTTCACAATCAATTCATTATCCGAGGTTGTTTGTACGTAATTATCTACTCGGACCTCTTTATCATCCACATCCATGTTTCTTAAAAATGTATTTCAAAACATTATTACTATTTTAAAGAATATAAGTTAAAGTTATTTATACCATTGTTTGACTTTTTATAAGAATTTTATAAAGGAATCATTCTGTAGTTTTCCAAATAAGGTCCTTTTTAACCTTTTCGACAAATTGAGGTAAGAATATCTTTTTTTAACTTATACGGTAGGTGCAGCTATTTTCAACCATTGTAAAATATTAGAAGCTTCCCTTATAATATTATAAGAATATTTTCAAAGTAAATGATTTATTTTATAATTATGTGACTTTTAAATGATTTTGAAAAAAGATATATTTCTCTCAAATAGTTTTTATTTCATCTATGTCAAAATCCTTTGATAGATTTTACATTTATTTGAAGTTGATTTATTATGATACAAAACATCCATATTGTATTGAAGGTTTTCTGATATGTTTGACTATGGATGTGTTATTTTTATACCATTCATGGTTTATGGGGAAAATATTGACATTTCTTATACTAGTTTTAATACGAATGTTGATGTTATGTTTAAACTTGTTCATATGAGGAATGCATTGGACTTAATAAGTGACGGGTGAAGCCCACTATAGCTCCTCGATGCATTGGTAGGTCTCATGAGACAAAATAGTGTCTTGGAACAAGTCCTTGACAAAATATTATTTGTTTTCTTGGCAAGAGTCCTTGACTATGTGGTTATGATAGTTAGGGAATTATGCATTCCATCATTATGAAAGTGGTTATTTATATTGAATGTGATTTTTCAACTAGTAGAATATAAATGTTAATAAGTAAATCGCATATTTTCATTTTATTTTTTCCATATTATGCTGAATTTCATGTTTAAAAGGCTTTTTTTAGTATTACATTTCCTTAAATGTTTATGCTTATTTATGAATGTTTTCACTTTATTGTTATCCTTACTGGGAATTGGGGCTCACCCCTTTCTATGTTTTATTTTTCCCAGGATGTGAAGAAGTATTTTATAAATGACCTGCAGGGATAGTATAAGGGGATATGAGTGTGGAGACAATATGTTGTTGTAGTTTTCACTTTGTGATGTAATGTAAACTTTATGAATGTATCTAGTGTTTCCATGACTACATACTAATCGGTCATTAGAGAATTGATCTTTTGTGATCTAGAAAATGTTATGTAATAATGCACTCACTCTGGGTAACTGGGGTTGGGGAATTACAAGTATCTCATATTATGATTCACCTCCAATGATGGAGTAGTTAGTTCCCCCTCCATCTCGGGGATATTGATGAGTTACTATTACTGTTATATATGTCATTGTAAAAAAAACTATATATTTTATATAATTTTTAATTCATTTATCATACAGATAATGATAGAAATAAAAGGAATATAAATATAAATACAAGAGATGTATAGTAGATATAGGAATTCAAGATTATTTTTCCATTTTGTGAGTTCAAAGTTCATATCGGTAACCCTCCCAAAAACTATGGGCAGATTCTTGAGTAGCTTTCTTGTGAGATAGTGAGCATTCCCATTTATTATAAATATTGGAGTTTCATTCCTACATCATGTAAAAATGAGGTATTTGATAATCTTGTAATTTTAATATTAATTTAATATTCCATCATAATTAATTTAAAATACATGAGTAAATTTTTTTAATATACTTATAAAGTGTTATATTACTTATTTCTAGATATTTTTTCATTTTTATGTCCCTAGACCTATTTCATTCACATGGACTCTTAGAAATTTCTTCAATAAATAGAGATAATGTCATTAGTTTAATAAAACATCTCTAAGTTCATGACAGATGTATGATAAAACATCCAAAGGATTTTCTCATGAGAAAAAAAATTTGTTTGTTGATACTAAAATAAATGCATCACATGTGGTAATTACATATTTTATGATATCTTAATAACATAATCACATAAATTTATATTTTTTATTAATGTTATTATTTTTTTAATTATCTAAAAAAATATTGTGAATTGTCAGAAAGAAACCATTCCTTATATCTCTGGGTATCAGTTTTTTTTAGAAAAGAAAATTTTGGTTAGTATTTTTTTCATTAATATTTATATCATTTTATTATCAGTAAAGGTTTTTTAAATTGTATATATTTTTTTAAATTCTAATGAATTATTTCAATTTGTTGGTCAAATAAATATGTTATATAAAGTGGGTAGGAAACCTTATGATAGTTTTTTAAATGACTCTACCCATGGCATTAAAGTAATTACATTTTATTTCCATTAAAATTTATTTCACTATTAAAAACAAATAATAATGAAAAAATATTATAACATCCAAGAATCCTTTCACCCAATTAAATGGCATCGGTAACATAGATCAAAGGAATCCAATTTAGCATTTTTATTACATTTATCCCACACCAATTAATTAGTTTTAAGGGTTGTTTTGTGTTATATTTTATTTTTAAATATTATGTTTTTATATTAATTATATAACAATGAATAATAATGAAAATTTTAAAATTTATATATTATTATAAATTTTATATAATTTAAAAAGGAATTGTTAATATTTTTTTATTAATTGTTTAAAATTCAAGATTTATTGGATTTAAACCCTTCATAATCATCATCAATTACCTAGAATGATGTAGTAACAATCATTTTAGGGAAGGATCATCATGGATATGTATGGGGGATGAGTTGTAGGCCTACTAAATCAGTTACCATCAGTAGTTCACTATCATCAGTTTCTACTATATCCAATTGTGGTTTGAGTAGTGTCGTTGATCAGGAATCACACATAGAAATTGTATGGTTGGAAGAAAAAATGAATGAATAAGACTCTTATAGGAAAAAATAGGTGTTGTGGTAGTCAAAATGGATATTTATTTGGTTTTTGTATTTCTACTAATGATGAACATGGTCCCCAAGTAATTTACTAGATCTGTAGCTCATCCTACCAAGGTAAATTATAAATTTCATAGATCATTCCCACATTTTCATAGAACAAATAAAAATTCCATAAATAAAACTAAAATGACACTTCTATATTGAAGACACATAATTAATGTTAGGTGGACCAGATCTTGTTTTTTATTGACATGTGGTAAATTTATATACATAAAAATGAATTATATATCAGTATCTTTTAGTTTGAAAAGATTTTTTGCTCATTTTGTTGACTGTAAACAGTTTTTAAAGGTACCAAAATAATTAAAAACGTTTGTTGGGGTTTAAACCCTGTAAAATGACATCATATTTCCATGAAATCATTTGAAAAGGACCATATATTGATATTTGAAATGTAGGAACTGATGGAATATCATTCCGTGTTACAATTTTCACAGGCTACCCATAAACGTGTTTTTAGTGTTTTAAAACACTAAAATGTTTTTTATAATAGTCCAAGAAATATAAAAAGATATAATATTAATATTTTATTCTGGTAAAACAACTTTTTAGTTATTTTTTATGTGTACACATAGAAATCACATCAATCTAACTAGCTGGGTGGTTGGAATTATTTTGTAAACAATTTTAAAGAGATCAATGAATTTAAAAATGTGTTTCATAGGGTCAAAAACATGAAAATTAAGTAATATTTCCTTGAAATTAGAGAGAAATGATCATTAAATTATTTTTGAAATATAAGAACCAAGGAAACAACATTCCGAGTTATGGTTTTCATGGGATACACGTAAACATGAATTTAGTGTTTTAAAAAGTAAAGCACGTGGGTAACAGTCCAAACCATATAGAATAAAGTCATATTTATGTGAAATCATGGGGAAACCAATTTGAAATTAGTTTTTACATGTACATGCAGAAACAATATCAATATGATGTGTGGTGGGGTCAGAATTACTTGAAAAAATGTTTTTAAATGTTCTAAAGCATTTAAAAATGTCTATCAGGGGTTCAAAACTATGAAAATGATGTAAGATTTCCATGAAATTAAGGGACAAAAAAAATAAGTATATTTTTGAAATTTGAAAAATGAATACATGTCATTCTAAGTTATGATTTTCTCAATATGACCATTAACACATTTTTAGTGTTTTAAAAGACTAAAGCATGCATGTAACTGTCCAAACCATATAAAAACCTCATATTGATGTGAACTGATTCGATAGACAAATTTTATATATTTCTTATGTGTAGGTATAAAAAAACATCAATCCAATGTGTGGTGTGCTCAAAATCACTTCATAAATAGTTCTAATGGTACTATAGGATATAAAAATGTGTGTTGGGGGTAAAATGTAAGAAAAATATATCATATTTCAATTAAATCATATGACATGATCATTGATTTATTTTTGAAATTTAGAAATTTCCAACACATCATTTTGAGTTACAGTTTTCCTAGGTTGCCTATTAATAGATTTTTAGTATTTTAAGACACTAAATCATGTGTGTAATGGTCCAAATCATATTAAATACCACATAATAATTTTAAATCATGGGACAACCTCAATTGTAATATTTTTTACGTGTATGCATAGACAACATGTCAATCTAATGTGTGGTATGGTCAGAATGACTTAGTGAACAGTTTGTAAAGGTACTGAACCATTTAAAATTATTTGTCGAGAGGTAAAAACATGAAAAACATTGTTTTATTACCATTAAATCTTATTAAAACAACTGTAGATATATTATTTAAATATAGGAAACAAAGGCACATCATTTCGATTTATGTTTTCTCCAGGATGCCCGCAAATGCATTTTTAGTGTTTCAAAACACAAAAATATGTGTATAATGTCTTGAACCATAGGAAACCCCTCATATTGATGCGAAATATTGGTAAAAGCACCATTGAATTAAATTTGACCAGTGCATTTAGAAAACACATTAATCTGACTTGTGGTGTGGCCAAAATGACTCTGTAAATAGTTTTTTAATGATCTAACACCCATAAAAAGTATTTAAGGGGTTAAAACTAGTAAAAAATATTATAATTTCTATGCAATAATATGAAAATGATTGTACAATGATTTTTGATATGTTTGAACTGACAGAACATCATTTGGATTTATAGTTTTCCCAGATTCCTTTAAACACATTTTAGTGTTCTAAAACACGTAAACTTGTATGTCATGTTCAAAACCATAGTAAATAACCTCATATTAAAATAAAGTAATTGTAAAACCATTTTGAGTTACTTTTAACATGTCATCATAGAAAGAACATAAATATAATATGTGGTTTGGTCAGAATGTCCCAGTAAATAGTTTACGAAGGTACTAAAGCCTTTAAAACATGTGTCATTGGTTCAAACCCATGAAAATGACATCATATTTCCCTAAAAATAATAATTAAATATCCATATTTTAATTTTTGAAATTATTGAACCAATATTACATCATTATAATATATAGTTTTCTCATGATTCCCATAAATGTGTTTTTAGTGTTTTAAAACACTAAAACATGTGTTTAATGGAAAAAACCATATAAAACAACCTCGTAATAACATGAAATAATGGAATATCCACCAATGAGTTATTTTTTACCCGTATGAAATGACAGAATGTCAATATGACATGTGGTGTGGTCATAATGACTTGGTGATCATATTATTAAAAGCACCAATGCCATTAAAAACATGTTTCATGGGTCAAAACTAGGCCAAAAATGTCAGATTGACATGAAATCATTGTAAAATGGGTGTATATTGATTTACAAAATGTAGGACCTTAGGGAATGTTATTCAAATATTGGTCTTTCTTAGGATGCCCATAAATAAGGTTTTAGTGTTTTAAAACACATAAACATGCATATAATAGTCCAGACCACATAAAATGGCCTCATATTAACATGAAATAATGTAACAACCACCTTTGAGTTAGTTTTGACCTGTATATATAGACTGCACATCAATTTAACATGTAGTGTGGTTGTAATGACTCTGTAAATGGTTTTTAAATGTCCTGAAGCTTTTCAAAAACATGTAACAAATTGGTAAAAACTAGTAACAAATCATCAAGATTCCATGAAATTAGATTAAATATATCGTATAATTATTTTTGAAATTTTGGAAATGAAATCATGTCATTCCATGTTACAGTTATATTTGGATCCAGTTAAATATATTTTTCATGATATAAAATAGTAACACGTGCATGTAATGGTCAAAACCATAGAAAATGATATCTCGTTGATGTGAAATATTTCAAAAACCACTATTGAGTAATTTTTAAAATATATGAAATTCTATCATATTGATGTCTTCAAAAAACTTTTATCATGTAAATTTCAAGAACACCACATGTTGATTTAAAAATTAATTAGAATGTTATATACTTATCCCCTTAAATTTCAAGTGTTGGGCCATATATTAAATATGTATGATTGTGTTTTTAAATTGGTTTTAATGATATATTATTTTCTTGATGTTAAAATTTATTATTTTTTATTAGGAAAATAAAAAAATTATAATATGCAACATTCTAAATATATTTTATGAATTTTAAATTTTTCATTTCATTCCTTAAATATTCTTGTCTATATTATGAATGATTTATGCTATAAGTATGTAAAAGGTTTACCATTTTGATACACAAAATTCTTCCTAAGGTATTAATTATGTTTCAATATTTCCATGGTATGTTTTTATTTTATCAATTATTCTCTTGTAATTCTGATCTATGAGGTTTATTTTAAATTTCTCTCTTATTTATCATTATAATTGATGAGATAATATGGTTAGTTTTAGTTTATGGGATGATGTGGATGCATATGAATGTTTTCGTGGTCATGGAGTGGGAATATATTGGGCATGGGTTGTTTTTTGAAATATTTAATATGTATATATTTATTAATGGGGTAAGGTTTGACTGAGGTTTTTAGTTGACTGAGGTTTTAGTCACCGAGTCTATGATGATTGAGGTAATGATGACTATGGATGTATGAATGTATGACTATGGTTTTATAATGTATGATGTATGATTGATGTGATAATTATGAATATATGTTTTAGTTTATTAAATGTTAGAGTTTTTATTCTTACATTTTTTATTATTTATCTTATAAAAAATTAACATAAATATTTATTGGCGGTTTTTAAAATCTACAACTAAATAAATTAATAAAAATATCGATTAAAAATAGTTACTATTAACCACTATTAAACATAACAACCACTAATCATATTATAAGTGGTTATATTAATCATATATATATTTTTTTGTGGTCATTTTTTAAAAACCCATGGCTAAATAAAAATGAAACTGCGACTAAATGCTCCAAAAACAACACATATTGAAACCAGTACTAAATGAAAAAAAAACATAAGTGAAATGAATTTCAACCATGAAATATATGATTGTTTTATTAACCACTTATAATATATTATGTGGTCTATTAAAACACCACTTGAGGAAGAAAAAATCACTACTAATGCCTAATATTTTTATAGTGCATAACACCCTAAACGTATGAGGTATGAAAAAGACCATTGATTCATCGATAATGATTGAATTACGAAAATGTTCATGTTTCAAGATCAGTTTCCTACATTTGAGTAATACTTTTTCCATCTAGAAAAATAATATAAGGAATTATACTTACTTTATATGTATAATTTTATCCTTTAATAAATTTTTATAATAATCTCATCTTTTTTACCAAATGATGAGAATTCAAGATGATTTTTTCAAGGTTGAAGAACTAAAATCAACTTCGAATGGATAATTTTATCACAAAAGGATAATAAGATCTTCATGTTTCTTTAGACATTAATCAAAACCTAAATTGTTATCACTAGATGATTCTCAAAATTAATAAATCATCATATGAAAAAAGACAACAATAATAATGAAATCCTCAGTTAATAACACCGAAAGTTCAATATAGAAAATATGATAAATAACTAACCTTAAAACTCATCAAAATAATCTATACTAAGATTGAAACCAAATACTGAATGATTTAATGTTATATTATTCCAAGATAAATTTAACATTTATCTCCAAATAACATCAATCACTCTTAATGTCTCATACAAAAAATGCATATACCCTGATCACATAATCTTCATGATATGATAATCATTTCCATAAAAAACATAAATTACCATAAATACACATTAAATTAATATATTCTTTAAAAATATAATTGGTCTATTATTCCTTGAATAATATTATATAATTTTCTTTTTAACTTATTCATATATGATTTCCAAAATGGAGAACTTCTCAGAATGACATTAATCACCTAATCGCCAAATCACTTTTCAGTCCAATTTTAATTTCTACAATAAAAAATATATTCTAAAAATAAAATTATTATTTTTTCAAATAATTTGAAAGATTAAATTTCAAACAAACCAGGACATCATGTAGTATTGTGGTGATAAATTCACCATTTTCACCCTTCAGTTGTGGGATCACACCCCATGAGCATGCCAGAACTGGTCCTCTTTACTAAAACTATAGTAATATAATTCTTATTATGTCCCCCTAAAATTTGATAAACAACCATAATAATATCCTTAATCACTAGTGGTCATATAGACACTAATTATTATTAATATACATAAGAATATGTAAATTGAATTCTTCCTCAAATAACTTTTCACTAAACCTAAGGGCTATATCAACATTAATATCACCACAAATAATCTTAATAATATTATGCATAAATCCCATAAAACATAAAATTGGGTATCATTTATTTTAAATATATTAAAAACATTGAATTATCACCCCAAGACACTTTATTTTTATCCTATATAACAATGGCAAAGTATAGGTTTCTTTAGGTTTTATTCTCTCATAATAGTTCATAAAGAAAATGTTAATTAACTCCATCATATCCTCTAGGAGTATCAAACTATGTGAGAATTAATGGATGACTCACTATTCACCATAATTATAGTTGAGATTTACTCAACAAACTCATTTTATGGTATTATCCAAAGATGCATTTGCGCCAAAGCCATGTCCACTTATAGTATCTAGGATAATATGTATTTCATGGAAAACATCCAAATATATTCTTTAAAAACCATTAGGATGTTGTCCTACACTTTGAATTATCCAAATTATTTTTACTGATGTTATTTAATCTGAATTCCTAAATATAACTAGACTCTACTATGATAAAACGGTACCGACCCAAGCCTTTTACACATATTATTACATGATTTTTAACATAAAAATACAATAATTAAAACCAAAATATTGTTAGTCCAAGTTTATTTAGAAGAATAGATATATAAAACATCAAAAGAAACTAAACCATAACATATTATTTTTCTATTATCCTTAGATATCTCTTAAATCCCTTTGAGCTCCTAAAACTACCTTGAATAACCAGGGAATGACGTAAAAGAATGTAGGGAGTGAGAAATCCTAGTAAGGGAGTAAACATGATAATGAGGTATAAAATGATATCATAAAGGATAATACTCATGAATAAGCTTATAAAAGAATAAAATAAATAACAAGGTATCATAATATCATGGAAACATTGGAATTTGGAAACAAAATATAAAATATCTCTATCAAAAGTCAGGCTAACCACCAAGACAACATCATATAGTGGTCAGAGTGCAAAAATGGATTACATTTACTCCCTAATCCCATACGTAATGTATCATGAGAATAAAAATACTATAAAATGATAATATTCTAAAATATTTAAACATGTGTTTTATTGAATCCATGTGTATAGATTGGATGTAATCTATCTATACCCACAGTATATTTACATCATGGGTGTAGAATGAAAATTCCAATGATTTTTTAAATACCATTTGGATATGTTACCTTATATTTTACTCATCATCCCACCCTCTCTCTAATATCTTGAGCCCTATCTACCCCCTATTCTATCCCTATTATCTCTTCACTCGACTGTTGAAGGGTGGATCTCCTCCTCCCACATTCTCCCCTAATTAAGTGATTTTTTATTATGATATTCTTCGACGTGAGATTAGTGAGTTTTGAATCCTTCTTCTTTTCAAAAAAATATTTTTTTGTATTATTATTTATGTTTGAAAACCTAACCAAGACATACGTAGGTCATGATTCCTCCAATTTATTTAAAATAAGGTTTTATGTGGGTGGTGTTTTATTTTTCTGTTTTTGAATCAATTATTGTAATTTTAATGAAACTTTAGTATTCTGGTGATTTATATTTGGGATATAGTCAATAGTTATATTAGGGGATGTAATGAGTCTTAGTATCTCTTTTCCTCATTGGTTATAATTCTTGTTTAATGTTTGTAATTATTCCTCTATTTCAAGATGTTTTTACGTTGTGATATTTGAGAGGTAATCTTTCCATACCTCCTATTTCTTATACCCTAAATTGAGTGATGAAAAGATTTCATCTCCAGTATTCTACCATAATTCATGTATTTTTTAATTCTGATAATGATCGTTGTCAGATTAATTACTTCTGAATCCATTTTCTCTTCTTTTGGATGTTATTTTCATTTTTATCTATTCATGTGATTCCACTATATCTTGTTGTCATCACTTATATCATGATGTTTCTAAATTTATAATCTAATAGAGATAAAATATAGTCTCCTATATTTCTATAATTATTATTTTAATTTTAATTTCTCCATTTTGATAATTATTTTAGGTATTATTATCAACTTAACAAAAACTTTAGATTATTTTGGTAGAATGTTTTTGGGATTTAGATATTTGTAATATTGGGATAATATTTAAGTTAACTATAGGGGTAATGTTGGTTTTTATTATCCTTCTGTTATGGTATTTAATTATTGAAATTTAATTTTTTATATCATGAAATTAGGTTAAACTATTTATATGATTGTTTTAACCATAAGATATATAATTGTATGATGATGTACATGATTATACTATTATAAATAAATATAGAATATTTATTTATCTATGATGGTTGGTTCTTCATGAATTTACTATTGTATTTATAGTCCTTATCAATTATTTTTCTTAAACATTATTGTTATCATTTAGACATTAATGAATGATTAAATATTATTTCAAATAAATATATATTTATATTTAAAATGTATATGAATTTTAAAACCTTTATTAAGTACAAATATGTATATAACCCTTTGGTAAATATCGTGAAATAATTATATAATTTTGAATGAAAAGATTTTTGGATCATATTCATTTTATGAAACATTGTTTTAGTTGATAAATTTTTAAAAAATAATATAGTTTCTTATGAAAATTACAATGGTATAAACCATAGATTCATAGATTTTGATTAACATTTCAGTAAAACTTAGTTCGTTGTTAAGAACACTTCATTAGATCATTTACTATGTATTGAGCATTTATCCATTTATTTCCACTACACATTAAATGAATTATAAACCATCTAACCACAATTTACATATATTAAGAGGTTTAATCAGTGGTGAAGTAATGGATGGGTTTTATAAATCGGAATGAAATGTATTAATTATTTAGTCTTGATTGATCTTACCCAAATTAAATAAATTATAGAATGAAATAAAACATCATATAAAATATATTTTTCCTTATCTTTGAATAATATAATTAATATTAAACATAAATAAAATTCTTTTAGGAATATATATAATACTTAATTGTGTTTTTAAATTAGAATACCACTCTAGATAATAAATTTATATTTCTCTACAGGTATTCCTTAGTTGTTATTTATTTCAATATGTACACCTTCTTTGGATTTTTATGCGTATTCCTTGGTTTTTTCCTATTATATTAGTTTTTATTTTTTAGATGGAAATTATCATTATATAATGGTCACTTTCATCAGTCATTTTATTCAATTTTTGTTTCATATTAGTGTTATATAATTTCCTATTCACAATAATTTTAGGTTTTCATTAAATTTTGATATCATGCTAGCATTATAGTCGGTGTAGTAGAAATTTTCATGTCTATTACCCTATTATTAATGAAATAATGGGGGATATATTTCTATGATAAATCCCTCAATATATTATCATGTATAGAAATTTATAGGTTTTAAAATAAGGGATTGGTATTTTGATAAGCTAACTCTATAAGATATATGATCATGGTGCTCGAACTATGCCCAATTTGTCCTATTACATTATGATGGAATTAGAGGTATTTTAAAATCATATAAATTTCCCCATTTCATATATCTTACAACTTAGGGATTACATCTCCTTTTCGGAAGAATACCAAAAAACCACCCTAAGCTAATATGGATATAATGAATCCAAAAATTAAGTCAATTTTGAAATATAAAATTTATAAAATTCCAAAAAGTGGGTATTACTATTCATAACGACTAGTTTGATTGGTTGTGGTGTGTTTGAACTTAATGTTGCGTACAACACAAGCTGTTCTATTATTCAATGGGAAACGTACCATGGAAGATTGGGGTGTTACATTGTCCCCCCTTAAAATTATTTGGTCACCGAAATTTCTAGAATATTACTGCATAAAAAGATTTGGGTGGTTCTTCATTATAAGTTCCTCAGGATCCCGCATTGCCTCTTCTATCTTATGGTTTCTTCATAGAACTTTTACCAGATGTGTCGTTCCATTTATCAGCACTTCTTCTCTTGTATCATGAATCTGGATAAGCTCTTCACAATAATACAGATCAGGTTCCAATTCAATTTCCTCATAGGTGACTAAATGCATTCAGTCAAGAATCTATTTTCTAAGAAATGATACATGGAACACATCCTGAACTTTGGAGAGACTTGGCGGCATTTCCAAACGGTAAGCTACAACCCCAATTCGTTCTAGAATTACGAAAGGTCTGATGTACCTAGGAGTCAATTTACCCTTCTTACCAAATCATATAACTCCCTTCCATGGAGATACCATCAAGAAAACATGATCTCCTGCATGAAATTCCAAATCCATCCTTCGGTTATCGATATAGATTTTTTGCCTACTTTGGGATGCTTTGATGTGAATTTGAATAACCTTCACCTTTTCCATTGTTTCCTAAACATGTTTGGGGCCTATGAGTTTCCTTTCACCAACATCATCCAAATAAGTTGGTGTGTGACATCTCTTTCTATATAATGCTTCATATGGTGCCATCTGAATACTTGAATGGAAGCTATTGTTAGAGGAAAATTATACCATAGGTAAATATTGATCCCACATACCTTGAAGGTCATGTGAAAAAGATTTCAACATGTATTCTAAGTTTTGAATAGTCCATTCTAATTGTCCACCAGTTTGAGGGTGGTATGTATTGCTCAAACAAAGTTCAGTATCCAAGGAATTCTGAATACTTTTCCAAAATCTTGATGTAATACATGGATCAAAATCAGAAATAGTCGATAGGGGTACTCCATGAAGTCTTAAAACTTCATTAACATATATTCTTGCTAAATGTTCAAGTGGAAAATCTTCTCTTATAGTAAGAAAATGTGTTAACTTGGTAAGACGATCAACAATGACCCATATATAATCATTCCTTCTATGAGTATTTGGTAGTCCCATGAAACATTCCATCATTATATCATCCCACTTCCACTCAGGTTTGGGAAACGGTTTCATGCCTCCTCTCGGATGTTGTCTTATAGCTTTCACTTGTTGTAAAACCATACATCTTGAATCAAAATCAGCAATCTCTCTCTTCATGTTGTCCCACCAATAATTTTCTTTCAAATCAATATACTTCTTAGTGCTAATAGGGTGTATAGAGAAATTGGAGCATTGAGAATCATCTAACAATTCCCTTTTCAGATCAGGTATATCATGAATACAAAGTCTCTTCCGAAATTTCAAAATCTCGTCTTCATATATGAAGTCGATCAATCTACCATCATTAAAAGATTTATTTTTTTTGAAACTCCTCATCAACTACTTGAGAACATTTTATCATTTCTATTAAATATGGTTTGGAAACCATTTGAAAATTTATTGATTTTTTACCTTCCATGATTATTCCCATTTCCATTTTTACTAGATCTTTGAAAATAAGATCTCTTTAAACTCTCATCTAGTTCAAAAGTCCATGATCATTCCTGCTCAAATCATCTTCCACTATATATTCCTTCCCTGGGTGGTAGTGTTTGTGAAATCATAATCCTTGATTAGTTCAAGCCATCTCATTTCCCTCATTTTGAGTTCTTGTTGTGAGAAAATATACTTCAAACTCTTGTGATCAGCATAAATCTCACATTTGTCACTATAGAGATAGTGTCTATATATTCAATGAAAAGATTACAATGGGTAACTCAAGATCATGAATTGGATAGTTTTTATCATTATGTTTTAGTTTTTGTGGTGCATAGGTAGTAAATATATCATTCCTCATAAGGAAACAACCAATCCCTTTCATTGAAGCATCACTATGTATAAAAAATCATCGTTCCCTGATGATAGAGTCCAGATAAGAGAGTTTACAAATCTTCTCTTTAGTTATTCAAAAACTTCTTCACTCTCATTTTTCCAAACAAATTTAACCCCTTTACATGTGATCTTGGATAATGGGTTAGCCTATCAGGAAAAATTATGGGAAAAAGCTGATAATAACATACAAAACCAAGAAAACTTCTTACCATATTTATTCTCATCAGGGATGGCCATTCTTGGGTTTCCATTGTCTTAAAAGGATCTACAAAGATTCCATTGTTGGGAAAAAATCCCTCAAGGTAACATTGGAGTATTTTTGGGTTGATTGTGTTTGTTGACAAAGTAGGTTTCCATGGAGAATTGTCGAGTTCCTGAGAATTTGTTGACAATCCTTGTTGACAAAGAACGATGACAATGTAAAGGTCGATATGGAGGCGGCACAAAAGAGCAGTACAAGGTGGCACCGTTTTCCAGTGTTTTCCAAATTTTTTGGGTCCAAAATTTGGAGTTTGGTGAGCATCGCGAAAATAGGATTTCCATGAATATCATATTTTTTTATGGCAAAGATATGAGTTTCGTAAAGAAGGGATGAATAGATTGGATTTCGCAAATACCATAAAATTGGAGGTGGTGATGCTTCGCGATTACGTCAAAGCTTTGCCAACGGCATAGTTGAAGCACATCGCGGCGATGAAGGGATTTGTGAGGGAGCTTCACGGAGAAGGTGCGGAATAATGTTGACGGTGATGCTTTGTGATTACGACGAGCTGCGCGATCCGAAAATCGCTGAGGTGCTTCGCAATTTGGACAAAATTCTGGCGGAAACTTCGGAGCTTCGCAATTGGCGATGACGTGGTGTTGACTTCACGCGGAAGGGTTGAGGGTCGGTGGAATCGCCTATAAATAGAGGCCAACCCCCTCGAGAGAAGAGAGAGAATTTTCAGAAAAAATATTTTTCTCTCGTATTGCGAAGGTGGTTCGCGGAGCCAGTGTGCTTCATGAAAGAGGAGCTTTGCGGCGGCTATTGTACCTTCACGAAAGTTGTGAGCTCTGCGTTGGCTCAGGGAGCTTCGCGAGGGAAGTTTCTCTGCAATGGCTTGATCTTCACGGGAGTGCTTTGTGAGAGTGCTTTGAGAGAGAGGTTCACGAAAAGGCAGGAGCTTCATGAAGGCTTGTTTGAGCTTCACGAAATTGGAAGCCTCGCAAAGTAGGGTACTTTGTGAAGGTACTTTCCAAAGGTAGTTTACCAGTGGTCAGAGGCAAAGTGGTATTCATCAGTGGATGAATGTTGTTCTTCGAAAGTGAATCTATCAATAGTTGAAGATGCATTATTTTATGCAAATGAAGAGACCTACAGGTCTATAAACTGTGAGTGGATCCCTTCCAAGTGCAGTGAGCATAGGAAGAGGAAAAAGTTGATCCTCTCCACCAGCAGTGAGCCAGAGAGAGAGAAATAGGGAGTAACCCTTGGGAGATAAGTGATCTAACCCTAAACCTCGTAAAGGCAGTGAGCCTGGGCATATAAGTTATCTAGCCCGAACATTGTAATCCACATCTAGTGAAGAATAGTGGAATTTGGTACGACCGGCAACTTTTCGGCGTATGCTCCTTGGACGTAGCCCAGTGAGGGTGAACCAACTAAAAATCTTTGTGTCTGCCTGTTTGCTTCCCTGCATTACATTCAAAGTATCATTATCAGACAAAGAAGAAAAGAAGTGGTCATAATAATCACATGAGTGCAAACAAAGTGACCCTTGAAATAAAGAGGTCAAGATCCAGTGGGGCTGGAAGAACATTGCGAAAGAATATCCACACCCTAATTCACCCCCCCCCCCCCTCTCAGGGTATATAGGCCCCTATTGGTCCTAACATCCATACATAGAGGGAATATATCCTAGAAAAGAAATCTTTTAAATCCAGAATTCACACTTGCTAAACTTCCCTTATAATTCATTTTTTCTAATAGTCTTTAGGATAATGCGCAAGTGATTTTCGTGATATTCGTAGATTTTTGAGTATACCAATATATCATCAATAAATACCACTAAAATGGCATCAATATATTCCTTGAAAACTCTATTCCTTAGATCCATGAAAAAAGATAGTGCATTAGTCAGCCCAAAAATCATTACTGTAAACTCGTAATGCTCATACCTTGTTCGAAATGCAGTTTTGGAAATTTCATCCTTCTTCACACACAACTGATGATATCCAGATCGAAGGTCAATCATTGAAAAATATTGACCTCCATGTTGTCGGTCGGGTAAATCAATAATGTGAGGTAGGGGATACTTGGTCTTTATTGTTATATCATTGATCACCTAGTATTCAATGTACAACCTCAATGATCTGTCTTTCTTCTTAACAAAAAGTAAAGGGGCTCCCCATGGAGAAACACTAGAAAGAATTAATCCATTATTAGTAAATTCCTCTAGTTGTCTCTGTAGTTACACTTATTCCATAGTGTCTATTCTATAATGGGTCTTTGATATGGGCGTTGAACCAAGAATTAAGTCAATGGAAAAATTAATTTCTCATTCTCAAGGATATCCAGGTAAATCCTCTGGAAACAGATCAACATATTCTTGCACAATAGGTAGATCCTCTATTCAAACATTTTTTTCCTCACCCATAGTTATTTCATTATCTCCTTCTGCAATAATTGATTTTTTTGAGCTACTGGGGGTGGATCCAGATTAGAATTAGCTTGTGATGTTTCTTATCTAATAATAAGGTACTCTTTATCATCATAAAAAATTATAACATCCTACTTCTTACAATAAATTTTTTCATCATGGTCTGAAAGCCAATCCATTCCGAGGATTATATAAAATTCAATCATGGGTATGACGATGAGATCAGCAGATAAAGAACACTTATATGACCTAATGGGGACTGATTCACCAAACATTGTTGCGATGATACTTCCCTTAGGTGTTTTGACTGACAACTCCCTTGTTAATTCAAATTGAAAATATCTAATTTTCATAGAAAACTGGGAAGATATGATGCAAGGCGATGATCCAGAGTCAAATAAAGAATTTGATAAACATGAGGAAACTATTAAATTACATGTCACCACATCTTTCAGAGATTCAACCTCGGTAGTAGTGATCGCATAATCTTGGCCTTGCCCCCTTGTCCTTTTCTGAGGCAAGTTCCCGTGCCACATAGGAAATTCATTTTCCTAATTACCCTTTTCTCTATAATTTTAGCATTCAACAGCTTCTTTCTTCCCCTTACAATCAATGATCTTGGTGTCATTTTCTGCCATACTTGTAACATACTCATATTCCCTTCATGCATGTACTAGGGTGTTTCTTCCCACATTTACCATATAATGGATATTCCAATTTTCCCTTCTTCACCTCATTTCCATTTCCATAGTGTTCACTATATCTCTTCTTCTATTTATTTGATTTAAATTCATTAGACTTGGGGAATTATTTTTCATTATTAATAGCAAATTAGACAATATCTTCGTATGATAATAAAGATTGGGAGACTAATGATAACCGTAGAAATGGTTTTAATCCATAAAATAATCGATCAAACTTAATCAATGGGTTACATATATTATTTGCATCATGCCTTGCTATCATTGTAAATTTAGCCTCATATTTTGCGACATTCACATCCTCCTTCTGTCTCAAACTCAAAAATTGCCTTTCCATATCTGTTCGATGGTCATGTGGAAAGTATTTTTCTATGAAAATCTCTTTAAACTCCCTCCATTCCATATTTGATAATTCATCATCATTCTTTGTGTTTTTAATCAATAACCACCATTGATCTGTATCTCCCATGAGGTGACAAACTACCATGAAATTGTTTTCCCTTTCGTTACTCCCCAAAGCGTGAAGTATTTTCCCTATGGAATTTATCCATTGCTCATCTACTAATGTCTTTATACTCTCATTGAATGTTTGTGGTTGTTTCCTCAAAAAGCGGTCTAACATTGATCCTCCATGTTCTAGATCAGGGAGCTCCATACAGGTAAGTTTATTTTTCATAACTAGAGTGAGTTGTCCTTGTATCTTGATAAACAGATCAAAACTAGTTGATCACTAGATCCACTATAATTATCATGATTAGGGGGAATCCCTACATGGATTAAGTGCATTGATACGGTTTCCATTTCTCCACTAGGCCACATTTATAAATAATGGAATACACTAGATTATTTTTTGAATTGCAATGCATATTTCCAAACATGTAAAATAGTTAACATAAATTGAACTGCTTATGGATATAATTCATAATCACAAAAAAAATTCATTGAGAAAGTATATACTCATAAACCCATTATAATGGTTTGTAATGAAAATGAAAATTATCCTATGAATATCCCCCAAGAGTGTTGTAACCAAGAGTGAAGCAAGACCCGTTGTCATGCACCAATTCCCGTTTGAGTCTATCTCAAAGATGTTTTTTTTGGTTTTACCCCTAGGTACATATGTGCCAAAGCCGACTCTAACTTCTCATATCAAGACAGGGATTTTTTTCTTGTAAAACAAAAAAAACACTACAGTACTAAAATTCTTGGAAGTTCTTCTATACTAATCATTAATGCCTATCATAGGGTATTGTCCTCTGATCAGAGTTTTAATTAATCTAGCATCCAAGGTTTGTACTAAACATACATTGATACCAATTGTAACTCCCTGAACCTTGTTACCCCGAGTCAATACATTATTACATAACATTGGAATGATACAAGGAATCATGTCCCGAAAGACAGATCAGTTTAGTATCCTTGTAAGTACTAGATACATTCCTATGTTTTACATTACATCATGAAATAAAAACATCAACAAAATGTTTCCCCTTTTAAACACACTTATATCCTTATCCTATCCATGCAGTTCCACCATAAAATACTTCTTCACATCCTGTGAAAAATAAAACATATAAAGGGGTGATCTCAGATGATCAGTAAGGATAGAAATAGAGCGGAATCTTTTGAAAATAAGAATAAACATTTATGTAAATGTATAAGACTAAAACAAAATCATTTTAAACTTGAACATCATCATAATATGGAAACGATAAAATAAAATAATTCCATTTACTTAATCAAATAGATATTCTACTATTCGAATAATTCTATCCAATATCAATAGCCACTTTCATAAATATGGAATGCATAATTCCAGACTTCATAACCACATTGTCAAGGCCTTATTCCGAGGATAAATAAGATTTTTTTCAAGGCTTTGTGCCAAGACACTTATTTGTCTCATGATACCAACCAACGTATCGAGAAGCTATATCAGGCTCCACCCGTCACTTACTAATTCCAATGCATTCCTTATATGAAAAAATTTAAATATAACATAAACATTCTTATTAAAACTAGCATCTAAAATGTCAATACTTTATCCATAAAAAATGAATGGTGTAAAAATGACACATCCACTTCCAAACATATCACAAAACCTTCAATACAATATGGAATATCGGTGTCATAAAAAATCTACTTCAAACAAGCATAAAATCCAACAACGGATGTTGACATAGAAAAAATCCAAAAAAAATAGAGAAATATATCTTTCTATTTTGAAATCATTTAAAATTTATATAATTTTAAAATAAAACTTTTGTTTTGAAAATATTATTATAAGATTGTATGGGAAACTTTGATTATTTTATAATAATGGAAAATATCAGAACACGCCGTATAAGTTAAAAAAAGACTTTCTTACCTAATTTTTTTGAAAAGGTCAAAAAGTACCTTGTTTGGAAAACAACGAAAAGATTCCTTTCAAAAAATATAACGTCAAATAAGGGTATCAATGACATTAACCATTTTTCAAGTAAATAGTAAAAAAGTTTTGAAATAAATTTTTAAGAAAACACGGATGGGGATGATAAAGAGGCCCTAGTAGATACTTATATAAAAACAACCTCGGATAATAAAGAGATTTTGATATTAACCATTACCTTATACTTTTCCTTAGTTGATGGTATGTCAACATATTGCATAATTGTAAATACATTTTTATTAAATTATACAAGAACTATATACATAAATATGATATCATATATTATCTTATAACATTGCTTTGTTAATAATATTTTAGTAGTGTCATCATTTTGGGTGTTAACTGATTCATTTTCCTTTATATGATTGGTTACGTAAGACAAGTTTTTTATGGATAGGATGTATTTTATCCATATACAAAATTATATTATGATCATTAATATTATTTTTAAACAGAAAAATAAATTTATTCTTGAATGATTATGATGTGGAATGAATCTTATCGCGTTCATGGAGATAGTAATCCTTACGTACGCACGAGTGACAATATCATTATATTGATGGTGAAATTGAATGTAATTGGATGGTATATCCTATATAATGAATCAATAACATTTTATATTTATTATTTACATCAGTTATAATCATTATTATACTCATCCAAATAATTATGTGTTTGAATAACAAACTACACTGTAACGTGGAGACGGTAACCCATACGCACCAATGTATGGTGACTTTGTCATTTATAAGATCGATAGAATAATGAATATGGTTGTACCATTTTTATAATAACATAAATGTATATATAAGATATTTTAGTTATTATTTTATAATGTAAACAACAAAGAATGAAGAAGTGGAAGAAGATAATAACTTGAAAGAGGTGATGATATATTTACCTCTTCTTCGGGTTCATCCATTTGATTTGATCAAAAGGGCTCTTTAGGATATCTTTATGACCAAAGAAAGGCCACTAAGATAAAAGGAAGAAATTTGGGAGGATATTTGGTCAGGGTATGGCCGAGCCAAAAGGTTTTGGAGGTGTGAAATTAAGTGAAGTGGAAGCGCCTTTTTAAAAGATAGGTGAGGGTCACTTTAGGAAATGCTTGAAATATTATTTTATAATAAAATAATTTTCAGTTTATAAGTGATCAATAATAAATTATTTAAAGGATAAGGTGTGGATGGGTGTAAAACATCTGAACCAATAGGTTTTATATAGGTTTAGATCATCATATTAACCTTATCTTTTATATTTAACTCTTAGTTTTATAGTTTGACATTTACCATGTCTCATTGTATTATTATATTATATGGTTAATAAACTTACAACAACAAGACAAGAGAACCCGATGTGGTTCATTATTAATATATATAACCTTATTTAAGTCCTTTGGCTTATCCATAGATTTTTAGGAATATTATATCAATTAAAAATATGATATTAGTTTTAAAAACTCAATTATGCCAATTTTGACACTATTTAGCATTTGATTTTTTTGAAAGACATAAAAACATTATCAATTAGAATAACATTAATTTAACCAACCATAACATGTAATATTAACCAATAAAATTAGTTTAATTAATCATAAGTATCAATTTACATTTATTTGGATATTTATAATATCAATTATTCTAATATTCAATTAATAAGGTAATTACTACATCACCATTGTCTCATAGAAAATTAAATTATATAATGTCTAAATATTATAAATAAAATACAATTATTTAGGATATATTTTTATATTTCTAATGAATACTTATAGTAGAATTTATATTTTGTGTAACCCTATATTAAAAATGGTTTAGTTATTAAACTTTGAATTTAACTCTTTTAAATCTTCTTTAAATAAAATAATAATAAATGTCCTAATCTAATCCATACAGACCAAAGAGGATCATATTTTATTCCTAAGGTTGTTTTCGGTTGAATTATTCTTATCCATTGGAATTTGGACATGTTCTAGGGTAATTATGATATCATTGTTTACCCTTAATTACCCTATTTACTTCGAACCATGGTAAAGAAAAGTCAAAAGTAACTATTCACCAAAAAGTATTTTGATCATATTGAACCACATTTTAAGTACTTTTATTGACCATGTCTCTTGGAGTTTTTAAATTCAACTCACACAAGTAGTAAAATTATATTTTATACAAATTTGTAAATTCTCCTTGGAGTTGGGTAAAAGACGGTAAAAAGTTCGATAAAATTTTATAAATCTAAAATTATTATAAAATGACTCCAATGAATTATGTTGAAAATATATAGGTATTATGTATCCATTTTGACCTAAAATAAAATAACATAAAATAACTAATTATTTAAATAATAACTCAGTTTTAACCAATAATGTAGTGTTTTTCACTATTCATCAAAATATGAAAGTTTTCAGAAAAATACCAAAAAAATCACCCTAAGCTAATTTCGACATTACGAATCCAAAAAATGAAGTCCAATTTAAAAGTTAAAATTTATAAATTTTCAAAAAGTGGGTATTACTATTCATAACGTCTATTTTGATAGGATGTGGTGTGTTTGAACTCAAAGTTGCGTAAAACACACGCTATTGTATTATTCAAAGGGAAAAATATCATAGAAGCTTGGGGTGTTACACTCTCCCCTCCTTAAAATAATTTCATCCTAAAAATTTCGAGAATATTACTGGATAAAAATATTCTGGTGGTTCTTCATCAACAGTTCCTCAGGTTCCCATGTTGTTTCATCCAACTTATAGTTTCTCCATAAAACATCAACCAGACGAGTCGTCTAGTTTCTCAGCACTTGTTCTCTTGTATCTATAATCCTGACAGGCTCTTCACAATAAGAAAGATAAGGTTCTCGTTCAATTTCGTCATAGGTGAAAAAATGTGTTGGGTCAAGCATGTATTTTCTCAAAAGTGATACATGGAACACATCATGCACTTTGGAGAGGCTTGGCATCATTTCGAATCAATACGCTACGATCCCAATTCATTCTAGAATTTTGAAAGGTATGATGTAACTGGGGCATAATTTACCATTCTTACCGAATCGTATAACTCCCTTCCATGGATATACGTTCAAGAAATCATTATCTCCTACCAAAAATTCCAAATCCTTCTTTGAGTTATTGGCATAGCTCTTTTGCCTACTTTTGGATGCTTTGATGTGGGTTTGGATAAACATAAACTTTTTCATTGTTTCCTCAACATGTTCTAGGCCTATGAGTTTTCTTTCACCAATATCATCCAAACAAGTTGGTGTGTGACATCTCTTTCCATATAACGCTTTATATGGTTCCATGTGAATACTTGAATGGAAGATATTATTATAAGAAAATTGTACCAGAGGTAAATATTGATCCCGCATACCTTGAAAATCATGTGGGAAAGATATCTACATGTCTTCTAAGGATTGAATAGTCTGTTTTGATTGTCCATCGGTTGGAGGGTGGTAGGAAGTGCTGAAATGATGTTATGTATCCAAGTATTTATGAAGGATTTTCCAAAATATTGATGTAAAATAGGGAGCTTTATCAGAAATAGTCGATAGGGGTACTCGATGAAGTCTTAAAACATCATTAATATATAGTTTTTCTAAATTTTCAAGTGGTAAATATTCTCTTATAACAAGAAAATGTGATAACTCGGTATGTTGATCAACCATGGCCCATATTTCAGCATTCCTTCTTGGATTCTTTTGTACTCCCATGACGAAGTCCATCATAATATCATCCCATTTCCACTCAGTTATGGGAAGAGGTTGCATGCCTCCTCTAGGATGTTGTCTTCTAGAATTCACTTGTTGGAAAACCATACATCTCGAACCAAAATCAAAAATCGCTGTCCTCATGTTTTCCCAAAAAAAATGTTCTTTTAAATCTCTATATATATTAGTGCTACCAGAGTGTATAGAGAAATTGGAGCTATGAGAATCATTTGACAATTCCCTTTTTAGATCAGGTATATCAGGAACAGAAAGTCTCTTTTAAAATTTCAAAATCTCGTCTTCATATATGAAGTTGATCAATCACCCATCGTTCAGAGCTTTAATTTTCTTTTGTAACTCCTCACCATCTACCTGAGAACTTTTTATCTTTTCTAGTAATGATGGTTTGGAAACCATTTTAAAAAGTATTGATGTTTCACCTACCATGATTATTCTCATATCCATTTTTACTAGATTCATTAAATTAGGATCCCTTTCAACAATCATAATTTTCAAAACTCCATGATCCTTTATTCTCAAAGAATATTCCACCTTATTTTACTTCCCTGGGTGGTAGTGTATTGTGCAATCATAATCCTTTTGTAATTCAAGCCATCTTTGTTGCCTCATGTTGAGTTCTTCTTGTGAGAAAATATACTTCAAACTCGTGTGATCAGTATAAATCTCACATTTTTCACCATAGAGATAGTGTCTCCATATCTTCAAAGAAATGATTATAGAGGCTAAATCAAGATCATGAGTGGGATAGTTTTTTTAATAAATTTCTAGCTTTCGTGATGTATAGGCATTAAATATATCATTCTGCAAAAGGACACAACCAAGTCCTTTGTTTGAAGAATCACTATATAAATCAAACCCATTTTTCCCTAATGGTAGAGTCTATATAGAAGCATTGAATAATCATCTCTTCAATTTTTCAAAACATTATTCACACTATTTTTTCTAAAAAAATAACCCCTTTACATGTGATCTTGGTTAATTGGTTATCCAATCAATCAAAATTCTGGAAAAAACGTGGATAATGACCTGATAAACCAATATAATGTGCGTACCTCAGTTATACTCTTCGGTGCTAGCCATTCATGGATTTCCATTTTCATATAAGGATCAATAGAGATTACATACTTAGAGATAATATGACCAAGAAAATAAATCTCCTGAATCCAGAATTCACACTTGCTAAACTTCCAATATAATTCATTTTGTCTAAGAGTCTTTCGGATAATGTGCAAGTGAATTTCATGATCTTCATATATTTTTGAGTATACCAATATATCATCAATAAATTCCACTAAAAGGCATCAAGATATTCCTTGAAAACTATGTTAATTAGATCCATGAAAACATAGGATGCATTAGTTTGCCCAAAAGGCATTACTGTAAACTCGTAATGTCCGTACATGGTTCAAAATGTTGTTTTCGGAATGTCTTCCTTCTTCACACACAATTGATGTTATCCAGATCGAAGGTCAATCTTTGAAAAATATTGATCTCCATGAAGTTGGTCGAATAAATCATCAATGTTAGGTAGGGGATACTTTTTCTTTATTGTTATGGAATTTATCACCCTGTAGTCAATGCACAACCTCAAAGATCCATCTTTCTTCTTAACAAAAAGGACATGGGATCCCCATAGTGAATAACTAGGGTGAATAAATCCCTTATTACTCAATTCTTCAAGTTTTTTCTTTAGTTACACTAATTCCACAGGGGCTATTCTATAAGGGGTCTTTGATATGGATCGTGAACTAGGAATTAAGTCAATGAAGAACTCAATTTCTCATTCTTGAGGCTGTACAAGTAAATCCTCTGGAAACACATCAACATATTCTTTCACAATAGGTATATCCTCTATTCGAACATTATTTTCCTCACCCATTGTTATTTCATTCTCTTCTTCTCCAATAATTGAATTTATTTGAGCTACTGGGGGTAGATCTAGATAATAATCAGGTGGTGATGTTTCTGCTGCAAAGATAAGTTACTGCTTATCATTATCAAAAATTGTGACCCCCTTCTACTTAAAATAAATTTTAGCATCAGGGTCTGAAACCCAATCCATTCTATGTATTTTATCTAATTCAATCAATGGTATGATGATGAGATCATCAGATAAAGAACATTTATATGCCCTAATGGGAACTGATTCACAAAACATTGCTGCGATGATACTTCCCTTTGGTGTTTTGACTCAAAACTCCCTTGTTAAGTCAAATTAAAAATATCTAATTTCCATCACAAAATGGGATTATATGAAACAATGTGATGATCTAGAGTCAAATAAATCATTGGATAAACTTGAGGAAACCATTAAAGTACCTGCCACCACGTCTTTTAGAGCTTCAACCTCATTAGTAGTGATCACGTAAGCTTGGACATGTCCCATTGGCCTTTTCTGAGGCATGTTCCCTTCTAACATAGGACATTCGTTTTCCTAATTACACGTTTTTCTATAATTTTAGTATTCAACAACCTCTTTCTTCCACTTGCAATCACGATCATGGTGGCCTTTTTCACCGAACATGAAACAAAATCCCATTCCCTTCAGGAATGTACTGGGTTGTTTCTTCCCACATTTATCACAAGATGGATATTCATCTTTTCCCTTCTTCCCATTATTTCCATTTCCTGAGTGTTCAGCAGATCTCTTCTTCCCCTAATTTGATTTAATGTCGTACGACTTAGATAATTATTTTTTCGTCATGATAGCACATGAGACAATATCTTCATATGATAAGAAAGATTGTGAGACTAATGCTCGATGGAGAAATTGTTTTAAACCATAAAATAATTGATAAATATTAATCCTTGGGTTACGTATATAATCTGTAGCATGCCTTGAAAACCTTGTAAATTTAGCCCCATATTTTTGGACATTCTCATCCTCCTTTTGTCTCAGACTGAAAAATTTCCTTTATATATCCACTCGATGGTCACGAGGAAAGTATTTTTCTATTAAAATATCAATAAACACCCACAATTACATATTTTATACTTCATAATGTTCCTTTGTGTTTGAATTTATGACCATCATTGATCTACATCTCCTGTGAGATGATAAACTTCCATGACATCATTTTTCCTTTTCTTACTCCCCAAAGCATGAAATATTTTCTATAAGTAATTTATCCATTTCTCAGCTACTAATGGATTTTTAATCCCATTTAATGTTGGTGGTTGTTTCCCCATGAAGTGGTATAACATTGATCATTTTCGTTGTGGATCAGGGTACTCCATACGAGTAAGGTTATTATTCATAACTTGAGTGAGTTGTCCCAGTATTGTGATATGCTGATCTTCACCAGTTGCTTCGCCAGCTCCACTATAATTATCTTGAGTAGAAGTGAAATCCCTAAATGGATTACAAGTATTGATATAGTTTCCATTCCTTCCACTAGCAACTATTTCTAAACAATGGTATACACTAGATTAGTTTATGAATCACAATACATAATTCCAAACTGTTAAAATAGTTAACATAAATTGAACCGTTTAGGGATATTTTCCATAATCACATACATGTTTTTTTAAGAAATATATACTCATTAACCCTTCATGATGGTGTGTAATGAAAATGATAATTATCCTAATATTATCCCTTGGGAGTGTCATAACCAAGAGTGCAGCAAGGATCATTGTCGTGCACGAGTTCCAGTTTGAGTCTAGATCAAAGTGGTGTTTTTTAGTTTTACCCCTAGGTACATCTATGTTAGAGACTCCTCTACCTGCTCGCATCCAGATAGGGATGTATTTCTTGGAAAACTCCCAAAATCTTTATAGTACCAAAGTTCTAGGATGTTCATTAATACTAATCCTCAATGCTTATCTTAGGGTAATGTCCCTTAATCAGAGTTTTTCTAAATATATATTCCAAGGTTTTTAATAAACATCCTCGGTTACCAACATTAACACCGCTACCCCAGTAACCCAAGGTCAATACATTATTACATAACATTGTCATGATACAAGGAATCATGTCCTGAAAGACCGATCAGTTTAGTATCCTTGGAAGTATTATAAACATTCATATGTTTTACATTACATCATGAAATAAAAACATCAACAACATTTTGTCCCCTTTTGAACACACTTATATCCTTATCATATAACTATAGGTCAACCATAAAATACTTCTTCACATCCTGGGAAAAATAAATCATAGAAAGGGGTGATATCAGATGCTCAATAAGGATAACAATATAGTGGAAACTTTCATAAATAAGAATAAACATTTAAGGTGATGTATAAGATATAAACAAAATCCTTTTAAACATGAACATCAGAATAATTTGGAAAAGATAAAATCAAATGATTCCATTTACATATTCACATGGATATTATACTAGTCAGATAATCACATCCAATATCAATATCCACTTTCATAAGGATGGAAGGCATAATGCTAGACTTCATATCCACATAGTCATGTCCTTGTGCCAAGACTACAAATAATATTTTGTCATGGCCTTGTCCCAAGACACTAATTTGACTCCTGAGACCTACCAATGTATCGAAAATCTATAGAGGGCTCCACCCGCCACTTACTAAGTCCAATGCATTCCTCATATGAAATGGTTTAAACATAACATAAACATTATTATTAAAAATACTATATGAAATGTCAATACTTTATCAATAAAACCTAAATGGTGAAAAATTAACACATCCACAGTCAAACATATCACAAAACCTTCAATACAATATGGAATTTTTGGATCATAATAAATCAACTTCAATCTAGCTTAAAATCCATCAAAGGATGTAGACATGGTAGAAAGCAAAACTTTTTTTATAGAAATATCTCTTTATATTTTGAAATCATTTAAGAGTCATATAATTATAAAAGAAAACATTTATTTTGAAAATATTCTTATAATCTTTTATGGGAAGCTTCAAAGATGTTATATTGGTGGAAAATAGTATCACCCGCCATATAAGTTAAAAAAGACATTCATACCTTAATTTGGTCGAAAAGGTCATAAAGTACCTTGTTTGGAAAAAAATAGAAAGATTCCATTCAAAAAATATAAGGTCAAATAAATGTATAAATGAATTTAACCCATTTTCTTGTAAATAGTAAAAATTTTGAAATACATTTTTAAGAAAACACGGATGTGGAAGATAAAGAACTCCCAGTAGATAATTATGTAAAAAACTCGGATAATAAAGAGGTTGTGAAATAAACCCTTACCTTGTACTTTTCCTTAGTCGATGGAATTTTAAACTCATGTATAATAGTTTAATATTTTTTAATAAATTAGAAAAGAACTATATACATAAATATGATATCATATATGATCTTATAATATTTCTTTGTTTAATAATATTTTAGTAGTATCATCATTTTGGGTGTTAACTGATTCGTTTTCCATTATATGATTGGTTACGTAATCCATGTTTCTTATGGATAGGATGTATTTGATTCATATACAGAATTATATTATGTTCATAAACATTATTTTTAATCATAAAATAAAAATTATTCTTGAATGATTATGATGGGGAATAAATCTTATCACTTTCGTGAAGATGGTAATCTGTACGTACACACGAGCTATAATATCATTATATTGATGGTGAAATCGTATGTTGTTGGATGGTATATCATATATACAGAATCATTAACATGTTATATTTTTTATTTACATCAGTTATACTCATTGTTATACCAATCCAAATAATGAAGTCTTTGAATAACAAATTACCCCATGACATGGAGATAGTAATCCTTACGTACGCACGTATGGTGACTTTGTCATATATAGGATGGATTGAATAAGGAATATGGTTTTACCATTTTTATAATAACATCATTGCATATATAATATACTAGATTTATTATTTTATAATGGGATAGAAAAATAAAGTGGAAATGGAAGAAGAAAATAACTTGAAAGAGGTGGTGAAATATTTACCTCTTCTTCGGGTTCTTCCGTTTGATTTGATCCAAAGGCCTGCATAATATGTCTTTATGGCTAGATGAATGCCTCTAAGATGAAGGGAGGAAATTTGGGAGGATATTTGGTCAAGGTTTGGAGGATCCAAGAGGCATTAGAGGTGTGAAATTAAGAGAAAGGGATGTTCCCTTTTATAAGAGAGGTGATGGTCACTTTAGGAAAAGCTTGAAATATTATTTTATAATAAAATCAATTTCGGTTTCTAATGGCTCAAAAATGAATTATTTAAATTATAAAGTGGGGATGGGTCAAACAGAACTCAACCAATAGGTTTTTTATTGGTTTAGGTCATCATATTAAAATTATCTTTTAGATTTAACTCTTTGTTAAATAATTTGACATTTACCATGTCTCTTTGAATTTTTATATTATATGGTTAATAAACATACTATAACAAGACAAGAGAGCCCCATGTGGTTCATTATTAATATATATAACCTTATATATGTCCTTTCATCGAGACTTATATTTTTCTGAATATTATATCAATTGATAATATAATTTTTTTTTAAAACTCAATTATGTCAATTTTGTCACTATTCAGTATTTGATATTTTTGAAAGCTTTAAAAACATTATTACTTTGAATAAATTTTATTTTACAGACCCAAACATGCCATATTGACCTAGAAATTTTTTTTAATTCATCATAAGTCTCAATTTATATTTATTTGGATATTTATAATATTAGTTATTTTAGTATTTTATTAATAAGGTAAATACTGCATCATCATTATGTCATAATTAAATTCAATTATCTAATGTCTAAAAATTATAAATAAAATCCCATTATTTAGGAAATAATTTTATCTTTCTATTTAATATGAATAGTCTAATTTATATTTTTGTGTAACCCTATATTAAAAATGGTTTATTGATTAAAAATTGAATTTAACTCTTTTAACTTTTCTTTAAATAAAATAATAATAAATGTCCAAAATTAATCCAAGTGAATCAAAGAGGATAATATTTTCTCCTAATGTTTTTTGGGTCGAATTATACTTATTCAATAGAATTAGGAGATGTGTTAGGGTAATTATGATATAATTTTTACCCCTAATTACCCTATTTACTTTTAACTATGGTAATGAAAATTCAAAAGTTATTATTCATCAAAAAGTATTTTCATCTTATTGAATCACATTTTACATACTGTTAATAACTTAGTCTTTGGGATTTTGGAAATTCAACTCACAAAAGTGGTAAAATTAATTTTTATACAAATTTTCAAATGCTCCTAAGAGGCGGGTAAAGGATGGTAAAAAGTTCGATAAATTTTTATATATCAAAACATATTATAAAATGACTCCAATGAATTTTGTTTAACATACAAAGGTATTATGTATCTATTTTGACCTAAAATAAATTAGAATAAAATAACTATTTATTTAATTAAAAAAATTAACCAATAACGCAGTGTAATTCAGTATTCATCAAAAATTGAATGTTTTCAGAAAAATACCAAAAATTCACCCTAAACTAATTTCGATATTCTAATTCCAAAAATGATGTCCATTTTGAATGAAAAAAATTATAAACTTTCAAAAAGTTGCTATTACTGTTCATAACTGCTAGTTTGATTGGTTGTGTTATGTTTGAACTCGAAGTTTCATACAACACAAGCTATTGTTTTATTCAAAGGGAAACATACCATGGAAGCTAGGGGTGTTACATAAATGGCCAGTTGGCGAATTTGAAAAATGTAAAAAATGAAAAAATTACAAAATATCTAATTTCCCAATTTCCCAATTTCTAAAATGGACAAAGGCCAAAAACAAACAAATTCCCAAGTAGAAAAATGTGAAAATAGTCTAATGGAAAATTTCTCAAAAGGGAAAATAGATAAATGGGAAAATAACCATAAATAAAAATTGGAAAATGACCAAATTCCCAAATAACCAAATGGAAAATTATCTAATTTCCCTATATGATAAATGCCCATTTGGATAAATTACCAATTGTCCAATTCCAATTGGGATAAATAATGAATGCCTAATTGTCCTAATTCCCAATTGGCCAAATGATTAATTGCCACATTTCCCAAATGTACAAAAGTCCAAATAGTCAAATTTCCTAATGGAAATATGGAAAAATAGAACAACTAATAATTTCCCAATTTCCAAATTTCCAAATTTCTCAATTTCCAAAATTCTTAAATGTCCAAATGTGGATTTTCTCAACTTCTTAATTTAAAAAGTGCATAAATACCCAAATTATTAAATTCCAAAATGTCTAAATACCTAGATGGCCAAATAGGAAAATAAAATGGGAAAAATATCCAAATACCTAATTGGTCATTGTCTAAATGTGTAAATGGGAAAATTAGAAAATAGAAAAATTCTCAAATGCCCAAATTCCCAAATATCCAGATGCCCAAATTTCAAAATGTTCAATTAAACAAATGGAAAAATGGACAATTGTCCAAATGAAAAATTTAAAAAATTCACAATTTTCCAAATAGAAAAATGGAAGATTGGATAAACAAACAATTGTACATATGACCAAATTCCCAAATACCCAAATTCTCAAATGTCCAAATGGATAATTTTCCATATTCTCAATTTCCCAAATTAAAAAATGCCCAAAATTAAAAACCTCCCAATTGGCCAAATTCCCAAATTTCAAAGGTCTAATTAGAAAAATGGAAGAAATTTCATCTATCCAATTACCCAAGCGGCTAAATTCCCAAATTTCCAAATGCATGAATGGCCAAATTGAAAAATGACCAAACCACCTAATAATGAAATGAACATAATGACAAAATAATCAAAATTACCAAATGACGGAATAACAAAATAATGTATCACAAATATAATTGGAAAAATGATAAAATTCCCAAATGGTAAAATTTCCATATTACCAAATTACCAAATAACATATCCTTGAAAATGATCTAAGTGACCAAATGATAAAAAACCATGTGAATGAATAACAAAAGAATGTATCGCCTATAGAATTGGTATGAAATGAATATATAATAAGAATCCTTATCATACCAATTTTTAGCATGCTAATTAGTTTATATTTATTATGTTATTCCACTAGTATTAAATTTCTTAATTAAATTTATATTTAGATGATTGTTTATATTAAGGATTTCTTCAACATTTAAAATTTTAATTCATTCCATGTTTATCAATTTTATATTATTTAATAATGTACTATTATTCAATTTAATGTCATTTGTAGCCAGGTGTATGGACAACCAATTCTGTGTGCTTTGAGCAAAAATATTTTAATTGAGCGGGAAGATAAAATATTAAAGTGTTGTAAATGCATTGAAATAATTAAAAAAATTATTTATTTTTATTAGTATATAATATAAATTTTTTTATTAGATAACAGAAAACATACAAGATAGTAGCATTAGGGGGCGGTAAAAATGTAAGCTGAGAGCATCACCCCTAATAATATTCACACATTAAGGAGGAAGTGAATTGTAAGTATTTTTGTTGATATTAAAAAAATTATATAATTAATAATTATATATAGTATTTATTTTTGAATATTGTTCCATGGAGGCCCTCTCTGAGAAAGTAGATGAAAACATAATGATAAATATTCATTTATGATAGGTATTCAGTGAAGGCACTGAGGGAGTTTCTAATGTCGACTGAGTAAAAACATCACCCCACTAGGTATTGGCCCTCATCGGGCACCCCTCAAACCTCTCACACAAATGACCTATAAAATTATCATGTGGAAGCACCCAAGGCCAAAAAATATTTCTATATAAGAACATGAAAAAGGTAAACTGGTCACAAAACCCTTCCTAAATGCTAATTCAAGTATATGTCCATCACTTCCATTAGAAGATGATATGGTTTTTTATTCATGTATAAATAAAATACTCTTTATATGATTTTTTAAGTGATATCAATTAGGTTCCCTGTGGTGATCAAGATAATAGTACTTGAGGTGGTGGTGGTGGTGGTGGTGGTGGTTGTGGAGATGATGATAATGATGATGATGGTGTTCGAGGTGTCAATACGGGTGATGGTAATTTTGGAGCTGGTTATGATGGGGGAGATATTAATCCCATCAGTTTTTTAGTTTACGTAAAGAATAATGTTTGGATAATTAAAACTAATTTATGAAGTCTATTTTATATGTATGTTGCAGTATTCTAAATGGTTTGAAAACTATTTATAACATAATGTTTGAATCTTAAATATTTTTGTTTATTGCATTAAGTGAGTACCGTGATTTATAATTTATTTTCATGTTATGTGATAGGTTCTAGATGGTGTTGTTGTTGTCTAATAGGGATAAGTCTCTATACCCATAGTTCAACAAACTATGGGTATACTTGAATCCATTCCACCCCTCTATACCAACAGTTTCAATAATGATGTATATAGACCTATACCCACAGTTTCAATTGAACTGTAGGTATTAAAATATCCTTCAAGACTATACCCATAGTTTTTAAGGAAGTCATGTGTGTATCCATATGCATAAAAATTGAGTACCTATGGTTCTATAAAATATGGGTATATCCTATACACATGGTTTTTTGGGATATACCCAGGGTTCTAAACTCTGGGTATAGGGTGAGATTTTAGTAGGGAAAATATTTACCCAGTGAATGGGAGTGTTATCTACGCACACCCATAATAACATTTACATTATTATGTGTTCTGAAAAAACTAAATCAATTATATTATTTACACATAATAATTATCCATGGAAAGAAATGGGTTTCATAATTTTTACCTAAGTTATAATCAAAAGATATTTTAGAAATACAGCATTTGGGAAATGAAATTAATGTATATATTACCCCATAAAAGGATGGGATGGTGATATATATATATATATAAGAGACATATATACATAATTTATAATCAAACCCTAAAATCAAAGGTTGCCTTCATTAATGAAAATGTCTTCAATATATCATATGGAATATTTTTTTTCAAAAATAACCTTTTCACATTGAAATCACTTATTATAAATATAAACATTTCTAAAATATTATAAAAATAGTTTTCTTTAACAAGGGAGATTGACTTATCAGGATATTAATGAAGATGATCATGCACGAGCTGGACCGGAGACGGTGAGCTAGCTCCGACGATATAGGTCCTTCCTCCCCCTATCCAACGGAGGGGGGAGATCTTTCTCTATCATCGTCACAGATGCACCCTCATGCTTTCATACCCATTTATAATCCTGAATTCATGCCCTCGTTCCCACGCATTCTAATTTTCCCTAATGTTCCAGATTTGTTCTGTGGATCACCTCAACTCTCTTTAGCGCCTTCAGAATTCAACTCTTCTAAAGATATTTTTAAGTTGACTCCGGTGGCTCAGTTTCATCAACTACGTCCCTCAGTTGATGATTTTGATCATTTTTTATTTGAATCCTGGAATATTTACTATCTGGTAGTGATTGGTCTTCTTCATTGAAGGCATATCATGATCCGATTTGGGTCTGTGGACAAACTCATCACTGCATGGTGGAAATCTCCTCGACGGTGTGGAGGTATGCCTTTCTTTCTTCATCGGTTGAATTTTTAATTTCATATGCAGTGATATAATCCAAATACGGTGATTTGGGTACGATTCTTAGGCCTCCCTCTCACATTCCAGAACCCTTCCATTTTTTATATGCTTGGGGACATGGTCTCCCACTACCTATGCTCTGATACCAAAAATGATGTTGTGTGTCATCCCATCTTCCCTCGCATTTGTGTAGAGACTGATGCCTCCAAGACTATGGTTGACTGGGTTTGAATTACTGATGGTCAAGAATTCTAGTGGAAATAGGATGTTAAGTTTTCATTGTGGACTGATTATTTTAGTTCATGTCATCGGCTGGGTCATGGTGTCTCGGCATGTAGAAATGGTTCTCTGAATAGTAGGGTGTGCTGGTGGGTGAGGGATTGATTGGTATCTTATTATGGTGATGGTGTGGGGAGTTTGCAGAGGCCGGAGAAGGATCAGTTGGATAGTGGGTTGCATGAAGAGCAATTCATGCTTCCTAAGCATGAGGTGTTAAATTTAGTGGACAGTGGGGTTACTGGCATGGGGGATGAGTTGAAGAGACCAGATGTGGCACCTCCTGGACTGAAGGTTAGTGATATCTTCACCAGGATGAAGTGATATTTGGGGAAGGTTGGCTCCATGAATTATACTGGTGGCCCTCTTACTGCTATCAAGGGTGAAAGAGGTATTTTTGGAACATCAATGTCTTCTTTGATGGAAATCCCCCGAAGGGAAGTGGGTAACATTGTTGAGAGGGATGCTCCTTTAGAACATTTTTGTGATGTTTTGGAGAAGGCTGCCAACCAGGGTGGGAAAACTGGTGGTGCGACCTCCCTCTGTCTGGACCCTGTGAGTGCATCGACAGCAAATGATGCAGTCCATGATGAGCAAGCCACTGACAAAGGTCCTCTTGCTCTAGCTCAAGAGGTGATCGATAAACATCCTCATCACATTGAGTATGGGTCTGTGAAGTAGGATGTGAAACGCATGACACTTGTAAAGGTAGTGGCATATGGTAGTGGTGCTTTTATGAGGAGTCTAGCTAGGATTCAGGAAATTTCTGGGAGGCAGGTGGCCAATATTAAGATTAGTAACCATTTTGCAGGCCTGGTGACTGCTGACATGGTTTTGAATCATGAGGGGGTACAGAAAGAAGTCATGTGGATGAAAAATCTGCATCATTAAGTGTTGGTGTTGAGTCAAGGGTAGTTTCTATTGGTAATTGTGAACAATAATTGAAGACTGGGAGGCCCTATAATGCTGAGGAGGTCTTTGCAATAAATGCGGATAGTGGTTCACTACTGAATAATATAGGTAGAGATTGTATTATGAAGAAGGGAATGAATGGTGGCTGTGATTTGGTGGATCATTCTCCCTACCTTAATATGATGGATGATAACAGTCAATTTCAGCAGGATCAGGGAGTGAGGGAAGATTATCAGGTGGTGCACATTTCTTGTAAATGGGGGAATTTTTCAGATAGTGAGACGGAAAATGATGGTGGTATGGTTCAGCCCTCTTATAGTGATATGGTTTAGGGTTGAAAAAAGATAGTGTCTGTGAATGAGAAAGTGAATATTGACCCACCACAAAGAAGGCCACGGAAAGACTACTCGCACTTGCCAATGATTATAGCTACCATATCTTCTTGCGGGAAGGTTGGATTGATTGCACAATATTTAAGGAGCTCCTTTCATTGGTGAAGCTCAATCTTAGAAGGAAGTATGCCATGATTCTAAAACACTATGAAAGTTCAGAGTGGGAATTTTCTACTGCGGAAGAAGTAGTATATCAGGGATGTGGCGATGGGTCTGATTTTTATGATATGTAACTGTATTTATCACCTTATTGTTCTAGCTTGATGTACTTTTCTTTTCTTTTCAATAAATGGTTAATGGATTGCCTATGACTAAACTTTCTCGGTAATTTTCTTTAACAATAAAAAATGAAATTTTTTATGGAATATTCAAATCATGGAGCATTAATGATGGTGGTAAATTCCTTTCAACCTATATAAGTTAAAAGAAAACAATCCTTTCACATTGTTCTAAAAAAGATGAAAAGTACCTCATTACGAAAAATGATAGAAATATTCATTTTAAAACCTTATTAAAAAAATTAAAAAATGGGAAAAATGTATTTATTAAATTATTTGATAATGTCAAAAACATTCTTTAAAAACTTTTATGGAAAATATAAAAATTGGAGAGGAGGATACCTAATCTAAAATAATATACAAGATCAATATTATATAAAATATTCTAGTGTTTCTTTACTCAATAAGGGGGAAAATTGAAGCCAAAATTGTAAGAAAATCAATTCTATAATTGAATAATATAAATGTGGTTCATGAAAATAATTTCTTATGATTTCAAAAAAAAATAACCATGAATATAAACAATCTCTAAAATAAAGGTGATTTTCATATAAAGACTATACATCATTGCTAACTTTTGAATCAAAAGTTATTTTAAGAGAGACTATGATATGGATCTATAAAATAAATAAATTAAATGAGTTAATATGTGAAAGTCCATTCATGATTCCTTATGTAAACTATACAGGGAAATCATTGTACATGACATGAAACATGTTCAAAGAAAAATAGATTGAGATAATGAAAACACATACAATATTCATAAACACTGAAGTGATAATTAATATGTGAAGTGGTTATGTGAAAATATGTAAATATACACAAAAGAGTATAAATATATATTAAATACATTTATATATACATTCAAACATAATCATCGAATAACAAAGTTGAAGAATTAGAAGTATAAACCATTGAACGGAAAAATGGGTCAAGAAACCCCTTACTACATTGTAAATTTCAAATCATATCCCCTTGGATTAATTAAAATGATTTTAAACATAAAAAACCATAAAATATAAATGATTAAAGGCATATTATGTAAAAAGGTTAGTATATACAACATATAAAAGAAATTAGTTTCATAACATTTAAATATGCCCCAATGAAGGGAAATTGAGGCACAATCCCTTACCTCGTGTATGAATCCTCATGAATGTTTTTTAACTCCAGCATAAAACAATTATGTTAATTATTTACTTTTTTATTATAATTTATCATGTTAATTATTAATTTTATTTTTTTTATTATCTTGTTATATTTAATCACATAATCATTTAGTTTCATGTCAAACGTTTTGAAGATATTCGGCTCATATGTCCAAATCACTTTGGTATGTTGACTTGCGTCAAAATCATTATTATTTCATCATATATAGAAAAATAATCATTACATAATTATAATTTTTATACAAAAATAATAACATTAAAAAACTATAAAATATGGATATGAAAAAATGAATTATGTTAAATTCATTGAGACACTAGTTGGTACGTACGCATGAATAACGGTTCCATTTTTCAATGATCATTATAGAAATAATTTCAGTGTTATTTTATACATAAAAAATTAAAATTATATCCTAAATATCATATTATTTTTTTTAAATACTCTTCTATATATTATCTATGTGGCATGGTAAAGATAAATAAATCATATCCCTTCATGGACGTCGTAATCCACACATACACACGAACGATGCTATCATCTTTAAATGAATTGAAATGTAAGAAACTATATGATATATTACTATTAAAAAAATGATAATAATTCCATTAATATAATATATATATAAATATTAAATCCATCATCATAAATATCCATGACATGAGATGATGTAAAATTAATTACATTAGTTAATGAGGAGGTAATCCACCGTACACACAAATAATGGTTTAGACTCCCATTTGATGGAAGAGTAGATAGATTTATGTTATGTAAAAATAATAATAAAATCTCATTATATGGGATATAATAATTTTATTATGTTTTTAGGGTTTAATATTATTTTAAGCATGTAGAAGATAAAATAAAACAAAAAATCTCAATTAAGAACGATATCTCTACTTCAGACAGACATTTTAGTTTTACACCAAATGACTTAATAAAATGGTTTAATAATAAAAAATAACTCTAAGAAATGATAGGGAAATTAAGGAGTAAATTACTTTAGTAATTGGCTGATCCAAATTTCTTTTTATGTTTCAAGAAAGAGGATAAGAGGTAAATTTTTACATGTGAGGGGAGGGGTACTTTTGAGATTCCTTAAAATAAATATTAATATAAATTATATTTCATAGAAAAAGGCTAAAAATTTATTTAATTAGAATAAATAATTATTATGTTTCTAAATACTATCATCTTAAAAAAATATTTACAGGTTTATATAAGGTTTTTATACTTATATCTTCGTTTTAACCTGCATTATTCCTTTTTGAAACTTACAAAGATATTAAATTTTATGCTCAAGGAATCTATATAGTTATTATAAATATAGAATTGGAAAATAGATTGACCATGGAACTTGTCTAGAGATAGTGTTTTATTAATTTTAAATCATTTAATAGAATATTATTTATTATAAAATAACATTAACTCCATTTTTGAACTATTCATTTAATTTAATTTTGAAAAAAAACACGACAAAAATGGATCTAAAATATATTCCTTTGACACTTCACTAACAAGTAATATTTATCAAAAATGTTCATGAAACATAAGTATTCATTAAATTTATAATAATTTTAATATTTTTTAAGACTTTTATATTATTATTCTGTTACTTGAATAAATAATGTTTCCACATTGTGTAAGCATTATAAATAATAATTTCACTACTAAATTTTTTAAATAAGTTACCATGATACAAAAATAATTTAAATTTGAAATGGAATATTATAACTAGAAATGTGTTTTTATCCTTTTCATAGAATATTAGAGAAATTAAAAGCAAGAAAGTGTCATTTTTTTCTTTAAATTTTATTCAATTATTATTGTGGTCAAAATCAATGAAATATGGCACAAATTGGCCTTATATTAGAGACATTGATGGAAATCGTAGAAATAAACTCATATAATAGGATAAGGTCAAGTTTTAGGTTCAATTTTGTTCCTTATCATATTTTTTTAACCTTAACTACTCGATTTAACTTTACCATGGTGATAATTAATTACTATGATTACTATTCACAATGACTAAAAATAAAAAGGGACGCTTTACAAAATTTCAGACTCATGACTAAAAATATTTATTATATTTTTAAATATTTAATCCACACAATTTCTAGAACATATTTTAAAATTAAACTCACAAAACTTGATGGAATGTTTTTTTCAGAACATTGCATTTTAAGTATAAAAATATTTTTATAAAAAATTCATGTATAAAACTCATTATAAATACTATAATTGGATTATATTTAATAATAATTAAATAATAAAATTTTAAAAATAATCCAAAATAGAATATTAATTTTTAAACACTTCAAAAGAAAATATAGTTTTCAATAAAAATCTGTATTTTTTCCTATTCATTGAAAAAACAGACTACACAGAAAATTCTTAAAATGTTACTATATGATAATTTTGATATGATTAACTCAAAAATTAAATTCTTGTTATCCAATAAAATCTATAAATGTTTAAGTAATTAGTTATAATATTTTCTCATGATAATAAAAAAACCCATTTTTAATAAAACAAATTTCTAAAGAATAAAATGGATTTACTAAAAATTAAATGATTATTTATTAAGTTTTTATCAATAAAAATATATTGAGTAAGACATTTATAAATATTCATAAATTATTTAGTCTTCTTAACACCATCCAAATTAACATCTAGGTTATAATGGACACAATTAAATAATAATACTTCATGGTTCATTTAGGCTCAGTTTGGTGTGTCATATACGCTATCAAACATACTTTTATAGAAAAATCTCAAGGTGTTACATTATAAACCTATAATTTACTAGGTAAATATATGGAGTTATTTGTTTTATGTTACTCCTA
The DNA here is from genome assembly GCA_963277665.1 of Viscum album. Taxonomy (NCBI): domain Eukaryota; kingdom Viridiplantae; phylum Streptophyta; class Magnoliopsida; order Santalales; family Viscaceae; genus Viscum; species Viscum album. The sequence continues at coordinate 1,696,728,297 of OY728147.1, forward strand.
TGTGACGATAGACATTATAAAATATTAGTACCTCCTGTGAAATGATGGAGTTAACTTTTGTATATTAATCTTAAGACCATGTTATAATTTAGTTCTTTAGGTGATTCCATTATAAATGTTTTTTTTATTAAAAGTTAGAATCCTAGTTTCTTTATTATTTAAATAAATTAAAAAATTTCCTTTGATCAATGATTATTTTCACATAGCATATTATTTTTTTGACTTTTATGTCTCTTATCTTTTGTTAGAGCATTATACCATGTCTCATTGTTTAATTTACATGTTTTTAGGGGTATTAATTACATTATATTATTCTCATGAACTTTAAAAATGTTCTCATGAACTTATTCATATCTTATACTCATCAGAGATGTTAAATTTTCAATACTTATGTTTACCCTTATTGAGTGTTTGGGGTCACTTTTTCTTATGCTTCATTTTCCTTAAGTTATAACTAGTTATGTTAAGTAGATCATTCTAAAGGGTTTCATGGGGGTGATGATGAAGACTAAAATTAGAATAATTAATTCTAGGTATAGATGTTTAAATGTTCACTTGAAGACATGGATATTGTTATATAGGATTTTCTTCATTCTCCGAAACTCGAAAACTAAAAGGAACTTATGTATATAATTGCCCCAATTTTTTTTATGTTATATGTTTTGGATTTATAAATTGAGGTAAAATTTAATGGTAACAAATCCACAAATTTAGTGATTTTTTTGCATTGGATTTAAGAGTGTCGGTTTGGGGAAATTATAATTCGTATTCAAGAAATGGTTTAGATAAATATTGTGACTATAATATTTTTAAGATGAGTTTTTTAGAGATGAATTATTTGGTTTAGCTATATGAAATACTTAGGTATAACATAAATTATTATTTTGGAAGAAATATATTACATTTTTTGTAATTTAAGCTAAAAGGTATGATACACCCTTTGAATTTAAAACATTCTTTAATTTACAGTATTATAACAACCTGGGCTTTTGATACATTAATATCAAATCATTAGATTAATGTTTAATTCATTTAAAAAATACAAGCCCATGGAAGATAATTGTTTATTGTATTTGGATACTAGGTAAACAATCTTTTTATTTAATTAAATATCTTCCACATCTTCTATAAAGATCATTCATATTTGTAATCTTCATAAACACACCCAACTAAAAACCATTCTTCATGTCATTGGGAAATGAAACATAAGAATTGGTGAGATTATATTCTTAGTAAGGGTATTCATGGGATATATCATTCTATGATAATATGAAATTATAATATGTGCATAACAGTTTGAGATTATGAACATAACTTACAAATATCATACCCAACTAATCATATATCATAATCCTATGTTATGGAATAAAGCATTATAAGTATAAAAGGCACGATTCATAAGAGTGTGAAATCATCATAATTCATGAACTATAAGATAATGTCATAAAATTATGGTTAAAATTGATATTGAAACCATTTTATTTTTCATGGTTAACTATGAAGACCATCAAACATAGTGCATCAGGCCTCGTCACCTTTTTCCCATTATGGTTTAATCCCATCACCCAGTTTCCCATTATAAATTAATACCATCAACCTGATTCCCATTGTTGATCAGTCTCGTCAACTTGTTTTCCATTATTACCTCATGAGATATAACGCATTAACCAAATAATTTGAGAATGATATAGGTCTCACTCATCCTTGGTTATAACATGACCACTGTCCTTTTTTAAAGCATGACCACCATCCATGGTAATAATGTGACATCAATCCTTTGTTATAACATAACCACCATCAAATAATTAAAAACATACATAAGTGTCCCAAAAATACCATAAATCATTAATCATATCAAAACCCATTAAAAGAAAAATGGTCTCATAAACATTCAATCATAGCATAACCCATAGAATATAAATCAGTCTCATAATCATCTCATCAATTCATCATAGCATAACCCATGGAAAAGTAATGTGTTTCAAAAGAATCTCTTCATCATAACAATAATCCATTTAAAGAGAGAATAATAATTTAATAATTTAATTATATCTCCATTAAAGAATCTATAACATCAATTTATTTCATCTTAGATGGAAAATGATTTTAAAATATCACTTGGAATATTTATTGAGGAAAATAGTCCTTCTACTTTGGAAATAAATTTTAAAAACTAAAATTTCACAATTAATATCAAAATATTTTTTTAGGAAAATAGTATTTGAAACTTATAATAGAATATTTTAATCATTGATAGATAATGATGGTGGAAAATTTCATTCAAGTCTTACACATTAAATTAATGATTCCCTTCACATTACGATGAATACCAAAAGGGACTTATATATAAAATGACCCCAACATCCACTTCAAAAAAAACTAAAAACTCAATAATTTGTAATATTTTAATTAAAAAATAATTTTAAAAAATAAAAATATTCATTTAAATTTAAAAAAAATGTTATTGAATAAGTAGATGTGTTTTCAAGTAAGGATAAAAATAAAGTTGATTTTTTAGAAAAACAATTCTTTTCACTCTTCCATGTATTAAAAGAGTTAAATAAAAGAAAAAAATACTTTTTCTAGAAATAACCAGAGGATAATAAAATACATGAGTTTATTGAGATGTATATCACTACATTTCATCAGTGGAAGCATATCATAATCAATCTCATTAAATAATGATATTGAAACATTCAACCATTACACTTTTTTATATTTTGAAACATAAGGTTCATGAAAGAAAGAATATTACAAGTTTTTTTATATAACATTATTATCATGATAATGATCATAAAATATATTCATGGTATTTATATATATTATATAAAAGAAACAAGTGGTGTGTAAGGCATGTGCCTCATTGAAATAAAATATTGAAAAAAAACCCATTACCATAAGTGTTGAAATCCATTATACATGTTTGAATCTCCTTTTTAATTAATATAAGATTACTTTAAATATATTTAAAACCCATTTTCATATTTATAATTTCATATATTATTTAATTTTGACTTTTTATTACCCATTTATTAACAATTCCTTTTGGAAAATATGTTTTCGGTATTAAATACTTTGTTTTTCATGTATGTCTTGGTTTGGTATTTTTGGTAATTTAAATTAAATCATGGTTTCATTTTATATATAATTTTATCCATGACATAAATATCATGTATATTTATTTTATATGTATTTATTTTAATCTAATAAATTTAGAGACATAAAATTAATTACACCATTCAAGGAGATGGTAGATAGCATGTACAAAAGAATTTTTTTCCATTTTACTAATGGATGAAATGAAAGAAATTAAAATAACATATTACCTATAAATAATAATTTTTATGTTATATATATCACATATTTTTATTAAACCTATCATTATTAGCTTCCATGTAGAGAGTAAGTGAAGAATGTGTTACATAACTTCATGAGGTAGTAGTCTGTTGTACACAATAGTGATGTTATGGTATTTCCACTGAATGAAAAGTAATAATTTATATGGTATATTATAGCTAAAAAGTATAATTATTCCATAAATATCATATAAACATTTTAAATTAGTCATTATTTTCATTCGTGATAGGATTTGATAGAAAATTAACTTCCTTGGTTTGTGAGGTAGTAGTCTATCGTACAGATGATTGATGGTTTCATTTTCCACTTAATGGAAGAGTATATGGATATAAGTCATGAAATATTCATTATATCACAATTTTATATGGTTTATTTCAGTTTCATTATATATTAGTTATCATAAATTGAATGGAGGTGGTAAAAGAAGAAGTGAAAAAAGGAGCCTATTGAACAAAATTACCTTTTCTCATAACAACCTCATTTGGATCTATTATTAAGGTCCCTAGGGTCGGTATTTTGGGATGAAAAGTATCTATATAACATGGATAATAATTTTGGGTTAATATTAATTCATGGGGTGGTCAATCCAAAGGGATTATGGTGTGTGAAGAAATTTAGGGGGTGGAGGTGCAATTTTATAATTGAGGAGTGGTATTCTTGTAAATATAAAATATTATTCAATAATTAGAAGTTAATGTCACACCAAGTTCCTCTAAAATTGATAATTAAAATAATAAGATAATTTTTAGTCAATAAACACCTCAAACTCAATAAAAACGCATATTTTAAATATGCTATTCCTTATCCCTAAACATTACTTAACTTTACCATTTTAGTTTCCACCATTGTAACTAGTTTTTATTTATTTACCTAGGTGATTTATCCCTTAAGAATAAAATTAAAATGAGTATTATTAGATAATTTAAACCAAATGATTCTAAATTTTAAAACCATTTTATTAAATTAAAATCATATATGTGGGGAACATTAATTTTAACACAAACACATTTGATGTGCAAACCCCCATTTTATCTTTAACTACTATAATTAATTTTAATTTGTTTACTATTAATTATTAATAAAAATTAAATTAAAAATATTTAATTATATTAATAATTATTATTCAAAATATGCAATAAATTTTACTCAATTAAATACTTATAAGTGGTATAATTTAATATACAATTAAACCCATTGATGCAATGAGAAATGGTTTACGAGGAAAAATCTCTCAAAAGTATAAAACTTTTTACATAAAATTCAATATAAAATTGATTAAAATTGTATAAATTGGATTAATTAGAATATAATTTTAATAATTTTAATTTTATAATATTTAAAACAATATGAAACTTTTTAAATACTTTAAATAAAAGGTTGTTTTAAAAAATCTTTATTTTTTACTATTCATAAAAAATCAATCTTTTATAATATTATCTGAAATTAAATAAAATATAAGTATGACATCTAAATTTTATAAATAAGGTTTTTTTAAAATATATTTTCAATAATTGGAAAAAAAATTACTATTATTATTTGTTCAAAAAATCAATAAAATTTTTTTTTAGAAAATAGTATTTTTGAAACATAAAAACAATTTACACAAAAAATTAAGAACTTTTTAATCAATATGTTTTACCTATATGAAACCATTATAATTATTATTTTAAAATCATTTATTCCCATCCATACCAAATTTTTAAATTTTATATTATGATGGTATTTTTAAATAATAATATTAATAGTATATTAGAGTTCGCTAAAACTAAATGTTGCGTGTGTTGCAAGATATCAAGGAAATTAAATTTAGTTAATGAAAAAAAACTCAGTAAATCTAGGGGTTATATATATTTTAACCCTTGTAATAAATTTCACCCCCAAAATTATATCACTTTATTAAAAACAATGGGGGATACTTCTACCTCATTACCTCCAAAGGTTCCCACGTAGCTTCCTTAAGATGGTAGTTTCACTAAACAACTATAACCAAGTGAGTAGTTCTATTTTTTATAACTTTCTCAACATGATCATAAATACCAATTATAAGTTCTTAAAAATAAAGATCATGCTCTATAAATATTACATTTTATATGAGTATATGTGATGGATCAGGTATTTACTTCTTCAAGATAGATACATAGAACACATCTTTGACTTAAAAAATCAGTGGAAGCACTAAGTGATAAGAAACCATCTATAATAGATAAATAATATCAAAAGGTCCAATATTCCTAGATCATGGATTTACTATCTTCCAGATTCTTATAAGATTCTTCTGTGGGTAAATTCTCAAAACACATTGTCGCAAACTTCAAATTCTAGATCACATTGGCAATTGTTTGAATAATTTTTCAATTGAATTTTTACTACACTTATGTGTTGTTGAATTACTCTAACCTTATATACAATATATTGTAATATATATGGTCCTAATAGATTTATTTATCTATCATAATTCCATAATGTTATAGTTCTACACTTCTTTCCATAGAGGGATTTATTTGTATCCATCTAAATGTCAGAGTGAACGATATTTTTGAATGAAAACTCCACTGGAGGATGGTGTTGATCCCAAATACATTTAAAATAAATATAATCAACATATAATCTTGGTTTTTAATTCTTCTATCAGACAAACCAACTATCTTAGGATGGTATATTGTGATTAAAGTCAACTACGTATTAAAACCAACTAAAGAATTCACCAGAACATCAAGGTAAAACTTAGATCCTAATTAGATGTAATAGAATGTGTTACTCCATCCAAACTTACCACTTTCTTAATATATATCCATGAATTATTATCCAAATATAGATCTTATATTATAGAAATAATGTGTGCTGAATTGTTAAGGTTATTGACTACAACCCATATAACATTATTCTCTTTATATGTTTTGGGGTGACCAATGACAAAATCTATGGTGATGTTTTTCTATTTTTATTTGTGTATGGGTACTAGTTGTAAAATCCATTAAGACTTTTTTTTTCTATCAAACATAAAATGATGACATAACAAACCCTGAGATAAAAACTCTATGATATCTCTCTTCATGAAATCCCACCATAAATACTCTTTCAAATCTTGATACATCGGTGTACTTCTAGGATGAATAGATAATGAAGAAATATGAGCCTCTTGTAACTGATCCATCTTCAAATTCGGTATAGAAGAAACTGTTACAAAGTTCATGAACCTTATCATTCCATCATAATCATGGTTTAACTTAGGAAAATTTATCACCTCATTTTTCAACTCCACAACATACTATTTTCGTCTTTAACATTCACTTAAATAGATGGTTGAACCCTAATTTGAGGAAGATAATTTTTTCCCCTTCTATGATAATTTCTAGAGGTATCATTTAAAAATAAAGGAGTATTATATCTTTTATAATCATTATCATAGACATTCTAGTATGATCCTTTTGACTCAAATTATATTTCACCTTTTTCAATTTCTATGGGTAGTAATGTATTGAGTATTAAAAATCTATAATCATCTCTAAACATCTTCTTGGGAGCACATTCAACTCCTTATTTTGGAATATATAATTTAAAATATTTTGATCAGTATATATATCATACTTTCTCTACAAACATAGTACCTCCATATCATTAACTAAAAATTTACCATAGATAACTCCAAATCACCTGTTGGGTAATTTTTCTCATGAACCATCAACTTTCATGAGGAATAATAAATAACTATGTCATTCTACATGAGAATTAATCCAAATCCATTCATGGATGAATCAATGTATATTAAAAACCCATATCTAATGGAGGTTAATGTAAGAATAGGATTATTTACTAATATTATCATTATTTCAATAAAATATTTCTCACATTCATCCATCTAGAGGAACTACTCTCCCTTCCAGGTCAACTATGTGTTTAGATTAGATAGTTGTGGGAAATTATACAAAAATAGATGTTAAGATCATATCAAACCAAGAAAACGTCAGATCCTAGTTTCTGTGGATTTTCTATGACAATGTTCAATTTCATTTTCCAATGATGGGTCCACTGATATACCCTTTATTTAGATTATATGAACCAAAAAAAACCTTTTGTAACCAAAATTCACACTTTGTGAATTTTTTAACATATTGTGTTTTTTAGGGTCTTCTATATAATTATCAAGGGATATTTATAATTTTACTTTATCATTGATTATATTTTAATATCTTCTATAAATACAACCATAAACTAATATAGGTAATATTTAAAAGCACAATTTATTAAATCCATGAAGATATCAGGGGTACTATTAAGACTGAATGGCATCACAATATAATCATAGTGTCCATACCTTATACATAATTTTGTCTTTGTTGGAGATGGTTCCCTAGAATTAAAATCTATGTAGTTTATGATAACATGTATCCATTGTTTTGAATATTAATAAAAATATTATTTTATCATGATTGTTCTTATATATAATATGGTATGTGATAATGTCCTAAGAGTAGTTGTCACACAAAAACGTCATAGCAATTCCACGCTATGATGAGAAATCTGAAGTACAATTACACTATTGTTAAATATATTTTCTATAGACATATGATAACATTTGAGAGACAAAAATGATATAGTATATCAGGGCTGGATACTCATTGGACTTTGAGTCATCTTTTCATGGTGTATGCCCTGGGAATATACAGTTTATGATACTCTAATAACAAGATCCGCTAAAAGGAAATCTACATTTATATGTGTCATTGTATGTTCCTATTTTAAAATTTGTGTATTGATCATTAGAAATTACTATTGTTAATAAAGATAATTATGAGTCATGTACTTTGACGTATTAACATAAACAATATCAATTGATGTTCATAGAGAGGAATTATATATTAGGCATGTCACCTATAATATTGCATTAATGAGTAATGTGAGAAAAGGAATTGTCTGTTCTATTATTTAACATAAGTTGATATCATAGACCCTTTCATGGAAATGATATAGCTTAAATAAATCCACGGTCGTGGTTTCATTTATGAAATTTCATTTTCTATAAGTTTAGAGAAAACAATCAAGCACATAGGTTGACGGAACCCACACGAAACCTGCTTGGTTAGAGATATCATAATAAAGGGATTATATTACACAATAAACATCTATATAAGGTATTATGGCATTGAATCATTAAATTATTTCTCTATGATTTCCATTTCATGTTTTTAGATTCTTACCATGAATATTAGGTTGTTTCACCTAATGCCTCTAATAAAGGGGAAAAGATGGTCACACACTAAGCATATCTAAAAGCATAGTTAAATGAATTATATTACTATTTATTATTTAACAAGTTGAGTAAATATTAATCCCACATGTGGTTTTAAAATTTTTCATGTTTAATTGAACACATATATTCTTTCACCTGTTATTCAAGAGAATGTAATGTGATTAGAATATTTAATATATACTTGTTTTCTATTTAGTAAATATAATATATATTTATTTATTAGAGAATAATGCAATAATATTTATTTAATAAACAAATAGTCATTATTAAAGGTCCAATAAATTTTATGTAGGAATGGTTGACCAGGTTTAACGGTCTGATGAGAAATAATATATATTGAATATTATTTTAATAAACAATATTTAATATTAGTCTCCAATTTAAGCACATATTGATAAATAATAATATTATTATTATTATTGAAATGGGGTTCGAGAAGGAATTAGATAAATAATTTGGGGAAATTGTGGAATTATTTATTTCTAACCATAGAAATATATAATCCTAATTATATTATTTTCTCACAGAGAAAATTCATTTTATGGTTGTGCAGAAATAATTTGGAGAATCCTATCAGGGCCTAGATAGATCCCTTCTCCATGAACACTCCCACGAACGGAGAGAGATCTTACCCGACCTCTCACTCTCATGTAAAGAGAGATTAAGGAGAACTCTTTGGAAGTGGTTCTCAAAGAGGTCAATAGTGGATGAGGAAAGTGATAGGATCTATCATTATAGCCCCCAAATATTCCTATGCATGCATTCAGAAATTTTCAGAACACTTGTAGTTAACCACTGGACGGAATCAACTTTTGATTCCTACAAAGCAATAACAATACAATGCAGATATTTTGATAGATACATTAATGTATATATAACAAAAACAAGTTAATTATTTAATTATTTTGATTAATTATAAATAATATATGATGATCCTCTATCTGGTCCCATCATTTTACCCATTTCCTCTTTTTTTGATTCAATTCCATTGATCACAATATTTATCATTGGGTAGATCTCAGATTGATCATCGGTCTTGAAAAAAAATAAAAGTTTTCTATGACCCATAACATGCTTCCACTGTGCCCAGAACTGAAAAGTGGTATCAGATATTTAAGATACTTATTTATAATTATCTATAATTATTTAAACATCTTTTATTAATGTAATTATTTATCATTTAGTTTCCAGTTCATGTTTAATTGTAAATTTGAGATTTTCTACTTCGTACATTTTTCCTATTGATCTAATGAAAATGATTAATTTTATGAATGAAGTTGAATCAAGGAACTCTTCTAAAGGTTCTACGGATTCTGGACACATAACAGAGGAGTACAACCCATGAAACTAGAGTTACACGTTGTGTACTTGTATTCAATGAATTGGGAATTAATTCAAAATTTATTTCAAACTATGGGAATTGATTACATGTTGTTTATTTATTTCATATATTATGTGTTGACATGGATATCTAGGTCTATGGTCAGCTAGATTACACAACATGTAACCCACGTACACAACATGTAGTCCCATTGAGTCATGGATGGGCTGTGTGTTACCATATATTTCCCACCTTATTAGTAACCATGTAACTCAAAGACCATAGGCCATGTAGTTGATTGTAAAAATCGTGTACTCTAGTTTTCTAAGGAAAAATTTATATGCCGAGTCCCTAGGCATATTCCTTAGATATATGGTGATATACATACATACCATGTTTCTCTCCTATACATGACAAGTACTTATACCAAGTTACACAGATTTAAAATTAATTTCATATCCTATTTAAATATTATTGACATGTTCTTTAATATGGTCATTAAGTTGATATCACATTCCATATGATATGTTATAATATTTATATAAAAATGATTAATTAATAAATACATAATTTATATATCTACATATCATATATGAGTTGTATTTCATTTGTTACTCTATGTGATTTTATGCATACCACATGACCAAAAAATCATGTAATTCATGCAATCATTAAGATGATAGTATATTTCTTAAAAGTTCATGATAAATTTTTTATTTTATACATGAAAAGAGTAAACTATGAATGAGTATAATACAATTTGGGTTAATTTGTACAGGTATTCAACATGTTTCCTTTAATGTGTATTTATGTACATAGTTATTTTTAAATATATATATATATATATATATATATATATTAATTTTTATGGTTGATAATATCAAGTAAATTCATATTATAATTAAGATACAATAATTGATTAATTAAAGAAGATAATTAATAGATTTGAGGGTGATTTATCATAAATCGGAATGATTAAGAATTGAATTCTAGTTTTATTAAATGCGTATTTTTTTAAGCATGTGGATGGATCATGAGAATAGGCCAGACCTTTGTATACGATTTGATTCTTTTAATTTATTGTTAAATTAATTTGTTGTTATATGTTCCTTATCTTATCTTTTTATGTATGGGTATGCATGCCCATTATTTCTTTTAAGTAAAAAATTTTCTCCTCACCTGCATGTGAGTAAAAAACATATGTAATGGATTGAGATATCAAGCATGTGGAGGTGGTTCAATTTTGGACCTGAGGGGATAACAATCCAAGAGAGATACATAAGTGGACATGTGGAAAGTTGTAACATAAACCTTAATTGGTTCAAGTTGTTTTCCCCTAGGTCAACAGTTAGTTTATCAACTACTAAATATTCTAACCCTTTGTAAAAGCTCATGATCATACCTTTTAATTATTTTATTTCTATCAAGTTGTATGAAACTTTTATTATGTATGTTTTTTTCCTGATCAAATGAGTAAATGAAATTATTTAGTATACAAGATAGAGGTAAAATAATTTGGATTATGAATAAATATTATCTAATTCAGAGTTAATAACAAGTAAATACACTTAATATTAACAAGAATGTGATAAACAAAATAATTGTGAATTTACCCATAAAATTATAAAATCAATCAGAAATATATATTAAGTTGGTATAGCCTTCCACCACTTTAGTTAAAATCTAGCAGAGTTCAAATTGCTTGACCAACAAAATTTGGGGTGCATTCAATTATCATTTAATTCAAAAAAACATATTTTGTGTGACTTAAATTAGTTCACATCAAGGACATACCACCAAACCAGGATATAGTGTAACTAAGAGACACTGGTCAAGGAAATCCAATTTAAGGATTTAATGATTTTAGAGTTCACAAAATAGATCGATGAACTATGAGCTAGTGTAGTTGGAATATATAATGCTTACACAGAACCATTCATGTTCCTTGACCTACCAAAGTTGTTGTTATGAGAAGGGGAATATGGATCGTTGACATTATAATATCCAATAATTTTTTTATTTTGAAGCCAATGGTGAGGGATGTTGTATTTCAATAACATAGTGGTATATTAATAAATATAATAATTTTTATTGGTCTAAATATTATCAGATTAATTATTAAAATTATTCTCATTTGGTTTTTAGAAATAGCATTGAAATGACTTTAAACATATCACTGCAATCCACAATTGAGAAGGATAACTTTTTCACCAGCACAAATTTCCATGAATGGAAAAGGTTTTGATGCATTATAATACACCGTGAAAGGAAGTTATATGTGATAGAATTATATATTAATAATGAACCATGTAAAGAGCCTAGTGATGAAGAGTTATCTCTCTATGAGAAACATCTAGATAATGATATAAATGTACAATGATTCATGCATTCATCCATGAACAATGATATTTTCGTAAAACATGATGAAATGGATGTTTATAACCTGATGTCTCACCTTCGGGGTCACTATCAATAGAAGGTGAGGCAAGAGAGGTATGATATCTCCAATGATTTTTTTATAACTAATCTTGGAGAGTCTACACTAGCTAGGCATCATGTAGTGAAGCATATTGGATATATTTAATTCATAGAAATATTATGGATTTAATTCATGGATGAGTTCCCTATAGATATAACACTTTCCTCGCTACCAAAAACCTTATCCAATTTTATTATTAATTAAAATTTGAGAAATAATGAGAAAATTCTTTTAGAACTTCATAATTTGATTAACTGAGTGGATGAGGATATGGGGAATGATAAACCATGTGTCATTATGTTGGAAATGAAATGGAAGAAAAAAGAAAAGGGGTCCAACACCCATAATAAGTTCAAATATCACAAACATCGTCCTTCTAATAAGACGAACATATATAGTGAGAGAAAGAAAAAGGAGGTCGCATGTTTTCCATGTGGCATGTTTGGCCACTAGAAGAGAAATATCACCTAAATGGAAGGGGAAGCTAATGTTTTTTTATCAAGTGTAATCTTTCAATATCAACACATTGGGTATTAGATATATCTTGCGGTACTCACATAAATATAAAAATGAGGTAACCAAGTATGTTTTGAAATATTTCTACAGGAGAGGTGTTTCTATGAGTTTCTAGTGGTATAAGGCTTGATGCCTTATCCATTAGTGACTACAACCTTACATTACTAATAATAATGATTTAGGATTTAAAATATTGTTATTATTTACCAATGGTTTCTAAGAACATAATTTATGTAACATACCTATATGTATATGGGTTTATTTTCATGTTTCAAAATAAATGTTTTTTCTTTTATAAGAATAACATATTTTATTGTATCACACATTTAAATAATGATCATTATGTATTAAATTTTTAAAACAAGGTATTGGAAAATGATAATGAATCATGTTCACACGACTCAGATAACACATAAGTATAGAATCATCATCTTGTTCATGTAAAAGAGAAGAGTTTAATAATGATCTATCAAGATGGTTATTTTGACTTATTTGAGATAAAAACACTTTAAATATGCCATGCTTGTTTATAATGAAAAATAACCAAACTGCCATTTGGTTGATAGGATTAAAGAGACAAAATGCTTCTAGGATTGGTACACACTGACATGTGTGGACCATTTATAGAAATATTTTGACATGGATATTCCTTCATCATATCTTTTACTTATTAATTAATTATATTTTCTATATCTAACTGGTGGGGTTGTAAGTCTGATTCCTTTGGTAAATTCTAAGAATTCAATTATGAAGTAGATAATTATCTTAGAAAGAAGATAAAGAAACTCAAATTATATAGAGGTGGTAAATATCTTAACCAATAGATTATCAAATCTCTACATGAGTTTGGGATTATATATCAACTCACTACACATTACATACCATTGTAGAATGGTGTTAATGATTGGAGGATATTCACCTTGTTATACGTGGAATGGTTGATGATGAGTCATGTAGATATTTAATTATCCTTTTGGGGATATGCATTACAAACTACATCATACACATTAAATCGAGTACCAAATAAATTAGAAAATGGAAATCTTTTTGAGTTATGGAGTGGAAAGAAAACTTTTTTGTTGCAGACTTGTGTATCATTATAGGGTATCCCAAGGAATAAACAGTATATTACCTATAAAACCCTTTAGAAAAGAAACTAATTTTATTCAAACAAGTCATATTTATTGAGATAGAGAACATCCTAAAAAATTATAGTGGGAGAAATATTGACTTACATGATGTTTATGCTCAAGATACCAAATAGTTGGTATCAGAACAGATTCTATAGATCCCCGTGGAAAAAGTATTTCCAAAAACATAAGTATTTTATAGGAGGGAATGAGAGTAAAGAGAACCATAGAGATATGGTTTTCTAGTAATTGTAGATGGTGACTCATTATTGGTTGACAATGATGAACCACTCTCCTATAAAGAGGTAGAAGAGAAATTGAAATCAACAATTTGGAAAGAAACCATGAATTGTGAAATGGATTTCATGAATCAGAAAGAATTTTGGGTTTTGGTCGATGCACTAGTTGATGTAAAGCCCATTGGGTACAAATTGGTATTCAAGATAAAATTAAACATGGAAGGTAAATTAATTACTTATATAGAAAGGATAGTAGATAAAGGGTTTAAATAGAATCAAGTAATTGAATATGATAAAACATTTTAACCAGTTTCCATGTTTAAATATATCATAATTATACTTTCTATAGTATCTTACCAAGACTATGAGATTTTGGAAAATGGATGTCAAAATTGTATACCGTAATGTGAACTTTTAAGAAGATATCTATATAACACAACTATAATGTTTTGTGACTCTATTAGATCCCAAATGTAAATTCATGTTATAGAGATCCATTTATGGATACATGTAAGAATCCAGGTCATGGATCATTTGTTTCGATGAATCCATAAAATAATTTGGTTTCATTAAGAATGACTGTGAGTTAGTGTTTATTAAAAGTTTAGTGGAAATGTGGTCTTTATCATAGTATTATATGTTGATGACATATTACTAATTGTAAATGAAATACCAGTCTTACAGTCCGTTAAGGACTAGTTAAATAAGAGTTTACCCATGAAGGAATTAGGTGAAGGAGCCTAAAATATGGGGATCGAGATCATTCCTAATAGTTCCAAGAGGCTTCTAGGACAATGTTGATGTACATATATTGACCTTGTATTAAAGAGATTTATTATGGAAGAATCCGAGAGGGGATTAGTTCCAGTGTCACGTGGTTTCTATCTTTCTAAGAAAACCTGTCCTCAGACACAGTGCGGTATAGAGATAATAAGTAAGATAACATAAACTTCTATGATAGGATAAATGATGTATGTCATGTTAAGTACTATACTTGATGTTTCATATACATTGATCATGGTAGGAATATATCAATAAGACCTAGGAGAACAACAATGTTATATTGTTAAGGCTATACTTAAGTATCTAATAGAATCTAAGGATGTGTTCCTGGTGTGTAGAGGAAATGAGGTTCTCATCCTCAAGGGTTATATTGATGATAGTATTCATACAAATCATAATGATCTAAAATCACAGTCAGGATATGTTTTCATTATCAACGGTGGAGTTATGGTCAAGAAGAATTTAAAGTAGTCAGTTGTCGCTGATACTACAGTGGATCCCGAGTATATAGCGGCTCCTGATGCAGGAAATGAATATTTTGGGATATGAAACGTTTTCTAGGATATTGATGTGGTATCTAGAACTAAAGACCCTATAACATTGTATTTTTCATAATACTATAGTGGTTGATATTGAAAAAGATATAAGTTCACACCAACAGGTAATGCATATACTCCATATATATCACCACTTGAGGGATTTTTATTAGAGGGGTGATGTTTTAGTAAGAATGGTACCCATGAAAAAGAATATAGTGGATCCCTTGAGTAAAGTCATATCTTAGTTGAAGCATGAGTATCATGTGAGAGCTATTAGACTGAAGGTTGTGAGAAGTTGTCTATAGTGAAAGTGGGAGTCTATGGGATTTTATGCCCTAGAACCAACATATGTATACATTGTGATAATATATATTAATATTTACGAATATTAATAAAATTCTTACCACGTAATTATTTTTTTCTATGTAATATGGTATGGTATAATTTACAATGATTAGATATCATTCCAAAAGGTCATAACATTTCCCTGCTATGATGAGAACCCAAAAGTGTTATGACGCTATTCTAAAATATATGATCAATAGATGGATGATATTATTTGAGGGACAAAAATGATATAGGATATAAAGGGTGGAGACTAATTGGACATTGAGTCACCTTTTCATGGTGTACACCCTTTGTAATATCTGGTGTAGGATATTATGAGAATAATACCCACCAATAGGAAATCAATATTTATATGTGTCACTAGATGTTCGTATTTGCAGACATGTGTATTGATACATATAATTTAATATTATTATTAAGGAGTACTATGATTCTTATACATTGATGTATTAATAAAAACTAGGATGACAAATGCTCGTAGTGAGGTAGTATGTGTTGGGTGCGTTATGAGTAATATTTAGTTAATTAATAATGAGATAAAATGATTTTCCCTTCTTTTCATTAATTGAAGTTTATATCTCATACCCTTATATGGAAATGGTATATCCTAAATAAGTCAATGGACATGGTTTTCTATAGGAATGTTCAATTTCTAGTATGTTAATGAAAGAGACATTGAGAACATAGGGTGATGGGACTAGCATGAAACCTACTTGATTATAGATATTGTGAAAAATAGATTATATTATATAGTAAGCATCTGTAGGTGGTATTGTGTCATTTAATCATTAAATTATTTCTATATGGCTTCCTTTTCATGTTTCTAGATGTTAACCCTAGACTTTAGGTTGTCTCACTTAATTCCACAAAGAAAAAGGCCTATTGGGTCACACACTAAGTGTATCCAGAATCTCAATTAAATATTTTATATTATTAATTATTATTTAAGAAGTTGAATAAATATTATTCCCACATGTGGTTTAATAATTTTTCATGTTTTCTTGATTTCATATATTTTTTCACCAATTATTTAAGAGAATATGATGTGAGCAGAATATTTATTAAATATTTATTTTCTATTTAGTGAATATAATATCGAATTATTTATTGGTGAATAATTTAGTGATATTTATTTAATAAATAAATTTTCATTCATAAACTTATGATAAATAATATTTATCAATGATGGAAAAATTTTAGTGGTCTGAAGAAAAATAATATTTATTGAATACTATTTGAATAAATATTATTTAATTTTAATTCAAAATTTAAGAACATGTTGAGAAATAATAATATTATTATTATTATTAAAAATATGGGATTCCTCAAGGGATTAAATAAAAAATATGGGGAACTTGTGTAATTACATATTTCTAACCCTAGAAATATATTATCCCAATTGTATTGTTTTTATATAGGTTAAATTCATTTTTTTGTGAACAATGGATTTGGAGAAACCTCTCAATCCCTAGAGAGATCCCCTCTCTATAAACTCTCCCAAGAATTAAGAGAAATCTTCATCCACCTCCCCTCTTAAATCAAGAGAGATCAAGGAGAACTCTTTTTAAGTGGATCATTAGGAAATCATTGTTGAACAATGCAAGAAATAGGATATGTGGGGATAACACTCAGAGATTTTTATGGTGATTTTCTAGTATTTTTGAAACACTTGTGAATCCTGACTATATGGAATCTTCCCTTAATTCCTACAAAGCAACAAAATAACAATTCATATATGTTATTAGATCCATCAATGATGAAATAATTCTAAAAATGTAATTTTTTAATTAAATAAATTAATTATAAATAATATATAGTGATCCTCGATCTAGTTTTATAATTGTATACATTTTTTAAATTTATTATATTTCTTTGATTATGGTGTTTATCCTTTTGTGTATCTTGGTTTTATCATTGATCATCAAAATAAAAAAATATGGGCACAACCCATTGCATTCTTCTCATATTCTTAGAAACTAGATTATTGGGTATATTCCCCATCTTTACCTACAATTGATGATCTCCAAATAATGGTCAGTCCGGGAAAAGTATTTATCTCCAAGAATTTGATTTAAAAATTCAGAAATATGGAATAAAGGATACTTGTTCACGATCATGATCTTATTTAGCTATCGATAATTAATTTTGAGTCACATCGATTCATCTTTTTTCTTAATAAATATAATAGGTTCACTAATGGTGATAGAAAATGTGGTATAAATCCTTTATAAACATTCTCTTAGAGTTTCTTCTTCACTTTTTTAAATTCAACTTGATCCATTCTATAGGGATTCTTTGAAATTCGTACAATTCTAGGTATGAGTACAATTGATAACTCAAAATCATGATTTGGTTGAAGAATAAGGAACTAAACTATTAATACATAAAAAAACTCTTGAATAGTATGAATGTATTTGATCTGGAGCTTCTCCCTGACCATCTAAGATAAATATCCTTCATGGGTAGGAATGAATACCCAAAAGGTAGAAGTAATTTCCCATGGAATTTTTTATTCATCCTCACATTCATAAATGGTCATGGGTTAATTTTGAATATGAAATGTGAATTAACATCTATATATATTTATATGGGTTCTATATAATGAAATCCAATTTGTTCCCATAATCACATAAAATTCAACTAAATTAAGAATAACTATATATTCATGCAGCACGTTCTCACATACTTCAATACAAGAGAAATGATAGACTTGTGAAGTGACCATCATACCATTAATGGTTTTTATTATTAACTCAATTTCTAATCATTGTGGTCATAATTAAATAACCCTTTCAGATTACCTAGTTATAAAAAAGTGAGTATAAAAAATAAAAAAAAATACATTATCCATTTTAGAGTGGTGATATTTGTACCTTTCACCACTTTATTCTCATAACCCACTTTGGAAGTCATGATCATAAGATATTTCCCTTTATCTTTGGGCTTGGGAGGTTTATGATTACAATCATCAAAAACCATCATATTCATTCACTATTTTCAATAATTTTAATACTCCTTAGATTTGAATACTTTGAGAGTTGGTGGTGAAATAATTGGAACCTCATTCTCCTCCATTTCATTAACTATCCCATTAATCACATTTCCATATTAATGGGATTTATAACCCAACCTTACATATTTAAAGAAAACCCATTAGATTCATGTATTCATTTTCATAATTCCCATATTCCTTTAATTTTAATCATTAGGGAGTGGGTAGTTCATTAGTTTGAATTCTATTCTCCTCTATTTTTTTAACTACCCCATTAATCACATTTCAACATTAAAGGGATTTATGAACAACAATTATACATTTAAGGAAACTCCATGTTCAATTTAAAGAATTTCCTTGATGTTTCTTCCCATATTTATATCATGTATATGGATATAATTTATTTCCACCATGTGATTTAGTCATGTTTTCATGAGACTTGATCTTTCTTTTGTTATAAAACCCATCAGAATGTTTGGAATATCAAAAAAAAATTATACCTTGAGTGAACTTCATTAAATTAATTCACAGATACTAATGTATCATATGTATAATACATTTTGGAAACATGGTTATAGTCCACTAATGAATTTATCAAGTATTCATTTAGGAATGATGATTAAACAAGAGGCATACCTTTAACACCTTGTAAAATAAGACTAATAAAAACCAATAGATTCATCATCCTTTTTCATAAGCTCAAAGAATTATGATAAATATTTTTTATGAATTATATTAGGTAAGTAATTAATGATAAATATACAATTAAACTCTTCTCATTCTATAGATTTGATTTATTCCACTTTCCTTGTATTCTTAATAAGGTTCCTCCATTGATCTAATTCTCCTTCCAAATGATAAATAGCTAGGAAAAAAATTTCTTGTTCTGATAACTAGATAACATAAAATATATTATAAATTGTGATAATAAATCACTTAGCCATTTATGGTTCTTGAGATCCACTAAAAGGGGTTGTATGATATCTCATGAAGGATTCAAAAGGACATCGTTTCCTCCTTTGATCATTTAGAATATCATAATGAATCATGAATTGATAAAGGTTTGTGAGAATAATAACCAATTTATACATCCCAAATTCCATATAATATGGTTTCTTGAGTGTAAAATCATTTCATTATACATTAAATTCATTATTATCATGGATCCTTTGGGTTATATCCATTAATAAAAACCAAAAATCATATTATGAGAAACACTAAAAATTGTTTGAAAACATATAGTCTTAAAAAATTACTTGAGGTTATCTAAATCAAGACACCATATTTTCATTCTATGAACCCTTTGGGTTAACCTAGGTTATCCACAATAATAATATTCTCAAATCCACTTTTATAGTTCACAAAGAAAAGGTAAATTAACCAAATCATATCCCCCATGAGTTTCAAACTAAGTGAATAGTGGGGGTCATTAATGTCTAATAGCTAATGCATGAGTAAGGATCAACATGCCTTTTTATTAGTTACTACCACTAGGTACTTATATGAAAAAACCATGTCCACGTATAGTATTGAGATAGGGATTTATTATATGGAATCCCGCCTGTTATAACATAACTTTTCATTACATTTTACAAATAGAGGATCTTTAAAGTCTAGTGTCTTGGAAATCAGGAAAATAAAACATGAAAATAACATAAAACATTATTATAATCTACATGTAATGATTAATAATAAGATCCTACTATGTAAATTTGCTTCATCTCTTACCCTAGAGACATACATAAATGGAAAGAGTGAGCAAAAGCCCCAATAAAGAAATCAAGGGAATCAGTTTACTTCTGATATCAATAAGAACATGATGAAAACCACAAGACATGAGAAAAAGAAAAAAGGCATATCATAACAAAAATACCATGAATCACAACTTGAATATGTTTTTAAAATATTTCATTTATAAATTCATGAACATATCACCAAGGTTCAATCCCAGGGTGTTATAAAAACATTACTAAGGTTGTTAACCAATGTATTGTGAAGCTTTTCATCTCTAGAGATTAATTATTTTCCCAATGTATTAGAGTGATATCAAGGCGAACCCTTAATATGTATTTATTTTCATGTTATACACATAGATAATAATAAAAAATTTCATAAATAACCCAAATATAATCAAAGAAATTTGTTTCATGTCAAAATCATTACGTTTAAAAAGTACTTAAAAATAAGATCATTATGTCATTTATAACCCATTGAAATGGAGTGAGGGATATATGTATGTCAATTAAATAATAAAATAGATATATTTTATGTATTTATGAATACAACTAGAAATTAAAATACGTTCAGGTATCCCCATAAACAATACAAGATAATTTCCTGAGGAAAAGAGAGAGATTTTGAGACAAAAATTCGGCAGCATAACAGCTACATAACATCATTTTAGAAAACATAAAAAAAAGAGAGGGGATGGAGTTAAACCACTATTAAATAATTAATAATACAGTATGGTTACAAAATAATATCATGGTATGGATATTTTAATGACATACATCATGAAAATAAAACATTAAAGAAAAGAGAAGATGCTATTTCTATTATGAAAACATCGGTAGCCTTACAGCGTCACTAAAAATTTCAGAAAATAAATTAATGAGAGTGGAAAGGGTATCTCATCATTTTGAAATGAAATATAAAGTAATAAGAACATATAAGAAAATAACCCCAGTTTATAATATGGAATCTAGAAGACATAACATAAATAAAATCATGACTAAAAAAAGGAGGGTGAAAGGTTCCCTTACCGTGAAGAGTATCTTCGAAAGCTCAAAGGTCGGGACCTTGGTGGGATTGAGGGAACCTTGGGAGGACTCCTTGGGAGGTATAAAGACAATATCATAGTTGAGGAGTATTTTCTAATTATATTAATGATGTAGTTTCTTGGTATTTATAGGGAAAGAGAGGGAATATTTAATAAATTTCCAAGGGACACCTCATCGGTGGTATTTGCAAAACCATGGGCTTTCCCATGGTATTTACCCGTGGTATTGTCCCATTGGAACACATAATAACATATATTATTGTTCACAAGTCTATCAGATTTATTACATTATGATTAGATCTTCAACTAAGTCATTAAGCAGCCGAAACGCAAAACTGTATTTTTACTATTCACTGAAAATTCAACTGTTTCAGAAAAATACCAAATATTTACCGAAACCTAATATTGATGTTCTGAATTTAAAATTAAATAAATTATATAAAAAAATTCATTATTTTTAATTTAATTTTTAAATAAAATCATTATTTATTCAAAAAAAACTACTATAAATGTATAACTTATTTTGTAACACCTTGAAAAGGTAATCAAGGTCCCATAAATTTATCGAATAACCATAAGACAATAAAGTAACAATTTATGATTACATTTTATCAAAATAAAATTATTGTTAAATTATTAAACAAATTATAATATTGTATATTAAATATTTATAACCTATAAAAATAACAAACCTTATATTATGATCGTTTTTTCACTTTTAAGATGTCCAAATAGTATTTATACATTCAAGAGTGAAGTTTCTGTTTTTTACCAATTTTCTATCCATTACTATTCATTATTATCCATAATGGTATGTTATTATTCATACTTTACTATTTACTAAAAACAATTTGATCATATTAGACTCTAAATTTCTTACTGATCACAAATACAGTTGCCCATTTTTTTAAAATCATTTCACATTATTAAATATTTAAAGTTTACATGAATATTTTAAAATACCCTTTTTCCAATATTCATCAATAATATTCATCCTATATTTATCCGGACATTTGAAAATCATAAATTTTACCATAATGAGAAATAAAAATATTATTTATACCAAGGGATTGAAAAATGTTTCTAAGTCCTCTTTACACAGCCTCTTATATCACCTGCACAGGACCTATGTATAAGGTGTGTTATAGGGATAGAATCTCAGGGAGGCTCAGACAACACTACTAGAGTGGTGATTTCTATATTCTTGAACTTCTCCCTTAGGTTGTTACACCCCGATATTTTATAAAAAATATTCTTTTAATTTCATTAATTTCTTGTGTTGTATTCTACACCAAGATTACCTTGCGCTATACGCAACACCGTATTAGCTTGCAGTATACACAACACTATTTTTGGATCGTGTTACACACAATTTTGATAATAGTTATTCTACGCAACATTGTGTATATATATATATATATTCAATGTATAAATGAAATATGGTTGGATTCTGTTATAAGAAACAACGAAGGATTCTTTCACAACACGCAACCCTAACTTGTCTTGCATTACACGCAATCGCGACCTTCATCGATAGCGTGTGTTGTACGCAATACCAGGTTTTACTAAACAACGATATATTATTATAATATTGTTATGAACTAGCCGTTATGAATAGTGTTAACTAAATTTTGAATTTTATAACATTATTATTCATCTTACACATTTCTATAACATGGTATAAGAACAAAATAAATTTTTCGGGTAAAATAATTATTTTTCAAGAAATGCAGTTTTGCCACCTTTTGATGGCGCACCCACTTTAAATCTAGTTTTGACATGTTTATAAGTTCAATTTGACAAAATGAAATTTTTATTTTGAATCAGGATATAAAAATTTACATTAGATAAAGTTTTGATATTTTTCCGATAACTTTCATATTTTAATGAATAGTAAAAACACGCTATATTTTAATTAAAAACAACTTTTTTCATCGTAATATATTATGTCGTTAAATTATAATATTTAATGGTTTTAAAGTATAAATAGAATATATTTTTACCATTTAATATAATGTATGTCATTAGAATTAATTTTACCTTGAATTCGTAAGTTAAATCAATTCAATCTTTTGCAATGTTTTAAAGAAAAACCTGTTTTCTCTCGACAAGAGGATTAATTTTAATTTAATTTTTGAAACTTTTGTGTATTGAATTTGTAAAAATGGATTCCATATTTGGAATCAGTGGATCCAAATTATTTTAATAAGCTACCTATTATTTTTGAAAATTATGAATAGTAACTACAGTAAATTTTATTTACCATAGTAAAAGGTAAATCTGGTAATTAAGGGTAAATATAATATTTTAAAATTACCCTAACAAATGTAAAAATCCTATTGGATGACTAAAAGTTGACCCATATCACCTAAGGATCGGATTAGATTAATTTAATTAAATTTTTTCAATGAAAATAATTAAATTATTATTAAAACCAATGAATTTGACAACATGTCAGTTTCTTAAATCTTATAAGTATATTAATTTTAATCTAGTGATAAACTTCATGAATCTTAGAACATGAATAGTATCCAGAAATCTAATACAATTATATACATCATAAAAATTTATTTAGAATTTTTAAGGATTAAATAATTATCATTTATTATGACACAAAGATGATGCATTAATTGTCTTATTAATGAAATATTGACATAATTGATGTTATAAATGCCCAAATAAATGCAATTTGAGACTTTTTATGACTTACACTAATTTTATAGGTTAAAATGACATTTTATTTTTGATTTAAGTAACTTGTTTCGAACTTATCATTCTGTTATGAATTTCATAAAAATCATGTACCAAATAGTGTCAAAATTGACATAAATTAGTTTTTAAAACAAATATTATATTATTAATAGTTATTTTATTCCTAAAAATCTAAGGTTCGGACAAATGACTTAGATAAGATTATATATATTAACAGTAAACAACCTGGGGTTCGTTTGGCTTGATATAGTAAGTTTATTAACCATATAGTGTAAGAAAACAAAAAGACACGGTAAAAGTTAAATTATTTAACTTAGAGTTAAATATAATTGATAAGGTTAAAATAATAACCTAAAAATGTCTAAATCCTATTGGATGAGAGGCTTTCGACCCATCCCCACTTTATCTTCTAAATAAGACCCTTTGGAACCATTATAAACCGAATTTGACCTTAATATAAAATAATATTTTGAGATTTTCCTAAGGTGCCCCTCTCCTCCCTTATAAAAGGGAACCTACTCCCTCTCCTCCTCACACCAATTTGAGCATTAAAGCTCGGCCAACCCCTGCAAAAATCTCTTCTCCACTTCCCTAGTATCATCCTAGAGGTCCTGGGAATCTTCAAAGACCATCCTTAGTTCTTTAGGTGGAGGTTAAGTGAAGGCGTGTCAAAAAGAGGTAATATCCATTACCGATCTTTTTCAATTTCTTTCTTCTTCAACTTCTTCTTATTTAGTTGTTTCATGATAAAGTAATAAAATCAGTATTTCTTATATAATGATATGTTATTATAAATATTAAACAACTCTAATTAACCTTCTATACATCCTACGGAAAAAGGAAATCACTGCGCATGCGTACGTACGGAATACCGTCTCCACGCCGTGGTGTAATCTATTTTCCGCCACCACCTTAATTGGATGGGTATAATGGTGTAATGAGTAACTATATATGATTATTATAAATTGATATTGATACTGAATAGTATACATACACTTCAACACAAGTTAACGATCATGAGAACGATGTCATCACTCGTGCGTACGTATGGACTACCGTCTCCACGACGCGATGAGATTCATTCTCCACATTAACCATTCATGAATGATTATAAAGTATATATAATATATAATAATGAAATATATGACATGTTAAGTCTACTGGATTTATGTATATATATGTATGTCATCTACTTACTTCCATTCAAGACAATAAGGAAAGGAAAACATCGTTCATGCGTACGTACGGACTACCGTCTCCATGAACAGTGTGTTTCATTTCATTTATCTATCTATTATATAAATATATACTGAATATATATGATATATAGATCATGTTTTATATTCTGGAAGAAATTAAATCATGATATAAGTAATAATAATTTCATGAACAACAAGTCCAAACACCTACAATAAATGAAACAATTTTACCCAAAACGCTTCTTTAACATGTAGTTTACAAAAGAACGGGTAATATAAAGTCATAAGTGAACCATATATGATATCATAACAACGAATATGATTTTGTAATAAGTTAATGACATTATTTAAATCATTATACCGGAGGTTCGGATACGTACAAAGCATATCAGATATAAGGTAAGGGAAATATCACAATCTCATTTTTATCAGTGATTGTTTATACTTTGGTATTTACTGGGGTGTATTTTATCATCCAAATCCATGTTTCCTGAATATGTAATATTATTTCCATACACCTACAATTTTTTAAATCCAATTTTACCCTACGGTGAGTTTTTAGTAAAAGATATGAAAGGAATCTTTTGTCATTTTTCGTACGAGGTACTTTTTGACTTTTCCGACAAAAGTACGAGAAGAATGTTTTTAACTTATACGGCATGAATGGACTTTTAAAACAAAATTTCCAAGAATCTTCCTTTACATGTTTTCAATTTTATTTTTAATCAACTTCTTTTAGTTTATAATTGTACGACATGTTAAGAAAGGAAAATTGTTTTTGAAGTAGAAAGGATATTTTCCTCATGAATGAAGTTTAAGTGTTTTATCAAAATTGTTTTCCATCTAAGATAATAAAGGGTTCTGTTTTAATCCCTATTATTACATTGATTTGATTATGTTGTGATGGAATTATTTTTATGAATTTTCTTTATCGTATATGAATTGTTTTATGATGTCATGATGTTTAAGATTCCCATTTTTATTACATGGGTTATGCAATGATGTATGGTTTAAGATTTTATGGCACACATAAGAATAGTATCATTATGAGATGGGTGGGACCTATATCTCCCTCCAATTCATTGGGTAAAGATTTTATATCTCATGAGATAGACATGGCTGGAATGGTAGGTTATACCGGTTCAGTGAAACAGGACTGAAACGAGGGTGACTCGGTTCAGAAATGGACTTTGTCCACTAAGATAGTCTTGGAAATGAGTCTTGACTAATAAGATATGATTCTATATGATTATGTGTGTATGCCACAAAGTTCCATGTTTTAAGTTATGATTATTGGGATTTCATTTCACTACTATGATTTATCCCATGTTATGAAATTATGCTCTATTTTGCAGGTTAATATTTCCAAAATGTTATGTTCTTATGAATATGATGTGATTGATATTTCTTCTGTTTACCCTTACTGAGCATTTGAGCTCACCCTTTTATGTTTTCTTTTCCCCAGGATATAAAGAAAGGTTTTAGGTAAGAAAAAAAGGGAAGATCTTTATGGGAGATGTTGAAGATCTTTCACCATGATTAGAAGATTATGTTCCAAGTTTCCAAAGACACTAAACTATTACGGTCCTTGTGTGTGTGTTTTTGTTATGTAATAAGTTTTCCGCAAAAGAATTGTAATTTCCTTGTACGTTAAGCTTCGGGTCTCTATAGTTGGTATCAGAGAAAAGGTTTAGTCAACCTTTGGAAACTAGGATGTGAGAACGTTAGTGAGATCCCTAGAGATATTTCTATGGTATGTATAGGGATGTCCCAAAGGATAAGTATACGTATAGGATATAGTCCTAGAACTATGGTAACGATCTTAGAATTTAACCTATGATTTTAGATATTGAAGTTACTCCCCCTTTATTATGATTTTTGCCTCTAACACTATTCTTTTTGGGTATTAGAAAATGGCTGGAAAGAAGATGATTCACAATAATTAAGGATATTATGGACAATGGAATGATATTCTTCATGAGAAACCAAATGAAATGGTATTTGGAAGTCCACCCATCATTATTATGCCGAATCAGCAATCTCATAATATGATCAATAAACTCAAATTTGATAACTTTCCTGACTCGACTAATAAGAGAATGATGGAGTTTCATGATGATCATAGAGGAAAGAAAGTTCAATTTCCCCTATGTAAATCATGTGGGAAGAGGCATCAAGGAGAATGTTTCAAAGGAACTGGAAGATGCTTTTGGTGTGGAAAAGAAGGACACAAAGCCAGTAAGTGCAAAGGAAAAGGTTTAGTTAACACTAGGGATGAGGATAATGGTATTGCTACGACATCAACAATGGTTAAATGTTTTAAATGTGTAATGTACGGGCATTATGCAAACCAATTCCCTAAGGTAAAGTCTCATGAAGAGAATCAGTATGGTCGTATGGGAAGTATTTATGTTGATGATGATGAAGAGACTATAAATGATATGTGAAATGAAAGAATTGTTGAAGCTCGGTCAATGGTTTAAGAATGTAGTGGAATGATTACATGTTTATCATGTGTAATGTTTTATAAGTAATCTCGTGGTACTATAGAATAAAGAGACATCTAAGTATTATTGCACTTTTTTCGTTCCTTGAGTTTTGAAAGTGTATGATTAATGGTACCAGTATCCATGAAAGATTATTCTGATATTTTTGGAATGTAGATGATATGCGCGTAATGAAGGGATAAGGAGAAAATTAAATGTTTGATAGTATTCATGAGCTCATGACTGATATAAGGAAATAGTTATATCATGGTTTGAGTATATATAATTTTGGGTTTTTGGTATGTGGAATGCGTTAAATTTTGACAGCACTCATGTTTTTACTAAGATTCAATGGGTATTCATTTTTCAAGAGATTACATGATTATGGTATTCACATGACTGGAATGTGACGAACAAGATATATGAGGGATAAATGATGGCATTCACGTGATCATTTTATCTATACTATGATCTTGGACCGAAGTATTTTGGATAAGCCTAAAGATTGGAATGGATTATATTGGACATAAGTTAGTATTGTTTAAGGATAGAACCTTTTTTCGATATTATTGATGGGATGATATAGTAATGTAGTTTTAGAAAAAGGATAACCTGTAGGATGGGCGACAGCCCATCGCGTCGGACAAGGCTGTGGGAATCGAACCCACAACTGAAGTGTGACTGGCCTTTATCGCCTACCACTGGCCTACAGGAAGTCCCTAGTTAGTATTAACTAATTTTATTTTATTAAGCGGTATGATATATGAAGTATATGTTCATTTTTGGAACCATATATGATTAATCTAAGCATATTATGGACTTATAACTTTTGATAACATTTTGTTTGAAAGAGATGGAATGACCCATCATTCTATCACATGATCTTCTAACACATCACGAATAACAAATTCAACTTCATTTCTTTAAGGGATGAAGTGGAAATTGTTCAATTCACGAACAACAGTGAGATTGTACCAAAATCATGCAAGTATTTCTTTTATTTCATCAACTTTAGGGAAATGATCTTGAAAACCAAAAATGTTGTCCTAGTGCTCTTATATCTGATGAATCAGATAGTACCTTAGATCGTCACAAATTTATGGTTTTGTGATTGCTGGCTTTTCCATAGCCATGTTCTCTACCACTCTCCATCAAAAAATGATGGTTAGATTTCCCTTCCATATTCATATTTTCACCTATGTGGAAACCCAGTGATTAGTTTATTTGGGTAATCATTACATTTCGTACTTTAGTTTTTAAATCCAAGTTTTGGTATTCCTTTTTACGATATGGGTTTCTATTAAACAAACTTTCGAGTAGTAAACCATTTATAACCCCGACGAATTTCGAGGCCGAAATTCATTTTAAGGGGGGTAGAATGTTACACCCTGAGATTTTATGAAAAATATTCTTTTAATTTCATTAATTTCTTGTGTTGTATTCTACACCAAGATTACCTTGCGCTATACGCAACACCGTATTAGCTTGCAGTATACGCAACACAATTTTTGGATCGTGTTACACACAATTTTGATAATAGTTATTCTATGAAACATTGAGTATATATATATATATTCAATGTATAAATGAAATATGGTTGGATTCTGTTATAAAAAACAATGAAGGAATCTTTCACAACACGCAACCCTGACTTGGCCTGTATTACACGCAATCGCGACCTTCCTCGATAGCGTGTGTTGTACACAATACCAGGTTTTACTAAACAACGATATATTATTATAATATTGTTATGAACTAGCCTTTATGAATAGTATTATCTAAATTTTGAATTTTATAACATTATTATTCATCTTACAAATTTCTAGAACATGGTATAAGAACAAAATAAATTTTTCAGGTAAAATAAGTATTTTTCAAAAAATGCAGTTTTGCCACCTTTTGATGGCGCACCCACTTTAAATCTAGTTTTTAAAATTTTTATAAGTTCAATTTGACAAAATAAAATTTTTCTTTTGAATCAGGATATAAAAATTTACATTAGAAAAAGTTTTGATATTTTTCTGATAACTTTCATATTTTAATGAATAGTAAAAACACGCTATATTTTAATTAAAAACAACTTTTTTCATCGTAATGTCTTATGTGGTTAAATTATAATATTGAATGGTTATAAAGTATAAATTGAATATATTTTTACCGTTTAATATAATGTATGTCATTAGGATTGATTTTACCTTGAATTCGTAGGTTAAATCAATTCAATCTTTTGCAATGTTTTAAAGAAAAACCCGTTTTCTTTTGACAACAGGACTAATTTTAATTTAATTTCTACAACTTTTGTGTATTGAATTTGAAAAAATTGATTCCATATTTGGAATAAGTGGATCCAAATTATGTTAATAAGCTACTTTTTATTTTTGGGAATTATGAATAGTAACTACGGTAAATTTTATTTACCAAAGTTAAAGGTAAATCGGGTAATTAAGGGTAAATATAATATTTTAAAATTACCCTAACATATGTCAAAATCCTATTGGATGACTAAAATTCGACTCATATAACCTAAGGGTCGGATTATATTCGTTTAATTAAATTTTTTCAATGAAAATAATTTAATTATTATTAAAACCAAAGAATGTGACAACATGTCACTTTCTTAAATCTTATAAGTATAATAATTTTAATCTAGTGATAAACTTAATGATACTTCAAACATGAATAGTCTCCAAAAAAGATAATACAATTATATACATCATAAGAATTTATTTAGAATTTTTAAGGATTAGATAATTATCATTTATTATGACACAATGATGATGCATTAATTGCCTTATTAATGAAATATTGACATAATTGATGTTATAAATGCCCAAATAAATGTAATTTGAGACTTTTTATGACTTACAGTAATTTTCTAGGTTAAAATGACATGTTATTGTTGATTTAAGTAACTTGTTTTGAACTTATCATTCTGTTATAAATTTCAGAAAAATCATGTACCAAATAGTTTCAAAATTGAAATAAATTAGTTTTTAAAACAAATATTATATTATTAATTGTTATTTTATTCTTAAAAATCTAAGGTTCGACCCAATGACTTAGATAAGATTATATATATTAATAATAAACAACTATAGGTTCGTTTTCCTCGATATAGTAAGTTTATTAACCATATAGTGTAAGAAAACAAAAAGACACGGTAAAAGGTAAATTATTTAACTTAGAGTTAAATCTAATTGATAAGGTTAAAATAATAACCTAAAATTGTCTAAATCCTGTTGGATGAGAGGATTTAGACCCATACCTACTTTTGCTTCGAAATAAGAACCTTTGGAACCATTATAAACCGAATTTTACCTTAATATAAAATAATA
The DNA here is from genome assembly GCA_963277665.1 of Viscum album. Taxonomy (NCBI): domain Eukaryota; kingdom Viridiplantae; phylum Streptophyta; class Magnoliopsida; order Santalales; family Viscaceae; genus Viscum; species Viscum album. Next base: position 1,696,759,763 of record OY728147.1, read on the forward strand.
ATTTGAGATTTTCCTAAGGTGCCCCTCTCCTCCCTTATAAAAGGGCTCCTCCTCCCTCTCCTCCTCACACAAATTTGAGCATTCAAGCTCGGCCAACCCCTGAAAAAATATCTTCTCCACTTCCCTAGTATCATCTTAGAGGTCCTAGTATTCTTCAAAGACCATCCTTAGTTCTTTAAGTGGAGGTTAAGTGAAGGCGCGTCAAAAAGAGGTAATATCCATTACCGATCTTTTTCAATTTCATTCTTCTTAAAATTCTTCTTCTTTAGTTGTTTCATGATAATGTAATAACATCAGTATTTATTATATACTGATATGTTATTATAAATATGAAACAACTCTAATTAACCTTCTATCCATCCTACGGAAAAAGGAAATCACCACTCGTGCGTACGTACGGAATACCGTCTCCACACCGTGGTGTAATCTATTTTACGCCACCACCTTAATTGGATGGGAAAATGGTGTACTGAGTAACTATATATGATTATTATAAAGTGATATTGTTACTGAAATAGTATACATACACTTCAACACAGGTTCACGATCATGAGAACGATGTCATCGCTCGTGTGTACGTACGGACTACCGTCTCCAAGATGCGATGAGATTCATTCTCCACATTAACCATTCATGAATGATTATAAAGTATATATAGTGAATAATAATGAAATATATGACATGTTAAATCTACTGGATTTATGTATATATATGTATGTCATCTACATACTTCCATTCAAGACAATAAGGAAAGGAAAACATCGTTCATGCGTACGTACGGACTACCGTCTCCATGAACGGTGTGTTTCATTTCATTTATCTATCTATTATATATATATATACTGAATATATATGTTATATAAATCATTTTTTATATTCTGGAAGTAATTAAATCATGATATAAGTAATAATAATGTCAAGGACAACAAGTCTAAACACCTACGATAAATGAAACGATTTTACCCAAAACGCTTCTTTAACATGGAATTTACAAAAGAACGGGTAATATAAAGTAATAAGTGAACCATATATGATATCCTAACAATGAATATGATTCTGTTATAAGTTAATGACATTATTTAAATCATTATACAGGAGGTTCGGATACGTACAAAGCATATCGGACATAAGGTAAGGGAAATATCACAATCTCATTTTTATTAGAGATTGTTTATACTTTGGTATTTACTGGGATGTATTTTATCATCCACATCCATGTTTCCTCAATATGTAATATTATTTCCATCCACCTATAATTTTTTAAATCCAATTTTACCCTTCGGTGAGTTTCTAGTAAAAGATATGAAAGGAATCTTTTGTCATTTTTCGTACGAGGTACTTTTTGACTTTTCCGACAAAAGTACGAGAAGAATGTTTTTTAACTTATACGGCATGAATGGACTTTTAAAACAAAATTTCCAAGAATATTCCTTTACAAGTTTTCATGTTTATTTTTAGTCAACTTCTTTTAGTTTATAATTGTACGACATGTTAAGAAAAGAAAATTGTTTTTGAAGTAGAAATGATATTTTCCTCAAGAATGAAGTTCAAGTGTTTTATCAAAATTATTTTCCATCTAAGATAATAAAGGGTTATGTTTTCATCCCTATTATTACATTGATTTGATTATGTTGTGATGGAATTATTTTTATGAATTCCTTTATCGTATATTAATTGTTATATGATGTCATGATGTTTAAGATTCCCATTTTTATTACAAGGGTTATGCAATGATGTATGGTTTATGATTTTGTGGCACACATAAGAATGGTATCATTATGAGATGGGTGGGACCTATATCTCCCTCCAATGCATTGGGTAATGATTTTATATCTCATGAGATAGACATGGCTAGAATGGTAGTTTATACCGGTTCAGTGAAACAGGACTGAAACGAGGGTGACTCGGTTCAGAAATGGACTTTTTCCACTAAGATAGTCTTTGCAATGAGTCTTAACTAATAAGATATGATTCTATATGATTATGTGTGTATGACACAAAGTTTCATGTATTAAGTAATGATTTTTGGGATTTTATTTCACTACTATGATTTATCCCATGTTATGACATTTTTCTCTCTTTTGCAGGTTAAAATTTCCAAAATGTTATGTTCTTATGAATGTGATGTGATTGATATTTATTTTGTTTACCCTTACAGAGCATTTGATCTCACCCTTTTATGTTTTCTTTTCCCCAGGATATAAAGAAATGTTTTAGGTAAGAAACACAGGGAATATCTTTATGGGAGATGTTGAAGATCTTTCACCATGATTAGAAGATTACGTTCTGAGTTTCCAAAGACACTAAACTATTACAGTCCTTGTGTGTGTGTTTTTGTTATGTAATAAGTATTCCGGAAAAGAATTGTAATGTCCTTCTACGTTAAGCTTCGGGTCTCTACATAGGTGATTCAGTTCAAGCATCACATGTTGAAGCTCAGCATAGTCTTGGTCCAGGGCGAAGCCCAGAGATTCTACCACCTTCCCAAACTTTGAAAGATGGGCTTAATATGGCCCAAGTCTACTGGATAAGGTCATCGACTCTTCTTTCTGTATTAATTAACCCAGATCACTTGTATTTATAAACAATAATTGTAACATTAAAAGTTTGTTTTCCAATGGTCATATTGACCAATGGTCATATAACAGTCGAAAACCCAACGATATCACTTCCTTAATTAAATGATATAGTTTGTGGAGTATAAAATGAAATACCACACAAATTTAAGAAACAAATATTATTCAAAAGTTTGGGTCATTACATTCTTCCCCCCCTAAGAAATTTTGTCCCCTAAATTTTAACTCATACCCTAAGAAGATAAATGGGGTGGGTACTTCTGCCTTATAGACTCCTATGACCCTCACGTGGCTTCTTTGAATTTGTGGTTCCTCCAAAACACCGTAACAATGTGGGTAGTCTTGTTGAAAAGAACTCTGTCTCTACAATCCTAGATCTCCACCGGATACTCCTCATAAGAGAGGTCATGTTCTAGTTGTACCACCTCTGGAGTTAGTACATTTTAATGGTTAGGTATTTACTTCCTCAAGATAGATATGTGGAAGACATCATGATCGTGTTCTAGATTTGGAAGAAGTTCAAGTTGATGGGCCACTTCTCCTACGAGATCAAGGATTTCATAGGGGAAAATGTACCAAGGTCTAAGCTTCCCTTTCTTCCCAAACCTCATGAATCTCTTCCAAGGTGAAATTCAAATAAATACTTTGTCACCAATATCAAACCCTAGGACCCTTAGATGGTTGTTGGCATAGCTCTTTTGCTAAATCTAAGCAGCTTTAATGTCTTGTTGGATGAAATAGACCTTTTTTATCATCTCTTGCACAAGACCAGGCCCAAGAATCTTTGTCTCACCATCTTTAGGCCAAAAAGTTGGAGTTCCACATCGCTTACCATATAGAGCTTCATAGGGTTCTATTTCAATGATCGAGTGGAAGCTTTTGTTGTAAGAGATCTCAACTAAAGGGGACTGTTGATCTCATCCACCTTTAAATTCCATTGAGTGTGTTCTCAGCATATCCTCAAGTGTTGGAATAGTCCTGTCAGATTAGCCATCAGTTTGGGGGTGAGATTCCATACTGAAATTCAATTCATTTCCCCGAGCATGTTAAAGACTTCTCCAGAATTTGTATTTGACCCTTGGATCACGATTAGATACGATAGAAAGTGGAACTCCATGTAGCCTTACCACTTCCTTCATGTAAATCATGGAAAGTTGATCAAGAAATAAATTTTATAGAATGGAGATTAAATGGGAAATTTTGGTGAGACAGTCCACAACAACCCATATCACATTGTTTCCTTTGGAAGTTATCAGGAGACCGGTGACGAAGTCCATAGTGATATTGTACCACTTCCATGCTGGTATGGGTAATGGTGGCAATACCCCATTAAGAAGTTGTCTCTCTGCCTTCACTTGCGAATATACCAAGTACGTTGAAGTGTAGTCATCAATCTCCCTTTTCATGTTATCCCACCAATAATGATCACGAAGGTCCCTATACATTTTTTTTCATCGAGGATGTATAGAAAAAGTAGAACTATGAGCTTTATCCAGTAGATCCTTTTTTATTTATGGAATAGATGAAACACATAGTCTTCTATTAAATTTCTGTACACCTTCTTAATCAATATTGAACTTAAGAAACTTCTTATCGTTCATAACCTCAAACTTCTTCGGTAACAAAGGACCTTATGTCTAATATTTCTTGATCTTCTCTTGTAATGATGGTTGATAAATCATTTGGGTTAGGGTTTATTATGTCCCTTCCCCTGTAATTCACATGTCCAGTTTTACTAGGTCATTGATCAAGGATATCTTTGAATCCTCATCTTGTAAAGAACAAATGGTTCTTTCCTTTTTAATGCATCATCGACATTGTTTTCTCTTCTAGGATGATAATGAATTGAACAATCATAGTCTTTGAGAAGTTCCAACCATCTCCTCTATCTCATGTTTAATTCCTTTTGTGTGGAAATATACTTCAAACTTTAGGGGTCTGTGTATATATCACATTTCTCCCCATAAAGATAGTGCCTCCATATCTTCAGAGGAAAATGACCACAACCAGTTCCAAGTCATGCGTAAGATAGTTCTTTTCATGTCTCTTCAACTGTAGAAATCCATAATCAATGACATTTTCATTTTTCATGAGGACGCACCCAAGCCATTTAAGATATGCATTGCTAAAAATAACAAATCCTTCTCCACATTATGGCAGAGTTAACATAGGTTCAGTAACCAATCACTTCTTCATCTCTATAAAACATTCTTCACACTACATTGTCCAAATGAACATGACCCCTTTTTGAGTTAACTTGGTTAATGTATTAGAAATTCATGATAATTTTTTTCACGAACCTCCAATAATATCCCATTAATTCATAAATATATGAATCTCAGTTATTGTTGTAGGCTGAGGCCACTCCTCTACAACATGTTCCTTTTTAGGGTCAACTATGATTCCCCCATTGGTGACAGTGTTCCCCAAGAAAAAAACTTCTTGAAACCATAAATCACATTTGATAATTTCCCAAAAATCCTCTCCTTATATAGTGTTTTCAAAATAACCCTTAGATGATCCTCATGCTCCTTACTACTTTGGTAATATATCATCATATCATCAATAAAAACTACCACAAAGTTACCAAGGTATTCCTTAAAGAATCTATTCATCAAATCCATAAAATAGCAGGTGCATTAGTCAGTCCGAAGGGCATAACAAAAAACTCATAATGCCCATATCTTGATTGGAAGGCAGTTTTCCGAATATCTTCTTTCTTCACCCTCAGTTAATGATAAACAGATCAAAGATCAATATTATAGAAGAATTGATCCCCGCGAATTTTGTCAAATTATTCATTAATTCATGGAAGAGGTTATTTGTTCTTTACTATGATCTCATTTAGTTCTCGGTAATAAATGCATAGCCACATCGATCCATCCTTCTTCTTCACAAAGAGAACAGGTTCTCCCAAATGAGGCACACTCAGTCGGATAAACCCCTTCTCCAAAAGATCTAGGAGTTGTTTCTTTAATTCCTATAGCTCTACATTTTCCATCATATATGGGGTCTTTTATATAGGATGAGATCTATGTAAGAGTTCAATGGAAAACTCTATCTCTCTTTCTGGGGGAGGTCCAGGGAATGCCTCATGAAATACGTCAATGTATTCTTGGATGATGGGGACATTTTCTATCCTCAAACTCTCGTTTATTTACTCTTCTACATCAATCAACTACATAAAGAATGATATATAAGGTTCTTCTGTCACGACCCATCCTCGGGGCCCGTTCCGTGACTACCCCAAGCCCGCCTTCCATAGGCCAGGGGCTGGCGACTAGTACCAAGGCGTAAATCCCGGTAAAAAGGGAAGGCATTGCCTTTGAAAAGTAAACAAGCACCACAGAGTAAGCAATCGGAAAAGTAAACACTGAAACAAGCTGTGCTGAAAGTAAAAAGGGCCCGGAAATACACGCCCAACTATAAAGCACAACTGAAAGGGAAAAACAGCAACTGAAAAGAAAAGCCGCAGCGTCGAGCCGTCCTCTGGAAGTCCCACCTGAAGGGTGGGTACATATAGCCTCCACTACTCCTCGGGTCCACCTGACCGCTCCGAGTACGTCCCGCCCAGTGGTCCACCTCCAGGTACTGTCCTGCTCCGCAAGCCTCCACCACAATCAGCGTTGTCCGTCGTCTGCAACCAACAAAATGTAGTGCAGGAAAATCCCGTGCAGTGGTGAGTATAAGCTACTCAGTAGGGACCCCGAGACCCCCGAAGGTCTCCTGAAATCTACAAAGGAAAGATACAATCACGAAATAACATCCGACACGGCTTAGGTATATTCCCATACATATACCTAAGTCATCAATTACCATTCAGCTCCAACATCCGAGCCCAAGCACAACCCTGTCCACACAGGAAAGGAAACGTATACCCACACAGGATAGCACAACACAATCCAAAAAGGAGAGTAAACAGTAATCCACATAGGATAGCTCAACACAATCCACAAAGGAGATTAAACAGTAAATCCACACAGGATAGCTCAACACAATCCACAAAGAAGAGTAACACATGATTCGGATCACATAGGTAAACTTCTTCGAATGACGATAAGATGATCACTGATCCATCTAAGTCATCGGACCCACAAAGGATCGATAGTTAACTAACCCCCGCAATGACCCACATAGGATCGGGCCCACACAGGACCTGTAGGCGCTGGCTCACACAGAACCGCTGAGCGCTGACCCACACAGGATCGGACCCACACAGGATCGGGCCCACACAGGACCTGTAGCACTGACCCACAAGGGATCGCTGAGTGTTGTAGTCATCGCAGTCCACTGAGGATCTCTGCACAGTCGTCGTCGCAGTCCACTGAGGATCTATGCACAGTCGTCGTCGCAGTAGCAGTTGCAGCCAGCTCTAGGGTTCCCGCACACAGCAAGCTCGTTCGGGAGGGTCCGCTCCACGAGCTGAGAGGCTGATGCATCAACTGACACAATGTCCGAAGTTGATGTATCCAAAAGTTCCGTATCATCAACAGGAACTCAACGTCGCAGACGGTGCGTCAATCTGACGCCCGGTCTGACAGTTATTGGCTTTTTCGTCCTAGGGGCCCGGTTGGTTTTTAAGGAAAAACCAACCTGACCGTACTTCACCTACATCCAAACCTCGGGCGGAGTGAGCCAAAAGATCTGTCTTACTTATAGGAATCCACCAAAGCCGATGGCATGTCAATCGGACGTCCGTAGATCAAGATATGAGCGTTTCCGCTCCGAGGGCCCGGTTGGTTTCATGTACGAACCAACTCGGCCGAACCCAAAGTATTCCGAAACCTTGAGTGCGATATACCAAAACCACCGTCTCGATCCAAGGATCGCGTAGCCGCTAACGACGCATCATTCGGAGGATCGTAGCTCGTGTTATGAGCGAAAGACCGAAATCAGTCCGAAGATGGGGGGTCTGGGCCCGGGCCGACCCGGCCTGACCCCCCCCCCCCCTGGGTCGGCCGAACCGGGTCGACCCAACCCGGTCCGACCCGGCTGGTTTGGCTCGGCCGAGCGGCCGAGCGCGGCAGCCACGGGGCACCGCCCCGCGGGTTGAGGAAGCCGCGGCCCTCGAAGGGCCGCGCTGGATCGGCGGACATGGCATGTCGCCGCATCCCGTGTGTGCGATCCTGACCCACGCGGCCGCGGGTCCGTTGGCCGCCGCCGCCGCCGGTAGCTTCCGCGGGCCACTAGAGTTGCTCTGATGGTCCGTTTTCCTTCTCGTCTACGCCGCTGTTGCTCCCGGGTTCCGTTCTTCACTGCGGGATCATCAAAAAGCCATTGCGTCACGTTTTGTCGTCGCCCGCCAAATTCGCACAACAACGTAGAACGGAGGAGGGTTGTCGGGCCGTGTTCGTTTGGCCCACTCCCTCCGCGTTAGATAATAACTACGGGAGAATAAAACAACATATCCAAAAAAAAATATTAAAATAAAATTGTTCATAAAAATCTGGGTTCTTTATTTAAAAGAAACGATCACGGGGAAATGGTATTTCCAAAATAAAATCCCTACCTCGTCAAGTCGTCACACGCGGGTTCTTCGCAGATTTGATTATCGCGGAAGGAGGGGATCGGCGCGGTATCCGACGTCGCGTTGACGAACTCCGAGGACCAAGAAACAACAGATTTAATTATAAATAATTAAATCCGTGTGTTGTTATAAACCACAAAGAAGTTTAAAGAGAAACCCGAGATCTCTTACCTCATGCAGTTGGTGATCGGAGATCGGGGAGGGGAAGAACGTCTCGGATGAAGAGTCGTCAAACTCTGAGGGTGATGGCGTTCTTCGTGTTCTTCGCGTTCTTCGCGTTCTTTGCAAAGGAGGATAAAGGCAGAAGAATTTCCGTCAAAATCCTCTCAACATGTAATCCTCAAGTTGTGGTGTTGTTCTTATTTTATTATTACGCCAAAAAATGAAAAAGAGGTAAGTAATGACCCATTAATTCGTAGAATTAATTTAACGAAAGAAACTGCCCAATTAATTCCCAAAGAAAACCTCCCAATTAATTGGTGTGTTAAGAAATTAAGAAAACGCGTCAGTTGACTTTCATAATGACGGTTTTTCGCGGCTGCGTTACTTAGCGGAAAAGAAACGGTGGGGCTCGTGCGGGTCCCACCTCACAAATATCCTACCGAGAGGGTAGGATATTTTTTGATAGCATCCTATCCAGATCAACTCAGCTTAAGCCGCTTTAAGTGGATTCAAGTGGATTCCAAGTGGCTTAAGTGAAATAAAATAATGTTTGTCATACAATTATTTTATTTCTTAACTTTATGCCCGAAAATTAAAAACCACACCTGAGCAAACGCAACTCCGGAAGAGGCATTTATAAGCAATTACCGGCACTGCGATTCCATTGGTGCCCTCAGAATTTGATTCCGAGCACCGGTTCAGAAGTTAGAAAAACCCGCTCGTCCGTTCACTGAACGTACCCGAGCCAAACTTCAGAAAATGATTCTGGGCACACCGGGCCTCGGAATCAGGTGCCGTCAAAAACTGCGTTCTTGTAAAATTTCAAAGAAAATTAAGAAAAAAAAATTCCTTGAAATTTACAGGTCTTTAAATTACTCCCACCTCAGGTCTTTACGTCCCCATAAAGATACATCATAAACTAGGGAAACAAATGTGGGTACTGAGCACGCATCTGAGCCTACCGCTCCTAAGTGCTCTATTGGAGGTTCCCGTGCTGGCATCTGATGCGCACTATAGGAATCGATCTTCCACGTAGGATCCGCTCCTGTCGATCCTCGATCTCCACTGGGACCTCGGCAAAAGTCGCCACATCATCCAGGTCTAGCTCCCCATGGTCAATGATGTGCGTCGGGTCGTGCACGTATCTCCTCAGCTGAGATACGTGGAAGACGTCGTGCACCCGGTTCAACTGAGGTGGTAGAGCCAGGCGATAAGCCACCTCGCAAATCCTGCTGAGGAACTGGAAAGGTCCGATGAAGCGTGGAGACAACTTGCCGCCTCGGCCAAATCTCCGTAATCCACGTCGAGGTGAGACACGCAAGAAGACGTGGTCACCATCCTCGAACTCTAGTGGCCTCCGCCTCCTGTCAGCATAAGACTTCTGCCAGCTCTGAGTTGTCCTCATCCGCTCTTGGATGACCTAGACCTTCTCCGTCGTGGCCCGGACCATCTCTGGTCCCACAAGTACTAACTCCCCAGGGTCTATCCAGCACAAAGGAGATCTTCAAGGTCTGTCGTATAATGCCTCGTATGGTGTCATCCCGATGGTGGAGTGGAAGTTGTTGTTGTACGTGAACTCCACCAAGGGTAGGTGATCCTCCCAGCTACAACCAAAGTCAAGGACACATGCGCGGAGCAGGTCCTCGAGAGTCTGAATGGTCCTCTCCGTCTGACCATTCGTCTGAGGGTGAAAGGCGGTGCTCAGACGTAGCCGCGTCCCGAACGCCTCCTACAACCCCTTTCAAAGTTGGGAAGTAAAGCGAGCATCCCGATCGGAGATGATAGACGATGGCACACCGTGAAGCCGTACAATCTCCTGAACGTAGAGACGCCCCAAGCTCTCCACTGAACCCTACTCTCGGATGGGTAAGAAGTGAGCTGACTTGGTGAGTTGGTCGACAATCACCCAAATGAAGTCGTGACCTCTGGAAGTGCGTGGAAGTCCAGTCACGAAGTCCATAGATATCTCGTCCCACTTCCACTCCGGGACCTCCAAGGGTTGTACCAAGCCTGCTGGTACCTGATTCTCTACCTTCACCTGCTGGCAGGTGAGGCATCGAGAAACGAACTCTGCCACAGCCTTCTTCATGTCCGGCCACCAGTGCTGTCGTCTGAGATCCTGGTACATCTTTGCCACTCCAGGATGTACCGCCAAAGGAGAAGTGTGAAACTCTCTCAGCACCTCCTCTGTAAAAGAGACTGGTACCATGGTACTTCCTCTAAAAAGGATTTCGTGCTCTGCTCCAAAGGAGAATCCATCTGGTGCCTATCTTGAGGATATTTGTGCATGTCGCGTCTCATAGTCAACGTCCCCACGCTGTGCCTCTCTGACCTGTTGTAGAAGTGGAGGAGAGACTATGAGAGACTTAAGGAAATCTGCTCTGTCCCTATCCACGAAGTATATATGCAAGGTGGCTAGCTGCTCTGTCGCCTCCTCAAGTAGCTGAATGCCCGTCCTCCTGCTGAGGGCATCGGCTACTACGTTCCCCTTCCCAGGAGTATAGACTATCTCAAAGTCATAGTCTTAGAGGAACTCGAGCCATCACCTCTGTCTTAGGTTCAGGTCCTTCTATGAGAAGATATACCTGAGACTCTGGTGGTCAGAAAAGACTGTAAAGCACTCGCCCATCAGATAGTGCCACCATGTCTTCAGAGCGAAGACCACTGCTGCTAACTCCAGGACATGGGTAGCGTAGTTCTGCTCATGCGGCCTCAACTGACATGATCCATAGGCAATCACAGCCCGCCCCTACATCAGGACACATCTGAGTCCGGTCCCTGATGCATCGCAGTACACTATGTATCCAACTCCCTCCTCTGGTAACCTCAAGATAGGTGCGCTGGTCAATCTCTGTCTCAGCTCTTGAAAGCTCTGTTAACATCTGTCTGACCACACAAAGGGTTTCCCCTTCTTCTTCAAAGCTGAGAGTGGCGCCTCAACTCTAGAGAAGTCTGGCACAAATCTACGATAGTATCCGGCTAGGCCCAAGAAACTCTGCACCTCCATCACGCTCTTGGGTGGCTCCCAAGCTAGCACTTCCTCGATCATCGCGGGATCCACTGCAACTCCCACCTAAGAAATGATGTGCCCCAAGAAGTGGACCTCACGTAACTAGAACTGGCACTTCGATAGCTTTCCATAAAGCTGGTTCTCTCGGAGTGTGTCTAGTACAACCCGCAAGTGGTAGGCGTGCTCCTCCCCCGTGGTCGAGTACACCAAAATGTCGTCGATTAAGACCACGACAAATCGATCGAGGTATGGCTGGAAGATCCTGTTCATGAGGCTCATGAACACTGCTGGAGCATTGGTTACGCCGAAAGGCATAACAAAGAACTCATAGTGGCCATACCGACACTTGAAGGCCTTCTTCTGCACGTCCTCGTCTCGAACTCTGATCTGATGATTGCCTGACCTGAGGTCTATCTTCGAGAACCACCGTGCTCCATTGAGCTGATCGAAGAGGTCATCAATCCTCGATAGTGGATACTTTTTCCTCACTGTCACCTGGTTCAGGCGACGATAGTCGACACACAGTCGCAAGCTCTCATCTTCCTTCTTGGCAAACAATATCGGGGAAGCCCGGGGTGAAACACTAGGTCGGATGAACCCCTTGCCCTGCAAGTCCTCCAACTATACCCGTAGCTCTTGAAGCTTAGCGGGGGCCATCCGATACACTAGAGTGGATATCGGGGCTGTCCCAGGGTATAGATCAATATAAAATTCTACCTCTCTGCGAGGAGGTAGCCCTGGAACATCGTCGGGAAAGACGTCCACGTATTGATCCACCACTGCAGGAAAACTAGGACTCCGCACGCCCACTGCTCCTAAGATGAGACTAGCCAATTGATGAGTGATGGGCTATCCCCTCCTCTGCGAGAGTCCCTCCTGTGCTGCAAAGGCTTTCTTCTCGCCGGTGTAGGTGAACCTGCTCCTGTCGGTGCGCACACATCGCACCTTGTGCCTAAAACAGTCAATCTGAGCATGGACTGTAGATAACCAATCCATGCCCAAGATGACGTCGTAAGGCCTCGAAGCCGCTACAAAAAGATCCCAGACGAAGCTCTCGCCTCCTAGAGTAAGCTCACACTGTCGGCACTAGTGCGTAATCGTCGAGTTTGCTCCCGTAGGGGTCTCTAGCAATATGGATCGAGCCAACGGCTCTGTCGGAATCTCTGAGCTCCGAACAAGGGCAGCGGCTATGAAAGAGTGACTCACTCCTATGTCTATAAGAACTGCAACAAGGGTGGAATAGACACAGATCGTACCTCGAATAATCTCTGGCGCGCCATGGTCGTAGGCCTCTGCTGCCTGGAGTTGTGCCTGTCTCTGCCCGCCAGCTCCCTGTGGTCGGGGCGGACCTCCCGGTGGTGGTGGTGGCAGAGCCTCAAAGCATCACCCACCACCTACTACTCGGAAAGCTCCTCTACCTCGTCCGCCTCCTCCCTGCGGACCGCCACAGTCGACCCTATGCCTATGCCTGGGTGGCCCCTCCACCGTCTACTACTCCTCGGTACGGTGGGTCGGGCAGTCACGATCCATGTGGCCCTGCCCACCACAGGCGTAGCACTGCCTGCCTCTCGGAAGACTGGCTCCACGCTGTGTGCCCCGCACTACTGAGCCAGTGTCCTGAGGTCGTCTACGAGAGGGTCTGGTCTACCTGGAAGCCTGAGTCATCCGTCGGCTACCTGCTGCCGAAGACTCTGCTACCTGCCGCCCTGTGGTAGGTCTCGCTGTGGACTCAGCCAGAAAGCTCTCAATCAGAAGTTCCCGCTCCAGTACTCGTGCCTGAGTCGGAAATCTGAGGGAGATCATCGATGCCCTGATCTCGTGTCTCAAACCCTACTCAAAGGTCTAGGCCCGGAAGAATGGGTTCCGTAACATATCTATCGAGTAGCGAGAAAGATCGGTTAACCTCGTCGTGTACTGGGCGACCGTCAAGCTGCCCTGCCGCAGCTGAAGAAGCTCCTGGATGCGCACCGCACGGAGGGTGTCCGGGACGAACTCTGAGCGGAAAAGGCCCTCAAAGTTTATCCAGATGAGAGAGTCCTCATCTTTCACCTGGAGAATCAAGATCCACCATCTTCCTGCTGCTGCGTGCAGTAGGCTCGCCGCGAGGATCACCATGAGGTATGCTGGTGTCCTCACTAGCCAGAAAACTCATACGACCGCCTCCCGCCATTCCTCAGCTGCCTGGGGGTCCGTCTCCCCCACGAAACCTAAGTGTTCGCTGGCGCTGGAACTCGTGCAGAGCTCCGAGGCAACGTGCATCGTCAGTGGTCAGTGCTCGTAGCATCGGGGGCTCAGCGGGTTGAGGTACCGTCGGTGCCTCCGCCGTCAAAGGGCAATGTACCGAGCCCTCGTCACTCGGCGGGTTGTCGTCGCGCTCTACTCTCGGAACCCTAGCTAGCTGCCATCGTGGGGCCATCCTGAAAAGGAAATAAGTGTGCCACGGTCAGAACAGTATACCTGGTGAGCTTACACAATTAATCACAAAGAAAACGTGAAACACACATGCAATCAAGGTTTTCGTGAATTAAGTCAGAAATCAGAAGTCAGGGTCCTGGTGTACGGATACGTCGGCCGTCGCACCAACACTGGACTCCCTGGACTGATAACCACACTCAATACGCTAAACACTATTGCTTCACATAGAAGAAAGATCAGAGTCTACGGTAAAACCGACCACCTCTGATACCAATTTGTCACGGCCCGTCCTCGGGGCCCGTGCCGTGACTACCCCAAGCCTGCCTTCCATAGGCCAGGGGCTGGCGACTAGTACCAAGGCGTAAATCCCGGTAAAAAGGGAAGTTATTGCCTTTGAAAAGTAAACAAGCACCAAAAAGTAAGCAACCGGAAAAGTAATCACTGAAACAAGCTGTGCTGAAAGTAAAAAGGGGCCGGAAATACAAGCCCAACTGTAAATTACAACTGAAAGGGAAAAACAGCAACTGAAAAGAAAAGCTACAGTGTTGAGCCGTCCTCTGGAAGTCCCACCTGAAGGGTGGGTACAGATAGCCTCCACTACTCCTCGGGTCCACCTGACCGCTCCGAGTACGTCCCGCCCAGTGGTCCACCTCCAGGTATCGTCCTGCTCCGCAAGACTCCACCACAATCAGTGTTGTCCATCGTCTGCAACCAACACAACGTAGTGTGGGCATAGCCTGTGCAGGGGTGAGTATAAGCTACTTAGTAGGGACCCCGAGACCCCCGAAGTTCTCCCGAAATCCACAAAGGAAAGATACAATCACGAAGTAACATCTGACACGGCTTAGGTATATACCCATACATATACCTAAGTCATCAATTCTCGTTCGGCTCCAACATCCGAGCCCAAGAACAACCCAGTCCACATAGGAAATCAAATGTATACCCACACAGGATAGCACAACACAATCCACAAAGGAGAGTAAACAGTAATCCACATAGGATAGCTCAACACAATCCACAAAGGAGAGTAAACAGTAAATCTACACAGGATATCTCAACAAAATCCACAAAGGAGAGTAACACAGGATTCAGCTCACACAGGTATACTTCTTCGAATGATGATAAGATGATCACTGATCCATCTAAGTCATCGGACCCACAAAGGATCGATAGGTAACTAACCCCCACAATGACCCACACAGGATCGGGCCCACACAGGACCTGTAGGCGCTGGCTCACACAGAACCGCTGAGCGCTGACCCACACAGGATCAGACCCACACAGGATCGGGCCCACACAGGACCTATAGCACTGACCAACAAGGGATCGCTGAGTGATGTAGTCGTCTCAGTCCACTGAGGATCTCTGCACAGTCGTTGTCGCAGTCCACTGAGGATCTCTGCACAGTCGTCGTCGCAGTAGCAGTCGCAACCAGCTCAAGGGTTCTCGCACACAGTAAGCTCGTTCGGGAGGGTCCGCTCCACGAGCCGAGAGGTTGATGCGTCAAATTACACAATGTCCGAAGTTTATGTATCCAAAAGTTATGTATCGTCAACAAGAACTCGACGTCACAGACGGCGCGTCAATCGGATGCCCGGTCTGAGAGTTATTGGCTTTTTCGTCCGAGGGGCCTAGTTGGTTTTTTAGGAAAAACCAACCCGACCGTACTCCACCTGCGTCCAAACCTCTAGCGGAGTGAGCCAAAAGATCCGTCTCAGTTATAGGAATCCACCAAAGCCAACGGCACGTCAATCGGACGTCCGTAGCTCAAGATATGAGCATTTCCGCTCCGAGGGCCCGGCTGGTTTCGTGTACGAACCAACCCGGCCGAACCCAAAGTATTCCGAAACCTTGAGTGTGATATACCGAAACGACCGTCTCGATCCAAGGATCTCTTAGCCACTGACGGCGCGTCGTTCGGAGGCTCGTAGCTCATGTTATGAGCGAATGACAGAAATCATTCTGAAGATGGGGGGTCTGGGCCCGGGCCAACCCAGCCCGACCCCCCCCCCCCCCGGGGGTCGGCCGAACCGGGTCGCCCGACCCGGTCCGACCTGGCTGGACCCGGTCCGGTCTGGCCAGGGTGCGGCCCGGCCGGTCGGACCGGCCTGGCTCAGTTCGGCCGAGCGGCCGAGCGCGGCAGCCGCGGGGCGCCGCCCCCTTGGGTTGAGGAAGTTGTGGCCCTCGAAGGGCTTCGCTGGATCGGCGGACGCGGTATGTCGCTGTGTCCCGTGTGTGCGAGCCGGACCCGTGCGGCCGTGGGTCCGTTGGTGGCCGACGGCACCGCCGCGCCGGCGCCCCGGGCCGCCGGTAGCTTCCGTGGGCCACCGGAGTTGCTCAAGTGGTCCGTTTTCCTTCCCGTCTGCGTCATTGTTCCTCCCAGGTTCCGTTCTTCACTGCAGGATCATCAAAATGCCATTGCGTCACGTTTTTCCTTCGCCCGCCAAATTCCAACAACAAAGAAGAACGGCGGAGGGTTTCCGGGCCGTGTTTGTTTGGCCCGCACCCTCCGCGTTAGATAATAACAATGGGAGAATAAAACAACAAATCCGAAATCAATTTTAATAAAATAAAATTGTTCATAAGAATCCGGGATCTTTATTTAAAAGAAATGATCACGGGAAAAATGTATTTCCAAATTAAAATCCCTACCACATCAAGTCGTTACACGAGAGTTCTTCTCGGATTTGATCGTCGCAGAAGGAGGGGATCGTCGCAGTATCCGGCGTCGTGTCGACGAACTCCGAGGACCAAGAAACAACATATTTAATTATAAATAATTAAATCTGTGTGTTTTTATAAACCACAAAAAAGTTTAAAAAGAAACCCGAGATATCTTACCTCAAGCAGTTCATGATCGGAGATCGGGGCGGGGAAGAACATCTCGGATGAAGCATCGTCAAACACCGAGGGTGATAGCGTTCTTCGCATTCTTCGTGTTCTTCGCGTTCTTCGCGTTCTTCGCAAAGGAGGATAAAGGCACAAGAATTTCCGTCAAAAGCCTCTCAACGTGTAATCCTCAAGATGTGGTGTCGGTCTTATTTTATTATTACGCCAACAAAAGAAAAAGAGGTAAGTAACGACCCATTAATTCGTAGAATTAATTCAACGAAAGAAACTACCCAATTAATTCATGAAGAAAACCTCCAAATTAATTGGTGTGTTAAAAAATTAAGAAAACGTGTCAGTTGACTTTCATAATGACGGGTTTTCGCGGCTGCGTTACTTAGCAGAAAAAAAACGGTGGGGATCGTGCGGGTCCCACCTCACAAATGTCCTACCAAGAGGGTATGATATTTTTGGATAGCATCCTATCCGGATCAACTCAGCTTAAGCCGCTTTAAGTGGCTTCAAGTGGCTTCCAAGTGGCTTAAGTGAAATAAAATAAAGTTTGTCGTACAATTATTTTATTTCTTAACATTATGCCCGATAATTAAAAACCACACCCGAGCAAACGCAACTCCGGAAGAGGCGTTTCTAAGAAATTACCGGTGCTGCGATTCCATTGGTGCCCTTGGAATTTGATTCCGAGCAACGGTTCAGAAGTTTGAAAAACCCGCTCGTCCGTTCACTGAACGTACCCGAGCCAAACTTCATAAAATGATTCCGGGAACACCGGGCCTGGGAATCAGGTTCCGTCAGAAACTGCGTTCTTGTAAAATTCCAAACAAAATTTAGAAAAAAAATTCCTTGAAGTTTAGAGGTCTTTACATTACTCCCACCTCGGGGCTTTACATCCCCGTAAAGATACATCATAAACTAGGGAAACAAATGTGGGTACTGAGCACGCATCTGAGCCTACCGCTCCTAAGTGCTCTCCTGGAGGTTCTCGTGCTGCCATCTGATGCGAACTATAGGAATCGATCATCCACGTAGGATCCGCTCTTGTCAATCCTCGATCTCCACTGGAACCTCCGCAAAAGTCGCCCCATCATCCAGGTCTAGCTCCCCATGGTCAATGATGTGTGTCGGGTCGTGCACGTATCTTCTCAGCTGAGATACGTGGAAGACGTTGTGCATCCGGTGCAACTGAGGTGGTAGAGCCAGGCGATAAGCCACCTCGCCAATCCTGCTGAGGAACTGGAAAGGTCCGATGTAGCATGGAGACAACTTTCCACCTCGGCCAAATCTCCGTAATCCACATCGAGGTGAGACACGCAAGAAGACGTGGTCGCCATCCTCAAACTCTAGTGGCCTCCGCCTCCTGTCAGCATAAGACTTATGCCAGCTCTGAGCTGTCCTCATCCGCTCTTGGATGACCTGGACCTTCTTCGTCGTGGCCCATACCATCTCTGGTCCCACAAGTGCTGACTCCCCAGGGTCTGTCCAGCACAAAGGAGATCTGCAAGGTCTATCGTATAACACCTCGTATGGTGTCATCCCGAAGGTGGAGTGGTAGTTGTTGTTGTACACGAACCCCACCAAGGGTAGGTGATCCTCCCAACTGCGACCAAAGTCGAGGACACATGCGCGGAGCATGTCCTCGAGAGTCTGAATGGTCCTCTCCGTCTGACCATCCGTCTGAGGGTGAAAGGCGGTGCTCAGACGTAGCCGCATCCCAAACGCCTCCTACAACCCCTTCCAAAGTTGGGAAGTAAAGCGAGCATCCCGATCGGAGACGATAGACGATGGAACACCGTGAAGCTGTACAATCTCATGAACGTAGAGACACCCCAAGCTCTCCACTGAACCCTACTCTCAGATGGGTAAGAGTGAGCTGACTTGGTGAGTCGGTCGAAAATCACCCAAATGGAGTCGTGACCTCTGGAAGTGCGTTGAAGTCCAGTCACGAAGTCCATAGATATCCCGTCCCACTTCCACTCCGGGACCTCCAAGGGCTATACCAAGCCTGCTGGTACCTGATGCTCTGTCTTCACCTGTTGGTAGGTGAGGAATCGAGAAACGAACTCTGCCACAGCCTTCTTCATGCCCGGCCACCAGTGCTGTCATCTGAGATCCTGGTACATCTTTTCCACTCCAGGATGTACCGCCAAATGAGAAGTGTGAAACTCTCTCATCACCTCCTCTCACAAAGCGACTGGTAAAATGGTACTTCCTCTAAAAAGGATGTCGTGATATGCTCCAAAGGAGAAGCCATCTGGTGCCTGTCCTGAGGATATCTGTGCATGTCGCGTCTCACAGTCAGTGTCCCCACGTTGTGCCTCTCTGACCTGTTGTAGAAGTGGAGGAGAGACTGTGAGAGACTGATGGAAAGCTGCTCCGTCCCTATCCACGAAGGCTATCTGTAAGGCAGCTAGCTGCTCTGTCGCCTCCTCAAGTAGCTGAATGCCCGTCCTCCTGCTGAGGGCATCGGCTACTACGTTCCCCTTCCCAGGAGTATAGACTATCTCAAAGTCATAGTCTTGGAGGAACTCGAGCCATCGCCTTTGTCTTAGGTTCAGGTCCTTCTGAGAGAAGATGTACCTGAGACTCTGGTGGTCAGAAAAAACTATAAAGCGCTCGCCCATCAGATAGTGCCGCCATGTCTTCAGAGAGAAGACCACTGCTGCTAACTCCAGAACATGGGTAGCGTAGTTCTGCTCATGCGTCCTCAACTGACGTGATCCATAGACAGTCACGGCCCACTCCTACATCAGGACATATCTGAGTCCCGTCCCTGATGCATCGCAGTAGACTACGTATCCAACTACCTCCTCAGGTAACCTCAAGATAGGTGCGCTTGTCAATCTCTGTCTCAGCTCTTGAAAGCTCTGTTGACATATTTCTGACCACACAAAGGGTTTCCCCTTCTTCTTCAAAGATGAGAGTGGCGCCGCAACTCTATAGAAGTCCGGAACAAATCTACGATAGTATCCGGCTAGGCCCAAGAAACTCCGCACCTCCGTCACGCTCTTGGGTGGCTCCCAAGCTAGCACTGTCGTGATCTTCGCGGGATCCACTGCAACTCCCACCTCAGAAATGACGTGCCCCAAGAAGTGGACCTCACGTAACCAGAACTGGCACTTCGATAGCTTGCCATAAAGCTGGTGCTCTCGGAGTGTGTCTAGTACAACCCGCAAGTGGTAGGAGTGCTCCTCCCCCGTGGTCGAGTACACCAAAATTTCGTCGATGAAGACCACGACAAATTGATCAAGGTATGGCTGGAAGATCCTGTTCATGAGGCTCATGAAAACTGCTGGAGCATTGGTTACGCCGAAAGGCATAACCAAGAACTCATAGTGGCCATACCGACACCTGAAGGCCTTCTTCTGCACGTCCTCATCTCGAACTCTGAGCTGATGATAGCCTGACCTGAGGTCTATCTTCGAGAACCACCGTGCTTCATTGAGCTGATCAAAGAGGTCATCAATCCTCGGTAGTGGATAGTTGTTCCTCACTGTCACCTGGTTTGGGCGACGATAGTCGACACACAGTTTCAAGCTCCCGTCTTTCTTCTTGGAAAACAATATCGGGGAAGCCCAGGGTGAAACACTAGGTCGGATGAACCCCTTGCCCTGCAAGTCCTCCAACTATACCCGTAGCTCTCGAAGCTTAGCGGGGGCCATCTGATACACTAGAGTGGATATCGGGGATGTCCCGGGGTATAGATCAATATAAAAGTCTACCTCTCTGCGAGGAGGTAGCCCTGGAACATCGTCGGGAAAGACGTCCACGTATTGATCCACCACTGCAGGAAAACTAGGACTCTGCACGCCCACTGCTCCTAGGATGAGACTAGAAAACTGATGAGTGATGGGCTGTCCCCTCCTCTGCGAGAGTCCCTCATGTGCTGCAAAGGCTCCCTTCTCGCCGGTGAAGGTGAACCTGCTCCCGTCGGTGCGCACACATCGCACCTTGCGCCTAAAACAGTCAATCTGAGCATGGACTGTAGATAACCAATCCATTCCCAAGATGACGTCGTAAGGCCTCGATGCCGCTACAAGAAGATCCCAGCCGAAGCTCTCGCCTCCTAGAGTAAGCTTACACTGTCGGAACCAGTGCGTAATTATCGAGTCTGCTCCCGTAGGGGTCTCTAGCCGTAAGGATCGAGCCAACGGCTCTGTCGGATTCTCTGAGCTCCGAAGAAGGGCAGCGGCTATGAAAGAGTGACTCGCTCCTATGTCTATAAGAGCTGCAACAAGGGTGGAACAGACACAGATCGTACCTCGAATAATCTATGGCATGCCATGGTCGTAGGCCTCTGCTGCCTGGAGCTATGCCTGTCTCTGCCCGCCAGCTCCCTGTGGTCGGGGCGGACCTCCCGGTGGTGGTGGTGGCAGAGCCTCAAAGCATCGCCCACCACCTGCTGCTCGGACAGCTCCTCTGCCTCGTCCGCCTCCTCCCTGCGGACTGCCACAGTCGACCCTATGCCTCTGCCTGGGTGGCCCCTCCACCGTCTACTACTCCTCGGTAAGGTGGGTCGGGCAGTCACAAGCCATGTGGCCCTGACCGCCGCAGGCGTAGCACTGCCTGCCTCTCGGAAGACTGGCTCCGCGCTGTGTGCCCCGCACTGTTGTGCCAGTGTCCTGAGGTCGTCTACGAGAGGGTCTGGTCTGCCTGGAACCCTGAGTCATCCGTCGGCAACCTGCTGCCGAAGACTCTGCTACCTGCCGCCCTGTGGTAGGTCTCTCTGTGGACTCAGCCAGAAAGCTCTCGATCAGAAGTTCCCGCTCCAGTACTCCTGCCTGAGTCAGAATTCTGAGGGAGATCAGTGATGCCCTGATCTCGTTTCTCAAACCCTGCTCAAAGGTCTGGGCCCGGAAGAATGGGTCCCGTACCATATCTGTCGAGTAGCGAGAAAGATCGGTGAACCTCGCCGTGTACTGGGTGACCATCAAGCTGCCCTGCCGCAGCTAAAGAAGCTCCTGGATGCGCACCACATAGAGGGTGGTCGGGACGAACTCTGAGCAGAAAAGACCCTCAAAGTCTGTCCAGATGAGAGTGGACTCATCGTACACCTGGAGCATCAAGATCCACCATCGTCCTGCTGCTGCGTGCAGTAGGCTCGCCGCGAGGATCACCATGAGGTCTGCTGGTGTCCTCACTAGCCTGAAAACTCGTACGACCGCCTCCAGCCATTCCTCAGCTTCCTGGGGGTCCGTCTCCCCACGAAACCTGGGTGGTCGCTGGCGCTGGAACTCGTGCAGAGCTCCGAGGCGACGTGCATCGTCAACGTTCAGTGCTGGTAGCATCGGGGGCTCGGCGGGTAGAGGTACCGCCAGTGCCTCCGCCGTCAAAGGGCCCTGTACCAAGGCCTCATCGCTCGGCGGGCTGTCGTCGCGCTCTACTCTCGAAACCCTAGCTAGCTGCCATCGTGGGGACATCCTGAAAAGGAAACAAGTGCGCCACGGTCAGAACAGTATACCTGGTGAGCTGACACAAGTAATCACAAAGAAAACATGAAACAAACATGCAATCAAGGTTTTCGTGAATTAAGTCGGAAATCAGAAGTCAGGGTCCTGGTGTACGGATATGTCGGCCTCCGCACCAACACTGGACTCCCTAGACTGATAACCACACTCAATACGCTAAACACTATTGCTTCACATAGAAGAAAGATCAGAGTCTGTGGTAGAACCAACCACCTCTGATACCAATTTGTCACGGCCCGTCCTCGGGGCCCGTGCCGTGACTACCCCAAGCCCACCTTCTATAGGCCAGGGGCTGGAGACTAGCACCAAGGCGTAAATCCCGGTAAAAAGAGAAGGTATTGCCTTTGAAAAGTAAACAAGCACCACAGAGTAAGCAAGTGGAAAAGTAAACACTGAAACAAGATGTGCTGAAAGTAAAAAGGGGCCGGAAATACAAGCCCAACTATAAAGTACAACTGAAAGGGAAAAACAGCAACTGAAAAGAAAAGCTACAGCGTCGAGCCGTCCTCTGGAAGTCCCACCTGAAGGGTGGGTACAGATAGCCTCCACTACTCCTCGGGTCCACCTGACCGCTCCGAGTACGTCCCACCCAATGGTCCACCTCCAGGTACCATCCTACTCCGCAAGACTCCACCACAATCAGCGCTGTCCATCGTCTCCAACCAACACAACGTAGTGCGGGCATATCCCGTGCATGGGTGAGTATTAGCTACTCAGTAGGGACCCCGAGACCCCCGAAGGTCTCCCGAAATCCACAAAGGAAAGATACAATCACGAAGTAACATCCGACACAGCTTAGGTATATGCCCATACATATACCTAAGTCATCAATTCCCATTCGGCTCCAATATCTGAGCCCAAGCACAACCCAGTCCACATAGGAAATCAAAACTATACCCACACAGGATAGCACAACACAATCCAAAAAGGAGAGTAAACAGTAATCCACATAGGATAGCTCAACACAATCCACAAAGGAGAGTAAACAGTAAATCTACACAGGATAGCTCAACAAAATCCATAAAGGAAAGTAACACAGGATTCAGCTCACACAGGTATACTTCTTCGAATGATGATAAGATGATCACTGATCCATCTAAGTCACCGGACCCACAAAGGATCGATAGGTAACTAACCCCCGCAATGGACCACACAGGATCGGGCCCACACAGGACCTGTAGGCGCTGGCTCACACAGAACCGCTGAGCGCTGACCCACACAGGATCAGAACCACACAGGATTGGGCCCACATAGGACCTATAGCACTGACCCACAAGGGATCGCTGAGTGCTATATTCGTCTCAGTCCACTGAGGATCTCTGCACAGTCGTCGTCGCAGTCCACTGAGGATCTCTGCACAGTCGTCGTCGCAGTAGCAGTCGCAGCCAGCTCAAGGGTTCCCGCACACAGCAAGCTCGTTCGGGTGGGTCCGCTCCACGAGCCGAGAGGCTGATGCATCAACTGACACAAAGTATGAATTTGATATATCCAAAAGTTCCGTATCGTCAACAAGAACTCAACGTCGCAGACGGCGCGTCAATCGGATGCCCGGTCTGAGAGTTATTGGTTTTTTCGTCTGAGGGGCCTGGTTGATTTTTAAGGCAAAACCAACCTGGCTGTACCCCACCTGCATCCAAACCTCTAGCGGAGTGAGCCAAAAGATCCGTCTCATTTATAGGAATCCACCAAAGTCGACGGCACGTCAATCGGATGTCCGTAGCTCAAGATATGAGCATTTCCGCTCCGAGGGCCCGGCTGGTTTCGTGTACGAACCAACCCGGCCGAACCCAAAGTATTCTGAAACCTTGAGTGCGATATACCGAAACGACCGTCTCGATCCAAGGATCGCGTAGCCGCTGATGGCGCGTCGTTCGGGGGCTCGTAGCTCATGTTATGAGCGAAAGACCGAAATCATTCTGAAGATGGGGGGTCTGGGCCAGGGCCGACCCGGCCCGACCCCCCTGGGTCGGACGAACCGGGTCGCCCGACCCGGTCCGACCTGGGTGGACCCAGTGTGGTCTGGCCAGGGTGCAGCCCGGCCGGTCAGACCAACCTGGCTCGGTTCGGCCGAGCGGCCGAGCGCGGTAGCCGCGGGGCGCCGCCCCCGCGGGTTGAGGAAGTCGTGGCCCTCGAAGGGCCGCGCTGGATCGGCGGACGCGGCATGTTGTTGTGTCCCGTGTGTACGAGCCGGACCCGCGCGGCCGCGGGTCCGTTGGCGGCCGCCGGCGACCCGCGCCGCCGGTAGCTTCCGCGGGCCACCGGAGTTGCTCAGGTGGTCCGTTTTCCTTCCCGTCTGCGCCGTTGTTCCTCCCAGGTTCCGTTCTTCACTATGGGATCATCAAAAAGCCATTGCGTCACGTTTTTCCGTCGCCCGCCAAATTCACACAACAACGAAGAACGACAGAGGGTTTTCGGGTCGTGTTCATTTGGCCCGCACCCTCCGCGTTAGATAATAACAACGGGAGAATAAAACAACATATCCAAAAACAATTTTAATAAAATAAAATTGTTCATAAGAATCCGGGTTCTTTATTGAAAAGAAACAATCACGGGAAAAATGTATTTCCAAAATAAAATCCCTACCTCATCAAGTCGTCGCATGAGGGTTCTTCGCGGATTTGATCGTCGCAGAAGGAGGGGATCGTCGCGGTATCCGGCGTCGTGTCGACGAACTCCAAGGACCAAGAAACAACAGATTTAATTATAAATAATTAAATCATTGTGTTGTTATAATCCACAAAGAAGTTTAAAAAGAAACCTGAGATCTCTTACCTCAAGCAGTTCGTGATCGGAGATCGGGGCGAGGAAGAACGTCTCGGATGAAGCGTCGTCAAACTCTGAGGGTGAAGGTGTTCTTCGCATTCTTCGCGTTCTTCGCGTTCTTCGCGTTCTTCGCGAAGGAGGATAAATGCACAATAATTTCCGTCAAAAGCCTCTCAACGTGTAATCCTCAAGATGTGGTGTTGGTCTTATTTTATTATTACGCCAACAAACGAAAAAGAGGTAAGTAACAACCAATTAATTTGTAGAATTAATTCAACGAAAGAAACTTCCCAATTAATTCACGAATAAAACCGCCCAATTAATTGGTACGTTAAGAAATTAAGAAAACGTGTCAGTTGACTTTCATAATGACGGGTTTTCGCGGGTGCGTTACTTAGCGGAAAAGAAACGGTGGGGCTCGTGTGGGTCCCACCTCACAAATATCCTACCGAGATGGTAGGATATTTTTGGATAGCATCCTATCCGGATCAACTCATCTTAAGCCACTTTAAGTGGCTTCAAGTGGCTTCCAAGTTTCTTAAGTGAAATAAAATAAAGTTTGTCGTACAATTATTTTATTTCATAACATTAAGCCCGAAAATTAAAAACCCCACCTGAGAAAACGCAACTCCAGAAGATGCGTTTCTAAGCAATTACCGGCGCTGCGATTCCATCGGTGCTCTCAGAATTTGATTCCGAGCACCGGTTCAAAAGTTAGAAAAACCCGCTCGTCCGTTCACTGAACGTACCCGAGCCAAACGTCGGAAAATGATTCCGGGCACACCAGGCCTCGGAGTCAGGTGCCATGAGAAACTGCGTTCTTGTAAAATTCCAAATAAAATTAAGGAAAAAACTTTCCTTGAAATTTATGGGACTTTACATATTCGATAAAAGATCAAGTTGGGAAATCTATCCATGGAAGATAATGGTAGGTTCCCCATTCAAGACTAATGATATTTCCTTGCTTTTTCATTTGATCTTATCATTATAATTTGAGGGCCAGTCCATCCCTAGTATAATGTCTAATTTTAGCATAGGATTGACAAATAGATTGGAGATAAGATTGTGCTCACAAAAATAAATATTATAGTTTCTAAACAATGATGATTCTTGGATAATCCCACCAGGAGTCTTGACTGATAACTCTACTTTTAGAAAATTTGGGGGTGATTCTAAATTATTTGCAAACATGGAAGAAATAAAGGAATGAGTAGAACCATAATCAAACAAATTACTTGCTATCATTGATAGAAAAATAATAGTACATGCCACCACATCATTTGGTGCATCAACTTAAGCCATAGTGATTGCAAAAGTACAACCTTGTTCTCTTATCCGTTGCTGAGGTTGATCATGATTCTACTCCACTGCCCTCGAATTTGGACAATGACTGGAAAATTTCCCATGTTTTCCACACTTATAGCATTGGAAATCAGGTAGGTCATGCACCATGTTCACTTTTTCGTTAGTGTTGTGAAGTTGTGGCTTCACCTCACTACGACAATTTCGTGCAATGTGACTATCTCTACCACACTTGTAGCACTTCCCACTCCCAAGAAGGCAGTACCTCAAATGCTTCTTCCCACATTTATTATATGTGGGATGTTGTACTTGCTTACCTCCTCTTCCCTGATTAAATCTCCTCCATTTTCTTGGCTCCATCGGACTTTTCTTGTCATTGGATTTATGAGAACATTGCATCTCACCAAACTGTAGTTCGACTTCCATCTCACTTCACACGATCTCCTCATAGCAATCATAATATCGGTTGGCTATATTATTCTATAGATGAGGTCTGAGTCTACCAAATAATATATCAAACTTACCATTTGGATCCATGAAAAAGATAGAGGTGTAATGTGAATGCCTTGTGATGTTATTGTCGTAGCTTCCCATAGATTCATTCTCCTTATACATTGTCTTGAGAAACTCCTTCTCCATTATTTTTCTCATCGAATGAGGGAAATACTTATTGAAGAATATCCCTATAGACTCTTCCCACTCAAAAGAATACAATTACACTCTTGGCCTTGTGTTTTTAATCAGTTCCCACCACTGATCAACTTCTCCATCCAAACGATAAACAGCAAAGTTAACCATCTCTTTTTCAGAATAGTGGAGCATAGAAAAGATCTTCTCGATAGAGCTGATCCACTATTCAGAAATAAATGGATCAGTAGATAAAATGAAGGTTGCTGGTCGTTGACACAAAAATTATTAAATAAAAATTTATTCCCTTTGATGTGAGGTTTGTCTCACATCATTATTCAAGTTATTTTTTATAACTTGTGTCAGTTGGTTCATCAATCACCTGAAAGTTTCCATTACGGCTTCCATTGGATGGCCTTCAGTGCATTGTCCATTGCAGCCACCATTAGCACGAATCCTCCTATTCCCCACCATTTTCTAAAACAAAAAAACCTTAGAGAGAAGATTATTTAATTTATGAATCTTTTAACTATAATGGCTTTTATGTCTTAAAACTTCATGCTTTAAACGATTACATTTCTCTATAAATTCATTATAATGATTTATAAAAATATTATGATTAACCAAACATATCCCCCAGGAGTTTTGTAACCAAGAGTGCAGCAAGTCCTGTTGTCATGTACTAGGATACCCCAGGTAATTCCCGAAACTCTTTGTCAGAGTTTTCACTCCTAGGCACATCTGTGCCAGAGCTGCCTCTACCATCTCATATCCAGAAAGGGATGTATTTTCTTGATAAATGACTTACTCAATACTAACCAAAATACCATGAAGTATTCCTATATCTATAATTTTCTATATAGTTCTTCCTAATGTTTTCATATCCTTTTTTCTATAGATAACTAAACATTATTTTGATACCAACTATGGAATCCATCCTTTTATTACATAACTTTTCATTACATTTTACAAACATAGGATCTTTAAAGTCTGGTGTCTTTGAAATCAGGAACATAAAACATGAAAAAACATAAAAAATTATTCTAATTCAATTTAAATTCTTCATTATAAATTCTTCTTAAGTAAAATTGATTCATCTCATAACCTAGAGACATATATCAAAGGAAAGGGTGAGCAGAAGGCCAAGTAAGGAAATCAAGGGAATCAATTTACTTGTGATATCAATAAGAACTTGATGAAAACAAAAAGACATGAGAAATGGAAAAAGAGGTATATAATAATAAAAAAACATGTATCAAAACTTGAATATGTGGCTAAAACATTTCATTTTGACACTCATGAACATATCAGCATGGTTCATTCCAAAGGTGTCATAAAAACATTACCAAGGTTATTCACTAAGGTATCGTGAAACTTTTCAACTATAGAGATTAATTATTTACCCAATGAATTGGAGCTCTATTAGGTAGAACCCATAATATTTCATTATAATCATGTGATACACATATATCATAATAAAAATTTCATAAATAACCCATATAGAATCAAATAAATTGGTTTCATGTCAAAATTATGACGTTTAAAAAGTACTTAAAAATAAGATCATTATGTCATTTATATCCCATGGAAATTGAGTGAGGGTTATATGTATGTCAATTATAAAATCAAATAGATCAATAATAAGTTTTTATGAATACCCATAGAAAGGAAAATAGATTTGGGTATCCACATAAATAATACAAGAGAATTTTTTGAGAAAAAGAGAGAGATTTCAGACGAACATTCTACCGCATAACGGCTACATAACAATGTTTTAGAAAACTTTAAAAAGAAAAGGGACAAGGGTGAAACACTCATAAATAATTGATTATACCGTTTGGGTACATAATAAGATCATGGTATGGATATTTAAATGAAATTACACCTGAAAATAAAACATTAAAGAAAATAGAAGACGCCATTTCTTATACGAAACATTCGGCAGCCTAACAGCATTGCAAAAAAATCAGAAAATAAATTGATGAGAGAGGAAAGGGTCTCTAATAATTTGGACATGAAATTTATAGTAATAAGAATATATAAGAACATACCCCACATAGTTTGATGGAAACTAGAAGACATAACATAACTGAAATCTTGACTAAAAAGAGGAGGGTGAAAGGTTCCCTTACCTAGAAAAGTATCTTCGAAAGAATGAAGGTTGGGACCTTGGGTGTCCTGAGAGCACCATGGGAGGACTCCATGGGAGTTATAAAGACCAGATATTCTATGAGGAGGATTTTTTAATGAAATGAATGAGGGAATGTCTTAGTATTTATATGAAAAGAGAGAGAATATTTAATTAATTTTCATTGGAGACATCATCGGTAGAATTTGCAAAACCATGGTCCTACCCATGGTATTGTTTACATGGGACACCTCATAACATATATTACTATTCACAAGTTGACCAAATTTACTACATAATGATTACATCATCAATGATGTCATTAATTACAAGAAACTTAAAACTGTATTTTTACAATTCACCAAAAATTCAACTATTTCAGAAAAATCCAAAAAAATTACCCTAACTTAATATTGACGTTTTGAATTAAAAAATGATCTCCATTTTATAAAAATAATTTTTTGAATATTTTTAATTTATTTTTTAAATAAAAATATTATTTATTAATATAACATCTCTAAAAATATAACTTATTTTCTAACACCTTGAAAAATTAATAAAGGTCCCATAAAATTATCGTATAACCATAAAGAAACAAAGTAAAAATTTGTGATTAAATTTTATAAAATTACATTTTCATTTTAAATTATTCAATTAATTATAAAATTTTAAAAAAAAAATATTTATGACCTACAAAAATAACAAAACTTATTCTATGATCATTTTTTCACATTGAAGATGTCTAAATTGTTTTTATACATTAATGGGTGATGTTTCTATTTATTTGACCGATTTACTATTCTTTACTATTCATAAGTGTATGATACTTTTCATACATTACTATTCACTAAAAAAAGTTGATATTATTAGACTCTAAATTTTGTAATGATCATACCTGTAGAAGTCCATTTTTTTGAAAATCATTTCACATTATTAATTATTTAAAGTTCACATGAATAAATTAAAATTTAATTTTTCTAAAATTCATCAATAATATTCATCCAATATTTATCTGTACATTTGAAAATCACAAATTTTACCATAATAAGAAATACAAATTTTGTTTATACCAAGGGATTACAAAAAGTATCTAAGGCCTCGTTACATAGCCCCTTATAACACCTTCATATGACCTATGTGTAATGTGTGATATGGTGATAGAATATTGGGTCCGCTTGAACAACATTGCCCAAGTGGTGATTTATATTAGCCTGAACCTCTCCCTTAATAGATTTTGTTCAAGCTTCACATGTTGAATCTTAACTTAGGATTGGTCCAGAGTAAAGCCCAGAGATGCAACCACCTTCCCAATCTTTGATAGATAGGCTTCATACATCCCGAGTCTACAGGATGAGGCCATATACTCTTCTTTATATATTAATTAACCATGATCACTTGTATTTATAAACAATAATTGTAACATTAAGAGTTTTTTTCCAACAATTATATTAACCAATGGTCATATAACTGTAGAAACCCAACGGTATCACTTAGTTAATTAAAGGATATAGTTTGTGGAGTATAAAATGAAATAACACAGAAATTTAGAAATCAAATATTACTCAATAGTTCGGTTAATTAAATATTACTAGGTAAACCACATAATCCCTTCAATACCAAAACATTAGAATTTTAGCATATGATTAGGGTTTTCTTAAGAGTTCATACTAAATGTTTCTCATCCTAGTGTCAAAAGGCTAAAATGTTCCTTTGATACATACTATAATTATTTATTCTTTTCTTACATAAATATCACATCTTTTACATAAATATTCAATAGATTTCGAAAATACATACCCAAATATTTTAATGGTTTAGTGTCTTTGTATACTATATACACAATCTTCTTATTTAATGAAATATCTTCAATATCTCCAATAATTATCTTACCCTTATGTACACTTCATAAACTACCCTACATGAAGCATTACTTCTTAAGTAGGGAAATGAAACATATGAAAGGGTGAGATTAGATTCTTATTATGGTTATGTACGGGAAATATAATTAAATGATAATATAAAATAGTAATATATTTATAAGGGTATGATATTAAGAACATAACTGAAAAAGTTCATAGCCAACCTATCATAGATAATAAACATGAGTCATGGCACAATTCATTATCATTCAAAAAACCATAATCATAAGACAACGAAATGACTATAATTCTTGAACTATAAGCTCATGTCATAAAATTTCAGCACAAACATAGGTATAAAAACAATTTAATTTATCAGGGTTAACTACCAAGACCATTAAAATTACTGGATCAAGCCTCATCACTTATTTCCCATTACGGATCAAGTCCATCAAACTATTTCCCATTGTAGATTAAGACCATTGGCCTATTTAAAATATTGAATCAAGCACACATATTTTTTTTCCATTACTATCTCTTGAGATATAGATCTTTACATAGTTAATTATAGGGAGATATAGGTACCACTAATCCTTGGTTATAATGTGACCATTGTACTTGGTTATGAAATAACCACCAACCTATCTTATAATGTAACCACTTTACTTGGTTATAATTTAACTATCATCACATAAGGAAAACCATACATAAGTGCACCATAGGATTATAAAACATTAATAATATTATATTCAGTGAAAATAAAAGGGTCTCATAAATATTACATTGTAGACTAAATCATATAAAGAAAATGTGTATCATAATTATATCATTAATTCATCATAGCATTACCCATGGAAAAGGAAAATAATTCTTAAAAATCATTTCATCATAATCATAAACCAAACAATGAAATGATAAGGATGGAATAATTATATTATATCCCTAGTAAATAAAATGTAACATCCAAATATTACATCTTATATTGGCAATTATATAGAAAGAACACTAGGAATATTTCCTGAGGAAAATAGAATTTCCACATTGAAAATAAGTTTTTAAAAATAAAATTTCACCAAAGAATTTTAAAATCCATTTCATTGAAAATAAACTCAGAAAAATATATTGTAATCTTATAATCATTTATCGGTCCTGATCGTAGAAAATTTCGTTCATGTCATGCATGTTAAAAAAATATTCCACAAATATTATGGTAAAAGGTAAAAAAAAATTTGGGCGGAAACCTATATTCCTTTTAAAACATGTTTTTAAATTAAAATAAGGGTAAAAAAATATTTATGAATCATTGTAAAATATTAAAAACTACCATTAAAGTTTTTTTACAAAACATGTATATAGAAGAAAATCTATATTCGATTGAAGATAAAAATAAAGAATTTTTTTCTGAAAGGAATTCATTTGGTCTCTTTAATCCTTTAAGAGAGAAAAATTAAATTAAAACATTTACGTTACATATTTAAATTTAGTGAAATAAAATAAATGAGATTCTTTGGGATGGATCATGTGGTATCATCATTAGAAATTTATAATAAACAATCCTATTAAATAATGAGATTGTCACATTAAACCATTACCACATTTAAATGTATTGAATCATAACCCCCATGAATGAAACAAAATTATATGGATGATCATTATATACACAAAACAAATGAATCATGTAGTGTATAAGTCATGTTTCCCACAAAAATAAAAGTGAGGTAAAAATCTATTACACCTAGTATTGAATTCCTTCGTATATATTATAATCTCTTATATAATAAAAATAATTTTACTACGAATATATTGAAGAAACATACTCATATGTATCATCAGATGTATTATTTAAATATGACCTTTTATTACCTATTTATTAACAATTCCTTATTAAAATAATTATTTGGGGAATAAATACTTTATTTTTCATGTATGTTTTGGTTTTGTATTTTTGGTCCTTTTAATTTGATCATAGTTACATAATATTAACAATATTAACCATGATATAAATATAATATATATTATTTATTTGTTTATTTTTATTAATCCAATAAATTCAGAAATTGAAAATGAAATACACCGTTCATAGAAATGGTAGTCCATACCTATACTTGAATGATGATTCCATTTTTTCAAATAATGAAATGAAAGAGAGGTAAATAATATGTTTCCTTTTCTAGAATAATTTTTATGTAATATATCTCAAATAATTTCATAAAATATATCCTTATTACCATTTATGTAATTAGTAAATGGATAACGAACCACATAATTTTGTGAGGCGGTATTCCACCACACACACGAGGGACGTTATCATATTTCCAAGGAATGGAAAGTAAGAATTTATATGTGATTTGGGGTGATTCCATTGGCCTCCATTATTTCATGCCCCCCTAGACACTGGTCATCTCCCTCTCTATATGAATAATTTTTTAATAAAAATTGTAACTTTTTAGTAGTTGTAAGTATAATTTAAATATGTTTCATATATCATTATATCCAGTTTTGTGATGTGGTTATGCAAAATGAACTACATCATTTCATGAGATGGTGGTCTGTAGTAAACTTGATTAGGTGTTTAATTTCCCACTTGAAGGAAGTGGAGATGGATATAAGTTTTTTAATTAAAATAATAACATATATTTATATTTTAATGTTATTATATTATAATTATTGGGATATTAATGGTTGTAGTAATAGATGAAGTAAAAATAATTAACTTAGTGAAGACAACTTCCATCATGTAGAACAACCACAACTGTATCTCTTATTAAGGACTCTTGGTTTTTTATTTTTGGATAACCATCATATCTTGAACTTGGATATGTACATTTGGGAGATATTTTAGAAGTTGTTTTTTCCAAAAAAAAAATCTTAACATATATAAAGAAGTTGGAGAGGAAGTAACATTTTATAATTTAGGATGAGTGGCATTCTTTTAATAACCAAAACTATTCAATAATGTGAAGTTACCTTCATCCCATATTCCTCAAAAATTTATAATTAAAGTAATATAGGAGATATATGGTATATCCACACCTTTACCTCAAGAAAATTAAAACATATTATTCCTTATCCCTTTAGTTTACTTAATATTACTATTTTAGTTTTAACCATGGTAACTAATTTTATATTTATTTTCCAATGTGATTTATGCCTTTTTAATAAAATTAAAATGGGTATTATTTGATAATTTTTACACACTTTTTATATATTTTAAATCCAATGTATTAAATAAAAATACTATTTTTGTATAAAATTAATTTTACCATAAATAGATGTAACTTGCAAAACTCAGTTTTAAACATTACAGTAGTAATTAATTTCTACCATTTTCACTATTAGTTATTATTAAATATTAAATTGAACTTAATAATGAATATTAATAACGATTAATATAAATTTGGAATCAATTTTACAAAATTCAATTCATAGATGTGGAAGAATTCAATTTATAATTAAACCCACAGACACAATTAAAAAACTATTTTCCAAAGAAAAGCATTTTAAAAGTAAAAAAGTTTTTACGTAAAAATTCAATATTAAATTTATTCCAATCAAATAAATTAGATTAATAATAATATAATTGATCTAATTTTAATTCTACAACATTCTAAAACAATATGTAACTTTTTAAATATTTTAATCAAAACTACAATTTTTAAATAAAATCACCATTTTTTACTATTCACCATTAAATTAATATTTACATAAAATTATAAAAAATGAAGTTTATTTTAAAATTATAGTTTCTCGAAGTGTAAAAAATAACTTTTATTATTTTTTCACAAAAATAAATAATTTTTTTGAGAAAATATTATTTTTGAAACATACAAATACTTAAAAAAATTAAGTATTATTTTTTAACTATGTTCTCTTTATATTAATCCATTGTAATTAATATTTAAAATTTTGTTATTCCTATTAATAACTCTAATTTTAATGTCTAGTTTATGATAGTTATATTTGAAATGTAATATTATAATGGTTTTTTAAAACTCGATGTTGCGTGTAATACAAGGTATCAAAGAAGTTTAATTTATTTGTAGACAAAAAAATTCCTAAAACCTCGAGGGGTTACAAGATTATTGAGGATAATTGGGATATGGGGTTATTTATTTGTGGAATGATCTAAGTTGAACCTTTTAGGATATATTATATATTTTGGATCGAAATTTATTATTTCTTTATGTGAATAATTATTTATTTTGGCTATTATCTTACCTGGTAATAACCATTTTGGTTTTAGTGAAGATAGGAGGAATATATTTTCATTATTTTATATATATCATGACTTATTAGTGGTTGGTTTTAAGGCTTTATAAATAAGAAATATTCATCATGGATTTTCATTATTTGGAATATGGGGTGATATAGTGGTGAAAACAGATTACGATATGTAGTCAAAGGATGAAAATTCATTTATGGATTTAAAGAAATAAGTTATGTTTATTTTCTCATGTTCTATATCTTAATAGTAAAAGGAAACATCGCATTTATATAAATGATCTTAAAAATAATTATTTTTCATTTCTTACCATTATTTATAATTAATTGATAGTATTTATTAAACCTCATTGATCTATAGTTTTGTTCTTGTTAACTTTCTCATGATCATAACCGTTCTTGTAATCAGTCAACATTATCACCCCCCATCATTATTTGGAAATAATTTTTTTTTAAATGTATATTTTTTCACTTGCATATAATATTCTTCTATTTGGTATCCAAATAAGGATTTATTTTATATGAACTTAATATTTCCCTTTCCCTTGTTTCAAATTATTTTTTTGTAATACCCCAAAATTTCCTAGTACATTATCTCATTAAAGTAATTCAATAGCTTGCATTACCCGCAACACCAAGTTTGAGCACAACACAAATTACCAAACTAGATGTTCAAAACACAGTTATGAAAATTAATAACTGAATTTTGAATCTCATATACTCTATATAATTTTTAAATCCATATTTGGTGTTTCTTAGACATAATATAAGAAAAAATTTATTTTTTCAGATAAAAGAAATGGTTTTCCAAAAATGAAATTTTACCACCTTTTAAAGGTGAGCCCTTTTTAAAATAAATATTTGACACTTCTATATATTGAATTTAATGAAATTAAATTCTTATTTAGAAGTGGGACATAAAAATTTAGTTTGGATAAATTTTTGGTACTTTTCTGATAACTTTCATATTTTGACGAATAATGAACAATACTATGTTTTTATTGAAAACAACTTTTTTAATTGAAAAAATTTATATTGTTAAATAATTCATTTGAATGGTTTTGAACTATAAATACATTATATTTTTTTTATTTAATACAATTCATGTCATTATAAGTAATTTCAAATTTAAATTTGATATAAACACATGTCAATCTTTTAATAGTTTTTTCTTTTTCAAAACACGCTTTTTTGGTTTTGACAACAAAATTAATATTAAATAAATCATTGAAAATTATTGGTTTATAATTTGGTAAAATAGAGATCATTTTTGGATTGGGAATATAAAAATTATATTATGGTTAATTTTTGGTATTTTTCTAAAAACATACAATTTTTGATAAATAGCGAAAAACACTGCAATATTGTTTAAAACTGACTTTTTATTTAAATAATTTATTTTAATTTAATTTATTAAAAGTCAAACTAGATATATAAAACCTATATAAGTTTATTTTGATTCATTGGATTCATTTTATAATAATTTTAGATATATATAAAATTTATGGAACTTTTTACCATCTTTTACCCACTTACTATAAGCAATTGAAAATTTGCATAAAACATAATTTTACACCACCTTTGAGTTGAATTTAAAAAATCAGAGAGACACGATTGATGTAAGTAAGTTAAATTTAGTTCAATAAGATGAAATTAATTTTTTTTTAATAGTATCTTTTGACTTTTATTTTCCACCGTTTAAAGTAAATAGGGTAATTAAGGGTACACATGATATTATAATTACTGTAACACATGTCCTAATTCTATTAGATAAGTATAATTAGACCAAAAAAACCTTATTAATAAAATATGACCCAGTTTGGTCCACCTGGATTAGATTGGGAGATTTATTATTAACTTATTTAAAGAAGAGTTAATAGAGATAAATTCAATGTTTAATAACTAAACCATTATTAATGTAAGGTTATACAAAAGATAAATTAGAAAATAAATATTCATTAGAAATATAATAAATTTTCTTACATAATTTTATTTTATTTATAATTTTTAGACATTAAATAACTAAATTTATTTATGAAAAAATGATGATGCAGAAATTACCTTATTAATGAGAGATTAAAATAATTGATATTATTAATATCCAAATAAATCTAGTTTGAGAAATTTGATGAATTACAATAATTTTATAGGTTACTATGACATTTTAGGGTTGATGAAATGATTTTATTTCTAATTAATCATACTATTATGACTTTAACAAAAACAAAATACCAAATAGTTCAAAAAATGATATAAAACAGTTTTAATATCAAATATTATATTATTAATAGATATAATATTCATAAAAATTTAAGGTTCGGCCAAAGGACATAGATAAGGTTATATATATTCATAATAAACCACATGGGGTTCTATTGGCTTCTTATAGTATGTTTATTAACCATGTAATATAAAAATACAAAGAGACATGGAAAATGTAAAACTTTTTAACTAAGACTTAAATCTAAAAGATATGGTTAATATAGTGAACTAAACCTGTCTAAAACCTATTGGTTGAGATTTTTTAGACCCATACCAACCTTATACTCAAAATAAATCATTTTTAACCCATTAGAAACAGAAAATGATTTTATTATAAAATTATATTTCAAGCTTGTCCTAAAGTGACCCTCACCTATCTTATAAAAGGGTAATTCCTCTTCTCTTAATTTCACACCTCCAAAACCATTTGGCTCAGAAAAACATTCCCAAATATCCGAAAAATTTCCCTCCCTTAATCCCAGAGGCCTTACTTTGGTCAAAAAGCCAACCTATGGAGCCCTTTTGATCAAATCAAAAGGAAGAACCTGAAGAATAGGTAAATACTTCATAACCACTTTCAAGTTCTTTTCTTCTTCCACTTCCTATTTATTTGTTTTTTCAATTATAAAATAATATATCCAGTATATTATAAGTACTGTAATGTTATTATAAAAATGGTACAAGCATATTCATTATTCTATCCATCCTATAAATGATAAAGTCACCATATGTTTGTACGTATGGCTTACCGTCTCCACATCGTGGTGTGGTTTTTTATTCAAACACTTCATTATTTGGATGGGTATAATAATGATTATAAATAATATAAATAATAAATATATCATGTTAGTTATTCTGTATATATGATATATCATCCAATAACATATGATTTTACCTTCAATATATTGATATTGTCGCTCGTGCGTACGTACGGATTACCGTCTCCACGACGCGAAGAGATTCATTCCCACGTTCACCATTGAACGATGATTATAAAAATATATATTATTATTATTTAAGTATTATATGATATAATAATTCTACTAGATATATATATATGTATGTATGTTTCTATTTCATATATCTTATTCACTTACTTCTGTTTAATACAATATGAAAACAGAGACATCATTTATGTGTACGTAAGACCTACCGTCTCCCTAAACTGTGCCTTACATTTCATATATATATATTATAAATATTTATATTCCAAATATATATTATATATAAATAAATCTTTATATTCTGGAAGTATTTAAATCATGATCTAAATGATACAAGGTAAAACATGTATGATAAAGAAAGAGATTATTACCCAAATTGTTAATTTAACATGGAAATCCTCATTAAATGGTCACTATAAAGTCATAAATGAATCACCTATGATATAATAAATATGAATATGGTTCTGGTATAATTTAATAACATTATATGGTCACTATACATAAGGTTAAACGTACCCTCAACCAAAGGAATGTGATTGGTAAGGGTTAATTTTACAATCTATTTATTATCCGAGTTTGTTTTTGTGTATGTACCTACTGGGAAAAATTGATTATCCATTTCCATGTTTCATAAAAGAGTTTTCAAAAAGATTATTATTAAGGGAATTTTTACTAAAACATAATTTTAGTTTTTTTAAAGATTTATTCTTCTAAATAAATCTCATTAATGTCCATGTTTTTAAAATGGTTTTAAGGTTTTATTTATATGGACATGAATGTTATTAAAATTTAATTCCTTTGAAAATATTCAAAGTGGTATAGAAAATTTTGATTCAAAACTATATCTTAAATGAATTACCTTATATATTGTGTGACTTTTAAATGATTTCATGAAAAAAGGTTATTTATCTCAAATATTTTCACTGATCATTTTTAACTATGTCAACATCCTTTACGAGATATTATTCTTGATCGAGGTTTATTTATTATGATACAAATCATTAATATTGTATTCAAGGTTTGGTTATATGTTTGACTGTGGATGTGTTATTTTTATACCAGTCATTGTTTATGGATAATGTATTGACATTCATAAGCTAGTTTCAATATGAATGTTTTTATTATGTTTAAACTTTTTCATATAAGGAATGCATTGGACATAGTAAGTGACGGGCGGAACCCACTATAGCTCCTCGATGCATCGGTAGGTCTCATGAGACAAACTAGTGTCTTGGAACAAGGCCTTGACAAAATTTATATTTGTAGTCTTGGAACAATGCCTTGACTATTTGGTTAATAAGTCTATCATTATGCATTCCATCATTTTAAAAATTGATATTGATATTACCTATGATTATTCGACTAATAGAATATCAATGTGAATAATTAAATTGAATTATTTGATTTATCATTTCCATATTATTCTGATGATTATGTTTAAAAGGATTGTGTTTTATTCTTATAAATTGCCTTAAATTTTTTTGATTATTTACGAATGTTTCTGCTATATTTTTATCCTTACTGAGTATCTAATCTCACCCATTTCTTATGTTTTATTTTCATAGGATTCCCAAAAGTGTTTTATGGTTGATAATCAGGGTTAATATTGGGGATTAATGGCATTATCAAAGTATCATTTATTTTGTGTTTTATTTTCTAATGTGTAATGTAACGTTCATGTTTGTAATCTATTTTCCAATAATACTAAACTGATCGGTCTGTCGGGACATGATTCCAGGTAATCATTCCAATGTATTAAAATAAGGAACCGACTCTAGGTTTCTAGGGTCAGGGCGTTACATTTTTATTAACCCATTTTTTATATAAATTTTCAATAAATGTATTTTAAAATATTAAACCCCTAAATTATCGAGCATCAGATTAAAATGTGAGGAAATAATTTATTAATGGGGGAATAATATAATACGCTGATATTTTAATATAGCCCTATGTTTGACTATAAATCTGACAAGCAACGCCTATGATAATCAAACCTCAAAATAATATTATTTTAAATATGATGGCTAGAACCAAGTTGTGGAATTGGTGGGTATGAATATAAGTAACATCTTTATTACGTAAATATTAAAAGTTCTGACTCAATAAAAATTTTGATTAATTATTATTAAATAAGAACTTAACTTTTAGTGAAATTATGCTTCAAAAACACTTTTTCTTAAAAAATTGGTTTTATTGATTTTTCTGAAAAAAATATTATTATTAATTTTTTCCACTTTAAATTTTTTTTTATAAAATAGGAATAATTTTTTAAATCATCATACAAAAATTATCTTAAGGTTAAATTTTATATTTTTTTTGAAGGTATTAATATTTCAATTAATAGTGAAAAAATATCAATTTTAAAGAAACATGTACTTTTTATTCTAGTATTTACAAAGTACCTTTTTTTTAGAATTAAATTATTTAATTTTGATTAAAAATAATCTAATTAATGTTATTAGAATTGATATGATACTTAATTATAGTATGAAAACATTTTCATATGTAAAAAATGTATTTTTTCTAAAAAACTATTTTTCATCGCATTTTGAGAGTTTATTTTTAAAGTAATTTTTTCCACTTATAAGAATTTAATTTGATAAAATTGATTATTTATTTTGGAAATAAATTTTCTAAAATCTATAAATAATTTAACATTTATTTTTTATAATTAATTGTAACCTCGATAATAATAGTGTCACTACAGTAAGTGTAAAATAGGTAGAACAAAGTAAAAAATATTGAATAAGGCTTCAAAATCATCCAAAAAAACTAACTATATTTAATTGGATGATTTTATTTAGAATTAAACCCTAAAATATTAAAAAATATGTCATGTTGGTGCTATTTTTATTTTATAAAGTCTGTTACATTATTTTATGTAAAGGGAAATCTCGGAATGGACCTTTCTTGCTTTTTAATATCTATAATGTTTTCTCTAAGGAATTGAAATAGGTTATGAATGGTTATGAAGTATTATTTTAAATTTGAATAAATATATTTAAAATGGAAATTTATTTTTAATTTATAGTGATCAAATAATTACCTTAAATTCTTATGCAACACCGACATAGTGCTTGTGCATGTGATAGGAAAATCAATTAAATGATTATAAAATTAAATACACTAAAATTATTATTTTTTTGGAAAATTTGTGGTTACGAATATTTACTTAGATATATATATTTTATTATTGATGTGTTAAAATTTTATAAATCAATTACATTGCAGTCTTGTTTTTTAGGTCAAATTATGTGAATAGACCCAAAAATTACATTAATGGTATTTAATGTTAAATAATATTTTATTAAATGATTTAATATTATTAAAAATCTTATATTTGTTCAATTTAATGGGATATGGTCGATAATATCATATAATATCCATTTATTTGACATTTTGACGTTGATAATAACTTTCCCGACCACTATTGTATAAAAATAATATTATCATATTAATTATTAAAATGGTTAATATGGGTTAAATATAAGAGATAAGGGTTAAAATAACATAAATTTTATAAACATTATCACATGAGAGGATTTAGACTTATCCATATAAAATATTCAAAATATATCAATTTGAAACCACTTAAACATGAAAATTAGTTTACATTATTTAATACTTTATGTAATTTCAAAGCTGTCTCTCCCCTCACTTATAAAATGACACCACTTCTCCTCTCATAATCACCCATATTGATCCACTTAGATTGAAAAATCAATGCAAATACCTGTTATTAACTTCTTTCTATAATTTTGGTATTTCTCTTCTTAAGATACCTTCCCTAGCGCCATTAAGGAGAGATCTGAAAGAGATTCTTCAATGAGAATGTAGTCATCTTAACTGATCATTTACATTTTACAAATTTTTATACCTCCTTCAATTATGTCATAAAAATTTAAATTTAATAAAATAACTATATCATATATACTGAAAATTTATTATTTTAATTTCATATCTTTATTCATCTCATTTTTCATCAAATGGGAAACAAAAGCATCGCTTGTGTGTAAATGCAGACTATCGCATCGCTAACTGGTGAATTTCATTTATCATCAAAGACATTCATGGATTATTATTATGATTGATTTAATTTATATATAATATATTCCTTCTAAAAATAAAATTCTTTTAATATAATATCCCATCTTTATGTATATCATTCAAATCATTAAAAATAGAATCACCGCACGTAAGTATATACAAACTATAATCTCTACAGGGCGATGTACTTTTTTTCTCGATGTCACCTATCATAGAACGAAATGGGGATGGATGTAAGAATTTATTTTATTATAAAATTATTATGATTATATAAATGTACTAATTTATTTTATTTCATTTTTTTCAATTGAACGAAAATTAAAGACAACACTTTTGTGTAAGTGTAAAATACCGCCTCGTGAGCTGATATTTTTTGTTTTTTACCACTTTGAAGGGATATGTTTAAAATTATATTTCCTGTATAATAATTATAATTATTCATTTA
The DNA here is from genome assembly GCA_963277665.1 of Viscum album. Classification (NCBI taxonomy): domain Eukaryota; kingdom Viridiplantae; phylum Streptophyta; class Magnoliopsida; order Santalales; family Viscaceae; genus Viscum; species Viscum album. The sequence continues at coordinate 1,696,802,366 of OY728147.1, forward strand.
TTATTATTATACCAATTATGGAACCTTTACCTCCTTGATTGCAGTCAACATACTAAATTTGTATTGAAATTACAAACTGGATGTCCTCAAAACAACGAAAGTAAATATAACAGATTAAGAAATTAAATATATCAATGAAATAAATTGTTTAATGAGAAAAGAATAAACTTTTAAAAGGTTCTTAACCATGTAAATAGTTAATATATATTTATTATAATTGAGATAAATGGAATACATGTCATTTGGTACTTGTAGTAAGGGGTTTCTTAACTATATTTCCTTTCATTGGATGAAAAAGCCTCTGAACGGTGGTGGCTTCCCCATCTGGCGCATCTAGGGTTTCTCCATCAGATCTCCCCTCCCCCCCTCTAGAATGGATCGACTTCGTCGACTTTTGTATCGCCCCGTGTCGATGTTGGATGGTGTTAGATCTAGATGGCCCTCCTTCGGTTTTGGCTCTTCTGTGGCTTCTTCGCGCCCTATAGATTCATGTTCCTGCCTTGAATTAGGTATGTTTGTAGACAGTTCTGGTTATCTTTCCTCGGGATCTCAGAATGTCTGCGGCGTGTGATGGCCTTAGTGTTCTGGGCTTCGAGGTTTTGGATCGGATTCGATTTCGCTACTCCTGGATTCGGTTTCTTTTCATGGTTTTGGGTGCTCCGAGTTACCTGCATCTTGCTTGGAGTTGGTAGAGGGGTGACTACAGCCTCAGTATCTCCCCGTGGCTTCGGAATCCTGTCTTCGATTCAGATGTGCTCACTATCGGCTGCGAGGGTTTTAGTAGTCCGTTACAGTTTCTCGTGGTGGTGACTCTGGTGCTCGTAGCGTCTGCCACGGCGGCCTCCCGGTGCATGGCCTTTTGCCTGGATTCACTCTGGCTCCTCATCGGTGTGTGACCTGGTGTGTCTGAGGTCAGATCCAGGGTTTTGGAGCTGGGGGCCTTTTGTTCTAGCATGCTTGGTTTAGCTCGGTTTGTTGATTTGGCTTGGTTTATTTCTATTGATTCAGGGTTTGAGTTTGTTTTGATGATGGATGTGTTGTTGGTGAAAGGAGGTGAGAATATTTGGAGCTGTTTTGAGTTTGTTTTGATTTTGGATGTGATGTTGGTGAAAGGAGGTGAGAATCTGTGGAGCAAGTTGCGGCGTCAGCATGGCCCAGACTACCATCATTTGGATTCTTTGTTGCCTTTATAGGATGTGTTCTTGGACCATCTCACATCGCTGGATGGTCTGGGTGGACTCTGATTGGAGTTTGCTGTTGGGTTGGTGGATTTGGAGCCGGTACCGATGGTCGCACCATTGGCATTCAAGGAGTCCATTTCTGAGGTTTGTTCATTCTTTTCTAATGTTGTGCACGCTGGTCCATAGTTTGAATTTTTGATTGGATTAATTTGGTAGGTTTTGTTTATTGATGTTTGATGGTCGTATGTCATGAAGTCATATATGATTTCCCACTTTTCCCTTAAAATTGTCTGACGATTTCTCACTTTTCCTCAAAAGTGTTTGGATAATAAAAAAAGTAATTTTCAGTTAGTCCTTTCATTGGATTACAATACTTCATCATTGACATAATTATTCCATGATTATATATGAATTGATATGTAAATTTTTTATACATTATTTATAGTTTTTAATGTGTATTTAAATATTTTCACAAAATCACTTCATGGATCAATCACTTAAAATGTCATAATTTTTTGGAGGGGTTTCTTTATCTCAATCTCATTTTCTTGAGACATGTTCCATATAATACCCCATGATTTCTTTGTATGGTGTAATTATAATACCATGACTAATTTGTTTCCAATTATTTCAAAAAAATTCACATAATTTACATGGAAATATCATATTCTTACTGTCAATAAATTTTGTCTCGAAAGTTAGAAAACTGGAAAAGGCTCTTTGTTACAATCTCACTTCTTTTTTGGGTTGTCTATGTTCGCGGTTCCTTTGGGGGAATTTTATGATATTAATTTCATAAACCACATATATACTATTATAATATAATTATATTGGATTTTTACATGATTTCCATTATTTTTCTCTCTTTGGTACCTAAGAAGATCAAAATAACATTATTATGGAAAATCCGACCTTATTTTTATTTTTAGTCATGAATTTTTCTCTTCCATGTCGATGATATTTAATATTATTTTAGGAATGTTAATTTATATTAATAAATTATTTCTTAAATCTATTTTCACATATATTTTACTTTATTTTAAAAGGATTAAAAAGAATTCGTTAAATTTTTTTCAGTTCAGGTTATTTATGAGTTTTAAAAAAAAGTGTGAATGGAATATCTATTTTAATGTATAGCACGATAATGAATCATCCCATTATCATATATATTAATTAATTTGAAGATTAATTTATAATTTTACATGGTTATATTAAAATAAAATATTTTTCCAAAAAAAATTGTAATTTTTAATAAAATCATATGAAAATGGTGTTTTTCTCTATTTTCAAATAAATTTTCTTTTAAAATTATTTTTCTTCTATGAAAGCATACTTTGTTGTTTTTTATTCTAAAATAGTGTAATGTTCCAATGATAGAATCAATATTATTTCTCTATGTGGAATATTATTTTTTTAATGATATTTTCATGGAACCCAATTCCTTTCCATAGGTTAATCAAGCTAAAAAGGAATGTTGGTTACCTTTGAGGGAGTTATGTTAAAAAGATAAATTTTAAAAAAATAAATAATAATTGTACATATGTATGGATGATTTATGGTTCATTACTTTATAATTTAATTATTTTTGTTGTAACAACCTCTGATTTTATGATATATTTCACTTCAAATAATCTTAACTTCTTCAATAGATTGTGATACACCCAACCCTAAATCTAAATGAACCATAATATAGTATACCATTCTAAAATATCCCTAAAATTGTAATAATGAATAATAGTATCCATAGTTAACAAATTTCATAAATTTTTCAAATGAATCAGTTATATTGTTTGTAATGTCATGATATGCTTTAATAATACATTTTCCCTCAAAAATGGTTTTTATTGCTTTTTTGAATTAATAATATACATAATTTCAACCTTTTTTAGAAGAATAATTTGTAAAAATTAAATTATAATTTTAAATTAACATATAAAAATTATATTATGTTAAATTTATCGTATTGTTATGAAAATATTGATTTTCTAGTGAATAGTGAAAAATAAAAATATTAATTGAAAACAATAATTTCATTTCATGTATTTACAAAGATTCATTTTAAAAAAAAATTCAAAGTAAAAGTAGTTATATTTTATTATTAGTAATCTAATTATATTCATTGGAATAAATTTTATGATTGAATTTTAATTAAAAACATTTTTATACTTAAAGATGCATTTTTTCTGAATTTTTTTTCATTTTTTTATATTAAATTAATTTCTTCAAGTTATATAAATTGAATCCTGAATAAATCGATTAAATATTTGGAATCATGAGGTCCAATGTTTTTAAACAGTTCCCCTTTTTTAGTCAATGACGACAGTAACCATACTAAATGTTTGTTAGCATGGTAAAGGTAAAATGGGTTAATTGTTGTTAAAACTAATGTGATAAAGCTAGATTTTTTCCAAAACATAACTCTATATCATTTGATCATTATATTTAGTCCATAATAATTAAAAATTATAAAACATAACCTTTTATTTCCATTTAACTTTTATTTTGACATTTATAATTTTTAAGTAAAAGATAAAGAAAAGAATGTTCATATCATACTTTTGATATCTATAATATTTATTTACAGGGAAAAAATAAATTATGTTAAAATATAAATATTTATTCTAAATATTAATGAATTATTTTTATCATTTTAATTTATTTTTATTTTTTAGGGATGAAATAATTACCTTAAATTATTAAACCACACTGACATAGTGCTTTTGCAAGCTGTAGAAACATTAAGTGAATCATTTTAATAATTGTAAAAGTAAAACAATATAGAATTATGGTGTTACATGAATTTTATAGATAATTATAATATATTAGTTATATTTGAGATTTTAATATTCTAATTTTTTTGTAATATTGTTTTCAAAATAAAATTAATTAAATAGTTCCATAAATGACTAATGATATTTAATAAAAAATAATATTTTATTTAATTATCTAAAATTCATAAAAAATAAATATTCATAAAATTGAATTTTATATGGTTTAAAGTAAAAAACATGGTCCATTTATTATTCACTTATCCTTTTTAGGTAACATTCATGACCCTTAATGTGTAGAAAACATTCATATTGCGGTAATTGTCAGAAAGGTTAACGGGGGTTAAAACAAATATATATGGGTAAAAACATAATAAATACCTATTTAAATTTCATTTTTTGTGATTATTTAGAATATTAATAGAATTATCTTATATTTATATAAATTCAGAGACATTTTTATATGAAAATTAATATATATTAATGTAATACTTTCTGAAATTCCAAGGGTATATCGCCTCTCACTTATAAAAAGGAACCTCAACCCCCTTCATTATTCACAATGATTGAAACCTATAGATAAGTCAATACATAAACCAATATACTATTACATTACATAAAAAATCTTAGATCTTGTATTCTTTACAAAATACCATCATTTAAAGTCTTAAGGAGTAATCTAAAGAAGGATTCTCAACAAAGTGGTATAACTCTTAATCGAGCATTTTAAATTTTATTTCTTATTATACCTCCAATAAATATATGGTATACAATATAAAATAATTAATTTACTATATTAAATATACTTAATTTTTATTATGATTATGTAATAACCATTATTAACATTCTTCCCATCTATTGGAAAATGATAGTGTGGCTCATGAATACATGTGGACTACCACCTCTGTGAAGCGTTGTGATTCATTTTTCACTTCTATTTTATATATATTGTGGATAAGATTAATGAATATATATATGTTATATATTATATAATAATAAATTTTTAATGTGATTTATTATTTACCTTTAATTCATACCATCCATTGAAAAGTGATAACATGGTTCATGCGTATATATGGCATATCGTCTCCATGAATAATGAAATTCATGTTTCGATCTCAACATTGTACAGATGGATATATATTTATCTATAATGAATATATATTATATTATTATAATTATTAAATTCTTTATATTATGTAGCCCTAATAAAAATATATGGGTTGGGTCTACTAGACAAAAACATGCATGAAAAATGATGCAGGTTTCACCTACAATATTGATTTTAATAAAACATTATATATAAATAGATGATAATATGTTTCAAAGAAAATAATATATAATATAATATATGTGATTATGTTTTTTTAATAAATTTATAATTAATCTATATTTATTATACATGATTTTTTAACATTTAATAAGAAATATGAATCTTGAGGTAAGGGATTTACGTTTCAATCCCGTCTTAATTGGGATTGTATATACATGAATTTCCATTGTGTAAATTACATGATAATTATATTATAAACCCCTATAATTTTATTATAATATATTTATTTCTAGTAAATTCATGTTTTCTTTTATTTTAATTTATGTAATCATGAGACTCAAATAATGATTTTAAGGAAACCCCACATTATTTCTCTCATCGTTCAAAAGATTTTCTCCTTCTATATCAATGATTTATAAAAATGTTTTCATGTAATTTTTTTAATATTATACCTAGATTGTTTAAATTAATTTATAACCATGTTTTAATTTTTCCAACAGAGTATAAATTGTATCGTCATATCATTTTATAAATGAGGTACTTTGGACTTTTTACAAAAAATATGAATGGAATATTTTAACATAAATGGTATGAATGAAATATCTACTACCATGATTTCCAAATGATTTGAAGCTTCCTTTAAATATTTTATTTGTTATTTTCAATGAATATGTTATCAATTATATTTTATAGTTATTTTTATATTAAATCAGTGATTCAAAAATTATAATGGCATTTTCTTAATGACATATTTCGAGTGAAATTTTAAAAGTGAATTTATTTATGATAATATCCTTTTATGTTACTTATGATTTAATGGGGATATAATCCAATGATAAGTTAATTATTATTTATATGGTTTTTTAATGATTATGATAATGTTTTTTTAATAAAAAGCATTTATTTTTCACATGTTATGCTATGATGAATATTTGAAATATTAATTAATAACATTTGCTTACCATGTGTTATGATATTTTATGAATGATTTATGACCTCATGTTAAACATATGCATAGATTACGATTATGATATGGGTGTTCCTAGAATTATATATACCTGTAATAAATTAGTTAATGTTTTATATCTCATAAGATTGTTATGGGAAAAAAGTCGATGTTCTTGATCCACTATGGAAAAAAGTTTGGATTACTAATATACCATGGTAAACCAGTGATGATTCATACTATTTAATGATATATGAAAAAAGTGTAGATTATTGATACACTATGATTTCACAATATTTGTAGTTTACCGAGTAATATGAAATGTTTTTTGTAAATATGATGGTGTCATGAATTTATGACATTATTATGATCTGAACATATATTTCATGATTGATTTATGTTGTTTTCTCAATCATATGATTCATTTATTTTGAAATATTAATTCCTTATTCCTTGAATCATGTTTATAACCACTAACGGATTGGGTATGAACATTTTTTGTTTTGGTCATGATCTCATTATCTTATGCTTATCTTGTTGTCATTGATTGTTATCTACCATATTCATACCTAATTTTAATCTGAGATCACCATTTCATATGTTTTCTTACACTTGGTTATGAAGAAACTTTTTTAGTATGGTATGTCAAGATGGGTGAAAGTGAGAATACATTTATGAGATAAATTGAAGGATATACCTAAATAAGATGTTTATGTATCTAGTATCCAAAGACACTAGTTCTTTATCATTCTCAAATGAATTATAATGTTATGTATTAAATATTAATATAATAAGATTTAATATTTATGTGTGAAATGTTTGGTTCATTAAAGGTAGAATAATTGTCGACCTCCAATGAAATGGGTAAAGTGACTGAGTTTATTTTTGTCTTTTACTCCTAACAGGTGATGGATTATACATAATATGAGTATCTCCTAAGAGAAAAAGTAGTTATCTATTTTAAGTTAAACTAAAAAAATTATTGGAATTATCTTGTTTTTTTTATTCCATGATGAATGTTTAATGTTCTATGTTACCATAAAAAAAATTTATACAATAAATAATTTATAGTGTTTCATTTGATTATGGATTATTGTCACGTGTATTATGGTTTATAACTAGTATGCCTCTCATATTTTGTTAAATATTTATTCCATGACTCATGTTTTCTACTCTATGTTTATATGGGTATGATTTTTCTGATGTTATTATCATTCAGTTTGAATAATTTCACATACCCTTATGAAAATTACGATCTCATCCAAAATATTAATTTTTTAATGTCTATGTTTACCCTTAATGAGCCTTTGATCTCAATATTTCTATTTTGTCCAATTAACAATATTATAAATAAATATATTCAGTAAGATATTTCAAGAAGGTTTTCTTGTGAGTTATGACGAACACATAATGTGTAATAAGAAAAGATGGGTATAGTTGAATTTTTTTCACGTAAATAGATAGATATATTTATATATGATTTTTCATAATTCTGTAAAACTATAAACTAAAAAATTCCTTATATATGTAAGTTATCTAATACTCCCATTTAATGTAGTGTGTTTTATATGGATAAAATTGTGTCATATTTATCAGTAACAAATCAAGAAATGTATATATTTATTTTTTAACACTGGATCTCAGAGTGTCGGTTCGGGGATATTATGTACGGTGTTAGAGAATGGGTTTAGATAACTATATTTTTTTCCTTGAAGGGTTAACATAATAGTTATAGTTAACATCATGGTCTTATAATTTTTTGTTTTCTCTTCAGATTAAATGGATATATGACCTTTTTTAGGTTTTAAGTGTTGAAATTTTTAAGATGAAATTTTTTGTGCCGCTTTATTAAGTTGAGGTTTATGAAACCCTTAGGTTTAAAAAAATAAATTATTTAAAAATAATTATATTAAATTTTTAGTAATATACATTCAAAGGTTTGAAAAAACCATAAAAATTAAAACAATCATTAATTTTGAGGTTATTGTAATTAATTGGGATATAGTGTTATTTATTTTTGGGATGTTCTAATTTCCCCCATTTGTGTTAATGAATTTTTTTGTATTTAAGAATATTATTTATTCATATGAAGGTTTATTAATTTTTAGTATTATTAGATATTGGTTTCGGTAAAGATATAACTAATAGTTCTTAATTCATTTATAGATCACATGATGTATGAAAGGTTGATTTTAATGATTTATGCATAAGAAATATTCATCGTGGATAATCATTATTTGGAATATGGTGTGAGATAGAAGTGGAAACAGATTGAGACACAAAACCAAAGGATGAAATTTATTTATTATTCTGAATAAATCAAGTATGTGTATTTTCTTATTTTCACTGTCTTAATGGTAAAAATATCCTTCACCTTTAGATAATTGATCATAAAATGAAATTTTTTACTTTATTAGAATCATTTTTGGACGGATTGATGGTCTTTTCACTCCTCAATTATAGGTACTTTTGTGGATATTGAATTTATAATTATCATTCAATTTCTTATGTCAATATTATATTTCACTCTCCATCATTATTTGGATATTAATTTTCTCCTCCATGTTCATATTTTCACTTCCCACTTACACTTGTTTATTTGGGAGCCTTGTTATATATTATTCCAAATGACCTTTATATTTACATTTCCCACTTTTCATAAGAATGTTGTATTTTCTATATGTATGAAGTAGTTATTTAATAATTTAATTTTCAAATAATAAGCCCATGAATTACTAAAAACAAGATTAAATTTCAATGTGAAAGTCATTAGATGAAGTGGATGAATGTAATGCCCTAATATTTTAAAATAAAACTATATATGATGACATATAATACATGAAACATAGAGTATAATCAAATTGTGAAATAATATTATTCTAAATAAAACCATTATAACATTGACCATGAATTGGTTGGTATAAATATGAGTAACCAAATTATGAAATATATTTACTAAATAAAAATTTATTGAATTATTTTTAGAAAATAAGTAATCAATTTGTAGTGATGTCTTTTTATGCTTCAAAACTAATTTTTCTTCAAAGACGGGTCTTGTTTATTTTTATAAGAAAATATTATAATAAATTTCATCCAATTTTGGAATTTTAATTTATACAAATGATATGTTTTTTAAATAAATATATCAATATTAACTTACGGTGAAGTTAATATTTTTTTCTAAAAAGATTAAATTTTCAGTGGTTATATAAAAAATAAAAATTCTATTGGAAAATGCTTGTTCAATTCATGTATTTATAAAGACCCATTTTGTTTTAAAGGTTCATTAGTTTTCTTGTAATAAAAATAATATAATTAAATTCATTGTAATTTACATTATTCTTTATAATAGTATAAAACATTATATTTAAAATTGCATTCATTTTCTTCTGAAAACCAATTTTTCATTATTTTATGTGGGTTTATTTTGAAAATAAATTTATACAAATTATAATAAGTAAATTTGATCAAATATATTCAATATTTATAATAATAATTTTTTTTAAATAGTGTAAATTTATCTTTGGTGATAATGAATAGTGTCTTTAGTAAAATTGGTGGCACCAAATATAGAGTAAAAGAGGAAGAATTATGTTAAAACTATGAAATAAGGCTTCAAATCATCCATAGACTTGAGTAAATTAAATTTTATGATTGTAATTACACTAAAACATTAAAATATTAACAAATATTTTATTTGGGTTCCATTTTTCTTTGATAAACACCTTTATAGTAATTTATGTAAAGAAAAATCCAAAATTTATCTTTTATTTATTTTAAAATCTATAATATTTTTTGAAAAAAAAATCATGTTATGGATGGTTATAAAATACTTTTATAAATATGAATAAATTTAGTTTATAATGGAAATTTATTTTTAGATTTTATTGGTTAAATAATTACCTTAAAAGTTTATACAACGCCGACAATGTGCTTGTTCAAATAGTATAAAAATCAAGAAAATGATTTGAAAAACCCCAAAAGTAATATTTTTGGTTAATTTTTTCTGTTAAAATAATTTAATATATAAATATAATGTATTAATGATGCGTTAAAGGGTTATATTTTAATTAAATTACTATCATGATATTTTTTAAAGTCAAATAATGAGAATAGTCCCACAAATGGATTTAATGATATTTTATATTAAATATTATTTTATTAAATTATTTAAAATTAAATAAAAAGTAAAATTTGGAAAACTGGCTTGGATATTGTCTATGATATAAAAAAAATTCCAATTATATTTAAATTTTCAATTTACTGTAGCTTTCTTTATCCATAATGTGTACAACTAATGTTATCGTGATAATCATTAAAATAGTTAACTAGTGTTAAAACAATGATATAAGTGTAAAACATCACATAAACATTTCTAAATATTATTTTATCAAATTATTTATACTTCTATTTGTCATGTAAAAAAATAAATCAGTTTTTTTTCACTTAAAAAATAAAATTAATTTCAATTAATTTAATACTTTAAGTAATTCCATGGGTATCCCTCCCTTCGCTTATTAATGGACACCGCCTCTCCACTCTTCCTCTCACTTTGTGAGAAACTTATCTCAACCAAAATATTAAAAAACCTATTATTCAATTCATTAAATACATTATATAGTTCTGGTCATATTTAAATACCACCTCTAGTGTCCTTAAGTAGAGATCCAAATTAGGTTCTTCAATGAATAGGTAATCATATTAAACAATAATTTTCATTTGACTTATTCATCTACCTCTTTAGTTTTTGTTATCAAAATTCCAAAATAATAATATAAATACGTAAAAAATACTATGATGCTAATTATTTAATGTAATAACCTTATTCATCTCTTTTTTCTGTCAAACGGGTAATGAAAACATTGCCCATGTGTACATGTGGACTACCATCTTGTGAACTGATGGATTTTGTTTCTCATCACCACCTTTTAGAGATTGTTATTATGATAGATTTGATGTATATATATGATATTAATGAAATAAATATTTTTTAATTATAATATATCATCTATATTCATGTAATTCTAATCATTAAAAATAGAATCATTGTGCATGTGTACGTAGGGACTACCATCTCCCGTAGTGATATACTTCATTTTTCAATACTGCTTCTCATGGATGGCCATAGTAATGGATTTAATGAAGTTATTTTATTTTTATAAATTTATAAATATTATTTAAATATAATATTTTATTTTCTTTTATTTTTTTCCATGTAATTGAATTTAAAATCAATGCATGTGTGTACATGGGAACTACCACCTCGCAAGCTGATGTATTGTTTTATGGTAGTTTTTCATGGATGACACTAAAATTGTGTTTTATATATAAAAATTATTATTATATTATTATTATTATTCAGATGATGAAACCATTATATCATTTTGTGTGGTTAATATACTAAATTCATTTTGAAATTATGAACTAAACGCCCTCAAAGGAACTGACGTGGACTTACATATTAAGTAATTAAATATGCCATAAAAATAAATGACACAAATGAATTATTGATAAGGGAATAATCCTATAAAAAGATTTTTAAACAAGTACATAATTAATATAATTTTATTATACAATGTAGTATCTAAGGATCGGTTAGGTACCACTGAGAGGGGGTGAATCAGTGGTACACAATTTTTACAAATTCATTCTCTTTTGATTGTACCTCTATGACTGATTAAATTATCAAATCCATATATTTAATTATTATACTCAACCATAAGGATTTAATAAATAATTAATCACATAACATAGGGATTGACAAGGTTTGACACACAAACATAAACCTACTGTTTTTGTTAGACCCCCCAACATGGATTCTCCACTATAACCGAAGGTCATTAAAATATTAACTGGTCAGAACACCAATTACAATGTTAGTTATACCCCCAAGATTCAATCATCCATTAACAGTTGGTTATACCCAACTACTAAATATATTTCATAGTGATTGGTTAGACCCCCCCTCCCCCAATCATAATCTACCAGTAATTGGTTAAACCCCCCAGTTACAACCTTCATTTTCAAAAGGATCGATCCTATAGAAATATATTTTGTTATTCCTCATACATGATCTTGTTGGATCACATTAGCCATGTAAAATTAATTATCCTTTACACAGATTATATTCTTTCTATCTATGTTGTATCACCTATAGATGGTCAGTTTCTTCAGCACTATACTATTCGGGTTATGCTTTCTTCTATCTAAGGTCCCAGCCTCACTTATTATTCACTAATAATCAATGATCTTAATGGATCTCAATAAACTCATTACTGAGATATAAATTCATTCTAAAATAATTCTGGGGATTCATTATAAACACATTGTACTCTGATCATACAATGTATATCACACTTTCATCACTTTTCAAACTTCTAGAATATATATAATATATTTCATGGCGTTCTCAAATTAATATACAAAACAATAAAAATTCCTAAACATCTAAATTTCATGCATAAATTATTTTATATCCATAACTATGTTGAATAATGAAATAACTCTATTCTAGCACATTCTTTCTTTTAATTTTTCATGAAAACAGTATATCTGAAAAACAAATTTTCACTATTCCTTTATGAAATTATATCACACCATCACACTGTGTCTTCACACAAAACACTTTTTTACAAAAATTAAAGCACATATACGATTTAAATAAATTTCAATCATGTATATTATCACATTATTATATCATATAAAAGTATTTTTGATGTTACTTCCCTCCTTCTTGTCATTTAAATAAGATATTATAGATATTTTACATAATGTATTTGTGGTCATCAAAAATAGATAATTTTTCTCTTCACTTAGATCAGCTTTATATAAATGAATCGCATTAACTATAGTATTCTAATCATAATAAAGGTGATTCATGAGTTATAGCTTCACATGAATAAGGAACAATTCCTGATTTATTATATCCTCCAAATAACCAATTTAGAATTGGTAACTACCTCATAAAAAAATCAAAATCAAGTGAATGTGAAGGTAAACTCACAGCATAAGTGCATGGAACCTCATTGAGAATATAGGGTACATCCACCGATCTGTTTTGTAATGAACCAAACTGTTATTAATTGAAATTACTCTTGATCTAAATAAATTTATTTTTATGTGAAATGGTTATATAACATATTTACTTTTTTGGTTATTGGTTTTTGATTTTAAATCACCTTTATGAATTTTGACCCTTTCTAATATAGCCATTGAACAGTGATCACATGATCAGTATAAATATAGGTATTTAATAAATCGAATTTACTCAGACAAAGGAGGTGATGGCCTCATCCACTATAATTTATCCATACAAAGACCATTTGTTGATGTTATTAAAGGAGGTGGTGTAATTATCATTCACTCTTGACCAAGACCAAGCTGAGCTTTAACATGTTATGCTCGAGTAGAACCACCTATGGGAGAAATGGAAGTTGATAGAGATTACTACCCTGACGATGTTATCTAAGCCACCCCAAGAGTCTGTCACCATCCCACAACTTACCCTTAGGTATTATGTGGGTGTTATAAGGGGTTATGTAATGATCCCCTAGTACTATGATTATGTGAACTATTTTTGTATAGAGTGTATACATTCATTTTTTTATTGTTACATTGTAATTAGTTTTTAAATCAAAAATATGATTTCTAGTTAATTAAGAAATTGATTTAAGTGAATTATTGGATTTTTGAATTAAAACATTTTATAGTTAAATATTATTACTAAATTACTTTTTATTGAAAATAAATGACCATATAATTATAACGAATTCAATTGTGATTTTTATTAAGGTTTGAAAGTGATTTTTGTCAAAACCCATGAATTTTTTATAATAGTCAGTTTTTATTTTAAAAGTAAAAATTCACATATTTATAAATATATTTAGATAAATTGAACATTATTTTTGGAATCAGGATGTTGAAATTATACAATGGTCAATTTTAAATAATTTTTTGAGACAATCGATTTTTTGTGTAAAAGTTAAATACCGTTTAATTATATAATGTGTTTTATGACATCATAGTGACTCAATAGTTTTGTAATAAAATAAAATAAATACTTTTTCGGCCATTTTATGTTTTACCATTAATATAATATTATTTCAGGTTTATTTTATTTATTTTACAAACTTTAGTGGACCCTCTAAGACTTATAAAACATTTTATATGTTTAAAATGATTTCCTTGAGAGTGTGACTCACCTCCACATAAGCAAACCAATTATTTTAAGATGTTCGGCCATTGGAATTATAAAATAATGTTTTCCTCTCACCTTTGGGAAAATCCATTGGAAAAAACATGGGTTACTTTGTGGTTTTGATTAGTTTAATGTGTGGTTCCCAAACCTAAATAATAAAGAATTACCTCTTCTTTCCTGTATAAACACACCCAAGATCCAACTTCCTCTTCACTCAAATCGTTTGTATTTAGTCAATCCCCTGCCCTAATATCTCTAGAATCATCCCAAGGTGCCCCAATCTCTTATGAAGCCTCTCTAAATCCCCTCCCAAGCCTTTGGGATCACACTTCCAAGTAAGGGATTCCTTCCTTTCTCATTTTATCCAAGTTTATTAATATTGTTATTCCCTTTTATTTTCAATTATGAATGTTTTGGTATGTTTTATCACCTCACCTATATTTTCATTCTTATATTTGAATGAAGATAGACCCCTTTCTCTCCCATCGGTGGCTTCCATGTATACTGATTATCATGTCGAAATTCCGTAAGGAATTTCCCTCTCCTCATTTACATTCAAGTAATTATTTTGTATTATGAATCTATATTCCATTACTTATGTGGGGTAATGTCTCTATATTACCTCCTTAATATCCATTTCATCTAAATATGATGAGACACCCCTTTCACTCTCATCATCCATTTTTATGAAGCCTTATGTCACGTCGTTATGCTGTAGAAATTGCACTACAATTTTCCAAGCCAAAACCATTGTGTAGCGAATTCCATGCCCATTTCTGTATCAAGGGTATTCACCTTTTTGATCATTTACTTATTAATGGAATAGTTTAATTTATGAATTCCACATTTATTTATCATTGAATATATTATTATGTTTAATGAAACCATGGTCTATGATCTTGTGGCGCACTTATGCATGAAATGAAATGATTAAGAAGGGTGCGCCCTGATAGCGCTCCAATGCATTGGGTAAGATTTGTATCATGATACGTCAAGTGAAATGAGGATTTAATAATTCTAATTCAAGTTCAATGAGAATTTAATCAGGCTAATTATAGTTCAATTAGTTTTTACTCATGAATTATGTGCAATGATCATTGGCTCATGCTAATACCATGTTAAGTTTTGTTGTCACATTTCTATGTTGTGATAATCCTGGTTTATCATGCCTTTATGATCTTGTTTTTTAGGATCCGTTGATATTCATATTTCTAAACATGTATTTTATTCTTCATGTTATACATTTTTTACTCCCTTAGTAGGATTTATAGCTCACCCTTTTCTTTTTCATTTCCTCGTGTTATCCCATGCAACGCTATGTGTGAGTGAATGTAGTGGTCATGTAAAGGATGTTTTCAATAAGTTTGTGTGTTTTATATCCTATGTTGTTATGTAATGTTCCTAATTTTCCAAGACACTAGAACTCTGGATCTTCCAGGTTGTATCAAGTGATGATTTTATGTAATAAATCATGATTCAGTGTGTAATAAAGAGAAGGGCTGTTATAGTTGGTTTCAGAGGATAGATTGATTTATTTTTGGGATTAGGATTAGAAAAACCTATTGAAAGCCTTAAATATAAGACTAAGAATAGTTACACCATATCTATGTTTTGGTGTGTATTTATTAAGTGGTTTATCAAGAAAACACATCACTGTTTGGATACGAGTAGGTAGAGGCGGCTCTGGCACAGATGTAACTAGGAGTGAAAACTCCAACAAGGAGTTTCAGGCGTGAGTTGAGGTATCCTAGTACACGACAATGGTCCTTTTTGCACTCTTAGTTATGACACTCGTATGGGATATGAATTGGTAAATTCACAATCTTAGTATGAACCATTTTTAAGGTAATAAAAAATCCCCAATGAATATATGTTTGGAAGTAGATTATGGATAACATAGATTGAAGCCTATATATTCATATGTTAAGGAAATAAAAGTTATTTATAGATCATATGTTTTATCTATGGATTACCCTTTATGTGTTACTCATAACATTCCTTTTATTCCACCCAATGGCCAGAAATAGGAGGACTTAGTCTATAAAACGATGTGAAGATCAATGTGATGACTATTCTTTTTAGATTCCCAATCTGATGGGAGGAGGAATCATGAACATTGTCATGATACTATCTCTGTTTACAGAAGCTTTGAATAGAAACATGGGTCAAGGGGAACATTTAACCCCCCCCCAAGAAAGAACAATTCACAATCTAGAGCTTCATGAAGAAAAGGCCTTCTACTTTTAATGGATCATCTGATCCCTCAATTTCCAATAAATGGATCAACTCCCTTGAAAATATCTTCTCTATCCTTCAATGTTCAAAACAATAGAAGGTTATTCAGGATTATTATCATATGGAGGGTGAAGCTGATCAGTGGTGGACATTGATCAAAAATATGAAGCTTGAGGAGGCGATTGAGGTATTGGAATGAAAGGATTTTAGGGAGATGTTTTTTGATAAATATTTTCCATACACCCTCCTAATTAAGATGGAAAGGTATTTCCTTTCCCTAAAGAAAAGAAGATGATGAATCTATCAGAGCGTACAAGGAAAAATTCAAAAGGCTTGCATTATATGCCTCCAACATTTTTGTTACCCCTGAAAGCAAGGTTGACCACTTCTTTGGTGGGCTGAAACCTAGCCTACAGAATGCCATGGTGATCTGTGACTTCGATAGCTATAAGTAAATCGTCTGATGTTCCCCCAAAGTGTAAATAGAGATTAGAGAATACCAAGGGTATCATGGGGATAATAAGTATAAGGTGGAATTAAATTCAGGTGGTCCTATGGATAAATCCAATTTCGCTAAGAAAATACGGCACCCCACCTTCCAAAGGTGCAGAAATAAGCACCCCGTAAATTTCCAGAAGGGGATGAGGAAATGATTTTGGTGTGGAAGAGAAGGGAACCTAGCCGTTAATTTTCGATAGGAAAAACATGTGGCTGTGATAGAGGGGAGGAACACCTCGTTCTAACCTCAATACATTGTTTAGTGCTTCAACTACAAAGAACCAGGGCACCTTGCAAATCAGTTCCCTAAGATAAGGATTTTTTGAGGCAACCAACAACCTCCAAGGCGGCAAGGGAGAGATTTTGTAATCACTGCCACCGAAGTGAACCCTGAAAACGAAGTGGTGATAGGTATGTAATTTATTAATTCATTAATATTGAACATACTTATTTATTTTGTTTCCATTAATTATTTTATATCCCTAAAGTTTACAAGAACAAACCCAACACATCCAAAAATCATGGAAGTAAAGATGTCGGTGAGTATGGAAAATGGGGAAATCATTGCATCGCATGAATACAACTACTCCCCTATCATAATTTTTGGACTAAACATCTTGGATAACCTCATTATACTCCCTCTTGTGGAATTTGATACAATTATCAACATTTATTGACAATCATTATATAGATCCAACATAAATTGTTAGAGATGGAAATAACTCTCTATATTGAGAATCAACCCACGATTCTATACAAGTGCTAGGAAGAAGTTGAATCTTCTTTAGCGCCATCTTTTCAATTATGGATACTACATCCCAATGAGTTTGTGTATTTGTCTCAAATGATTGAGACTAAGGTAGAAACCATCTTGGAAGACATGCCTATTGTGAGGGAATTCGTGAAAGTGATTATTGAGGAATTGCATGGTCTTCCTCCAATAAGAGATTTTAAGTTCTCAATTGACCTTATACCTGGGAAATTGCCAATATACAAGACTCCATATACAATGTCTATTTTGGAGCTTGAGGAGTTGAGAAAAAAACTATAGGAGAATTATGATAAAGGGTTTATACGCCCAAGTGCTTTACCATGAGGTGCACCAGTCCTCTTCGTCAATAAGACGGATGGGCCAATGCACCTAGGCATTGATTATCGTTAGCTAAACAAAATCGTGATAAATAAAAAGTATACTCTACCCTAAATTTATTACTTGTTAAATAAGTTACGTGGAGCACAATAATTCTCTTAGGTGGATCTTCTATCGGGATATTACCAAGTAAGGGTGAAGAAGGAGGTTATCCCCAAGACTCATTTTCGTACAAGGCACCGACACTATGAATTCAAAGTAATTCATTTCAAACTCACTAATGATCCATAAATATTATTATAAATGAGGAATAAAGCATTTATATATTTCATTGATCATTTTTTGGTAGTCTGAATAGATGATATTCTAATATACTCCCAAACCAAGGAGGAGCATGAGGAGCATCTAAGAACTATACTGGAGACCTTGCAAAATGAGAAGCTATATGAAAAGAAAAATAATTATGAGTTCTAGTTTAAGGATGTCTCATTCTTAGGTAATATCATCACTTGTAATGGGATATATGTGAATCCCTCCAAGGAAAATTCAATTGAGGGATGGTTGAGGACAACATCGGTGACAAATATCCGTAGCTTCTTGGGGTTAGTTGGATATTATTGCCGATTTGTGAGAAAACTATCATGATTTTCAAAACCCTCTTACCAAGATAACTAGAAAGGTTGTAAATTTTTCTTGGATTGTTGAATGTGAAGATAGATTCAAGGAGTTGAAAATGAGGCTTATCACTACGTGCATACTCACACTACCCACAAGTGGAGAAAGTTTTGTGGTATTTAGTGATGCTTAAAAGAATGGCCTTAGATGTGTGCTGATTAAAAATGAATGTCATTACCTATGCATTAAGGAAACTGAAAGTAATTGAGAAAAAATATCCAACGCATGACTTGGAGATGGATACAGTGATCATTTCTTTGAAAATTTGGAGGCATTACCCCTTTAGGGAGAAGATTAAATTATACAGAGATCATAAAAGCCACAAATTTATATTCACACAGAAAGAGTATAAAATGAACCAACGAAGGTGGTAAGAGCTGATCAATTACTATGACAGGTCAATCCATTACCACCATGGGATAGTGAAAAAGGTGGTGGATGCTCAAAGTAGAAAGGATCCAGAAATTCAATCATTAATGAGAATTGAAAAGGATCAAATATCCTTGTATTTTATGAGTATGGATAAGGGAATCATAAATAAGGGAAAATAATAAATACATTCACAAATGATTGCACAACCATCTCCTTTGGAATGTTTAAAGGATGCTCAAAAGGCTGATTTTAGAATTTAGAACAAAAGGGAAACCACCAGAAAATGGAAATCCTCATAGTTCAATGTTAATGAAGAAGGAATGGTGTGATTTGGGAAACGACTGTGTGTTCTATCAAATCTGGAGCTAAAGAAGAATATTTTGGATGATGCACATAGATGAAATTTCTTCACCCACCCAGGAAACACAAAAATGTATTGAGATATCCAAGAGCATTATTGGTGGTGTAACATGAAGAAGGAGATCGCTGAATAAAAATCAAAGTGTCGGGTATTCCAACATGTGAAGGATAAGAGACAGAAGTCTAAGGGGATACTGCCACCATTACCCATACCAGAATGGAAATAGGAGAACATCACCATGGACATTGTCATCAGACTTCCAAAGGCATCCAAAGGAAACCAAGTTATCTGTGTTGTTTTGGATCTTCTTAAAAAGACTACACACTTTATCGTGATTCGATAGGAATTCTCATTATATCAACTTTCATGGATGTACATCAAATAAGTGGTAAGGCTACATGGAGAACCACTATCTATTGTTCCTGATCATGATCTGATAATCACCTCAAAGTTGTGTAAAAGTATCCAACATGCTCTAAGCACTGATCTGAACATCAGTATGACCTATCATGCTCAAACGAATTGCCAGTATGAATGAACTATTCAAACACTAGAAGATATATTAAGGTCATGTTCAATGGACTTCAAAGGAGGATGTGACCAACATATTTTATTTTTTGAATTCTCCTACAATAACAGTTTCCATTCGAGCATCTGAATGGCACAATATGAATCTCTTTATGGGAAAAGATGAAGAGCACCGACATGTTGGGATGAAGTTGTTGAGATTAATCTTCTAGCACCGTAAATGGTTAAAGAAATGGTGGAGATGGTGAAAACTATACATCAGCATATCAAGGAATCCCAAAGTCGAAAAAAGAGTTATTCAGATAACTGTTGATGAGACCTTGAGTTCAAAATTAGAGACATGTTATTTCTATGCATATCTATGTGGGAGAAGGTATTGAGTTTGCAAAGAAAGGGAAGTTAAGCCCTAAGTACATCTTCCCCTTATAGATTCTTGATTGTGTCGATGTTGTGTCCTATCGACTAGCACTTCTACCTTCGATTTCCAAATTACATGATGTCTTTCATGTATCCCTCTTAAGGAAGTACATACCAGACCCTTCACATTCACTCTCTTCAGTAGTAGTATTGTTAGTGGACGATCTTTCTTACAAGAAGCATCTAGTGAAGATCTTAGATCATATAGATATTGTTCTTCGTAAAAAGAAGACCCTCCCAGTCAAGGTACTATGGCGAAACCCTTAGTATGAAAAGGCAACATGGGAACTGGATGAGGCAATGAATGAAAAAGTACATTCACCAGTTTGTGGCTTATAATGTAGAAGTAAATTTTGATGGTGAAATTTCATAAGGGGGAAGATTGTAACGACCCAAAAAAATTAATGGAAATTACTCTTGATATAACTAAATGTATTATCATGGGAAATGGTTATATTACATATATAATTATTTTGTTTTATGTTACAGATTTTAAAATACTGTTATGATTTTTTTGGTAATATAGCCATTGGACAGTAATCACATGATTATTATAAACATAGGGCTTTAAAAAATACAATTTACTCAGAAAAATGAAGTGATGGCCTCATCCATTACAATTGTTCCATATGATGACAGCTTTTTAGAGCTTAGAAAAGAGGTGGTGTCATTGGGCTTCGCTCATGACCAAGACCAAGCAGAGAATCAACAGGTTAAGCTCGAGCGGAACTATCTATGGGAGAAGTTGAAGTTGATAGAGATTACTACCCGAGTGATGTTATCTGAGCCACCCTAATAGTATGTCACAATCGCACACCTTACCATTCGGTCATATGTTGGTATTATAAGGGGTTATGTAATGAGACCCTAGTATTGTGATTATGTACACTATTTTTTGTATTGGGAGTATACATTCATCTTATTATTGTTACTTTATAAATATATTTTAAGGAAAAAATAGCATTTTTAGTTAATTAAGAAATATATTTTGGTGAATTAATGGACTTTTGAATTAAATAATATTTTAATTAAGTATTATTACAAAATTAATTTTTATTAAATAAAAATTACTGTATAATTACTATGAATACAATTTTGATTTTTATTAAGGTTTGTAAGCTATTTTGGTCAAAACCCATTAATTTTTGATAAATGTTGGTTTTTATTTTCCAAGTAAAAATTTGCATATTTAGAACATTATGTAGATAAGACGAATATTGTTTTTTTAATCAAGATGTAAAAATTATCCCTTGGTGAATTTTTCGTAATTTCTTGTGACAATCGAATTTTCGGGTAAAAATTAAATACCGTTTAATTATATAATATGTTTTAAGACATCATAATGACCCAATAGTGATGTAATAAAATACTATAAACATTATTTTCTGCCATTAAATTTTTTACAATTAAAATAATGTTATTTTTTGTTTATTTGATTTGTTTTAAGAATCTTTAGTGAACCCTCCAAGACTTATAAAACATTTTATCATTTTAAATTGATTTCCTTGAGAGTGTGACTCACCTCCACATATGAAACCCTATTATTTTAATAATATAGGAAATTGGAATTATAAAATATTGTTTTCACTCCTCTTTGGCATGAACTATGGGTAAAAACCAAGAGCTGGTTTGGGGTTTAAATTAGTTTAATGTGTGTTACCAAAAATCAAAATAATAAAGAATTCCCTATCTGTTCCTATATAAACCCACCCAAGCACCCACTTCCTCTTCACTCAAAGCCTTTTTAGTTCATCCAAACACTGCCCTAATCTCCCTATAATCTTCCCAGGGTGCCCCAAACTCCCAATCAGCCCCTCCAAATCCTTTGGGATCACACTTCCAAGTAAGGGATCCCTTCCTTTCTCATTTTATCCTTATTTCATAATAGTGTTATTCCATCTTATTTTCAATTATAAATGTTTGGTTATGACTTATCACCTCCCCAATAATGTTCTCTTTATGTTTGAATTATTATAGACCCCTTTATCACTCATCGGTTCCTTCCATGTATACATGTTACCATGCCAAAATTCTATAAGGAATTTCTCTCTCCTCATTTACATTCAAGAAATTATTTTGTATTATGAATCTAAATCCCATTACTTATGTTGGTAAATGTATCTATATGACCCCCTTACTATCCATTTCATGAATAAATTATGATACACCGCTTTATCTCTCATCAACCAATTTTATGAAGTATTATATCATGCCATTAGGCTGCAGAAATTGCACCGCAATTTTCCAAGCCAAAATCATTATTTAGTGAATACCACGCCCATTTATCTATTAAGGGTATTCACCATTATGAACATTTAATTATTGATAGAGGAGTTTCATGTATGAATTACACATTCCATTATAGTTGAATAAATTATGATGTTTCATGAATCCATGTTGTATGATCTTGTGGTGCACTTATGCAAGAAATGAAATGTTTAAGAAGGGTGTGCCCTGATAGCGCTAAAATGCATCGGGTAAAGATTAGTATCATGAAACATCAAGTGAAATTAGGGTTTATTGATTCTAATTAAAGTGAAATGATGGTTTAATTATTCAAATTCATGTTCAATTAAGTTTTACTCATTCTAAATGTGCAATGATCCTTGTTTCATGCTAATACCATGTTAAGTGTTGTTGCCACATTTCCATGTTGTGATAATCATGATTTATCAAGACTTTATGTTTGTGTTTACTTTATGCTTCATTGATATTCCTAATTCTTAACATTTATTTCATTCTTTATGTTATTCCTTGTTTACTCCCTTACTGGGATTTATAGATCACCATTTTCTTAAGCATGTCCTCAGGTTATCTCATGCAATGCTAAGTACATGGGAATGTAGTGGTCAAGTAAAGGAATTTTTCATTAAGGATGTGTCTTTTATGTCCTGAGTTGTCATGTAATGTCCCTAATATTCCAAGACTATAGACCTCTCTATATTCCATGTTGTATCAAGTGAAGAGTTTAATTAATAAATCTTGTTTATGTGCTTAATAAAGAGCAGGGTTGTTATCTGTTTCTCTCCCAATATTCTTTCACGGATATGGGATTAGATCGTACTTCAAGTAAAAATAACTAGGGGTATTTATAAAGAAATATCCATTAAATTAGTTCACTAAAAATCAGGGATATCCACTCATCGCACTAAATTAATCCTTCATGGGATGGATTTGGTTAATCATTAATGACATCAAAAATCACTATCACTAAAAAACTGATTCACTCTATAATATATCCCCGTGTTGTAAGAATATAAATTTCATGAAAATGATGATTCATTTTCATTTGATCAGATTCAAATAATCGAGATGATAAATGATTCTTTGAATCTTGGATCAATCATTGGATGTTGTGACATGAAGATCATAGTGAGCAAATGCTTCTATGATGAATGCAGGATGTAGACAATGATAACATCGCAAATCGAATGGCTTGGGTCGTTAGATCAGACAATTTTGGTTATTTATATATGTTTATTTCCAGAGCTACAATATCATTACTACTAAGACCCTCATTATTTTATCTATTTTTCCTCATGCTCCTTTATAATACAACATGATTTCTAGAATTTCTATATGAGAATATGGGGTATGCTCTTATTACTCATTGACACCACCCCATATTGGCACCCTCATCCATCATCATGTTGGCCATCATGGTTCCTCATATATGCTCCCAAGAACCTTTATTTGGGCATGATATGCACATTAACATCAACTTCTACTCATTCTAGTTGGTAAAAGAGTTGATTATCCCCCTAAGTAGTGTTTTTGGTCCTTCATCGATAGCTAGTGTGCGGGGAAAGTTTTTTGGCTATCCATCAAATAACAGGGAGTGATTCTCATTCCATAATACTCACCATAAAACTAATAAAATCTATTTTACTTATAAAGTAAAATGGAGAAAAACCCATCTTAATATAATTAAGGTATGCCTTTGAACTTAGGATCAGTTCAATAATCAGCACATTTAATCCTCAACAAATATTTATATCTTCTCAAAAATACTTATTAAAAAGAAATAAAATTCACTCAAAGAAAAATTAAATTTCTCTAATTGTATTTTTTTCAAAAATCATATGTAAATATACTTTATTTTCTTTCTCCCTCATATTTAAAATGAATATAAATGATATCTTATTTCATGCTCAACTTCATTTGATTCTCAAAGAATGAAACCACACTCAATAAAATTAATGAGATTTTAGTTAATTAATTCTATGCCAACATGAAAAAACATGGTTTAGAATCCCATAGTGATGTCACTTAAGCATCAAGGAAATTAATATTCTATAATGTGATGCCATTCTCTAACTCATTTCAATATCTTCATTACAGGGGGTATTTGAGAAAAAAAATTAAGATATTTATTGAAAACATCTCAACAAATATATCATAAAGTTCATACGCAAGATACATATAGACCCACTTTTTAGTTGAATAGAAACTGTCTTATTATAATAGGTTTTTAAAAATATTCGGATTATGGTATGAACCTAGATCTTCTTTTCTAGTATGAAACTGGTTTTCTGGTGTTTTTGAGAAAAGGAAGAGTTTCTAGAAATTTCCAGAGTATAGGCCGTGTACTTATAAGTACACGTCGTGTACCAAGTTGTCACGGGTGATCGTGTACTGTCCGTGTAATGGCCGATTACATAGATGTGTAATGGTCGAGTACATGACCATGTGTGGTGACCTGAAGACCACCTAATGTGGTTGCTGAAAAAGGAAAGTATGCGTCGTGTACTTTTAAAGAACATGTTGTGTACTTTTTTTCATTAAATAGGTCAGGGACGCGTCAGATGGATAGAACCATATTCTTCTCGACCTATCTCATCTTGGAGCGAACGAGACCACTAGATCTTCGCTGAGACCTTGACTCGTCGTTTGCTCTCTGATTTGACCTCCGTCGGTTGCATTGGAATTGCATCGGTGAGTTCTCCTTTCTTCTTGAACTTCATTTCTTGTTTTCTCCTCTTTCATGAGTTATCCAGGGTTGAATGTTTTTAATGTTTTTGTAGATCTACAGCATTATAGGGAGATTCAAATCATGAGGTTCATGTATATTGATCTCACAACAGTGATGTAGGTGGTGTGTGACTTTCCGTAGTTAGTCTTTGAGTTATATGTGCAAAAGTGCCCAATACCCTTGTTCGGGGTATTGCGTGTTTATGGTTGTTAGCCCTTTTATTGCCTGTTATCCCTTTTTTTATAGAAGTTAATATTTTATTAATAGGGTAATATTTTCCATGATATAGATGTTTTTCCCATGTTTTTATGTTTTGACTATTTAGTCTAGATTTATTTGCTAGGTTGTTGCTTTCTTTTCCTTGCCTTGTATTGTTAGGATAGAGTGATTTTATCTGACATGATGTGAGACACAGTAGACTATTTAGCCATGTAGTTCTTGTGTTTTAATTTGGTTGTCGCATATCATTTTTTCCTAACTAAATTAAACAAGACTGTAGGAACCAGGTATAGTATACCATAGGGAGAATGAACACTAAGGGATTTTCCAAAGTGTCTGTTTTACTATTAAGTTGCGAGACCATGGGGGGTGGACTTTGTGCTCCCTCAGAGTGCTTTTAGATTCCTCGATAAGGGCCATAGGGGGTATTGTACGTTGTGTGATTCCTCATAGTGCATATTAGTTAATGATATGAGACCATAGGGGGAAATAACGGTGAGTTCTTCCTTAGAGAGTCTTTTCTAAAGCTGAACCAGAGGGGTTAGAATGTGTGTACATCCCATAGGGTTGCTTGAGGTTGTTTGGTTGAACCAGAGGGGTCAGGTTGTGGGTACTTTTCAGAGGTCCAACTTCTTTTGATTGGTTACTCTTGATATATAAAAATGAATTCAATTGAAATTATAGGACTGTTAATATGTGTACTTCCCTGTTTACTGATTTATTTTGTTTATTGTCTGCCATATATATTCACTGACTGTTTGTCACAGATCATTGGGTGGGTGCCTATTGGGATTCGTCTCACACCCTTTTTAGGTCATGCTTTTGTGACCAAATATTATATTGTTGTAGGTCTAGATAAGGGCAGGCACCCTTATATTTCAGGTAAATGATTTTTGTGGAGATGGGGAGAAAAGGACAATGCAGAGGCTTGCGATGCTATGGAGTGTTTGCTTTCTTTTATTTTGTAATTTGGATTTGTACTATATTACAACATTGTGACTTGTTTGGAAGTTTTCCTAGACATATGTATCATGAATCAATTAATATATATGTACTCTATTTGATTGTTACTTCTATTGTTTATTTATTGCACATTTTCTGGCTTCCACTATTGTTATTTGTTTATTTCTGATGCATTACTCTAACAATGAGGGAATAGATTCCCTAATATCACACCAAAGGTCCTCACTTATAGTCGGAAGCCTCTGGCATTTGGGAAAAGTTTCTTGAGGCCATGTGACCAACCGGGTATGGGGAACCTCTGGGTGGCTTCGGGAACCGGGACATTACAATGTGGTATCAGAGGTGGTTCTTTACTTATTGAATTACTGTTTCCATCCTATGTCCAGGGAAAGGAAGAAATTAGGTACTTGGTAATAAGCTATGCCTAGGAGTAGGGAACCCGTGTACAGGGAAAATCCATTTTACCTCGTTATTGTGATTTTTCAGGTTTTTTAATTTTACAATTGATTTGATTTCACCGTTGGGTGATTCACACATTTTGTGTTCTTATTGTTGATATTATTGAGGTTTTATTTCTATTGCAACACAATGAGATGAGGGTATTCCATCTCATGTATCATATAGGAACTTCCTAGAGATCGCATGTCCTGCATTAATTCTATGCCATTTAGGGTGAATTACTGATTGAATGTTGTTGTGATAATTGTTGTGTTAGATATCCATGTCGTTGTAATAGATACCTTGATAGAATACCTGTTACTCGATAGGGCATTTCTAAAATTTAAGATTTAGTTTAAATGAATGCCAAACATTAGTTCTTGAGGTGTTATTGGCTCTCATGGATCGGAATTTTGTGGATTATTTCCCTGTTATTCCTTGTATATGACATGTATAAGATGCCAATATTTGATTTGTGGAGAGTATTGGACTTCACATATCATAATTAGTAACTTTAATGTTGTTTCAGTGTTTTTTGGGCTTCCATAGTAGTTTATGAGGCTTACTATCCATAGAAAACCATAATACACGGTGTGTGATGATGAATACACATCATGTGTCCTTCTATTTGGGAAGGAACTATTTTTCTTAAGTACAGGTTGTGTACTTTATGTACACGTCATGTAGTCTCTAACTGTGTCACTGGTTGTATGGGTAGAGACATGGGGTTGGGAAGTATTGGTGGGACACGACGTGTACTGGACATACACGTCGTGTGTTTAGACTTTGTATTCGGACGTGTGACTAGCAACATGGATAGATGGAACTTATTTTATACATGTCGTGTCAAGATTCAACATGTTGTGTAGTGTAACCCTTGTATCGGGTTGTGTGACTAACAACACGGGTTATTGAAATTACTCTTTTACACATTGTGTTTGGAAAAATCACGTTGTGTAGAGTAAGTTGTGTTTCTAACCATGTGACTAACAACATGGATAGTTGAAACCTAAGTGGTATACATTGTGCTTGGCCCTAACACTCCATGTAGTCTTGTTCTAGGAGAACTATGTGGCTTAGCCATGTTAGGGAACTCGGGCAGGGGAAGAGTATTCAAGTACATATTGTTTCTTGAAACAACATGTTGTGTGTATGGGCTGTTATAGGACCAATTTGGAAAAATTAAATGCCAATGTGAAGGATTAAGGGTACATGTTGTGTAGGTTTAATACATGTTGTGTATCCATGTTTGGAAGAACTTAAATTCTTTATTTTTACTGTTACATTATTACACAAATTGTTTTCAATCCTTAATAATCATGATCTAAGGTGTGTGCTTGACCTTGCAGAATCATGCCACCAAGACGTCCTCTGGTTGTATGTCAGATACAACGTAGAGATCAGACACTAGACATGGTTGATCAGGGACTACCAGCAGATCCTCCAATAGTATTGGTCATGGCACCATCCCTTATTTCAAATATAGGTGTTGATGCACAGTTCCAAGAGGGATTCATGATGTTCATGTAGACCTTCCTAGGAGTACTTCATCCTGCCCCTTCAATGGAAGAAATGGTGTGGGTTTTCCAGAAACAGCATCCTCCCACCTTCACAGGGGAAGGATGACCTCAGGCTACAGATTCATGGTTAGAATCCATGGTGTCTATTTTCAATCATCTGAAGATGCCTCTAGAGATGAGGGTAAATCTCTCTAAGTATATGATTCAGGATTCTTCCAAGAGATTCTAGGATGTGATCTCACAGGCAAGACACCAGAAGGTTATGGCATGGGATGAGTTCTAGTGTGCCTTCTATGATTACTTTTACCTAGATATATTGAGGGCCGACCGACCCTGATAGTTCATGAGTCTATAGTAAGGTACTCTTTATGTTATGGAGAATTCGTCACACTTCACAGAGTTGTAGATATTCACTCCCATCCCAGGAGGTGATGAGTTATTCCTAGCGAGGAAATTTGAGGATGGTATCAGGCATGCCATCTTGTCTCAAGTGAACATCTTCAAGTTGACTTTCATCACTTCTATACTCAACCAGGTTCTGACCATGGAGTGAAATCTATGGGATTCTAGAGTTTTGAGAGGGGGCGGCTCAGCAAACGGTGTTGGCGTCCCTCCTATTTATAGTAGGAAGCACCATAGGTAGTCTACGTGTGAAGATTCAAGAAGTCGAGAGGCATCTTCTGGTATCCATGTTGTGAGCTACCAGTGCGGGAAGAGTGGTTATATGAGGCCGCATTGCTCAAGAGACCCAGTGGATTGAAGATCTTTTGGTAATATGGGTCACCTTCATCATTTCTATTATTTTATCTCATCGATAGCTGGTGACAGTGGTTCTTCTAGGACTCCTCATTCAGGAGAAGCACTACTAGTTTCTTATCAGTCAAGGAACTGTAGTTCTTACAGCTGTTCAGGCTGAGGTGGAGGTCGCGGCCATGGTATCCAATTGACAGGATTTCAGCAACAACATGGTGGATCAGTTCAGGGTGTTCAGGAAGGGTCACAGGGCCACGGTATAGGTCATACTTTTGCAGTGGAGCAGACCTTATAGGAGTAGGATCCCAGACCCTCTATAGTTCAAGATACGATCCTCGTTTCCTTAGTTTTAGCTTCTTCTCTATTCAATATAGGGGATTCCCATATATTTATATATATATATATTTGAGGGCATTGGGGTCTGTATCATTACTTCTTCTGATGTCTTGACACTGGACACTCAGTTGGGGACAATAACGGTCTATGTATGACAGTTCAAGGAGTTCCCTCTAGAGATTGGGTGTGTCACTTCTAGTGATAACTATATGTATTAGAGATGATGGGATATGATTTCATTATTAGAATGTACTGGTTAGTTCTCTTCCAAGATATTGTTGACTACTATCGACTTATGGTGAGTTTCACATAACTAGAGGGAGAATAGTTTCATCATAATGGTTAATGGGATGTCCGGGAAAGCAGAACATGACCTGAGCATCATGGGTTGGGAGGAGTTACAACCCAGATTTCCAGTCTACATATGGATGACAAGGGGACTTCACATAAAAACTTTCCTCTAGTGGTTTATAATTTCAGAGTTTTCTTTCCAAATAAATTTTCAGGTTTTCCTCTGGAGCGAGAGGTAGAAATTTCTCTTGAGCTTGTTCCAGTAGTGGCACCAGTGTCCATTCCTCCTTATAGGAAGGAGACTCTAGAGTTGCAAGAGATCAAGATGTAGTTATAGGGGATCATGCAAAGGGTTTAATCTGACACTGTACTTCTCCTTATGGTTTTCCTATCATGTTTACAAATAAGTTGGATGATACCCTCATACTTTGCGTGGATTATTAGAATTTGAACCAGTTGACGGTCAAGAACCGATATCCCTTACTAAGGATTGAAGATCTCTTTGATCAGCTTCAAGTATATCGGGTGTTCTCGAAGATTGACATGAGATCCAGTTACCATCATTTGCACGTTAGACCATATGATATACCTCTTATATCCTTTCAGAGAAGGTATATTCTATATGAGTATGTGGTTATGTTGTTCAGTCTCATGAACGTGTCAGCAGTCTTCAGGGTACTGATGAACCGAGTGTTCCATCCAAATTTGGATTATTTTTTCGTAGTCTTTGTGGATGATATCTTTATGTACTCTCACACTCGACTTGACCATGCCCCACATCTTGAGATAATTTTGATTAGACTTAGAGATAATTAATTATATGCTAATCTCATAAAATTCCACTTTTATATGGACCAAATTCACTTCTTTGGTCATGTTATCTTAGAGACATAAGTGTCAGTAGACCCAGAAAAAGTGAGAGCAGTTGTTTATTGGGAGTATCTGAAGAACATCTTTGTGGTAAAATGTTTTCTAGAGTCAGTTGGATACAATAGATGTTTCATACTAGACTTTTCACGTTTATCATTTCCACTGAAGAGCCTGACTAAGAAGGGTGTGAAGTACTTGTGGTCAGATTCTTGTGAGTCAACCTTTCAGGAGCTGAAAGGTAGGTTGACTTCATCACCAATACTAGTATTTCTAGAGCTGGGAAAGAGCTATATTTGTGTATTGTGATGCATCAGGCATCAGGATGGGAGTAGTGATTAGGCATAGAGAAGGGGTCATTGCGTATGGTTCTCGGCAGTTAAGGTCACGTGAGAAGAACTACCTAACACACAATCTGGAGTTAGCTGCATTTGTGAAGGCTTTACGATGTTGGGGACATTATCTTCAAGGAGAGTATTTTATGGTGTTCACTGACCACAATAGTCTCATGTATATCTTCACTTAGCATGATCTGAAACTGAGATAGTGTTGGTTGATTGATTGCCTTTAGTCCTTTGAATTTTGAGCATGCCAACACGTATGGTAAAGGCAACATAGTGGCTAATGCATTGAGAAGGAGGACTCAGATACAGTTAGTTTAGGAGGCTGGAAATGAGTGGAAGCTAATTTCTATGATCTCTAAGATGCATTTGGAGGAGCACAACAAACATGGGCATACATTTCATTCTTATATGGCTATTACCTCTTCTCTACTTGATCGAGTGTGAATGAGTTAACTATTATATTCAGAAGGACTACTCCTACAGGAGATTGTGTCAATAGATGACCCTTTTCTGGGATAGACAGTAGGTTAGGATGAGACCTTTCATTTTCATGGACGCATGTGGGTGCCAATAAAAATAAATGAGGAGCTGAAGTGGGACTTTCATTCCTTAGTTTGGGTAGTTCATATTGGTGTCCCCAAGATGTATCGAGATCTGCACCGTCACTATTGGTGGTCATATATGAAGAAATATGTTGCTGGTTTTTTCATGAGGTATTACACGTATCAATAGGTGAAGGTAGAGAATCAGCGACCAGTAGGGATTTTGCATCAGTTGCCTATTTTTGTGTGGAAGTTTAATGATGTCTCAATGGACTTCGTGACAGGTTTGCCGAGGTCGCCTCGAGGAAATGATGTAGTTTGAGTTTTAATTAACAAACTCATTAAGGTTTCCCACATCTTTCTGATCAAGGAGACCTTCATTTTGGATGATCTTGGGAGGCTGTAAATCTGAAAGATTGTACATCTACATGGGGTTATACACTCCATTGTTTCAAATAGGGACACATTTTTTACCTCTTGGGTCTAGTAGTGACTTCAGTGGGATTTGGGTACATAGGTAATTTTGAGTACATCATACCACCCCCAGATAGATGGCCAGTCCAAACTTATGATTAAGGTGTATGAGGACAGTCTTAGAGCATGAATCCTAGATTTTATAGGTCCTAGGGAGAATCAAATACCCTTATGGAGATTTCCGACAATAATTGTTTTAAAGAAACTATTCAGATGGAACCTTATGAGGTACTGTATGGTAGGTCATGTCGATCACCCTTATACTGGTTGGAGGCAGGAGAGGAAGCTATGATGGGACCTTATCTTGTCTAGGAGACCACAGAGTAGATAGAGTTGATTCAAAAGGGGAAGGCTACTACATAGTCACGACAGAAGTCTTATGCTGATCGACGGAGAAGACCTCTCTAGTTTGTGGCCAGATATCATGTTTTCTTGCATGTCACATCGAGGATGGGACTGAGAAGAATTAAGAAAAAGGGTAATCTTTCACAGAGATACGTCGAGATATTTGAGGTTTTGGAGAGAGTCAGAATGGTGTTCTATCAGCTTCAGTTACCTCCAAGGTACCAGGCTATGCACAACATCTTTAACATTTCACAGTTATGGTGTTACTTCTCAGACTCGCCACATGTTTTCCAACCTAAGGAGGTTCAGCTCGAGGTATATTCCTCATTCGAGGAGCATCCTATATATATTCTTGATCAAAGTGAGAAGGTTCTCCATGGATGGTATGTTCATATGTTATGAGTGTTATGGTAGCACAGGCGAGTGCAGGAAGAGACTTGGGAGAGGGAGTTCGATTTACAACCTTAGTGTCCAATGATGTTTGAGGATTCTTCTTCTATGTCACCTTGCTAAGAAAATTAGGGGGAAATTTTTCATTAAGGTGGTAAATTTTAAGAACCCTGATCTATTTTTCATGTATGAATCTTTTTTGACGTTGTTTTGGAGAAAATTAAGAGTTTCTGGAAATTTCAGGAGTACATGTCGTTTACATATAAGTACACGTTGTGTTCCAGGTTACCATGTTTGACGGTCGAATAGTTATGTAACAGATATGCACATGGTCGTCGAACAGCCGAGTACATAGCCCTATGTGCTGACCTAGAGTCTACATAAAGCGGAGGCTAATAAAGGTTAGTGCACACCATATACTTTTAAAGAACACACCCTGTACTTTCTTTTTTTTTCTTTAAATAGACCAGAGTCACGTCTGAAGGACAGAACCATCTCCCTCTCAACCTATCTCATTCGGGAGAGAACAAGATCACTCGATCTTTGCCGATCCCCTGACTCATTGTCCGTTCTTTGATTCAACCTCCATTGGTTGTGTTGGAATCACATCATTGAGTTCTCCTTTCTTCTTGAACTTCATCTCTCTCTTTTCTCCACTTTCATGAGTCATCCTCGATTAAATGTTTTTTATGTTTATATAGATCTATGGTGTTCTAGATTGATTCAAAGCCTGAGGATCATGTATATTGATCTCAAGATGCCGAGGTTGGTGGTTTGTGCCTTTCTGTAGTTAGTCATTGAGTTATATGGGCAATGGTTCCCAATACACTTGTTCGGGGTATTGCGTGTTTTTGGTTGTTAGACATGTTATTGCATGTATGCCTTGTTTGTTTGGATAGAGGTTAATTGTATATGAATAGGGTTATCTTTAACATTCTATGGATTATTTTCCCATGTTTTCTTGTTTTGACCGTTTTGTCTAGCTTTGCTTGTTAGGCTGCTGCTTTGTTTTCTATGCTTAGTATTGTTAGGAGGGATTGATTTTATCTGACATGTTGTGAGACTATGTAAACTATTTTTTCAAGTAGTTCTTGAGGTTTACATTGGATGCCGCATATAATTTTTGCACGATTAACATACACAGGGCTGTTAGAACCTGGTGTAGTATACCATAGGGAGAATGGACAAAGAGGGATTCTCCAGAGTTTCTATTTTACTGTTACGTTGCGAGACCATAGAGGGGATGGACTTTGTTCTCCCTCAGAGTGTCTGTAGGTTCCTCGATATGAGCCACAGGGGGGATTGGAAGTTGAGTGCTTCTTCAGAGTGCCTATTAGTTTTCGATACGAGACCACATGGGGAATTGGCGGTGAGTTCTTCCTCAAATATTCTATGCTAAAGCTGAACCATAGGGGTTAGACTGTGTGTACTTCCCAGAGGGTTGCTTGTATATGTTTAGCTGAACTAGAGGGGTTAGGACTGTCATGAAGTGTTGTGTTTTGTGCCCAATTGTTTACACCAATAATACTTTATATTTTTGAAGTCATCATTTTTAGATGACACCACATTAATTTTAAATTCATTAACTATAAACACTTTTTTTTCTTTAATAGGCTTTTGATCTCTTTCAAAATGTTTGATATTTTCGCAAAATTCACTGGTCATTGTAGCTTTTTCACTATCTGATTCCTCTTCTAATTTATGTTTTTTGTATTCTCATTTAATAATATAATCCTACATATAATAGCATTGTGAATATCTAGACAACATCTATCACAAACTTCATTCAAGAATTCAAATTTTCTATGTGTTGACAGTTTAGTTAATTTCTTAGTTATGGGCTTCTATTTCTGAAAATCTAATCCTATAATTTCCACATTTCTCCCCCTTGATTCATTCCCTTTTTTGATAATGAAATTTTATACTGTCATGGATAATATTTATGACCAAAAAATCCATAACATCAATAGTATCCCTTGAATATTGATCTCCCAGGATTCTGACAACCAGATCTTTTATTACACAATTAAACATAATTTATTACATAAACATCACTTGATACAATAGAGATGATTGAGAGGTCTAGTGTCTTTGGGGATTAGGATCATTACATAAAAACTTAATACATGAAATACAACATCTTTATTGAAAACGTCCTTTACATGACCACTACATTCCCTCGTACTTGGCATTGTATGGGATAACCTGAGGACATGCATAAGAAAAGGGTGAGCTATAAAGAACAGTAAGGGAATAAACATGGAGTAACATGAAGAATAAAATACATTTTAGACAATAGTTATATCATTAGATCACAATATAAGCATTAACATAAAGGCTTGATAAATCATGATATTCACAACATGGAAATGTGGCAACAACACTTAACCTGGAATTAGCATGAGCCAAAGCTCATTGCACATTAGGCATTAGTAAATATTCAGTTCACATGAAGGATGAGTAAAAACTCATTGCACTTGAATTAGAATGAGTAAACACCCATTGTACATGATGTATCATGATACGATTCTTAATCCAGTGCATTGGAGCGCTATAAGGGTACATCCTTCTTAAACATTTCATTTCAATCATAAGTTTGCCACATGGAACATATAACATGGATTCATAAAACATAATAATTTATTCCAATATAAAGGAATATGGATTTCAAACACGAAACTTTATAATAAATATGTAAATGTGCATAAAGGTGAATAATCTTAATAGAGAAATGGGAAAGGTATTCACTACAAAATGTCATTCGCTTGGAAAATCGGTGTAATTTCAGCAGCATAACCGTGTGACATAAGAATACATAAAAATGGTTGATGAGAAATAAAGGGGGTCTCATAATATGTAGATGAAATGGATTGTAAGGGGGTAATATAGATACATGTCCCAAAAATTATAATGGAATTTAGAATCATGATACAAAATAATTGCTTGAATATAAAGAAGGATAGAGAAATTCCTTTCAGAATTTCGGCATAGTAACAGGTGTACATGGGAGTAATTTAGTTATAGAGAAAGGGGTCTCCCATAATTCAAACATAAAGAGGTAATTATGTGGGAGGTGTGAACCCATACCCTAACATTTATAATTTAAATTAAAATGGCATAACAATTTAATGAAAATTGGAAAAAAAATGAGAAAGGAAGAAAAACCCTTACTTGGAAGTGTGCTTCCAAAGGCTTGAGAGAGGGTTGAGAGAAGATTCATGGGAGCTTGGGGAACTTTGGGAGGATTCTAGGGAGAGTATGGCAGAGGTTGAACGAACTCCAATGGCATTGAGTGAGGAGAAAGTGGGATCTTGGGTGGGTTTATATAGGAAAGGTGAGAGAATTCTTTATAATTTCGGTTTGGGAAACCTCACATTAAACATATCCAAACCACAAACCATCCCATGATTTTTCCCATGGTTTTTGTAAAAGGTAAGTTGATAAAAATATTTTATATGGCCAAAGTCTGTACTTTTTAAAATAATGGGGTTGCTTATGTAGAGGTGTGTAACACTCCCAATGAAAACAACTTAAAAAGACAAGATGTTTAATAAGCCTTGAAGGGTCCATTAATGCTTTGTAAAATAATTCAAACAAACCAAAAATAACATTATTTTAATGGTAAATCATATATTGTCCGAACATAAGTCCTATAGTATTTTATTACATCACTATTGGGTCATTATGATGTCCTAAAACACATTATATATTTAAACGGTATGAATTTTTACCCAAAAATTTGACTATCTCAAAAAATTATGAAAAAATCACCATTGGATAATTTTGAAATCCTAATTCTATAAATAATATTAATTTTATCTAAGTAATTTTTTTAATATGATAATTTTTACTTTTAAAATAAAAACCGCCATTTTTCAAAAATTCATGGGTTTTGACAAAAATTCCTTTCAAACGATAATAAAAATTTCAATTGCATTCATAAAATTATAAAATAATTTATATTTCATAAAAATAAATTTAATAATAATAATAATATTTTATTAAAATATTATTTAATTCAAAAAATCCATTAATTAATTAAAATATATTTCTTAGTTTAACATTAACTAAAAATACTATTTGTTCTTTAAAAACTATATAAAAGGTAACAATAATAAAATGAAAGTATATTCATTATTATATAAAAAAATAATGTACATAACCATAGTTCTATGGTCTTGTTACATAACCACTTATAACACCCACATAATACCAAAGAGTAAGTTGTGTGATGGTGACATACTCTTGGGGTGGCTTGGATAACATTGCTTGGGTGGTAATCTCTATCAACTTACACTTATCTCATATTCGGTCCCGCTTGAGCTTAACCTATTGAAGTTCATATTGGGCTTAGTCAAGAGCAAATTCCAATGATTCCACCTCTTTTCTGAGCTCCGACAAATGAGCTTCATATGGGGCATGCCTACTGGATGAGGCCATCCCTTCCTTTATCTGAGTAAATTAGATATGTTAAAGACCTATATTTATACTAATCATGTGATCACTGTTCAACATCTATATTAACAACTTTCACAATTTGTAACATTATTTTAAAATCCAAAAACATAAAACCAAAGAAGTTGACATTTTATATAAACATTTTACAGAAAGAGACATTTAATTTGATCAAGAGTGATTTCCATTAATGAATGTTTGGTTCGTTACAATCTTCCACCATTAAAAAAATTTCAACCTTGAAATTTACATTTCTCACGCTAAAATAGATGTGGGTAACTCTACTTCATCATTTCCTCTGATTCCTATGTTTCTTCTTCAAATATGTGATTTCGCCACAACACCATGATGAGGGGAATTGTCTTATTTCGTAGAACTTTTTCTCTATGCTCTAAGATCTTCACTAGTTGCTCCTCATAAAAAAGACAATCTTCTAACTGTACCACCTCTAAAGAGAGTACATGTGAAGGGTCCAGTATATACTTTCTTATGAGGGATACATGAAATACATCATGTACTTTGGCCATGGTAGGTGGAAGTGCTAGTCGATAGGACACTGCCCTCGACACGATCAAGAATCTTGAAGGTCCCGATGTACCTTCGACTTAACTTCCATTTCATTCCAAACCTCATGACCATTATCCACATAGATATGCATATAAAAAACATGTATCCAACTTTAAACTCAAGGTATCATCGGCGGTTATCTCCATAACTCTTCTGTCGACTCTGGGCTTCCATGATATGTTGCTGAATGGTTTTCACCTTCTCCACCATTTCCTTCACCATTTCTGGTCCAATCATCTTACACTCACTGACCTCATCCCCACACACCGGTGTTCTGCACCTTTTCCCATAGAGGGCTTCATATGGTTAGATTTAAATTCTTCAGTGGAGTTATTATAAGAGAACTCAACCATAGGAAGATGCTGATCCCATCCTCCTTTAAAGTCCACTGAGCATGCTCTCAACAATTCTTCAAGTGTTTGGATAGTCTACTCGGATTGGCCATCAGTTTGAGGATGATAAGCTGTACTGAAGTTCAAGTCAGTATTCATATCATGTTGAAGACTCTTCCAAAACATAGAGGTGAATCTTGGATCTTGATCAGACACAATAGATAGTGGTACTCCATGCAGCTTTACCACTTCCCTAATATATATACATTCTAGTTGATCTAATGAGAAATCCTCCTGAATAGTAATGAAGTGTGAAGCCATTGTAAGATGATCCACAACAACCCAGATTGCATTGTTGCCTTTGGATGTCTTCAGAAGCCCGGTGAAAAAGTCCATAGTGATGTTCTACCATTTCCATTCTGTTATGTACAATGGTTGCATCATTCCCTTAGACTTTTTCCTCTCTTCCTTCACTTTTTGACACACCAAGCACTTTGATTTATCTTTAGTGATCTTTTTATTCATATTATCCCACCAATAATTCTCTCGGAGATCTCGATACATTTTTGTGTTTCCTGGGTGAATAGAGAAATTTAAACAATGTGCATCATCCAAAAGTTCCTTCTTCAACTCCAAATTTGAAGGAACACATAGTCTTTTCCCAAATATCATAATTAATTCTTCATTAACATTAATCTCTATGTATTTCCCTTTTTTGATAACTTCCACTTTTTTCTGAATTCCCACATCATCTTTTTTAGCATCCTTTAACCTTTCCAAAAGTGATGGTTGAGCAATCATTTGTGAAATGATTGTTGATGTTCCCTTCTTAAAGATTCCCATCTCCATCTTCATCAAATCTAAGAAGATTGGACCCTTTTCA
The DNA here is from genome assembly GCA_963277665.1 of Viscum album. Lineage (NCBI taxonomy): Eukaryota > Viridiplantae > Streptophyta > Magnoliopsida > Santalales > Viscaceae > Viscum > Viscum album. The sequence goes on from OY728147.1 coordinate 1,696,841,598, forward strand.
TTTCTCATCAATAATATAATCACTGGGTCCTTTATACATAGGGCATCTTCCACCTTGTTCTCTTTCCCAAGGTGGTAATGGATTGAGTAGTCATAGTCATTGACCAGCTCAAACAATCTTCATTGGCGCATGTTCAACTCTTTTTGTGTGAATATATACATGAGGCTTTTGTGGTCCATATATATTTCACACATCTCCCCAAAGAGATAGTGTCGCAAAATTTTCAATGCGAAGATCACTACATCCAACTCAAGGTCATGTGTTGGATAGTTGTGTTCATGAACATTTAATTTCCTTGAAGCATAGACAATGACTTTCTCATTTTTCATTTACACACATCTGAGGCCCTTCTTCGAAGCATCACTAAATACCAAAAAAAGTTCTCCACTTGTGGGTAAAGTTTGCATGGGTATAGTGATAAGACTCCTTTTCAACTCCTTGAAGCTTTCTTCGCATTCATTACTCCATGAAATCTTTACTCCCTTCGGAGTCATCTTGGTAAGAGGGTCCGACATTTGTGATAAATTTCTCACAAATCATCGATAATATCTAGCTAACCTCAAGAAGCTAAGGATATCCATTACCAATGTTGGCCTCGTCCATCCATAATTTGCGTCTATTTTGGAGGGATCCATAGATATCCCATTGTTTGTGATGATATGGCCCAATAATGAGACCTCATTCAACCAGAACTCACACTTGTTGTACTTTGCATAAAGCGTCTCCTTCCGTTAAGTCTCTAGTACAGTTCTCAGATGCTCCTAATGATCCTCCTAGGTTTTGGATTATATCAGAATATCATATATAAAGACTACCACAAATTTGATGAGGTAATCTCTAAAGACTCTATTCATCAAGTACATGAAGAATACTATATCATTAGTGAGTTCGAAAGTAATTACTATGAATTCATAGTTCCCATATCTTGTACGAAAAGAAGTCTTGGGGATATCTTCCTTTTTCACCCATACTTGATAATATCTAGACCAAAAATCCACCTTGGAGAAGAATTGTGCTCCACGCAGCTGATCGAACAAGTCATCAATTTGTGGGAGAGGATACTTGTTCTTAATCATGATTTTGTTGAGCTCATGATAATCGATGCAAAGGAACATTGACCCATCCTTCTTCTTGATGAAGAGGACTAGTTCACCCTATTGTGAAGCACTTGGGAATATAAACACTTTATCCAGATTCTCCTGTAGTTGTTTCTTCAGCTCTTCAAGATCCACAACAACCATTCTATATGATGTTTTGGATATTGGCAATGCCCTAGGTATAAGTTCAATTGATAATTAGGAGGAAGACCATGAAATTCCTCGGGAAACACTTCAGAAAATTCCCTCACAATAGGCATGTCCTCTAGGATGGTTTCTCCTTAGACTCAATCATTTGAGCCAGATATGCATTCTCATAGTGCAGTAATATCCACGCATGAGATGATAGAGCTAAAGAAGATTTATCTTTCACCTTGCACTTGTAAAGAATCAGTGGTGGATTCTCCATATGGAGAGTGATTTCCCTCTCACAACAATATATGTTGGATCTATATAAGGAAAGTCAATCCATGCCAAGAATTTCATCAAATTCTACCAGAGGGAGTATGAAGAGGTTCACTAGGAAGTTTAATACACGTATTATGATAGGTGAGGAGTTATATTCATGGGATGCAATGATTGCCCCATTTTTCGTACTCCACAACATATTCACTTCCATGCTTTTTGGTTGTGCTGGGATTAGTCTACTGACCTTTCGAGATATAAAAGAATGGAGAGAAACTGAATCAAAAAGTATGTTCCATATTTTTGAATGAATAACTAGAATACATGTCACCACTTTCTTGTCAGAGTTCACTTCGGTAGTAGTGATGGAAAAGGCTCTCCCTTGCTTCCATGGAGGTTATTGGTTGCCTTCAAAAACCCTTGGCTTAGGGCACAGATTTGCAAGATGCCATGGTTTTTTACAGTCATATCAATCAACAATGCATTAAGGTAAGAACAGAGCGTTCATCTCCTCTATTGTAGTCGTGAGTTTTTATTGTTGGTAGTTAACAGCCAGGTGCCCTTCTCTTCCACACCTAAAGCATTTCCTCATCGCCTTTAGGCAATTTCCAAGGTGCTTCTTTCTGCACCTTTGGAAAGTGGGGTGCTGGATCTTCTTAGCACCGTTAAATTTATCCATCAGATCTCCATCATTGAAGTCCACCTTACGCTTCTTATCCCTATGATACCCCTGAGATTCTCCAATCTCTATTTCAACCATGAGGGCACATCGGACAATTTAATCATATTTGACAAAGTCACGGATCACCAGCGCTTTCCAGAGGCTATGTTTCAGCCCACCAAAGAAGCGGTCAACCTTGCATTCGGGGGTAATGAAAAATACGGAAGCATATCATGAAATCCTTGTGAAGTTTTCCTCATACGATCCAATAGATTCATCATCATTTTCTTCAGGCAAAGGAATTCCTTTTCCATCTTATGCCGGAGGGTGCGCGGAAAATATTTTTCAAAAAATATCTCCCAGAAATCCTTTCATTTCAACGCATCAATCACCTCTTTAGGATTTGTATTTTTGATCAATGTCTACCATTGATCAGCTTTACTCTCCATACAATAAGAATCCAAGATAACCTTCTCTTCTTCAGAACATTGAAGGATAGAGAAGATATTTTCAATGGATTTGATCCATTGTTTAGCGATTGAGGGATCAGATGATCCATTAAAAGTAGGAGGACTTTGTATCATGAAGCTCTCGATAGCGACTTGTTCTTTATTAGGGCGGGTTGAACATTCCTCTTGAACCATGATTCTATTCAAATCTTGAGAAAGTTCAGATAGAATCATATCAAAGTTCATGATTCCCGCTCTCATTGGATTGTACATATCATTAGTAAAATCATCACTTTGATCTTAACATCGGTTGTTAGCCTGAGTCCTCCTATTACCGGCCGTTGGCTTGAATAAAAGAAAAGATAGGGGTAACACATAAAGGGTAAAACAAGGAAAAAACGAATGAATTATAAATAAATTTTATTTCCTTATCATATGAATCTATTGGCTTCAGTCTATGTTATCCATGGTATACTTTATAACATATATTCTTATGGTATATTTCCCCTTAATAATGGTTTATACTAAGATTGTGAATTTACCAAAGAATATCCCCCAAGAGTGTCATAACCTAAAGTATAGAAAGGCCCATTTTCTTTCTCCAATTCACATTCGAGTCTAGTTAAATGTGTGGTTTTGGGGTTTTACCCCTAAGATACATCAGTGCTAGAGCCGCCTCTAGCTGCTTGTATCCAGACAGGGATGTATTTTCTTGATAAACCACTTACTCAATACTCACCAAAACTTAGGGATGTTTTTATTATATTTAGTCTTGTCTCTAAGGCATCACTATAGTTTTCTAATCTTAATCCCAAAAATAACTAAACCTATCCTTTGATACCAACTATGAAAATCCTGATCTTTTATTACAAAATTAAACATAATTTATTACATAAAATTCCCTTGATACAATATAGAATATTGAGAGGTCTAGTGTATTTTGGGATTAGGATCACTAAATATCAAATTAAAACATTAAATACAACATCTTTATTGAAAACTTTCTTTACATGACCACTACATTCCCTTGTACTTGGAATTTCATGGGATAACCTGAGGACATACATAAGAAAACAGTGACCTATAAATCCCAATAAAGTAATACACATGGAGTAACATGAATAATAAAATACATGTTAGAAAATGGGCATATAATTATATCTCAATAAGAGAATAAACATAAAGGCATGATAATTCATGATAATAATAACATGTAAATGTGGCAACACCAATTAAAATGGAATTAGCATGAGCCAAGGCTCATTACACATGAAGCATGAGTAAATCCTCATTGCACATGAAGCATGAGTAAAACCCTTTTGTACATGAATTAGCATGATGAAACACCAATTGAACATGGAATATCATGATACTATTCTTAACCCAATGCATTTGATCTCTATATGGTCACACCTTTCTTACACATTTCATTTCATGCATAAGTGTGCCACATGGATCATATAACATGGAATAATAAAACATATTCATTTATTCCACTATAAAATGATGTGTAATTAAAACATGAAACATTATAATAAATAAGTAAATGTGTATAAATTTTAATACCCTTGATAGATAAATAGGCATGGTATTCACTACACAATGAAATTGGCTTGGAAAATATGTGCAATTTCAGCAGCGTAACGGTGTGACGTAAGAATTCATAAAAATGGTTGATGAGAGAGAAAGGGGTTTATCGTCATATTTACATGAAATGGACAGTTTTGGGTTCATATAGATACATGTCCCAACAATTGTAATGGAATTTAGAGTCGTAATACAAAAGGATTTCTTGAATGTGAAAGAATAGATAGAAATTCCTTTCGGAATTTCGGCATAGTAACAGGTGTACATGGGAGGAATTTAGTGAGAGAGAAATGGGTCTCCAATAATTAAAACATAAATAGGGAAGTATGGGGGAGGTTTGAAACCATACCCAAACATTTATAATTGAAGTTAAAATATAATTAAAATTATATAAAATTAGACAAAAAACGAGAATGGAAGAAAGACCCTTACTTAGAAGTGTGCTTCCAAATGCATCAGAGAAGCTTGAGAGAGGCTTCTTGGGAGCTTGGGGAACATTTGGAGGATTATAGAAAGAGTTGGGAAGTTTTTGGACGAACTCAAAGGGCGTTGAGTGAGGAGAAAGTGGGAGATTAGGTGGGTTTATAGAGGAAAGGTGGGGGAATTCTTTATTATTTAGGTTTGGGACACCTCATATTAAACTAATCCAAACCACATACCATCCCATGGTTTTTGCCTAGGTTTTTTGTCAAAGGTATGTGGAAAAGAATATTTTATAAATCCAAAGTAATAACATATTTAAATAATGGGGTTGCTTATGTGGAGATGAGTCACACTCCCAAGGAAAACAATTTAAAAAGACAAAATGTTTAATAAGCCTTGAAGGGTCCATTAATGCTTTGTAAAATAAGTCAAACAAACCCAAAATCACGTTATTTTAATGGTAAAACATATATTGGCCGAAAAAAAGGCTTATAGTAATTTATTACCTCACTATTGGGTCATTGTGTTGCCATAAAACACATTATATATTAAAACGATATTAATTTTTACTCAAAAATTTGACTGAGTCAAAAAAATTATGAAAAATTCACTATTGGATAATTTTGACATCCTGATTCCATAAATAATATTCATTTTATCTAAATAATTTAATAAATATGTTAATTTTCACTTTTAAAATAAAAACCGACACTTATCGAAAATTAATGGGTTTTGACAAAAATAGATTTCAAACCTTAATAAAAATTACTATTGCATTCATAAAATTATACAATCATTTATATTTAATTAAAATAATTTTCACAATAATATTAATATTTTATTAAAATATTATTTAATTCAAAAAATACATTAATTCATTAAAATAGATTTATTAGTTGAACATTAACTAAAAATACTATATGTAATTTAAAAACAATTTACAAGATAACTATAATAAAATGAAATTATATTCGTTATCATATTAAAAAATAATGTACATAACCATTGTTCTAAGGTCTTGTTACATAACCCCTTATAACACTCACATAAGACTGAAGAGTAAGGTGTGAGATGGTGACAGACTCTTGGGGTGGCTCAGATAACTTTTATCAGGTGGTAATCTCTATCAACTTCCACTTATTTCGTAGGTTGTCCAACTCGAGCTTAACCTTATGAAGCTCGGATTGGGCTTGGTCAAGAGAGAAGCCCAATGAAGCCACCTCTTTTCCAAGCTCCGACAAATAGGCCTCATATTGGGAACGTCTACTGGATGAGGCCATCGCTTCCTTTTTCTGAGTAAATTAGATTCATTAAAGACCTATATTTATACTAATCATGTGATCACTGTTCAATGGATATATTAACAATGGTCCCAATTATTATCAGTATTTTAAAATCCAAAATCATAAAACCAATGAAGTCGACATTTTATATAAACATTTTACATAAAGAGACATTTAATTTGATCATGAGGGATTTCCATTAATGAAAGTTTGGGTTGTTACAAGGATGATTGTAGTTGTTCCATGGAGATTATAGTTGATAACCTTTCATATATTTCAGATGTGTTTTCTTGAGAAGAAACCATCTGGATGAATTATCCAACTCTTCCTTTTTGGAAGATATTTTATCATTTTTTTCTTTTGGTCTAGTTAGATATTGTCTTGTCTTCCAAACCTATACTTTTAGAAAAACCAAATGAACTATGAGGATCATTTGGTGTAAAATCAACCTTCTTCTTTGGACAATTCTTCTCAGTAGATTTTTTGGATTCTCACTTATGCTCAATAGCTTTGGTGAGGGGTTTTTTCATATTATTTTACTCAATTTGAGATACAAGGAACATAGATTGTCTCTTAGATAATTATTCCCCTTTCTCAATAAGTCTTAAATAAAATTGGTCATATTATCAAATTCAGGTAATTTTAATAAATATTTTATTTTATTCAATAATTAATGATTCTTACTTTTCAATATCTTCTATCCCAATAGATTTAATCTTTCCCTCTAACACATTTATCTTCAAATTTTTTCCTCTTATTTCATTAAAATGTGTCACCTTTTTCTTGAAACATTTTTTATTCTCAAAGGATATCTTGTCAAATTTTTTCTTTAGATTTTTCTTTTCCTTCTTGAGTTGCATATTTTCCACAAGAGAATCTTCCATATTTTTTTTAACATCAATTCTAATTCAATTATTTCACCACTGTTATCACCTTCAAATGAGTCTCAATAATTCTTTTGTTTTCTTATAAATCTCATATGATTCTTAGAATATCTTAATCTTAAAATTAAATACTTGATGATGGAAATTGATCCATTTCTATAATCATCATACTTCACAGAGTGGATGTAAACCACTTATTATAATTCTTCACTTCCTCTTTGGGACTTCTTAACCTCTTAATATAAGTCAGTCTCATCATCCTTATTATTTGGATAGTTACAAGAAAAATTACCACCTTTCTGCTAATTCCAGAACATTGGTAGTTGTTTTCTGTTTAATATACATCTTCTCATTTTGAAAATTCTTAAAAATAAGGACATAATTTTATTGGATTACACTTCATCTTCCTCATCCTTGGAATCAGTTGATTCTGGTTCCTCTTGAACTCTAACATTAACTTTTAGCATGGCTCAAATGGTCATCGTATCCCTTCCTTTATTCTTGAGTCAAGGACTTGGTAACGCCCTGAAACTAGTTACAAAGAGTCGGTGCATTATTACATAACATTGGCATGATTACAAAAGATCAACTCTCTAAAGACCGATTAGTTTAGTAGCTTTGGAAACACTAGATATATTCATGAAGTCTTACATTACATCATAAGGTAAAAAACTACAACAACATCTTGTCTTCATATCCTCTCATACTATCCCTGCAGGTCATTCATAAATTAATTCTTCACATCCTGGGAAAAATAAAACATTGAAATGGGTGAGCTCAGATGCTCAGTAAGAATAAAAATATAGTGGAAACTTTCATAAATAAACATAAAAATTTAAGGCAATGTATAACTAAAACAAAACCCTTTTAAAATTGAACTTCAACATAATATGGAAAGGATAAAATTAAATAATTCCATTTAATTATTCACATGGATATTATACTAGTTGAATAATCACGTGAAAATATTAATATCCACTTTCATAATGACGGAATGTATAATTCCAAACTATCATAACCACATAACCACGACCTCGTGCCAAGACTACAAATAAGATTTTGTCAGGGCCTCATGCCAAGACACAATTTTGTCTCATGATACCTACCGATGCATCGAGGAGCTATAGAGGGCTCCACCCGTCACTTACTAAGTCCAATGCATTCCTCATATGAAAATTTTTAAACATAACATAAACATTCTTATTAAAACTAGCATATGAAATGTCAATACATTATCCACAAACCATGAATGGTATAAAAATAGCACATACACAGTCAAACATAACTCATTCGATAAAATATGGAAGATTTTATTGTATCATATTAATCTCAATCGAGAAGGATGAAGGATATTGACATAGATGAAAATAGTCATCAAAACAATTAGAGTGAAATATCCACCTTTTCCTTGAAATCATTTAAAAGTCACACTATTTTTCAAGAATCCATTTAAAATAGATTTTAGAATAAAAGTGTCCCATACCACTTTGAAACATTTAAAATTAATTTTGATTTGAAAACTTTAATTTCCCTATAAATAAATCCTTAGAACCATTTTTAAAACATGTACATTAATGAGAAAGATTTAGAATAATCAATCTTTAAAACATTTTAAATGTCATTTTAGTTAGAGTTCCTAACCAAAAGAGAGACACTTGAATAAAAATAATTGAGGAAATAAAAACTTTTTAAAATCATGAGAATAAAGTGATTCATGATATATTATGTCAAAGTACATTATATACAACATATAAAAGTGATTTGGTCTATAACAATAAAGGAGTCTCAATGGAATGTAAATTGAGATGAAATCTCTCATAAATGTAGTATCCTTAGGATAAGGATAAATCAACGACATAATTATGAGTGAAAAATATAAATACACTCAAAATTATTGGATATTCAGTGTAAAACAATCAAAGGACATTCACACATATTCTTGTGAAAAAAACACCAATGAATTGGATGTTTAACTCAACAAATCGAGATTGAGTAAAAATTACTCTTATCAAGTTCATACCGATGACCTGATAATTTATCAATGGACCGATTATGTGTATCAAAAGTATATCCACAGAAAGGGGAGTGGAATTTATGACATAATCAAATGAATAGTGATTATACACATAATCTTGGAGTAAAATAATCGATAAAGTATGTGTAAAGCCGAATGAGTGGAAATTGAAATTTCAAATTCCCTTATTGATTTGGTAACATAAAAAAAATACAACCATGAAAGAATTATCATAAAATGATGATGTAAATATACATGAATAAAATTATATTACACAATGAATACAAACATGGGAAGTACACACACCACATGTAATAAATAAGTGGTGAACAATGGAATTCTCACAGAATTAAAAGTGAGATAAGAAACCCCTTAATTTGTACTTTTTCCTTGGTCGACGGTAGGTTAACCTCCTGTATAATGGTGAAATAATTTTTATTGAATTATACAAGAATCATTTACATTAATATGATATCATATATGATCTTTTAACATTGATTTGTTAATAATATCCTAGTATTATCGTCATTTCGGGTGTTAACTTACTCATTTTCTTTTATATTATTTGTTACGTAATCCATGTTTGTTATGGATAGGTTGTATCTTATTAATATCCAGAATTATATCAACTCGTTAACCATTATTTTTAATCATCAAATGGGAATTATACTTTAATGGATACGATGGAGAATGAATTTCATCGCCTTCGTGGAGATGGTAGTCTGTACGTACGCACGAGTGACAATATCATTCTTTTGATGTTAAAATAATATATAATTGGATGGTATATCATATTGACGGAATAATTGGCGTGTTATATTTATTATTTACATGAATTACACATCATTATTATAACCATCCAAATAATAATTTATTGAATGATAATTACACCACGACGTTGAGACGGTAAGCAGTACGTACGCACGTATGGTGACATGCCATTCAAAGGATGGATAGAATACTGAATATGGTTGTACCATATTTATAATAACATAAAAGTATATATAATATACTGGATTTATTATTTTATAATGGTAATAACAAATAAATAAGAAGTGTAAGAAGAAAAGAACGTGGAAAAAAAGTGGTGAAAACATTACCTCTTCTTCGGGTTCTTCCTTTTGATTTGCTCAAAAATGATCTTTAGATTGGCTTTCCGATCAAACTAAGACCTCTACGTTAGTGTTAGGGATGTTGAGAGAGTATTTGGGAAGGTTTTGGCCGAACAAAAAGGATTTGAATGTGTGAATTGATGAGAATATGGAGTGCGCTTTTATAAGAGGGGTGAGGGGCACCTTTGGAAAAGCTAGAAATATCATTTTATAATAAATTCATATTCGGTTTCTAATGGATCCAAAGTGGATTATATAAATCTTAAGGTGGGTATGGGTCGAAAACCACTCATCCAATAGAATTTAGACCGGTTTTGGTCATTATATTAACCTTATCTTTTAGTTTTAACTCTTAGTTAATTAGTTTGACACATACCATGCCACTTTGTATTTTTATATTATATAGTCAATAAACTTCTTATATACCTTCAAGAGACCCCCAAGTGGTCCATTAATTATACACCTATAATTATATAAGTCTCTTGGTCGAACCTTATATTTTTAAGAATTAAATATCAATTAATAATATAATATTTGTTTTAAAAACTCTTTTATGTCAATTTTGACACTATTTGGAAAATTGATTTTTTTAAAAATTATAACAGAATTATTACTTCAAAAAAAGGTAATTAAATAATTCCTAACATGTCATATTAACCTAAAGAATTAGTTTAATTCATAAAAGTCTAAAATTATATTTATTTGGGTATTTATAATATCAATTATTTTAATTTTTCACTATTATGGTAATTACTGCATCATCTTTGTGTCATAAATAAATTAAATTATTTGTTGTCTAAAAATTATAAATAAAATATAATTATGTAGGAAATAGTTTTATCTTTCTAATCAATATTTACAATTGAATTTCACTTATGTATAACCCTATATTAAAACTGTTTTAGTAAATAAACTTTGATTTTAACTCTTTTAACTCTTCATTGAATTAAATAATAATAAAGGTCCTAATCTAATCAAAGTGGACCTAAATGATAATACTTTACTCCTAAGGTTTTTTTTGGTCGATATAAACTTGTCCAATAGAATTAGGACATGTTTTAGAGTAATATTAATATCATTTTGACCCTTAATTACCCTATTTACTTTTAACCGTGGTAAATAAAAGTAAAAAGTTACTATTCACCAAAAATTATTTTCATCTCATTGAACCACATTTTACTCCTTTATATTAACTGTGTCTCTCTGTTTTTCTAAATTCCACTCATAGAAGCGGTAAAATTATGTTTTATGAAAAATTCAGTTTTTTAACTACCACTTAGTGGTTTCACTATTCATCAAAAAAATGAAAGTTTCCAGAAATATACCAAAAATTAGGCCTAAGGTATATTTGAAATTATGAATTCAAAAATTATGTATATTTTACAAAATTAAAAAAATATCATTTGCATTAATTAATTTAAAAATTAATTCTCGTTGTCAAAACAAATAGCGTGTTTTTAAGAGACAATAACGATCAAAAGATTGACACTTGTTTATGTCTGGTTTAAATTTAAATTACATCTAAAGACCAAAATTGTATTAAATGGTAAAAATATATTCAAAATATACATTAAAACCACTCAAATTAATAATTTATCACTATAAATTATTTTGATTAAGAAAGTTGTTTTTAATTAAAATTTAGTAATTTTCACTATTCATCAAAATATGAAGTTTATCCGAAAAGTACCAAAATTTCACCCTAAGCTAATTTCGATATTACGAATCCAAAAATGAAGTCCATCTAGAAAGATAAAGTTTAAAAAAATTCAAATAGTAGGTATTACTCTTCATAATGTCTATTTTGATTGGTTGTGGTGTGTTAGAATCTCGAAGTTGCGTACAATGCACGTCATTGCATTATTCAAAGGGAAACGTACCGTGGAAGCTTGGGGTGTTACATTCTCCCCTCCTTCAATAAATTGCATCCTCGCAATTTTTTTAAAATTGGGCTTGAGAATATAATGGAAAGTCCCACATCAGAAAAGGAGTCAATAAAAATATCACTTTAAAAGAAAGGAAGAGAGGTATAAAGGTCACCCAAGGTAACCCATACTAGGATTCCATGTAGGAAAACATAGATATAGACGATAAATTAAGTGTTATGTTCTGAGGGAGAGGGATAGAAAACATGATCAGGAGAAAGTTAACAATAAGAAAATAACAAACTTGTGTTGGGACAAACGGTCATTAGTCTCCCAGTAGGAAAAGTAAACGGATAACATTTTTTGTTTTAAGATACATTACATAAGGACGAGGAATTAAATTATGATATTGACTAAGAACATAAAGAGATATATTTACCACTAACTCATTTTTTAACATTGATTATTCAAGAATACTTGGTCACAATGGAAGAGCTAGAATAAACTACTATAGAAATACAAGATCCACCTAGGATAAACTATATATTTACCTTGTCTTTAGAGATTAATCAAAACCAAAATGGTTAGTATAATATCTTATGATCCCCCAAATGGATATTCCATTAGGGGAAAAAACACTAATCTTAATTTCTAAAATTAAACCATCAATACCCCAAAGTTAAATAAATACCATTCAATAAACAATTTTCCTTAAAATCCTTCAATATAATCCAAACTAAAATTGAAACCCAAAACTTATAAGAATGTAGTCTTCTACATTAAATTTTATCTCCAAATGACATTAATTACACTTAAAGTAACATACTTAAAAGTAATTAACCTAATCATTTCCATAAATAACCCAAATCTCTATAAATCTACAATAAAAACATAGATAAAAATCCACCATTACTCCTCAAATAAAATCCCATACTATTTTATTTTTCTTTGGAATATAGTGTTCACAACAAAGGGAACAACTTCCGAAATAAAATTTATCACTTAATCACCAAATCATTTTCCTATACTAATGGTATTCATTTGAAAATACATAAGATCCGAAATCAAATTATTATTGATCAATAAAATCATTTAACTAAAAATAATAGTCGCACTAACCAGGGACTTCATGTAGTCCAGTGGTAGGCGATAAATCCCAATCTCACTTTGGTTGTGGGTTCGATTCCCACATCTTTGTCTGACGCGACAGTTTGTCACACGGTCTGCATGTTGTCCATTTTCAAAAACTATATTTTATAACATTACCAAAATGAGATAAATTTCTCAAAATAACCATAACATAATTTAACCACAAATGTTATATGATACCTTGCATTTTCATCCCAAATTATAATAACTTGTAATTTCCTCAAACACAATGATCATATGAAACCAAATAGTTATTTATAACTATATCCACAAGAGAAAAGATAATTCTTCCTCAAATATCATTCTCACATGTAAAACTGCAAGGTTTCAAATACAAGAGGAGATTATTCCAAAGTTAACCCATCAACAAGGAGCACTAATACTTTTTAGACATTTCTCCAACCATTTATTTTTATATAGATTTTTCTTTGACCAAGAAAATATCTTATAGAATAGGGCATTCACTCATGTAATGGTTAGGTCCCCTGCATTTACGGCAAATGAATGTAAATGGATTCTTGGAAACATTTTTATCTTCTTCCATAGTACTCTTCATTTTTCTTCAGCAATTCTTTACTTTATGTCCTTCCTTCCCTCACGTAAAGCATTTCTTTGTCCCATTGAGACACTTTCCAGGGTGTCTCCTTCCACATTTCCTGTATGATGTAAATTAAGGATTCTTTTCTCCATGGTCTCCATTGTTGGAGCTCTTATCATTCATCATTATTCTCTTCCTTTTTGAGTCCGGGAGTTGGTTAATATATATGTTGTTGATCATATTTTTGGAAAACTAATTTTTCATGAAAACGATATTCTTCATGCCAATCAACACATCGTTTTTTTTTCTCATTTCCACCACTGCTCCCACCTTGTACATCATTCTCAAAGTTACTATGACTTCCTTGGAATCCAGCCATTGACTAAAACCAAAAAGCATTGTGTCAGTAACAGCTATCATACAATCATTTAGAGATTAACATGTCACCATATTCTCAATTTGAAACACATTAGGATTAAATAAGGTCATTTACTCTCATCTTATATATATAATACTTCAAATTTGTTTGTAAAGAAAATGTAAATTATCCTAAGCATATCCCTCGGGAGTGTCATTACCAAGTGTGCAGTAAGACCCAATGTCGTGCACCAATTCTCGTTCGAGACTAGCTCAAAGCAGTGTTTTCGGGTTTTACTCCTAGGTACATCTGTGCCAGAGCCACGTCTACCTGCTCGTATCTAGACAGGGATGTATTGCTCAGAAAAATCACAAAATCTCTACAATACCAAAATTCTAGGAAGTTATTCTATACTAATCCTCAATGTTTATCTTAGTTCTACGTGCTCTAATTAGATTTTATCTAAATCCAGCTTCCAAGGTTTGTACTAAACTTCCTCTGATACCAACTGTAATGCCCCGACCCCAGTTACCAAGATTCGGTGCATTATTACATAACATTGGCATGATCACAAAAGATCAAGTCTCTAAAGACCAATTTGTTTATTAGCCTTGGAAACACTAGATACATTCCTGAAGTCTTACATTACATCATAAGGTAAAAAAAATACAACAACATCTTGTCTTAATATCCTCTCATACTATCCCTGTAGGTCATTCATAAATTACTTCTTCACATCCTGGGAAAAATAAAATATTGAAAGGGGTGAGCTCAGATGCTCAGTAAGGATAAAAATATAGAGGAAACTTTCATAAATAAACATAAAAATTTACGAAAATGTATTACTAAAACAAAAGTCTTTTAAACTTGAACTTCAACATAATATGGAAAGGATAAAATAAAATAATGTCATTTACTTATTCACATGGATATTCTACTAGTCGAATAATCACATGAAAAATATTAATATCCACTTTCATAATGACGGAATGCATAATTCCAGACTATCATAACCACGTAGCCAAGGCCTTGTGACAAGACTACAAATAAGATATTGTCAAGGCCTCGTGCCAAGACACTAGTTTGTCTCATGAGACCTACCGATGCATCAAGGAGCTATAGCGGGCTCCACCCGTCACTTACTAAGTCCAATGCATTCCTCATATGAAAAGTTTTAAACATAACATAAACATTCGTATTAAAACTAACATACAAAATGTCAATTCTTTATCCAAAAACCACGAATGGTATAAAAATAGCACATCCACAGTCAAACATAACTCATTCGATACAATATGAAATATTTTATTCTATCATATTAACCTCAATCGAGAATGATGAAGGATATTGACATAGATGAAAATAATCATCAAAACAATTAGAGTGAAATATCCCCCTTTTTCTTGAAATAATTTAAAAGTCACGCTATTTGTCAAGAATCCATTTAAAATATATTTTAGAATCAAAGTGTCCCATACCGCTTTAAAACTTTCAAAAGGAATTTTTATTTGAAAACTTTAATGTCCATATAAATAAATCCTTAAAACCATTTTAAAAACATGGACATTAATGAGAAATATTTAGAATAATCAATCTTTAAAACATTTTTAAATGTCATTTTAGTTAGAGTTCCTAACCAAAAGAGAGACACTTGAATAAAAATAATTTAGGAAATAAAAACTTTGTAATATCATGAGAATAAAGGGATTCATGATATATTATGTCAAAGTACATTATACACACCATATAAAAGTGATTTGGTGTATAACAATAAAGGAGTCTCAATGGAATGTAAATTGAGATGAAATCTCTCATAAAAGACGTATCCTTAGGTTAAGGATAAATCAACGACATAATTATGCATGAAAAATTTAAATACACTCAATATGATTGGATATTCAGTGTAAAACAATTAAAGGACATTCACACATATTCTTGTGAAAACAACACCAATGAATTGGATTTTTAACTCAACAAATCGAGATTGAGTAAAAATTACTCTTATAAATTTCATACCGATGACATGTTAATTTATCAATGGAGTGATTATATGTATCAAAATTATATCCACATAATGGGGAGTGGATTTTATGACATAATCAAATGAATGGTTATTCTACACATAATCTTGGAGTAAAATAATCATTGAAGTATGCGTAAAGCCGAATGAGTGGAAATTGAAATTTCAAATTCCCTTATTGATTTGGTAACATAAAAAACATAAACCCATGAAAGAAGGATCATAAGATGATGATTTAAATATACATGAATTAAATTATATTACACAATGAATACAAACATGGGCAGTACACACACCATATATAATAAATAAGTGGTGAATAATGGAATTCTCATAGAATTAAAAGTGTGATAAGAAACCCCTAACATTGTACTTTTTCCTTGGTTGAAGGTAGGTTAAAATCCTGTATAATGGTGAAATAATTGTTAGTTAATTATAAAATAATAATTTACATTAATATTATATCATATATGATCTTTTAACATTGATTGGTTAATAATATCTTAGTATTATCGTCATTTTGGGTGTTAACTTACTCATTTTCCTTTATATTCTTTGTTACATAAGCTGTGTTTGTTATGGATAGGTTGTATCTTATTCATATTCAGAATTATATCAAGTCCATAAACATTATTTTTAATCATCAAATGAGAATTATACTTGAATGGATACGATGGAGAATGAATCTCATCGCGTTCGTGGAGACGGTAGTCCGTACGTACACACGAACGACAATATCATTCTGTTGATGTTAAAATAATATAAAATTGGATGGTATATCATATAGAGGGAATAATTATCATGCTATATTTATTATTTAAATTAATTACACATCATTATTATACCCATACAAATAATAATTTATTGAATGACAATTACACCACGACGTGGAGACGGTAAGTCGTACGTACGCACGTATAGTGACATTCCATTCAAAGGATGGATAGAATACTAAGTATAGTTGTACCATATTTATAAGAACATAAAATTATATATAATATACTGGATTTATTATTTTATAATGGTAATAAAAAAGAAATAAGAAGTGGAAGAAGAAAGGAACTTGAAAAAAAAGTAGTGAATCCATTATCTCTTCTTCGGGTTCTTCCTTTTGATTTGATCAAAAGGGATCCTCAGGTTAGATTTATAATCAAACTAAGGCCTCTATGTTAGTTTAAGAGATGTTTAGAGAGTATTTGGTCAGGGGTTGGCCTAACCAAAAGGCTTTGAATGTTTGAATTAATGAGAAGGGGGAGTTCCCTTTTATAAGAGGGGTGAGGGGCACCTTTGGAAAATCTAGAAATATTATTTTATAATAAATAATTATTCGGTTTCTAATTGCTCAAAAGTGGATTATTTATAGGTTAAGGTGGGGAAGGGTCTAAAACCACTCAACCAATAGAATTTAGACAGGTTTGGGTCATTATATTAACCATGTCGTTTAGTTTTAACTCTTAGTTAATTAGTTTGGCACTTACCATGTCACTTTGTATTTTTATATTGTATAGTTAATAAACATACAATATACCTCTAAGAGACCCCCAAGTGGTCCATTAAGGATACACCTATCATTATATAAGTCTCTTGTCCGATCCTTAGATTTTTAGGAATTAAATATCAATTAATAATATAATATTTGATTTAAAAACTCTTTAAGGTCAATTTTGACACTATTTGGAAAATTGATTTTTGTGAAAATCATAACAGAATGATTACTTCAAAAAAAAAGTTAATTAAATCATTCCTAACATGTCATATTGACCTATAAAATTAGTTTAATTCATAAAAAGTCTCAAATTATATTTATTTTCGTATTTATAATATTATTTATTTTAATTTTTCACTATTATGGTAATTACTGCATCATCTTTGTGTCATAAATAAATTAAATTATTTATTATCTAAAATTTATAAATAAAATATCATTATGTAGTAAATAGTTTTAGATTTCTAATTAATATTTACAATTGAATTTTCCATATGTATAACCCTATATTAAAAATGTTTTAGTAAATAAACTTTGATTTTAACTCTTTTAACTCTTCTTTAAATTAAATAATAATAAATTTCCTAATCTAATCCAAGTGGACCTAAATGATAATAGTTTACTCCTATGGTTGTTTTTGGTCGAGATAAACTTTTCCAATATAATTAAGACATGTGTTAGGGTAATATTAATATCATTTTTACCCTTAATTACCCTATTTACTTTTAACCGTTGTAAATAAAAGTAAAAAGTTACTATTCGCCAAAAATTATTTTCATCTCATTGAAACACATTTTACTCCTTGATATTAAACATGTCTCTCGGATTTTCAAAATTACACTCACAGAAGTGGTAAAATTAATTTTTATGGAAAATTCATTTTTTTAACGACCACTTAGTGGTTTCACTATTCATCAAAAATGAAAGTTTCAGAAAAATACCAAAAATTAGGCCTGAGATATATTTGAAATTATGAATTCAAAAATGATGTCTATTTTACCAAATTCAAAACATATCAGTTTCATTAATTAATTTAAAAATTAATTCCCATCGTCAAAACAAATAGCGTGTTTTTTAGAGATAATAACTATCAAAAGATTGACACTTGTTTATGTCTGGTTTAAATGTGAAATTACATCCAATGTCCAAAATTGTATTAAATGGAAAAAATATATTCTAAATATACTTTAAAACCACTAAAATTAATAATTTATCACTATTAATTATTTGGATTAAAAATATTGTTTTTAATTACAATTTAGTAATTTTCACTATTCATCAAAATATGAAAGTTATCCGAAAAGTACCAAAATTTCACCCTAAGATAATTTAGATATTAAAAATCCAAAAATGAAGTCCATTTCTAAAGATAAAAGTTATAAATTTCAAAAAGTATATATTAATATTCATAACGGCTAGTTTGATTGGTTGTGGTGTGTTAGAATCTTGAAGTTGCGTACAATGCACGCCATTACATTATTCAAAGCGAAACGCACCATGGAAGCTTGGGGTGTTACAGACTTTTTCGCATTTCATGTGCTATGAGAACATTATAATGTTCATAAAATGATATATATTCTCATCCTTCATAAGATGAAATATTTTATTCAAATCTATTAGTGAAATGTCTCATTAGTTTCTTCACAATAGTAGAATTATCCATCCTCTCTCCAAAACCAATGATATTGCTTACCAAATCATTAAAAATTATAAATTAGGCATCAATAGTTTTACCATAAACCATTTTGATATATTCAAATATTCCTCACCATATATGAAACATGAATTATTTGACATTAATTTTTTCTTCATAACTACTTATCAGTTTATCTCAGTTCTCTTTGGAGGTTGGAGACCTGTCAATTAAGTGTATACCATTTTTTGATAAATCCATAAAAATTTCATTTTGAATCATGAAATCTACTTCCATATTTCTATTTTCATCTGGAGTCATGTAAACAACCTCATCAATAGGTGGTAATCACATCATTGTTTCATCTTTCACTTGTAGGACAAGAGATATAAGTTATAGAAAATTCATATTCCTCCGACTATGATAGTTCATGCCATCAAAACTAGAAATTCTATGATTTTTTATAGATTTAAAATTATCCATTTCTCTTAAATTTCTCAAATATTGATTGAAAAAATTACTCTAATTCCAATTATTTTGTCCAATGATCGTTTAGGTACCCCTGATAGGGGTGATTCAGTGGTAAACTACTTTTATCGATTCTTTCTCCTTTGATTTGACATATATAGCTGATTAAATTCTTGCTCCCCCATCAATAATCTTATTCCTCAACCTGAAATTAATAATAAAAAATAAAATCAACACACTTATGGATTTCGAAGGTTTGCTACAAAGTCATACTCTATTTCATGTTGGTTGGACACCACAACATGGATTTGTCACTATAATAGAAGGTGATGAGAATATTGACAATTTAGACCCACCCTCCAAACAATTATGATGATGGTTATACCCCATATCTTTAATCATACTTCAATAGTCCCCCCCCCCACAATTACAATGCCGGTTATACCCTATTGCTTTAATCAGCCTTCAATTGTTTGTTAGACCCCCCCCCCCAATCAGACCTCCATCATTGAGATTTGTTAGAGCCCCTAAATCAAAATCTTCCAGTAACTAGTTAGACCCCCTAGATTTATCCATATTCTTCAAATAGATTGATCGACTATAGAAGGATATTTTGATGAGCCTCCTTCATAAGCATGTTGGATCACACTGTCATTCATAAAATTCATATATCATTTCAAAAATGTTGGTCTTCCTCAGGTATGTTCAATCACATATATATGGTATGTTGCCTCAGTGTTACACTAATTGGGTAATTATTCCTTCTTTATGAGGTCCAATCCTCACTTACTATTCCCTAATCTTCAATGATCTAAATTTGTCTCACTACACTGATTACTGAGATGTAATTGTATTCGGTAATAATGATTTGTCTTTATTCTAAACTCAATGCACACTGATCATGCAATGTCTATTGAAAGTACCTCAATTTTAAAACTTCATTCATGTATGTGATACATTACATAGACTTCTCAGTATAATATATGAATTAATAAAAATATATAAACTTCTAACATTTCAGCATGCATTATTTCTTAATCATGTATGTGATGAATAATGAAATCACACTACACTACATCATTATTTCCTTTAATGTTTCATTCCAATAGTATACCTCAAACACACCTCTTTACAAATCCTTCACTAAATTATATAATGAAATCACACTCTCTCTTTACACAAAACATTACTTCACAAAAACCAAAGAACATATATAATTTCACTCAATTTCAAGCTTGTATATTATCACATGTGTGTATTGCATGACAATATATATGATGAAACTACCTCTATCCTCATAGAATAACTAAGATAGTTTTGATCTCTTTATTCATGTATTTTTGTATATGCGCAACTGAATTTGGTTCTCTTTACGTAAACTAGCATCCCGTAAATGAATTACACAAACTTCTAAATTCTTCTTGTAATAAAATGGATTTGTGAGTTCCGGATTCACATAAACCAAGAACTTTTAAATATTTAATATATACATCATTTAACCATGTTAGTCATCATAACTAAGTCATTTAAGCATATCAATGTCTTGAAAATGTGATGGTAAACACGCATCACAAGCACAAGAAACCTCTTCGAGAATACAAAGTGCTGCCTTTTCATTGTTTCTCTCTCAGTATTCTCTCAAATATATGAAATTAAATCATACATGAAATGATCATTTATGTTGGTATTTATGGATAAATATACACTAACTATGTTCTCTGGAAAAATGGGTATAAACGCATTGCCTCAAATTACTCCTTCTTGTGATGGATTTGGAAAATCATTCACGAGTTCAGAAATCACCATCACTATAAAACTGATTTTCTCCATAGTGTTTCTCCAGGGTTTGAGAATCTATATTTTATTCAAACAATGGATTACATTATTTCAATAATATTTGAATCATCATGATGACCAAATGATGTTGGAATAATCAACTTGATCATTAGATGTTACGACATAAATAACCTAATGAGAAGATTCTTCACCGTTGAGATCTTGAGGTAGACAATGGTAGTGCCACTAATAGAATAGATCGGATGATTGTATCAGATGGTTGAGGTTCTTTAAATATGTTTAATTACGGATCTATATCTCTATAACATCTGTATCCCACATCGATTTATCAATTTTAACTCATCTTCCGTTGAAATACAATGTGCTTTCTAGACTCAGAAAATTCGAGTATGGGGACTTCTCCCATTACCCATTAGCACCACCCCATGATATAATCCTCTTAAACCATCATGTCTCCAAACATGGTGGATTTTATATTCTCCCAAGCACCTCTCTCTATGTAATCTATTCACATGCACACCCACTACCACCCATGATAGCTACCTATGGGTTGACTTCCCACCTAAGCAATTTTTGTGGACCACTCGGCTAGTTAGTGTGGGAGGAAATTTTTTTGGTGATCTCTAAAATAATATAGATCTTTCTTCACTCTATAAAACTCACCATAACTCCACTCAAATATCTTTAAATTCTAAACTCATATTGAGTAAATAATGCTCCATCTTAATAAAATTAACACATGTCTTTGAACATATAAGGAGTTCAAAAGTCATCACATTTAAAGGCTCAAAACATATTGATATCTTCTCACAAATACTTATTGAAAAAAATGAAATTAACTCAAAGGTAACATCATATAATAGTTAAAGGATATTCATTTCATTTTGGTACATTAGTTAATGTCTTTCTTAACTCAATTTATTTTTGTTTGGTAATGACATGTGTTCATCCACATTGTTATTCCATGATTATATATGAATTGATATAAAAAATATAACTTATTTCCACTTATTTTATGAATATTAACATATATAAACATTCTCAATTCATATATTAATTATCTCCTAAACTTTTATGATCTTTTTAAGTTTTCTCTTCATCTTAATCTCATTTCTCAAACACATGTTTCATATCATGCATCATTATTTTTTAGAATGTTATATTTACTATCCCATGAATGAACTATAAAATATTAATTTATTTAATTTATTTGACTTATATATCCATATCAAATTCTTACTTTTGGTGATTTTTTTTTGAATGTTACCAAAGCGGTAAAGTTTTTATGTAACAATATCATTTATTTTCATGATTATTTTTCTTCAATGTTCCCTAGGGAAAATTCAATGATCTTAATTTCATTAAACATGTCTCTATTATTATAATATATTTATTTTTTATCTTTATGGGATTTCCTTTAATTTTTTATCTTAATTTATAAATAATATCAAAAAATTGTAAGGAAAAACCATCCTTATTTCCATCCTGGTTGGGAATTTTTTTATTCTATATACATGATATTTAAAATGTTTTTAAAACTATTATTTTCTATGAAGTAATGATTGTTTAAATTAATATTCATATATATTTTTATTTATTTTCAAATTATTTGAAATCAAAATTTAAAATTTTTAAAATTTGGTTTCTTTATGACATGTTACAGTAAATGTGAAATGTATATTTATTTTAATATATACCATACAAATAAATTTTCCATCTATTATGTCTTTGAATTAATTTGAATATTCCTTTATTATTTACTATGTTTATTTTAAATGAAAATATTTTGTCCAATAATCTATAATTTTTTGAAAAATTAAAAGAAGATGATATTTTTTCATCTTTTAAATGAAATGTTTTAAATGTTGTTTTAATGTTGTTTTTCACTTATAAAATAAAAATTAGTAGATTCCCATAATTAAATGAGGATATGAACTAATAATATCATCCTTATTATTTCTATTGATAGATTATGATTTCTTAATTATATTTTTTCATATAACATTTCTTTTCTACCATTTAATTTACTTAAAACAAAATGACTGTGGACTTCAATGATGTTATTTTGAAAAGTGAAAAATTATAATTATTTTTTCATTCTATGGTAATTGATATATGTATCTATGGTTTATGGGTGGTTTCATAATATACCAATTATGGATGGTTAGTTTATAAACCCTGGATGGTGGGAGACATCATATACCTCTATTTCATTGTGTAAATAAATGGAGTAAACTATGGTAAGTTAATTTTATTAGACATCAAAGTTTACGAAATATGAGTAACAACTTAGAAGAGATAGAAAATTGTAATATGATACCAATATATGATTATAATTATATGATTTATATTATTACATGATGAATTTTTTATGTTCCATGTAACTAGCATAATTTCGTTATGCTTGTAATAATTTATAATATTTCCATTGATCAAGGATTATTTTTATATAGATCATGAATGTTTACTCATATTTATCCAATATATTGTTAATATTTTATTATAGGTTACATAATTTATATTTTCATATTTTATTGGTATTGATTCTCTTATGATATTCTCATGCACTTTTTATATGTTCTCATACCCTTATGCACATCTTTTGATCATCGAAAATGTTAAATTTTTAATGCCCATGTTCTCCATTAATGAGAATTTGGGCTCACCCATTCATAAGTTTAAACATCCGTGGGTTATAAAAAAAAATATGTTCAATAAGTTATTTAAATAAGGGCTTCATGTGGATGATGATGAACACTTAATGTGGAATACGAAAAGATAGGTATATTGGGAAAAGTTTATACATAAACATATAGATTTTGTTATGCAAGGGTTGTCCAAATTCTCTAAAAATCTAAACATAAAAAGTCATTAGGTAAAAGAGTGATCAAATTATTCAATATTATGTTGTATATTTTTGATAGAAAAAATTTGGTCTCATTTATCGATATCAAATCCTGAAATGTTAGATTATGTTTTTGGCACCATATTTGGGAGTGAGGGTGTCGAGGCTGTTATAAAATGTATAAGGGAATTATGAAACCATTAACCATATCCATATGGAAATGGGAAGAAATTGATATTGATTTCACCATAGATTCTCTCAAATCCTCGGAAGTCAAAAAATTCATTTGGGTTGTAATCAATCCCCTAATGAAGCCATTTCACATTATTTCTATTTGAGAGGAATTCTCACTCAATCAACATTCAAGATATACATAAGGAAATGTTAATAATTCATGTAGTCCTAGTTTTAATAATATATGATCAAAATCATAGTTCCCAAAAAAAGTTATGTATTATTATTTAATGAACATTGGATATATAATTAAAATATTTCACTGATTGTATTCCCCAAATGAATATATAACTTAAAAGGACCAATCAAACCTTTGAATAATACTGAGATCATTATCGATATATTTCGAAGGATTATGGAATCAATGTCTTCCATAGGTTTAGTTCAAATAAAATAAAAGTATCCATTCAAGTATTCAAACGAAACTATATAATGTTCTGTATGGGAAGAGATACAAAATGTGAAAATATTATGAGAATGTTTGTGAGAGAATCCTATTTAGTCAGATCATTCATTAGAAATTATTTTTATGGTTTAATCCATTTATAAACTATAAAATCATCACTGAGTGGGACAAATAGCTTCATTGATAATCAGTGATGATATTTGATGATAAATATAGGGGATAAAAAACTATTTTGAATATCTTAATGAAATAGAGTTGTGAGATTAAGAACAGATGTAAATTTGATTCCTAGATACATTGAACCCTTTATGATTTTTGATTTTAGACTGACAGTATAAAATTAACAAATTATTCTACCAAACCTCTAAAAAGTGAACAATGTGTTTCATATATCACATTAAAATATGTATATACTAGAGGTATCATATGTACTATACTCAAAGGTCATACAACTAAAACAAAATATTTCTTATAGAGAATAGCGCATGTAGATCTTGGAGTGAAGAGATATGGAACAACGAAACTAGAACACTGACTTAATCTCTGTTTTGTAAAGAAATCGTAATTTTTAGGATGTTACTTGGGAACCTGAAGATATATTGAGACAAAATTTCCTTCATCTATTTTTATTTAAGTAATAAAATTTTGATGGTGAATTTTTTTTAAGGGGTGAAATATAACACTATATATTTTCATATTGAAATTCACTTTAGTAATTTCCATGTGTTAAATAATTTTTATTACATGTAATAGAGATTTTCCATAAAAAATAACTTATTTAATTATGGTAGAATTTTATGACATAAAATTAAATGTACAATCATATTGAAATAAATATAAATAAAATGAAATTTTAAAATTTCTAAGTGGTATATAACCCCAATTAAATTTAAAAAATAATTATTTAAGTATTCATCCTCATGGTCTCCCATTAAGATCATATATCAAAGAATGATAATGGAAATAATGAAAAATATTTGGACTAAGGTAGAAATTTTAGGTAAGTAAAATGGATGATGTTTCTTAAAGGCGTATTTATATTAATATATGGGAATCTAAAACCATAATATGTGTGTCATATAAAAATTTATCATATATGGTCATTTGGAATATATATTTATTAGTATTATAATGAAATTGGTTATATAAATAACAATTTTGGAAAAGTGATAAATGGAAATACATTATTTTAGTTAAAAATTTATTGTCTACTCAATTAATGTAATCATGATATGTGACCATTATAATATATTAATTGATACGGTGAGTATAAAAATATATAATAACATTGTATAATTTATATAGAAAGGGTGAAGCTGTGGAATCAAGTAGTAGAAGTATTATATATGGGAATAATTTTTCTATAATTTATACAGAGAAAACATAATAAGAGTTTTCCATTAACCATGTTTAAGTTGAACTTCAATAAGTGTGGCTTGAGCACAATCGTCCATGAGAAAGGTTCCATCTTATAAAGGTAACTATGAGATCCATGTTAGCAAAATCACTACCCATGACAAAAAATTTTACTTATCTAACCACTTGGGATCATGAAGTGGTATTGAGGGTATTTTTAAGTATATGTTAATATTTTATCAATATGTAATTATTAATGTGGTAAATAGTATTTTTTTAAAAGGTATTTTATTATATTTATTATATGTGTTCTAATATATGCTAATTATTTTTTCAACTATTACATAGTTAAATAATTTTTTAAATGAAATATAATGATTATATATACATATATATAAATTAATGGACATTTATATAAATATTATTAATTATAATGAAAGATAAATAAAATCACTTAACTCATAAAAATGATTTTTTTATAAAAAAAATATTTTTACGTTATATGAATTTAAAATTTAAAGATAATTTTTTTTCAATTTTATAACTTTAATTTTGAAAAATAGATTTCATAATTGAAATTATAGAATAAAAATTTCATAGGGAGGTCAATTTCATTTTTTGTATAAAAATCAAGTTAACCAGGTAAAATGAGGTATGGTGGTAAAGGGTAAAATAAGGTAAATAGTTAAAAATAATTATTAAAGTGATAAAATATCTCCAAAACATATCAAGAAAACCTTTTGAGATAATTTATGACCCATATCAACTATTGTTTCACTTTTTAGTTACATTCATTATGAAATTACATTTTTAAACACTATAGAATAAGTATTTGCAAATATGTTACCCCAACTAATAAATATAAGGAACTCTCTTCAACCCATTCCAAAGAACACCACACATTTGGTTACCTCTACAGTATCACTACAAATTACCTCTATAATAATCCTATGTCATTTATGGAATACCATAGTCTCCAAAAGGATCCCCAAATACTTTAACACCAAAGAAATTTTTCCTTGGAGATTGATTCACTACTTAGTTGGTAATAATGATATTGATATAAATTAATATCATTTTCTCATTCATATCCTTATTTTATTTAATTTACCACTATTATATCATCAAAAATAGTATCATTTTAATTTTTTAATAATATTATTATAATAAAATATGTTTATGCTCATCCATTAAATTATGGTGTGTTATTGTTTGGGTTGATTTAATGACCTACCTGATTGATGCTGTAATATTTTCATTATAGATGATTATTAAAACATAAAACATATTAATATATTGTATTATTTGGGAATTTATATTATTAATTCAATTATGGAATGGTAATAAATATACAATTATATTTATTAATAAAATTAATTCTTTTGATAGATTTAATAACTACAGAAGGGGGAAAATTAACCACTCTTTGTGAACCTTTTTCTATACCATCCATGAAATAATCATTGGAATAAAGAACAATATTAAAATATTAATAAAAAATATATAATATTTATATATGTGGTGAACATTTTATCAATTAAAATTACCAAAACAATCACACTCAAGTAACTAATGAACAAATAGAACAATTAACACTCAAAGATTAATATTTAATATTAATGATTAAAAAAAATTGACAAAGAATTATAATTGAATTGTATTGAGTAAAATAAATATAAATAAGATATCAATTTATATTAATTAATAACATAAGTGTATTATATAGAGATTTATATGGATTTCGAGCGAGAAAAATTTAATGTAAATTGTTTTCTTGAATCAATTTCATTTAATTAACTTAAACACATTATTCATTGGATACATCCTTCTATATTGGTTATATTCATTCATTTTTATTACAATGTTTTTCCTCTTATTTGGTAGGAAAATTAAATTTAATTCTCATAATATTATTTTAAATTAATTCATACCCTACTAGTTTTTATTACTTCTAAATTATTTATTTTCAATGTTCCATTAATGGTATTTCTTGATATAAAAATAAATATCTAATATTATTTATGTCACTTTTTGAAAATTATTTTCCAAATGACATATATATTTGTTTTTACATAAATGTTACAAAAATTCTCATATATCTCTTTTCATGATTTCTATTCCATTTTCTGTTCTACCTTTAAATTATCCAGTATATATATTTTATATTATTAATAACACACATTAAATAATATTATAATATTTTTATTTTGGGTTATTAAATTTTGGAATATTTCAATCAAAATATTAAATACTTATTAATTATTAACCAATAAAAATTTAATGTGACACATTTTATTTACATTGGTTAATTAGGTTATGATTTTATTAGAAGTGTTATTTTTTCATGTGGTAAAGATATATAATGATTTATCATTATATAATTGTTGTTATTAGAATTATACATCCCTCTAATTCCTTGGGTGGACTTTATATCACAAGAGATGAGTGTATGGGACCAGAGAAGTAATTCAAGTCCAATATGTTAGGCATGAACATGAAGTAGATAAATTTTTCCATTATATAATAATGATATATGTAGATATCCTTAAAATAAATTTTTATTTTATAGTTTATACATATTTTATATTACTATGTCAGGTCACCATGGTTCCGGATTATCGAGTTCATATAATAATGTCATGACATATTTCATGTTTTTATGATAACCAATTTATGGTTCTATGTTTATAATTCATTATCAATGATTATGACATAATTCTATATGATAAATTATTATTATTATTTGTTCTCATTAAATTTTTCCTTCCATTTAAATAATATTTTTTCTTTCTCACATGTTTATAGTCTGATGAAAAATCATTTTTTATTCGCTATTAGTTTACACATTTCTGAATGTTTGAAAACACCCATTTCTTATGTTTCTCATTATCCCATGTAATTCATAAATATGGATCTTAGGATCCATACTACTCGATATGGTGTTGAAAACTTACACTTTACATGATGACTTTGATACTAATAATAGATTACATAACATAATTATCATATAATAACATTATTCAAAGATAACAATATATTAAACTCACTCCAAAAATCTTTTAGGTTTAGATATTTATATAATTAAAATAAATCATAAAATATTAAATCCCATGTATTTCTCAACTAATTGATATTTTTTCACAATATAAAAAACCACGCGATTTATAATATATCTACAACATTTCACTAAAATTCTCTACACAAGCTATTATATTAGATATGTCATATAAAATACAATTCTTCATAAAATTTGAAAATGGAAACATGATAAAGGGTGAGAAAAAATGCCCAGTAAGGATAAAATTAGATATAACAGTAAAAGATCATAAGTGATCAAAATATTTTTATAATTAATATGGACTGAATAGATAACAAAAAATAATTCCATTATAGAACAAAATTTAAATCATAATATATCCATGTATTACAATGGAAATGAAAATATCACATGGATATCAATTACTAGTTACATAGTAATGAAATTTATAATGTCAGATAAATATTTCCAAGCCCAAATCCAAAGCATTGTGATCCTAGACATCAAGATCTTAGAGTTAATGCCTTCTCTCTATGTTATACTTTATTTGGGGTAGGGATAGACCAAAATACCCGTTATATTTAATCCCATGAGAAATATCAATTAATCAATAGGATATATAATATTAAGTCTTTTTTATCACTTGTTTAAGTGTAATGAATTCACCATGTAAAGAAAATGAATAAAAATTCAATTCAAAACCAAATTTACTCAATAATAAAAAAACATAAGTATTGAGATACAAAAATATAGAATATTAATACTTTTTTGGTTAATAAATGTACATATTCCATCCATGTAAATAATTTGGATGGTTAATGAACATGTAAACAACATTCTTATGTAACCAATAAACATTCATATTAGAGTAATAACTATACATATTTTCAATATTTCTTGAATAAATAAATAGACTAGTTTTCTATGTAAGTATTAATGTAACCAACATTTTATAAGGAAAAGTTATTATGGTTATGTCAATAATTTTCCATATAAGATGATTTATGGATTCTACATGAACACCCATTTATCGAAGGATGGAAATATAGAGTGTTGACAAAGGAAAGGTATTGGAAAAAATTATGCCTATATAAGAGGATGATCTTTAAAGAAAAAGGATATAATGGACTTCTATAAGTTTATTCCCCCAATATGAAAATGAATATGGGTATTTAAGAAGGTAGAACATCACCAATATATACACCACAAAAAGGGAAACAAGTGTTAAATATGAATCATATCTCTATGAAGAAACATTAAGTTATAAAAACGCTTATGATACTGGTAATATAAGAATAAAAAGACCAAGAGAGGGATTCAATAAAATTTAAATATATTTAAATGAAATATATTAATTATAATAAAAATAAATAGGGTATTTAATACACCATATAAAATAAAATATAGAGTGAAATATAAAACATATCTCATATAATTGAAAATAGAGATAAATAATAGTTATGACTTTAGAAACATTCAAATAAAAACCCCTTAAATAATAAAATTACAAATGGAACATTAAATGCCATAAATAATGATATAATAATGATATAAAATATCAAAGTGGGTAAAATTTAACCATACAGTGTAAAACATGGAGAATAACATATACATGTATCAAGGAATTGTAATTTGAGAGAAAAGAACCAATATGGCTTGAGTATCATATAAATAATAACTCTTGAAGGAAAAAGATCTTGGAATTGAACATTAAGAACCATGAAAGATAATTGAAGATATAATATAACATATAGGTATTATATACACCACATAAAATTAATTTTCTTAATAAAAACTAGTATGTCTCAAGAAATTGGAATTGAGGCTAACAAACCCATTTCAAGTAACATAATATTTGAGGAATTAATAATTTTATGAAGAGGATATAAGATATATTTATATAAAAAAATAAAATATGAAGGATATATAATATAAATTATTCATTATGTATAATAAATAAAAAATTTATCAATATAGTTCAATAATAATGCTGGTAACTCAACGAAAGAAAATTGACCTAGCACCAACATATACCTTGATTCCCAAAAACGTTGAATGCAGTCGTACATATTGTATAAAAAATACCAATCTTAATAATCTACTTCAGAACCATATTCACATCCATAAACTTTTATAAACATCATTTAAATTTATTATCTATATTTATATTAGTTATCTATTATCTATTTTTAATATTGGGTGTGAGTAATCTTGATCATTTAAACTATTTTTTTTAATTACGATGTTAGTCATCATTTTTCTCCCAAATTTAATCATTACTAGATCATAAAATGTATTGAAGTTAATTAATTATAATTTTTTAAAATTTCATATTTTCATTCTATGTTATATTTTGTTATGATCTATAAAGAATAAATCGACGATGAGCTTGTTTTAGAGATTTTTAATGAACAAACATTGGTTTCTTAATTAATGATAATAATTTTAATGTTTCCATTTACAAAATATATATAAAACAATTATTTAATTGTTTATATCATATATTATCAGAATTTATTTTCTCATCAGCATCTATGATATTATTCAATATCATGGTTCAAGTATGTGGTTAGACTAACCCAAACATGAACATACCATAATTAATTGATGATAATGATTGTGAAAGTGGTTTATTTTAGGGTAATATCATTATTATAGAAAAAATAACTATATTATTTAGATAAATTTTAGGTTTTAAATAATATTTTAATATATTATAATAAATAATAAATAAACAATATATATGTTTTATGACACTTTTTGAAAGAATTATTCCACACAACTCACTATTATCATTTTAATTTCTAGAAGAAATAGAGGGAAAGAAGGGGAATTAAATTTTTTTATCTTAGTAATAATAATTATATTATATATAACATATTTATTCTTCAAGTTCACCCCTATAATTAGTGAAGATAAGCGATGGTGAAAAATTGAATTCGTCACTCAGTGGAGGTGGTAGTTACACAACGCATGAATGACAGTTTCATTTTAATTAATAAAAAAAAAGATGGTGTTACATTGATATTACATTATAAAATTAACATTTATAATACAAAAAATAAATATTTCATTATATAAGAATATTAAAATTATATTTGGTAATGTAAGAAATAAATTAAAATAAGTTACTAAAAAGTACTCACTTAGAGAACTTGGTATTTTTATTAGAAGACTAATTTAATGTGGCAGTATTGAGCTAATTTATTATGAATATATAACCAAGAAAAAGTAATAGGATTTTAGGGGAATAAGGAAGGGTATAGGTTCAAGTGGAATCCAATTTTTTTGGGTGGTCTTGAAGTTGTGGTTAGAGGCCCCTTTTATAAGTGGTATGAATGTTATTTCTGTAGATATCTTAATTTAATATAAAAAGATCAAAATTTTCATATATAAAAAAGAATAAAAATTAAAAATAATAAATTGGTGGATGATATATGATTTATCCTCCCTCAACCATTCATTTTCAATCATTTTTAGAAATTTTTTAAGTCCATTACTCTTAGAAATTTCACTGTTACAATTTTTGGGTTCTACCATGGTAACTAGTTTTTACCAAAAAAAATTATACCTAAAAATAAAATAGAGTTTATTATATAATTTGGGACTAATTATTAAAAATATTAAAATCCATTTAATTATATTAAATTTCTATTTCTATGGAAACACAATTTTTAACATCAGTGCAAGTAATGCGTAAACCCCATTTTTTTTTAAAAAGTGTATTCTTATTCTCAAAACTTATGTGCAGGATAAAATTATCAATTTATTTTATTAAAATGATATAAATTGGTTTATTACTAAAAAATTAAAATTTTTGTAACTTTATAATCAATCCAAAAACAAATTTTATCAAAATGATAATTAATTAAAAGTAAAAAAACCAAAACATTTTTATGGGAAAATATTACATAAGTTATTGGACATAGGATATATAAATTCGTAATATTATTCTAACATGTACTATTTTTCTCCTAAAATAAATATTCATTCATAAAAAAATTTATAATTCTTAAGTTATGCTAACTTCTTGATATATTTATAAATGATATTATTCTAGTAAAACATATATTTTTTACTCATCACCTAAAAATTCAACTATTTTATAAAATTTATAAAATTGATACTATGATTATTTTTACATTATATATTCAAAAATTATATTTTTTTAAATTAATAAAAAATTTACTTTTTATAAATTAACCTTTTAATGGAAAATTCAAAATAAAAGGAAAATAGATTTTATGGAAAACAAATCTTCTTGAACATTAAGTGTTCTTGATATTTTACAATACCAATTTATTATTTAAATAGTGTAAATATATTAGGTCAAATATTTTAATTTCATATATTATCATTGTAATCATTTAACAGTGGTATATTTAACACTTTAAATAGTTATTTTTAATGTATAACCTTTTTTTAATATGAAATCATATTAATTATTTATCCTAGAACTATAATAATTTTTAATTGATCACTATCATTTTATTTAATATTGGTTTATTATTATTATATATTTATTTATTTATTCTAATATAAAATTTAGCATCTCATTTTATTTTGGTGTTTCATGTATATAAAGATAATATTTATTTAAGTAAAATACATACTGAAATCTAGGGTTGTAAAATTCTCCCCTTAAATAAATTATGCCCTCGTAATTTTAAATATTCTTAAATAAGGAAAGTAAGTGAGGGTATTCATAACATATATTTTTCAGGATATAAATTATAATATGAAATATAACTTACTCTCTTATAATATATTAATTTATTTTTATTTCCATAAACAATATTAAACTTTTATACAATCACATACACAAGTATGTATATACCATAATCATATATCCTAAAAAATATAACTTTTCCAAAACCATATTAATTTCAAAGACATTAAATCACAATGAAACCATGTATTATTCATAAAATTATCACTTTATTTAACCCTAAAATGGTATTAATTTCTATGTCATACAATCACACATTCACAATATATATCACAGTCCTAACAATGTGATGAAAATTAACAAAAATATCATAAATTTATTATATATCCAAAGGGTTAAAATAATATATAAATTAATTTTTCAAAATCAATCAAAAATTTTATTATCTCAACATTAAGAATATATCAAACATAAGGGTTTTACACACCTCAATCATGTGTTCTTCTACAGTTATCCCAAAAAATATAACCATATCATAGAATCACTTTTTAATATATTTGATTACATTTAATATAAGATTATAAACCTTTAAAATAAAATGATTTAAAACGAATTCCATTGATATTTCACATAATCCTCATAACATCTAAATGATTCCAAAATATATTCATTAAATATTACTCACTAACGAAAATAACTAATAGTATAAATATATAATTTTTATAATGATACCTACCTCACTAACTAGGATAAAACTAAGAAACTTTCTTATTATATAATAATAATAATATAATAATAGTATAAACTATTTAATTATTCTCCCTTATTCGTTTATATGATTTAGTGGTTTCTAAAAACGTGATTTTCTCAGAATTATTTATGTTATCTTGTTTCTACTATATAATAAAAAAATGGTTTTGATAAATTAAAAATACTAATATGAATGAATCAATATAAAAAGTTCTTCATCTATAGAACTTTCATTTTTAACATATGGTAATTTTGTTTAAACATATTTATCTCTTCTTAAATCATTGGTTAATTTATGGTATGTTCACTCATGGTTCTTATCCTAATCCCTTAATTTAAATAGGAAATTATTACTTAATAATGTATTTGGATGAGAATTTATTAATCCAAATAATAAACCCAAGGAGTTTAATTCTATGTGTGTAGTAGTAGTCTCATTCATGATGCCCAAGAGTTAATATTGAGTTAATTATTAACTAGCCTTTTCGAGGGGATTACCCCTAGTTGAATCTATTCTATTTCTGCATACACTTCCCATTATCAAAAAAGTGTTGCAATTACTAAGAGTTCCAAACAATTTCTAATTTAATAAATGAATAGGATGATATCCTATATTTTTTACATTCCACTTAGACTTATCCCTATGTTTTTTAAAAAATATATCTTAACATAATACCCAAAATATTCAATATTAACTTAACTAACATAAAGTGTTATTTATATCATGGAAAATATATTCAATATTAATTTGTCAACCATTTAGTTATCTTAAATTAACATCATAACCTATTATTTTACCTAAAACCTATTCTCATAGCAATAATGACACAATAGACCCATTGTCCCAGATCTAATGCTGAAAAAACATATGTTACATAACAGATTTAATACAAACTTTATATTCCCACACATAATTGTCCCACATTAAAATTATTTAAATAGAAAATTAGAATACATACATTCCAGAAATATATTAGTTTTATATCATTAGATAATTAATAGATTAATAAATTAATAAATCTCATTTATCTCTCAACTAATGGACATTTTTCACTATATATGAAGTACTTGATTCACCATAATCTATAAAAATATCCCAATAATTATACACACAAGCTATTATATCATACATATAGTGAGTAATAAATTTTATTATAACCTATGGAAAAGTAAATATCATAAGGGGTGATATTAAATTCTTTTTAACGGTAAACATAAGAGATAATAATTAAAGACCATAAGTGATAATAAGATGAGCGTAAATAATAATTAAGGACTAAATAACCAAAAATAATGGAATAAAAGAATGATAATGAAACCACAATATATCAGTGGATAATAATGGAAATAAAATTATCACATGTTTAATAACAATTGGGTCTTTACTAATGAAATGTATAATGTTGGGAATTTAATTTCATGCTCAAATCCAAGACGTTATGATTTGAGACATCATTTTCTTACCGTCAAGGCCTTGTGTCTACAAAATATTTTTTTATGGGTATTCATTCACAAAAATACCCAAGAGAGTTTTTATCATTAGTCCTAAAGATGCATAGACTTATTATAAAATATCATACCCTACATGTCACTTTTTTTAGTATACTGCATTCACTATGTGATAGATATAAATATATATTCAATGAAAAATAAACATTATTTAGTAATAAATAAATATACCTATTGACGTACAAACATAAAAAATTTAAATAATTTTTTAAGTTAAAAATTGAACATAACACATCCTTATAAGGTAGATGTACTGCTAAATAATATTGAATCAACTTTCCTGAGTAATTAAGAAACATATGCATCAAAATAACAAGTATACATATTTTTAATATTTCCCCAATCCATAAATGAAAATTATGTTTATGTAAGAAAATATAAAACAAACACTATATGAATAATGGTGTATATGGTTAAGTCAACAATTCCATCAATTAATTAATATATGGATTCTAGGTTAACACTCATCAATCATAGAAAGGAATTATGTCATTCTTATATAGGAAAGGAATTGGAAGAAAAATTATGCATATAACAGACAATGATTATAAAAGACAAAGAGAGTGGGGATTTTATATGATTTTAATACCACCAAGAAAAAATATTATTATTGGTTTTAATAGGTAATCCATAACCAATATATACACCGCAAAAGGAAAATATTATCTTAATATGAATCATATCTCAATGAATTTAAATTATGATGTAAAAACCCTTATGATAGAGGTAGAATAAAAATAAGAAGAAAATAGTAGGGATTCATGATATTAAAATATAAAGAAATAAAATATGTATTTATTATATTTTAATGAAATAGGTTAGTGAATACACCTTATAAAATAAAAAATGGTGTGTAATTTCATACATGTCTCGTGGAATTTAAAATAGAGATAAATAACACTAATGTTTATAGAATACTTTGAATCAAAACCCATTAAAGGGTAGAATTTTAAATAGAACATTAAATACAATTAATAATGAGAGAATCATGATATAAAATATCCAAGGGGTACTAATTACACTATACATTGAGAAACAAGGTGTATAATATAAACATGTCTCAAGGAATTGAAATTTGAGATGAGGAAACACTTACATCTTGTGTATCATTAAAATAAAAACCATTGAAGGATAAATATAATTAAATTGTTATTAAACTACCATAAAATAAAATTCATTAAAAAATATATTAAATAGATAGTATATACAAAATATAAAATTAAATTTCTTCACAAAAACAAGAATGTCTTGAGAAATATGAATTAAGACCTAGAAATCCCTTTTAAGTAACATAATATTTGTGGTAAGGATAATTTTATAGTGGAAATATATAGAATAATTGTAGAAAACTATAAAATAAGGGGAAATAAAATAAAAAATATTCATTATATAAAATAAATAAAACATGGAAAAATGTATTTTAAGAAGATGTTTTATAACTCAATAGAAAACAATTGAGTTAGAACAAACCCAAACTATGATACTATACTTAGTCGAATCGAAATTTTATTCTTCATTCTTCTCCTAATTTTCAAAATTTACCATATTATAAAAGATAATATTATTTATTATTTATAAAAAATTATAATTTTATAATTTTATTCTATATTATTTTTTGTTATGATCCTTATATTTTAAATCGGTGGTGATCATGTTGATGTGATTCTTAACAAATCAACATTGTTATATATTTTAATAAATTTAATATTATTTTTACCATTCCAAAAGCAAAATTAAAATATTTATTTAATTATTTTTATCATATATTATTTTTAATTAATCTTTCATAATCATATTTTTTGTTATTTTATACCATGGTTGAAGTAGGTTGTTAAACCGAACAAAACATGAACATACACAAATTAATAATTTATTATGATTATGAAAGTGGTTTATTTTGGAATAACGGAATTATTTAATAAGAAATAGTGTTATTTATATAATATTAATTTTTTGAATCATATTTTATGACATTTTTATATATAGTAATGAAACTAGATTAAAAATAAGATATGTTACTTCGTAGATGTGATAATACACACAACACGTGGATAAAATTTTAATTTCACAAAGAATGGGAGGGAAAGAAGGTGTATTATAATTTTTCAATTAAAAATAACGATAATATTACATATTTCGCATTTATTAATCAATTTTACCCTTATAATAAATTAAAAAGGGCAGTTGTGAAAAATGGATGTCATCTCTTCATGGAGGTGGTAGTCTGCACAACCCACGAATGATGAATTTATTTTTATTAATAGAAAAGGGTAATGGTGGTTAGTATTTACTCCAATAGAATAATAATATTTTTTATACATAAAATTCTTATTTCATTGTATAATATTTTTGAAAACATATATTAATGTAAGAAGAAAAATAAAAGAAGTTAGGAAAAAGTACTGACATTGGGGAATAGTGGTTTCCCTTGGAAGAATACTTAGAAGTGGATGTATTAAGCCAATATATAATGACAAGAGTCTCATTTAACAGTAATATTATTATAGGGTAATGTAAAAGTTTCATATTTTCAATGGGAACCCAAAATTTTAAGGTCTTTTTGAAGGGGTGGTGTGACTCCCTATTTATAAGTGGTGATAATTGTATTTTTGAAGATATATAAAAGTATTAAATAGAGTAAAAAATATTTACATGTACAAAGGGCTCTAAAATTGACCATAATTTCTTTTCAAATGATATAATGTTCATCATAAATTATATATTCCTTTTCTTATGTGTTTTAAAAATGTTTTTATGTCCTTTACACTTAGAATTTTCAATTTTACCATTTCATATTTTACCGTTGTAACTCATTTTTCCTAGCTAAACCATTTTAGGCCTAAAAATAAAATATACCTTATTAAATAATTTATACCTAGTAATTAAAAATATTAAATCTATTTTACCAGTTATAATTTCAATGTGTACAAAAACTAAATTTTAATATTAGGGCATGATAGGCATAAAAAATCGTTTAAAAAATGTATTCTTAAGCTTAAACTTTATGTGTGGTGTAAAATTGTCAATGAAATTTAATTAAAGGACATAAATTGATATATTTTATAACAAATAAACAATAATTTACTTTCAATTCAAGCTAAAAGTAACATTTAACCAAATGATTTTAAATTAAAAAGAAAGACCAAAATAATATTTTTATTGGAAAATATTACTTAGGTGGTTAAACGTAGTTTTAATAAATTCATAATATTACTTTTTAAAATTTATAATTTTACTCCTTAAATACATATTTGATCATGAAAAATAAATTATAAGTATTCAATTTATTCTTTCTTCTCGATATAGTCATAAACACTATAAATTTAGTAAAAATGTTATTTTTTAACTTTTAACCTAACAAATCAACTATTTTGGAAAATTAAAAAAAAATAAAAAAATATTTTGAAATTATAAATTAAAAATGATATTATTTATATATAAATAAAAAATAAAAGTTATAAATTTAGTTTTTATCCAAATGTAAAAAATAATAATAATAATTGTTTTTATTAAAAAATATCATTCTTGAAAATTAAGTGTTCTTGAAATTATTCAATAAAATTTTATAATTTAAATAATGATATTATTCTAGTTCATATATTGTAATATCATATATTATTATAATAATAATTTAAAATTGGTTAATTTATCACATTAAATTGTTTTTTGAGAAAGTAAAATTATTTTTTAATATTAAATATATTTATTTATGTATCCTATGAACATAACAATTTTTTTTATTAATATATTTTTATTTAGTAGAGGTTTTATTTTTATAATAATTTTAAATAATATATAATATCTAATTGGAATAAAATAAAAGAAAAATTAATAATATTAGATAATTATAGAGAGATATAGGTTACTATAAGAACTAAATAAGTTTAGTAACACTCAACCCTTATGTGTTGGCTTGAGAAGAGGCAAAGTGATACTAGCCTTAAGTTATATCCCCAGGACACCAAAGGTTGTAAATAAATGCCAATGGATTATCAAACCGTTGGATTCTATGTTTCCCTAAACAACACACCACCTATTGAGTGTAATAAATATAATAAAACCCTACTGCAGGATGAAGACACTCACCAACTCTAACATTAACAACCAACCACAATGTCAAGGATCACAACTAGAGAAATATGAAATGTTTCAATTAATTTTATCTGAGCAGAAAACATCTAAATGAAAAAAATACCAAGACAAGGTTGT
The DNA here is from genome assembly GCA_963277665.1 of Viscum album. Taxonomy (NCBI): domain Eukaryota; kingdom Viridiplantae; phylum Streptophyta; class Magnoliopsida; order Santalales; family Viscaceae; genus Viscum; species Viscum album. Next base: position 1,696,881,842 of record OY728147.1, read on the forward strand.
TTATATCCATCAGAAGTATTTCCCCAAAGATGTCTCAACACACACCACTAGGATAAAAAAATTAGCACATTTTATATAAAATAGATGGTTAGAATATCAAAAATGATTATTCAAAGGTAATAGTTGAATAAATACATTTAACTAAATCAATCCTTAAATTTTCACATTCACTATCCACTTGGAATTACCATTTCTGTGTACCATATTAACACACACATTCGTGTCGAATTATAATCCCTACACTTAGGAGTAAAAATTAGCCTTTCACCAATTCCTGATTAGGTGATATCCCCTTGTGCCTTTCCAGTTGGCACTAAGCTCCAAATCTATTTAAAAAATAAATAATATAATTCAATATGAACACATGTCTCTATGTATTCCAAAAAAAATAATCATATGAAATATTTTTAAACAAAAAAAAATTCTTTGAAAAACAAATTCCATTGAAATATTTAATCAAACATATTATTAGAATATTTAAAAACATTCCATTTTAAATCAGATAAAAACAAGGGTCTCATACATAAACTGCTTAAGATATTTCAAATAAAAATATAAGAGTAATTCATCAATATTCCATCCCAAAGGTTCTGGAATAAAATATTTATAGAGAATATAACTCCATCAATTTCATTTTCACAAAGGATCTTAAATGATTTTGTGGAAAAAAATATTCCTCCCATTACCCTAACAAAACCAACATAAATATCATAAATAAAAATACAAACCCATAAATAGGGTTTTACACATTGATCTGTGGTTCCACATGAGGCAAACCAAGGAGATCCAATATGAGAAAGAAAAAGGAAACTCTAACCTTTAATTTCACAAAAAAATGCTCAAAGATTCATTGTCAATGGTGTTTAGTACTGAAAAATCACTAATATTTTCTTAAGGTTACAAAAAAAATTAAGGGGGAGAAGAATAAAATAGTATGACCATACAATCATTTTTCACATCAATTTTTTTGTGACCAAGCTATTTATGACATAAAATTATGAATTCACATCATGAATTAATTGAGAGGCCACATATGCCAATATTCACATCGCCTCAGTTTTAGTTTCTAGAAAACACAAGTTCATAGTGTGAATGTAATTTGAATCCTAGATAAACTCATCTAAACCATTCACACAATGGAATAAACTCAAAACATATTCCCCCCCCCCCAACTGGGCTTTCTATCCTATAGATTCTAGATATCAATGTTTGTTTGAATAACTCAAAACATTGTTCCAATATACCCTTTTCTTATTCATAAGATTCCTCTCTAACCTTAACAAACTAATATATTACTCTCAATAATGAAATAGATCTCCCTCGATGTTTCTTTTCATGTCTTCCCAGAACCCCAACAGGTTCATGGATTAATGTCACATTTGACTCAAGGGTAACATGATCTTAACTGGTCATGTGTCACGGTTCAGTATAATACTTCTTCAATTGATAAACATGGAAAATGTAACATTAAATAGTATTAAATAGTTCCAATCTATTCAATAACATTGAGCATCCCCAAAAATCATTGAACAAACTTCCCTTGTTTCCCCAAGTATTGAAGTCCATGTTTGGGTGAGACTTTCAAGAAAAAAAATCACTAACATAAAAAGATAATGATTGGTGATGATTATATAGATGCGAATTATTTCTTCATTATGTCATATCCAACCAATTCCAGATCCTTTGGGCATTCTCCATGGTCTCATGTAAAAGGCTCAGTATAATAAAATTTGTGTCACCTATTCCCACCTAATATAAAAGGGAATAACAAGGATGGCGATACAAATCCTTAAATGGTTGCATATTTATTATCTCCTAATAACTATTACTATAGTGAAATTCAATCATAGCATATGATCCTCCCATGAACTACCAAAATCCATGATACTTGATCTAATAATTTCTTCCAATATCAAAATAGTGAATTCCGAATATCCATTTGTCTATGGATGATATATTATGCTTGTAATCAAATGAATTCTAAGAGCCCGTTGTAATGATTTCCAAAACCGATAATAAAAATGAGGGCCTCAACCAGATAAAATCTAATCATGAACTCCAAGTAACACTACCACAAAACAGGACAAGGGATGTGTTTCCCTTTATCAGCACTAAACAAAAAGCATTGATAAAGGGGTATGCCTTTATCATCGCTAGTTGAAATTTCTAATAAATCTAACCTTTATTAGTGCTAAAATAAGCACTGATAAAGGTGTACACTTTATCAGTGATTTTTTTAGTGCTTATAAACTTTTTTATTCCTAATTTTTATAAAATTTAAATATTTATAATCAAAAATATTTTTTTGTATAGATTAACAATTATATACCAATATTAAGAAATATATAGTCTTTATTGATATAATATATAAAAATAGATATATATATATATCTTATATTCCATTTTATATAAATATATATGAATATAAATAAATTATTAAATAAAAACCATTAGAACCTTTAAAAGAGTTCATTAAAAGTGATGATAAAGGTATGTTTTTATCAACGCTAAAATAAAAGCGTTGATAAAACATACCTTTATAAGCGCTTTTAACGAGCGCTGATAAAGGTTCAAACTATTTTTATTTAATAACCCTAAAAAGACCTCCTCCCTTGCACGCGGTCAAGCTTTTGCAGAAGCTGAACTAGGCCACTCTTCTTTCGCGACCTCTCCTCCTCCTCCTCCTCCTCCTTTTCTCCTCCTCCTCCTCTACCCCCGCCACTGGGTTTTCCACCTCCATCGCGACCGTCATCCTCCTCCACTACCACTACCTCTACCACCACCACCTCCTCCTCCACTACCTCCCTTATGGCTGCCTCCTCCATGGATACCTCCGTCGTAGCTTCTTCATCTCCAAGGTACATCTTGATTTCATTTTACCCCAAGTACCTATCAATGATAGAAAGTGAATGGAAACAATTAGTTGCCTCAGTCAAGATTTCGTTAATCAGTAATGGGAAATCATCCTTTGGAAATGGAATTTAAGGGTTCTAATGTTAATGTGGACTCTACTCTTCCTATTATTTTTTTTAATGGGGACAATTTTGGTAATCCATTTTTTGTATTTCACTTCTAGGACAAAGTTAATTTTGGTGATCCATCATGCCGCTACCTATGGTGTATGAAACCCTTCCCAGGGTTCGGGTTTTAGCAATAGGAATTAAATATATAAATTTTACTTGTTTCAATATTGTTTCCATTTTATTTCCATCTTTTATATTTTAAGAGTCTATTGAACTCGTTCTGTCAGAGGTGGGTTCTATAATTTCTTGTTATCTTAAGGTGTGTTTGACCATGGTGTGGGATTATTTCGGTTTTAGTGGGTTATTGGGGATTTTGGGATGTGGTAAATGGTGTACTCCATTTTATTTTTTTTATTATCATCAGATACTCCTATAATATGTTTTCTTTTTAGTTGAAAATCTCTTCTGTTGTGTTCTTCTCCTCTTCCATGAACGCACCTCTGTCGTGTGCTGAACGACACCTTCGCCGTGAGTTTTCTCCTATTACTCATTGGTTTCCTCTTGTTAACATGTTATTATAGTTTTATATTGATGGTTATAATGTGAAATGTATGGGATGAATTCTCCCATAAAAATCATGGTCCTTGGTGGTCCTTGTTTGTGCACTAAATGAATTGCAGGTTGGTTGGTTCCTGTTGAACATTTTAAAAGAAAAAATTGGTAATTTATGTATACTTGACTTATGAATGAACGCCCCAAGAAGATAAAACCTATGTGATAACCCCTGAATTAACAAACAAAATTGAATAAGAGATGCTTTTTAAAATATGAAATTGTGATTGTCTGGTTTGTATGGTGTTACGATTGTGAGAATGCTTGTGTTTTTGTATGGTGTTGCAGTTGTTGGAATAGTTGATTTGCCATTTTTTTCCATGCTGTAGTTCTTACACTATTGAATATCAATCCAAAATTTAGCCATTTCAATTGCCCCACCACTTTGTTACAAGTGAAATTCCACTGAATCCTAGAAAACCACTTTTAGTGGACTATATGAGACACTTTATTGTGTGAAGATGATGTTTTTTAGATTTTATATATTTTTAAAATACATGGTGTGTAGTCTTGTTAAATGGAACCTGATTCACCATACATAGATTTCACATAGATTTTAATGCCTCACTACATTTATCTCCAAAATGTACACCGCATGACTCATCTTCTGACTCAAACTTGGAATAAGTTTCATTTTAAATGTTACATGTCATGTGAACCTAAGTCACACACAATGTATCTATAAGACATATACTTTAGCATGAAACCATGTACATGCCATGAAATAATGGTAGAAAGACATGATATGTTTTACTTCACTCACACCATTTATTGATACCATAGAAACTTGATGTGTATATACTATACACCCCTATAGGTCTTGTAAGGACTAGACACTGTGTATTCCCCAAAAATGTGATGCATAGTAAGTGAGGTGACTCAGTATGTATCTAAAGTACACGCCTTTAGCTCAAGTTGTTCTATATGTCATGTATTTTTAAAGGCATCATGCAGTATTTGTAAGACTAACATCGAATTAATTTGATATATGTTAGATTAAATAAGGTATCTTATCCATAAACGATGTTCACCCTACTGGACACACCTTGTATATGGATTTCACATGAGTTTAGAAATGGTAGTATACAACCAAGATTGATTAAGAACCCAACACATTGTGTATCCATTGAAAAAATTGTGTGCTATGTTATTTTCATTATTATTATTTATTTTTCACCTAGATGATGGTATTTCATGTATGAGTAGCCCATTATAAATATCTTCTCATTTAGACCACAATAGTATGATTCCCTAAATCATTGGAAATTTCACACGATGTGGTTTGGATATTTTAATTATCCTCACTCTACTGGAGAGTTGATAAGTGGAAAGTGAGATGTTAGGAGAAAATATAGATTATGGTACACCCCCATGTTTTGGTGAAGAGTCCTCCTTGTATAGGTTTTAGGTACTCTATGGAGATATACAAAAGACATGGCAGAGTCCCCTGTATATAGATACCATTCAAGTACATTCACATGTTTTGGGGTAGGTTTCTCTATTTCATGTATGCGTAGACCATTGTATCCTTACATTATTTTTTTAGGGAATCATATTGGTTATGTTTACAATCACACCTGTATGACCTTTATAACTACATGTGATGTGTTCATTTTTATATTTTATAGTTTGGAGATGAAATTTGTGGACATAGAGTTAGTGAGGATAGACTAACAGTTAAATTGTATCCAATGATGGTTCATTGTAGAGGCATTTGTACAATAATTTTTTTTATAAAACCCAAAAAATGCTAATTGATTAATTAAAACATAATGTTAGGAATGTTCGAGATCGAACCCATAAAGATGATGAATATGAATAAAGAATGGATGAATGAGAATCGGCTGGCAAAACGGTATGAAGATGGCGTGAAAGAGTTTATCAAGTTTGCAGAAGATCATGCATGTGACCCTTCTCAAATTCTTTATCCGTGTTTACGTTGTTAATATTCATGAAAAATTAGTCCAGAGGAGTTGGAAGAACACCTGATCTATCACGGAATAGATCAAATTTATACATGATGGAATACACACGAGGAAAAACAAATGAAGGTAGTGGCTTGGATAACACGGAATTTTATAGATCATCCGATATGATTACAAGAATGAACAGTGAAGATGATCGTATGGAGGATGTTATTACAGATGTGAATGATGATGGAGATCGTATTGAGGAAATGACAAAGACAGTTGAAGATGAACTACGTGATTGCCCAAAATTGTTTGAGAAGTTAAAGAGTTGTGAAAAAACGTCATTCTATGTTGGTTGCACTAAATATACAGCTTTGCCAGCCGTACTAAAGCTGTATAATTTTAAAGAAGGCAATGGGTGGAGGGACACAAATTTTACGAAACTACTTTCTCTACGGAATGAAATGCTCCTAGAAGATAAGGAACTCCCAAGCCGGACATACGATGCCAACTGAATGCTACGATCGATGGGTTTGATCTCTGAAAGAATACATGCTTTCCCAAATTACTATATATTTTTTCGCAAGGACCACAAATCACTTAAATAATTCCCAAAGTGTGGTGCTTCTCAATACAAGAAAGATGATTCAAGTCCTATGAAATTTTTATGGTACTTTCCAATCATTCAAAGGTTTAGGTACCTATATGGAAGTGAGGAGACTACATGACAATTGACATGTCATAAAGATACAAGAATTAATGATGGGAAACTACGTCACCTAACAAAATCTCCTTATTGGAAGAGAATTGATCACGAGTATCTGGAATTTGGAAAGAGCCGAGAAACCTTCATCTGGCATTATCTACATATGGGGTTAATCCTTTTGGTTCTCAAAGCAGAAGTCACAGTACATGGCTGGTTATGTTTGTAAATTATAACTTACCAACATGGTTATGCATGAAACAAAAATACATCATGTTATCTATGCCTATATCAGGCCCAAAACAAACGGGTAATGATATTTCTGTTTATTTGGATCCATTGATCGAGGATTTGAAAATATTGTGGGATTCATGTGTTACGTTGTATGATGCTTACAAAAATGAAGATTTCACTTTGAAATCCTTGTTTTATATGATGATAAATAAATTTCCTGCTTATGGAAATTTTTTAGGATATAGAATTAATGGAGTTCCAGGGTGTCCCGTTTTCTAACAAGGTATACAGTCAATTACGTTGAAACATTCTTCGAAAACCATTTTTCTAGGACATCACATATTTCTACCCTGACGGCATAAGTACCGATCATAGATGACATCATTAGATGGATGTTCAGAAGGACGTACAACACCATCTCCCCTAATAGGTGATCAATTGTTTGAGAAAGTAAAAGATTTGGACACTACTTTTGTTAAACCATTTTCCAAAAACATTACAAAAACAAGTTAGAACATGAGATAAGTTTTTTTTTTGAATTACCATACTAGAATTGTCTGTATGTCAGACATTTTCTTGATGTTATGCATGTTGCAAAAAATGTATGTGATAGTGTCATCGGCGCATTTCTAAATTCACCCAGAAAAATAAATAATGAAATTAAGGATAGATTGGACATGGTTGAGATGGAAATACGAGAAGAGTTTGCACTAGTGAAGGGTGAAAAATGAACATTTCTTCCTCCTGCTGCTTACACTCTTTCCAGGCATGACAGATATCAATTTTTCAACTTCTTGAATGACGTAAAGGTCCTAGTGGGGTATTCATCAAATATAAAGAACATCGTTCCAATTAGATATTTAAAATTAAAGGGTCTAAAATCACATGACTGCCATTTTTTTATGCAAGATCTAATTCATATAGCTTTACATTGCATTTTTTCCAAGAATTTACTCTATAAATTGACAAAGATCTGTTTTTTCTTCAAAACTATATGAATCAAAGTTATAGACCCGGTGAAATTTCCAACTATGGAAAGTGAAATTTTCGTCATATTATGTGAATTGGAAATGTTCTTCCTGCCGACATTTTTTGATATGATGGTTCATTTGATGGTTCACTTGGTGAGATAGATTCAACTATGTGGTCCTATACATTATAGATGTATGTACCCCATTGAATGCTATATGATGATTTTGAAAGGGTATGTCAAAAATTGAATTCGGCCAGAGGGTTGTATTATGGACCAATATATTGTTGAGGAAGCTGCTGAATTTTGTACTGAATACCCGTCTGGTTGGGAAAACATTGGCCTATTGAAATCTCATCACACTGAGTATCTTAAGGGTAATGTAATTTCTGGAAGATAGGTTGTCACAATCAACATTACAGATCGGGAGTAGGCTCACCTTTATGTTTTGCATAATAGTTTCGATGTTGACCCATATGTTCAAACCGACAAAGAAATTATTAGGCATTTTAATCCTTCTAGGGATGAAAAATGGATATTAGATGCACATAATTGACAGTTTATAGTATGGTTTAGATACCATATTTTTAAGTAGTTAGATTATAATCCAAACTCAATTTCAGGACAACTTTAATGGCTAGCTGGAGGAGCAAGTGTGTATGTATTATCCTACAATGCTTATGCAGTTAATGGTTATAAATTCAATACTAATGAAAATGATGAAGACAGTACCATGATGAATAGTGGGGTTACACTTGTGGTTGAGGCGATGCATGTTTCTGGTTCTAAGGTCAGAAATCCAATTTATGCGAATATGTCATACTTTGACATCATCAAACAAATATGGGAGTTGGGTTTTATGAAATTCAAAGTGCCGATTTTTCAATGCAAGTGGGTTGATAACAGGAGTATGGTAAAAATAGATTAATTAGGATTTCTGAAAGTTTATTTTAGTCGGGAAGGGGATAAAGATGAACCATTTATAATGGTATCACAGGCAGTAAAAGTATTTTATGTTCTAGACCCCATAAAACGAAATTGGTCAATTGTTCTGTTATCGACCAAAAAACAGAAGGGTTAGATGAATGTTCAACAGAGGATGGCCCTTTTATAGGGAATTCACAATCATTTCGCAGTGGTTCCAATATAGAGGACATTTTTTATGTCAGAGGAGACCACAATGAAGGGATTTACATAGTCAATAGAGGAGTCAAATCTATTTAGCCTTTAAAAAAATATAGTACAATAATCAGGTTATTTGTTTATTGTAATATACATTCTGTTACTTTATTTTATTATTTATTTTCTACTGCTTTTATGTAATCTAAATTAAAGGTTAATCCACTTCTATATATAATGACTTCTACACCTGCTGATTTGCCCAATCCCGTGGAACAAAAGGTATCTCAACCAGTTGTTGGTGGTCCCAGTGCAGAGAAACAACAAGGTTCTCAACCAGCTGCTGGTGGTCCCAGTACAGAGCAAAAATTATTTTCTCAGCCTATTGTTGTCGGTTCCAATGCTGAGGTACAAGAGGATTTTGAACCTGTTGTTGCTGGCCCCAGTGCTGAGGTACAATAGTTTTCTCAACCTATTTTTGTTTGTCCCAATGCCGATGTTAGCTCTACGGAAGAATATATTGATGATACTTCTGAGGAAATGGAAGGAAATTAAACCCTAAGAGCACAAAAAAACCCAGAGCGCCATAGTTCGAATGTTTTAGCCAAAATCCTAAAGGAAAAAGTAAAAGTCATCCAATTTGATGTGGGATGGAATAATCTAGGCCAACAAGTTAACCCCAACAGATCCATCTTTAGTATCTACATTGGAATTGTCACTCGGAAATGCGTGTCGATTGATGTAAAGTCATGCCATCATGTTGTCACTAGGCTTAAGACACTAATGTGGGAAGAGATTACGGTAACATTATGATATCATTTTTGAAATTTATTAAAATAAAATAAACATTGACTTACTCTTCATCATCCATTTCAGATTGAATTTTCAGTAGATCCCTCGCACAAGGAATATGTATTTAGAGTTGCAGTAAGGATTCATAGAGGTTTCTGCACATTTTTTTACAAAATTTAATCTTAAAAATGATGAAGAGAAAATGAAGTTGCACCCACCTCCTCTTTATGCACACTTCATATCCTATGGATGGTGTGATGCATTTCGTAACCATCTTGGTGAGAATAATTTTTAGGTACATTGTCTGTGGTAATATGTTGTTTGACGTTGCTTGTATTCATCACTTTGATTGACAGTTTTTTATTTATGAAATAGAATCTGAGTGCTGAAAATAAAAAATGCAAAACAGAACTTGTGTACCCCTACCCGAAAGCAAGGATGGGGTACACTTCATGTGAGAAAAAATTGGTACATCTTTTAAATTTACCGTACTACTTGTATGTGACATAAAACAACACCATAATCATTTTTCTCTATTTATATAGATATTGATGAATCTAAATAGAAATCCATATTCATCCCATGTCATGTGATATAGATAGAGGATTGTGTAAATAAAGAGGGGATACTGATAGATGAAAACAAACAAAAGGTGTGGTAAACATATGTATGTATGACATTATATAAATTTGATTTGATTTAAATCGCTATTACATTACAATAACTAATTATTTTTCTATATTTTCTATTTGACATCGTTAGAGGAAACAAAAACACCCACACCAGATGCAGAAATAATTTCAGAAGCCTTTAAGTAGCCAAAACAAAATCTGCATGTTAGATTTGAGTGTTTTGGGGTGCACCCCGAACATATTTTAAAAAAACCAAGTGGAGGATCAAAATGAAAAAATGGAAAATATGATAGAAAAATTAAGTATTTTTCAAGAAGAATTATAATAACAGAGAGAGATGATAGCATGTTTGATGGGGGAGATGCAAAGAGAATAAAAAACTCAACAACAACTCGTTTGTGATGATCTCGCCCCACCCCCACTTTCTTTGAGGTGATCCATTCCCCTAAAAACCTGACATAGATAAGGTAATGCATGTTTTAATAATTGTTTTTGTGAAATTTTATTCACAAAGACACTGATACCTTTCCTGTACTAATATTCTACAGGGTGAAAATGACTATGATTTATATCTATCACCTCCCACCTATCGCTTTGTAGCGTAGGCTACGATGTTCAATACGTAGAATGACATGATGCACAACAAAAAAATTCCAACATATCATTTTAGAGTGTCAATTAACATAGATACTGAGCCAAGTACTGGGCTACCTGTTCCAAATGACGATGATGACATTCATACAATTGAACAAGTTGTTGGAACATTCATCTCATGGTTGGAAATTCTTGTAAAAAAACATGTCGACAAGGTGGTATCAATTTAAAATTTATTCTTCAAGATGAACCATTAAAATTTAGTAAAAAACTGTCTGAACCGATGAATGTTATTACAAAATGACAAAGATAAGGGGTGAAACGAAATATCAGCTTAAAACAATTCCAAGGATCAACCAACCGATTGAAATGGTCTACTGAGAGAACCTTCACCCCGCCCGTTCTATATCCACAGTTAATGTCATTGCAAGCTCATATAGATACAAAGTTGATAGATGCTAATGCTCAAACAGTTGATTTTGGAAAAAAAATATGTACGAAGAGGAAGCATCAAGTTTAATTAGTGCTGAAAATGTCAATGAAATCCTCATGTATGAATGGATAGGCACCTCAGTTATAAATGTATACATGAGGTATGTTTTCATGGTTTTATTTTACAAAAGCTGATATAATCTGACAATTATGACTAAATACATTTTATATTTTTTTAGGCATATATATGAAAAAAAATTGAAGGGATTCCCCAGTGAACAAAAATGTGGACTCATTAGTCCTCACACCACCTCTTCAAAAGACGAAATAGATTCTGATAAAGAGGTTGTAATAATTTCATCCCTTCTCAAATCATTTGAAAACAAAATTTCGGATGATAGACTCTTTTTTATACCAACGATGCAGGGTTAAACTCTATAATTTAATCATATATATTTTCATTTCTTTCTTTACATTTTTTGTATTTTTAGGAAGCAATGGATGCGGATTGTGGTCAATTTGGATACTCAAAATATTTTTTTTTCTGGATTCAATGCATGGATATCCATCAAACCGACCACGCATGATAGTGTTTATTAATTTTTAATACACTAGATCCAATATTTTAAAACTAAACATCTAGTTATATAATTTATGTTATCTTTTAATGAGGATTCTGTTATGATAGGTTGGTGCATCAATATGGTCTACTACGTGGAATGAATCCAGGGACTAAGGATAAGAATGCCTACAAGATCTACAATAGGAAAATGTATCCTGGTATATATAATAACATTTCACTATAAAAACACATATCAAAACAAATTACTTATTTTTTTGATGTTTCTACAGTGTCCAAAACAAAAAAACGGAAAGGACAGTGGTTATTATGTTTGTAAATTTATAAAAGATATTGTATTTCATCAAAAAACTAGCATCCCTGAAGAGGTATTTTTGAAAATAATTATGCGTTCATTTACAATATTTATTAATCCTTTGTTTATTTATATTTTTTCACTAGTACCATGACTATCTCAAATACTCATATTCACAAGATGATATATATGTGTTTAGAAAATAATGGGTAATATTCTAGATCGAATATTGTACACAAATAGGATGAAGGTGCATTCCTACAAATGTTATTCATATATGATCATTGATATCTCCCTTGTTTACACTTATTTACTATATATGATCACCCTTTATTATGTTTTATATCCTTAGGTTATAAAGATTATTTTTAGAAATGATTTTTTTTAGTAAAGCATAACCCATTGGACTACACTGGTCGATAGTGTGGAAGTCGACCAATGCATAGTCTTTCAGTCCACTCACGAGCATCTTAAAATCTTGATGGGAACCAATATCTCAGATTTTCAGTTTTCTAATTTTAGTTTCCCTTACATGTGGGTGGGGTGTCCAGGAGGGAGGGGTGTCCAAGAGTGGGGGGTGTCTAGGAGGGGGTGTATCCAGGATGGAGGGGGTGTCCAGGTGGGAGGGTGGGTGGGGGTGTCCAGGAGGGGAGGGGGGCTATCCAGGGGTGTTCAAGAGGGGAGGGAGGGGTGTTTCCAGAAGGTAGGGGGTGTCCAGTCAAAGATCCATTCAATACTGATAATATACAATGGGTATATCACTTATAGAGTAGCATGAAGTGGGTCCGTAGTGAGGCATCAAAAGTTTCAACCAACCAAACAAATTCCAAGCCCATGTAAAGGCCCAAGAATTATATTCCAATTAAATTTGAGGATAGATATATCTTATTTAATGTCATAAAGAACCAACATATGCATCATTTACCTTTATCACATTAGATTTATGTGAAATTTCATTCTTATTCCTATAATATATTTTTTGTTTGGTGTTTTTCCATGATTTGTTGAACTGTATCTCTTCAAAATATATATGATTTTATAATTCATATTATTGAATGATGGTGTATGAATAATATTTATACTATTATCAAATGGAGGATGAAATATAGTTTGATAAAGAAGGTTATTAATGGGTATACACTAAAGAACTAGGAGGGGGTGTCCATGAGGGAGGGGTGTCCAGGTGGGAGGGTGGGTGGGGGTGTCCAAGAGGGGAGGAGGGGTTGTCTAGGAGGGGAGGGGGATATCCAAGTGGTGGGAAGGGGAATATCTATGGAAAGGGAGGGGATGCAAGGGGAGGGAGGGGGGTTGTCCTGGAGGAGGGAGGGGGTTGCAGGTGGAGTGGTGAGAGAGAGGGGTTGCAAGGGGAGGGGGATATCCAGTGGTAGGGAGGGGGTTGTCTAGGAGGTTGTCTCGGGGAGGGTAGGGGGGGTTTTCCAAGAAGAAGGGGGTGTCCAAGAGTGGAGGGGGATGTCTAGGAGAAGGGGTTTGTTCTGGAGGTGGTAATGGGGTTGTCTAGGGATAGGGAGGGGGGATTCAAGGGGAGGGAGGGGGTGATGTCCAGGGGTAGGGAGGTGGGCATTGATGTTAATAGGAGTGTCGAGGTAGATCAGAAAAAATAATAAAATAATGTTTTGAGCCTTTAGTAAAATAAAAATGTTTCCTTTAAATAGACTTTAATATCATAATTTAGTCCATCAAAGACATTAATAAAATACCAAAAGATAAGAATGAAATTCACTCAAATGTAAGTTGTAGAAGCCATGCATTTTGTGCCAGGTTTTTTCCAAAATATTCACCCAGGTTCTTAAAATAAGAATTTGTTACAGTTCACTATCTCAAGAGTGATTGTGTGGTTCCATCAATGGGGCTTTTGCCTCTGAACATTAATGTCATATGGTACCACTATATTAAACAGCACTGATTCATAATCAGTTGTGGTCTGAATTGCAGTGAAAACATCTTTATGGCTATGTTCTCTCATGTTTCCACTCATGTGTCCTATCTACTCAGTTCCCTTCCAGCAAAAAAAGTTTTTTATGTTCCTTGGGTAACTTGGTTTTCATCACATGCGACTGTGATCACATTCTCCATGTTTTTCTCACCTCTATGTTGTATTCTCCATGATCAATATTGTCCAAGTGTTGTCTACCGCAGTTTCTTTGAGTCCAGATGCATGCTTTTCTAATTTCACCATACTTTCAGACTACGGCATGTGGTCTTGTGGAAAACAAAGTGTAGATGGCTCCTCTCACTTAGTTTTAGTCACATTTACCACCAAAGATGCAATCGGCATCCCGATCGCATCTCTCCCATTCAACTCCTGATTTCTGCCTCTGTCAAAACATGTCAGTCTCCTCCATAGCTAGCATCAACCGATCATATTCTTTTGCCTATGTATTAGTCAATCTCATCGCAAATGTAAGTTGTTACCCCTCTTGTTGTGGCGCTTTCTATGTGATGCGCAGCAAGTTAGTGGTGTGTTTCATTATTCAGCTTCCTCTGTTAACTCATGTTCCCACATGCATTTCTCTTGATCCCACCACTGCTGGTGCAACGTGAGAGCTTTCATTTTGGATACAATGGCTTAATTCTGAAAATTTCAAGGATTTGTTACTCTTTTTCTAACATAATTTTTTTATGAAAATATGTTCATTTGTTCATACCCACTAAAATCTATTGTTACTATTGTTTCTATTGTCGTTGATAGATTTGAAATTGATTGTCTTTCACTGTCCAAAGATATCATTTGGTTTTTGATGGTTCAATTTCACTGTAGATTTTCAAAACAATATGTTTTTGTTCTGTTCCGGGGGTTGTCTCAGGGAGGGGAGGGAGGGGGTTGTCCAAGAAAGAGGGGGTTTCAAGGAGTGGAGGGGGGTGTCCAGGAGGGGAGCGGGTTATCCAAGAAGGGAGGGGGCTATCTAGTGGGTGGGAAAGGGGTTTTCCAAGGAAAGGGAGGGGGATGCAAGGGGGGAGGGGGTTTTCCAGGAGGAGGGAGGGGGTTTTATGTGGAGTGGTGGGAGGGTGGGGGCTTCAAGGGGAGGGGGTGATCAGGGGTATATAAGGGGATGTCTAGGGGGGGTTGTCTCAGGGTGGGGAGGGAGGGGGTTGTCCTGGAACGAGGGGGTGTCTGGGAGGGGAGGGGATGTCCAAGAGTGGTGGGAGGGTTGTCCAGGAGGTGGGAAGGGGGTATTCCAGGGAAATAAGGAGGTTAGAAAGGGGAGGGAGGGGGTTTTCTAGGGGAGGGGGGTTGGAGGTGGAGTGGTGGGAGGGAGGGGGCTACAAGTGGAGGGGGTTGTCTAGGGTAGGGGAGGGAGGGGTGTCTAGGAGGGGAGGGGTGTCTAGGAGAGAGGGGATGGCTATCTAGGAGGTGGGAAGGGGGATGTCCAAGGAAATAGAGGGGGGTTGTAAGGGGAGGGAGGGGGTTGTCCAGGATGAGGGAGCGGGGCTATAGGTGAGGTGGCGGGAGGGGGGGTTGTCCAAGGGTAGGGAGGTGCTGCAGGGGGGTTGTCTAGAAGGAGGGATGGGGGCTGCAGGTGGAGTGGTGGGAGGTGGGGTTGTCCAGCACAAGGGAGGGGGCTGTCTCGAGGAGGGGCGGGAGGGGGGTTTGGCTAATCTCAATAAAGAACTAAGAGGTAAAAATCAAAGTGAACCTGTATGATCATGGTCTATCTAATTGTGTAGGTTCTCTTCATGCCCTCTCTAAAACTAAGAAATACAAAACAATATTTATAAGTCAATGAATCATGCTGAGCATCTTCTAAAATATTAACTCAATCCAAGGAAATATGGACATGTAAAGGTTGTAACATGTAACAATTAACATTTTATTAATGTATTGTTTCATATTGATGTTTAATTTATTTCATTATTGTATTACTAACATAATATTTGTCTTCATATAAAGGTGAAATCTTTTTCCTGAGTTCGAATACTTTTTTCGGAAACAAATACCATGGATGAAAATTTTTTAGAGCAGATCATGGATGCATAAAGGATGAAACATCAATGTTTTTTAACTGTTTGTTGGATAATTGTAATTGTAACCAAATTAAACACTGTTTTAAATGTATATAGCAGTTTATTGTTTTATATACAAGATTTCAAGTAAAAGTATATAGCATTTTTTTCTTCTGCGCTTTGTGTGTAGGTGTTGTTTATGTCGTGTGTGCAGGTGTTATCACATGTGTGCAGGTGTTGTGCAGGTTCTGGGTTTGCACAGTAAATTTGACCTTTATCAGGGACAATTAAGCGCTAATAAATGGATAATAAATCAGTTATAAAAATAGTGTTGATAAAGGTATTATTTATCAGCACTATTTTTTGAGCTGATGTATTATCCATTTATTAGCATTAAAAATAGCTCTGATAAAGGGGATCCCCCTTATCTTCGCTGAGATTAATTGTTCTTTTTTAGCGCTGTTATAGGCGGTTTTTATTACTATTAGAATCCCTATTTGTTGTAGTGTAAATTAAACACTTCTAAAATATAAATTTTTTTCCAAGTCCTCTAATATATTGTATTCTATAATAGGTATAAATTTTTCTTACTTTGTATGTTTTTCCACTACTACCCATATAGAATCATGTTTATTTTACATTCTTGATACGCCTATGATAAGATCCATCACAAAATTCTCCCACTTTCTTATAGGTATATCCATAGACTCCAGCATACCATTTGGTCTTTGATATACTTCCTTAAGATACTAGACTTTTAGACATTTCATCATGTATTCTTGAATCATTAATTTAATATGTACCCACCAGAAATGTTCTTTCATCACCTTTTATACTTTTTGAACACCAAGATGAATAACCCATTTTGAATGATGATATTGTATAAGAATATATTATTGACAAGATTGAAGAACTAAAATTCTATTCTAAAATCATAAAACAGAGTTTTCATCTTCTTTCCAGTAATAAGGGTTCTCCTATTCATTTAGGTTTGACCTAATGGTGTTGTAATCAGGATATGATATTCGATCTTATTTTAATAGATTTATTTAGTTCAGAAAAAGGCCGACTAGAAAAAAAAACTACATGTTCACCCTAGTAATCATAATCTAAATACATATCAGCAATCATAAGCATCATCTACCAATATTCATGTGGTTTTTAGACCACTTCACTATATGATTTAAAACTCATGGAATATTCTAAAAAATTATCTTTACCAGGTGTATATACAAATTCAAAATTAAAAATTTGGAGGTATTCTATCTGTCTTCAAAGCCTTAGGATAACGTTTGATGAGAAAATATATATTTAAAACTATTATGTTCAATGAAAATTGTGAAATTTTTTCCCAAATAGGTAATGCATCCATGAATTTAAGGCATGGATAACTACATTTAATTCCATTTCACATATAGGATAATTCTTCTCATTCACTCTAAACTACCTCAAACCATTTTCCACAACAAGCCCTCCCTATATGACAGTACAACCAAGACTGGATCCATATGCATAAAAATATACGGCATAGTTATTATCTGGTTCTAGAATTATTAATATGGTTTCCAAGTTTAAATTAATTTTATGTTCCAAAAATCATTTCTAACATTCATCATTCCATTAAAATTTAATACAATTCTTTATCTGAGAATTCATGGTAGAAGAAAGATTCGATATAACCCGAATGAAGAGACGATAATAGTATATTAATAATAGAAATATAATACCTCAAAAACCTTATTATGTTTCTTCCAATAGGCTACTATTTATATATTAATAGGTTAAATTAATATTCCTTCTTCCGAAATTAAATTACCGAGTAAATGAAATTCCATGATCCAGAAGTCAAACTTATAAAACATATAATACAAATAATTTTCCCATAGCATACTCAAAACAATTTACAAGTTCTCATCATGGTCATTCTTATCTCTTGAGTACACCATAATATAATCGAAAAATATAACAAAAAAGGAGTCTAGGTACCTATAAAAGATATGATTCATCAAATCCATGAAAACTATCAGTGTGTTCATCCAACCAAAAGGATTGATGGAATATTCTTAAAAACCATGGAGACATTGAAATTAATTTTTCATACTATCATATATTCTAACTATATGTTTATATATCAATTTTATTTAACCAATTGGATCCCATTAATTGATAAAATAGATCATCTATTCTAGGAATAAGATATAGATTTTTAATTGTTACTTTATTCAACTTATGATAATCAACACATAGGTGGAGAGTACCATCATCTTTATTTAAACATAAACTCAGTGAATCCCAAGGTGATGAACTAGGTCAGAAAAAACCATTACATTCTTACCCTTCAAGATGGATCGTCAATTATTCTATCTCAGTCAGAGCAATCTTATAAGACAGTAGTGAAACCACGATTGTTCCTAGGAGTAGGTAAATAGTAATTTTGGTTTCCCATTTAGGTGGTAATAAAAAAATCAGAAAAAATATACATGTTTGGATTCACTATTTCAAGAAGAGTGACTTTCCCTATTTCATCATCTATGCTCAAGGTCATTACTACTAGCTAGTTGGACATGGTTCCATCAATTAACACTAAAGGTCATGTACTATGTGTATTTGTATCTCAATACCCCTTGAAAAGGTGAAGGACTCCATCCTAGGATGTAAACATTACCTACCATGTGGAGTGATTTATATGAGATTTAAGTCCCACTATATTGTTTATACCAAAGATTGAATCTGAAAAATCCATCTCCACGACAATAAACACTAAGAGAATATGCATTGTTTCAATTGTAGTAGAACATGATGGGCATTTATATCTTTTACACCGTTAATGTCCAAGGGTTTTATTGATACTCAGGATATAAGGAATCATTTCTATATATAGTCCCAATTAATTTACAATAGAAGAATCAAGGAAATAATTTGACTCATCCATATCAAATAAGACATCCATAATAGAAGAGTTCAAAAGAGTGGTACCTCGCACCATAGATTGACCTAGTTTCTCACTGAAAATCGCCTATTCTGATCCTTATAACTATCACTCAACTATGATGATATAGATCTTCCTTCTATACTGAGTTATTTATTGAACAACTAAAGTGTTCCTGGAAGATTTCTAGTTCACCTATGTCAGTGGATATGAACTAGTCTTATGATATTATTCCTTCTAATAATATGAAAGATGATGACAGGTTGAACCAGTTCCACCTTCTAATATATAATGTTTAAGAAAAAACTTATTGAAATGGAATTTATGTCTTTAGTTGTGAAAATTCCTTGTTGGTGCAGTACATTCATTCTTCCTATTAATTAAAAAATTATACTAAAACAACCTCTTTTGGTATTGGATCTTAATAAAATAGATACTTCTGTAGTATGATTCTTAAGTGTGATACCTTCAAGATAGTAGACATAGACGTTTCTATTATTTATAGCATTATAGTTGAAACATGTCCCCATGGGAACAAAAAAATATACCTCAAAAATATTCCCAACAATATATATTTATTCCAATATTTCCTTGTTAACCACATCCATATAATATGTAATAGAGAGAAATATTATCTTGGGTTGAATATCTGGTTGCAATCCTAACTCAATGATACATGCCATCAACCATTAACTATCAACTACTTATGGAGGAAAATGAACTATGATCATAAAC
This sequence comes from Viscum album, assembly GCA_963277665.1. Taxonomy (NCBI): domain Eukaryota; kingdom Viridiplantae; phylum Streptophyta; class Magnoliopsida; order Santalales; family Viscaceae; genus Viscum; species Viscum album. The sequence continues at coordinate 1,696,901,305 of OY728147.1, forward strand.
ATAGCCACATACTCTTTCACATATTGGTATTATTATTTCAAGCTAATGAAATTTATTGTTTGTTCTATTATGAAAGTATGGGAATAGAATTGTTAGTTGAAACATTCCTCAAAATCTTTCCATTAAGTCCTTTGTTGAATTTATCTGGTGAAGATAAATCCCACCATCAGTGTTAAATATCATCCAATATATTTGTTTCCAACTTAATATTCATCTCATTTGGTGTATTAAAAATATAAAATATGCTCTTCATTCTGTTTGGAAATAAGTTTTATTTTTTAGATTGATAATCCCCTTGAAAAATAGATTGTTTATACTTCTAAATCATTACGGGATGGTATACTTGCCTTACATCCACATTTTCATTTACTCCGTCAACATCATGAAATTTTTTCACAATACTTTATACAAGTTTTTATATAACCTATAGATTAGGTGCACCCACATTTTTATCAGCGTCTTCCTACTAGTTTTTACAATGAATATCTAGTGCCATTTTTTATAAATCGAATGATACATTATTTACAACATTTATCTTTAGTAAATTAAGTATTCAATAAATTCTAAAACATTGTAAATAATTTTTATTACTTTGAGAAAAAACTAGTGTAACCATCATTTTAAAAAATAAACTTTTTTTAACTAATTTAAAAAATCATTTGTACAATAGATGAATAATAAAGTTGTAGTGGTAATCCTTTTACTAATTAAAGATATAAAATAATCACCAGATAAACCCATGATGATGAGATAAAATCACTCTTAGAAGTTTATTACAACATTTTTGTACACGGGAACCCAATAAAATTGATGTTCAGGATAAAAAATTTAGCTATATAATTTTATTTAATACATTTCATGTTCTTCTAGACCAATATCCTTACTACGAACCCAACTCAATTACTAAATAAACTGACATAATTTATCCAAAAAATAAAAATACTTCATCGTTGAATGATACCATTTTGAACAGCCAACCCATCATTATTGGATTGAGAAGAGGTGAAGTGCTACTAGACATAGGTGAAGTCCTCAAGATACCAAAGTTTAGAAATATATTCCATGGGATTAGTGAACTGTTCTATATAGAATTTACCAGAATAAAACATTGCCTTCTAAAATGAAAGAAAATAATAATACCAAACTACATGATGAATGAATAGTCAATAACATAACTCAATGAAATATTTATATAAGTATAATATTAGAGTAAAAAAGGAGAATTGAATGAGAGAGAAAGTATAAGACTCAAAATAAAAAGACATTATAAATAATGTGTCACTATCTTAGACCATGATGCAGACACTACCCAACCCCAGCTACAGTAACTAGAACATGACGTCAAGGATCGCCACTAGATAACTAAAAAAGGTGACACTTACATGTATCTCCTTAGAAGACAACTTTAATGCACCAATGTTACCAATTATGGGGTGAGTATATCAATTAGTACCTAAAGACTTCCCAAAACACCCCATTGGGGAAGGAAATAGTTATCACATTTTATTTATAATAGATGGTCAAAATATCATAACATTTCATAAAAATGTAACTATTGAAGAAATAAATTTAACCAATTAAATCCATCCACTTTTTATTTTACATTCCACTTGGAATACACTTTTACATGTACCATAGTAACATACATATTCATTTTGAAATAAAATACCAACACTCGTGAACATTAATATATCTTTAACCAATTTATCAGTAGGTGATATCTTCTTGTACCTTTACAGTCATAATTGAGCACCAATTTTGTTTAAACAAGGCCACATTCAATGAAAGAAGAAAACGTTCCCCCATTTATTCCTAGGCCATTTTCTATATTAAATTGTTTTCCAAAAATACTTTTCTTTTGAAAAACAGTTCTATTGAAAACAATTAATCAAACATTTCTTGATCATATTTAAAAACAAAATACTTAGCCACATAAAAACTAGTGTTTTCCACATTAAATAATGAATATATTTTAAATAAAGAAATGATAACAAATTATAAATATTAATGAAAACATTTTCTAGAATAGTATATTTAGAGACAAGACACATACCTCAATTTTGCTTTCATAGAGATCTTAAACAATTGTATGAATCAAACTATTCCTCTTATTCCCATAAAAATACCACAAGGATCTCTTCAATAGAAATCCAAAACTATAGATCTATTATTACATACTAATATAGGGTTCAACATGAGAAAATTTAAGGAGATCCATGATGAGAAAGAGAGAGGATTCACATACCACAGATTTTAAAAATAAACGCTCAATGATTCATTCCCCACAGAGTCCGGACATGGAAAATAATTGAAAATTACCTAGGGTGGCCCCAGAAATTGAGAGGGAAAATAAAGAAAACCATATGAAAAAAAATTAACCACATCAAAAAATTAGATGCTTTTGGTCTATTCATATTAGGAATTCATCAAGAGGCCACTTATATTGGTATTAACATCACCTCATATTTATTTTGTGCAAACAAATAATTTTATGGTTTGAATGTAATTATTATCCTAAACTAACCTATATAAACCATTCAGTATATTAATTGAATTAATTATATATTCCAAAACACAATTCACGTTGTGAAACCACCCATCATGACATGAATGTTCCATATACAATGTCCTATAAACAGATTCCAATTTTTTTTTTCATTTTTCTCCTTTGAACACTTCAATTTAAACTATCCCCTTATACTAATAACAAAATAAATCTCGTGAACATATTTCATACCTAAAATTAGGAGTTCTAAACGTTTTTTAACATTGAATCATCAACCCAAATCAAAATAAAAGGAAGCAGATCTCATCAATCATGATAAGAAAAATGAACATGTCAATACCAACAGATGTGTAACTTTTCTAGTTTTTTGTATGATTGAAATTTTATTATAGATTAGGATTGAGTATTTATTGAGTGAGGTAGTAATAATACATCAATCATCAGAGTGGTGGTGATCTATGTGGGATAGTGAATCCACTCTAAACATTATACAAGTAGTATAATTTAGTGAATTTTTTAATATTAGCAGACAAGAATGTGTATACTCCATAGACATATTCTAATTAGGGTGAACTATGTAAAATAGATTACGACGTGTGATTTATAATATTCATATTTAGTGATGAATAGAAGTATGTTTTTCTAATTTTAAAAAAAATATTTAATGAATTTTCGTTTGACATACCCTGTTTCACCCCCCTCTATTACGTTATTATCACATAGTGGAACTATATAATTATATTAATGTATATTTTTTGAGTTTGGAAGTGATTTGATAAATTATATTCTTTTTATAAGGGGTTTACTTCACTTAGTTGTTTTGTAAATGATTGTAAATCGAAAGGGTATTCCAATCATTAATGGTAACAATTTTTAACTATAAAAGAATTAGATTAAGTACAAATTTTGTTCAATAAACATGTATTTTTTAATGATTTATATTTATATAATTTCTATACTAATTGAAATAATAGTAATAAAATAATGGGATCATAAGAAATTTTAAGTCAATACTAAATTAATTAATTCTCTTGGGGGATATTTTTTTTAATGTAATGTACTTGAATGTTGTGTCATGTAAATCATTAAACTCCATATTGGAAATGTTTTAAAATATCTATGAACATAACATGTAGTTGAGAGAATAAAAATGAAGGTTTTTTCAAATAAATAATAAGACCTATTGATACACCTATAAATATTTTTTGATTCGTTATTTCTTTAAGTGAATGCGATCGTTGAAGACATTCATTGACTTGATGAGTATATTTATGATTTTAACATTAAAAAGTGGGTATTAAAATAATATCTGCATCTCATTAATACAAAGGTTTCAATGATTTTAAAAAAGGATCTAAAGACCCTCATAATAAATAATTTTGATACTGTATTGGTAACCTATGAGTTTTTTACTAGTAAAGATGATCCTATGATAGAGAAAATATCTAGAGAAGTGGTGTTTATAGAAAAGAAGAATAATTCCATTGAAGAGGATCACAGGGAAAACATTCTATGGGGGAATCTTGTTTCTTTAATCAAATATGAAAAATGGAATGTAAATTTCAAAGGAAATATTCACTGGTACCAAAACTAGATTTAACATCAGTTTTCTATAAATTATTGATGTTGTTTTTAACCAAAATTTTTAATTGAGATGTAAAAACCCTTTAAAGATCAGTTTATCAAAAAATAATACTAAAAAATAGCTTGCGCTCAATTTTTAGTGTTGGTTTTCAGTAAAATAAACACTCAAACTCCAAAGGGGGTCAGTTTCCAGCGACTATTCTCATATCAACCAACACATAAAACTAGTCAGTTATAGATTTTTGGCATTGGTTTTCAAGAACCTTCACACCAAAAATCGATATTTGGGGTTAGTTTTGATGAAAACTGAAACTTAAAACCCATATGTGGGTCGGTTTTCATTAAAACTGACACCAAAACCCAAATGGTATTTTTTAAATGTTTCAGCAATAGTTTTTGTGAAAACAAAAACCAAAAGTAGAAATAATTTTTTTATAAAATTCAAAATTTTACTCTTCCAAAATATTTATAATCCTTTTAATAAAAACATAGTATACAACAATTAAATAGAATTACTCATTACCAAAGAAAACTACAAAAACATATATCCTTTTATCTATTTAACCAAAAAAATTATCTAGGCATTTTATTATAAAGTAGATTTCAAATATACATATTTGAAATTTATAGCATTCTTATTGTTCAATATTGTTGAAGCATTCATTTGATATAATTATGTTAAAACACCTATAATAAATAAATAATTAGTTTCTTGAACACATGTTATTAAGAAAATGTAATATATTATTCATAAACATTAGAATATACATACCTCAAATTATAATCAGACACAACAAATAGATCGCAAACAAAGATTGATGATGTGTAAGTAAGTTTAGGGTATAATACTTTGTATCATTGAATGTATACAATAACATTGAATGATATTAAATTAAAAATAGAATACTATAACAAATAATATAAAAAATTTAATATAAATAACATTATGAAATTCAATAGTTACCCTAGTTGTGATTATTTCGTACATGAATGATAGAATATAATACCAATATTCAACATGTTCTTGTTGACGATGAAACTATGATTATAAAACATTAACTCAATAATAAAAACCTATATATATATATATATCAAAAAATTATAACAACATCTAATATAAAAAATAACTACCTTTACTTTCGCATAATTGATTTCATTTGGTTGCTTTAACAACATGTGTCCTTTGTTAAATTTTTTACATGAACTGCATTTTCAAATATATGAAATAATAATACATGAATAAATAATGAGAATTAAACTTAATGGTCTTTTGAAAAACAAAAAAAACATACCTATCAAATAAGGTGGAAACAAATTTACAAACACTCCATGATAAAGATAAAAACCCAATATATGGTGCATTCACTTGGGAAAAATACGCCTAACATCCAATTCCCCCAACAATGCCAAAATTTTCAAAAATAATGAAATTTATAATGATAATTACTTCATAATTTTTTTTGTTCTTACTTATCAAGAAATATAAAAAACAAACATCCAATCTCCATATGTGATAATCTCTCACATATATATGTGTATATATACAACTCTACTAGTATTATACACATATTGCACTACCATGGAAATGTATTCTAGATCTATAAAACCAAAAATGGTTATGATGTCCTTTTGTACAAGAATCATGTGAAGATATAAAATTTAAAAATAAAATATAGTTAGTCAATTTAAAATCATATTTTTATTAAATAAAGAAATAATCAAACGTCAATTTACTTACATAGAAAATAGTTATAACACATTCTGACCAAGCCCTCCAAATTAAACAAGAATCATGATAACTAATTTTAATAAATTAAATGGATAATATCTTCTCCATATATAGAACATCATATGAAACTCATATATATTAATCAAGGAAGAATAAGCCTAATATAATCTTTGTATACCATAAGAAATATTAGATGTATCTGGAGTCGATTATTCAGGAATGTTTTGATTTAATTGTTCAATTTCTATTGCTTTTAGATAATCCTATATAAGTTAAATGTTCAAAAACATTATAATTATTTTCCAATAATTTATAATTAATATTTAAAATAATTATTACCTCATATGAAATATAACGAAGAAGGATCATTGGTCAAACCGAAAAATTGACCTTGAAAATCCCCAACTCTAATAATATCCATATTAGGAAATGGTAATACAATATTAGGATCAATAATATCAAGTACTGATACTCTAACCTGAATTATCTTTATAGGTCAGTGATGTACAGAATCCCCCAAAAAAATATGCATGTCCTAACACAACAATATCTATATGAGGATCTATAAAAAACAACCCATAGTATACGGTTTGGTATGAGTAAGTAGGTTGAGGGTAAAAGTAGGTAGGTTGGGTAGGGTAGTTCAGCTGGGATGGAGGTGGAGGATCAAAATAACTAGGTTGTGAAGGGTTGTCCAACTAGGTTGGAGGTGAATGATCAAAGTAAGTAGGTTGGGTAGGCTGGGTTGGGCAGTCCGGCTTGGATGGAGGTATAAGATCAAAGTAAGTTGGTTGGATAGGCTGGGTAGGTTGGGAAGGCTATACAGATTGTGAATGCCTTTCGAAGTGTACTAATAAGGAATGTTTCACAGCTGGTTTAATTTGATCACCCATATAATGGTTCATCTCCTTTAGCTCGAATTTTATGTATTCTATTTCTGGGTATATTAATTTCTTACTCAGACCAAAAACATTTTTGAATACTAACACCCACCTAATATTCTCTAACACAGATGGGGTGTTCTGACTTTCCTAAAGCAGTGGCTAGGATGTCCATCCAACCCTCACTTATAATAGATCTTTGTGTCTCTTTATCTTAATATTCATCCTTAAAATAAAAATGAAAAAGTTATATTAGTGTTTACAATTTATAAAATTGAAAAATTAATGAAGAATTATTATTATTTACATACAATTTTATCAGCTACTTGTTGAGATTCTTCGGTAATATAAATTTCATTTTTCTTTCTTGTCTCTAGTTACCATTATTAAAGGTGAGTGGGAGGAGATGGAGAACCAAACTGGACCTCTTCTAAACCACTACAAGATCAATCCATTAATGCTTCAAATTTTTCTTCATTCATTTTCTGATCTAAATAAGGATAAAAACTATGTGATAAAGTATGAGGGTATACATTTTCTACTAGATCTCTTGATGATATACCATGGAGGATTTTTAAATAAAAATAAATTAATATGTAATTAGATAAATATATAATAAATTTCACAATATAAAATAATTATCATACCTAAAATTTTTCTTCAAGAATTCTATCAAAATATTTTGTCCATGTATCTGCATCTATATACAGATTCATAAGGCACGAGTTTTCAAACTATTTCTTTCCAAAAATATAATTTTTTTAGGTTTGTTTTAAAATCTCTCCATCAAACCCCATCTAAAGAGAGATTTATTTTCTTTATTTAATTTTTTTCCACAAAATTGAATGTCATATGTAATTAAAAAATGAAATATGTCAATTAAAATATTTAATATTCAAAAAATAAGATAAAATAAATAAATTGGCATATTTTACCATCACAAACTCTCAAAGATGCTATTTCAAATTCTTGACCACATACTTCCAATCAAGATATTAAATAATAATCTAAAAATGTCTCTACATTTATATATAACTGATAAACTGAACTACATTTGGACTAGTTTTATTATTATTATCATAAAAGAAAATATGAAATCTTTAATCTCCACGATAATGTGATAGTTTTGGAAAATATGTAATACCACATTTACCAAAATCAGAACATGATTTCACTGTATTAACAACAGAAGTCTCCTCTCTTGGGGACACATCAGTAGCCCTGGTAAAGAATTAGAAATTAAAAATTTTCTTTCATTATATAATTTTATTAATGAATATTTAGGAATATGAAAAAATAGATATACATCAGTAACTAATCCTCTCTATCTATATCTGTCATTTTTACAAACAAGTGTAATGAAATTTTGTGTACCTTCATATTGTTGAATAACTAAATATTTAGAAACAAGAATGAAAAAATATGTAAAAAAATATACAGGAATTTGTATGTTTCAAGTAAAAAATTATATATAAATAATTTCTAGAAAAATTAGGAAACTATTTTAGTTTTTTCCCATATTCCTTCATCATGATTGTTATGTATTGCATGAACTATTTCTATCTTGTAGTCATTGTAATCAACTGGAAATCATGTAATAGGTGAATAAGACTCATGTAAATAAACAACATCATCAGAAACATTCTCATCACCCAAATGGTATGTTTTTCCTTTCAAAATGATGGACCATTGATCATTATATGAATCAATGACATAAAATATCTACTTTCCATGTATCTCTTTGATAAATGGTTCCTCATTTTAATTAAATATTTTCAAATCAACAAGTGTTAACCACAATCAATCTGTTTCACACCACAATTTCTATCAACCCAATTACACTTAAACACAATGAATCAAATTTTTTTATAATCAATTACCCATATATCCTCATGCACTCCAAAATACACCTATGAAATTGAAATTGGGGTTTTAACTATTTCACTGGAAAAATGCACTACTTCAATGATAACCATCACACCACTGTTATGAACGGTACTCTTGTCATCCAACTTTTTTTGTAAAATATGTACCCATTAATATAAAAACCATACCATATTATCACATTAATATATGGTCCCCCTGCAAACCATTTCAACATTTCTAAGGCAGATATATCTATTCTCACTTTCTCTTTGAACCATGAAACAAATGTCTTATTATGCTCAATCATCAACCACTTTTCATTTTTTTATATTTTCTCTTTAATTTAGAAATATGTAGTGATATATATGATTTAACATTATCAATGTTGTTCTAATTATATAAATGTTCATGCATCACTTCATTACAAGCAATGGAATTTATCTTTAAGCCACAAATCCCTCTACCTTCACTACCAACTGTCAAATGTCAAGATATAGGGAGACCAATATGCTCCACTACATATACATATTTAGTATAGAACTCAATCACATCTTCTGATATATATTTCATAATAACTGAGGCCTCCGGTCGATAATTATTTTTAACATATCCATTTATAATTTTCATATACCATTCAAAATGATACATCCAATATAAATAAATAGGCCCACATATTCTGATCTCACGCACCAGATGAAACACTAGATGAACCATTATATTAAAAAATGTATGTGGAGAATACATTTTTAGTTTAAAAATTATAAGAGAAGCTTCATTATCCAACTCAAATAACAACTTTTTATTAATTACTTTGATACAAATAGATTTTAAAAAAATTGAATAACCTGATGATAGTCTTTCTAAGAGATGAGGGAAATATATTATGTAGTCTGACCGGTAGTATTTGTTGCATAAATACATGATATTCCTGAGATTTATTACCTATAAACTTGAAATCCTATACTTATATGAATTTTTCATCTTTTAATAATATCGAATGTGTACTTTTATACCATATAAACATAGAAAAAAGTTAAACTTCTACTCTTTCTTAATGTTTGACACGTTTGAGGTAAATATGTTCTGTTTCCTTTCATAGTGGGAACTAACTCCAAATTTATTCCCATTTCTATCAAATCCATTCTACAACTCAATATATATTTTTCCTTTTATGTCTAATAAATTTCCAATCAAACATTCACATCTATTTTTTTCAACAACCATAACATCAATGTTATGTTTTATCTCTAAAAATATCCAATATGGTAGTTCAAAAAAAATTGTTTCTTCCTGTTATTTTTTTGATGACCAGAACTACTTTTCATTCCAAATGAAAAATCAATATTTTCATCATGTTGTAATATTATTCAACTGAAAATGGTATTGGGGGAATATTTTATTGTTGTAAACTTTTAAATTCATTTTTCAATCTCCGATAACAATGATCAATTCGTAAAAATATTCGATGTCCCAAGTACACTGTATTTCTTCCATTATACAATTGATAATATAAAGTCTCTTATTCAAAATTTGGATAAAAATTATGTCCCATAACATTGTATCTATATAAGTTTCCATATTCTAAAAATTCATTTATACTGAACATTATCATAGCATTCAAAAGAAAATACTCTTTCTTGTATGCATCAAAAACAATTATAAATTCCTCCCATATAAGATTTAAATCATCATTTAATGGTGAAAGATACACATCAATATCGATCTCTGGCTATTTTGATCCAGAAATCATCATGATCACCATAACATGTTTTTTCATCATACATATCTATGGGGATAAGTTGTAAACTACCCACAAAAGAGGCCACTAACTTTGTTGGATACTTAAGCTCTGATATGGATTCATTCCATCTATACTGACTACTATTCTAGGAGTTCTAAATTCACTTCCAATGTTATTAAATTGATTATCAATTTTCTCCCATTATGATGATTCAGCAGGCTGACGTAATTTACCATCAATGATATGTTCATCGGAATACCAACTTAACCTTTTTTCATCGATTTATTTGAAAATAGACACCTCAAATGAGGAATTATTGGAAGGTACCAAATTGATTTAGCAGGAAAATTCATTTTGATACCTGAAAACGAATCAAACATAATTTATAGGAATTGTATTGAAGGATTATTGGAAGAAATTATTTTATTTTGCATGAGGTTTTATGTAATTACCAAATAATGAATTTGAATTTACTTTTGTATGCATCTTATAGCATGATGTTCCCAGTGTAGGATAGTTTTATAAAAATTCAAATTATTTCTTATAAAACACACCATCATTGGGGAAATCCGGTATCTTTTTAAATCCCAATCCCATTGGGCATAATATTTTCTTCACCTCATAATTGGAATCTAGAATCATGTTGTCTTCTTGAAGAATCTCTTTTAAAAGTGCAAGTTAGTTAGAGAATCTTTTATCACTCCAACCATTACTTGGTTTCATGTTAACAAATCTCAAAATGGATGATAACATTGTATATTTACTAAAAATTGGTAATAATTGTTTCTTAGAATCTCAATAAATCTTTCAACACCTGCTATTTTTTCAACAATTTCAACACCTAAATCACAAATAAAATCTTTAATACGATCATTTGTCACATTATGAATATTTTCATCAACATTATCTTTTTAATTTATAGATATTTCAACATTGTAGATCGAAGGTGTATAATTAAAGCAATAACCATTAAAAATTAGATGATTCTTGATTTCTATATAGTTTGACATTCTCATATTCAAACACTTCATAGAAGGATAGAAAATCAAATCAATGTTTTGAAGAATTTGTTTAGAAAAATCAACAAATTCATCAAATACACTTTCATATTCATTAGGGGATATTAGTAACTTTATCTATTTTTTGAACCATTAAATACTTGACATCATAATACAATTGGTGAATATATTAAAAAATATAAAAAATTACATATATATATATATATATAAACTGATAAACTGTAAACAGAAACACATTTAATAAAAACTATTGATAATCAGATAAAAAACATCAGATATGAAACACAATTACAAATAGTAAACTTTTTATTTTCATATTATATACAAGTGTTTTATTGATATTATAATTTAATTATTTTCATTCATTTAACATTTATTAGTTTATTTTACACAGCTGTTACATTATTCAGGTGTTGTGTGTGTCAAAACTATTGAAGAATGCATTAATTTATTAGTTCATTTTTCATAGTTGTCACTAAAAATTGAGGTATGTTATAAGTGAAACTAACTAATCAAAATTGATATTTAATTCTCACATCTCATCACTAAACCTCCAATAGATTGAAAAAAATCCTTTATACTCTCACATAGCTCATGATTAAGATGATTTAATTATATAATAATAAGGTCTATATCAATATATGATGTCACATACTAATTTATACCATTTGTGTGTTCTATTAGCAGTCATTGTGGTATAATTATATTATAATAAAACTGTATCAAAATAAATCACATATACATCCAATCTGAATATACCACATAGTAAATTTAAAAAATTTAGATCATGCCCCTATTATAAGAATTTATGACATGTTTCATTAATTTTTTTTAGAATTATATTCATTTTTGATGTCTTGGGTTATTTTTGTATATAGTATAACATATTGATTAATTATATTTGGAATCAACCATCAGTTCAAAAAATCCCTGAACTCTTTTAACCTTATTAATTAAATAAATTTCTATATAAAGTGATCCACTACTCATAAAAACAGACATACTAGTTTTATAATCTATAAATTAATCTTTATTTATCTCTTATTATATTATATAAAATTGGTTGTAACACTCTTCATAAATATAGAGAGTTCACATATTTTTGAACTGTGATTCTATTGGTTGTGGATTGCTAGTGAACACAACAATCCTTTGACAATTTTTAAAGTAACCACGTCAAACTCACTATGAAATTACGAATAAACAATAAAAGATGTGCTATGACTCTATTTATAATATATTTACCAAGTATTATTTTTAATTATCTTAGGAAAACAATTTTATTAAGACATATTTTATATCTACAAAAACCATAAATATAATCAATTCCCCTTCAATAAAGATTTTTAGGATTATTAGATTTAAAAAAATTGTATTTTCATAACATAGATAAAACATATGGTGATAAAAGATATTCCACTATAAAATATTCTGTTTTTCAAGTCTATATAGTGATATAACGGGATTAAATAGATCAATACTGAAGGATAACCAATTGGATGATTTTTTAATATAGATTTTAATCATTTTGCAAGTTGTAACACGCCTAAAAATGGGTGTCATAAAACTTATTATGGTTTCCCAAAAGTGATATGAATATATCAGATACAATTATATAGTGAATTTAATTAATTTTATTATTTCATATTTAATTATATATATAATTTGGTTCCACAAAAATACTGATACTTTTTTAGGGGTGAATCAAGAAATTCAGTTCCTTTTAAATTTTACCATAAAAAAATTTTACACGTGTTAAAGTGAATAACAATATAGATATGCACAAACAAAACAAACATCAAGGAATAACTAAAATAGGAACAGTAAATTTTTATGAGTTTTACTACTCAAAATGAGCTTTTAAAACCCTGTAATTTTCTATTAAAAATCATGATCACACATTCCACCAATTTTAAAAAACAAACTCACAAAATTTGGAGTTCAAATTAACCTTTATTCTAAATCTAAACATTCTACCTTAATTATGTTGTAATAATAAACTTTATCTGCATGATCTAAAAACATTAATTGTAGAAAAACATTAAAGATAAAAATTACTAAAATCAAACCACAGATTAGCTCATAAATAGGATTTCAAGAAGAAAATAATGTGGGTATGATGAAGTAATCAAAGAAGATATTGAATGGAGACCGAAGATCGTGAAAATCGAAGAAAATAAATAACAAAGGATTTCGAGATCAATAGGTGGTCTTTAAAGTAATCACATTTTGGGAGGGATTCATCATGAGCAGTAGGGTTTCATAGATCCAAAAAATGAGGGTTTAGCGATAATGAATGATTTGGAATGATTTTTTGCGTCAGTTATTAAAAAAATGACGCTGAAAATTATGAGAAAATATTTTTGGCATTGATTTTTACAAAAATTGATGCCAAAAATATGTTTTATTATTATTATTATTGGTTCTAGTTTTTTAAAAACCCAATGAAAAAAATAAATTCTTTCGTAGTTATTGGCATCGGTTTTACTAAAAATCGACGCAAAAAGGGCTTATAGAAAACATAATTGCTAAAATGACATAAAAAATATCAAACACCTATTATCTAGATATATTTAAACCTTATATAATCTATGAATTGATAATAATCCATTTTGAGCCTTTTTATAAGTATAAAATATGAGTATAATTTTTTCTTTTCAAAGATTTCTAGTTTTCCCTCTCCCCCACTTTTCAAAGAAAATCCCATCTTCTCTCCTTAACAGATTTAAAAAGACTTGTGTTTTGGTAAATTCAAACTTAAATACCGTCCTTAATTCCCTCCCCATGTCCTAGAGGAATTTTTTTGATTAGAAATCCAATATATTAATGTTTTTTGTATAATCCTAGAGAGGTGTTCTGATGAAGAGGTATTGTTCTTAACCACGAATCATTGTTTTATTTCTTATTACACCTTCTTCAAGTGTTAATAAATAATTTTAATATTATAATATTAGTATATACCATATAATAATATGTTATTATGATTATTTAAAAACAATAAATCATCCAAACTTCCATCAAATTGGAAATGAAACCATCGCTCGTCTGTGTGGATGACTTCTGCCATGCGAATCGATATAATTTGATTTCCATGATTTCTACTCAAATTTTTTCATGATGATGTGATTAATGTTTATATATTATATTCATTAAATATTAATAATTCTGGAAACTTAATATATCATATACCTCAATGTTTGTCTGAATAACTCAAAACATTGTTCCAATATACCCTTTTTCTATTCATAAGATTCCTCTCTATCCTTACCAAACTAATATATTACTCTCAATAAAGAAATAGATCCCACTCGATGTTTCTTTTCATGTCTTCCCAGAACCCCTATAGGTTCATGGATTAACGTCACATTTGACTCAAGGGTAACATGATCTTAACTGGTCATGTGTCACGGTTCAGTATAATACTTCTTCAATTGATAAACATGGGAAATGTAACATTAAATAGTATGAAATAGTTCCAATCTATTCAATAACATTGAGCATCCCCACAATTCATTGAACTGTCTTCCCTTGTTTCCCCAAGTATTGAAGTCCATGTTTGGGTGAGACTTTCAAGAAAAAAATCACTGACATAAAAAGATAAAGATTGGTGATGATTATATAGATGCGAATTATTTCTTCATTATGTCATATCCAACCAATTCCAGATCCTTTGGACATTCTCCACGGTCTCATCTAAGAGGCTCAGTATAATAAAATATGTGTCACCCATTCCCACCTAATATAAAAGGGAATAACAAGGATGGCGATACAAATCCTTAAATGTTTGCATATTTATTATCTCCTAATAACTATTACTATAGTGTAATTCAATCATAGCATATGATCCTCCCATGAACTAACAAAATCCATGATACTTGATCTAATAATATCTTCCAATATCAAAATAGTGAATTCCGAATATCCATTTGTCTATGGATGATATATTATGCTTGTAATCAAATGAATTCTAAGAGCCCGTTGTAATGATTTCCAAAACCGATAATAAAAATGAGGGCCTCAACCAGATAAAATCAAATCATGAACTCCAAGTAACACTACCACAAAACAGGACAAGGGATGTGTTTCCCTTTATCAGCACTAACCAAAAAGCGTTGATAAATGGGTATGCCTTTATCATCGCTAGTTGAAATTTCTAATAAATCTAACCTTTATTAGTGTTAAAATAAGCACTGATAAAGGTGTACACTTTATCAGTGCTTTTTTTAGTGCTCATAAACTTTTTTATTCATAATTTTTATAAAATTAAAATATTTATAATCAAAAATATTTTTTTGTATAGATTAACAATTATATACCAATATTAATAAATATATAGTCTTTATTGTTATAATATCTAACAAATAGATATATATCTATCTTATATTCCATTTTATATAAATATATATGAATATAAACAAATTATTAAATAAAACCCATTGGAACCTTTAAAAGAGTTCATTAACAGCACTGATAAAGGTATGTTTTTATCAACGCTAAAATAAAAGCTTTGATAAAACATACCTTTATAAGCGCTTTTAACGAGCGCTGATAAAGGTTCAAACTATTTTTATTTAATAACCCTAAAAAGACCTCCTCCCTCAAACGCGGTCAAGCTTTTGCAGAATCTGAACTAGGCCACTCTTCTTTCGCGACCTCTCCTCCTCCTCCCCCTCCTCCTCTTCTCCTCCTCCTCCTCTACCCCCGCCACTGGGTTTTCCACCTCCATCGCGATCTTCATCCTCCTCCACTGCCACTACTTCTACCACCACCTCCTCCTTCTCCACTACCTCCCTTATAGCTACCTCCTCCATAGATACCTCCATCGTAGCTTCTTCATCTCCAAGGTACATCTTGATTTAATTTTACCCCAAGTACCTGTCAATGATAGAAAGTTAATGGAAAAAATTAGTTTCCTCAGTCAAGATTTCGTTAATCAGTAATGGGAAATCATCCTTTGGAAATGGAATTTAAGGATTCTAATGTTAATGTGGACTCTACTCTTCCTATTCTTTTTTAACGGGGACAATTTTGTTAATCCATTTTTTGTATTTCACTTCTAGGACAAAGTTAATTTTGGTGATCCATCATGTCGCTACCTATGGTGTATGAAACCCTTCCCAGGGTTCGGGTTTTAGCAATCAGAATTAAATATATAAATTTTACTTGTTTCAATCTTGTTTCCATTTTATTTCCATCTTTTATATTTTAAAAGTCTATTGAACCCTTTCTATCAGAGGTGGGTTCTATAATTTCTTGTTATCTTAAGGTGTGTTTGACCATGGTGTGGGATTATTTCGGTTTTAGTGGGTTCTTGGGGATTGTGGGATGTGGTAAATGGTGTACTCCATTTTATATTTTTTTATTCTCATCAGATACTCCTATATTATGTTTTCTTTTTAGTGGAATATCTCTTCTGTTGTGTTCTTCTCCTCTTCTATGAACGCACCTCTGTCGTGTGCTGAACGACACCTTCGCCATGAGTTTTCTCCTATTACTCATTGGTTTCCTCTTGTTAACATGTTATTATAGTTTGATATTGATGGTTATATTGTGAAATGTATGGGATGAATTATCCCATAAAAATCATGGTCCTTGGTGGTCCTTGTTTGTGCACTAAATGAATTGCAGGTTGGTTGGTTCCTGTTGAACATTTTAAAAGAAAAAATGGGTAATTTATGTATACTTGAATTTTGAATGAACACCCCAAGATGATAAAACCTATGTGATAACCCCTAAATTAACAAACAAAATTGAATAAGGGATTCTTTGTAAAATATGAAATTGTGATTGTTTGGTTTTTATGGTGTTACGATTGTGAGCTCGATTGTGTTTTTGTATGGGGTTGCGGTTGTTGGAATAATTGATATGCCATTTTTTCCCATGATGTAGTTCTTAAACCATTGAATATCAATACAAAATTTAGCCATTTCAATTGCCCCACCACTTTGTTACAAGTGAAATTCCACTGAATCCTAGAAAACCACTTCTAGTGGACTCTATGAGACACTTTATTGTGTGAAGATGATGTTTTTTAGATTTTATATATTTTTAAAATACATGGTGTGTAGTCTTGTTAAATAGAACCTGATTCACCATACATAGATTTCATATATATTTTAATGCCTCACTACATTTATCTCCAAAATTTACACCACATGACTCATCTTCTTACTCAAACTTGGAATAAGTTTCATTTTAAATGTTACATGTCATGTGAACCTAAGTCACACACAATGTATCTATAAGACATATACTTTAGCATGAAACCATGTACATGCCATGAAATAATGGTAGAAAGACATGATATGTTTTACTTCACTCACACCATTTATTGATACCATAGAAACTTGATGTGTATATACTATACACCCCTATTGGTCTTGTAAGGACTAGACACTGTGTATTCCCCAAAAATGTGATGCATAGTAAGTGAGGTGACTCAGTATGTATCTAAAGAACACGCCTTTTGCTCAAGTTGTTCTATATGTCATGTATTTTTAAAGGCATCATGCAGTATTTGTAAGACTAACATCGAATTAATTTGATATATGTCAGATTAAATAAGGTATATTATCCATACATGATGTTCACCCTACTGGACACACCTTGTATATGGATTTCACATGAGTTTAGAAATGGTAGTATACAACCAATCTTGATTAAGAACCCTACACATTGTGTATCCATTGACAAAATTGTGTGCTATGTTATTTTCATTATTATTATTTATTTTTCACCTAGATGATGGTATTTCATGTATGAGTAGCCCATTATAAATATCTTCTCATTTAGATCACAATAGTATGATTCCCTCAATCATTGGAAATTGCACACGATGTGGTTTGGATATTTTAATTATCTTCACTCTATTGGAGAGTTCACAAGTGGCAAGTGAGATGTTGGGAGAAAATATAGATTATGGTACACCCCCATGTTTTGGTGAAGAGTCCTCCTTGTATAGGTTTTAGGTACTCTATGGAGATATACAAAAGACATGGCAGAGTCCCCTGTATATAGATAGAGTTCAAGTACATTCACATGTTTTGGGGTAGGTTCCTCTATTTCATGTATGCGTTGACCATTGTATCCTTACATTATTTTTTTAGGGAATCATATTTGTTATGTTTACAATCACACCTGTATGACCTTTATAACTACATGTGATGTGTTTATTTTTATATTTTATAGTTTGGAGATGAAATTTGTGGACATAGAGTTAGTGAGGATAGACTAACAGTTAAATTTTATCCAGTGATGGTTCATTGTAGAGGCATTTGTACAATAATTGTTTTTTATAAAACCCAAAAAATGATAATTGATTAATTAAAACATAATGTTAGGAATGTTCGAGATCGAACCCATAAAGATGATGAATATGAATAAAGAATGGATGAATGAGAATCAGCTGGCAAAACGGTATGAAGATGGCGTGAAAGAGTTTATCAAGTTTGCAGAAGATCATGCATGTGACCCTTCTCAAATTCATTATCCGTGTTTACGTTGTTAATATTCATGAAAAATTAGTCCAGAGGAGTTGGAAGAACACCTGATCTATCATGGAATAGATCAAATTTATACATGATGGAATACACACGGGGAAAAACGAATTAAGGTTGTGGCTCGGATAACACGACATTTTATAGATCATCCGATATGATTACAAGCATGAATAGTGAAGATGATCGTATGGAGGATGTTATTACAGATGTGAATGATGATGGAGATCGTATTGAGTAAATGAAAATGACAGTGGAAGATGAACTACGTGATTGCCCAAAATTGTTTGAGAAGTTAAAGAGTTGTGAAAAAATGTCATTCTATATCCGTTGCACTAAATATACAGCATTGACAGCCATACTAAAGCTGTATAATTTTAAAGAAGGCAATGGGTGGAGTGACACAAATTTTACGAAACTACTTTCTTTACGGAATGAAATGCTCCTAGAAGATAAGGAACTCCCAAGCCGGACATACGATGCCAAATGAATGCTACGATCGATGGGTTTGATCACTGAAAGAATACATGCTTTCCCAAATTACTGTATATTGTTTCGCAAGGACCACAAATCACTTAAATAATGCCCAAAGTGTGGTGCTTCTCAATACAAGAAATATGATTCAAGTCCTATGAAATTTTTATGGTACCTTCCAATCATTCAAAGGTTTAGGTACCTATATAGATGTGAGGAGACTACATGACAATTGACTTGTCATAAAGATACAAGAATTAAAGATGGGAAACTACGTCACCTAAAAAAATCTCCTTAGTGGAAGAGAATTGATCACGAGTATCTGGAATTTGGAAACGAGCCAAGAAACCTTCTTCTAGCGTTATCTACATATGGGGTTAATCCTTTTGGTTCTCAAATTAGTAGTCACAGTACATGGCTGGTTATGTTTGTAAATTATAACTTACCAACATGGTTATGCATGAAACAAAAGTACATCATGTTATCTATGCCTATATCAGGACCAAAACAAAAGGGTAATGATATTTCTGTTTATTTGGCTCCATTGATCGAGGATTTGAAAATATTGTGGGATTTAGGTGTTACGTTGTATGATGGTTACAAAAATGAAGATTTCACTTTGAAATCCTTATTTTACATGATGATAAATGAATTTCCTGCTTATGGAAATTTTTTAGGATATAGAATTAATAGAGTTCAAGGGTGTCCCGTTTTCTAACAAGGTATACAGTCAATTAGGTTGAAACATTCATCGAAAACCATGTTTCTAGGACATCACAGATTTCTACCCTGACAACATAAGTACCGATCATAGATGACATCATTCGATGGATGTTCAGAAGAACGTACAACACCATCTCCCCTAATAGGTGATCAATTGTTTGAGAATGTAAAAGATTTGGACACTACTTTTGTTAAAACATTTTCCAAAAACCTTACAAAAACAAGTTGGAACATGAGATAAGTTTTGTTTTTGAATTACCATACTAGAATTGTCTGTATGTCATACATTTTCTTGATGTTATGCATGTTGCAAAAAAATGTATGTGATAGTGTCATCGGCGCATTTCTAAATTCACCCAGAAAAATAAATAATGGAATTAAGGCTAGATTGGACATGGTTGAGATGGAAATACGAGAAGAGTTGGCACTAGTGAAGGGTGAAAAATGAAAATTTCTTCCTCCTGCTGCTTACACTCTTTCCAGGCATGACAGATATCAGTTTTTCAACTTCTTAAATGATGTAAAGGTCCAAGAGGGTTATTCATCAAATATAAAGAACATCGTTCCAATTAGATATTTAAAATTAAAGGGTCTAAAATCACATAACTGCCATTTTTTTATGCAAGATCTAATTCATATAGCTTTACATTGCATTTTTTCCAAGAATGTCCTCTATACATTGACAAAGCTCTGTTTTTTCTTCAAAACTATATGCATCAAAGTTATAGACCCGGTGAAATTGCCAACTATGGAAAGTGAAATTGTCGTCATATTATGTGAATTGGAAATGTTCTTACTGCCAACATTTTTTGATATGATGGTTCATTTGATGGTTCACTTGGTGAGATAGATTCAACTATGTGGTCCTATACATTATAGATGTATGTACCCCATTGAACGCTATATGATGATTTTGAAAGGGTATGTCAAAAATTGAATTCGGCCAGAGGGTTGTATTATGGACCAATATATTGTTGAGGAAGCTGTTGAATTTTGTACTGAATACCCGTCTGGTTGGGAAAACATTGGCCTATTGAAATCTCGTCACACTGAGTAGCTTAAGGGTAATGTAATTTCTGTAAGATAGGTTGTCACAATCAATATTACAGATCGGGAGTAGGCTCACCTTTGTGTTTTGCATATTAGTTTCGATGTTGACCCATATGTTCAAACCGACAAAGAAATTATTAGGCATTTTAATCCTTCTAGGGATGCAAAATGGATATCAGATGCAAATAATTGACAGTTTATAGGATGGTTTAGATACCATATTTTTAAGTAGTTAGATGATAATCCAGACTCAATTTCAGGACAACTTTAATGGCTAGCTGGAGGAGCAAGTGTGTATGTATTATCCTACAATGCTTATGCAGTTAATGGTTATAAATTCAATACTAATGAAAATGATGAAGACAGTACCATGATGAATAGTGGGGTTACACTTGTGGTTGAGGCGATGCATGTTTCTGGTTCTATGGTCAGAAATCCAATTTATGCGAATATCTCATACTATGACATCATCAAACAAATATGGGAGTTGGGTTATATGAAATTCAAAGTGCCGATTTTTCAATGCAAGTGGGTTGATAACAGGAGTGCGGTAAAAATAGATGAATTAGGATTTCTGAAAGTTTATTTTAGTAGGGAAGGGGAGAAAGAAGAACCATTTATAATGGTATCACAGGCAGTAAAAGTATTTTATGTTCTAGACCCCATAAAACGAAATTGGTCAATTGTTCTGTTATCGACCAAAACAAAAGAAGGCTTAGATGAATGTTCAACAGAGGATGTCCCTTTTATAGGGAATTCACAATCATTTCATAGTGGTCCCAATGTAGAGGACATTTTTTATGTCAGAGGAGACCACAATGAAGGGATTTACATAGTCAATAGTGGAGTCAAATCTATTTAGCCTTTAAAAAAATATAGTACAATAATCAGGTTATTTGTTTATTGTAATATACATTCTGTTACTTTATTTTATTATTTATTTGCTACTGCTTTTATGTAATTTAAATTAAATGTTAATCCACTTCTATATATAATGACTTCAACACCTGCTGATTTTCCCAATCCCGTGGAACAAAAGGTATCTCAACCGGTTGTTGGTGGTCCCAGTGCAGAGAAACAACAAGGTTCTCAACCAGCTGCTGGTGGTCCCAGTACAGACAAAAAATAATTTTCTCAACCTATTGTTGTTGGTCCCAATGCTGAGGTACAAGAGGATTCTGAACCTGTTGTTGTTGGTCCCAGTGCTGAGGTACAATAGTTTTCTCAACCTATTGTTGTTGGTCCCAATGTCGATGTTAGCACTACAGAAGAATATATTGATGATACTTTTGAGGAAATGGAAGGAAATTAAACCCTAAATGCACAAAAAACCAGAGCGCCATAGTTCGAATGTTTTAGCCAAAATCCTAAAGGAAAAAGTAAAAGTCATCCAATTTGATGTGGGATGGAATAATCTAGGCCAACATGTTAACCCCAACAGATCCATCTTCAGTATCTACATTGGAATTTTCACTCGGAAATGCGTGCCGATTGATGTACAGTCATGCCACCATGTTGTCACTAGGCTTAAGACACTAATGTGGGAAGAGATTACGGTAACATTATGATATCATTTTTGAAATTTATTAAAATAAAATAAAATAAAATAAACATTGACTTACTCTTCATCATCCATTTTAGATTGAATTTTTAGTAGATCCCTCACACAAGGAATATGTATTTAGAGTTGTAGTAAGGATTCATAGAGGTTTCTGCACATTTTTTACAAAATATCATCTGAAAAATGTTGAAGTGAAAATGAAGTTGCACCCACCTCCTTTTTATGCACACTTGATATCCTAAGGAGCGTGTGATGCATTTCGTAACCATCTTGGTGAGAATAATTTTTAGGTACATTGTCTGTGGTAATATGTTGTTTGACGTTGCTTGTATTCATCACTTTTATTGACAGTTTTTTATTTATGAAATA
Organism: Viscum album; assembly: GCA_963277665.1. Classification (NCBI taxonomy): domain Eukaryota; kingdom Viridiplantae; phylum Streptophyta; class Magnoliopsida; order Santalales; family Viscaceae; genus Viscum; species Viscum album. The sequence continues at coordinate 1,696,924,304 of OY728147.1, forward strand.
GAAATTGAGTGCTGAAAATAAAAAATGCAAAACAGAACTTGTGTACCCTTACCTGAAAGCAAGGATGGGGTACACTTCATGTGAGAAAAAAATGGTACGTCTTTTAAATTTACCATACTACTTGTATGTGACATAAAACAACACCATAATCATGTTTCTCTATTTATATGAATATTGATGAATCTAAATCGAAAGCCATATCCATCCCATGTCATGTGATATGGATAGAGGATTGTGTAAATAAAGAGGGGATATTGATAGATGAAAACGCACAAAAAGTGTGGTAAACATATGTATGTATGACATAATATAAATTTGATTTGATTTAAATCGCTATTACATTACAATAACTAATTATTTTTCTATATTTTCTATTTGACATCGTTAAAGGAAACAAAAAAACCCACACCAGATGCAGAAATACTTTCAGAAGCCTTGAAGTAGCCAGAACAAAATGTTCATGTTAGATTTGAGTGTTTTGGGGTGACACCCCGAACATATTTTAAAAAAACCAAGTGGAGGATCAAAATGAAAAAATGGAAAATATGATAGAAAAATTAAGTATTTTTCAAGAAGAATTACAATAACAGAGAGAGATGATAGCATGTTTGATGGGGGAGATGCAAAGAGAATAAAAAACTCAACAACAACTCGTTTGTGATGATCTCGCCCCACCCCCACTTTCTTTGAGGTGATCCATTCCCCTAAAAACCTGACGTAGCTAAGGTAATGCATGTTTTATTAATTGTTTTTGTGAAATGTGATTCACAAAGACACTGATACATTTCCTGTACTAATATTCTACAGGGTGAAAATGACTATGATTTATATCTATCAACTCCCACCTATCGCCTTGTAGCGTGGGCTATGATGTTCAATACGTAGAATGACATGATGCATAACAAAAAAATTCCAACATATCATTTTGGAGTGTCAATTAACATAGATAATGAGCCAAGTACTGGGCTACCTGTTCCAAATGACGATGATGACATTCATACAGTTGAACAAGTTGTTGGAACATTCATCGCATGGTTGGAAAGTCTTGTAAAAAAACATGTTGAAAAGGTGGTATCAATTTAAAATTTATTCTTCAAGATGAACCATTAAAATTTAGTAAAAAACTGTCTGAATCGATGAATGTTATTACAAAATGGCAAAGATAAGGGGTGAAACAAAATATCAGCTCAAAATAATCTCAAGGATCAACCAACCGATTGAAATGGTCTACTGAGAGCACCTTCACCCCGCCCGTTCTATATCCACAGTTAATATCATTGCAAGCTCATATAGATACAAAGTTGATAGATGCCAATGCTCAAACAGTTGATTTTGAAAAAAAATATGTACGAAGAGGAAGCATAAAGTTTAATTAGTTCTGAAAATGTAAATGAAATCCTCAAGTATGAATGGATAGGCACCTCAGTTATAAATGTATACATGAGGTATGTTTTCAAGGTTTTATTTTACAAAAGCTGATATAATCTGACAATTATGACTAAATACATTTTATATTTTTTTAGGCATATATATGAAAAAAAATTGAAGGGATTTCCCAATGAACAAAAATGTGGACTCATTAGTCCTCACACCACCTCTTCAAAAGACGAAATATATTCTGATAAAGAGGCTGTAATAATTTCATCCCTTCTCAAATCATTTGAAAACAAAATTTTGGATGATAGACTCTTTTTTATACCAACGATGCAGGGTTAAACTCTATAATTTAATCATATATATTTTCATTTCTTTCTTTACATTTTTTGTATTTTTAGGAAGCAATGGATGCGGATTGTGGTGAATTTGGATACTCAAAATATTTTTTTTTCTGGATTCAATGCATGGATATCCATCAAACCGACCACGCATGATAGTGTTTATTAATTTTTAATACACTAGATCCAATATTTTAAAACTGAACATATAATTATATAATTTATGTTATCTTTTAATGAGGATTATGTTATGTTAGGTTGGTGCATCAATATGGTCTACTACGTGGAATGAATCCAGGGACTAAGGATAAGAATGCCTATAAGATCTACAATAGGAAAATGTATCCTAGTATATATAATAACATTTCACTATAAAAACACATATCAAAACAAATTACTTGTTTTTTTGATGTTTCTACAGTGTCCAAAAAAAACGGAAAGGACAGTGGTTATTATGTTTGTAAATTTATAAAAGATATTGTATTTCATCAAAAAACTAACATCCCTGAAGAGGTATTTTTGAAAATAATTATGAGTTCATTTAAAATATTTATTAATCCTTTGTGTATTTAAATTTTTTCACTAGTACCATGACTGTCTCAAATACTCATATTCACAAGATGATATATGTGTGTTTAGAAAATAATGGGTAATATAACAGATTGAATATTGTACACAAATAGGATGAAGGTGCATTCCTACAAATGTTATTCATATTTGATCATTGATATCTCCCTTGTTTACACTTATTTACTATATATGATCACCCTTTATTATGTTTTATATCCTTAGGTTATAAAGATTATTTTTAGAAATGATTTTTTTAGTAAAGCATAACTCATTGGACTACACTGGTCGATAGTGTGGAAGTCGACCAATGCATAGCCTTTCAGTCCACTCACGAGCATCTTAAAATCATGATGGGAACCAATATCTTAGATTTTCAGTTTTCTAATTTTAGTTTCCCTTACATGTGGGTGGGGTGTCCAGGAGGGAGGGGTGTCCAAGAGTGGGGGGTGTCCAGGAGGGGGTGTATCCAGGAGGGAGGGGGTGTCCAGGTGTGAGGGTGGGTGGGGGTGTCTAGGAAGGGAGGGGGGCTATCTAGGGGGTGTTCAAGAGGGGAGGGGGGTGTTTCCAGAAGGTAGGGGGTGTCCAGTCAAAGATCCATTCAATAATGATAATATAAAATGTGTAGATCACTTATAGAGTAGCATGAAGTGGGTCCGTAGTGAGGCATCAAAAGTTTCAACCAACCAAACAAATTCCAAGCCCATGTAAAGGCCCAAGAATTATATTCCAATTCAATTTGAGGACAGATATATCTTATTTAATGTCATAAAGAACCAACATATGCATCATTTACCTTTATCACATTAGATTTATGTGAAATTTCATTCTTATTCCTCCAATATATTTTTGGTTTGGTGTTTTTCCTTGATTTGTTGAACTGTATCTCTTCAAAATATATATGATTTTATAATTCATATTATTGAATGATGGTGTATGAATGATATTTATACTATTATCAAATGGTGGATGAAATATAGTTTGATAAAGAAGGTTATTAATGGGTATACATTAAATAACTAGGAGGGTGTGTCCATGAGGGAGGGGTGTCCTGGTGGGAGGGTGGGTGGGGGTGTCCAAGAGGGGAGGAGGGGTTGTCCAGGAGGGGAGGGGGTTGTCCAAGTGGTGGGAAGGGGAATATCTATGGAAAGGGAGGGGCTGCAAGGGGAGGGAGGGGGGTTGTCCTGGAGGAGGGAGGGGGTTCCAGGTGGAGTGGTGAGAGAGAGGGGTTGCAAGGGGAGGGGGATATCCAGTGGTAGGGAGGGGGCTGTCTAGGGGGTTGTCTCGGGGAGGAGAGGGAGTTTTTCCAAGAAGAAGGGGGTGTCCAAGATTGGATGGGGGATGTCTAGGAGAAGGGGGGTTGTTCTGGAGGTGGTAAGGGGGTTGTCTATGGATAGGGAGGGGGGATGCAAGAGGAGGGAGGGGGTGATGTCCAGGGGTAGGGAGGGGGGCATTGATGTTTACGGGAGTGTCGAGGTAGATCAGAAAAAATAATAAAATAATGTTTTGAGCCTTTAGTAAGATCAAAATGTTTCCTTTAAATAGACTTTAATATCATAATTTAGTCCATCAAAGACATCAATAAAATCCCAAAAGATAAGAATGAAATTCACTCAAATGTAGGTTGTAGAAGCCATGCATTTTGTGCCAGGTTTTTTCCAAAAGATTCACCCAGGTTCTTAAAATAAGAATTTGTTACAGTTCTCTATCTCAAGAGTGATGGTGTGGTTCCATCAATGGGGTTTTTGCCTCTGAACATTAACGTCATATGGTACCACTATATTAAATAGCACGGATTCATAATCAGTTGTGGTCTGAATGGCAGTGAAAACATCTTTATGGCTATCTTCTCTCATGTTTTCACTCATGTGTCCTATCTACTCAGTTCCCTTCCACCAAAAAAAATTTTTATGTTCCTTGGGTAACTTGGTTTTCATCACATGTGACTGTGATCACATTCTCCATGTTTTTCTCACCTCTATGCTATATTCTCCATGATCAATATTGTCCGAGTGTTGTCTACCGCAGTTTCTTTGAGTCCAGATGCATGCTTTTCTAATTTCACCATACTTTCAGACTACGGCATGTGGTCTTGTGGAAAAAAATGTGTAGATGGATCCTCTCACTTAGTTTTAGTCACATTTACCACCAAAGATTCTATAACGACCCATACTTTACATACATTATTAATACTTCAAAATTGAATCACACTTATTACAGCATATGACAAAACCACAAAGGACTGTATAGGTATAGTGTCTTTAGAAACTGGGAAACATAAACAACTGGTTCATAAATCTTCTACAGTGTCTCCCATTTATTTCATCATATCTAGGGTCCCTTTTAGCATATTCTACTTAATATCCATCTTCCTGACCTGGGGAAAAGAAAACATAAAAGGGGGAGCTCAAATGCTCAGCAAGGGCAAATAAAGGAAATAAAATTCATATCATATTTTTTTGAAAATCATAACCTGAAAAGAGATCATAATATCATAACATGGAACAAATCATAGAAGTGAAAATGAGATCCCCATAATCATAACATGAAACTTGAAACTTTGTGTCATGCACACATAATCATGGAAAATCATTTCTTTTAGTCATGACTCATTGCCAAGACTATCTTAGTGGACAAAGTCCCTTTCTGAACCGAGTCACCCTCGTTCCAGTCATGTTTCACTGAACCGGTATAACCTACTGTTCCATCCATGTCTATCTCATGAGATATAAAATCTTTACCAAATGAATTGGAGGGAGATATAGGTCTCACCCATCTTATAATGAATCCTTTCTTATGTGTTCCACATAATCATAAATCATACATCATCGCATAACACATGTAACAAAAATGGGATTCTTGAAACATCATGACATCATAAAACAAACCATATAAGGTATATGACTTCGTAAAAATAATTCCCTCACAACATAATCAAATCAATTTAATAATAGGGATAAAAACAGAACTCTATATTATCTTAGATGAAAAATAATTTTGATAAAACATTTGAACTCCATTCTTGAGGAAAATATCCTTTCTACTTCAAAAATACTTTTCCTTTCTTAAAATTTCATAAAATTCTAAACTAAAATAAGTTGATTAAAAAATAAACTTGAAAACTTGTAAAGGAAGCTTCTTGGAAATAATGTTTTAAAAATCCATTCATGCCGTATAAGTTAAAAAACATTCTTTGTACTTTTGTCGGAAAAGTCAAAAACTACCTCGTACAAAAAAATGACAAAAGATTCCTTTCATATTCTTTAATAAAAACTCACCGAAAGGTAAAATTGGATTTAAACTATTTTAAGTGGATTGAAACAATATTACATATTGAGGGAACATGGATGTGGATGATAAAATACACCCTAGTAAATGCCAAAGTAAAAACAATCTCGGATAAAAATGAGATTGTGATATTTTCCCTTACCTTAGGTCCGATTTGCTTTGTACGTGTCTGAAGCTCCTGTATAATGGTTTAAATAATGTTATTGACTTATTCCAGAATCATACATATTGATATGATATCATATATGGTCATATTCTTAGATTCTTGTTAGTAATATTTCATTGTTACTTGTTACTCGGGTCCTTATTGCTTTTTGTTCTTATGCGTGTTTTGCTGAATAAATTCTTATTATTCTTTTAAGTTTATAGATACCTTATATCCAGAATGTTATTAGTGTAACATATATCATATTAATTCATTCAATTCATTTATATAATTAATATGTAATGGTGATCATGTAGAACGAGTCGCATCACATCGTGGAGACGGTATTCCGTACGTACGCACGAGTGATGATATCGTTCCTATGATCGTGGAATTGTATTGGAGTATATATATGATATTTCAGTATCAATATTACTTTATAATAATCATAATTAGCTACTCATTACACCATTATACCCATCCTTGTAAGGTGGTGGTGGAAAATAGATTACACAATGGCGTGGAGACGGTATTTTGTACGTACGCATGCGCGGTGATTTCATTTTTCCGTAGGATGGATAGAAGGTGAATTAGGGTTGTTTCATATTTATAATAACATATCAGTATGTAAGTAATACTGATGTTATTACTTTATCATGAAACAACTAAAGAATAATAAGTTGAAAAAGAATGAAATTGAAAAGATCGGTAATGGATATTACCTCTTCTTTGTAACGCCTCTTTGAATCCTCCACTTAGGGAACTAAGATTGGTCTTTGAAGAAGACCAGGACCTCTAGGATTATTCTAGGTAAGTTGATAGGATAAAATGGCAGGGTTTGGCCGAGCTTGAGTGCTCAAATTGGTGTGAGGAGGAGGGGGAGGAGGTGCCCTTTTATAAGTGAGGAGAGGCGCACCTTAGGAATATCTCAAAATATTATTTTATATTAAAGTCAAAATCGGTTTATAATGGTTCCAATGGGTCTTATTTCGAAGCTAAAGTTGGTATGGGTCGAACTCCTATCAACCAATAGGATTTAGACAAGTTTAGGGTATTATTTTAACCTTATCAATTAGATTTAACTCTAAGTTAAATAATTTAACCTTTACCGTGTCTTTTTGTTTTCTTTCAATATATGGTTAATACACTTAATATAATATGCCAAAAGAACCCCAAATTATTTATTATTAATATATATATCCTTATATAAGTCATTTGGATGAACCTTAGATTTTGTTGGAATAAAATAACAATTAATAATATAATATTTGATTTAAAAACTATTTTGTGTCAATTTTGACACTATTTGATATATGATTTTTTTGAAAGTCATAACAGAATTATATGTTCGAAACAAGTTGATTAAATCAACAGTAATATATCATCGTAACCTAGAAAATTAGTGGAATTCATAAAAAGTCTCAAATTACATTTATTTTGGTGTTTATAACATCAATTATGTCAATATTTCATAAATAAGATAATTACTGCATCATAATTGTGTCATAACTAAATTAACTTATTTAATGTATAAAATTATAAATAAAATACCATTATGTAGGAAATATTTTTAGCTTTCTAATGAATATTTATAGTCGAATTTATCTTATGTATAACTCCATATTAAAAATGATTTACTTATTAAACATTGATTTTAACTATTTTAACCCCTCTTTAAAAAAATTAATAATGAATGTCCTAATCTAACCCAAGTGGGCCTAAATGGTCATATTTTATTCATAAGGTTGTTTTTTGTCGAATTAAACTTCTCCAATAGAATTAGGACATGTGTTAGGGTAATAGTAATATCATATTTACCCCTATTTACTATTAACCGCGGTAAAAAAAGTAAAAAGTTACTATTCACCAAAAAATTATTTTTATCTCATTGAACCACATTTTACTTACTGATATCAACCGTGTCTGTCAGATTTTCGAAATTCTATTCACAGAAGCGGTAAAATTAAGTTTTATGAAAAATTCAGTTTTTAACCTACCACTTAGTGGTTTCACTATTCATCAAAAATTGAAAGTTTTCAGAAAAATACCAAAATTTCACCCTAGGCTAATTTCGGTATTCCGAATCCAAAAATGAAGTCCATTTTGAAAAATAAAATTTATAAAATTTCAAAAAGTGGTTATTACTATTTATAACGGCTAGTTTTAATAATATTTTAATAGCATATCGTTGTTTAGTGAAACTCGGTATTACGTACGACGCAAGCTATCGAGGAAGGTCGCGATTGCGTGTAAAGTAAGCCAAGCAAGTGTGTAGTGAAAGATTCCTTTGAACAAAATATTACTCATAAAAATCTCGGGTGTTACATTCTACCCCCCTTAAAAAAAATTTCGCCCTCGAAATTCGTCACTTTGTAACAAACAGATGAGGATACTTCTCCCTCATCATATCCTCAAGCTCCCATGTAGCTTCTTCAAGTTGGTGGTTCCTCCATAAAACTTTCACCAATCGAGTGGTCTTGTTTCGTAGGACTTTTTCGCTACGATCCAGAATCTCTATCGGTTTTTCTTCATAAGGAAGATCTTGCTCCAGCGGTACAGCTTCTGAGCTGAGTACATGTGAAGGATCAGGTATGTACTTTCTCAGGAGAGATACATGGAACACATCGTGAACTTGAGAGAGATTCGGTGGAAGCGCCAATCGGTAAGCTACCTTTCCAACACGATCTAGTATTTCTAAAGGACCGATATATCTAGGGCTCAACTTCCCCTTCTTTCCAAATCTCATAACCCTCTTCCAGGGAGATATTCTTAAGAACACTTTATCACCCACTTCAAACTCTAGGTCTTTTCTTCAGTTGTTGGCATAACTTTTCTGTCGACTCTGAGCTGTTCTTATGTGTTGTTGAATAGATCTGACCTTTTCTGCCATTTCATCAACGAGATCAGGTCCTAATAGCTTTCTTTCCCCAACTTCATGCCAGCAAGTTGGAGTCCTGCATTTCTTTCCATAGAGAGCTTCATAAGGAGCCGTCTGAATACTGGAGTGAAAGCTATTATTATAAGAAAATTCCACCAAAGGTAGGTGTTGATCCCAACCTCCTTTGAAATCCATAGAGAAAGCTCTCAACATATCTTCTAGGTTTTGAATTGTTCTCTCAGACTGACCGTCTGTCTGGGGATAATAAGCAGTGCTGAAACTCAACTCTGTATCCAGAGTATGCTGAAGACTTCGCCAGAACTTTGAGGTAAATCTCGGATCCCGATCAGATATAATAGAAAGTGGTACTCCATGCAATCTTACCACTTCCTTTACATATATCCTGGAAAGCTGATCTAGAGAGAAATCCTCTCTAATAGCAATGAAGTGTGCAGACTTTGTAAGACGATCAACTATGACCCAAATAGGATTATTTCCTTTGGATGTTTTAGGAAGTCCTGTGACAAAGTCCATAGTGATGTTTTCCCATTTCCATTCGGGTATGGGTAATGGTTGTAACATCCCCTTAGACTTCTGTCTCTCAGCTTTAACTTGTTGACAAACCAAGCATCGAGAGACATATACAAAAACATCTCTTTTCATGCCATCCCACCAGAAGTACTCTTTCAGGTCCCTATACATCTTCGTGCTTCCAGGATGAATATAGAATGAAGAACTATGAGCCTCATCCAGCAGCTCCTCCTTTAATTCGGGGATGGGAGGAACACAAACCCGATTTCTGAACTTTATTATCCCATCACAAACAAGGTTAAATTCAGGAACATTTCTCACCTTCTTTTGTAACTCGACATCTTCTTTCTGTGCCTCTTTAATCTTCACATGTATAGATGTTTGAACATTCATTTGAGAAAGATAAGATTTTTCCTCTTCCATTATAATTCCAAGATCCATCCTTTGTAAATCCATAAATATTGGTTCTTTTGTGATCCTCATCATGGATAAACTAGCATGGTCTTGTCGACTTAATGCATATGCCACCTTGTTTGCTTTCCCAGGGTGGTAATGGATTGAGCAGTCGTAATCCTTAATCATCTCCAACCATCTTCTTTGACGCATATTCAACTCCTTCTGTGTGAAAATATACTTTAAACATTTATGATCAGTATAAATGTCACACCTTTCACCATAAAGGTAATGCCTCCAAATCATTAATGCAAAGATTACCACATCCAACTCCAAATCATGTGTTGGGTAATTTTGCTCATGGATTTTCAACTGTCCTGAGGCATAAGATATCACCATATCATTTTGCATAAAAACACACCCCAATCCCTTCTTGGATGCATCACTGTAGATCACAAACCTTTCTCCACTACAAGGCAGTGTGAGCACAGGTGCACTGGATAACCTTCTTTTCAACTCCTTGAAATTCTCTTCACATTCCTCTGTCTAAACAAACTTAACTCCTTTCCGAGTCAACTTGGTGAGTGGATTAGATAATCAGGAAAAATCTTTTAAAAAACGTCGATAATATCCAGCCAAACCAAGAAAACTTCGGATCTCAGTTACTGTTGTTGGTATTGACCGTCTTTCGATAACCTCTGTTTTTGCTGGATCCACAGATATCCCCTCTTTTGAGATTATGTGACCCAAAAATGCAACTTTTTGAAGCCAAAATTCACACTTGGTAAATTTTTCATAAAGCTTCTCCTTTCTCAGGGTCTTTAATATAATTCTCAAGTGATCTTCATGCTCTTCCTTTCTCTTTGAATAGACAAGAATATCGTCTATAAAGACTACCACAAATTGATCAAGATAGTCTCTAAAGACTCTATTCATTAGATCCATGAAGATAGCAGGGGCATTAGTAAGACCAAATGGCATCACTATAAATTCATAGTGTCCATACCTTGTATGAAAAGCCATCTTTGGTATATCCTCCCTTTTGACCCTTAATTGATGATACCCTGAACGAAGATAAATCTTGGAAATGTATTGAGCTCCACGTAGTTGGTCAAATAAGTCATCAATGTGTGGGAGAGGATATTTTTTCTTGATAGTGATCTTGTTAAGTTATCGATAATCAATGCAGAGTCTCATTGATCCATCTTTCTTCTTAACAAATAGAACATGTGCTCCCCAAGGTGATGCACTAGGGCGTATGAATCCCTTATCAAGATTATCTTGGAGTTTCTTCTTCAATTCCAGAAACTCAATTAGTTCCATTCTATAAGGTGTCCTTGAAATAGGCAAAGCACCCGGTACGAGTTCTATTGAAAACTCAACATCACGATTTGGTGGAAGACCCGGTAATTCCTCCGGAAAGACACCATCAAACTCCCGTACGATGGGCATATTATTAATTGTAAGTTTCTCACCAACCATTTGAGATAAATAACCTTAATTTAGTGGAATCAAGACCCATAAGATGGAAGGAATTTCCACTGGAAGGTTATATTCATCCTTTCATCGATAGACGGTCGTAGATTGATCTGGAATATGAAATGTGACTTCCCTTCTTTGGAAATTGATATGAGCTCCATGTAGAGAAAGCCAATCCATTCCAAGAATCACATCAAATTCCACTAAAGGAAGGATCACAAGATTTGCAGGAAGCACTTTCCCACAAACTTCGATCGGAGAAGAATTATAAACTTTTGATGCGACTGTTGTGCCATTAGGTGTTGTCACAGCTAACTCAACATCTAATTGTTGAGGTAATACGGTGATACCCTTAGAAAATTTTTTAGAAATAAAAGAGTGGGTGGATCGAGAATCAAATAAAACATTTGCTACTTTAGAGTGGATGGTAAGTGTACCTTTCACCACTTCGTTATCGTACTCCACATCGCTGATAGAAATTTCATGTGACTTTCCTTTGCCTTTAGCCTTAAGATTTTGTTGACGTCGACCATCATCATCAACCCTTGGATTTGGGCATTGGTTGGCATAATTCCCCATCTCCTTGCACTTGAAACATTTAAGTGTAGTAGGTTCATTCTGTGTATCGCTTCCTTTGTTTGCATCATTAGACATCTTCTTCCCATTATCGCGGCATTCAAATGCCCGATGACCTTCCTTTCCACATTTGAAACATTTACTTGTCCCTTTAAGACAACTCCCTCCATGTTTCTTTCCACACTTTGAGAATAAGGGAAAGCCCATCTTCTTTTCAGTGTGCTCTTTAGATTTTCCTTTGAATTCCATCTTCCTCTTCATATCAAACCCATGTGACTGATGGGTTACTCCAATATCCATCTCGACTTTGAGAGCACATCGAACGATTTCCTCGTAGCTATTGAAGTACCTTATGGCTAACGCCCTTCGAAGACTTGGTTTTAAGCCACTAAAGAATTGATCGATCTTACTCTCAGGTTGGATAATAATACCAGAAGCTTACCTTGAAAGTCTTGTAAAATTTTCTTCATAGGTACCAACAGATTCATCATCCCTTTGCTTCAGTTCAAGAAACTCTTTCTCCATCTTTGTTCGGAGAATACGAGGGAAGTACTTATTGAAAAATAAGTTCTTGAACTCGTCCCATTCCATAGACTCAATTTCATCCCTTTGCCTCGTATTCTTAATAAGATTCCACCATTGATCAGCATCTCCTTCCAAACGATACACTGCTAGGATGACTTTATCATGTTCAGAACATTGAAGAATTGAAAATATCTTTTCAGTAGTACTAATCCATTGTTCAGTAACTAATGGATCAGTAGACCCGCTGAAAGAAGGTGGACGCTGCCTCATGAAGGATTCAACAGAATGTTGCTCCTTCCTTTGCTCGTTTGGAAGTCCCGCATGATTCATAGCATGAGAAAGTTGTGTGAGCATGGCTACAAGATTTGGCATTCTATCTCCCATATCGTTTGGTTGCTCAGGGGGACAATCATTGCATTTCCCATCGCATTCCGCATTAACACGGTTCCTTCGGGTTCTAGCCATTGACTAAAACCAAGAAGAATAGTGTGAGAAACACTAATTATAATAGGAAAACCACATAATCAAGGATAAAATTTCACATTTAAGGTCTTATCCTAGGGTATTCATGGCCATTTCTAAAACACTAAGATTGTGTTCTATGCTTAGACTTATCCTTAGGGTTTTTACTAAGACTTTCACATCCTAGTTTCCAAAGGTTGACTATACCTTTCCTCTGATACCAACTATAACAACCCATACTTTACATACATTGTTAATACTTCAAAATTGAAGCACACTTATTACAACATATGACAAAACCACAAAGGACCGTATAGGTATAGTGTCTTTAGAAACTGGGAAACATAAACAACTGGTTCATAAATCTTCTACAGTGTCTCCCATTTATTTCATCATATCTAGGGTCCCTTTTAGCATATTCTACTTAATATCCATCTTCCTGACCTGGGGAAAAGAAAACATAAAATGGTGAGCTCAAATGCACAGCAAGGGCAAATAAAGGAAATAAAAGTCATATCATATCTTTTTGAAAATCATAACCTGCAAAGAGATCATAATATCTTAACATGGAACAAATCATAGAAGTGAAAATGAGATCCCCATAATCATAACATTAAACTTGAAACTTTGTGGCATGCACACATAGTCCTGGAAAATCATTTCTTGTTAGTCATGACTCATTGTCAAGACTATCTTAGTGGACAAAGTCCCTTTCTTAACCGAGTCACCCTCGTTCCAGTCATGTTTCACTGAACCTGTATAACCTACCGTTCCAGCCATGTCCATCTCATGAGATATAAAATCTTTACCCAATGCATTGGAGGGAGATATAGGTCCCACCCATCTTATAATGAATCCTTTCTTATGTGTGCCACATAATCATAAATCATACATCATCGCATAACACATGTAACAAAAATGGGATTCTTGAAACATCATGACATCATAAAACAAACCATATAAGGTAAATGACTTCATAAAAATAATTCCCTCAAAACATAATCAAATCAATGTAATAATAGGGATAAAAACAGAACTCTATATTATCTAAGATGAAAAATAATTTTGATAAAACATTTGAACTTCATTCTTGAGGAAAATATCCTTTCTACTTCAAAAACACTTTTCCTTTCTTAAAATGTCATAAAATTATAAACTAAAAGAAGTTGATTAAAAAATAAACTTGAAAACTTATAAAGGAAGCTTCTTGGAAATAATGTTTTAAAAATACATTCATGCCGTATAAGTTAAAAAAACATTCTTCGTACTTTTGTCGGAAAAGTCAAAAAGTACCTCGTACAAAAAAACGACAAAAGATTCCTTTCATATTCTTTAATAAAAACTCACCGAAGGGTAAAATTGGATTTAAACTATTGTAATTGGATGGAAACAATATTACATATTGAGGGAACATGGATGTGGATGATAAAATACACCCTAGTAAATGCCAAAGTAAAAACAATCTCGGATAAAAATGAGATTGTGATATTTTCCCATACCTTAGGTCCGATTTGCTTTGTACGTGTCTGAAGCTCCTGTATAATGGTTTAAATAATGTTATTGACTTATTCCCGAATCATACATATTGATATTATATCATATATGGTCATATTCTTAGCTTCTTGTTAGTAATATTTCATTGTTACTTGTTACTCGGGTCCTTATTGCCTTTTGTTCTTATGCGTGTTTTTCCGAATAAATTCTTATTCTTCTTTTAAGGTTATAGATACGTTATATCCAGAATGGTATTAGTGTAACATATATCATATTTATTCACTCAATTCATTTATATAATTACTATGTAATTATGATCATGTAGAACGAGTCGCATCACATCGTGGAGACGGTATTCCGTACGTACGCACGAGTGATGATATCGTTCCTATGATCGTGGAATTGTATTGGAGTATATATATGTTATTTCAGTATCAATATTACTTTATAATAATCATAAATAGTCACTCATTACACCATTATACCCATCCTTGTAAGGTGGTGGTGGAAAATAGATTACACCACGGCGTGGAGACGGTATTCCGTACGTACGCACGCGCGGTGATTTCATTTTTCCGTAGGATGGATAGAAGGTGAATTAGGGTTGTTTCATATTTATAATAACATATCAGTATGTAAGTAATACTGATGTTATTACTTTATCATGAAACAACTAATGAATAATAAGTTGAAAAAGAATGAAATTGAAAAGATCGGTAATGGATATTACCTCTTCTTTGTAACGCCTCTTTGAATCCTCCACTTAGGGAACTAAGATTGGTCTTTGAAGAAGACCAGGACCTCTAGGATTATTCTAGGTAAGTTGATAGGATAAAATGGCAGGGTTTGGCCGAGCTTGAGTGCTCAAATTGGTGTGAGGAGGAGGGGGAGGAGGTGCCCTTTTATAAGGGAGGAGAGGGGCACCTTAGGAATATCTCAAAATATTATTTTATATTAAAGTGAAAATCGGTTTATAAAGGTTACAAAGGGTCTTATTTAGAAGCTAAAGTGGGGATGGGTCGAAATCCTATCAACCAATATAATTTAGACAAGTTTATGGTATTATTTTAACCTTATCAATTAGATTTAACTCTAAGTTAAATAATTTAACTTTTACCGTGTCTTTTAGTTTTCTTCCACTATATGGTAAATACACTTACTATAATATGCCAAACGAACCCCAAATTATTTATTATTAATATATATATCCTTATCTAAGTCATTTGGACGAACCATATATTTTTAGGAATAAAATAACAATTAATAATATAATATTTTATTTAAAAACTATTTTCTGTCAATTTTGACACTATTTGATATATGATTTTTGTGAAAGTCATAACAGAATTATATGTTCAAACCAAGTTGATTAAATCAACACTAATATATCATAGTACTCTAGAAAATTATTGTAATTCATTAAAAGTCTCAAATTACATTTATTTTGGTGTTTATAACATCAATTATGTCAATATTTCATAAATAAGATAATTACTGCATCATAATTGTGTCATAAATAAATTAAATTATTTAATGTCTAAAAATTATAAATAAAATACCATTATGTAGGAAATCTTTTTATCTTTCTAATGAATATTTATAGTCGAATTTATCTTATGTATAACTCCATATTAAAAATGATTTACTTATTAAACATTGATTTTAACTATTTTAACCCATCTTTAAATAAATTAATAATAAATGTCCTAATCTAACCCAAGTGGGCCTAAATGGTCATATTTTATTCATAAGGTTTCTTTTGGTCGAATTACACTTATCCAATAGAATTAGTACATGTGTTAGGGTAATAGTAATATCATATTTACCCCTATTTACTATTAACCACGGTAAAAAAAGTAAAAAGTTACTATTCACCAAAAAATTATTTTTATCTCATTGAACCACATTTTACTTACTGATATCAACCCTTTCTGTCGGATTTTCGAAATTCCATTCACAGAAGCGGTAAAATTATGTTTTATGCAAAATTCAGTTTTTAACCTACCACTTAGTGGTTTCACTATTCATCAAAAATTGAACGTTTTCAGAAAAATACCAAAATTTCACCCTAGGCTAATTTCGGTATTCCGAATCCAAAAATGAAGTCCATTTTAAAAAATAAAATTTATAAAATTTCAAAAAGTGGTTATTACTATTCATAACGGCTAGTTTTAATAATATTTTAATAGCATATCGTTGTTTAGTGAAACTCGGTATTGCGTACGACGCAAGCTATCGAGGAAGGTCGCGATTGCATGTAAATTAAGCCAAGCAAGTGTGTAGTGAAAGATTCCTTTGAACAAAATATTACTCATAAAAATTTCGGGTGTTACAGATGCAATCGGAATCCCGATCGCATCTCTCCCATTCAACTCCTGATTTCTGCCTCTGTCAAAACGTGTCAGTCTCCTCCGTAGCTAGCATCAACCAATCATATTCTTTTGCCTATGTCTTAGTCAATCTCATCGCAAATGTAAGTTGTTACCCCTCTTGTTGTGGAACTTTCTATGTAATGCGCAGCAAGTTAGTGGCGTGTTTCATTATTCAGCTTCCTCCGTTAACTCATGTTCCCACATGCATTGCTCTTGATCCCACCACTGCTGGTGCAACGTGAGAGCTTTCATTTTGGATACAATGGCTTAATTCTGAAAATTTCAAGGATTTGTTCTTCTTTTTCTAACATAATTTTTTTTATGAAAATATGTTCATTTGTTCATACCCACTAAAATCTATTATTATTATTGTTACTATTGTCGTTGATAGATTTGAAATTTATTGTCTTTCATTTTCCAAAGATATCATTTGGTTTTTGATGGTTCAATTTCACTATAGATTTTCAAAACAATATGTTTTTGTTCTGTCCAAGGGGTTGTCTCGGGGAGGGGAGGGAGGGGGTTGTCCAAGAAAGAGGGGGTGTCAAGGAGTGGAGGGGGGTGTCCAGGAGGGGAGCGGGTTATCCAAGAAGGGAGGGGGCTATCTAGTGGGTGGGAAAGGGGTTTTCCAAGGAAAGGGAGGGGGTGCAAGGGGGTAGGGGGTTGTCCAGGAGGAGGGAGGGGTTGTATGTGGAGTGGTGGGAGGGTGGGGGCTTCAAGGGGAGGGGGTGATCAGGGGTATACAAGGGGCTGACTAGGGGGGGTTGTCTCAGGGTGGGGAGGGAGGGGGTTGTCCTAGAAGGAGGGGGTGTCTGGGAGGGGAGGGGATGTCCAAGAGTGGTGGGGGGGTTGTCCAGGAGGTGGGAAGGGGGTTGTCCAGGGAAAGAAGGAGGGTAGAAAGGGGAGGGAGGGGGTTTTCCAGGGGAGGGGGGTTGGAGGTGGAGTGGTGGGAGGGAGGGGGCTACAAGTGGAGGGGGTTGTCTAGGGTAGGGGAGGGAGGGGTGTCTAGGAGGGTAGGGGTGTCTAGGAGAGAGGGGTGGCTATCTAGGAGGTGGGAAGGGGGATGTCCAAGGAAATAGAGGGGGGTTGTAAGGGGAGGGAGGGGGTTGTCCAGGATGAGGTAGCGGGGCTACAGGTGGGGTGGTGGGAGGGGGGGTTGTCCAAGGGTAGGGAGGTGCTGCAGGGGGGTTTTCTAGAAGGAGGGATGGGGGGCTGCAGGTGGAGTGGTGGGAGGTGGGGTTGTCCAGCACTAGGGAGGGGGCTGTCTCGAGGAGGGGCGGGAGGGGGTTTGGCTAATCTCAATAAAGAACTAAGAGGTAAAAATAAAAGTGAACATGTATGATCATGGTCTATCTAATTGTGTAGGTTCTCTTCAGGCCCTCTCTAAAACTAAGAAATACAAAACAATATTCATAAGTCAATGAATCATGCTGAGCATCTTCTAAAATATTAACTCAATCCAAGGAAATATGGACATGTAAAGGTTGTAACATGTAACAATTAACATTTTATTAATGTATTGTTTCATATTAATGTTTAATTTATTTCATTATTGTATTACTAACATAATATTTGTTTTCATATAAAGGTGAAATCTTTTTCCAGAGTTCAAATACTTTTTTCGAAAACAAATACCATGGATGACAATTTTTTAGAGCAGATCATGGATGCATAAAGGATGAAACATCAATGTTTTTTAACTGTTTGTTGGATAATTGTAATTGTAACCAAATTAAACACTGTTTGAAATGTATATAGCAGTGTGTTGTTTTATATACATTATTTCAAGTAAAAGTATATAGCATTTTTTTCTTCTGTGCTTTGTGTGTAGGTGTTGTTTGTGCCGTGTGTGCAGGTGTTATCACATGTGTGTAGGTGTTGTGCAGGTTCTGGGTTTGCACAGGAAATTTGACCTTTATCAGGGACAATTAAGCGCTAATAAATGGATAATATATCAGTGATAAAAATAGCGCTGATAAAGGTATTATTTAACAGCACTATTTTTAGAGCTGGTGTATTATCCATTTATTAGCATTAAAAATAGCGCTGATAAAGGGGATCCCCCTTATCTTCTCTGAGATTAATTGTGCTTTTTTAGCGCTGTTAAAGGCAGTTTTTATTACTATTAGAATCCCTATTTGTTGTAGTGTAAATTAAACACTTCTAAAATATAATTTTTTTTCCAAGTCCTCTAATATATTAGATTCTATAATAGGTATAAATTTTGCTTACTTTGTATGTTTTTCCACTACTACCCATATAGAATCATGTTTCTTTTACATTCTTGATACGCCTATGATAAGATCCATCACAACATTCTCCCACTTTTTATAGGTATATCCATAGACTCCAGCATACCATTTGGTCTTTGATATCCTTCCTTAAGATACTAGACTTTTAGACATTTCATCATGTATTATTGAATCATTAATTTAATATATAACCACCAGAAATGTTCTTTCATCACCTTTTATACTTTTTGAACACCAAGATGAATAACCCATTTTGAATGGTGATATTGTATAAGAATATATTATTGACAAGATTGAAGAACTAAAATTCTATTCTAAAATCATAAAACATAGTTTTCATCTTCTTTCCAGTCATAAGGGTTCTCCCATTCATTTAGGTTTGACCTAATGGTGTTGTAATCAGGATATGATATTCGATCTTATTTTAATAGATTTATTTAGTTTAGAAAAAGGCCGACTAGAAAAAAAACTATATGCTCACCCTAGTAATCATAATCTAAATACATACCAGCAATCATAAAAATCATCTACCAATATTCATGTGGTTTTTAGACCACTTCACTATATGATTTAAAACTCATGGAATATTCTACAAATTTATCTTTACCAGGTGTATATACAAATTCAAAATTAAAAAATTGGAGGTATTCTATCTGTCTTCATTTCCATAGGATAACGTTTGATGAGAAAATATATATTTAAAACTATTATGTTCAATGAAAATTGTGAAATTTTTTCCCAAATAGGTAATGCATCCATGAATTTAAGGCATGGATAACTGCATTTAATTCCATTTCACATATAGGATAATTCTTCTCATTCACTCTAAACTACCTCAAACCATTTTCCACCACAAGCCCTCCCTATATGATAAGACAACCAAGAATGGATACATATGCATAAAAATATACCGCATAGTTATTATCTGGTTCTAGAATTATTAATATGGTTTCCAAGTTTAAATGAATTTTCTGTTCCAAAAATCATTACTAACATTCATCATTCCGTTAAAATTTAATACAATTCTTTATCTGAGAATTCATGGTAGAAGAAAGATTCGATATAACCCGAATGAAGAGACGATAATAGTATATTAATAATAGAAATATAATACCTCAAAAACCTTATTATCTTTCTTCCAATAGGCTACTATTTATATATTAATAGGTTAAATTAATATTCCTTCTTCAGAAATTACATTACTGAGTAAATGAAATTCCATGATCCAGAAGTGAAACTTATAAAACATATAATACAAATAATTTTCCCATAGTATACTCAATAAAATTTACAAGTTCTCATCATGGTCATTCTTATCTCTTGAGTACACCATAATATAATCAAAAAATATAACAAAAAAGGAGTCTAAGTACCTATAGAAGATATGATTCATCAAATCCATGAAAACTATCAGTGTGTTCATCCAACCAAAATGATTGATGGAATATTCTTAACAACCATGGAGACATTGAAATGAATTTTTCATACTATCATATATTCTAACTATATGTTTATATATCAATTTTATTTAACCAATTGGATCCCATTAATTGATAAAATAGATCAACTATTCTAGTAATAAGATATAGATTTTTAATTGTTACTTTATTCAACTTATGATAATCAACACATAGGTGGAGAGTACCATCATCTTTATTTAAACATAAACTCAGTGAATCCCAAGGTGATGTACTAGGTCAGAAAAAACCATTACATTCCTACCCTTCAAGATGGATCGTCAATTATTCTATCTCAGTCAGAGCAATCTTATAAGACAGTAGTGAAACCATGCTTGTTCCTTGGAGTAGGTAAATAGTAATTTTGGTTTCCCATTTAGGTGGTAATAAAAAAATCAGAAAAAATATACATGTTTGGATTCAATATTTCAAGAAGTGTGACTTTCCCTATTTCATCATCTATGCTCAAGGTCATTACTGCTAGCTAGTTGGACATGGTTCCATCAATTAACACTAAAGGTCATGTACTATGTGTATTTGTATCTCAATCCCCCTTGAAAAGGTGAAGGACTCCATCCTAGGATGTAAACATTACCTACCATGTGGAGTGATTTATATGAGATTTAAATCCCACTATATTGTTTATACCAAAGATTGAATCTGAAAAATCCATCTCCATGACTATAAACACTAAGAGAATATGCATTGTTTCAATTATAGTAGAACATGATGGGCATTTATATCTTTTACACCCTTAATGTCCCAGGGTTTTATTGATACTCAGGATATGAGGCATCATTTCTATATATAGTCCCAATTAATTTACAATAGAAGAATCAAGGAAATAATTTGACTCATCCATATCAAATAAGACATCAATAATAGAAGAGTTCAAAAGAGTGGTACCACACACCATAGATTGACCTAGTTTCTCACTGAAAATCGCCTATTCTGATCCTTATAACTATCACTCAACTATGATGAGATAGATCTTCCTTCTATACTGAGTTATTTATTGAACAACTAAAGTGTTCTTGGAAGATTTCTAGTTCACATATGTCAATGGATATGAACTAGTCTTATGATATTATTCCTTATAAGAATATGAAAGAAGATGATGGGTTGAACCAGTTCCACCATCTAATATATAATGTTTAAGAAAAAAACTTATTGAAATTGAATTTATGTCTTTAGTTGTGAAAATTCTTTGTTGGTGCAGTACATTCATTCTTCCTATTCATTAAAAAATTATACTAAAACAACCTCTTTTAGTATTGGATCTTAATAAAATAGCTACTTCTGTAGTATGATTCTTAAGTGTGATACCTTCAAGATAGT
Source organism: Viscum album (assembly GCA_963277665.1). Lineage (NCBI taxonomy): Eukaryota > Viridiplantae > Streptophyta > Magnoliopsida > Santalales > Viscaceae > Viscum > Viscum album. The sequence continues at coordinate 1,696,945,776 of OY728147.1, forward strand.
AGACATAGACGTTTCTATTATTTATATCATTATAGTTGAAACATGTCCCCATGGGAACAAAAAAATATAACTCAAAATATTCCCAACAATATATATTTATTCCAATATTTCCTTGTTAACCACATCCATATAATATGTAATACAGAGAAATATTATCTTGGGTTGAATATCTAGTTGCAATCCTAACTCAATGATACATGCCATCAACCATTAACTATCAACTACTTATGGAGGAAAATGAACTATGATCATAAACATAGCCACATACTCTTTCACATATAGGTATTATTATTTTAAGCTAATGAAATTTATTGTTTGTTCTATTCTGAAAGTATGGGAATAGAATTGTTAGTTGAAACATTCCTCAAAATATTTCCATTAAGTCCTTTGTTGAATTTATCTGGTGAAGATAAATCCCACCATCAGTGTTAAATATCATCCAATATATTTGTTTCCAACTTAATATTCATCTCAGTTGGTGTATTAAAAATATAAAATATGCTCTTCATTCTATTTGGAAATAATTTTTCTTATTTAGATTGATAATCCCCTTGAAAAATAGATTGTTTATGCTTCTAAATCTTTACAGGATGGTATACTTGCCTCAAATCCACATTTTCATTTACTCCGTCAACATCATGAAATGTTTTCACAATAATTTATACAAGTTTTTATATAACCTATAGATTAGGTGCACTCACATTTTTATCAGCGTCTTCCTACTAGTTTTTACAATGAATATCTAGTTCCATTTTTTATAAATCGAATGATACATTATTTACACCATTTATCTTTAGTAAATTAAGTATTCAATAAATTCTAAAACATTGTAAATAATTTTAATTACTTTGAGAAAAAACTAGTGTAACCATCATTTTAAAAAATAAACTTTTTTTAACTAATTTAAAAAATCATTTGAACAATAGATTAATACTAAAGTTGTAGTGGTAATCCTTTTACTAATTAAAGATATAAAATAATCACTAGATAAACCCATGATGATGATATAAAATCACTCTTAGAAGTTTATTACAACATTTTTGTACCCGAGAACCCAATAAAATTGATGTTCAGGATAAAAAAGTTAGCTATATATTTTTATGTAATACATTTCATGTTCTTATAGACCAATATCCTTACTACGAACCCAACTCAATTACTAAATAAACTGACATAATTTATCCAAAAAATAAAAATGCTTCATCCTTGAATGATACCATTTTGAACAGCCAACCCATCATTATTGGATTGAGAAGAGGTGAAGTGCTACTAGACATAGGTGAAGTCCTCAAGATACCAAAGTTTAGAAATATATTCCATGGGATTAGTGAACTGTTCTATATAGATTTTACCAGAATAAAACATTACCTTCTAAAATGAAAGAAAATAATAATACCAAACTACATGATGAATGAATAGTCAATAACATAACTCAATGAAATACTTATAAAAGTATAATATTAGAGTAAAAAAGAAGAATTAAATGAGAGAGAAAGTATAAGACTCAAAATAAAAAGACATTATAAATAATGTGTCACTATCTTAGACCATGATGCAGACACTACCCATCCCCAGCTACAGTAACCAGAACATGACGTCAAGGATCGCCACTAGATAACTAAAAAAGGTAAAAATTAAATGTATCTCCTTAGAAGACAACTTTAATGCACCAATGTTACCAATTATGGGGAGAGTATATCACTTAGTACCTAAAGACTTCCCAAAACACCCCATTTGGGAAGGAAGTAGTTATCACATTTTATTTATAATAGATGGTCAAAATATTATAACATTTTATAAAAATGTAACTATTGAAGAAATAAATTTAACCAATTAAATCCATAAACTTTTTATTTTATATTCCACTTGGAATACACTTTTACATGTACCATAGTAACATACATATTCATTTTGAAAGAAAATACCAACACCCGCGAACATTAATACATCTTTAACCAATTTATCAGTAGGTGATATCTTCTTGTCCCTTTACAGTCATATTGAGCACCAATTTTGTTTAAAAAAGGCCACATTCAATGAAATAAGAAAACGTTCCCCCATTTATTCCTAGGCCATTTTCTATATTAAAGTTTTTTCCAAAAATACATTTCTTTTGAAAAATAGTTCTTTTGAAAACAATTAATCAAACATTTCTTGATCATATTTAAAAACAAAATACATAGCCACATAAAAACTAGTGTTTTCCACATTAAATAATGAAGATATTTTAAATAAAGAAATGATAAAAAATTATAAATATTAATGAAAACATTTTCTAGAATAGTATATTTAGAGAGAAGACACATACCTCAATTTTTCATTCATAGAGATCTTAAACAATTGTATGAATCAAAATATTCCTCTTATTCCCATAAAAAATTCCACAAGGATCTCTTGAATAGAAATCCAAAACTATAGATCTATTATTACATACTAATATAGGGTTCAACATGATAAAATTTAAGGAGATCCATGATGAGAAAGACAGAGGATTCCCAGACCACTGATTTTATAAATAAACGTTCAATGATTCATTCCCCACAGAGTCCGGACATGGAAAATAATTGAAAATTACCTAGGGTGTCCCTAGAAATTTAGAGGGATAATAAGGAAACCATATGAAAAAAAATTAACCAAATCAAAAATTAGATCCTCTTGGTCTATTCATATCAGGAATTCATCAAGAGGCCACTTATATTGGTATTAACATCACCTCATATTTATTTTATGCAAAAAAATAATTTTATGGTTTGAATGTAATTATTATCCTAAACTAAACTATATAAACCATTCAGGATATTAATTGAATTAATTATATATTCCAAAACACAATTCACATTGTGAAACCACCCTTCATGACATGAATGTTCCATATAGAATGTCCTATAAACAGATTCCAATTTTTTTTCATTTTTCTCCTTTGAACACTTCAATTTAAACTATCCCCTTATACTAATAAAAAAATAAATCCCGTGAACATATTTCATACTTAAATTAGGAGTTCTAAACGTTTTTTAACATTGAATCATCAACCCAAATCAAAATAAAAGGAATAAGATCTCATCAATCATGATAAGAAAAATGAACATGTCAATACCAACAGATGTGTAACTTTTCTAGTTTTTTGTATGATTAAAATTTTATTATAGAGTATGATTGAGTCTTTATTGATTGAGGGAGTAATAATACATCAATCATCAGACTGGTGGTGATCTATGTGAGATAGTGAATCCACTCTAAACATTATACAAGTAGTATAACTTAGTAAATTTTTTAATATTAGCAGACAAGCATGTGTATACTCCATAGACATATTCTAATTAGGGTTAACTATGTAAAATAGATTATGACAGGTGATTTATAATATTCATATTTAGTTATGAATAGAAGTATGTTTTTCTAATTTTAAAAAATATATTTAATGAATTTTCGTTTGACATACCATGTTTCACCCCCTTTATTATGTTATTATCCCATAGTGGAACTATATAATTATATTAATGTATATTGTTTGAGTTTGGAAGTGATTTAATAAATAATATTCTTTTTATAAGGGGTTTACTTCACTTAGCTGTTTTGTAAATGATTGTTAATCAAAAGGGTATTCCAATCATTAATGGTAACAATTTTAACTATAAAAGAATTAGATTAAGTACAAATTTTGTTCAATAAAAATGTATTTTTTAATGATTTATATTTATATAATTTCTATAATAATAGAAATAATAGTAATAAAATAATGGGATCATAAGAAATTTTAAGTCAATACTAAATTAATTAATTCTCTTGGGGGATATTTTTTTTAAAGTAATGTACTTGAAAGTTGTGTCATGTAAATAATTAAACTCCATATTGGAAATGTCTTAAAATATCTATGAACATAACATGTAGTTGAGAGAATAAAAATGAAGGTTTTTTCAAATATATAATAAGACCTATTGATTCACCTATAAATATTTGTTGATTCGTTATTTCTTTAAGTGAATGCGATCGTTAAAGACATGCATTGACTTGATGAGTATCTTAATGATTTTAACATTAAAAAGTGGGTATTAAAATAATATCTATATCCCATTAATACAAAGGTTTCAATGATTTTAAAAAAGGATCTAAAGACCCTCATAATAAATAATTTTGATACTATATTGGTAGCCTATGAGTTTTTTACTAGTAAAGATAATCCTATGATAGAGAAAATATCTAGAGAAGTGGTGTTTATAGAAAAGAAGAATAATTCCATTGAAGAGGATCGCAGGGAAAACATTCTATGGGGGAATCTTGTTTCTTTAATCAAATATGAAAAATTGAATGTAAATTTCAAAGTAAATATTCACTGGTACCAAAACTAGATTTAAAATCAGTTTTTTTATAAATTATTGATGTTGTTTTTAACCAAAATATTTAATTGAGATGTAAAAACCCTTTCAAGATCAGTTTATCAAAAACTAATACTAAAAAATAGCTTGCGCTCAATTTTTAGTGTTGGTTTTCAGTAAAATAAACACCGAAACTCCAATGGGGGTCAGTTTCCAGCAACTATTCTCATATCAACCAACACTTAAAACTAGTCAGTTATAGATTTTTGGCATTGGTTTTTAAGAACCTTGACACCAAAAATCGATATTTGGTGTTATTTTTGATGAAACCTGAAACTTAAAACCCATATGTGGGTCGGTTTTCATTAAAACTGACACCAAAACCCAAATGGTATTTTTTAAATGTTTCAGCATTAGTTTTTGTGAAAACAAAAACCAAAAGTAGAAATAATTTATTTATAAAATTCAAAATTTTACTCTTCCCAAATATTTATAATCCGTATAATAAAAACATAGTATACAACAATTAAATAGAATTACTCATTAACAAAAAAACTACAAAAACATATATCCTTTTATCTATTTAACCAAAAAAATTATCTAGGCATTTTATTATAAAGTAGATTTCAAATATACATACTTGAAATTTATAGCATGCTTATTGTTTAGTATTGTTGAAGCATTCATTTGATATCATTATGTTAAAACACCTATAATAACTAAATAACTAGATTCTTGAACACATGTTATTAATAAAATGTAATATATTATTCATAAACATTAGAATATACATACCTCAAATTGTAATCAGACTCAACAAATAGATCACAAACAAAGATTGAAGATGGGTAAGTCAGTTTAGGGTATAAGACTTTGTATCATTGAATGTATAAAATAACATTGAATGATATTAAATTAAAAATAGAATACTATAACAAAGAATATAAAAAATTTAATATAAATAACATTATGAAATTCAATAGTTACCCCAGTTGTGATTATTTCATACATGAATGCTAGAATATAATACCAACATTCAACATGTTCTTGTTGACGATGAAACTATGATTATAAAACATTAACTCAATAATAAAAACCAATATATATATCAAAAAATTATAACAACATCTAATATAAAAAATAACTACCTTTACTTTCGCATAATTGATTTTAATTGGTTGCTTTAACAACATGTGTTCTTTGTTAAATTTTTTACATGAACTGCATTTTCAAATATATGAAATAATAATACATGTATAAATAATGATAATTAAACGTAATGGTCTTTTGAAAAACAAAAAAAACATACCTATCAAATAAGGTGGAAACAAATTTACAAACACTCCATGATAAAGATAAAAAACCAATATATGGTGCATTCACTTGGGAAAAATACGCCTAACATCCAATTCCCCCGACAATGCCAAAATTTTCAAAAATAATAACATTTATAATGATAATTACTTCATAATTTTTTTTTCTTAATTATCAAGAAATATAAAAAACAAACATCCAATCTCCATATGTGATAATCTCTCACATATATATGTGTATATATACAACTCTACTAGGATCCTACACATATTGCACTACCATGGAAATGTATTCTAGATCTATAAAACCAAAAATGGTTGTGATGTCCGTTTTACAAGAATCATGTGAAGATATAAAATTTAAAAAGAAAATATAGTTAGTCAATTTAAAATCATATTTTTCTTAAATAAATAAATAATCAAACGTCAATTTACTTACATAGAAAATAGCTATAACACATTCTGACCAAGCCCTCCAAATTAAACAAGAATCATGAAAACTAATTTTAATAAATTTAATGGATAATATCTTCTCCATATATAGAACATCATCTGAAACTCATATATATTAATCAAGGAATAATAAGCCTAATATAATATTTGTATACCATAAGAAATATTATATGTATCTGGAGTCGATTATTCAGGAATGTTTTGATTTAATTGTTCAATTTCTATTGCTTTTAGATAATCCTATATAAGTTAAATGTTCAAAAAAAATTATAATTATTTTCCAATAATATATAATTAATATTTAAAATAATTCTTACCTCATATGAAATATAACGAAGAAGGATCATTGGTCAAACCAAACAATTGACCTTGAAAATCCCCAACTCTAGTAATATCCATATTAGGAAATGGTAATACAATATTAGGATCATTAATATCAAGTACTGATACTCTATCCTAACTTATCTTTATAGGTCAGTGATGTACAGAATCCCCCAAAAAATATTCATGTCCTAAGACAACAATATCTATATGAGGATCTACAAAAAACAACCCATAGTATACGGTTTGGTATGAGTAAGTAGGTTGAGGATAAAAGTAGGTAGGTTGGGTAGGTTAGTTCAGCTGGGATGGAGGTGGAGGATCAAAATAACTAGGTTGTGAAGGGTAGTCCAACTAGGTTGGAGGTGAATGATCAAAGTAAGTAGGTTGGGCAGGCTGGGTTGGGCAGTCCGGCTTGGATGGAGGTGTAAGATCAAAGTAAGTTTGTTGGATAGGCTGGGTAGGTTGGGAAGGCTATACAGATTGTGAATGACTTTCCAAGTGTACTAATAAGGAATGTTTCACAACTGGTTGAATTTGATCACCCATATAATGGTTCATCTCTTTTAGCTTGAATTTTATGTATTCTATTTCTGGGTATATTAATTTCTTACTCAGACCAAAAACAGTTCGAATACTAACACCCACCTAATATTATCTAACACAGATGGGGTGTTCTAATTTCCTAAAGCAGTGGCTAGGATGTCCATCCAACCCTCACTTATAATAGATCTTTGTGTCTCTTTCTCTTAATATTCATCCTTAAAAGAAAAATGAAAAATTTATATTAGTGTTTACAATTTATAAAATAGAAAAATTAATGAAGAATTATTATTATTTACATACAATTTTATCAGCTAATTGTTGAGATTCTTATGTAATATAAATTTCATTTTTCTTTCCTGTCTCTAGTTACCATTATTAAAGGTGATTGGGAGGAGATGGAGAACCAAACTGGACCTCTTCTAAACCACTACAAGATCAATCTATTAATGCTTCAAATTTTTCTTCATTCATTTTCTGCTCTAAATAAGGATAACAACTATGTGATAAAGTATGAGGGTATACATTTTCTACTAGATCTCTTGAAGATATACCATGGAGGATTTTTAAATAAAAATAAATTAATATGTAATTAGATAAATATATAATAAATTTCACAATATAAAATAATTATCATACCTAAAATTTTTCATCATGAATTCTATCAAAATATTTTGTCCATGTATCTGCATCTATATACAGATACATAAGGCACGAGTTTTCAAACTATTTCTTTCCAAAAATATAATTTTTTTTCAGGATTGTTTTAAAATCTCTCCATCAAACCCCATATAAAGAGAGATTTATTTTCTTTATTTAATTTTTTTCCACAAAATTGAATGTCATATTAATTAAAAATGAAATATGTCAATTAAAATATTTAATATTTAAAAAATAAGATAAAATAAATAAATTGGCATATTTTACCATCACAACCTCTCAAATATGCTATTTCAAATTCTTGACCACATACTTCCAATCAAGATATTAAATAATAATCTAAAAATGTCTCTACATTGATATATAACTGATAAACTGAACTACATTTGGACTAGTTTTATTTTTATTATCATAAAAGAAAATATGAAATCTTTAATCTGCACGATAAAGTGATAGTTTTGGAAAATATGTGATACCACATTTACCAAAATCAGAACATGATTTCACTGTAGTAATAGCAGAAGTCTCCTCTATTGGGGACACATCAGTAGCCCTGGTAAAGAATTAGAAATTTAAAATTTCCTTTCATTATATAATTTTATTAATGAATATTTAGGAATACGAAAAAATAGATATACATCAGTAACTAATCCTCTCTCTCTATATCTGGAATTTTTACAAACAAGTGTAATGAAATTTTGTGTACCTTCATATTATTGAAAAACTAAATATTTAGAAACAAGAATGAAAAAATATATAAACAAATATGCAGGCATTTGTATGTTTCAAGAAAAAAATTATATATAAATAATTTCTAGAAAAATTAGGAAACTAATTTTGTGTTTTCCCATATGACTTCATCATGATTTTTATGTATTGCATGAACTATTTCTATCTTGTAGTCATTGTAATCAACTGGAAATCTTGTAATAGATGAATAAGACTCATGTAAATAAACAAAATCATCAGAAACATTCTTATCACCCAAATGGTATCTTTTTCCTTTCAAAATGATGGACCATTGATCATTATATGAATAAATGTCATAAAATATCTACTTTCCATGTATCTCTTTGATAAATGGTTCCTCATTTTAATTAAACCTTTTCAAATCAACAAGTGTTAACCACAATCAATCTGTTTCACACCACAATTTCTATCAACCCAATTACACTTAAACACAATGAATCAAATTTTTTATAATAAATTACCCATATATCCTCATGCACTCCAAAATACGCCTATGAAATAGAAATTGGGGTTTTAACTATTTCACTTGAAAAATGCACTACTTCAATGCTAACCATCACACCACTATTATGAACGGTACTCTTGTCATCCAACTTTTTTTTGTAAAATGTGTACCCATTAATATAAAAACCATTCCATATTATCACATTAATATATGGTCCCCCTGCAAACCATTTCAACATTTCTTAAGCAGATATATCTATTCTCACTTTCTCTTTGAACCATGAAACAAATGTCTTATTATGCTCAATCATCAACCACTTTTAATTTTTTTATATTTTCTCTTTAATTTAGAAATATGTAGTGATATATATGATTTAACATTATCAATGTTGTTCTAATTCTATAAATGTTCATGCATCGCTTCATTACAAGAAATAAAATTTATCTTTAAGCCACAAATCCCTCTACCTTCACTATCAACTGTCAAATGTCAAGATATAGGGAGACCAATATACTCCACTGTATATACATATTTAGTATAGAACTCAATCACATCTTCTGATATATATTTCATAATAATTGAGGCCTCCGGTCGATAATTATTTTTAACATATCCATTTATAATTTTCATATACCATTCAAAATGATACATCCAATATAAATAAATAGGCCCACATATTCTGATCTCACGCACCAGATGAAACACTAGATGAACCATTATATTAAAAAATGTATGTGGAAAATACATTTTTAGTTTAAAAAGTATAAGAGAAGCTTCATTATCCAACTCAAATAACAAATTTTTATTAATTACTTTGATACAAATAGATTTGAAAAGAATTGAATAACCTGATGATAGTCTTTCTAAGAGATGAGGGAAATATATTATGTAGTCTGACTGGTAGTATTTGTTGCATCAATACATGATATTCCTGAGATTTATTACCTATAAACTTGCAATCCTATACTTATATGAATTTTTCATATTTTAATAATATCGAATGTGTACTTTTATACCATATAAACATAGGAAAAAATTAAACTTCTACTCTTTCTTAAAGTGTGACACGTTTGAGGTAAATATGTTCTGTTTCCATTCATAGTGGGAACTAACTCCAAATGTATTCCCATTTCTATCAAAACCAATATACAACTCAATATATTTTTTTCCTTTTATGTCTAATAAATTCCCAATCAAACATTCACATCTATTTTTTTCAACAGCCATAACATCAATGTTATGTTTTATCTCTAAAAATATCCAATATGGTAGTTCAAAAAAAATAAATTGTTTCTTCCAGTTATTTTTTTTGATGACCAGAACTAATTTTCTTTCCAAATGTAAAATCAATATTTTCATCATATTGTAATATTATTCAACTGAAAATGGTACTGGGGGAATATTGTATTGTTGTAAACTTTTAAATTCATTTTTCAATCTCTGATAACGATGATCAATTCGTAAAAATATTTGATGTCCCAAGTACACTGTATTTCTTCCATTATACAATTGATAATATAAAGTCTCTTCTTCAAAAATTGGATAAATATTATGTCCCATAACACTGTATCTAGATATGTTTCCATATGCTAAAAATTCATTTATACTAAACATTATCATAGCATTCAAAAGAAAATACTCTTTCTTGTATGCATCAAAAACAATTATAAATGCCTCCCATATAAGATTTAAATCATCATTTAATGGTGAAAGATACACATCAATATCGATTTCTGGCTATTTTGATCCAGAAATCATCATGATCACCATAACATGTTTTTTCATCATACATATCTATGGGGATAAGTTGTAAACTACCCACAAAAGAGGCCACTAACTTTGTTGGATACTTAAGCTCTGATATGGATTCATTCCATCTATACTGACTACCATTCTAGGATTTCTAAATTCACTTCCAATGTCATGAAATTGATTATCAATTCTCTCCCATTATGATGATTCAGCAGGCTGGCGTAATTTACCATCAATGATATGTTCATCGGAATACCAACTTAACCTTTTTTCATCGATTTAATTGAAAATAGACACCTCAAATGAGGAATTATTGGAAGGTACCAAATTGATTTAGCAGGAAAATTGATTTTGATACCTGAAAACGAATCGAACATAATTTATAGGAATTATATAGAAGGATTATTGGAAGAAATTATTTTATTTAGCATGAGGTTTTATGTAATTACCTAATAATGAATTTGAATTGACTTTTGTATCCATCTTATAGCATGATGTTCCCAGTGTAGGATAGTTTGATAAAAATTCAAATTATTTCCTATAAAACACACCATCATTGGGGCAATCAGGTATCTTTTTAAACCCCAATCCCATTGGGCATAATATTTTCTTCACCTCATAATTGGAATCTAGAATCATGTTTTCTTCTTGAAGAATATCTTTTAAAAGTGCAAGTTAGTTAGAGAAACTTTTATCACTCCAACCATTACTTGGTTTCATGTTAGAAAATCTCAAAATGGATGATAAAATTGTATATTTACTAAAAATTGGGAATAATTGTTTCTTAGAATCTCAATAAATCATTCAACACCTGCTATTTTTTCAACAATTTCAATACCTAAATCACAAATTAAATCTTTAATACGATCATTTGTCACATTATGAATATTTTCATCAACATTATCTTTTTAATTTATAGATATTTCAACATTTTAGATCGAAGGTGTATAATTAAACCAATAACCATTAAAAATTAGATGATTCTTGATTTTTATATAGTTTGACATTCTCATCTTCGAACACTTCACAAAAGGATAGAAAATCAAATCAATGTTTTGAAGAATTTGTTTAGAAAATTCAACAAATTCATCAAATACACTTTCATATTCATTAGGGGCTATTAGTAACTTTATCTATTTTTTGAACCATTAAATACTTGACATCATAATATAATTGGTGAATATATTAAAAAATATAAAAAATTACACATATATATATATATATAAACTGATAAACTGTAAACAGAAACACATTTAATAAAAACTATTGATAATCAGATAAAAAACATCAGATGTGAAACACAATTAAAAATAGTAAACTTTTTATTTTCATATTATATACAAGTGTTTTATTGATATTATAATTTAATTATTTTCATTCATTTAACATTTATTAGTTCATTTTACACAGCTGTTACATTATTCAGGTGTTGTGTGTGTCAAAACTATTGAAGAATGCATTAATTTATTAGTTCATTTTTCATAGTTGTCACTAAAAATTGAGGTATGTTATAAGTGAAACTAACTCATCAAAATTGATATTTAATTCTCACATCTCATCACTAAACCACCAATAGAGTGAAAAAAATCCTTTATACTCTCACATAGCTCATGATTAAGATGATTTAATTATATAATAATAAGGTCTATATCAATATATGATGTTACATACTAATTTATACCATTTGTGTGTTCTATTAGCGGTCATTGTGGTATAATTATACTATAATAAAACTGTATCCAAATAAATAACATATACATCCAATCTGAATATACCACATAGTATATTTAAAAAATTTATATCATGCCCCTATTATAAGAATTTATGACATGTTTCATTAATTTTTTTTAGAATTATATTCATTTTTGATGTCTTGTGTTATTTTTGTATATATTATAACATATTGATTAATTATGTTTGGAATCCACCATAAGTTCAAAAAATCCATGAACTCTTTTAACCTTATTAATTAAATAAAGTTCTATATAAAGTGATCAAATACTCATAAAAACAGACATACTAGTTTTATAATCTATAAATTAATATTTATTTATCTCTTCTTATATTATATAAAATTGGTTGTAACACTCTTCATAAATATAGAGAGTTCACATATTTTTGAACTGTGATTCTACTGGTTGTGGATTACTAGTGAACACAACAATCCTTTGACAATTTTTAAAGTATCCACGTCAAACTCACTATGAAATTACTAATAAACAATAAAAGATGTTCTATGATTCTATTTATAATATATTTACCAAGTATTATTTTTAATTATCTTAGGAAAACAATTTTATTAGGACATATTTTATATCTACAAAAACCATAAATATAATCAATTCCCCTTCAATAAAGATTTGTAGGATTATTAGATTTAAAAAAATTGTATTTTCATAACATAGATAAAACATATGGTGATAAAAGATATTTCACTATAAAATATTCTGTTTTTCAAGTCTATATAGTGATATAATGGGATTAAATAGATCAATACTGAAGGATAACCAATTGGATGATTTTTTAATATAGATTTTAATCATTTTTCAAGTTGTAACACGCCTAAAAATGGGTTTCATAAAACTTGTTATGATTTCCCAAAAGTGATATGAATATATCAGATACAATTATATAGTGAATTTAATTAATTTTATTATTTCATATGTAATTATATATATAATTTGGTTCCATAAAAATACAGATACTTTTTTAGGGGTGAATCAAGAAATTCAGTTCCTTTTACATTTTACCATAAAAAAATTTTACACGTGTTAAAGTGAATAACAATATAGATATGCACAAACAAAACAAACATCAAGGAACAACTAAATTAGGAATAGTAAATTTTTATGAGTTTTACTACTCAAAATGAACTTCTAAAACCCTGTAATTTTCTGTTAAAAATCATGATCACACATTCCAAAAATTTTAAAAAACAAACTCACAAAATTTGGAGTTCAAATTAACCTTGATTTTAAATCTAAACATTCTACCTTCATTATGTTGTAATAATAAACTTTATCTGCATGATCTAAAAAAATTAATCGTAGAAAAACATTAAAGATAAAAATTACTAAAATCAAACCACAGATTAGCTCATAAATAGGATTTCAAGAAGAAAATAATGTGGGTATGATGAAGTAATCAAAGAAGATATTGAATGGAGACCGAAGATCGTGAAAATCGAAGAAAATAAATAACAAGGTATTTCGAGATCAATAGGTGGTCTTTAATGTAATCACATTTTGGGATGGATTCGTCATGAGCAGTAGGGTTTCATAGATTCAAAAAATGAGGGTTTAGCGATAATGAATGATTTGGAATGATTTTTTGCGTCAGTTATTAAAAAAATGACGCTGAAAATTATGAGAAAATATTTTTGGCATTGATTTTTACAAAAATTGATTCCAAAAATATGTTTTATTATTATTATTATTGGTTCTAGTTTTTTAAAAACCCAATGCAGAAAATAAATTCTTTCGTAGATATTGGCATCAGTTTTACTAAAAATCGACGCAAAAAGGGCTTATAGAAAACATAATTGCTAAAATGACATAAAAAATATCCAACACCAATTATCTAGATATATTTAAACCTTATATAATCTATTAATTGATAATAATCCATTTTGAGCCTTTTTATATGTATAAAATATGAGTATAATTTTTTCTTTTCAAAGATTTCTAGTTTTCCCTCTCCCCCACTCTTCAAAGGGAATCCCATCTCCTCTCCTTAACAGATTTAAAAAGCCTTGTGTTTTGGTAAATTAAAACTTAAATACCTTCCTTAATTCCCTCCCCATGTCCTAGAGGACTTGTTTTGATTAGAAATCCAATATATTAATGTTTTTTGTATAATCCTAGAGAGGTGTTCGGAAGAAGAGGTATTGTTCTTAACCACGAATCATTGTTTTATTTCTTATTACACCTTCTTCAAGTGTTAATAAATAATTTTAATATTATAATATTAGTGTATACCATATAATAATATGTTATTATGATTATTTAAAAACAAAAAATCATCCACACTTTCATCAAATTGAAAAATGAAACCATCGCTCGTCTGTGTGGATGACTTCTGCCATGCGAATCAATTTAATTTGATTTCCATGATTTCTACTCAATTTTTTTCATGATGATGGGATTAATGTTTATATATTATATTCATTAAATATTAATAATTCTGGAAAATTAATATATCATATACCTCATTGCCTTACCGTTTATTGAAAAATGATAACATCGTTCTTGTGTTTGACGGACTACCGCCTCGCAAAACGATGTGATTAGTTTTTTGTTACCACATCACATGGATGGTACATATACGTGTATTTAAAGAAATAATATTATATTTATGATATAATTATAATTATATAATGATAAAATCACATTTACTTTTCTTACATTATAATAGTTGAAAAATAGAAACGTTACACTTGTGTATGTATGACCTACTGTCTCCATGATTGTTAAGTAGTTTATTTTTCAAAAACATAATTCATGGTTTTATTAAGTATAATAAAAGTTTAAAAATGATAATTATTTCATGAATATTATTATATATATGATTAAATAATAATCTCTTTGACCATAGTCATCTTTCCATGTTGATTTTGAATATCTGAGCTGAACATCGTCAAAACGTCTGAATTGAACCTAAATTATTAAGTAAGTTAACATAACATGATAATGAATAACATAAAATGGATAATAAATTTAAAAAAGGGTTTTATGAAAGTAAATAGTTTACATATGTTTATTATTATGGAAGATAAATAATGCAACTGACGAATCGGGCTCGATGTAAGGGATCTCTCTAAACCACCATTTTCTTTAGGTTATGATCATTCCCTCTATAATTCAACATTTCTCTATTTGAACACATGTAATGATTCTAAATTATATATATATATGTATCATAGATATATTCCTAGATTATTTTCTCTTACTTTTATTAGGTAATATATACCTTGTGTTCATTTCTCAAAAATCTTAATTATGAAATTTCCTTTGATTATGATAGGAGGCAAAATTATGTAACTCATTTTCTTTCTATGGATAATTCTTAAATTTTTTTATGATTAATTTAATTTCTTTTTTCTACACATAAATAATGAACATGTAATTATGGGTGCACCTAGATAGCACTAAAATTCATTAGATAAATCTTTAGCCTTAGGAGATGTAATGTTTAGTATTATGGAGTAAACCAAATCCATTATAGGACCTTATCCACCATGTGATATGTTTAGGATGTTTGCATTGACTCATTTTTATGTCATTTTATATGTTACTAACACATTTACTATGATGTCAGGATTTTATGAAACCATGTTATTTTTGTTAAGCTTCAATGTGATTAATCACAAGACTTCTCTTTTATGAAATCCTGTTATACGTTTGACTCAAATTTATTATTCTTTATCATGTTTATTCCATTACTGGGATTTTTATCTCACCTCTATCATTTAGGTATTCCCCAGGTTTTCCTATGTAGTTTTAGGAGATAAAATAGATTTTAGAGATCACTCTAGAGAATAAAATAATTTGTTATGATTTTATTTACTTTTATAGTATCATGAACCTTGTTTTCCAAACATTTTAGGCCATATTATCTTTAGGGATGTACTTATTGGATATTTATGTTTAAAACCATGAAATAATATGTGTCAAAGGATAGGGTCACTATAGTTGGCATCAGATATAGGGCTAGGTCTATTTTGTGATTATACAAGAATAATTTAGTGATAACCTTAGGGATAAGTATAAGGATAATAATAAGTATATAAAAAAATATAAAGGAATTTTGGTTAAGTATAGAGTGACTGGGTTCAATGAAATTGCATCCCTATCAAGATATTACAAGTATATGTGGCTCTGGAATAGTTTTACCATGGGGTAACAACCTTGAAAAGGACTCATTAAGTTTGGCTCGATCATCACCTGATGCATGACAACAGGCCTTACTGCATACCTAGTTTAACACACCCAGGGGATATTTTTTTAAATTTAGACACTCTTTATGAACCTTTATGAAGGGATTGAACAAGTTATTAGGCAAGAAAAACTAATAGTGAAATTTATATGGATAACCTAGTTTGAAACCTAAAGACTCATAAGTTAGCATATATTTATCATTATTAATTTATTCCTCAGAAGTTTATAAGTTTCCCTTTAGTTAATTTATTATTAAATGTATTCCCATATGGTTTTTCTTCTTTTAGTAAATGGGGGAAAATAAGAGAAACCATGACAAAAACCAACATGATAGGGAATGTGATGATTTTCCAAATTTTATGCATAATATTATGGGAATAGAAGATGTTGAATTCGTGGTTGTACTAACTCAACTAGATGATGTTACAAATAATAACAAGAATCATGTAGAACGTCATACTCCTCCTAATAAAGATCAAGTAATAGTCAAGACATATATGAATCAAAGGATGTTGAAATTTAGTGGATCTTATTATCACTTTATTAAGAAACAATATATTAAATCCATTGAGTAGATATTCTCTGCCTTCAATTATTATAGAAAGAGAAAGTTGTGATGATCTTCTTTCACATAAAGGGAGAATTTGATCAATAATTGACACTGACTGAGAAAAAAATATCCCAAGATGACATTGTTTTCCTGGAATGGGAATACATCAAGAAAATATTTATCAATAAATATTTTCCCCAAAATTTCCATCATAAAATGGATAGTGGGTTCCCTATTCTAAAATAAAATTAGGATGAGTCTATCATTGCATATGAGGAAAACATCACAATTTTTCCATGGTACTCTTCT
The DNA here is from genome assembly GCA_963277665.1 of Viscum album. Classification (NCBI taxonomy): domain Eukaryota; kingdom Viridiplantae; phylum Streptophyta; class Magnoliopsida; order Santalales; family Viscaceae; genus Viscum; species Viscum album. Next base: position 1,696,963,124 of record OY728147.1, read on the forward strand.
GAATATGTCATTAACCCTGAAAGCAAGGTGGACCAATTTTTTATTGGATAAAATCAAACTCTACAAAAATATATGGTGGTTTAAGACTTTTATAGTTATGAAGAGATTATATGTTTTCCCCTCAAATGTGAGATGGATATCGATAACTCTCAGTGGTCTCATCGGACTGGAGAAAAAATATTAAATGGGGGTTTCTTCATGGGTATCAACAAATAAATCCAATAGAGAAAAGAAAACCCCACATCCAAATTGTCTAAAGTGCAAGAATAAGCATCATGGAAACTATCTGTTGGGAATTAGGAGATGTATTAAATGTCTACAAGTTGGGCATCAGGATAACCAGTTCTTAGGGGAAAATCTGAAACTAACTAATTTTGAAGAAAAAAAGAAGGATTAGATCAACACTCAACCTGTAGTGAAGAGTTTCAACTAAAAGGAACAAAAAAGTTATGAAATCAAAATCCCTAGTCTAGTGATTTTGGGTGATATTCAATAACAACAATATTTATTTCCTAGAGAGAAAGGAAGAGCATATGTTACAACTACCACCAATGTGGATCCCTTTAATGATATGGTGACACGTATAATAGTTATTCATTAAAGAATATCAAACAATCTATTTTACATTTGATTATAGTTTTATGTATTATTTCATATCTTTCAATTTTAGTAGAACTAGTCAAGAACCACCTAAAAACATGGAGGTTGAACTATCTATGATAATAGAAAATAGAGAAATGGTTGTATCCCAAGTATATAACTCCTCCCCAATCGATGTTTGTGGACTGATTATTCTAGAAAATATCATCTAACATACTTTAGTGAACTTTGATTCTATATTGGGAGTAGATTGATTGTCCATATATAAATCTGACTTCAATTTTCACTATTACACTACTATTTTTATCTAGTGCTAGTGCTTTACTAGCACTATCTAAAAGCACTGTTAAAGATCTCATTTATCAGTGCTATAAAAAATCATTGTTAATGGGGGTCTTTAACAACATTTTTTTACAATCATTGATAAAATATCCCCTTTATCAATGATTATAAAAATCACTCATAAATACCCCCATTTATTATTATTAGTATAAAACACTGATAGAGAGGTTTTTTATCCATACTTGTAAAAACGTACTGATAAAGGGGGTTCATTATCAGTTTGTTTTTAGAAGTGCTCATAACCCCCTATTTGTTCTTTTTTACTAGCACTGATAAAGTGTATATTTAAAAAAATTATTTCTTTTAAAAATATATTAATATATAAATATATAAATATATTTATATCGACATAAAAATAATATATATTTTTTAAATATGTTTTAGATAAGGATAGATAAACATATACACTTAAAATATAGGTTTTTTAGTGAAAATTCATTATAAAATAAATTTAAAAAAATTATTTAATAATTTGATAATAATTATATAGTAATAGTAATTTAATAAAAATTTGAAAATTAATATTAAAAATCAAAAAGAACTAAAATAATTTGAAAATGTTACATCAACTTCAAACGATGATAGCTTCTGATCCTGGTATTTGTTTGGGCTCTACCACATATAAAATCAAATCCTATGATGAGCTATATGCCATATTTTGTTGGGGCTACCTCCGTCACTATTTTTTGAGGCCCAAAACATCCCAAAAGGCCTCCAAAACTGAGTTTTTAGTCGGGGTACCCCAATTTTATAACATTCAATGGATTTTAAGCCTTGAATAATGGGTCTTATTTCCTTTTTGTGAAGAATAAATTTATTCTTAGGTCTTAAATTCATATTTATATTATGGATTTAAAATTTTTACATTTTTTAACCTAGTTTTAATTATAATTTAAAATATGCATATTTTCAAATATTTAATTACAATAAATTACTTGTATAAATACATATATCAACATTTTTACATGAAAATATATTTTTAAATATATGAAATAGATATTTATTATTAATTTTATTTAAAGTTAAAAGTATACATTTATTCCATTAAAAATGAAATAATATATATATATAATTTTTATATTTAAATATGTGTGTGTATTAATAAACATTTATATTTATATATTAATATTCTTATATATATATTAATATATTTAACTAAATATTAATATATAATATATTTAAATAAACATAATTTTATGTATACATATAAATGTATCACACATTTAAAAATATATAAAAATAAATATAAATTTCATTAAATATACAACCTAACATGAATGATATTGTGGTAAAGAGCTTCCATCGCATAGGGGAGGCTCGTAGATAAAATCCAGGTGTGCACAATAATTTGGAAGATCCTTCTTGTGCCAATGAAGGGGGTGGGGTGCGTGATGAAGGATGGATAGTGTAAATAGATGATAAAGTGGGTTGTTGGGACTGAGAAAGGTGGACAATGTGTGTGAAAAAATAATTTTTTTACCATAGTTTTTAAAATATCTTTTTTAGCGCTGTCAAATGTCAACTATTAACAATTATAAAAAGAGTAATGTTAGAGTCACTCTTTAATTATGATAAAAATTTCTACTAAATACACCCTTTAATAATGCTAAAAAATGTTGATAAAGGGTTCCTTTATCGTTTCTTTTATAGGGATGTTACCCCCCACCCCCAACATCACTCGCAATATTAGTACATGGGCTGATAAATCACATTAACATATGTTGTTAAAGACCTTGTTTGTAGTACTCTTTCAAGAGAGAGGAAGATAACTCTTCACATCCCAATTCATCCTTTGATTCTATACAAGTTCATGGAGGAGAATGGATCTCCCATAAAATCATATGTTCAAGCATGGATATTATTAATTTATGAGAATGAATATCTAGCCCATATTATTAAGAAAATGGAGAGAATCGTGATTGAATACATTACCATTGTGATGGATTAAAAAGTTGTATTCCAAAAATAGTTTATTGGTCATCATCCAAACTGAGAGTTCGAGTTTCCAATTGAACTTTTTCCTAGATCTCTTCCCATATTAAAGAATCCTTATAGAATGGACATTGTTTAGTTGGACGATCTGAAGAATCAATTACAAGAGATTTGGTAAAAGGGTTTAATATTCCCACATGCTTCACCAAGGGGTGAACAGGTCTTCTTTATCAAGAATAATTATTAGTTAATGTACATATTCGTTGATTATCGTGAAGTCAAAAAATTCAATATAAATAACAAGTATCCCCTCTAACAGATAGAAGACCTATTCGATCAACTACATGGAGCCCAATATTTCTCTAAGGTTGAACATCAATCTGGATATTACAAATTAAACGTGAATAAGGGAGATTTATCCAAAATTACCTTTCAAATAAGGTATGGACACTATGATTTCATAGTGATGTCTTTAAAACTCCATAATTCTCCAAAAATACTTACGGACATAATGAATAGTGTATTTAGATATTACAGAAAAATGTTTTTTTAGTATTTATAGGAGATATTCAGATTTAATCCGAAATTAAGCATGAGTATGAGGAGCATTTGAATAGTATTCTTAAGGCTTTGAGAAAACATAATCTATATATAAAGTATAGTAAATGTGAGTTCTGGATGAAGAATGTATCATTATCAGGGTATATTATCAATGAAAAGGGATATCTGTGGACCCTTTTAAGACAAAGGGAATTGGGGGCTATCTTAGACCAACACCTATAAGGGAGTTTTGTAGTTTACATAGATTGGTTGGGTATTAGTTTCAATTTTTGAGAAACTTTTTGTGATTTTCAAACCAACTAACCATGATAACATCAAAGGGAGAAGAGTTTTCCTAGAGTAGATAATATGAACAGATATTTAAGGAGTTGACGAATATTCCTATCACTACAGCAGTCCTCATGCTAAACTCATGTAGAGAAATTTTTATGCTATAAAACAATTATTCAAATATTGTTTTGGGATTTTTATTGATTTCAAATGATAATGTGATTACAAATTCTTAAAAGATGTTGAAATTTCATGAGGAGAAATATTCCGCAAATTGTCTGGAGTTGGCTTCAATGATATTTACATTGAAAATCAAGTGACATTATCTTTATGGGGATAAGTATTAAATATATATAGAGTATTGGATCCTCATATATATATTCACACAAAATAATCTTAATGTGCACCAATGATGATGGTTATAGCTGATCAAGGACTATTTCTTCTCAATAAATTACCATTCTCATAACGTAAATAATGTGGCAGATTCTCTAAGTAGAATGAATCTGATGTCTTTATCTGTGAAGATAATTGATAAAGATCCAATCTTTATATACTATAAAAGGATTAACATTATAATCATTAATGAAGAAATATCATCATTCCTTTATCAAATAATATCTCAATAATCATTTATATAGAATTTAAAGGATGTTTAATGAGAGGATGTGGAAATTCAGAATGAGATGGATTCCATAAAAAGGTAAATCATTAGACTTCAACGTTTTGGAAGAAGGTGTTTTAAAATTTTGGACATGACTATATGTACCATAAAATCTTGTGATAAAAAAGGATTTATTAAATGATGAACATATCTCAACCTTGACCATCCACCTAGGGAGCACTAAGATGTAAAGATATATATAAGGTCTTTATTGGTGGAAAAATATAAATAATGAGATTGCGAAATACACATCAAAGTGTCTAATATGACAGTAAGTAAATTTTAAGAGGCATGAGTCCAAGGGTATGAAGAAACTATTAAACATAACTATAAGGAAATAAGAAAACATTATCATGTAATTTTTCATTAAACATTAAAATACATTAAGAGGAAATAATACCATATGGGTGGTGGTGGGTCTTCTTTCAAAGAATTATAACTTCATTCCAATTTGAGAGATCTTATCACTCAATAAAATTTAAAATCTGAACATCAGAGAGGTGGTGAGGCTTCATAAATCACCAATATTGATTTTATATGACTGAGATTCAATATTTATCTCCATGACCAGGATGATGCTAAAACATTATTTAAATATATATTGGAACATCATAATGGATTTCCACCCCAAAACTGATGGGAAATATGAGAGGAATATTCTGAAATAGAAATACATATTGATATAATGTTCAATATAATTCAAAGGAGGATGGATTTAAATATTCCTCTGATTGATTTCTTGTATAACAATATATTCCACTAAAGCATCAAAATGGATCCATATGAATCCCTTGATTTGAATATATTTAGAGAAATTATTCTTGGGACCTAATATGGTTGAGGAAATTGTAAAAAATTTGAATACAATTCAATAACACATTTGTAATACTAAAAGTCGATAGGAGATCCATATAGATAATCATCGATGATACCTAGGGTTTAAGGTTAGGGATCAATTGATTCTCCACATATCTCTATTGAACAGAGTAATGTGATTTATAAGGAAGGAAAATATTAGCCCTAGGAACATCATCCCATTTGAAATCCTCCATCACGTCATAAATATGTATAATTGACTATAACTCCCAAAACCCCTTTCTAAAGTTCACGATGTTTTCCATGTATCCCTCTTGAAGAAGTACAAACCATATCCCTCACATGTATCAAATTTAGAGACGGTGTAGTTGGAAAATGACATTTCTTATGAGGAGAAGAGGATAAAGATCTTGGACCATATATATAAGGACACACACAATAAGATGCCTCACCTGGTCAAAGTGTCATTGTGGACCATAAATACGAAGTAGAAACCTTGGAACCATAGGATGAAATCAAGAAGAAGTACCCTCACATGGTTCCACATTGATTTGAAATATGAAATTATGAGGATAAAATTATTTAAGGGTAGAATAATTTAACACTCGGAGTGTCATTAAAAATGGAAAAAAGGAAATCTATGTTTGATATCATATGTGATACACAACACTATGTTTTAACGATCCTCCATATACCATTAATATTTTTATTTAAACATGAATGTTATAAAAAATTCATTAAATTTTGAAGTATGAATATAAATAATAAAATATGGAAAATCATTTGTTTTTATAAATAAAATATATTGATAAATAAGAACTTAATTCTTAGTAAAATCTTAATAGACATCAAAAATACCATTTTCGCAAAAAATGAGTTTTTTTCTTTTTGGGAACAAATAATATAATTAATTTTGGCCAATTTTAGAAAATTTATTTATGAAAAAGAACATGATTTTTATAAAATACTTTTAAAAATTATCCGAGGATAACTTTTTTTTATCTTTAGTAAAAATAATACACTTTTAATTAATAGTGAAAATACTTACTTTATATAAAAATTTAATTTTTGTATAAAACATTTACAAAGATATATTTTTTTAGAGTATTTTAAAATTAAAATATGTTCAATAATTTTTTATTATTTCAATATAGGTCATTAGAATCAATTTCATGTTAAATTTTGATATAAAAACCTTTTATACTTTTAAAACATCATTATTGGAATTTTTTTGTCCTCGTGTCTCGAGGTTTATGCTTAAAGTAAATTCTTCCACTTCTATAAATTGAAATTGAAAATTTTTATTCCATATTTTGAATCATAATAATTAATATTATGTAATATGGTAAACTAAATTCATTTTCAAAATGAATAGTAAAATATTAAAAATTAATTATTGTGATTAAGGTTAAAACGAGTTTACTAAGAATTAAAATAAAAGGATAAGGGTTATAATGACCTAAATACTTGTTATAATTCTATTTTATGACCTTATTTAGACCTTATATCATATTATATTTGATAAAAATACAATTTTTATCCTTTTGTAATGTCTAAAATGTGGTTATAACTTTCCATTTTTCAAAATTCCAAGTATGTCCTCTCCCCAACTTATAAAAGGACTCCCAGTCTTCTATAATTTCAACACATAAAAAGACTTTTGTTTTGAAAAATAACTGATAAAATACCATCATTAATTCCATAATTATATCCTATAGTCATTGGTTTTATGATAAATACAATATAGGGAGGATTTAGGTATAATTCTAAATAGGTGTCCTGAATAAGCGTTATCATTCTTAATCAATCATATTGGTTTTATTTCTTCTTGCACCTCCATAAAATATTACTAAATAATTGTATTATATTAAAATAAATATATTAAATATTTTATGGTTTCAATAATTAATTTTATAAATTAAATCCATATCCACTTCCATTAAATTTGAAAACAAACCATCATTTCTGTGTATGACGAACTATCACCTCACGGACCAAAATTTTTGGTTTTCCATCATCACCTCTCATATTTTCTAATGATAATGTATTTAATATTTATATATGATTTTAATATAATTTTATTAATTCTAGAAAGATAATATATCATATACACTCTTACCTTAACATTCATTTAATAATGATAATGTCAATCATGTATACAAAGGGCTACCACATATCAAAGCGATGTGATTCGTTTTTTTATTACCACATCATGTGGATGGTATGTGTAATTGTATTTAAATAAATAATATTATATTTATTATATTATTATCTTTCTTTAATGATAATATAATTCTTTCCTTCTATATATTATGATCATTAAAAAATGGAAATGTTACATATGCATACATACAGACTACGATCTTTGTGGTTGTAACATAGTTAATTTTTCATAACCATAATCCATGGTTATTTTTAAAAGTATAATTTATTCATAAAATGGATAATTATTTCATTATTATTATCATTTATATTATGAAAAAATAATCTCCTTGATCTTATTAAAATTTCTAATGTGATTTCGAACATATGAGCTAAACATCATCAAAACATATGAATTGAACCAGAATTGTTAAGTTATTTAATATAACATGATAATATGTAATATAAAATGATTAATAAACTTGAAAAAGTTTATTAATAATTTAAATTTTTAATAAAAGATGATTATTCACAATTATAAATATCGCAGATGATTAATTATGTTCAAGGTAAGGGATCACTCTAAACCACCATTTTCTTGGAGTTATGACAGTTCCCTATTTAACTCACATTATCTCTTTTAAAGTTATGGAATGATTGTAAATTTTGTATATATGTCTCAAAAATATATAAATAGATTATTTTACATTCCTTTTAAGGAAAAAACAAGCCTTATATTTATCTCTCAAATGTCTCCATTAGGAAATTTCCTTTTATTATAATATGAGGTAAGATTATGAAATCCATTTTATTTCCATGGGTAATTCTTATTTTATGAATTATGATTGATTAATTTCTTTTGGCACACATAAACCATGAACATTCTATGATAGGTTCACCCAAATACATCTTTTATGTATTGGGTGAAGATTTAGTTTAACGGGATGTCATGTATGAGATTACAGAGTAAACCAAATTCATCATGGGACCTTTCCCACCATCTGCTATTGTCTATTAAGTTATCATTGAATCATTTTTAATTCAATTTATATGTTTTCTTCACATTTCCTATGATACCATGATCTTATGATACAATTTTATTTATGTTATGATTGTATTTTATAAATCATGTCCCTTATATTTTATGATATCATGTTATAATTTTTACTCACAAGTTATGCTTATTTATCATGTTTATTCCATTACTATGATTTTTAGCACACCCCTTTATATCATATATTCCTCAGGTTATCCTGTGATTTTTTAGGAGACGAAACGGATTTATGAGCTCATTTTGTAGAATAAAATAAGTATTTCATTTTTTAGTTTTCTTTTGATGTATCATGAACCTAGTATTATAAAGACAACCAGACTTAAGATATTTTGAGATATATATATTATATATATGTTTTGAAATCATGTAATAATATGTGTAAAATTTTGGGGTTGCTATAGGTGGGGATAAAAATAAATAAAAAATGAATAATTGACCCATCTATAAGTTAAATGAATAAATAATTAAAAGTTCATCTTGGATTAAGATTTTCATTTCATAGTTTTTTTGGATTGTTATCTCAATAGTTTAATTTGAATAAATAATTTTAAATTTAATAAAAATTCTAATACATAATCCCAAAATTTACACAAATCAGGTTATTTTAAGAGTTCGAGAAAATTTTCTACCCAATTAAATCCATTGAGTAATAAAAACTATCCTTCTCAAAGTGGAATCACAATCTGCAATGTTAAAAAAAAAATATTTCACACACTAAAAATGAAAATATGATATTGAAAAAAACAAAATTCGATCTTTTTAGAGTTTTTGATGTGTACAGCAATGAATAAATCTTATCATATTAAAGACCCCTAAATAATTCCCCCACACATAAAAACCAACAACATCCATAAGTTTTAATATCAAAGTGGAAGAAATGTTTTTAAAAAGTTTAATTTTAAATGGATTTTATAATTCTAGCAATTCAAAACATATTTCTAAGGGGTTACAATATGTTTGAAGAACTTACTTTCCATTAAAAAACAAATCAAAACATACAATGGATTTCAGCTGGTCACCATATAGAATTTTCAGTTTAATGAATAGTAATTCTATAAAATAGAATGATTAAACTTTATGTTATTAAATGATTTTAAAATGGTTTATAAAGAATGAAATTAAATGAATCCATTTTAGTACACAATATTTTCAAAATGGTAGTAGTGAAAAATAACATATTTTACAATTAAATTCCACATGAAACATCACATCAATACTGGAAAAATGGTTTTATTTGAAGGTCAATTTGCGACGGGGTCCCATCACAAATGGCCCATTGAAGAAAAGGGTGATGCAAATATTACATTTTGCAATGGACCATAGAAAAAAGTTATTATTTTTGATGGGTAGTAGAACTGTCACAAATATTTTATTTGATTTTAATAAAAACTATTATGGATGGCTGGCCGACCCCTCACAAATAGTTTTTCTGATTTTTAATTTCATAAGATGGTTCGGCGAAAATACTAAAAATAAACCCTTTTGTGACGGCACCATCTCATATAGTTAAAAAAATAAAATAATATAATACAATAAAATTTTAATAATAATATAATTTTAATACAAATGAAATCATAATATTAATATCATTACAATAAAATTATTTATAAAATAATAATAATAATATAATAATAATATAAATAAAATATTAGAACTAATATTCGTAAAAATATATAAAATAAAGTAATTAAAAAATATATTATTATTATTATTAATATTAATGAAATAATAATATTAATATTAGTAATATAAGCAGAGCCTCAATATCTGAAAAAATATAAATATTAATTAATAAAATTAAATAAATATTAAAAACTATAATATTAAATAAAATATATAAAACACACTATTCAAAACATAAAATAGTTAATATTACAAGAAAATAAATTCCGATGTTTCATTATAAAATAAAAATCCATCACTAAGTGGGAGGGTCATCTGGATGAGCTGGAAGAGATGGTGGAGAGAACACTATCCCAAACTGCAATTCAGATCTCACGTGTAATCTATCATATTCCGCTCCTATTGATGCCATCATCAATGCATATCATCCTACATCTCCTGCTACTGTTGTTGCTGCTGTTGTAGGACCTCTTCATGCTACCACAAATGCATCTACCGCCACTCTCTATGCAAAGTCACTATAAGCACACTTTGAGCTCACAACTGCTCCTCATACATTACATGAGATGATGATGACTCTCTGTGAGCTCCTCTTATTCTCGGAGTCGACATCGTAGAGGTTCCATACAACCACCAGGGGTCAATCGAGATTTGATACCAATAACTCGTCCTTTATAAAATGTATACTAGGTCCCCTCCATCTATGTTACCTCATCAAATCTAGGGGAACTGGTCTGACCATCGGTCTCAGCCTGACTCTCACCATGTGTCTGATATATTATGGAAATATATGACTCCTTCAATTAAAATATAAAATTAAAACAGTTAAAATATTAATTTTAGTTAAATTTAATTTGAAAAATAAATTATACTGACCAAAATCTGATGATTGCGAGCAAATCCTACCTTTTTAGTGGTTGGATCATATTACATCATTCTATCAATGTCTTACTCTATAATATCAGGATGTGCACCTTCCTATATGAATATAAGATAAAATATTTAAATTTAAAGTTAAATACAGTATTTAGAAAAATATACTTACCATATTCTTCTTATGCGTACTGAATATAAGACTACCAGCTCGATGTTTCACCTCTAATCTTACCTGATTTTGTTGACCTACTGATGATCTACTCTGAAACTGCCTACTGAACCAGTGTGTACATAATCCATCCCAAATCTGAGATGAAATAAAATCATGTTGGTGGATGCGATATGTATCATCAAAGTCTATCACCCTTGCACCCTCAATTTCATTCCTTTTTAAATTGTTCAAAAACTAAGTGAAACACGTAAGCATAGCTCCCAACCATGCCTTCCAGATAGCCTCAGGAATTCTCTCATCAATGGGATACCAAAAACCCTAAAAATAATTTATTATATTAATTTATTAATTAAATTAATTTCAAAATAAATATTATTTATTTACATTCCAGCTAATGGTCAAACATGCATTCATGTACAACAATAGTAATATGATCCCATGGAACCCATGCATCAAAAAAATAATTGCATAATATAGCACTCTCCTTTACAAAAACTATATGTGTAAAGATGTGAAAAAAAATTAATAAATCAATTAAAATATAAATAAATTAATGAAAACTAACTAAAATACATAGGTAAACATACATCTATGTGCATGGATCGAACCCAAGATGTGGACGTTGCTCGAGGATAGGGTCGGGTATCATTAGTCGGGAAAGACCACTCCCCCTCCGAGTGCCCCCTAAACCACCAGCAGTTCGAGGATTGAATTATCCAACCTCCTGGCCATCTAAAAGTAGAGAAACCTTATGTAACAAATTATACAGATCCTCATCCATCTAAAACATAAAATGATGGTTGTTAGCAAACAGTTGAAAAAAATTATTATATATAGATATATATTATATGTTGATTATAACAAGCATTTAACTATGTCAATGTCCATATTTATCCTCATCTTCATTGGTGTCAATGTCAATGTCTTCATCTTCCTCCTTTGCATAATCAATTTCTATATTAGTTTTAGTTTCATCACCTCTTGTCATTCCAAATTTAGTTGTAACATCATTAACCTCATAGTCACTATTGTCCCATAACTATGGGGTTTCATCAATTATATTCGTGACTCTTTGTGTAAAATATGGATTCAGTGAAGTCTATTGAAAATTTTCAATTCCTTTCACTTCAGTGGAACCACACTCACTTTTTTTAAATTGATTTTCTCAAGATTTAATTATTATTATACTCCACGAATCACCCAAATCCCTTATGGTAGCATAGTAATTTTCATAATAAATTTAATGTTCCTTATGAGCCAATAAAAAATTATCATTTACTATAATAAGACTTTTATATTTAATATCAATGAATCCATGGATCGTATTAACACACAAGTCTCTTTCAATATCTAAGCACTAATATTTAAATATTTCTATCTAATGTCATCCTAGATAACATAGTTCTATGATTTCTCCTAACATACCGTAAAAGTCAACATCAGTTTCTCAATGATGAGATCCTCTTAAGAAAACACCACTATTAATTTTTTTGGTTCCCCATAAGCACATGTTTGAAATCAAAAACCATTCAACACATATGCATTATTAGATTTAACCATTTTGGATGGTGGGTTTCTCAATACAGATAATCAATTATAAATATTATCAGCATGTTAAGATACCTGAAAACTAATAAAACAATTATCACTATAGCAAGTATAAAATTTATTTTTTATGTGAAATAAAAAATAATTTATGTTACCCATTTTTTAAACCAGTAAGAAAATTTTTTAACGACGTTCTCCAAGAGGAGTTGCTATAATTTGTTTAAACTGTTTCTTGATATGATTATCATTTAACCTACAAATAAAATAAGATTAATGTACTATTATAAAATTTATAGAATAAGTGATATGATCACTCACATTATAAATTGTTCAATTTATTCATAGTTGAGAAGAATATATGTATGAGCACTATGATGCTCATCATCTGAAATCCATCATTCAGGAACTCCACTAAAGAAAAGTTCAGGCTGATTGAAAATTGATAATTAATTGCTCATTTCATCATCATTATTTTTATCATTATGGCTCATGGAGTTGTATTTTGATAGATATTCATATTTAAATAAATGATAGCATAAAAAATAAATCTTCTCTTGCAAATAATCCTTCACAATTGTACCTTCAACTAATTATTTGTTGTGTAATTTTTCAATTGTTTCATGCATCTCCCTAATTAGTACATCCATCAGAACTGTATCAGACCTCCACATTTTGTTTCATGTGGAAAATTTAATATTATACGTTCCAGGCATGTGTATATGAAAATCGATATATGTATGTCATTGCATACATTTCATAGTGATTTTAGTAGGAGTCGTTTCAAGGAGAGGTGTAGTCGGGAAAAATAAAATCATTTTCCCAACAACTCACCTCCTTTAAAATTTTGAAAATATAAATAACTATGAAAAAAAAAATTTGACGTACGTCCGATCAGATTTTTTATACTTATTTTAGTGAGAGAACGTTTCCAAGAGATTAGGCATCGATCAAAAATAATGATGCCAATCCGCTCTAAATTAGTCAGTTTATCAATGTACTCAAATTTATTCCAATTTATTACTAATTAATCCTATTTATTACTAATTAATCCTAATTTTTACTAATTGTTACAAATTCTTACTAATTCTTACTAATTCTTACTAATTGTTACTAATTTATCCAAATTCTTACAAAGTGTTACTAATTATGAAAAATTATTACTAATTAATCCTAATTAATCCTAATTAATCTTAATTATTACTAATATATATGAATTATTAATAATTAATCATAATTTTTGTTTATTAATTTGAATTATTACTATTTATGACTAAATAATCCTAATTATCGCTAATTATTATTTATTATTATAACTTTTTACTCATTATTACTAATTATTACCATTTATTACTAATAATTGCAATTTGTTAATAATTATTGATATTTATTACTAATTATAGATAATTATTAATAATTATTGATAATTATTACTAATTAATCCTAATTATTACTAATTAATCCTAATTATTTATGATTATTACTAAATATTGCTATATATTTCTAATTATTACAAATTATTACTAATTACTACAAATTATTACTAATTAGTACAAATTATTACTAATTATTACATATTATTACTAATTATTACAAAGTATTACAAATTATTTCTAATTTTTAAAATTTATTTCTAATTATTACAAATTATTACTAATTATTAAAAATTATTTGTAATTATTACTAATTAGTACTAACTATTAAAATTTATTTCTAATTATAACAATTTATTTTTTATTATTATAATTTACTTTTAATTAGTACAATTTATTACTAATTATTACTAATTATTCCTAATTCTTACAAATTGTTACTAATTATTAAAATATATTAATAATTATTAAAATTTCTTACTAATTATTACAATTCAATATTATTTATTTTAATGTATTACTAATTATTACAATTTATTACTAATTAATAAAAAAATTATAGTTTACTACTAATTAATGGTAATTATTAAAGTTTATTACAAATTATCGCAAATTAATGTTAATTATTACTAATTATTACTAATTATTACTAATTAACACAAATTATTACAAATTATTAAAATTATTACCAATTATTACTAATTCATATAAATTATTACTAATTATTACTAATTATTACAATTTATTACTAATTATTACAATTTATTACTAATTATTGCAATTTATTACTAATTATTACAAATTATTACTAATTATTACAAATTATTACTAATTATTACAGTTTATTATTAATCATTACAATTGATTACAAATTATTATAGTTTATTACTAATTATTACTAATTATTACTAATTGTTATAGTTTATTACAAATTATTAAAAATTATTAAAAAATATTCCTAATTATTCCTATTAATTCCTATTTATTTCTAATTGTTCCTATTTATTACTAATTATTCCTATTTATTACTAATTATTTCAATTTATTACAAATTATTTCATTTTATTACTAATTATTTCAATTTATTACTAATTATATCAATTTATTACTAATTATTTCAATATATTATTAATTATTTCAATGTATTACTAATTATTACAATTTTTTACTAATTATTACAATTTATTAAAATTTATTACTATTTCTTATTAATTATTTCTTATTAACACTTACACATATTTATCCATATAAATAAATACTCAAAAAACTAATATCTCATTCTAATTATATTTAATTTCATCAAACTAACAAAAATTATAAATAACATAAAATAAATAAATTAACTAAACAAAAAAATAGGTAAATACCTTGAAACTAAAGCTTTTGGAGTATAAAGGTTGTGAATTTTGCTCTGATTTAAATGTTTAAACTAAGAAAAAAAATTAGAATAGAATTTTTCAGAAGAGATAGAGAGAGAATTTGAGAAAGAAGTAGAATGAGTGGAAAACCGATGGAGGTATATATAGTTTAGATAATCTAAGACATGATTATTTGCAACGGTAAGACCATCTCAAATGCCCACTACCCGCATTAATTATAGTTAATTGAAAAAAATTATTTTCGATGGGACCCATCACAAATGGGTGCCTACAGACATACTATTTGCAATGAGAGAAGTATCTCATCGCAAATACTAAAAACATCGCCGGATATTTGCGATAGGAATAAGAAACCCATCAGAAATTCCCTTCACGCAGTTTGGCACCCATTTCATGCCAAAACATTTGTGGTGGGTCCTTACCCACCTTCCCCCCCCCCATCGCAAATTCTTAATATATGTGATTGGACAATATGCCCATTGCAAATAACCCCTTTTAGGGGTTATTTGTGAAAGGATTTTGACCCGTCGTAGAGGGACATTTTTTCTCGTAGTCCTTTAAAATCAATTTTCTATCATTTATATCAACCAAACAACCAGTATTATATTTTTATAGATGATCAGATTTTAAAATTGGAGAATTTAAGGCAATGTATCCCTTAATTATAGAAGCTCTTATCTTTTTAGTAAAGCCAAAAATTCCCCCTCTTTACTAAAGAAAAATCCACTAAGTATTAAACTTCACCACCTATAACTGTAAATTTAAGCACTAAAAACCATGATTTCAATGATTAATAAATAAATAAACATAGTTTAATGGTTAATGAAATAATGTTCAAGTTTCTCCATCATGTCACTTCTGTTGGATTATGTTTATAAAATTAAATTATACCCGAAATATTTTAAAATTATGTTATGCAATTGTTTTCAAAGATGAATTTATATTATAGAAAAAAAGTGGTAAAAACCCAAATCAAATATGTTCATCAAGGTAGATAGAAACAAGAAGAAAATAAAAACATGTTATTCTAAGTAGAAGAAAATCAAAACACACTAGAATGGCCACGAGTTGACTCCCATAAAACACTAATTTTTAAGTCTTGGTTGGACTTTATTGAAACCTCAATCACTTATTACAAAATTGGGTGTCAAATCCTTTGGATTGTGTAAAAAATAATTCCAATCTCTTTTTACATTAACTATAAAGGAAAATTTTCATCTCTCACAAGTTCAATAACTCTATTAATAGTCACTATAAGGATGGTAAAAGGTCAATTCTATATGGATTTAAGATTTCTAGGAAAAAGGTGGAGTATAGAATCGTAAATCCTGACATTTTACCATCATTAAAATTAATATTCTAGATAATGGAATACAAAAAATATTTATCCCCAAACTTATATATCATATAATTTTCAAATCACTCTCTCAAAACCTCATCTTGTTCACTCATCTCAAGAAATAATTTTTGACTATCAATTTTAGAATAAATATTCAAGGCCACCACTACCCATAATTATTTATGATTAAACTCTATTTAAAATAACATGACTTTCAAAAAATAAGTCTATAATGAGATATTATTATTAAGGTTTTAAAGGTAGTTATATAGGACCAAAATGTATTTCTATGTTTCAGATACCATTCTTTCCTGGAACTAGACACAATTTTCTCTAAAAAAATTATATTTTCTATTTGTGATTTAATCTAGTCAACTAGAATGTGGATAGAAATAAGTCACAGTTTCTTGAAGATAGCCATGTTTTTACATTATATATTTGAACTTACAATTCAAAAATTAAGTTTCATTACTTGTAACAAAAGATTTGGGCACTCCAAATATTAAATTGATGTTATTTTTAATAATATTGATCATAACATTCTCTTGATTTTTTGGATGTTACATAGATTTATTTGACTGGGAAACATATTTCATATCCCCCATGAAGTACAAATTATCATAAGATGATTTAAATAGTCCCATGAAGTCAATCCCCCAAAACATTAAAAATTTCTGCATACAAAATTCCCCTTTGTGAAAATATTTTTTATTTATGTACATTACCCAACCTCTCCCACTTATCAAAACCAACTAATAAAATTCTAGAATACATAAAGAGTTTAGTATATTGGAAAACATACTTTAAAACCATTTTAGCATTCCTTTATTCTCTATGATAGCCACCCCATGGTGAAATATTATAACTTTCAATTATCAGTAGAATCTATACCTCTGGAAAGAAAATCCTTTGAATTCCATGAACACACCTCCTAAATAGAAAAGGGTCTTCCCAAAAGATATATTTTAACTCAAAAATGAGTTTATTCATTTTTTTTCGTAAATTTTTTAGTAGTGACTTAAAAAACTAGTAAATTAGCAAAATACACATACCATGTAAAATTTTTAACTGACACAAAAAAAATAAAATTTTTATCCAAAAAAAGAATAATTAATCTATATAGAATTATCATCTTAGTAACGGAAAACATAGAAAAGTGTCTAACCACTATATTTTCAGCTTCATGATTATTTTTAATTTTTAAGTAAAACTCTTGCAACATAAGTATCCATCTAATTAATGGAGTATTGGCCCATTTTTGGTATAATAATTACATCAATGAAAAATGTTCAGTGAAAACTATGACATTAGACCCTATAAACTAATGCCTAAACATATCTAGATGAAACAAAATATTTAAAAACTTATTCTCATTATAAGTGTAATACCTTTGGGAATTATCTAGTAACATTCCAGAATAATACTCCCATTGAAATATCTTATATTTCCTCAAACCTAAAACCACTCCAACAACCTCAACACTAACATAACAGATAATTTAAAATAGAAATGTCCAATTTGTTGTAGTGATTATGGATGAATAATTGAGGTTATATTTTAAAATATTTAATGATTTTAAACAATTTTTATCAAACAATAATGTTATATATTTCTCTAATAGCGATCACTAAGGCCTATTGATTTTAGAAACAATATTTTATGAATCTCTGGTAAAAATAAGAATAATATATAATAATTATAGAGAAATTAACATTATTATTATGTGTTAGATTCTGAATTACATCAATCTTAATTAACCTATATACCCCTTTTACAAATCATATTACCAAGAAAAATTCCTTTGGTCACCATAAATTGACATTTTCCTTAATTAAGAATAATTTTCCTTTCTTGGAATCTCTGTAAAACAAGTTCTTAATTCTACAAATTGATTTCAAAATTACTCCCAATAATGGAAAAATAATCCATAAAACCCTCTACAATACTCTCAATCAATTCAAAAAATATAGTCATCATACAAATTTTTAAATTGGTTGGTTTACCTCATAAAACAAAGGATTGTATCTGGTTAGAAAATTTTCCAAATTGACATATAAAAGTGGTTTTTTCAACATTTATGGATTCATAAGTATCTGGTTATAACCATAATTCCCACATATAAAATAGAAATATATTTTTTTTTCTAAACAAAATCTTAATAATTTTATCTATGAATGGAATAAAAAGATGATCCTTCCTATTAGATGAATTTATCTTCTTGTAGTTAATACACCCTATCCACTTAGTTGTTTTTATATCATGATTTTTTTAATTTTTCTATCATTCATATTAGTGAAACCTCCATTATTTAGAAAACCATAAATTATACTAACCCAAGAACTATCAAAAAATGGGATAGATAATCCCATCATTAAGAAGTTTTATCAATTCCTCCCAAACTACCTTTTTTTATAATGGGTTGGAACCTACTTTGTTCTTTTACTCTTGTGTTGTGATTAGATTTCAGAAGGATTTTATACAATAAAATTAAGGTATAATCCCTTTTTTGTCAGTAATGGTCTTTCTAATGGTAGTATTTATTTTTTTAAAGTCATTCAATAACTATTGCATTTGAATTTTCATTAGATTAGAAGAAATGATGAGAGATGGTGAAAATTTGTCACCCAAAAATAATTATTTTTAGGTGAAAATTTAAGGTTTTAAGATCCACTGGTGGTTAATATTAACTATAAGGAAGAAACTTAGGCTTAGGTAGTACAATTTATTAAATATGTATCTCAAATTCTGTTTGAAAATTTAATATATTTTGAATTTCTAAAACGTATTTCAGTTTTTTCGTTCTATTTTACAAAGTAGAAAACTCATTATTTTCTAAATTAAAATTTTATTTAATAATAGATTCTTAAAAAATCATTATTGTGTTTTAATATCTCTCCCTTACACTTATCAAAGTGGCCTAACTATTTGTTTAAATTTGGGAAGACACTCTCAAGATTCCCTAAAAACTCATTGAGATCAAGAACAAAAAAAGCATCTCCTAAATATCGTTTCATAGTAGGAATAGTGAAGGTATCCACCTCTAGAAAATAATCCATATTTTTATCTTTAATATTTTTTAAAAAATAAGAAATTTATTTCCATTATCAAAATGGTTTTCTTCTTTCAAGGATTGTGTGTATACTTCTTCCTTGTGATATAATGAGTCTTATACTTCTAACACATCAACTCTTGAATAGTTCTCTCTAAATATATATTCATTCACATTTTAAATGACATTAAAATATTCTTGTTTCTCCTTAAACCTAAATATTATATGGACCATAGACACATCAACAATATACTCCCCACAAGGATAATAAAGAACAACCAAGGATGAGAGATACACAATTATCACACTCCATATCTAAAATGAGAAAATAATCCATCAAAAATAGCTTTCAAACTCTTACAAGAAGGTCATATACTCTTCCTATAGGATATTTGAAAGATCAATCCACTAATATAAGGATAAAAGTGGGGGGTTACAATTATCTAAATCTCAACTGTTGAAACTTTGAGAAGGGAATCAGATTGATTATTCCACTAAGGTAAAAAAGAAAATTCAATTGAATATTATTACCTCAGGTATATGGTATGATGAATCTCCTTAGATCATTAATTTTTTGATGGATTTTTATAATCTAATCATTTCACTCTTCAATAGGGATATAAGTTACAAATTCTTCCAAATTTTTCTTGATTAAAATATTTTTTTGAGAGATTTCAAATATTATTTAATTTGATGTAAGGATTGAAAAAGGTATATTAACATGATCATGCTAAAAATCCCAATGAATTTAAGAAGTTATGGTTTATTTTTTATTGATTTATGATATGTTGAAATGAGATGGGTGGAAAACATTTCTTTATAACAATAGAAAATTCCCTGAGTAATTCTTTAACATTATATTTCCCTTTTCTATTTTTCTTTATGAAGTATTTTTATTCTTGTTTTTAGGAGTAATTTCATGATTTATTGTAGTTTTGATATCGTTCTCCACAATTCTGGATTCATTATTTTCCAGTTTTTTTCTATATATTCTTCTATATTTTTAGTTTGAACATTCTTTGGGTAATTTATAAATTCTTGAGTTTTTAAACCAAATCTAATGACCAAAACCATGCAGTTCTCCCTAATTTTAATTTATGTTATTCTTTTAAAATTATTCTTATCTCAAAAATTAAATTATCTAGCTAGCTACACCAATTATAACCCATGTTAGTGTATCTTAGAATCAGTCTCAAGTTTGTTTGGATCATGTTAAGCCTTTTGGAAATAAAATTTTCATAACAAATATAAAAACATACCCCTAAATTCCTCTTTGTAATTAGAATATTCAGAACTAGGTTGATTTCAGAACTGTGGACATGACTAATTTTGGAAAATAAAGGAATAAATTTGTCTAAAAATTCCTTTTCATTCCATGAAAAAATGGGATGGATCCAATAGGCATTGTTGTTGTTATTTGAAAATGGAACATATTTGGATTTCATCCAAGGACTGAATCCAACAAAATTAATGTGTTCATGTGGTTGGGTAGGCATATCAAATTTATTGAAGTAGTTTTCAGTGTACCCAGACATACCACATGGGAGAACTGTTCTCTAGGACATTTATTTGGATCGTGAAACCCAATTATATTAACACCTTTTTTTACATTTTGATTCATTTTGTATTAAATTTTATCTTTAATATCACATAGTTGAGAGTTCATTTCTATAATTAAACCATTTTCTACTCTCCTATATTTACTTTCCTCCTCCGTGAATTTTTTTATTATGAATTAAGATCTATAAGTGTCAAAAAGTTTCATAATCTCTTTATCATATTTTTCTATATGCTTTTCCTCAGTAGAATGATTAACCATGTTATGGAATGAAGGTGAAAAAACCTTATAGAAAGCATCCATGAGAATATGGGAAGAGATTTAGTGATAAGGAAACTAACTATTAAGGTCTATAAACCTATCATAGGCCTAAAAAACCCCTCTATATCCTCATCATAAAAAATGGTTATTTTTTTCTTAAACCCTCCTTTAACTATCCTAGGATATAACTTCATGAAAAAGGCATTATATTTTTGTTCCAATGTTTCAAAAATATTCTTTTATAACGATAAAACCCAATTTTTTGGATTTTACTTTAAACAAAAATGGAAAACACTTATCATTATCTCATCCTCATTAAAACCTTTCAAAGTAAACTGCTACGCTATGTTGTAAAAATCCCAAATAAAGGAAAAGGATTCCCCATTAGATATTCAATTAAATTCAGGAAGAAACGAGACATGAGACTACTTCAAATCATAATTTTGATCTCTATGAGTAAATATAATAGAAGATAGACTACTTTACACTATATGGGGTTGTTACTCCCTCCTCAGAGATCATACAACATTTTCTAGTATTATTTCAAGTCAATGATTTCATCTATTATTAACATGCTCTATCTATCTAAATTTTTCTATTTTTAATAGTAATGTTTTTGATATCTTAATTATTTTTGAATATCAGGTTCTATAGGCTCTAAATGTTTAGAGGTAGGGATTGTGTGTATACAAAAGTATTCAAGAAAAAATCAGCAAGAAAGCATATTTCATTTTTTTTAATTTTTATGAAACCAATTTTTTGTTTCTTTAGTTGTTTTTGATAATTTGTTATAATTTTTTTCTTGGCTATTTTAATCCATCCCTAATAATAATGCTAAAAGTTTTATATGCAATGTTTATCTTTTATCAAATTTACAACCTACAAACAACCTTTATAGTTTCATGCAGGGTATCAATCTTCAAGGAAGGTAAATTGATTGTGAAACAAAGAAAACAAATAAAAACACAAAAATAAGTAAACTATAAATAATAAATTAATGGATAATTGTGACGATCATATATTATTAAAAATAAAAAATAAATTATAATGATATTATGAGTTTAAAAAGAGGTTTTCAAATATGTAAGGATATCAACAAAGTGTTGTGAATGGAAAATTATTGAGCATGGTGAAATTTTTTTTGCTGATTAAAATAAAACACTTAATTCATATAAAAGTGTAAGTTGACCAAAATATACTGAAAATAAATTTTCTATGAACTATCTTCAGAAGTAATAAATTTATGGTTGAATTCTATATTTCCTCATCTACATCCTCCAACATAGATACAAATAATGAATGTGAAGTTATCATTAAAATTAATTAGTTGATTAGTCTTGATTTTCTACTTCATAAATTTTATTAAAGAACTTCTTTTTAGTAATCTATAATAAATATATTAGAAGAAAAATAATCTGATTAGAAAATAATTTCATACAAGAATAGATAGAATAATTTAATCATTTAAATATTGTCTACCCCACACAAAATTTTTCCAATAATCATTCTATAATTAAAAATTATAAAAGATTCAAATAAATCATGATAGATTAGAAAGGATTAATAAGAAGACCAGTAATATTTCCTCAATATCTCACTCTCGATCAAGCTTATCAATACCTTTTTGAGTATTCTCTTTCCTCGTTGGTCCCCCTCCAAAAAAATCCAAGCCAAGATGATTTTATATCACCAAATATCTAAAACAATTTAGTTACTTCCCATTTCAGTATTAGTGTATTCTCCTATAAATTTTTATAATTTCTCTACCAAATTAATTTTACTAACTGCACAAGTCATTCGTCACAGGCTGGTTTTACCACTAATCCTTCTTTCATAGCCCCTATAACTTTAATAAACTCTCTAATAAACATTTACACTTGTGTAGTTTCATTTAAATGATACAATATTTATCATTAATTACATATTATTTAATAATTTTTTGAATTTTCAAAGTCATTATTTCTAATCTCTAACTCCAAGTGTAAATGTTTTATGGCTACCACTTATCAGGATAATCATTGAATTGAGATTTTAACTGGTTTATCATCCACATAGTAACTTTAAACTATATAAAAACTAGGCCACATTATCAAAATTACCTTAAAAAATTGAATTAAACAACCACCAAACTCATATTATTCCATCAAAAAACTAGTGTTTCACCTCTAACTCACATAAGTCATAAATCGTATTGTTCAAGTAGAAAGGCCCAAAACTCAGCTCGTTTTTTAGCCATCCAAACTCAATTATATATTCTAATCATCTTGGTACCATCTTCAATATAATATGTGGTTTTTATATCTTTATTTAAACTACCTTCACAAATATCATCTATTAGAAATCAACTTGAATAACCTGATTGATTTGGGATCTTAATCATTAATGATTAACTAAAATTCATAATATACAATATATGCTATAATATTTATTTTCTCACAAAAATGTCATTAAACACCTAGTTTTCCTCAAGATAACCCATTATAGTAGTAGCTTACAGAAACAACAAGTCTCCTTCTTATTTGATTGGACATGCACATAGATTCATTGAAAAAGAATCATAAACCCAAAAACTATAGTTTTTTAAAACATTATCTTCTTTATTCACTAAAGATTTTATAATGTCATAAATTAAAACACACCACATTATTGAGATCAACATTTATCTAGTTCAACCAGATCAACCAATTTCAGTTTCAAACTCAGATTCATCTTTATCCCCAACTTTGTCTCACCCTACAAACCCAAATATAGCTTCATTGAGATTCCACATACATTAAAATAAACCCAAACCCACATGATAGGTCTTCTTCAACTAAATTATATCCTTCCTTCATGGAATATTCTAAAAAAATTCTTTGAGAAACGTCTATGTCCTATAGTGTTCGTTGAAAAAAAACCATGGGCATATCTTGTTTTCTCTATAGATTGTTATTTTCATGGAATTCAACTTTTATCAGGTATTATTCAGTGAAACTCATATGCCTTAGTCTAATTACCATATTTTATTGGTCTCATATGAAGGTTTTTATTTTAGTGGATGAATAGAGTTTGGATAAAATTAGATTTATATTTCCTTTAGACTCAGGTTAATATTTAATCTTGGATATCATCTTTATCCTTGAATTATTTGAACTCAAGTTACATAGAAGTTTTCTAATCCTCCATTATAAAAAAATCATCAGTGGATCCCAAAAAAATTAAATATTCATTCAAGATCCACTAAATCATCCTATAATAATGTATCTGAAATATCATATGAGAGTCCAGTATCCTATGAGGATGACTTCAAAGAAAATCATATGAGGTTTTCCAGAAAACATCATATGAGGAGTTGTTTGAAAATATAAAATGAGACCTCCTAACAAAAATATCTTATAAACCGAACCTTTATTAAAATTATCCAAGCTTCCAAAACTTCTTACACTACTAGAAATCTAGTTTTCAATCCTTCATTACAAATCGAATCATAAAATATACTCAATGGCCTAACTATTTTCCAAGAAACCTATATGAATTTCTCACACCTATAAATTAGAAAAAGAATTAGTATTAAAAAAATTACAATTATCTTACGTGAATAAAATGAATTGCACACTAAATAAAATCAAAAAAATCACTTGAGTGATTTAAAATGAATCCAAAATAAAAAACTATATAAATTTAATTCATGTTTTTTTAAACATAAAAAAGAAGAAGAAATTTGATTTCATTAAAATAAGTTTAATTAGTAACATAGTACTCAGAAATTATAAATCCAAAAACCAAATCATTAAATTATTTAATAGATAAATTTAAATAATTAAAACCCATTAAAATATGTGTTCTTAAAAAATATAAAATATTAAAACCATGGGTAATTTCATCAATCTTGCACTAAAATTGAAAAAAAATCTTTAAAATATTCAATGAATCATCATTTTGACTCCATATAATAAAATATGAAGTATTAACCACTAAAAACACATTTTAGGCCAAAATGTCATCATAATATAATTGAATTTATTATGAAGTCATGCACCAATTAGAGTAATGTTAATTCCTATTTCCCATTCATTTTATTCACAAGTCAGCTGTCTAGGATTTCTACATTGACAATACTTCATAGATATCATTTGATATTCATCAGAATTCTTCATACAAAACTTATCAAAAGTGGATAATTGACTTTTTTACCTTTATGTTTTCTTCTATTTATGATTCAACAATACCAACCACCTCAAACTATTATCAGCATTATTATTGTAAAATTCCCAAAATACCATCACAAATTTCTCAACACACTGTAGAATTAACTCATGACTTTTGATCTCATGAGTATTCAAAACCATTTGTAAGCTTGTATTCAATTCAGAGTAAAATCTATTAGTTTTTATATCATGGTTCATAACAAAATATGGTCCACACCTAGTCAATCTAATAAAATTAACTTAATAAGATATTATAAATTCTTGTTTTGTTTGATTCAACTCTAGGAATTACCTTTTCATTCTATTTCAAGTAACTTTAGGAAAATAATTTTCAAAAATGAGTTCATTAAATACCATTTATTCAGTGTCATAAATTTATAACTTTTTATTAGTGTTCTTAATCAAAGAACAATATTTATTAGCTCCATCTTACAAATAATAAATAGAAATTATTTCCTTTTATGTTTTGAACATCCAAAACATCAAATATTCTCTCCAAAACGGTAATCCATTCTTCTATTTTCATTGGGTTTGAGGATCCACAAAAATTCCAAGAGAGTTGTTTTATTAAAACCTATAGTATTGATATATTATTCTGTATAGAATCTTGTTTATAAATTGAATCAATAACATTATTAATATCCAATTTAAATTAATTTAAAACTACTAAAAACTACTTATTTACAATTCTATTCATTCTAAGCTTCTAAATTTGAAGGATATTATCAACCGAATTCCTTTCTACTTCAGCAACCATGTGTCCTTTTTTAAAGGAATTATTAATAAACTTATGTTAGATTGAGAAATATCAAAATAGTAAAAAATATTTCTCATGAAAGTATTATATAGAAATTATAATATCTTAAGAATGTCTTTTAAAATCATCTAAACCATTAATATTATCACTACCCTTTCTATGATACCAACTGTAATGTTATGAAGATAACAATCCCTTTAAATAATTGATTTAAATAATATATATCACCAATTACTATTAAGAATGTACTGATTCAAAAATTTCATTAATTTATTTTTAATTTGATGCTCTCAAACACCCACATTTGTGTTAATAATGAAATTACATGAAGTGAATTTCAAGAAACTAATATTCTTTTAAATATTTATTCTGGAAATATATTCAAGACTTGGATTTTCTAGTAATATTCATTAATGTACTTAGAACATGTATTTATTGTATTTTGGAAACATTGTTCTTAACCTTATATTGGTATGTGAAGTGTAAGGAATAAGCCCTGCATTTTAAATACTGCATATGGATCATAAGCCCAACGCTATTAGGAAAGTACGGTTTATCAACCCTATGTTAGTATGGAACATGATATTTGAGAAATCAAGAAAGTATGGATCATTAACCCTACACTTAGATGAAACCCTATGCTTGATTAATAAACAAATAGTATATCATACCTACTTTGTAATCACCTGTTTGTTTTCAGCCCTATATTCTGTGTTTTTCCATCAAAAAAATTAACCCTTTGTTTGACTACTCAACGATAAAGTTGTAAATTCATGATATTATCAGAGATTTATGCAATGATTTTATTGAAAATAAATATTGATTATATTTTTTTAAGACATATTAAAAGGTTTGTTATGATTATTTTAAAGGCTCATATTCAATGGAGTAAAAAATTCCTATTCTGAAGATAATTTTGACCCTCATGAATGTTTTTTGAATTAAAATAATTATGATTTATTGTGAGATATTTCTGGAGCTATTTCTCTGGAAGTTTTTCGACCAACTATACAAATATAGAGATTTTATTGATCTTAAATAGATTACATTTTTCATATTCAAATGAAACATTGTTTTTTTCCGTCAGAGCTACACTTTGGATAAATATATGTCTATATCTATTTGATTTTCTCACTATTTTTGTCATCACTACTTATGATTTTTTTTTTCAAATATATTCTTATGAAAGAATGATAATAATTTCATGAAGATTAAATTTGGAAACATACATTTTTAAACATATGTATGGTGTTTTCATTTTTTGTTGTTTGAAGAAATCATGTAAAAACCTTGAAGATCTACATTATTTTGTGCTGTATTGATGATCTAATTTTATGTATCAGTTGTTTCGGAAATATATGAAGTTTAATCTATGCTATCAAAAAATATAACTATTTTTATTTATGAGAGTTTTGACCGCTCGCACTCAGTCATGGTTAATTTTTTTCTTCTTGTACTAATGTGTGAATATTAGGATCCCTATAAAAGAACCAGAAGGCATTAATTAGTATTATTGTAAGGTTTCATCTTCCTACACTCAGTTGTGGATTTTGAAGGTATTAGGATAAGAGAACCTAGTAAAAATCACAAACCTTGTAGTGTTGAAAATTGGTGAATTCTACTATGGTATCATTGAAACTTTAACAACTTTACATCACTATGTTAATTTTATTTATTTATTTTCGTTTCTTGATCATCATTTATAAAAAAGGAAAGAAACACTACATACAAAGAGAGGTGTTCAAAATATATTAATGTTTTGAAAACCACAATTCACCCCTATTGTGTCTTTGTCTTTATTATATCTATCCTGACCTAACATTTGGTATCACAGGTAGTGCTATACTATTTTATTTTTCTTTTACCTACTTGATATCAACATTTTCTATCTAAATGTTCAATAGATTGTTTTATTGGCTCTAAAAAGCCTATGTTCAAGATTCAAACAAATATGTTTTGAACTGGGGGATTCTAGAGAAGGTATTTCTATGATTTGTGCTCCCTATTTTAATGGTAATGATTATGGATGATAGAAATCACATAATATTTTTTATTTTAAAAATATTGGAATAAGGGTTCATTTAAATATTTTTATGCCTTATGAGATTCCCAAATAAAATTTTCAATTTTGAAGTACCGATCAAGAGAATGAATATGATCTCAATTCCAAAGCTATGAATTCTATTGTGTTTGGTTTAGAAACTGAAGAATTCAATTGAGTTTTTCAATGTTATATTGGATATAAGATTTAGAAAACTATTACAATTACCCATATAGAAAAAAAAATTATAGAAAATTAATATACTCTACTAAAAGGTATAGTTAGATACTTTTATAATGGATTAGAATGAAACTATAAATCAGATGGATGAAATATTTACATAGATTGTCAGTAATGTTGTGGATTTAAGATATTATATTTCTCAATAAGATAAAACATTAAAATTACTCAAGGTACTACCAACTAAGTGGAATAAAATATATGAAGCAATACACAAGTATACATAAGTAATAAATTTGATAATGAATGAATTAGTTAAAACCTTGATTATGTATAAATTTGAGAAGTAGGTTGAAGTGGAAATTCATATCAAAAATGAAGAATCCTATCTCATGACTATAGATGATGAATAATCTAATTCAAATTGTACAGATCAAGATAAAAATCAATTATACCCTGCCGGAAATTTTGAAAATCTATACAGAAAGAAAAAAATTACTGAAGATGATAGATGATATAAATGTATGAAAATAATTCAAAAAAAAGATATTATTCTTTTACTAAATTCTCAAAGGAAAACCAATTAATAAAGTAAAGTAAATAAAGATATAAAATCTACATTGAATAATACTTATTATTACTATTATAATTCTCTAGCATTAAAACATTACATAATCTTGAGATCAGTCAATAATTTGGATTTAATTCACATTGAGGATCTTTTCAATTTTAGCGTTTTATAGAATTAGGCCATAACTATTACATTACATCTCAAATATTCGAAAGTAGACACTTCTACTCTATCTAAAACAAATTCAACAATAAAACACCACAAAACAAGAATTATTTTCTTGATAAAAATATTCTTGAAATCGTCATATCTCTTACCCTTCCTTGTACCCTAGAAAAAAATTTCTAAAAAATGGGATGAGATTAAAGATATCACAAATGAATCTATAATAAGGAATAAAATCCTTAGTCCATGAATAATTAAAACCCATGAAATCATTTTCATAAAATCATACTTTTCACCAATAAAACATAAACTACATAGATTACATCATGTGGTCATAAGATTCCTACAAAACATCATGGAAGTCATAAAATATAAAGTTAACTTGTGGAATCCATATCATACTTACATTGTATCTTTAACAACTACATAGGGAGTAACTTCATGGTTACGTTTGGAATATTCATCATTGTATATTCCCCAAATCTTTTCGAAGAAATATTATTGTTTACATCTGACACATTACCCAATGCATTAGAGAGATAGCTCTAGATCACCAGCCCTTAGTTTATCATGGAACCACCTGTACACAAAAGAAATTCCCAAGAACAATAACATAATCATAAAATATGAATAATTATAAAGGAAAAATAACATTTCCACTTTTCAAACACATTTCAACTTTACAATTCACACACTCATAAATGAAAATGCATTATTTTAAAATAAAATGATAAAATTGTAAAGTAAAAATCAATACATAATAGTGACATAAATTTTTGAAATTTCATTCAATATTTATATAAAAAAAATATTCAATTTTATTAAAATAATCAATCCCCTTTTTAAAACACAATCCAAAAATTTTAGAATAAGAATTTTAAATAAAACTGTCCCATACCACATAGAAAATTTTGAAAGGAATCTAAACTAAAAAAAATTAATTTCCATATAAATAAGTCCTAAATTTTTTTTAAACAATCACATTAATGAGAAATATTTATAATAATAAATCTTTATAAAATTTGAAAATTCATTTCATTTAAAAAGTCCCTTACCTCTTGAGAAAATACATGAATAAAAATAATTAAATATTACATTAAAAACATATAATATAGTTTGAATAAGTAGATTCATGATATAATATGTCAAAGGAAGTATATAAAACATATAAAAGTGAATTGGTTTATAACTACAAATAAGTCTCAATGGGATGTAAATTAAGACAAAATATCTTACAAAGATCATTTAAATGATGTTTGAATTTATCAATGGGGAGATTGTGTGTATAAACTATAAATTCACACAATGGGAACTGTATATTACAACATAAATAAATAAAAAATTATTACATCCATTAGTTTGGAATAATTTAATCAACGAAGTATGTGCAATAAAAAATGAGTGGAAATTGAGTTCAAGAATTCCCTTACACTAAGTCTGACTCGCCACATAAAATCGTTATATTCCTGAAAAAAAAATATATTAATTTCAAATTAATTGATAAACTTTTTCAATTATATTATTCCTTTTATAAAAATTATTACCATTTCATAAAAATTAAATAATTATTTAAGTTCATATCAGTTTTTTTTATGTTCAGTACATGAGTCAAAAATAAACATGTTATAATTAAAAATTGACCATGTGTTCAAAGTTCCATTATCTCCAGAATAGTATTAAGTATTTAAATATAATATATATTATTATATATATGTATTTATAATATTCCATATCATTTGGAGAAAATAAAATAAATCCACTTTTTATAGAGAAGGTAGGTTGTACGTATGCAGGAACATTACTTTCATTTCCTTCTCATATTAAGGGAATGAAAACTAAATGAGAAATATGTATATTATAATTATATTATATTATATATGTAATATAAGTTACATAATTTCAATAACTAAATCCTTTATACCATCCATGTATGGCATGAATGAGTCATATCAGTTTGAGGGGGCGGTAGTCCACACTTCCCAAATGGAATTATCATATTTACACATTATGGAAAGCATAAAGGTATCTTGTAAATAAAAATTACTAAAAAATAGAAACAATATAAATATATTATATATCATAAATAAATATTTTTCCATCATAATTTTCATCATCAAAGGTGGTATGGGGAAAAATAAAAATCGTCATTTCGTGAGGTAGTAGTTCACCATACATAGAAACAATATATTCGTATCCATTTGATGAAGGTGTGTGTAAGTGTAGTTAGAATACTTATGATAATAAATCATTGTATATTGAAGATATATTTTTTTCATTTAAATAAAGAATAATAATTTCATATATAGTGGATCATGAAAATAAAAGAAAGGAACTTGAGAGAATTTGTTACCTCTAAATCGTGTAACTTCTTTTGATTTGAGCGAAAAGGTTTTATTTAATTTCATAATGTTCAAGATAAGGCTTTTTGGAGGAAATTAGGGATCTTGTTATATTATTTCATCATAATTTGGATGATACAAGGGGGATTAGGGGTGTGACTAAGTTTTTAGAGTTTGTGGCTGTTTATAAGAGGGAGGAGGGGCACTTTTGGAATATCTTGAAATATTAATTTATTATAAATTAAATTTAGATTAAAATGGTAAAATAAACTCATTTAATTCGAAGATATTATGATTTTGGTTTTAATATCTATCATCCCATATTTTTTAGAAAATTTTGGTAATTTATTTATCCTTATCTCTTTGGGTAAACCCCTGTTTTACCCTTTTTAATCTTACAATGATATCATGTTATTTACAAATTGTGGGTTACTGTGATTACCATATCATGTCAAACGACCCACAAAAAAGTGATTTATGAAATATTCATACTTATCTTAACCACTTGGATGAATATTATATTTTTAGGAATCTAATATCATTTAATAAACTATTTTATATTTTATGTTATGAATTATGTCAATTTTGGACACTATTTATCCTTGAATTATTTACAAATTCATAACAACTTGATTCCATCGAACAAAAAACATCAAATCAATAATAAAAATTAAAATTCACCTAGATAATTATTTTATGAAATTTATTGTGTCAAATAATTCTTATTTTAATATTTATAATATCGTTTATTTCAATCCTTTATTAATGAAGTAATAATTGCATCATCACTATGCCATTATTAACATTATTTATATAATTTGAAAAAATTATAATTAAAATATCATGATTTAGGAAATATTTTTATATTTATATGACTATTTATAGTCAAATATTTCACTTATATAACTTCATTTAAAAAAAATTATTAAGAATACACATGTATATGTTATTTTTCACTTTACTTTAAATTAATTAGTATAACATGTCTTTATCACTCCCAACTGGCCCTCATGATCCCAAATTTTTTCCTAAGAATGATCGTGGTCGGAAATACCTCATATAGTTGGATTAGGACACGTTTTAGGATAGTTTTATATTATTAAAATATTATTTTTTACCCTTATTTTCCTAATTTATCCTTTAACCATGGTAAATAAAAATAATTATTGAAGTTACTATTCATAATGACCAAAAATAAAAAATTTCTATTTACAAAATTTGGAACTTATCATTCCAAATAGAGAATAAATTTAATTAAATTCAAAACACATAAATTATAGTAATTATTTTATAATTAATTCTCATTGTCAAAACCAGAAAACATGTTTTTTATGAAGTAAAAACTTCCACAAGATTGAAATGTGTTTATGTCCAATTTCAATTTGAAATTAGTTATAATGACCAACATTGGATTAAATGATAAATATATAAATCATTTATTCTTAAAAACCCTTAAATAATATGATTTATCCATATAAATTATCTCGATGGAAAAAAATTTCTTTCAATTAGAATTTATCATATTTTACTATTCATCAAAACATGATGGTTATATGAAAAATATCAATATTCATCCAAAGTAAATTTTTATGTCTTGATTATAAATAATATGTTTATTTTTTCAAATATAACCTATAAATGTGTCAATAACTACATTTATAAAGGGTTTTCCACCAAAAGGCTGTGAAACTGCATTTTTTTTAAAAATACTTCTTTTATCTTAAAATTTGAATTTGTTCTTATATCACATCTAGAAAACTTATAATATGAATTTAAAACATTAAATTCAATATAAAATATATATTTTTCATTCAATAAAAATCCTTAATGTGTGATATGATTTTATAAACAAAATTACTCTCTTTAAAATAGGTTTTCATAAAAACACATCATTTATATTCAATTGGTTTTTATTTCCATTTATAATAAATTTGGTAACCAATGATTCATTATTAGAACATGTGTAAATCGTATTTCAAAATTAAGTTAATTCTATTCATTCCTAAAATTCCAACAGCTAGGCATTAAATACCATTTAAAATAATAATAACATTATTGTATTATTTTTTAGTATAGCTCAATTTTGTGTACAACATAAGGTTTCAGAGAGACCTATTGTTGCGTGTCAAGTACGTTATCAAAAAAAATTCCCCGTTAACGTAAAATTAATAAATTATTAATAAATATTAATAGAAAATAAAAATTAGTATGTCATAAATACTTGGGTCATTATATCATTCCCCTTTTGGAAATTGCATCCTTGAAAGTTTAAAATTGGGCATGGAAACTTCATTCAAAACACCAAATCATAAAAAGTTTCAACAAAACTATCACTTTAAAAGAAATAAAGAAAAGGAAATAGGTCACTCGAGATAACACATACTAGGATTCCAAGTATGTAAACATATATATTGAAGAAAAACTAATCATCAAGTTCTGATGGAGAGTGATAGAAAACATGATTAGGAGAAAGTTAACAACCTGAAAACCATAATCTTGTGATAGGTTAAATGGTAATTGATTTCACAATATGAAAAGTAAATGGAAAAATTTTTTATGATCCTTTTTATAAATTTGAGTAATTATTTTATACTTAGAATAATAACATAAGGAAATATACTTACATGATAGGTATAGTTTCATCCTTTAAAAAAACATTTACCACACACTCATAATTTCTCTAGAGATTCATGTAATCCCCAAAAGATGAGGTATACATTTCCCCCATTTTTAGATATTAACCAAAACCAAAATAGTTTGTATAAGATCAGACAATACCCAAAAAGGATAATCCTTTATAAAAATAAATAGTACTCTTAATTTCCTAAATTAAATAAAAAATATCCCAAAGTTCAACAGAGACCATTCAACAAATAATTTCTAGTATGATTCCTCTAAAAGAATAATCCAATCTATGATTGAAACCCAAAATTATGAAGCGTTTTATCACATATTCTTCAATGAAAAATCCCAAAATTTATCTTCACATAACATCGACTACTCTTGAAGTCTCATACTGAAAAGGTAATTAACTTAATCACATATTCTCTATGATTGATTAATCATTTCTATAAATAAACCAATCACCATATTTCCACAATAAAATCATGGATTCTTCCAAAATAAAATTAATCAAGTGCTCCTCAAATTAAATCCCATAGTATTCAATTTTCTTTAGTCATATAGTGTTCCAAAAAGAATCAATGTCTTCCAAATAACATTTATCACTTAATCACCAAATAATTTTTCTATTCTAAGGATATACATTTGATAAAACATAATTTACCAAAATCAATTTATTCTTAATCCATATAATTATTTAACTATAAATAATATTTCATATTAACTAAGGACATCATGTTGGCTAGTGGTAGGCGATAGATCCTAGTCTCACTTTGGGTTGGGTTCGTTTCCCGATGCTTTTTACGATGCAATCAGTTGTCACATGGTATGTGTGTTGTTATTTTTCAAAGAAAGTATAATTCTAATAAAATTAAAAAAAGTAAAAAAACCCTCAAAAAATCATATCATGTTTTAAATTAAAATTTTATTTCCTACAACAGATTTTTCATCCCAAAAACTAATAACCCATTATTTCTTCAAAGGTTAATGTCTCCAAAAATGTCGTTAATCCCCTGTAAAAAAACATAAGCCTTAAAAATAGTTTCTATTTCATCGAACATATCATATACCTTAAAATAATAAAACCATGATCATATCCCTAACCTTTTATAAAACATTCTAATAACCAATTTTTCTAAAACTTTCCTCTGATACCAACTATAAAGCCCTGGTGTTAAGACATTACTTAATCATGAGATCAGTCAATAATTTGAATTTAATTTACATTGAGGATCTTTTTAGGTTTAAAATTTTAGGGGATTATGACATAAAAATTAAATTACAGCTCAAATATTAAAAAGTTTACACTTTTACTCTATCCAAAAAAAATCAAAAATAAAATGCCATAAAAAACTAGAATTCTTTTCTTGATAAAAATATTCTATAATTCTTCCTTTCTCTTACCGTTCCATATACCCTATGAAAAACATTTCAAAAATATAGGATGAGAATAAAAATATTAGTAAGGAATATAAATTAAGTAACACTACCATTAATCTATTAATATTTAAAACCCATGAATTTGTTTTTAGAAAATCATAAATTTCATCAATAAAACATAAACTACATAGCTTAAATAATGTAATAATAATATTCCTAAAAAATGTCATAGAAATCATAAAACATAAAGGTAACTCATGGAATCTATATCATACATACATTGTAGCTTTCACATCTACATAAGGAGTAACCTTTATGATTACATTTGAAATACCCATCATAGTATATTCCATAAATCTCTTTAGAGAAACTTTATCGTTTACCTTTGTCATGTTACCCAACGCATTGGAGAGATATCTCAGGCTCACCCATCCAAGTTTTATCATTGAACCACCCATATACATCATAAATTCTTAATAACCATAAAATAATCATAACATATGAACAAGAATAAAGGAAAAATAACATTTCTACTTTGAAATCACATTTCATCTTTACAATATGCACACTAATAAATGAAAACAAATTTTTTTAAAATAAAATGGTAAAATTTTAATGTAATAATCAATAAATAATAGTGAAATATAATAAATAAATATTTCTCATAATGTATAAATAAAAAAACATTCAATCTTATTAAATTAATCAATACTCTTTTTAAAACACAATTAAAAAATTTTAAAAGAAATTTTTTTAATCAAAGTGTCCCATACCACTTTGAACCTTTTGAAGGAAATCTATACTTAAAAATTAATGTCCATATAAATAAGTCCATAAATCCTTTTTGAAAACATGTAAATTAATTGAGAAATATTTAGAAGAATAAATCTTTAAAACATGTAAAACTCTGTTTTAGTTAAAGAGTCCCTTATCAATTTAGAAAATACTTAAATAAAAATAATTAAATATTATCATTAAAAAAAATTATAATATCATTTGAATAATTATATTCATGATATTATATGTCAAAGTTCAGTATACACACTATATAAAAGTGAATTGGTGTATAATAACAAATAAGTCTCAATGGGATGTCAATTGAGACGAAATCTATTACAAAGATCATATAAATGGTGTATGAATTAATCAATGGAGAGATTAGGTGTAGAAATAGTATATCCTTACAAAGGGAAGTCTAAATTAAAACATAAATATGTAAATATTTATTCGACATGAAATCTTGGCATAATATAATCAATAAATTATGTGTAAAACCCAATGAGTGTAAATAGAGTTTAGAAATTCCCTTACCTTGAGTATGACTCATCACTTATAATTGTTATGTTCTTGAGTAATAAAAATAGGTAAATATCTAATTTATTAATAATAATTTTCAATTTTATTTTTCCTTTTATATCACATATTACCATGTTATAAAAATAACATAATTATTTAAGTTCATATTATTCGTTTTATTGATGTTCAGTACATAAGTCAAAAATGAAGCTGTTATAGTTACTAGTTGTCCATGTGGTAAAAATTTAATTATATAAAGAATAGTATAAATGATTTAAATACCATATATATACCAATTATATATATATTTATAATATTCCATACCATTTGGTGATAATAAATGAAATACATTGTTTATGGAAAAGGTAGGTCATACGTTTGCATGAACGCTACTTTCATTTCTTTGTCTTATTAAAGGAATTAATCCCAAATGATACATTGATATATTATAATTACAGTATAATATAGATGTTATATATGTTTAATAATATCATTAACTAAATACTTTATATGTTCCATGAATGGAATGAAAGAGTCATATCACTTTGAGGGGGTGGTAGTCCACATTTCCTCAAATGAAATTATCATATTTACCCATTATGAAAGAATAAATGTATGTCGTAAATAAAAATTTAAGAATAAAAGAGATAGTATAAATATAATATATATAATATATAAATATAGTTACTTCATAATTGTCACTATGATAGGTGGTATGAGAAAATTTAACGATCATTGTTTCATGAGGAGTAGTTCACCGTACATAGAAACAGTGTGTTCGTATACATTAGATGGAGATGTGTGTAAGTATAATTTGAATCCTTCTCATAAAAAATAATATTATATTTAGGATACTACTTTATTTATTTTATCAAATAATAATAATATCATTGGGAGTAGAGATAGAATGTAAAATAAAGGGACCTGAGAGAAAGTGTTACCTCTAAATCGGGTAACTTCTTTTGATTTGAGCCAAAAGGAATTTTTGAATTTCCTTCTTCCTAAGGTAAGGCTTCCAAGAAAAAATTAAGGCTTTTGGGAGATTATTTAATCATAATTTGGATGAAACAAGGTTCTTGAGTTGTGTTAGTAAGTGGGTAGAGGTGGTTCCCTTTTATAAGAGGGGGAGGCGCACTTTAGAAAAGTCTTGAAATATTAATTTATTATAAATTAAATTTCAATTGAAAATGGTCAAAACTCATTTAATTATAATATAAGATTATTTTGGTTCTAATAAATGTAATACAATAATTTTTAGACAAGTATTGAATATTTTTAATCCTTATCTATTTAGTTTAACCCTTCTTTTACCCTTTTTAATCTTTTAGTGATATCTTGTTATTTACACATTGCGGGTTAATATAATTATAATATCATGTCAAACGACACAAAAAAAGTCATTTATGACATATATTGACTTATCTTGACCATTGTTTTTGAATATTATATTTTTTTAAATTTATTGTCATTTAATAAAATTTTTTATATTTTACGTTAATAATTATGTCAATTTTGGACACAATTCATTCATGACTTTTTTACAAATTCATATCAATTTAATTCCTTCTAGAACAAATTTAATCAATCCTAACATGTCATATTCAACTAGAAAATTTTTGGATGACATTAATTATTTCAAATAATTATTATTTTAATATTTATAATATCATTTATTTGAATATTTTAATAATGAAGCAATCATTGCATCATGATTGGGACATAATTAAATTTATTTATTTAATGTATAAAAATTATATATAAAATATTATGATGTAGGAAATATTTTTTTGATGTCAACGGACTATTTATAGTAAAAGTGATCACTTATATAACTTCATATAAAAAAATTTAGTAAAATAATATTCATGTTTTTGTTATTTTCTCTTTACATTAAATTAATTAGTATAACATGTCATTATCACTCCCAAGTGTCTCTAAAATTATAAAATTTTGACCTAAGGATTCTCATGGTCAGAAATAAATCATCTAATAGTATTATGACTCGTTTTAGGGTAGGTTTATATTAATAAAATATTATATTTTTTACTCTTATTTACCTAATTTATCTTTTAACCATGGTAAATAAAAGTAATTACTGAGGTAACAATTCATAATGTTCAGAAATAAAAGGTACCTATTTACACAATTTTGGATCTAATGATTCCAAATATATAACCTATTTATAAATTTCCAAAACACATAAATTGTATTAGTTAATATAAAATTTAATTCATGTTTTCAAAACTTGAAAGCATGTTTTTAAGATGTAAAAACTACCAAAATATTGACATCTATTTATGTCCAATTTCAATGTAAAATTATTTATAAAAACAAAAATTGGGCAAAATGAAAACAAAATATTACATTTGTTCATTAAAATCTTTAAATTATATGATTTAACTATATAAATTATCTCAATAAAAATTGCTTTTTTCAATTAAAATTTAGCGTATTTTTACTATACATCAAAACAAGATAGTTATCAGAAAAATATCAAAAAATCATTCAATTTAAAATTTTATGTCCCTATTATAATTATAAAGTTTATTTTTTGAAATATTACATATAATTGTGTCAAAAACTAAATTTATAAAGGATTCCCCATCAAAAGGCGGTAAAACTAAATTATTAGAAAAATAATTCTTTTATCTGAAATTTGGATTTTATTTTTATATAATATCTAGAAAACATATAAGAAAATTTTTAAAAATTACCGTCAATATATAAAAATAATTTTTCATTGAATAAAAATCCATACAGATGGATTTTATTTTATAAATGCAATTATTCTCCTTTAAATAGGTTTTCATAAAAAGGTATCCTTTATATTCAATTGGTTTTCATTTCCATTTATAATAAATTTTGTAACCAATGAATTGTTATTTAAACTTGTGTAAACCATATTTCAAAATTAATTTGATATCATTATTTCTTTTCATTCCAATGGCTAGGTTTTAACTACAATTTAAAATAATAATATTAGTATTGTATTGTTTTTTGGTACAACTCAATGTTGTGTGAAATGTAAGATTTTGGAGAAACCCATTTTAGTGTGTTGAGTACACTATTGTAAAAATAATCCCCTTTAACATAAAATTAATATCTCATTAATAAATATTAATATAAAACAATAAGTATTATTTTATAAATACCTAGGTCATTACACATACGGTGAATCATCTGAAAATTTTGAAGTAGAGCATTACGTTTTATGTATAATGGATGATACTGATGAGGTATAATCCTTTTACTCTCAACGCTCCAGTTATAAAGAACATTATTATGATCAGTTAAATAAATATTCTTTTATGTTATAATAAAAATATGAATCATTAATGAAAGTCTATATAATAATTAAGAAATTTTAGGGAATTTTTGTACTAGATAATTTTTTATATCAAAACTGATTATAGTTTTAACATATAATGCTTTTAAAATTTCTTATGATTTACATTACGTTAAGATTAAAGAATTAATATCTGAATTTGATGATTTAAAACAATATTCTAGTATGTTAATAAAAGGATAAAAATATTTAAATTAAATCCTTAGAAGAAATATAATACCAAAAGGAAAATCTGGAATATGAAGTGATACTGAAAGGCTTTTTTAAAAAAATGAAAATTTATTTTATAAAAAGTGATTATTTCTCAAAAGATTTGTTAAATTGTATAATTCCTATTCAAAAACATGTTTCATTACCTAAAAAATAATCTCAAACACTACTAGACCCAAAAGAACACAAGTACCAAAAAGAACTTGATTTTTACATTTACTAGGATTATACCCCAATGTTATGTTGTTAAATATTTACACGGTCAATCGATCGATATATGTTGAAGTATCTACTGTTGGTGTGAACAACAATAAATTAGACGGTATAAAAAACCAGTGTACTAATGTCCCTGATGTGAGAAGTATTTTAATGATTTATACACTTTTGGTACATTAATTTTTTTAATCATGAAAATAAATTTATTCCTAATAGTTTAATAAAATATTATTTTTCATTATATAAATCAATATTTTATATTTGTAGAGTATATAATAGTTTGGTTAAATATTTAAATTTAAAATTCTTCCTTTTATAAAAATAATTCAAAAATATTTTATC
The DNA here is from genome assembly GCA_963277665.1 of Viscum album. NCBI lineage: Eukaryota > Viridiplantae > Streptophyta > Magnoliopsida > Santalales > Viscaceae > Viscum > Viscum album. The sequence goes on from OY728147.1 coordinate 1,697,004,332, forward strand.
TTCTATTTTTAAAATATTATTTGGTTACGCAATCTAAGAAAAAATCTTATGATATAAAATGGCTTTTTAAATGATTGTCCTACATTTTTTTTGCACAAGAAAATAAAAAAATTTCTGTATATTTTTAGAACAAAATGTTTCATCATCTTCTTCTTAAATTATTCTTCTCTTTGTCCTTCTTATTCTTAAAAATATATTGTTAAAATGAGTGTTAAAAACTTATCATTGAAAAATGAAGTGATAAATTACTTCATGTTGATAAGAAAATATTTCTCAAAAAAAGATTAAAGGTTATCCTTCTGACCTTTTGAAAGATCATTTCGTCTCCTTTTTTGAAAATTTATGTGAAAAATATAATGAAATAAATAAACACATTTATAGTTATAATAATCTAAAAGTTTATTATTTTCGAATATCTTATAAAGTTATTCTATTTAAATTTATCACTTTTAATAATGAATAATAAAAGTTATATTCTTAGTTGTATGGATATATAAATTCATATGATGATCTAGAGAAAGTATCAGTATCAAAAGTTATTTTTTATTCATTGAAAAAAGAGTATTATAATAGTAAATATAGTTCGATCTCAAAAGAATATTTTGAAGCTTTCAAAGTAGAAATACTAAGTTAAAGTGATATTCTTAGAAAATAAACTGTTACAAAACTCGATCTTGATAAAGTGAAGTTGTTTCTAGTTGAAAAATGTTTAACATTATCTTATCAAAGAAAAATTGTGTTCAAATTTTATTATAAGAATTGTCCTAAATTTTGGCTGATTTAATTAAATAAATCCACAATTTGGAAGGTTCATAGGAGTATTCTACTCTTTCTTAAACGCTTTGTTTTTATTCTATTAATATAATAATCAATTCTATATACTATCTAAAAGTATATTTTTTATGTTAAAAACTGTGTAATTAGTTGCCTCATAATTTCATTTTTACTTTTGTATTTCTTATGTAAGCATGAACATAATATTTGTCTTTACTTATGCAAAAAATCATTAAAATAATTTAATATGTTGTGATTCATGTGGATTTTTAAAACAATAATCATTTTATTCTTGAAAGCCCCTTTTCTAAAATTTTCTTTATCTTTATTAAGGAAATCATAAATTTAAGTTCTACCATGTTCATAATTTTTGAGAGGTTTATTCTTTATAATAATGTTGTGAACAATAAAGGGGGGAATATTTTAGTTCTCTATAGTTTTTAGTTCTCTAAAGAGGGAAGATTTAAAAGAAGAAAAGTTAATAGTTCTCTAATGTTTCAAGTTATCTAAATAAAGAATCTATATAAGGGGGAAAGTAAATAGTTCCTTAGAAGGGGAATGTTTAAATTTATTTAAGAGGGGACAAGATTATAAGATAATATTTTGTTTTTATCCTCATTTGTAAAAACATTTAAATTTATTTAATTTAATTTATGATATGTTTTCATCCTTATATTAGGTGGGATGTTTTCTTTTTGCAAGAAATATTATACAAAGTGAAAGGCTGAAAAATTATTTTGGATTTTTTCAAGAGTTTTTTTTAAACATTATTTCTTCATTTTATACCTGTTATGGGTTTTATGATCATCAAAAAGGGGGAGATTGTTGAGTATATTTTTTTTAAAGGTTGGTGACAAAGCCTCATTTATTATTAAAGCAAAGCAAAGACCTCTTTAACTTGGTAGAGGGAGACCCATTACAATGCTCGAAGGCCTAGTGGGTATTTAGCCCATTACATGGCCCGTAGGCCCATTTTTTTGCCCAAGACCCATTCTATGAATAGTACTCCTATAGTACCCCTGCTTCTACAGTACCACACAGTACCCGTCGCTGCTATAGTGCCCTATCGCCACTACAGTGCCCTATATTGCTACAGTGCCACCACTGCTACAGTACACTGCAGTATTGCTACAGTCTGTGCCCAAAGTGTTTTTAACCCCCATTTTACATATAGAATTAAGGGGTGATTAACACTAAGACAAACCCCAACTACATTGAGTATGTGTTGATTAGAAAATTTCATTAATTTATTTTTTATTTTGATGCTCACAAACATCCACATTATTGTTACTAATGAAATTAATTTAAGAGTATTTTAGGAAAATAATATTTGTTGAAATATTTATTCTAGAAATATATTCAAGACATTTATTTGGAAGTAATATTCAATGAAGTACCCAGAATGCATATTTAGCATATTCTAGAAACACTATTCTGAACCCTACATTATTAAGCATATCATAAGTAACAAAACCTATATTCTGAATAATGTATATGATCTATAAACCCTATGCTATAATGATAGTATTCTTTATCAACCTTATATTAGTAGGGAACCCGATGCTTCAGAAAGAAAAAAGTATGGTTCAATAACCCTACATTCAAAAGAAACCCTGGTGTTAGGGAAAAAAATATATGTTATATTAACCATAATTTGGTAATAAGCATTATATTTCAAACCCTATATTATGTGTTTTTTCATCACATGAATGTACCAAACATTTTACTATTCAATCGTAGAGTTTTAAATTTGTGATATTATCTATGATTTATGCAACAATTTTGATGTAAATGATGATAAATTCAATAATTTTATTTATATCTGATTCAAAGTCATGTTGTGATTTTATAAATACTTGTATTAAGTGTATTAAAACACTACTATTATTATAGGAGTTATGAATCTCTGGAGTTTTTTTTGAATTAAATTATTCATGATTTATTATGGGATATTTATAGAGATGTTGTGACCTGGATCTGTTCAACCTACTATGTAAATATTATGGAGTTATTCATCGGAAATATATGTATATTTTTCATATACAAAAGAAACAATGTTTTGTTTCCCTCAGAGCTACACATTGGAGTCATAAAAGTCTAAATATTTATGATTTACTCACTTTTATTTTGATCACTGTTAATTTATTTATTTGTCATATGTTCTTATGTATAAATGGAAAATAATTTTGTGAAGATACACATTAGATACATACATGTTTAAACATATCCCTTGTGTTTTCTTTGTAACTGTTTGAAGAAATCATGTGCAATCATTGAAGATCTATATGTTGTTGTGTTACATTGAATATTTGATTTCATTTGTCAGTTTCTACTACAAGCTATGATGTTTAAATTATACAATTAAAAAAACAAACTCTTTTGATTTATTTTAGTTTTGTCTTCTCACACTCAATCGTATTTAAGTGTCAACTTCTTGTTCTAAATTTTTAATATTCTATTCCTTGTAAAAGAACCACAAGTATTTAATTAGTCTTAATGTAAGGTGTCAACTACTTGCACTCATTGGTGGATTTTGAAGGTCTTTGGATAATATGACATAGTAAAAATCACCATGCTCATAGATTTGATCATTGGTGGAGTGGACTAAGTTATATGTGTTCCATAAACTACTATACATCACTTTTTTCATTTCCTCTATTTATTTTCGATGTTTTCTCATCTTTGAGTGAAAATGAAAGCAATGCTGCTTACCAAGATAGGTATTTTAAATCTGTTAATGTTTTGAAAACCATAATTAACCCCCTCTCTTGTGTCTTTGCCTTTGTTATATCTAAACTAACCTAACAATTACATCATAAATACCTTTTTATGTTTAGTGTTTTAGATAATTTGTAAATCTACTACATTACAAAGTGGACACATACATACATTTCCAAATTTCTACACAAAACATGTTCTTTATAAAGACACACATTCTCTGTTCAAGGTAACTCCCATAACTAGGAATATAACATTATTAATGTTCTTAATCATCCTTAATCCCTGTTGAAAGCATTTACAAATGTGTTTTTAGAAAAACAAATATTATTAAGGGATATAAAAGAAAAGAAACATATTAATCCATTAGTAAACATAAAAAATCCATAATAAAGTATATGTTTTAAAAATAAACATTGAGCTAAAATATTAATTTACTTATCCATTAAAACAACATAATTTATTTATGGTTTCTAAAAATAATTTCATAATAATTTATAAATGATAATTCATAATCATCAGGGTTTCTTGGATAAACATAAAATCTCTTGAGTACTTTTCCTTAAAACCCCATCATTTAGCCATTAAAACATTCATAAAAATACTTATAAAAAAAGCTCATACAATCACATTTTGAAATCAAAATATTTCATTTAAAAAAATATATCAAGTGGATCATATATGTAACACCCTAATATTTATTTATATTTTTTATGAATTAATTTATTCTTTTCAATATTTTACATTCCACATAACCCTGAATATAGATTTTTTAATTCAAAAACACTATGTTTGGATTGAATTATACGCACCAAAATGTTAATCTTGTGTTACGTGAAGAACTTATATTATCTTTTGGTACACAAAAAACAATATTTGGAATGGGTTACACCCAATTATGATTTATTTTGATGTCTTCTGTTACACTCAAAATTGAGTTTTACTAGACTACAATATACTATTAATATTGTTATTAAAATATTATTATTTTTATCACATAGATGTTGGAATGAAAATTACAAATAAGATTAACTAAATTATGAAAATATTATTTAAACATTAATATAAAATTAATCCATTGGTTATCAATTATCTACAAATGAAATGAGGAACTATTTAAAAACAAAGAAATCCATTTTCTTTGAAAAATATTTTTCTACATACAAACACTGTTTTATCTCAATAAATTAAACAAACCACTATGGATGAATTTTTTTTAATAAAATTTAGATATTAAATATTAAATAATTTTTTTACACTCAACCAATATATTTTATAGGCATAACATTAGAATAAATCAAATTTTATGAAAAAAAAATATTTTTTTTCAAAAGGGTAATTTTAGAGCCTTTTAATGGAGAACCTATTTTAAATCTAAATTGTGACACTTTTATAAATCTTATTTGAAAAAATTATCTTCATTTTTGAAATCATAATATAAATTGTTTTCTAGGGTGAAATTTTGGGAATTTTTTGTGAAGTTTCAGGTTTTTATTAATAGTTAAATATGTTGATTTTTTATTGAAAATAGCTTTTCGTCTAAATAATTCATAGTTTTAAATTATATTTTTTATTGTTTTAAATGTATAATAAGATAAATTTTATATAATTTTATCCAATATAGGTCATTGGAATCAATTTCACATTGTATTTGGATATAAAAACACTTCGAACTTTTGAACATTTTCATTCTAAAAACATGCTTTCTCATTCCGTCAACAAGATTAATTTTAAATTAATTTTACCCAATTTTTTATTTTAATTTTTCAAAAATGGATTCCATATTTGGAATAATAAGGTCCCAATTTATTAAATAGGTTTATTTTATTATTGGACAATATGAATAGTAAATTTAGTCATTTTTATTTCTATAGATAAGGGTAAATCACGTAATTAAGGGGAAAATAGTATTATAAATATTTAAAAATACCTTAAAAACTGAAAAAATATTATTTGATGATTTTAATTCGCAAATTATCACATAACGATTTAAATTTCATAAATTAATGGAAAAATTTCCATGAAAATGACTTCAATATTATTAAAATCAAAGAGAGTGACTAAATTTTACACTCTCACATTTAATAAGTTTAATATTTTTAATATGCTGATAAATGTACGATATGATAAAATATTAAATTATTATGAAATATAAAAGTATTATATACATCATATAAATTTATTTTTAATTTTTGTTGAAAAAATAATTATTATAAATAATTACCCAATGATGTTGTAGTAATTATTCAATTAACAAAAAAACTCAGTTAAACAATATTAAAATATTAACATAAATATAATTTGAATTATAAATGCTTATACATAAATTTTATAGGTTAATATGTCATACTACGGTTTTATTAAATTATTTTTTTGAGGTTATCTTTTTGTATTTATTTTCTTAATGTCTTTGTAATGAATAGTGTTAAAATTTACAATGATGATATTCTATGAGAATGTTAATTTTTTAAATTTGTTAAAAATTATTAAAATACTATGTAGGGAAAAATATAATAAATTATGGCCTAAAATATCATAAATTTACCTTTAATAGTTCAATTTACACATTATAAGAAGAAATATCCACCTTTTAATATTGCAAATTTTGATATCAAAATTAAAATTAAAATAGCTTAATTGTGGGTTAATAAAAAAGTTGTTGTTTAAAATTACAAAAAACTTGTCTAAAATCTATTTTTATGGTATTAATAACATAAACTAATTAAATTATAATAATCATATATTTTGGTATTTTTATTGAGATAGAATTTATTTTAATTGATTCTTTTTGATAAATTTCAAAAGTGACCCTCACATTCATTATAAAATGACACTCCCCTACTCATCTCATTTCACCAAATTGAGCATTATATATTAACCCAAATCTTCCAAATTATCTTCTCTACTTACCTAGTAACATTTTAGAGGTTCAATTCATCCCAAAATACCAAATCTAGAGTCTTTTGGAGGAGATCTAAAGGATTCGTTTTGAAGAAGTGGTAACTGCTCTAACCAATCACTCTCTTTTTATACTCTTCTATACCTCCTATAAATCTATTATATATATTATAAACAAAATAAATTAACCATCAAAAATATTATTAATTTTATTATTATTATGAACACACAATATACAAATCGTTTCTCATCGAACAAGAAATGAAAGTGTCGCTCATGCATACGTACGACTTATCATTTTTGGGTAGCGATACAATTAATATTCCATCACTAAATTTTATGAGTTTGATTTATGATGGGTTTAATGTTTATATGTTATATTTATGAAAGAATTTTACATTTTTAATTATAATATCATATCTACCTTTTTATCTCTTAATATTTTGGGAAATGATAATGTCGCTCGTGTGTACATATGGCCTACCATCTCCATGATGCGATGTGATTCTTTTTTTCATCTATATTTTGCATGGATGGTAATAATAATTGATGATATGGAAATATATGACATATATATGACAAAAAAATATTCTATAATAATAATATATCATATAAATTTGTTTTTTTAATATGAAAAAAATGAAAACAGTGTTCATGCGTATGTAAGGCATACCGTCTCCATGAATGATCTATTTGATTTTATATCTATAAATTTTATGAATCACCATGAATACATATATAGTTAATATATATATATATTTCTGTTTGTGTGTGATATTTATATCATGGTTATCATTTTAAAGATGAAGAAATCATGCTCTATATTAGAGGACCAAGTATAACAAGTCAAAACATGAATGAAAAACAAAACGATTATCACTCAAAACATTACTTTAACATGGAATTGTTAATAAGAGACTAATATAGAGTCATAATTAAATCATATATAGTATTATATATATGAATATGGTTCTGTGTTTTATGTATAATAAACTTATATTTATTATAACTAAGGTTTGAGCATATACAAAGGAAGGAAAGATATATGGTAAAGGATTTTTGTCTCACTTTTATTTATATGGGACACATGCCTTACACACTACTTGTTTCTTTTTAAAAAATTATATCATTCCATTTAATTTTTTTATGAGTATTATTCTTAATATAATGTTATTTTAATATCCATATAATTTTATCTCTTTAATGGGGTATTTTATTTTACTGATTATAAATTGTTAAGGGTTAATTACATAATCTCATTATTCTTAGGTATTTTTTATATGTAAATATCTACTATTGAATATTTATATTCCATTTCCATGTTTCATAAATATGTTTCCTAAAATATATTTACTATTATTATACAAACTTTTAATGTCATTTTTACCAATCTGTTAATTTTTACTAAGCAGTTTGAAAGGAATCGTTATTGTCACTTTTCTAATGAGGCACTTTGTGACTTTTCTAAAAAATGTATGAAAGGAATTTTTTTAACATACATAGCATGAATTGATTTTTTATTTTAAAAACTCCTTTATTCTTTGAAATTTCACTTACAATATTACAAGGTTATTTTCCAATAATTTTTTTCTTTTAATATTGTGTTGTATTTTGAGACAACAAGATGTTTTCAAACCTGTAAATATATTTTCCTCCATAATTATTTTCAATTGATCTCTCAAAATTATTTTCCTTTTATGATAACATTATTTGACATTAATTATGCTTTATTGGGAATATTTTTCAAGGATATTATCCCAATTATTTATAATTTATGATTATTATTTTGATGGAATGATATTTATGAATCCCATTTCTTTATAATGGGTTATGTTATTATAGAATGATGTTTATGAAACTCATTTAATTTTTTGGGTTCTAATATGATGAGTGAGTTATGTTATTGTGGAACCCATATGTATGATTTTAATAATGTGATGGGTGATACCTGTATCTCACTCCAATGCATTGGGTAATGATTTATATCTCATGAGATAGACAGGATTTTATTGGGATGTAAAATTGGTTTTGTAATACATAGATGGAAAAAAGATTAAACTTGGTTTATTAAATACTTTTTACACAATAATGGTATTTTAAATGATCCTTGACCAATATTGAAATATTTTTCATTTCTTATTTGTATTCAAAAATTACTTGTTATGCTCTTATGGAATATGTTCTATGATTCTTTATACACTTTTATGATTTATTCCATTACAATATGTCATAATATTTGATATAATGTATATGATTTTTTAAAATGATTTGTTTATGTACATATGGCATATGATTATGTTATGATTGATATCTATATTTTTACCCTTAATGATCATCTAAGATTACCCGTTTCAGATGTTTTGTTTCCCTAGTTAATAAATGAAGGTTTCAGATAGGGATACTAAAGGGTAAGATATTTTTGAGAAACATTGAACATCCTTCAATAGACTAGAAGATTGTGTTAAAAATTTTCAAAGAGACACAAATCTTATATTCTTTGGGAATTTTTTTTAGTAATGAATAATAAATTTCAAAAAAATTGATTTAATATCTATGTACGTTAATCTTTGGATGTTATATTTGGTTTTAAATTAAATGTTTATTCAACATTTGGAAACTAGGAAGTGGAAACGTTAGTAAGATCCCTTGCAATAATAATAAGTAAAGGTTAAAATATTATATATATTTTTATTCATTATGGGAATCAAAGGATTAAACCCAATATGTTATATATTGAAAATAAATTCCCTTGAATATGTAGTTTTACCACTATGATTAGTGTTACACACATTATACATTGAATTTTAGTTAATGGATGGAACCTAAGGGATCCATGTTAACACTGAATGTGAGTGTAAATGAAAACATTTTCCTCCATAACAACCTAATTTAATAGGAGATAGAGAGAAAATTCATATTACAATACTCACACAAGCTATGAATCATGTTGGACATCAAAATGAGTAGATGAGGGAACAAATTTATGTTTCGTTCTTCATGAGGAAACACCCACCTTCTTTTAGTAGGTATTCTAGTCCACTTGTTACTAAAACATTTTCATTACCATTGAAAATATTTTTTCTATCATTCAGTGTTCAGAACATGAAAAAAACATTTTTTATGTTTATCATTTAGATGGTGAAGCAGACCAGTGTTGGAATCTAATCAAGAATACAAGGTTCCACGATTAAATTGAATCTGTGGAATTTGATGATTTCAAGTACATATTTTTCAATAAGTACTGTCTTATTATTCTTCATATGAAGATAGAAAATGAGTTATTTGAGATTACAAAAAATGATGATGAATCCATTGGTACTTATGAGAAACATTTTACAATAATTTCAAGCTACACTCTTATCATATCACCCAACCTGAAGGTAAGGTTGACTGACTCTTTGGTTTCTTAAAACCAAGTCTTCAAATGGAGTTACCCATTAGAGACATCAGTATCTATGAATATATTTTTTTTTGTGCAATCATGGTAGAAATTAAGTTTGAAGTTATATATCAATATCATGGTTTGGAAAAGAAATAAAAGATATAGATTAAAGGGAAAATATAAAAACAATGGAGAAAAGAAGATGATATTTCTTTTATGCCCAATGTGTGGAAAGAAAAATAGTGGAAATTATCTTAAGGGAACTTCTAGATGTTTTATGTGTGGGAAATAAGGTCATAATAAAATTTACTACCAAAGTGATGAGAAAAAGATATCTAATTATGTGAATATATAAAAGGATTAATAGATTACACCAACCACTCTTCAATTCATCAAGGTCATGGAAAATGGAAGTTATGTTACTCAATTCCCAAATCTAAGGGTTAATAATGAAGATCGACATTAGAAACTTATTAAATACATAGGCAAATGAAAATATCATGCGATAATTGTTGGATATGTGGAGTATGAAAATGAAGTAGTGGGATAATTGACTTTTTTTGTAATGTAATTCAAGAATAATGTTGTAGACTAACTTTTATAACATTATAGGGTAATGAAAGATATCTAAATTAGTCTACTGTTGATTTTCCTTAAGGATTTGAAAGTCTATGTTGAATGGTACTAGTAACCATGAAAAGTGATTGATGTGGTAAGGTCATATTTTTAGAAAACATAAAATTAGTGGTAGGATAAGCATTAATATGTGCACGATGTTAGGGTAATCAAATAAAAAGATATTTGACTGTGATAAAATAAATAGGGAAGTATTAATGATTATGGGACTAATATAATGAAAATGTGGTTTATGATATCCTGAACTGAGTTTATGTAATTTCTGGATTTATATTATGAAGAAAGAGTTAAATTTACAAATAATGCATATTTTCACTATGTTTTTATGGTAATTTAGTTTTTTACCATGTTTAAAGAGAATACATGATAATATCCTTCACATGTTTGGTGTGTGACAATTAAGATCTTTGTCAAGCTATTTGGGGGATTAATAATATGTTAGTTATATAAATTTAGTAACCTTATTTTGAATGTTTTGGATTTTAATCATTTAGAAGAATCATAAAGGTAACCATTAATGAAATTTTTTAAATTCAAATTCAGATGTGATTTTAGATAATAAAGTATTATCTCTCTATAGGAGGATTTATGAATATTGGATAACCATTTTTAACCATTTTTTTGTGATGTTAATATAGATGGAATGACCTATAATTCTATGGTTCTCATGATCATCTAAAACTCCAGGATTGAAAAATTCACCTTCATTTCATGTAATAAAAGATCAAGTAGAAATTGATCAAGGTACAACAAAAAGATGAGATTATGCATATGAAATTTAATGAAATCAAGAATGTATTTTTTTCTCAAAAAAAATCAACTATTGGGAAAGGATCTTGAAACCAAAAATGTTATCCTAGTACCTTCCTTTATAATTAATCAAATGGTCCTATAGATCATTACTTATTTATAGATTTGAAATTGTTACATTTCCCATGACCATGTTATCTTTCACTCTCCATAAATACTTGATAGTTATATTTCTCTTTCATGTCTTTGTTTTCACTTTCCACAAATGTTCTCTTATGTGTAAACCTAGTAATGTGTTATTTGTATAACTATTCATTTTCTAACACTTCCATTTTAAAAGGAAGATTTAGTATTAATTTTTAGGTTGTGGGTTTATATGAAAGGAACATTCAATAAATAAACTATTTATAACCCATACTAATTTTAATACACACCAATAGTTTATAAAAATTATATTCATTTGATAGCTTATGTTGCACACAACACTTATCTTCAACAGAAAGCAATTAGATATTAACGTGGCTATTAAAATAGTAGTGTTACCCTTAGAAATAGTAATGTGACCATATGTAATAGTAATGAAACCATTACAACCATAACCCCACATATGAAAATATTTATAAAATTTAATTATCTCATCTATTAAAATTTGATATATTTATATCATAGAATAATTAAATAAATTTTTCAAAAATGATAAATTAAGTGTTGGTATTTTTTTGTAAAAGTTAAATGTTTATTTAAAAAATTATAATTAAAATAATAATTTAAAATAAAATATGATTTAATAAATTATATTCATAAAAAAAATATTTTTTGTCTTATGACTATAAGATAAATTTATGAGGCATTAATTAATATTTCAATGTTTCATAAAATTGGTTATAATTTTAATATCTGTATTTTTTTAAGAAATGACGATTTCAATTAAAAATTATATTTATCATATTAAAAAAATTCAAAAAAATTATTCCTTTTCCTAAATATACACATCTATAAATGGTTAGAGTGAATTTTCAGGATTTTTCTGAAATAGTTGATTTTTTGTGAATAGTGAAATATCTTAATTTAAAGTATTAGCTAAATACATGAATTATTGAGTCATGGATGGTGTATGGATGATGTAAGAACCATTAGTTAGAAATAATATACACTAGTTACTATATATGGTCACAATAATCCTCACTATTTATAGTATGGATCCAAAATAATTAAAAAATTAAAACATTCACCAAAACACCCCTCCCCTCCCACTATAAATACCACCCCTCATAACATCTTCTCCTCAAATCTTATATGTTTTGAGACATACTTATAATCAGACCAAATACTCTCAAAAAACTGTTACCCATTTCTTGGTATTTCTCATATCACTAAAAGACTAATCCTAAGTGCCTCAAGTATGTTCTCAAACATATGTTATATAAGAGGTACAATCCTCTTTCATTCTCTTTTATTTTCATTTAATTTATTTTATTTTCTTATCCTCTCCATAAATCCACTATAAAAATTTAATGGTAACTTCATTATCTTATATATACGATAATTTTATTATGTTGATGTAATATCCATCATCTAATCCATTCTTTTCTCCCTTTTATTTTATAAATGAAAACAACATTTGGGATGTGTCGATTTACCACCATTATGGATGATGCATTTTCATTTTCCATTACCACTTTAAAATATAGTAATACAAATATTGTTATAGATAAATCAGATATTAATATAAATATTAAAATCAATGTTATTTATTGGAACCAATATATAAACATTTCATTAAATAATATTATATAAGTTTGTGATAGTCGCAAAAGCAAAAATAAATTAAATCAATTTCTTTAATGTTTTATCTAATGAATAATCATCATATTTGAAAAATTAATATATAGGAAAATTTTATATTATTTAAGTTCATTAATAATATATAATTTTAATTCGGGAGAATTACTCTCATTTTTATGAACTTCCATACATGTATACAAGCGAACGGATCCAGAAAAGAAAGAAAACGATCACTCCCTTTATTGTGAAATTGAATATTAAAACTTATAAAAATGGTGATACTTGAACTTAATATAATTATAATAAATCAAATAAATTTAGAAAATGTTATTAGTTATGTAATTAATGAAGTTAATTTGATTATATAGGACACTAAATACAAGATCAAAATGCTTTCGAACACAAGGTAAGGGATTTCTTAACTCAATTTTTGTTAATTACGTTATACATCTACATTGTTGATTATATTATAATATGATTATGTGTGGAATACACTGTATATTTTTTTTTTGTTGTATTCAAAATTCTCTATTTTCTGGATATGATTCTGTTACACTAAATCACACCATGGATTAATTCTCACATCAATGATATAAATTTATGAGGATTCTCGTCTCACTTTTTATTTATGTCACATAATCCTTATTCACCACTTATTCCTTGTGTGTTGTTTATGTATACTTAAATTTTATATATGTTATAATTAATCTATTTAAATTTATGTTATTAAATGTTTCATATTATTATTATTATTATGGGTCCTATGATTTGATTGATTATCAATTGGTAAGAGATCTCTTCGAACCACCAAATTTACCATTGGGTTACGCATTATCTCTCATTACCCCAATTTAATTCTTATTTATCTTATATATTTATTCTATATTTGGTGTATATGTTCCAATATTATTTATCTAGATCAATTCTTCCTTCTTTTATGGGGAAATACATCTTTTTAGAAGGTTCCCTTCTCAATTCTGTCTGATAAGTAAGCCCGATTAGAGGGAACATCCCAAATTCTTATCCATTTCCAAGTACACTGCATAATCTATTTTAAGGCACCAATATTTTAATAAAATCACTCATTTAAACATGAAAATGCATCTTTTTTAATTTCTAGTTTTATAAAAACAATTATTCCTATCCTTTTCTAAAGACTATTTTTATATTTTCCATTAAACCGCACTAAAGTGGCTCATTTCAAAAGTTTCTTAAATACTCTTTTTACATGTTTTAAATTAATTTGGGAATAATTTATCATAATTTATTCCTATTTCCCATTTTTAATCCCCTATTTTTTTGATATTATTACTGTTTATTATGTGTACCATTCTTACATATATTTCAAACCTTGAAATTTTTTTCGTTAACTGGGGAAATATTGAGAAATCTATATATTTTATTTAATATGGATATTTGATGAGAAGGAAAATTATTTATTAATTAATTAAATATATTAGGAATTATTTAGACAAGTATAACACAGTTTGGGGATTATTTAATGTATGGCTTATGGGTTGGGGACTGGTAAATGCAATCCCCTCGATGAATCGGTAGTCTCATTTGACAAAATCAATTCGTGGCAAACCCTTATTGTTTGTTTCCAAGCACAATCAAATGATTTTCTTCCCATACACAAAAATCATATTGATGGTATAATGTTTAATGTTTCATATAAAATATGTACAATAATTAATCATTTCTTTCATTCAGTAATCAGTTATAATTATTCATAGGTTTTTTATTATGAATAAAGTCCATAGATGCATTTTTATTCTCAGTTTATAGATTTAAAATCATGTGTTTTATAGTTATACATATTTCTATATTTATTATGAATTGTTGATTATTATTCACTTTTTTCATTCATTTTTTTACTATACCAAACCCATGCTAAGAATTTGAGATCACTATATTATTTTTTTCCTTCCCCAGGTTATGAATAAGAGATCATTTTATGAGTTTTCAAGGAAGTAGTTTATTTCCCTTTTTTATGTTATATGTTTAATTAACAATGTAACAAAAGAACCATTTATATATCTAGTTCTTCAAGACAACTAAAATGAAAAATCTTTAGTGATTTTATCTCTTATATTTATTCCATTGTAATAAAATAACTACCGAATTAGGGATACCGATGTTAGGTTTGTTATAATTGGTATTAGAGGAAGTTTAGTAGAAACATTGGGAACTAAATTTACTAAATACATGATTAGGGAACCTAACCCAAATAAATACTTTGAGGATAACTACAGAATAACATCCCAAACAACCCATGTTTTTATTGTTATCTATGTATATAAATTTTTATTTTTGTTATGTATTTCAATACTTTTGTGATTATACATTATGTTTCATAATAATATTATCAAATATAGGGTACGATATCATTTAAAATGGAACCTCATTAAATGAATGGTAACCTAACCAATAACATGATCCAAATAGTAAGGGGTAAAATATTTTATTGTATTATTCCAATATATTGATAGGAAAAAGTCTCCCAAAAATTCCCATCATATGAGAAAATGGTATCATTTCATAAAAAGATAAATAAAGAATTATCTGCATATTATTTCTTATGATGGAAGCACGAGAGCAAGCTTATAGTTAGGAAAAATTTTGATAAATTAAATAAAAGAAATAATGATTTCCCACATCTGGTAATTGTGGAAGAAACACCTCAATACATGCCTAAAATTAATGAGAGTTTCTTACAAGTGTTAAGAGAAAGGACACTATACATATAATTAGAAGGGAAATAAAAATATTTATAATGTATAATTTTTCAACTGCATGAAGATGCGACACTACACAAATCAATGTCTCAAGAATTAAATGAATACACTACAAAAAAGGATAATGTATCATGGTCATGCTTATGATACTAACACAAACTAATAGTAATTATTAATATGACTATGTTTGGATTCAATAATTGTTGAGTATTTTATCAATAATTCACTGGTTATAATAATCATGAGATATATAAGGATTTTACTACATTACTTCTTCTTCATGAAATTTGAATCATGTGATGAATACCGCTAGCAGTCAATAGAAGTTATTTTGTTGTAAGTTTATCTTATTAAAAACACATAACTTTCAAAAGATAACCCTAAATATATTATTGATGTAGATATAATAATAAACTTATGTTTTTTTGATAATACTGGTGACCATGATGGTGGTTAGAGATCTGATAGTTTATATTGTGCTGGAATTATTAGATGTTTGGATTTAAGGAATATATTTAAAAACATTATATTTTACTCATGGAACCAGGCATGTTTCAAAAATGTCTGAAGGATATTAATGCATTTAAAAAAAGTGATGGTTAGAAATATGTTATTCATAATGGTTTCAATAACCATCATGAAGTAAATAATATTAAAAAAAATTAATGTAGTAGAGGTTTCATACAATCACGACGATATTTTTTATATTTTTAATTAGTAGTGTTTTTAATTAAACTACTTCTAGACATGTAAAAATCCCAAACCCTCTCCCCCCCCCCCCCCCACTGCTTCTGACCTCCCCCTTTTCTATCCCCAACAGTGACCCTGAGCCCACAACCCCATTCCCCTCCACCCATTCTCTTCTCCTCTCCTTGACGGTGACCCCAAGGCTTTATCCCATATCCCTCATCCCCAATCCTCTCTTCTAAACAGTGGCGAATTCAAGCCCATGACCCCAGGAACATGACCCCCAACCACCATGATCCCTACCTCTAACCCAGGCACCCACGACCCTCCCCCCTCTGACCTCCTCTCTAGTCGGATCATCAGCAACATCACCCCCACCCCAACACCCCATTGACCTACCTCACCAGGGATCAGTTTCCCTCTTAAATAATGACCCAGAATCCCTCCCACTATGATCTCCCTTGGCCTAGATTAGATCCCCTCCTCAGAGAAAACACTGATCCCCTAAAGGATTCATAATCCTCACCCTCATTTTATTATTAAGTATCATTATATGTAAAATCGTGGTTGATACAAATAGTATAGAATTTGTTTTTTATTTATTTGATAGTAATTATATAGCTAATTTATCTTCATAATGTGTTATTTGGATTTTCCAGTTATTTTATTGGAGTAATAATAATCATTACTTTTTTTATGTTTTATTAAATTAAAAAAATAAATTTTTTTATGATATATGTTGGTAATGGAATCTAGATCGTTCATAATGTCATGGTAAGTATTTGATATTAATGAATTCCACTTTGTTCCACATATGTGAATGCCACTAAATTTTGATAGATATATAAATGAGACTATTTTTTAACACATGACAAATTGGTGGTAGGATTTAGGGTCACACATGGTTTCATCACTAATCCTAAAAGGGTCTCTAAGGATAAAGGCCTTGGAAATGAGATATTCGACCCCTTTAAAATTTATCAGATTGCTTCATGATTTATGAATATGTGAGGAATCATTTATTTTAAAAAAATTATTGAATTATGATATATTTGTTAAGGTTAAATTTTACATGAATTATAATAAATTATTCATTATAGTAACTTGAACAACTTCCATAGTTTCATTGATATTATTTTAATTAATATGATTTTTAATAAAACTAACTAAAGTGTTTATGTTGATTGTTTTTGAGTAAAATGGATAATTTTTTATCATTATATTTGAATGTAACAATGGAAATTTTTCAAATTTATGTTAACATCATATTTTCTATGTTTATCTCAAATTAAAGGAACATCTGAAGTCATGTTAAGTGAACAAAGTTGATTTATATAATTTATGGAACAACATGAAGTCATACTAAACCAGTGTATTATAATATAGACATATAGAGTTGAATATTTTGGGTATGAATAACATATCATGATAACCAAATAGATTATACTTTTCATTCATATTTTTAAAGGGGTTATCTTCGTATTAGTTAGATCATGGGAAATGGTTCAGACATTGATCATTGTAGTAAATTTTTCAATGGAATGAACCCTCTACAGTTATAAAACTATGGTAGAATAAACCATTATATTTTATTTGATTCATCTGATTCATCTATGTTTGTGAGAAATAATAATTTATTTGATTCATTTTTTTATATTAATGTTTATTAAGAAAAAGATAATTATTTGATTCACCCCATTTTCCTATATAGTTGTTATGGCATAGTCAATGGAAAAGTTGGGTGATATTTATTTTTAATTTTACTTGTTTTATTAGAAAGTTTATCTTTTTATATGAATGTAAAGGGAGAATAAAATCCAATAGCTATGGGTAAAATATGTATTAATTTACATCGAAACATGCATCAATTTTCCAAGG
The DNA here is from genome assembly GCA_963277665.1 of Viscum album. Classification (NCBI taxonomy): domain Eukaryota; kingdom Viridiplantae; phylum Streptophyta; class Magnoliopsida; order Santalales; family Viscaceae; genus Viscum; species Viscum album. The sequence continues at coordinate 1,697,022,578 of OY728147.1, forward strand.
TATTATAAGAATTTTTATATTATGTAATTACAAAATAATTAATGGATGGTAGAATAAGAATTTTGTGTCTTGATTGTAAATTCAAGTGATGGTTGAATAGAAACGAAGTATATGAGAATTTTATATTGAAATAGTTTCTTAGTTGATATGTATATTGGATTTATCAAGGTGAATCAAGTGTTAGGTAAAGTAAAAATAATGGAAATGATGTCGACGATATACAAAGTGACCCGAAAGAGTATAATTTTGTTCAAAACGTGTTAGATAACACATTTGGTTTTTTATAATATAATGTCCAAGATTTTAATTGATAATTAGAACCTTTAATTGATCCTGAACAAGTTAATCTTTTTCAAAATATCAGTGACCAAAAAAATATATTTATGAATTAGTTAAAGATGGAAAACAATAATTGTTTGAAGTTTATAACAAGTATTCACTATTGTATTTTCTAATCAATTTGTATCATATCAGGTGTATCTATAGAATTACTGAAAAATCAATGTCCATGATTTAATATTTTCTTCATGTTTGGAAACAAATCCCTTAATGCATCCTCTCATTGTTTTTTGGGTGTGATTATGTTTGTTAACAAAGATAAATGACTGTGAATCATAGTTCCCATAATGAGAAAGGTGGTATGTGGAATGGGTTTTGGAAATCAGCAAAGGATTCATCATAGTAGCACTATGCAGACTATGAAGCATGGTACACAGATCATATATAGAAATGGATCACGGGAAGACATGTTGTTCACATGAAGTAGATGGTTCATGGAAGTCTTGCATTAGGCGGGGTGGATTGTTGTTAGTGGAAATGAGGAAATGATTTTAGGATCTATGAAGGACTTAATTCATAGAATAGAATGACTATCACATAGGAAGAGTGGTAGTACATGGACCACATATGGAAGAACAATTTGTGAAAGAAGCGGTACGTGGGGAGGGTTGTACCGTATCGGAGATTTTGTAAATCACATATAAGTGTATTTTGTAGATCTATTTTCCTCTATAAGGAGAGTTAATCCCATCATTAATAGAGAGTGATTTTCATATGAAAACATATTTTCTCTAGGAATTCAACTATTTCGGAAAGTTGTTCACGAGGAAGGATTCCCTGAAGTTAAGGATTTCTCAGGAATGATCAGCGAAAGTGTTATTATGCAGATATATAGCTCGCAAAAGAAATTGATCTACAGAGGATAATCTGGTCCAGAGAAGAAGTAATTATCCAGACACATTATGTAGAGGTGGTTCGTGGAGGCGGTATGCAGAGGAGGAAGTGGAGGTAGTTCCTAGGAGAGGTGGTCCACCAAGAATCTTTTCTATGTGGTTTGTAAAATAAATATGTGGTTCAAGAATGGACTTGAATAGTTTAGGAAAGTAATTTCTTCTAACTAAATGTTTGCAGAATATTAGATTTCATCCACAAGTTAAAAAGTTAATTCAATAGAGAATTTACATATAGTTGAGTATGCATGCTTTCATACACATTAAGGCACCTACATGTCCATAAACTATGAGTGAATACCTTATAAGAATAGTTAGAAAAGGTAGAGGAAGACGTTAATCCTTTAAACTAGCAGTGAGCTAGGGAAAGATACAAAGGGAGTGACCCTTGGGAATATAGTGAGCATAACATAAATCTTGTAAATGTAGTGATCCTGAGCATAGAAGTGATCTATCCCGAACCTTGTAATTCTTAGTGAGCTTTAAAGGATTTGTTACATCAGCGCATAATTTTTGTATACTCTTTGTATGTATCCCAATGAGGGTGAAAGTATTAAAAATGCTGTGTCATGTTCATGATTTCATTTCTATTCATATATTTTTATCAGAGAAACGTATAATTTTGTTTTGTTTAATGAAAAAAAAGATCCGAAGGGGTATGAGTTTTAATCTATCATACCCTGATTCACCCATGGGTATTTGACCTAGTGGACCAAACACTTCATTATGTATTTAGTAAATATAATATATCTGAATAATTCTATGAGATGAATAAATTCATAACCAAACATGGACTTGACTATACCAAGATACATGCATTCCCTAATGATTGAATTCTTTAATGGGGAGAAGAGTATGATAAAGAAGAATGTACAATACGTCATACAAGTAGATGTATGTTAATGAAAAGTAGTAATTGTATAAATCAATGTAACCTAGGGAAGAAACTGAAGATAAAAACTCCTACAAAGGTAATGTGTTACTTTCCCATGAAACCATGCTTTCCAAGATTATTCATGTCGTCTAAGACTGCAAAAATCATCAAGTGACATGCTTAGGGTAGTAATGATGGCTTGATGAGACATCCAAAAGATTCAAATGTCATGGAAGATGTGTGATTCCCTATATCCATATTTTTATTTGGATCCTATGAAAATACGTTTAGGATTAGCTTCTTATGGTTTTAACAATTTTTCTACTTTATTTAATAATTATTGAATTTGGTTAGTTATTTTGATACACTATAATATACCTATATGGATGTGTATAAAGAAGACTTCTTTCATTATTTCTTTGATTATTCTTGGAAATAAAATGCATGGAAATGAAATTTATTTATACATTCAACCTCTAATCAATACACTGCAACAATTATGGGATAATGGTGTGGAAATATATGATGCTTCAACAGGAAAAATATTTAAAATGAATTCTTCATTAATGTGGAAAATTAATGACTTTCCTAAAATATGAAATTTATCTTGTTGGAACACTCATACTGGTTTGGATTTTCTAGTTTTTACTTTTTATTTTGAACCTCAATGATTACCTCATATCATATAATGGTGTTTTATGTGTCATCATTGATTTCATTATGATTATCATAAATTCGGGTTTAACAATACATGATAAAATGGATATATAGAAATGGAAAATCCATTGGAGGTTCTATTTGGTTTAGAAATATTTGGAATATTAATGAATTTCACTAAAGTCATCAGTTTAATGAAGGATAAATGGTATGAGGTACATTATCCGAAGAAGATGGAACACAAAAATAGAAGAAAAGGAGTATATTTTTTAAACATTGTTATTGGGAGTTTATTTTGATAATTAATAATCTTGACATAATTCATATTAAGAAGAATATCTTTGACAATGTCATTTTTGCAGTGCTTAATTATCAGGATGAATTAAATGTTCACCTTAATGTTCGTAAGGATTTTCAGTAAATAAATAGAAATCATGTTTTGTAGGAAAATGAGCATGGAAAGTGTCATTCAACTTTTTTACAATAAAAAATCATGATAAATATGTATTCTATAGAACTTCAAATAATTTAAAAGTTCTAGATGGATATTCTAGTATCATATCATGGTGTTTTGAATTAAAACATAAAAACATACATGGATTGAAAATTCATGACTCACATATTTTTATGGAGAAGTTTTTGTTGTTGGATTTGTACTATACTTTTACTAAAAAAGTAAGTGTGCTTATAGTTGAGTTTTTTACCATTTTTAGAAGCTTGGGGAAGAAAATATAAATCCAATCGAGCTTGATAAAAATCAAGAAGGAATTTCTGTTTTAAACTATGTCACTGGGAGATGTTATTTCCCTCTTCATTCTGCATTGTCATGATTCATTGGACTGTTTGTTTGGCTGAAGAATCTAAACATGGTTGATCGGTACACAGAAGAATAGATGTATCTAAATGAGAGGTGCATTGAAATTTTTTGTTTTCATTGGTGAATTATATTTTATCAAATCATTGCGTAGGTTTTTTTCCTATGTTTCTTAATTTTTTCATCAGGTACATAAGTCATGTGAAATCATATGTGAGGGGGAAATATCAACATGAAGTCTCTATTGCTGAAGGTTACATAACTCAAGAGTGCTTGAATTTATATTCTAGGTATTTGGATGGGATTGATACTATATTAAATCATGATAGACATGTTGACAACATATCCAGTAATTCTATTTTTGAATATCTATCATCTGTATTTCCAAATATTTGATGAACTGTTAGAAAAAGGTCAAATTTTACACTACCTGAATCAGATTTTCAACAAGAACATAGAAATTTGAGACTAAATAGTATTATTTTTGATCCATTTATTGAAGAATTGTGACTGCAAACAAATAATTGACAAAGGTCTCAAGATTGAAATGATCTAGAATTAATAAAATCTATTAATAGATCTTGTTGAATGTTTCACCCTTCGAATTAGAATATATTAATATTCATATTATTGACATGTAGTTTTTTTTATATGTTAAAATAAATAGATTATGTATTTTATCTAGGTAATAAATGTTGAAATTGATCTAAAATGTAAACTGATTTGATGTTTTTCTATTCAGTCCCTCTAAGGGAGGCTAAGATATTTGATTCCTACAATATTCATGGATTCATATTTGATACAATTTATCAGGAAGAAGACTTGAAAACTCATAATAGTGGTTTATTTACATTTGTAGAGGGGGGATACCATGGGAATCTGATTCATATAACTTATGTAAATTATCATGGCTAGTATTTAGTTGTCTTATTCAAATTAAAGTGAGACAAAAATGATAGGGTCATAATGAACGATTCGTTACATTTTACTTTTTTAAACTTATCTCGATTGATGGATACCAGTGAGCATGAAGATTATGATAAATTTATCTTGTATTCACAAGAAAAGATGCTTTATTATATGGATGATGAAATATATGAAGGTTGGAGTTTTTTCATACACTAAAAGAAGACAGACTTATTTGATATGGGAGATGAAGATCAATTAGTGCTTTGTGATAGTGAACCTCATAAACAACAAAATATTCAATAGTTTTTTCCTAAAAATATTGAAAGGGTAGAACATTCATGATAGGGTTAAAATGAATGAATCATCGCAATTGAGGTTGATAACAAAGAGGATAACAAAGATAAAGTTAATTGAATGTATAAATTTGTAATGAAATTATATTACATTTTCTCATTAATAAGTTTCTTATACATATGTACATTATTCTAGTTTTTCATTTTATTTTTTTGTAAAAATATTTTAGTTTTGATTTTTTATATATTTAATATAATATAACCATTTGAAATATAGGAATAAAAATAATGAAAAAACTTTAGGATTCTAGATGATTACCATCTTGGAGCACACCGCCACTATGACCATCTTCTGTGGATCTTAGTGATTCCATAGTACCTGATACTTCTAGTGATTGATCCATTTCCCTAGATTTACTTGGTCACCGACTGCCTGATTCACCAACGGTAAAATAGTAGTTGTTCATCCCTCCATCTAGGGGATATTGGCATGTTACCAGTACTATTATGTATGTCATTTTAAAAAAACATTATATTTTATTACTTTATTAAAAATTTGTTGAACAGATAAACAGAATCATAAAAGGGATATAAATACAAAGAGAACCGATGTATGGTAATAGAAGTAATTCATTATTATCATTCCTTTTTTGATTTTATGGTGCCTACTGGTGATGTTGTAGGAATATATGGGCAGATTCTTGGGAAACTTTCTTCCAAGACAGTGAAATTTCCAATTAATTATAACTACTAGAGTCATATTTCCAAAACATCAAAAAATGGGGTCTTTGATAATCAAGTAAAGTTAATATTAATTTAATATTCCATGATAAGTAATTTAGAATATATGAGTAAATTTTTTAATATACTTATAAAGTGGTATTTTTTTATTTCTGAATGTTTTTCAATTTGATGTCCCTAACTCCGTTTCGTGCCCATAGACATTGTCAAGAACATATACAACATCTACAAAGAAACTAAAATGGAACTTTTATATAGAAGACATGCTTATTAAGTTATATCAACCATATTTAGGTCGGATTCACATTTTGTTTACTCTTACACATAAAAAATAAATTGTATATCGTTATCAATATGTCTAAAAACAATTTGAGCTTGTTTTCCCAGTTTTGACTTAGTAAACACTTATGAAAGGTATAAAAGCCTTTAAATAAAGTATCGAGTGGATAAAAAAATGTAAAATGACATTGGATTATCTTAAAATCATAAGAAAATGTCCCCATATTTAATTGTGAAATGTATTAACTAGAAACATGTCATTCTAAAAGAAAGTTTTCCCATTATGGATATAAATATGTTTTTTTTGTGTTTCAAAATCCTAAACATACATAGAATGATCAAAACCATATAAACGATGTTGAATTTTCCTGAAATAATGAAAAACATACCATAGATTTAATTGAGAAATTTAGGAACTAGTGACACGTCATTCAGAATGACGGTTTTCCCGTTATAGATGTAAATGCATTAATAGTGTTTTAAAATACTAAAATGTGCTTGAAATGGTCAAAACCCAAAAAATAGAGTAAGATTTTCTAGAGAAAAAGGATAAACCACTGCTTTGTTTTTGTGATGTGTATGTATATAGAACATGTCAACCCGATATGTGGTGTGATTGTAATAAATCAATAAATACTTATAAAATGAATAAAAGCCATTAGAAACAACTATAAGAGGGGTAAAAACCTAGAAACTGATGCTATATTTCATTGAAATTAGAATAAAATGATCATAGATTAAATTTCAAAATGTAGGAACTGAAGGCACATCATTCTAAAGGATGGTTTTCCATTATGGTTGTAAACACATTTTTAGTGTTTTAAAACACTAAAACATATGCATAAAAGTCCAAACCAACAAAACAATATCATATTGAATTGAAACCAAGAGAAAATTATTATAGATTTTATTTCATAATGTAATAACTGATGTCACATCATTACGAGTGACGATTTACCAGTTATGGCTATAAATGCATTTTTAGTATTTTAAAGCACTAAGACATGTGTGGAATGGTCAAAACAAGTAAAATGGTGTCAGATTGCCCATTAATCATGGGAAATCCACCAAAGATTTAATTTTGAAATTTAGGAACTTATAACATGTCTTTATGAGTGACGTTGTTTATGTTATGGTTGTAAATGCAATTTTTGTTTTTTAAAACACTAAAACGTGTGTGGAATGGTCAAAACCAAAATATTATGTAGGAATGTTTAAAAATATGGGTAAAATGATCATAGATTTAATTTTTAATTTTTGGAATTAACAACATGACATTTTGAATTACGGGTTTCCTATTGTGGTTGTAAACATTTTTTTAGTATTTCAAAACACTAAAACGTGCATGGAAAGGTCAAAACCTAGAAATTGAGGTTGTGTTTCCATAAAATTAGGAGAAACCCTTCATGGATTTAATTGAGAAATGTAGGAACTGATGACATGTCATTTATAATGACTATTTTATTTTTATGTAAGTAAAATTCTTTTTAGGGTTTTAAAACACTAAAACATTCATAGAACGGTCAAAACTAGACAAATAATGTATGATTGTCCTTAAATATAGGGAAAAAATTGTAGATTTTAATTTTGAAATGTAGGAATTGATAACACATCATTATAAATTATGGTTTCCTCGTTATGGGCATAAATGTGTTTTTAGTGTCTTAAAATGCTAAAACATGCATGGAATAGTCAAAACAAGGAAAAAATAACAATGTCATTAAATGTGGGGAAAAGACCGTATATTTATTTTTTAAATGTAGTAACCGATGACACATCATTCCGAATGAGAGTTTTTTGTTAGTGTTGTAACTGCTCTTTTAGTGTTTTAAAACATGAAAACCTGCTTGGAATTGTTAAAACCAGGAAAACAATTTCATATTAATGTGAAATCATAGAAAAGACAATATTTTTAATTTTAAAATGTTGAAACATATAACACCTCATTCTGAATGATTTTTTTCCCGTTATGATTATTAAAAACGTGTTTAGTGTTTTAAAACACTAAAACGTCCATGAAAAGCTCAAAATTAGGTAAATGATACTGAATTGAACTAGAATTATGGGAAGAACAATGTAGATTTAATTGTAAAATATAAAAAGTGATGGCATGTCATTCCGAGTGACAGTTTTCTTGTTATGATCGTAAACATGTTCTTAGTTATTTAAAATACGAAAATGTGTGTCTATGAGTCGAACCTAGAAAAATGACCTTGGAATATCCTAAAATAAGGGTATAATGATCATGTATTTAATTTCTAAATTTAGGAATTGACAACACATCATTCTGAATGATGGTTTTCCCTGTTATGGTCCAGAACATGCTTTTAGTGTTTTAAAACACTGAAATGTGTGTGAAATAGAAAAAACTATAGAAAAACATATCATATTGATGTTAAATCATGGGAAAACCACTGTTTAGTTGTTTTTTGAAATGTAATACATTCTATTATATCAAAAGCTTTAAAAATATTAAATAAATTTCATGCACATCGCATGTCACATTAAAACTAAATTAGAATATTTATTTAACCCTTTTTAATTCATAGTGGTGAATCATATCTTAAATAGGTATGTTTATATTTTCAAATTATTTTTCAATATATTTTATTTATTTTATTTTAAAATTTATTTATTTTATTATAGAATACGAAATTTTATGTGTAGCATTCGGAATATATTTTGTGTCTTTTTTTATTGGCATTTACTTTCGTAAATGTTCTGGTTTTCATTATTGGTGGCAGATGATAGAAATTAAAAATAGGTTAATTGTTCATATCCATGAAATTTTTCAGAATAAAATCATTAGGGTTCTTAGTTAATGTGATGTGTTAAAATTTTATTTTTTATTCTAATTTATTTCAGATTAATTGTGTTTATTTTTATTTTTGTTTCATTTTTTGTTATAGCTGATGAGATGAAGTGGTTAGTTTTAGATGATGAGATTATGTGGAGGTATATAGATGTAGAGGAGGTCATGACATGAATATATATTGTGAATGGTTTTTTTTAAATATTTTATTTCTATATATTAGTGAGTGAGTTATTAGATGATGTATTGGGTAACTACGACTTAGGTTATGCTGACTGAGGTTGTTTGTATGATTATAGATGTGTGATGTATGAATGATGTATTTATCATATATTTATGTTTTAGTTTATAGAATGTCAGTTTTTGGACATTTCTAGTTTTTTATTAAATATTTTAAAAAAACAAAATAGATTTAGCTGTGGTTTATTGTAACAGTTACTAAACGTATATTGCTGGTTGTATTTAGCTACGGTTCAGATTAACAGCTGCTAAAATACCATATCAAAATTCTTTTTGGTGATTAATTTTATCTAATTTATATTCCAAGATACGTTTTTATGAAATATATTTTTCTAATTAAAAAACTAACCTCTAATATATTTTCTAAAAATGATATTTAAAAAACACTCACAAAATCAAATAAATTGCCTCTAATTGACTTGTGAATGTGAAATGATCGATAGTTTTATGAACCGCTGCTAAATAATTAGGTGGTAGTTTAAATTGTCATTAAAAATCACTTTTTTTGTAGTTTCATATATTTTGTGCGTAAAAATAAGATCTATATTATTTGGGAGAATCTTTTGTTAAGTTTATTTTTGAAATTTAGTGACCTTCCTTCTAAATGTTTTGTCTTTGAATTTGGACAGATATATTTTGGATGAGTCTTAAGGGTAACTACTTATGAAATGGATTAATTTTAAATTTTGATATTATTTTGAGGATAATTTATTATTTATCATGTTGGATAACATGTACTAACCATTTTGGTTTTAGTAAATATCTAAAGGCTAAAGGAATACCTTGTGACTCTTTTGATTCATAAAAGTGGTTGAGGCATAAAAAATTACCCTGAATATCCACCTCTAGAAATACCAAAATAGGTGGGGATATATTTAATCACAACCAAAAGATGAGATTACGACACGGAAAAGAGTGAAATAAATTTATTTTATTAAGTGGTTCTATGGATACTAAACGAAACCCACACCTCTAGGAAAAATATTTTTGAAGAAAAACATTACCTATTTACATTTATTACTAATAAATAAATATCCTTTTAACAGATCAAAATTTTATAGTTTTTTTATGGTTTAAATTCAAATGACTATGTTCTCTATCAGCCTCCGTCATAACATGATATTTCTAATTTTTTCGTTCATGGTCATGTTTTTACTTCCCACTAATGTACTTCGATATGAAATCATAGTTTTATGTTTTCCTTTACAATTCCCATTCCCTCTTATTAAGAGGTGTTTTGTTAACCCTATTTATGATATGGGTTTACCACAAAGGAATTTTCAAGTATCAACCTCTGATTATCGAAGTGAAATTTCAAATTCAGATAACACAATTTATTGAAGGGGGGAAGAATATAACACCCCAAGATTTTACATATATTCAATTAATTTTATATATTCTCTTTCATACAACAAAGTTCTTAAAAACCCATGATTAAATATTAACATGGATCTGAAATTGTAACATTAACGTAATGAATAGTAATTTGACCATTAGAAATAGTAATTTGACCATTAGAATAATAACCTCACCTATAAAATTATAAAAAATATATTAGGTATCTCATAAATGAAAATATGATATATTTATATCATATAAGAAGTAAATAAATGTTTTAAAATTGATAAATTAAGTGATAGTATTTTTGTTAAAAGTAAATAATTTTTTACAATTTTATTATTAATATAATAATTTAAACAAAAATTTATTTTCATAAAATAGATTCATAAATAAATATTTTATTGATTATGATTATAATATAATTTTTTGAGGCATTAATTAATTTTTGAATGTGTCATAAAGTCGGTTATAATTTTGAAATCAATATTTTTCAAATAAATTATTATTTTAGTTAATAACTAAATTTATCATATTTTGAAAATTATTTTTAACAAATGGAGTTTTTTTTTGAAATATAAACATTGAAAAATGGGTACGGTGAAGTTTTGGGTTTTTTCTGAAATAGTTGAATTTTGTGAATACTAAAATGCTACAATTTATGATATTAGCTAAATACATGAATTATTGAGTCATTGATGATATATGGATGATGTAAGAACCACTAGTTCAAACTCACATTCACTAGTTACTATACTTGGTGAAAATAATCATCACTATTTATAGACTTGATCCAAAATAATAAAATAATGAATAAAATAATCAAAAACACCCCTCTCCTCCCAATATAAATACCACTTCTCACAACCTCTTCTCCTCATACATCATAAGATTTGTAACATGCACATATTCTACCCAATTACTCTCCCAAACTTCTTAATCATGTCCTGGTGTTACTGGTATCAGAAAAATGATAATTTGATGTCCCTTAAGGAGGTTTTCAAGGATATGTAACACAAGAGGAAAAATACTATTTCATTATCTTTTATTTTATTTTTAATTTTATTTCTTTTATTATCCTAACCTAAAACCCTCTACAAAAAAAATGTCAGATAAATAAATTTTTTTATAAATAATTTAATTTTTTTTGTTAATGTAATATTCCTCATGAAACCCCTTCTCCACTCGCTTTTATTCTAAAAATGAAAACATCATTTGTGTTGTAGTGATTGACCACCATCGTGGACGATGCATTTTCATTTTCCATTACTGCCTTCAATGCAGGACATAAAACTATTATTATAGTTAAATAAGATTTTAATATACATATTTTAAGCTATATCATGTTCTAAAAACAACAAATAAACATGATATTAAATTACATGATATAAGTTCGTGATGGTCGTAAAAACTTATAAAATAACTTAAATCATTTTCATTAACGTTTAATCTAATAAATCATCATCATATATGAAAAAATGATATATAAGACCATTTATTATTATTTAAATTCTTAAATAACATAGAATTTAAATTCTGGATAATTATTCTCATTTTACATGAACTTCCATACTTATATACAAGTGAACCGATCATGAAAACCAAGGAAACATACACTCTTGAAATGATGAAATTGAATATTATAACTCATCAAAAAAGTAATACATGAACATAATTAAAATAATAATAATTTAAATAAATGTATATAATGTCCTTAATTAAGTAATTAATTAATATAATTTCATTATCTAGGACATTAAAAACTTGAGTATAACACTTTTAGACATAAGGTAAGGGATTTCATAACACAATTTTCATTCATTAGGTCATACGTCTACTTTTTTTATTACATTAAGTCAAGATTATGTGTCGAATAAATTATTAATTTTTTTATTTTTTATTCCCACTTATTAATTTTTTAGATATTATTATGTTACACATAATCACCCCATTGGTTAATTCTCACCTTAGTGATATGAATTTTGTAAGGGGTTTATGTTATTACT